>CAKXYN010000228.1:0-1312734 GCA_935064755.1 Tragelaphus eurycerus | reverse complement strand
CACCAGGTGGCAGTAGACCTCAAGGAATCGTGGGAAGACGGCTCTACTGGAGCAGAGCTGCCAGAAGTCTAACTGAGCACTATCTGCTTTAAGCCAGAGACAGAAATGAAGATCGGAAAATGTTCAAATATGTCAAATCTTGCAGAAAACCTTGGAAAGACAGTCTCTTGCCAGTTTCAGACGCTTGATTGCTGAGACTGAATCTTGGATGTTTCTGAATGGACCACTGATGAGATTTGTGGATCTCCTGAAGGTTGCTGTAGCCCTCCGTGTGCTTCAGGTTCCTTGTGGGGCTCTGTGGGGCATCAGCTTCCTTTCTTCCTAATCTGTGCTCTCTCCTGAGGTGATCCCATTGACTCCGTGTGTTTCAATCTCATCTATACCCCTGATGGTGATCCCTGCATATAACTGCTGGCCACTCAGACGCCCACCTCTTATACTATGTCTCAAAGCTCAGTTCAGTTCAGTCGCTCAGTCGTGTCCAACTCTTTGTGACCCCATGAATCGCAGCACGCCAGGCTTCCCTATCCATCAGCAACTCCTGGAGTTCACTCAAACTCATGTCCATTGAGTCGATGATGCCATCCAGCCATCTCATCCTCTGTCGTCCCCTTCTCCCTCCTGCCCTCAATCCCACCCAGCATCAGGTCTTTTTCAATGAGTCAACTATTCGCATGAGGTGGCCAAAGTACTGGAGTTTCAGCTTTAGCATCAGTCCTTCCAGTGAACACCCAGGACTGATCTCCTTTAGAATGGACTAGTTGGATCTCCTTGCAGTCCAAGGGACTCTCAAGAGTCTTCTCCAGCACCACAGTTCAAAAGCATCAATTCTTCGGTGCTCAGCTTTCTTCACAGTCCAACTCTCACATCCATACATAACCAATGGAAAAACCATAGCCTTGACTAGATGGACTTTGTTGGCAAAGTAATGTCTCTGCTTTTTAATATGCTGTATAGGTTGGTCATAACTTTCCTTCCAAGGAGTAAGCGTCTTTTAATTTCATGGCTGCAGTCACCATCTGCAGTGACTTTGGAGCCCAGAAAAATAAAGTCTGACACTGTTCCCGCTATTTGCCCATCTATTTGCCATTAAGTGATGGGACCAGTTGCCATAGTTTTCTGAATGTTGAGCTTTAAGCCAACTTTTTCACTCTCCACTTTCACTTTTATCAAGAGGCTTTTTAATTCCTCTTTACTTTCTGCCATAAGGGTGGTGTCATCTGCATATCTGAGGTTATTGATATTTCTCCCAGCAATCTTGATTCCAGCTTGTGCTTCTTCCAGCCCAGAGTTTCTCATGATGTAATCTGCATATAAGTTAAATAAGCAGAGTGACAATATACAACCTTGACGTACTCCTTTTTCTATTTGGAACCAGTCTGTTGTTCCATGTCCAGTTCTAACTGTTGCTTCCTGACCTGCATATAGGTTTCTCAAGAGGCAGGTCAGGTGCTCTGGTGTTCCCATCTCTTTCAGAATTTCCCACAGTTTATTGTGATCCACACAGTCAAAGGCTTTGGCATAGTCAATAAAACAGAAATAGATGTTTTTCTGGAACTCTCTTGCTTTTTCCATGATCCAGCGAATGTTGGCAATTTGATCTCTGGTTCCTCTGCCTTTTCTAAAACCAGCTTGAACATCTGGAATTTCATGGTTCATGTATTGCTGAAGCCTGGCTTGGAGAATTTTGAACATTACTTTACTAGTGTGTGAGATGAGTGAATGTCTCATAGACATTGTTAATTCCATCTTAATTCCAACTTAACTTTAATACCTGAATCTGTGCGGCATTCTCCTTTTACAGTGTTTGCCAGTTTACCATCTGAACTGTCCTGAAACTCAGAAATCTGGGATCATTTTAAAACTCCTCTCTCTTCCTCACTCTTGATATCCATTCAGTCTTAGGGCCTGTCGATTCTCTTTATGTCCAAATGTTTCATTAATCTGCTCACTTTTACTGTGCCTTCATCTTAGCCTTTGATCCCGTGCAGATCTTCAAATATAATCTCTGTGAATGCATTTTTGCTCCCTTCCTATCTGTTCTCTGCAGCCTGAGTGACCTCCACTTTTTCTCTTCCTCTTGTCTCTGCCCCTCTCCACTCAGTCTCTGGGGGCCCATCACACCAATTCTCTTTCAATTATTTGTTCTTCCCAACTTCAAAGCCTTGGGCCATGGCATTACCACTGCTTGGAATGCCATTCCTTTTTTCCTTTTCTAACTAGCATTTTATCTTTCCAACCTTACCTCAAGTATCACTTGCTAAGGAGACCTTCCGTGACCCAACAGACAAGGTCAGACCTTCCTCTTGGATTGTTTGCTGCCTCCCCCATGTTGTCTGTGTCACACTTGTAATAGCTTGTTCACTATTTCCTGCTAGACTATCCATTCCTTGAGGAAAGAGACCATGCCTGTTGTATCCATCACTGTGTCTTCTGTGCCTTGCACAGTGCCTGGTAGAGAGATATCTTTTGATTCACATTTGTAAGGTGGATAACCTCATGAGAATTAATGAGCTAACAGACATAATATAATTCTTTTTATGGTGGCGATTTTGGTGGAGTATTTGGGTATGTAGGGATGGAGTGGGCATGCTTTAAGAATTTACTGTGAAGGGTGGATGTGAGGCATGGTTAGAAAACTCAAACTATGTTTCTCCTGGAGTGATCTTCCTACAGTGTTCTAGGAAGTCTCATTAGCTCCTGATGCTTGGGTTGGGGAGTAGAATCAGAGGGAAGACACTCTTGAGAGTAAATGTATGGTTGGCTCACAATTTTATCTTACTGGGCTTAAGTTGGTTGTGTTAAGAATAGTAATATGATGCTTTTCTGGTAAGTGGCCTGCTGCTGCTGCTGCTAAGTCGCTTCAGTCATGTCCAACTCTGTGCGACCCCATAGACAGAAGCTCACCAGGCTCCCCCGTCCCTGGGATTCTCCAGGCAAGAACACTGGAGTGGGTTGCCATTTCCTTCCCCAATGCATGAAAGTGAAAAGTGAAAGTGAAGTCGCTCAGTCGTGTCCGACTCTTAGTGACCCCATGGACTGGAGCCTACCAGGATCCTCCATGGCCTGAGGTGACCTCTAAAAATGATTCACTATTCACTTAACCCAGAAAACCCCACAAAATCATACAAATCAATAGATTCTTCATGTTCATGTTAAAAACACTCGTGAAACTGCCCAGGCCATTAAGGATGTGCCTATCGAAAAAGCCACCAAGCATCTGAAGGATTTGCTCAAACTCATAACTCAATGGACATG
Source organism: Tragelaphus eurycerus (assembly GCA_935064755.1). NCBI lineage: Eukaryota > Metazoa > Chordata > Mammalia > Artiodactyla > Bovidae > Tragelaphus > Tragelaphus eurycerus. The sequence goes on along the minus strand of CAKXYN010000228.1, from coordinate 1,309,476 downwards.
CATTTGAGCAGACTTGAGGAGACAGTGGAGGACAGAGGAGACTGTTGAAGTCCATGGGGTCACAAGAGAGTCAGATATGATTTAGTGAGTGAACAATGACATCTGAAGGATGTCACTTTTCATTCCATCTTTATAATGGTGAAGTTGGTAGGTGTGTCCAGGCCAAACACTGGCATTGGAGGCAGGGTTAGTGGTGCAAAAAGAGTGCCGAATTTTACTGCACATGCTCAAAAATGCAGAGAGTAATGCTGAACCTAGAGGCTTAGATGTAGATTCTTTGGTCATTGAGCACATCCAGGTGGACAAAGCCCCTAAGATGCAGCCCAGGACTAACAGAGCTCATGGTCAGATCAGCCCATACATGAGCTGTCCCTGCCACATGGAGATGATCCTTACTGAGAAAGAGCAGGTTGTTCCTAAACCAGAAGAGGCTGCACAGAAGAAAAAGATATCCCGGAAGAAGCAGAAGAGACAAAAACTTATGGCCTAGAAATAAATGCCACAAAAAGTGCAAATCAAATTAAAAAATATAGTAATATGAAGTAAAAAAAAAAAGAAGAATATAAATATGATAAAGAAAGGCCCTTTGGTCCTTGTCCTGCAAGAATTTGGGGCCGGATCATATTTTATTTGCACAACCTGGAGTAGCACCTTCTAATAGAACTGTCTGTGATAGTGGAAATAATTTATATATGCATATCCACTATGGTAGTCATTACTCATATGTGACTTTTGAACTCTCAAAATATAGTAAATGCTAGTTATAAACTGAATTTTTTATCCTGTTTGATTTAAATTAATTTATATTTAAATTTAAACTTCAACTCATCGTATTTAAGGATGGCTGATGTCAGCTGTGCTGGACTGAATTAGGTAGGTTGAGAGTATCTAGGTTGTGCTGAGACTGAAGAGGACCAAGTGCACCAAGTGTTTTGCATTGGACCACCTTGCATTACAAAGAAGCTGGCGTGCTTTTATTTATACTGACACTCCCTTTCTAATAAGCATGTAAAATCAAATATTTCCAGAGAAAAAGTAAGTTGCAGATATTTTCTCTATAGGAAAATGTAAGGGGCTGTTTTATAAGCCTGAATCCCTCTCATTCTTAGAGCGTGCTGTCATCTTATAATTCAATGTAATGGATGTCATTTCCCATCAGATAAAAAGAGATGCCTCAAACCTCCTCCAAAAGCCACTGTCACAGAGTGATGGGAGTGGGCTATCATCCTGCCTTCCAGGATACCAAATAGTAAGTCCTCAGAACAAAGCAGCAGCCGTGTGCCTTCTGGAACCCAGTGTGACCCGTTAGTGTTGATAAAAATAACCCCTTGATGATTTTATGGCATATTTTGTGACATCAAAGAATCCTACAAAATTGAATTCATGCTTCCAACACTTGTTCAAGTTCACTCAGTTGTTAAAACAGTGTTTAGTCTTTCTCATGCAGAGAGTATGTAAAAAGTACATAACCTTTTCTCATGTACATGCAAGAAATACAAGCCTGTGTTTATGTGGTACGTCAGGGTAAGTGGACAGGCTGTGCATGGCTGGAGGCAGCTGGCCCAGTGGCTTTGAAGAATTCAGGCTCTGCCCACCTCTGCTAAGAGCTGAGGAAACTGCTGACTCAGCACAGCTATGAGGCTTTTGTCTCACTGGAATTGGGAAGCTCTGGTGACTTGGTGTTCACCAGGTCTAGGACAGTGTTTCATAAAATTTAATGTGTATGTGAGTCACTGGATATCTTGTTAAAGTGCAGATTTTGATTCAGTAGATGGGCAACTGAGCCTGAGATCCTGCATTTCTAATAAGCTCCCAAGAAATGCTAATATTGCTGGTGCACTGACTGTATTTTAAGTTGTTAGGTGCACAGATTTGATTTACAGTTTGGTCAGTTTTGCATTGAAAAGTCTTTCTCCATCACTACAAAGCTTATTCTTACTTTCTACCAACCCTGATATTATACTATCAGGCCAGATAAAAGTGGATGAAAACCTTGACACAAGCTCTTTTCTGGGGCTAGAAAAATAGCTGATGGTCATGTGTTTGTATTATCAGTGGAAAACTGTAACAGGTTAGCGTACAGCTCAGAGGCAGGCTAGCACAGGATTCATTAGCTTAATAGTTCTAAGTCAATCCACTTTTAAGCCCAAATAAATGATTTTTTAAAACAAGGTGGAGTAACTGTGGGAATAACTCTGGACTAGGTAGAGATTGGGAGACCTATGTCCTGGGTCTAATTCTCCTCTGACTGATTAATTTAGTATAGGAAAGACATGACATTTCTTTGAGCCTCAAATTTCATCTTTCAAGCATGATCCATGCTGACTATGGAGGTGCAAACTCTTTTACTTTTCTCCCTCACGCAGGTATTTGTAATGTCACACATGTGTGTGATAAGCTGCCAGGTGCTTAGTAGCAGCCAGCTGGGCTGTGATGAGAGGAGAGTGACTACTTTGTAGAAAAAAAAAAAAAATTTAAAAAATAACAGTAACACTAGGTTTGTGCTTCAGGTTTTGTAGCTTCACTTATTTCAATTCCAATCTGTTAATTCCACAGGTATGAGGGCAGTCGGTCAGGTACAGAGTGGGTACTGAACAAATGCTTGGTGATAGTAATAACGATGGTGGACAGTATTCTGTGACTGTAGCCTGGAGTTGGGCACATAGTAGGCGCACAGTACGGAGAAGGAAATGGCAACCCACTGCAGTATGCTTGCCTGGAGAATCCCATGGACAGAGGAGCCTGGCGGGCCACCGTCCATGGGGTTGCAAGAGTCGGACACGACTTGGCGACTAAACCACCACCGTCACCAACTGCACAGCAAACAGTACTCAGTGGAAAGAATGGGCCAGAGGAATGGTGACTGTGGAGTCCCTCAAGAGTCTTTTTCTGAGATGAGCTCCGTCAGCAGAGAAGTTGCATCATCTCTCTCTGTGATCTTATAACATTCATACAGCAACTCTTCCAGGCTTTCTCTTCTTCACCTCTCAGCACTTGTTAAATGTACAAAAACGCTCCTTTGAGTTTCATGTGCTGATGAGAAAGGTCTGTGTTCTCACAACCACATTCACATGACAAACGAGCCTTACTTTTTTCAGAATGTCAGCTTTTCTTTGGTTCTCAGTAGGATCAGTGAAATTATGACCTTAAACTGTAACTTTCTAGTTAATATTAATCTTGTTATTGCTTATACTGTAAACAAACCAGAGAAAAATCAAGATTCAGCCATACATTTGCACAGATAAATGTGAACATTTGAGTCAGTGCACACTTGTGGACATTTTAACAAAGAGAAGTGGGAACAGAGATAATCAATGAGGCATTAAGTGTGAACTGTCCAGTCTCCATGATCTCAGATTCAAAAATACATTATAGGTATTCCCATGAGAAATTTCACTGTCCGGTTTTCCCTCTCTTCCCAACCCTCTCCCTTTAAATAATAGTAGATGATTATTTTGGTAATTGATGTAAGTAAAATTAATTGAAACATTTTTTGTTTTAGCAGCTAAAGTAATGCTGTATTTCATCTTTTCTATTTGTCTCTACAGGGATGAAACCTTGTTATAATTGACATTAGGATGCTCTAGATTTGAAGTAGCCATTAGATTCTAGTCAATACTTATCAGATCAGATCAGGTCAGATCAGTCGCTCAGTCGTGTCCGACTCTTTGCGACCCCATGAACTGCAGCACGCCAGGCCTCCCTATCCATCACCAGCTCTCGGAGGTCACTCAGACTCACATTCATCGAGTCAGTGATGCCATCCAGCCATCTCATCCTCTGTCGTCCCCTTCTCCTCCTGCCCTCAATCCCTCCCAGCATCAGAGTCTTCTCCAATGAGTCAACTCTTGGCATGAGGTGGCCAAAATACTGGAGTTTCAGCTTGAGCATCATTTCCTCCAAAGAAATCCCAGGTCTGATCTCCTTCAGAATGGACCGGTTGGATCTCCTTGCAGTCCAAGGGACTCTCAAGAGTCTTCTCCAACACCACAGTTCAAAAGCATCTATTCTTCGGCGCTCAGCCTTCTTCACAGTCCAGCTCTCACATCCATACATGACCACAGGAAAGACCATAGCCTTGACTAGGCGAACCTTTGTTGGCAATGTAATGTCTCTGCTTTTGAATATTCTATCTAGGTTGGTCATAACCTTCCTTCCAAGGAGTAAGCGTCTTTTAATTTCATGGCTGCAGTCACCATCTGTAGTGATTTTGGAGCCCAGAAAAATAAAGTCTGACACTGTTTCCACTGTTTCTCCATCTATTTCCCATGTAGTGATGGGACCAGATGCCATGATCTTCGTTTTCTGAATGTTGAGCTTTAAGCCAATCTTTTCACTCTCCACTTTCACTTTCATCAAGAGGCTTTTTAGTTCTTCTTCACTTTCTGCCATAAGGGTGGTGTCATCTGCATATCTGAGGTTATTGATATTTCTCCCGGCAATCTTGATTCCAGCTTGTGTTTCCTCCAGTCCAGCATTTCTCATGATGTACTCTGCATATAAGTTAAATAAACATGGTGACAATATACAGCCTTGACGTACTCCTTTTCCTATTTGGAACCAGTCTGTTGTTCCATGACCAGTTCTAACTGTTGCTTCCTGACCTGCATACAGATTTCTCAAGAGGCAGATCAGGTGGTCTCGTATTCCCATCTCTCTCAGAATTTTCCAGAGTTTATTGTGATCTACACAGTCAAAGGCTTTGGCATAGTCAATAAAGCAGAAATAGATGTTTTTCTGGAACTCTCTTGCTTTTTCGATAATCCAGTGGATGTTGGCAATTTGATCTCTGGTTCCTCTGCCTTTTCTAAATCCAGCTTGAACATCAGGAAGTTCACGGTTCACATATTGCTGAAGCCTGGCTTGGAGAATTTTGAGCATTACTTTACTAGCATGTGAAATGAGTGCAATTGTGCGGTAGTTTGAGCACTCTTTGGCATTGCCTTTCTTTGGGGTCGGGATGAAAACTGACCTTTTCCAATCTTGTGGCCACTGCTGAGTTTTCAAATTTGCTGGCATATTGAGTGCAGCACTTTCACAGCATCATCTTTCAGGATTTGGAATAGCTCCACTGGAATTCCATCACCTCCACTAGCTTTGTTCGTAGCGATGCTTTCTAAGGCCCACTTGACTTCACATTCCAGGATGTCTGGCTCTAGGTCAGTGATCACACCATCATGATTATCTGGGTCGTGAAGCTCTTTTTGTACAGTTCTTCTGTGTATTCTTGCCACCTCTTCTTAATATCTTCTGCTTCCGTTAGGTCCACACCATTTCTGTCCTTTATTGAGCCCATCTTTGCATGAAATGTTCCTTTGGTATCTCTGATTTTCTTGAATAGATCCTTAGTCTTTCCCATTCTGTTGTTTTCCTCTATTTCTTTGCATTGATCGCTGAAGAAGGCTTTCTTATCTCTTCTTGCTATTCTTTGGAACTCTGCATTCAGATGTTTATATCTTTCCTTTTCTCCTTTGCTTTTCGCTTCTCTTCTTTTTGCAGCTATTTGCAAGGCCTCCCCAGACAGCCATTTTGCTTTTTTGCATTTCTTTTTCTTGGGGATGGTCTTGATCCCTGTCTCCTGTACAATGTCACGAACCTCATTCCATAGTTCATCAGGCACTCTATCTATCAGATCTAGGCCCTTAAATCTATTTCTCACTTCCACTGTATAATCATAAGGGATTTGATTTAGGTCATACCTGAATGGTCTAGTGGTATTCCCTACTTTCTTCAATTTCAGTCTGAATTTGGCAATAAGGAGTTCATGGTCTGAGCCACAGTCAGCTCCTGGTCTGTTTTTGCTGATTGGATAGAGCTTCTCCATCTTTGGCTGCAAAGAATATAATCGATCTGATTTCGGTGTTGACCATCTGGTGATGTCCATGTATAGAGTCTTCTCTTGTGTTGTTGGAAGAGGGTATTTGCTATGACCAGTGCATTTTCTTGGCAAAACTCTGTTAGTCTTTGCCCTGCTTCATTCCGTATTCCAAGGCCAAATTTGCCTGTTACTCCAGGTGTTTCTTGACTTCCTACTTTTGCATTCCAGTCCCCTATAATGAAAAGGACATCTTTTTTGGGTGTTAGTTCTAAAAGGTCTTGTAGGTCTTCATAGAACCGTTCAACTTCAGCTTCTTCAGCATTACTGGTTGGGGCATAGACTTGGATTACTGTGACATTGAATGGTTTGCCTTGGAAACGAATAGAGATCATTCTGTCGTTTTTGAGATTGCATCCAAGTACTGCATTTAGGACTCTTTTGTTGACCATGATGGCCACTCCATTTCTTCTGAGGGATTCCTGCCCACAGTAGTAGATATAATGGTCCTCTGAGTTAAATTCACCCACTCCAGTCCATTTTAGTTCGCTAATTCCTAGAATGTCAACATTTACTCTTGCCATCTCTTGTTTGACCACTTCCAATTTGCCTTGATTCATGGACCTGACATTCCAGGTTCCTATGCAATATTGTTCTTTACAGCATCGGACTTTACTTCTATCACCAGACACATCTACAGCTGGGTATTCTTTCTGCTTTGGTTCCATCCCTTCATTCTTTCTGGAGTTATTTCTCCACTGATCTCCAGTAGCATATTGGGCCCTTACTGACCTGAGGAGTTTCTCTTTCAGTATCTTATCATTTTGCCTTTTCATACTGTTCATGGGATTCTCAAGGAAGAATACTGGTGGTTTGCCATTCCCTTCTCCAGCGGACCACACCCTGTCAGATCTCTCCACCATGACCCGCCCATCCTGGGTTGCCCCACGGATAAGTATTGCCCCACAATACTTATCAGTCTCTGATAAATCTCTCAGATAATACAAAGCCAATTAATCCTAGCCTGATTAGCTTTTGACAGAAATTTTCTTTTAAAGATAACACAGTTCAAATTTATGTAGCTCCTTCCCTGAAGGAATTCAGTCTGATCCTCCTTTTCTTATGAAATAATTTAATTGCATTATCATTTCTTAAAACCCATTCCTTCACTTGCCTTCCTCAGATCAGTTTACAGCTATGTGTCACCTGGGGCAACTGAATCAGAAACACCATCCCTTCCCACTAAGTCACCTAAGTAGAAACACTGAAGGAATTATTTCTAATTCCTTTCCCTTCTGTCCCATAGTAAGTTCATTTGCTCAAACCTCAAACATAGCTCTCAAAAATGTCCCTTTCCCCTCTGTTTCTTCATTCACTGCCTTAAGTCAAGTCTTCCTAGTTTTTCTCCTGGTTCATAGTTGGCCTCCAATCAGACACCCCTCCCCGCTTTCTCATCCCTTCAGCTCAATGTCCGTACTGTGACAAGAGTAAATGTAAAACACATGTGGGATGATGCCCCTAATGGCAGGGTCCCTTATGGGCCCTCAGGTCCATGCTTGTGGACATACAGATCCTTTCTCCACTGGCTTTTTCTAGCCTCATCAGTCTCCGTTTGATATCCCCCCAGATTGTCCCTTTGCTTGTATCCCAGGTTCTAATTGCTTTGGGCAGATTTCTCAAATGCAATGTATTCCTTTATTTGTCGGGCATTTTCATCTTGTTCTTTTTGCTTTACTTTTTTTTTTTTAATCTACATGTCATCCTCCTAATGACTCCTGAAGATCCATTTCACAGGTCACCTTCTTCCTGGGACTTTATATCACTCCCTCCCTTTCCATCTTTCTCAGCATAATTAATTCCTTTTTATCTGTATTCCCAAGGGATCATGTCCATAGTTCTATTACAGCACTTATCATGGAATTAAATTTATGAATGTATGTGTCTGCTTTCTTTAGGAGTTTAAAATCTCTGAGGATGAAGATCTGTTTTATTCATTTTTGTATCTCCTGTTCTTGGCACTTAATAAAATTTTCTATAGTTGTGTGTTGAATTGGATGTGTCAAACATTGTTGGTTTTTTTTTTTTCCTCCTCTTTAAAATGTGAGGCAGAAACTGTCACCTCTGCATTACTGAAGGGAAAATTCTTGCCCCAAAGCCACAAGCAGCTTAGGCAGTGGCCTTGGGAGGAGTTGACAGTGGGTGGTAAGTGGTGCTGAGAAATTGACCTTGGTGCTAAGGCTAGTGGCCGCTCTGTCCCCTCTTCTGAGGTTATCTCTGTTGTCTCCCATCCCATTTGCCTATGAGCTTCTTGAGGGCAAGAATCATGCCTCTTTTATGTTTGTGTCCCCAGATCCTAGCAGCAATGGTTTTCCATTGTTGCTGTAACAAATTGCCACAAACTTAGTAGCTTAAAACAGCACAAATTTAGTATCTTATAGTTCTAGAGACCAGAAGTCTGAAATTAAGCTAACTAGGGCTACAGTCAGGTGTTGGCAGGGTTGAGTTCCTTTTGGGACGCGTAAGGGAAGACTCCGCATTCTTCTCTTTTCCAGATTCCAGAGGCTTCCCACATTCCTTGGCTTGTGGTTTCCTTCCATCTTCAAGGCCAGCAGGGGCTGGATGAGTCTTTTTACATTGCATCACTCTGACACACTCTCTTCTGCCTCTCTTCCCCATTTGTAAGAATCCTTGTGATTAAATTGGATCTACCCAGATAATTCAGGATAATCTTTCCATCTCCAGGTCAGCTGACTCAAACTCAATTCCATCTGCAATCTAAATTCTGCTTTGACATTTAACCAAACATATTCATAGATTCTGGAAATATTTTTTGCTGTGTGTATGTGTATCCATGTGGCATTATTCTGCCCACCATACTAGCATAGCGTCTGACTTATGTTAGGAGATAAATTTGCAGAATGAGTGGACAGGGTTTCTTGTGAGTATGAGTGGCTTTAAGTCTCAGGGCTGTTAGAACAACTGTGAAAGCAGTGATGATTGGGAGATGGTGAGGAAGAAATTCCCTGGTAAGAATGGAGGGCTTCAGCTGTAGGGAGTCATGGTTGATTTCACTGCTGGGGGCCAGTAGGGCAGACTGACTGTAAGGTGACCCCCAGAAAATCCAACCTCCTGGTGTTGACAGATTTGTTCCATGTTCCACTTTTTACTTTAGGTAGGACCCATGACTTGCTTCTAAGCAATAGAACCTGGCAAGATGCTGAGATATCACTCTCATGATTAGGTTATTTATATGGTAAAGGTGATTGTCATCCCTGTAATTATCTTACATTATATAACTTTGGTCTTAGTAGATTGGGTCTGGGGATTTTTCTTGTGGGCCTGATGAAGTAAATAGCCATGTTGGAGAAGTCCATATGGCAGGTAGCCTCCAGGACCTGAGGGTGACCTCCTGCCAATACCTAGTAAAAAGCCAGTGCCCTTGGTAGTACAGTCAAGAGGAAATGAACCTGTGAACAGCTTGAATTAATTTGGACACAGATTCTTTTTCAGTTGAGATTCCAGATGGGAATGCAGCCCAGCCAACACCTCAATGTAAACCCGGACTTCAAACCCAGTTAAGCTGCTCTGACTTCTGAGCTACAGAAACTTTGAAATAATAGGGACTGTGTTTTAAGCTGCTAAATTTGTTTTAATTTGTAAACAGAACAAGAAAACTCTTGCAGGTCATTTGGGAATCATGTGAGAGATGGAGATAGATCTTTTCTGCCCATGCTTGTGGGGAAAAGAGCCCCTGACTGTAGGTTTACCTCCACTTTACAACTGAATGAAGATGAGAAAGAACAAGTTGTTACTCATTACTCTTTATCCAGTGGTCAGTAAGAAATACAGGAAGAGAGCCTGTTATTCTGACTTATGCTGAGCTTCCTCCCAGCCCTTCCAGAGGCCATGACTTGGAATTGGAGTTCATAGCAGGGGACTTTGCTTCATGTACCCTCATAACAGTATTCTGAAAGAAGATATTTGGGCTTTTATTTTCTTTCAGACAGAATCACAGAGAGAGGTACCACTTATATCATGGTAAAGATTCAGGTTGATACCTGGGCATGAATGAGTAACACTCATTAAGCTTAGTGGTTAAGTTCTTAAAAGTTGTGCTCACTGAATGTACTGTTTAACACCCCCATCCTGTAGCTATAAAGCTCAGTCAAAGCTTGGATTAAAAAAAAACAAAAACAAACTTCTTTGAAGAGACTATTTTAAATTAATCAATGGCATTTGATGAATTTAAATGACCAACTTTTATATATGTATATTACTTTAATTTCTCCTCCCTATCACTCACTCTCCTCATCTCATAGATGGGATTATTGAGTGTGAAAAGATTAAGTGAACTGTTCCACCTACTTACACAGCTAATTCTCACTAGAATCCAGTTTCCAAGCTTAGAGTTTCATATTGTTTTCACATATAAACTCTAGAATCAGAATTTATGAAAGGTGGTAATAGTCTTATAGCTAAGTCCATATTCCTGCTTTAAACAGAACCAGATATGCCTAAAACATTCCAGACGTGTAATGATTTTTCTTTACAAAAAATTCCAGTGTAGGTGATAGGATTCTTTGGTGCCTCAGCTTTAATTTCAGTTGATATCTGCTGGCACTTTGAGTAATAATTATCTTTATCTTTCTTGGTTAGATATCGATTATGGTCAGAAATGTGGTGCCATTTTTCACAGATCTATGAACTCTTATTTTGGACTAAGGGACCAAGAACAAGCGGGTTTGGAGTCACATCATATTTGCCCTGGGTTGGGGCACCAAATATGTGTTTGGAGTAGAGCTAAAAGGGGGGCATTTGTGGGTTGAGCATCAAGACAGGTTTGATATGTGCTTCCTCTGTTCCCTGGTGACTCAGATGGTAAAGAATCTGCCTACAATGTGAAAGACTTGAGTTTGATCCCTGGAACAGGAAGATCCCCTGGAAAAGGAAATGGCAACCCACTCCAATATTCTTGCCTGGAGAATTCCATGGACAGAGGAGCCTGGCGGGCTACAGTTCATGGGGTCGCAGAGTTGGACTGAATGACTAACACTTTCATTTTCTTCTGTGAGAGCATGAAGAGTGTAAGTGTGGTACATGGATTAAGAGCTACTAGGTTTCTTGATGTTGGCTTGGAAGGGGATGAGGTTCTGGGATAACCTCCTTCCAGAGCTAAACAGGGCATCACAGAATGTTAGAACTGGAAGGCACTTTGGAGTTTATCTTGTTCAATCTGACATTAATGGACTCAGGCTTAGAAAGATGACTTGCCCAAGAATATATAACAAATTGGTTCAGGCTTAGCACTTGAAACCTCCTAATAGTCATAACTTTTATTTGTTTTTATTTTATACCTTTACTACTTCTATATTTTTAATCCACCCCACTCAGTTATTGACACAACACATATACATATGCACATGCCTGCACACACACACACATCTTTCCCTACCAAATTACTGGAGTTGGTGGTGGTGCTACCACCACCAAATACACAAAAATGTTTTGAATGCTTCTCATGGAAGTAGCATGATAAAGTAGAGAGATACCTGAATTTGGAGTTAGAAGACCAAGACTTGCCTTCAGGTTCCCACAAACCCATAAATATAGGGGAAGCAGCTTTTTTGAGTCTTGGTTTTTTCTCATCTGTAAAATGCAGATAGACAGTTAAAGGTGAGAACAGTGGATGAATGGCTTGGGGGATTCTCAGAGTGGGGCTAGGACAGTGGGGTCCAGTGATAATATTGCTGGGAGTTTGGTTACCTTGAGAGCTGCCTTGAGAGAGCTTTGTATACTCCAGTGCTACACAAATGTGTAATATTACTCCCATGTACTGGACACTATGGTCGATATAGGACAAGTGTTGCTTGAGATATAGCCCTTACCTCCAGTAAAGTTATACTAAAGTTATAACCTTAGGATAAAAGAGGGCAGCATATGCTGAATGACCAGTGAAGAGTGAGGGTAAATACTTAGAAGTGAGATGATTATGAAAGAGGGGAATTAAGGGAGACTATCAGGAGTTATGACTTGGGCCGGGTCATGAAGCAAAGTAGTAGAGGGGCCATTTTAGCAGGTAGAACATACTGAGCCAACACAAGGAAAAGCTCAAGGACTGGTGAATATACAGAAGAGGAAATGTGTAGAATAGTACATACAAGAGTAGGATTAAGCCGTGGTGGATATTTACATCTAAGCCTTCTTTTTGTTATGCAGGCAATAGGGAGCCATGGGTGACTCTGGAGCAGGATTAACTTGTCCAGAGTGTTGGTTTAGGAATGTCCCTTTTGCAGGGGTGTACATTGGTTTAAGTAGAGGGTGTTGGCAGATAACTGCTTATGCTTTTCTCTGCCTCAGCACTTCAGGGGCATTTGTTCTGCTGACCTTTGATAATGACTCTTAAAAAAGGTTGAGATTATACCAGGCTCCACTTGGAAATGATTTCTGAAATACCTCGTCCCCCTACTCCTGCATAGGTCTGAGAGTCTTGCTCCTTACTAAGCTGCACAAAACCACAAGGATGATTGCTTTCTCATACGTAGTTTGGGGCCAAATGACTTGATTGACTAGCAATCACATCACAGATGACTGACAACAAAAAGATCTTTTTTTTTTCCCCAAAGTACAAGAAAAGGAGACAGAATCAGAAATCCTCATAACAGAAAAGAGACCTATTGAGATTACTGAATCCACTCCTAACAGAAGAATTTTTTTACTCCTCTGAATGTTTGTTGTGTCTTATATCCTCTTTGTATGAGCAATGGCTATTTTACCACTTCTGGTGAAAGATTTTTCAAAAGGTTAATTGTTTCACTTACTACCATTGACATTTTTCTGATTTTTAACCAAAATATCCATATAATAAAAAACTTGGTAATATTCCTGATCCCCATTATGGAAGGAGCATTATTTGAATGAATATGGAAATAATGTTTTCATATTAGGTGCTTACACCTGTAATCTTAAAATCTATAATTAGTGAGAATACATTGTTTATATTTTGAACTTTTTTCTTTCCAAAGTAGACTAGTCACTAATCCAGGATCAAATTGGGAGAAAAAGAATTAGTGTGCTTCCAATCATTGACATGATGAACAAATGTGAAAGTAATGGAGAAAGAGAAGAATAATTTAGTGAGATTTTACTTTTGTTCAAGGCAAAAAGAGAGAAGACAGAGTGCTTCATTCACTTTCTGTAAAATTAAAGATGATTTTGACTTGGAGAACATCTCTCTGTGATTGATGCAATACGCTTCCTTCCCCTTAGAAATCATCATGGCCTTTGGCTTAGATTTAAGTAATGACACTTTCAAAGACAGGAACTTTCAAAATCAGAGAAAATTTTGAAAGGCATTCAAACTCTATACTTCTCTTTGGTCTACATTAACTGTTCATTAGACTGATCATACTCTCTAGTCCTGTCTTATTCACCAACATATAAGTCTAAGTGTGTGTTATTTGCCTCATCTGAAAAGTGAGGTTGACACTGCCAATATTCATTTTAGTGATGTTAGGAAAAAAGCAGTTACATGGTAATGAAGGTCTTATAGTTTCAAAATGTGCTACATATTATTAATAACAGAAATTAATTCACAGTACTCTATTTCTGATGACATGCTTTGTCAATTGGAGAATACTTCCAAATGTTAAGAATTGAAGGCTCAGAGAGGAGGGGTTATTTTTACTATTATTATTGTTTGTTATTCTTTTTTGATGTTTGTGTAGCCTTGGACAAGTCACTGAACTTCTCATATCACACTGTATACCTGGGCCTTTCATGAAGAGTGTGTAAGTATAAACCCCCAATTCTGATGTGCTTACCCCCACAAACCCTAAATACCTGCCTCACAACATTCCTTTACCAGTAAAACATAAAATAGAACATATTAAAAGAGAGCTTTGTTACACTATTTGTGCCATGAGCTGGCATCTCTGATGGGTGCCCCATACCCTTCTCAGTCCTAGAAAGAGGAACAGTATGTTGTGTCTCCACATGCTTACACTGTTTTGCTGATCCTGGCCTTGAGACTGGACTTCCTGGCCCCCAGTAGCATCATAGGGCTGTCCATTGTGATTGAAGACATTCATGATCCTTAGGAAACTCTTTTGTGGCTGCCTGTGGCCTTGGCTTTGACATCAAGCAGCAGGGTATGGTGGTAGCAGCCAGGGAGTGAAGGTTTTGAGCACTCCAGATCTGCTGAAAGAGTAAACCCACAGCTCAAGGAAATTTCTATCATGAGTTTCACATTTACCACAAAGTTGTGAAGAGCCAAAGAGTAACGACAAGCGAAAAGACTTTAAAATTATTAACTTCTATGGGGAGGTAACATTGATTGAGGGTCTGTTTTCAATAGCAACCTTGCGATTTTCCCTTTTTAATTCATTTGATTTTTCAGTGAATCAGAAACAACCTTTGTAACTCAGTGAATGTACCACCATCCCTTGCTCCAGCCCTCCAGGAGATGACTTTGATATCCTCATACAGATAATTCCAGGCTAGTGCAGGGAGAAGCTCAGGGCAGTATTTGCAATGAAGAGAATTAGAAAATGTACCAAAACTGTAAACCATCATAATGGAAATCAAAGAAGAACCCTGGATTCTAGGGAGAAATGGTAAAATACTCGTTTTACCAAAATAAATATACAGCTTTGGGGTATCCCAATTTGGAAAACTTTTTCTGAGCTTTATAATTCTTTTGTTTCACTTCTTAGTAATAAAGAGAGAAATCAATTTGACATAAACAATTCCAAGGGCAAGAGAAAGCATGAATAAAATTTCAAAGTTGTTTTGTTTTGGGTGTGGTGGTGGGAACTTTTTAGAGACATTTTGAGAAAATCAAGTGACTTGCAAAGAACTGACTAGTCTCAGGTTACAGTTTGGAGAACAGAGATGGAAGCTCCATCATATAAATGCTGGGAACCAAACTGAGAATAAACTAGCGCTATTGTTTTCCTAGGTCATTTTCATATGAAGTGTTGGATCAAATCAGAGGAGAAAAATCCTTAAGAACAACATTTTAAACTTCAAAATAAAGCAAAATCCAAAGCATGCTCAAAGATACTATTTTCTATGGTGGTCTGACAAGGTGATGTACTGTATTTAAAAGTTTTTACTGGTATATTTATTTCATATTTTTCAATTGCTCTGTAGCCTCTGGTTCCTAAGAACCTACTGAAAAATATTTTTAACCTGGACTAGGAACTGGGCTAGCTTGCCTGTCATATGTGTCATATAAATAAGGCTGTGTACCTGACTGGAATGTCAGATCTGGCTGTTACTTAAGACTGGTGATGAAGAGTAGAATGTGGAGACTTATGAAGTCCTTTGTAAAGACTGAAACATTAAAAAGAAACACTTATCACCATCAACTGGTCACAAATATGCTTATTTAGCATCTCCTTTGACCCACTGACCATCTGCCAAAATTTCTTTTTTCTTGACCCAAGCCAATTCCTCAAATTCCATATCATGTAAGAAAAGAAGAGTTAAGATTATGAGTTCCCCAAGGTTTTCTCTAGTATTTATTTTCCTTATTGAGGTCTCTTTTATCTAAAAAATTTGCAGATAATCACACAAGTAGAAAACAAGAAAAGACAAAGTGAGATGAGTGATAGATCTTACAAGAGATTAGCACAGATGAGACGGATTCATGTTGATGTGTGGCAAAACCAATACAATATTGCAAAGTAATTAGCCTCCAATTAAAATAAATAAATTTAAATTAAAAAAAAAAAAACAAACAGAGATTAGCACAGACCCTTCCTTCCCATTCATTCAAACTCAAGTTGTCTTTCAAGGCTGTCCAATTCAACATTCTCTGGGCAGCTTTTCTGAGATCACTCAAGAACCCCTTTAACTTTTCCTTCTTTGAATTTCTATCTTATTAATAATCTACCCCACACTAGTAGGATCAGTTTGAGTCATATAATTTCTAACCTTTCATAGATATATATTAAGTAGTCATATATCTCAATATGGAATTATAAATGTGAGGGCAAGGACATCTTACATTTCTCTTCTCGGCTAGTATGTTAGGCACATAATATATGCACTTGGATGCTGATAAAGACTGCAGAAGCAGAGAAAGTCACTAAGTGATGGGGGCATTTAATACAAATTAAATATGACTCCCAGGTGGCTCAGTGGGTAAAGAATCCACTTGCAGTGCAGGAGATGCAGGTTCAATCCCTAGGTCGGGAAGCTCCCCTGGAGGAAGGAATGACAACCCGCTCCAGTATTCTTGCCTGGAGAATCCCATGGACGGAGGACTCTGGTGGGCTACAGTCAATAGGGTCGCAAAGAATCGGACACAACTGAAGTGACCGATCACGCAAATACCACAGCACCATGAAAATGAAGGGAACAGTTTTCAGATTCTAATAGAATCCCTGTCCTTTCAGCTTTATTCCTGAACTGTGTTTCCTCTTGCAGTTAAGTAGCACATTACTGGGCTAGACATGATTCTCCCATTTAAAAGCAACTGTTCTGAATCAAGGAAAACAAAGATAAATTCTGAGAAGGGAATGAGAAATAGTAGCAGGCTCAACATCCTTTTGTTAGAGGATTAAAGCATTAATCATCCTATTATCTGCTATTTTGAGCTTTGCTAAAGTTGCTGGAGGTTGATAGGAATTAGTTTCAATTAAAGAACTTCAGAACTTTCCCTCTTATATCACCCACTGTTTTGGATTAAAAGAAGATGATGATGATAACATGGTCCTGATAGTCTAATTGAGGTTTCTTTCCACTTTTGCGAAGAAATTGTAGAAAAGGTCACTTTGGATTAAAAAAATTAAGGGCTTCATTGTCGGAAAGTATTACTAATGCATATAATTATGGTTTTAGATTATCAAGAAAGTCTAAAGACGTTTTTTTTAATACTCGCTATTCAATTGCATTGGTGACATTTGCTAATAACCTAAGGAAGTTACCTACTGTGATGGTGAGTTTTGAGTTGTAAAGTTTAGCATTTTGACATGCAATGGCAGTAATGTGTATAATGCACATAAAGAGAGCAAGAATCAATAAACATGTCAATTTAAAAATGTTAAAAACCTGAAATATTCCTCAATAACTCCATTAGGAAAGACAAAATGTAATGGACAGTAGCAATTATTTCTTGACAGACTGCCCAATAGCTTCTGTGGCAAAATTGCCACAATTCACACTTAAAAAATTAGGAGAATCCTGGCAGATTGAGGTTGGCAGGTAAACTAATTCTGCAAAGTAGTAAACATGGCTGGGTTAATTGCTGTAGCTTCACTATCTTTCAGAGATGTGTTTTCTTACTTGGTGTACTGATTAAAAAATAAAAATTTCAGTATTTTTCCAGTCTTTAGAGAACTACCTGGTATGATTCAGAAAATATTGGATAATTATTTAGTCTCTGATATTTTTCAGTTATTCCTCAAGCATCCTTTCTGGACGGTGAGATGAAAAGCCAAGTGTCTTACTACCAGATGTTAGGTTTTTTGTGCATACAATTAAAACACTTGGTGGCCAGTTTATTTTGTTATTTGGAGAAAGAAGAAAGATGGCTCAATTTAGAAGTTTCCATCTACTCCAGTATGGGGCTTTGGCTCAAAGACAGTGGTCTCAAGACTACTACCGAAGTTAATCTATTTATTGGGCAGACTGGGATTTTATGAATACACATTGAAAAAGTTGCTTTATTTTTGTCCTCATGAAAGTAAAAAATGTTCATTATAGAAAACTTGATTTGAAGAGGAAAACTAAATAAAAAAAATATCTTCATAGGAAGAAAACTATTGATATTTTAATTTTATTTTAAAAATTTTTTCTGTGCAGAGACTTTTTTTATATACAGTTGTCCATCCATATGTTCCATTTTGGACATTATTTTTTTTTTAGTTGAACATTCTGACCTAACAATGTCTCATGTTAATTCAAATTACAGCTCTTAATGAGTAGGAAAGTTCTTTTGAGTGGGTGTTTCCTGTCTTACTTAGCCATTATCATAGGGTTGAATATTAAATTTTTCAATCAAAAAATTTTTCACTTTTGAAGTGAAAAGTTTACAATTTTTCACTATTTTAGTAGAACTGAAACAGAAATCTCTGTAAATGTGGCTTTTTCTGGTATTTGGAGTGCTTTTCTATGGTTGATTTGTTAGTGTAGAGTTTTTAGTCAAAGGGTATGATCATATAATGAGATGGTAAAATGGAGGCTTTGGCTGAGGTAACAAGGTATAAGATAACAGAGGAGCTACCACATAAGAAGCTAAAGTTTAAGGAGATTATTAAAAGCCAGTTATATTTGTCTTAATTCTCCTATAACATCAAGAGTATGAAAGGATCATGATTTGAATTTTAGAGGGGATTTTAGGTGCAAGTTCTTCATTTGTTGTGAGTCTCCCTTCTTCCCCTCCAAGGAAATGAATGTGGTGTGCTTGCAGCTTTCCTCACCTCACACACTTTAGTAATACCTCTATGGATTTGAATGACATCTTAGGCCAATTCCTGACTCCCACCTGAAAAATCTGAGAGGTGAGTGACTGTCTGACTAAATGCTGTGACAAGGGTACACAGGAGAAATTGTCAGAGTGAGAGAATTTGAACTCCCAACCTTTGTCCAGGAAAGGATCTGTGAAAATTTCTCAGGAACCACATGTTGGCAGGTTCCATAAGAGAAAACCAACATAGCTTCATCTTCATTCTGTCCATCAAATGCTATTTGATATTGCAGCAGATTTTTGAATCCTGGAAATATATGTGACAAGCCTAACAAAAAGATACATTTGGTAGTGCTGAGGATACTGTAGGTCTCTGAATACTTATGAAAGACAAAGAAGAAAGAGGGAAAACAGATACAGCTGCATTAAGAAGCAAATATTGGGGAAGGCAACGGCACCCTACCCCAGTACTTTTGCCTGGAAAATCCCATGGACAGAGGATCTTGGTAGGCTGCAGTCCATGGGGTCGCTGAGAGTCGGACACGACTGAGCGACTTCACTTTCACTTTTCACTTTCATGCATTGGAGAAGGAAATGGCAACCCACTCCAGTGTTCTTGCCTGGAGAATCCCAGGGACGGGGGAGCCTGGTGAGCTTCCGTCTATGGGGTTGCACAGAGTCGGACACGACTGAAGCGACTTAGCAGCAAGCAGCAGCAGCATTGAAAAATTTAGTTGAGTTTTGAGTTCGAGTGTTAAGTTTGAGGTAGCAGTGAGACATCCAAATGGAAGTGCCTGGCAGGTGGTGGGGTGCACAGGATGGAACTCAGAGAGACATTGGCTAGAAATGTGGATATGTAGAATGTTGAAAGCCTGAGACAATCTAAAGAGGGTGTAGAATAAAGGGAAAAGAAGATCAAAGGCAGAATCCTGGCTTACAACAGCCTGGAAAAGATGAGAAAATAGCAAAAGAGACTGAGAAGGGAAAAAGAGCTAGATCCAAGGAGATCCAGGACTGAACATTGTCATCAAATCTAGTTTGGGAAAGAATTCCAAGTGGGTCATGGTCAATAAGAAGGCCAAATGTATTGGATTTTAAGATTAAATTGTTTGGGGGAATTCTCTGGTAGCCCGGTGGTTACCACTCCATTCTTTCATTGCTGTGGGTTCAGGATTCAATCCCTAGTTGGGGAACTAAGACCCCATAAGCTGTGCCAAATGGCCAAAAAGCAAAACAAAAAGATTAAATAGTTTGGGGCAAATAGTGGGACACTGATGATTGTATCTGGCTCATTCTCAGTATAATGATGAGGGCAGAGGCCCAACTGCAATGGATTGAATAGTGAATGGGTAGAGAAAGGGAGTCTAAGTAAAGACTATCCTCTCTAACATCTTGATTGTGAAAGAAAAGGGAGATGTTCTTCTAGTGAGAGAAAGGTTTAAAAGATCAAGGAAAAGACTTGAACACATGTGTTGGTCATAGGGAAAGTGTGAGTGGAGTGCAGAAACAAAATAGAGGAGAGAGAAGAATTAACAAATTGGTCAAGATACTAGAGAAAACCAGGTGAGTTTAAGAGTCTCCAGGCCTTCTAAATTGGAAGCTTAAACAAATTAAGGAACATAAAGCAAGGAATGCTATGTGTGCATGCTAAGTTGCTTCAGTCATTTCTGACTCTTTGTGACCCCATAAACCCTAGCCTGCCAGGCTACTATGTCCATTCTCCAGGCAAGAATACTGAAGTGGGTTGCCATTTCCTCCTCCAGGGGATCTTCCCAACCCAAGGACGAAACTGCCATCTCTTAGGTCTCCTGCATTGGCAGGTGAGTTCTGCCAAGCTGGTGCCATCTATGCAACCCTACAAAAGAATAATTTCATTCTTTAGCATTGATATGGGACATTCTCTAGTATATACTGTGAATACAAAAACAAGGTAAATATTCTATCATGCCAGGGCTATGACAAATGGTCATGTGAACTGTGTACTAATATGTGAATGACATGCCTCTGGATCTGCGTTGTGTGGTCTTTTAGGTGACATCCCTCTGGTATGAGACAGTGCTTCACATTACCTTTGCTTTTTAAGATTCTTCATATTCCTTTGTTTTGGTTAATATTCATAAGAGTAATCTTTTGATCATTTAACTTCCCGCCTATATGTTTATTCAAGGATATTCAACAATCAGACTGATGGATCAAAGACTCTGCTCTGCTTGATAACTGTTTTTAAATTGAACATTAATAAAGTAGTCTTCTGATAATAATTTGGTTCTTCATGTCACTTGATCACAAAAAAAGACTGTGTTGGCATGCTGACATGAGTGTTTCTGCCTGATGGTTGGGCCTCTCTAAAATGAATATATCATCATTCTGGTGTATAATAGTGGTTGTTGAGAACTTGATTAATGAGAACTTGATTAACCCCTCTGAGACCTACTTCAGTACACTAACAAAACAATAGCTCTCCTCCTGTTCTTGCACATTAGAGGCCAGTTTCTAGACTGTGGTGAATTTAATAAGCTTAGTTTTACTTGTTCAGGGACTTCCCTGGTGTCTCAGATGGTAAAGTGTCTGCCTACAATGCAGGAGATCCGGGTTCAATCCCTGGGTTGGGAAGATCTCCTGGAGAAGGAAATGGCAACCCACTCCAGTATCCTTGCCTGGAAAATCCCATGGATGGAGGAGCCTGGTAGGCTACAGTCCATGGGATTACAAAGACTGGGACATGACTGAGCAACTTCACACTTACTTGTTCAGTTTCATTTCAGGCAGTCTTCTGACCTTTTCCTGTTGATGCTGTTAAAGATAAAATTATTCATGGTACTTGTTGAGGATGGTAGGAAAAGCTACTCAAGATGGGACTACTGCAGTAGGTGTAGAGACCACTGCAATGGGGTTTGCAGTTGGGGAGAGAGAGAGATTAGGTTTAACCCCAAATGAAGCATGAGTAAGTGGGACTTTATAGCCAAGCAGGAGGGTTAATGAATGAAAATTCACTAAGAGAAAACATCAGGAGTAAGGGGGGATTCTTGCTGAAGGCAGGCCAGGGTGATCAGACATCACGTGGGAAACAATCATATACTAAGGGTATTTAGTTACTTAGAATGGGACATTCTGGCTTAAACGGACTTAGCAGGATTTTTGCTAAAATTGGACAATGCAGAGACAAACATAAGACCCAAAGTCAGGGCCTAGGTGAAAAAGACCTCAGAATAGCTGGAGTGCATTTGGTCAAGGAGAGAATCTTTGTTGTCACATTCCTATATGTATCCTTTTCTTCTCAAATAATGGTCTCAGACTACTGGTCTCAGTCTACTCAGTAAAGAGGAAAAGCCACATGCTTTGGGAAGTGTAAGAGAGAGGAGGGGTGTGAATGTGTGAGGTGGGGAGAAGAACTGAACTGGGTCATGAAAAAGATTACTGAGACTTGTTAAGGATGAAGCTAAGTTGTCCCAGTAAGCTAAAAACTGTTCCAATTTTTAAGTTTCACATCCCAGGAACTCCTTCAGTTTGAGACAAGCCAGAACCATTGGTCGGAGAAGGCAATGGCACCCCACTCCAGTACTCTTGCCTGGAGAATCCCATGGACGGAGGAGCCTGGTAGGCTGCAGTCCATGGGGTCGCTAAGAGTCGGGCATGACTGAGCGACTTCACTTTCACTTTTCACTTTCATGCATTGGAGAAGGAAATGGCAGCCCACTCCAGTGTTCTTGCCTGGAGAATCCCAGGGACAGAGGAGCCTGGTGGGCTGCTGTCTATGGGGTCGCACAGAGTCGGACATGACCTAAGCGACTTAGCAGCAGCAGCAGCAGCAGCAGAACCATTGATCACTGTAGATATCACTGATACTGGAGACTAAAAATCTATAGAAAAAGAAATCTATAGGATTCAATAATTTCTCCTAGAGGATTTCAGCAGCCAAGGAGTAGAGCCAGGAGTATGGGTGTTTGGATTGATCCCACATAACAGGGAGGTTGTTGAAAAACAGATGATTGGTAGGAGATGTTGAGAGAGTTAAAATGATCCAGAGAGGGCAGAGTGGGAGGTGAGGCTAGGTTGGTCCCATCTCAGGGTAACAACTTGAGTCTGCATCTCCTGGGTCTGGTCTCCTGTCCAGATTCCTGGACTTATTTCTTATTCCTCAATGAATTAAATTGTGGAATAATTCTCTGATAAGAGAGTTAGACACACAAGAGCAGAGGACCCTTCAGTAAAGAACACCAAACAGGTAGTCCTCCTCAATCGTTCTTTAAGGTTCTGTAGAATTATGGAAAGCTAGAACTTGAAGAAACCTAACATTCTTATGGTCCAGTTACTCTTCTGGACATCTTAAAGTTGTGTTTCCATTATGAATGAGTGAGTAAAGATTATTTGACATTTTCTCTCTAATTGTGAGAGTGATTGAAGCAATCACTGAAAGAGAAGTTCAGTTTGGTTAAGAAAACAGAAATAACCTGATAGCCAGGTTATTGCAGATGTCTTAACGATATTGCTTTAATACATAATATTTTGCTCTATGGCTAAGGGAATATCAGACAGGATAAGAATTTGATTGGTTCTATGCTGTGCAGACTGAGATTAATGCCAGTTACATGGCTGCTGATAAAAGGATGTAAAGAACAAACTCATTGTTCAATACTGAATAATCTTGTGATCAGTATGTCTAAAATAGCAGTATGATTTGTTAATAAATTCAATTCAGAGGCAATTGTTAAATGTCTATTATTGTGTGTCAATACTTAGATGTCATAGGACAGAAATCAACAATTCACTTGACCTGCATCGGTTTGACAAGTGTGGTAGGCAGAATAATGTATCCCACCTCCAAGCCCATTGTACATGTCTTAATCCCAGGAATCTGTGAATATATTGTTATACGCCATTATTATATGGCAAGAGGGAATTAAGGTTTCAGATGGAATTAAGTTTGCTAATCAGCTGACTTTAAAATAGTGATGAGATTCCACCTTCCAGTAAAGGGGACATGGGTTCAGCCCTTGGTTGGGGAACTAAGATCCTATATGCCACGGGGCAACTAACACTGTGAGCCACAACTAGAGAAAGCCCATGTTCATCAACAAAGACCCAGTGCAGTCAAATTTTTTTTAAAAGGTGCGATATTAGAAAATTTATTGTTGGCTTTGAAGATGGAAGGTGAACAGTAGCCAAGGAATGCAGAAACACTGTAGAAGCTGGAAAACACAGGAAAACAGATTCTTTTCTACAGACTTCAGAAAGGAATACAGCCTCTGACACACTGTTTTTAACCTAATGAGACCCATTTTAGACTTCTGACCTCTTGAACCATGAGATAATAAGTTTGTGTTGTTTTAAGCCACTAAGCTTGTGTTGTATCAGCAATAGGAAAATAACATAGAGAAGTGGAGGGGTGTCAGGAGACAACATGGAATGGTGGCAGGTGGAAACCTGGAGAGTGCCTGCCCAACACATAGCTCCTGTTCAGTGCCAGCCAATATTTCTCAGAGGGAATAAAAGTTCACAGTTTTCAAATTTTTCCAAATAAGGTGAAAATATAGATTTCTTTGTGAAAGTTATTATTTTTTATTTGAAATTAATTCAAATAACAAAAATGAGTTGTGCATGTACAGAAATAGATCTATATGAGGATAGTCATCACAGTATTGTTGGTGTAGCAAAGATTGGAAACAAATTAAATGTCTCTCATGTATAAATAAATACGTTTAAATATATATGGGCTTCCCTGATAGCCTAGTTGGTAAAGAGTCTGCCTGCAATGCAGGAGACCCCATTTCGATTCCATTGTCAGGAAGATCCCCTGGAGAAGGTAAAGGCTATTCACACCAGTATTCTGGCCTGGAGAATTCCATGGACTGTATAGTCCATGAGGTCACAAAAATGTTTTGCTGCTGCTGCTGCCGCTAAGTCGCTTAAGTTGTGTCCGACTCTGGGACCCCATAGACGGCAGCCCACCAGGCTCTTCTGTTCCTGGGATTCTTCACGCAAGAACACTGGAGTGGGTTGCCATTTCCTTCTCCAGTGCATGAGAGTGAAAAGTGAAAGTGAAGTCGCTCAGTCGTGTCTGACTCTTAGTGACCCCATGGACTGCAGCCCACCAGGCTCCTCCGTCCATGGGATTTTCCAAGCAAGAGTACTGGAGTTGGGTGCCATTGCCTTCTCAGCAAAAATGTTTTATATATGTTTAAATATATATGATGAAAAACACACACTTTAGTTAAGGAAATGAATGTTAAGTAAAGATGTAAAACAGAAAAAAAAAAGATATAAAACAGAATGAGGTATGTAGCATGACATCTCATTTATTAGTACAAATATATAGCCATAAAATTAATATATGTAGTTTAGGGATACTTATAAATTGGAGAAGGCAATGTCAACCCACTCCAGTACTCTCACCTGGAAAATCCCATGGATGGAGGAGCCTGGTAGGCTGAAGTCCATGGGGTTGAGAAGAGTCAGACACGACTGAGCGACTTTACTTTTACTTTTCCTTTCATGCATTGGAGAAGGAAATGGCAACCTACTCCAGTACTCTCACCTGGAAAATCCCATGGATGGAAGAGCCTGGTGGGCTGCGGTCTATGGGGTCTCACAGAGTAGGACAAGACTCAAGTGGCTTAGCAGCAGCATACATATAAATAAAGAGAGTGATGTGATCAGGGATGTGTGTGGACTGGTGACAATCAGGTGCTGTGAGCTAAGGTTCTCAATCCCCAGCTTTGATTACTCACTATGTAGGCCAGACCAGAGAAGACTGCGAGTTGAGTTGGATCCTGGGTTTCCATGGGAACTACAATGGTAACAAGGACATAATTCATCCCTTCAAAAGTCTTACGGAGAATTGGGGCAGAAAGTTGTGAAAAATGAAGCTTAAAAAAATCCAGTTATAAAAAACTGAATGTGAATTCATTCATTAATTTATTCATTCACACATTCATTTATTCAACATTCATTGAAATATTTATTAAGCACCTGCTGTGCTCCCAGCAGTTTGTTGCATTGCAGTGTATCTGTGTAGCACAAGATTTGGTTGTAAGACTAGTAAGAGCTATGTTTAATTTGGTTTTTAAATTCCACCCTGCCTCCACCCCAAGATTAGGTCCAACAATTGTGACATGGAAGTGAGACTTTCTGGGTAAGTCTTAGATTTGTTTTATGCTCCTCTTGACATAACGGGCATTATTCCTATTCTAACACCACATAAGATTGTTGTGAGGAAATAAGCAGGAAAGCACTTGTGTAGTAGGAGGCATTCCACAGATGGAAGACAACTTTACTGGGCTTCATTTCCACTTTTGGCATGGTTCTTCCCCGTGCCCCCACTTCTTTTCTAACTTGCCTCTGCCAGTGTCTGGTCAATGCCATTATTGCTGGTTCCCAGTTCACTGGGAACACAGGCACTCAGAGTCCCACAACATTCCACTTCAGTCTGGCTTGCAATTTAAGCCAAGACAGGATATTCCTAAAACACTTCCTTTATCACAATCATAAACTCACAAAGGAAGGGATTTAGATAACTTCTTCAATCTTGTGTACTTTGCAGGAATCCCAGATGACTCACCTTGGAAATTTCTTCTTTGTATCTGTTTCCAGCCTTTCCATTAAATTTTTCTAAATTGCCTGCTGTGGTGAGGATGTGGTCATAGTTTCCCTTTGTTCTAGACAATTCCTTTATCCAAGTTTTACCAATTGAAACAATCTTCTCCCCTACAGGCAGTTACAAAGATTCATTTGTGGGAAGAATTTTCCTGGAATAGAAGTGTTCATGCTGTGATGTTTCCTAGAGAAAAATTTATTCCTGATAATAGGTCTCAGAGAGTCTGCCTGATTCCCACTGATACACATCTGTTCAAAAAAGAGACATGTCTTTGGAATCAGTGGGATTTTAGGACAGCTCATCGAAGGAAGTATGAAGATCAGGTTGGGGCAAATTTTCACACTGGAACCAAATATCTCTATCAGAATAATAGAACTTGTTGAGATTTATTAACACTTATTGACAATTTAAAACCAAAAGCTTCTGATGAAATGAAACATTGACCTGAAATTTATGGAGAGATGGCTCTGCTTTATAGTTGGAGTTCTTGAGTATTTTTGGAATTAAAACAATGCATGATTATAAGGGGATGTTAGCTATAAACTGAAGCTACTTCCTAGAGGGAATACATTTTGCAATAACTCCTATTCAGCTG
This sequence comes from Tragelaphus eurycerus, assembly GCA_935064755.1. Taxonomy (NCBI): domain Eukaryota; kingdom Metazoa; phylum Chordata; class Mammalia; order Artiodactyla; family Bovidae; genus Tragelaphus; species Tragelaphus eurycerus. The sequence goes on along the minus strand of CAKXYN010000228.1, from coordinate 1,283,060 downwards.
AAGTTGTCTGCAAACCAAGGAAGAGTTGAATTCCTCGTATTTACTTTTTATTGTTTGAAAATTGCTATTGCATTGCAAGTGTTATAGATGTTTGGGAAAGAAGAATGAGCCATTATTAGAAACATATCCCTGGGGCATAATTTAGCATCACTAGTAGGAGATGGAAGAAATGGCTCCAAACTGAAAAAGCAATGTCTGAGAAATATTATCAGTAACAAGCTACTAAAACTAAACGCTGTCCTGATTAGAATCAGCAGGAGTTTGGCAACATAAAAAGGCATTATAAGAACCTGTGGAAAGAGGAAAAGAAAAAGTAGCCTTATTGGTAAGGTAGGTTGTACTATTGGAGAAGGCAATGGCACCCCACTCCAGTACTCTTACCTGGAAAATCCCATGGATGGAGGAGGCCTGGTAGGCTGCAGTCCATGAGGTCGCTAAGAGTCGGACACGATTGAGTGACTTCACTTTCACTTTTCACTTTCATGCATTGGAGAAGGAAATGGCAACCCACTCCAGTGTTCTTGCCTGGAGAATCCCAGGGACAGGGGAGCCTGGTGGGCTGCTGTCTATGGGGTCGCACAGAGTCGGACATGACTGAAGTGACTTAGCAGCAGCAGCAGCAGCAGCAGCAGGTTGTACTATGGTAAAGAAAATATTCTAAATCATTTATTAAAAGGTGGAGAAAGTATTAATAGTCCTCTTGCAGAGTTGTTACACATAAGTTTTTTTTTTTTTTTTTTAAGGATTCGAAGTGTTTTGCAGTGTAAATATGCTTCATGGACTTCTGAGGTATTCTACATATGGTTACATTATAAAGACAAAAACAATGACTGAAAATTTGACTCACCTACAGGCATAGTAAGTTGAAAGGGAAATTAGGACTTGAATCCAAGTATTACCCTCATCATGGAAACTCTTTAATTGGCACATATGATATTTGAAATATTTTTTGTATAAACTGAGAATTCACAAAACATTTCAATTGTATTCTTAATAGTCTTCCTCTGTTTGTTCTGACAATATAAATTATTTTTCTCTCAAAATAATTGGAAGGAAAAGGAAATTAATTTAAATAACTAGAGTAATAAAACATTATTTGATCTTTGAGACCATACCTTTTGGAATTGGGTTAATTAAAAACTGTTTTTGTTATTTAAATGTTTTATGATTATAAAGAAGTAAATCTTACACATAATAAAAATTCAAATAGTGCTTGATAAGTTTAAAATGGAAAGCAAAGATATCTCTTTCTCAGAGTAATTAAGGAAACAATCCCATTCACCATTGTAAAAAGAATAAAATACCCAGGAATGCACCTACTTAAAGAGACAAAAGACCTGTATGCAAAAAACCGTAAGACACCGATGAAAGAAATCAATGACACAAACAGAGAGGTATATGCCAAGTTCTCGGACTGGAAGAATGAATACTGTCAGAATGACTATACTAATCAAAGCAATCTACAAATTCAATGCAATCCTTATCAAATTACCAGTGGCATTTTTCACAGAACTAGAACAAAAAATTTCACAATTTGTGTGGAAACACAAAAGACCCCAAATAGTCAAAACAATCTTGAGAAAGAAAAATGGAGCTGGTGGAATTAACCTCTCTGACTACAAATTATACTAGAAAGCTACAGTCATCAAGACAGTATGGCACTGGTACAAAAACAGAAATATAGACCAATAGAACAAGATAGAAAGCCCAGAGATAAACCTATACACATACAGGCAACTTATCTTTGATAAAGGAGGCAAGAATATACAATGGAAAAAAGAGACCCTTTTCAGTAAGTGTTGCTGGGAAACCTGGACAGCTGCATGTGAAAGAATGAAAGTAGAACACTTCCAAACACCATACACAAAAATAAACTCCAAATGGATTAAAGACTTAAATGTAAGGCCAGGAACTATAAAGTTCTTGGCAGAAAACTTAGGCAGTACACTCTTTGACATAAATTGCAGGAAGATTCCTTATGACTCCTAGATTAATGGAAATAAAACCAAAAATAAACAAATGTGACCTAATAAAATTTAAAAGCTTTTGCACAGGAAAGGAAACTATCAGATCAGTTCAGTTCATTTGTTCTGTTGTGTCTGACTCTTTGTGATCCCGTAGATAGCAGCATGGTTATGACCAACCTAGATAGCATATTCAAAAGCAGAGACATTAGTTGGTCAACAAAGGTTTGTCTAGTCAAGACTATGGTTTTTCCTGTGGTCATGTATGGATGTGAGAGTTGGACTGTGAAAAAGGCTGAGCGCTGAAGAATTGATGCTTTTGAAGTGTGGTGTTGGAGAAGACTCTTGAGAGTCCCTTGGACTGTAAGGAAATCCAACCAGTCCATTCTGAAGGAGATCAGCCCTGGGATTTCTTTGGAAGGAATGATGCTGAAGCTGAAACTCCAGTACTTTGGCCACCTCATGCGAAGAGTTGACTCATTGGAGAAGACTCTGATGCTGGGAGGGATTGGGGGCAAGAGGAGAAGGGGACGACAAAGGATGAGATGGCTGGATGGCATCACTGACTCGATGGACATGAGTTTGAGTAAGCTCTGGGAGTTGGTGATGGACAGGGAGGCCTGGCATGCTGCAGTCCATGGGGTCACAAAGAGTCAGACATGACTGGGTGACTGAACTGAACTGAAGTTTTCCTCCTGTGTGTATATTTATGTCTGTGTGTGTGTGTGTGTGTGTGCATGCATGCTAAAACAAACAATGTTACAGTTCATCTCCTTGTATATACATTTGCACACTCATGCAAGTATAACTGGAGGGAAATATTCTTTCACATAGGATGTTTTTGCCAAACGAAGAGCATGTGTGCATTAAATTTTACCAGATATTTCCAAATTGTCCTTAAGAGGATGTATCAGTCTCTTCTCTCTAAAAGTGTGAGAAAAGAACTGCTGAAGTCCCTCGGTGGAATTGTAAATTCCATTGTATGCTGTTTCTTTAGCTGTGTCCAACTCTTTGCAACGCCATGGACCCTAGCCCCAACTCCTCTGTTCATGGGATTCTCCAGGCAAGAATACTGAAGTTGGTTGCCTTGCCCTCCTCAAGGAATATTCCTGACCCAGGAATCAAACTCACATCTCTTCTGTCTCCTGCATTGGCAAGGAGGTTCTTTACCAGGTCTTCACTGGTGGTTCAGACAGTAAAGAATCTGCCTGCAATGCAGGAGATCCAGTTTCAATCCCTGGATTGGGAGGATCCCCTGGAAAAGGGAATGGCTACCCACTCCATTTTCTTGCCTGGAGAATTCCATGAACAGAGGAGCCTGGCAGACTATAGTCCATGGGGTTGCAAGGAGTCTGACATGACTGACTGACTAAATTACCACACTATCTGATAGCAAACAATGGTATCCCATTGCTGTATTGGTATATCTTTAATCAAGAATGAGGTTGAGTATCTTTCTCTGTGTTTGTTTCCTATTTAAGTTCTTGTTTTTCTGAAATGTTAGTCATGTGCTTGTGACTAATCTTCTCATAGATTGCTTATTTTTCTTTACTGATTTGTCAGAACTTTTTTATGTATTAAGGAAATGATTCATCATTCTCTCACATAGTCTTAAAATACTTTTGGTTTTTCTTTGCATTTTGAATTTTCAATGATTATTTTTGCACACTGAATTTTATATACCAACATTTATCAAATTCTTCTTTTAGAGTTTCTGGAGGTTTTTTTTTTTTTTTTTTGATACATAGAAAGTTTTTTCTCATTCTATGTTTATAAAAATATTCACTCAAATTTTATTTTTGTTATTTTACTTTTTAATTCTTTTTAAGTCTTTGAAGCATCTAGAATGTATTTTGTAGAAAAGAATGAGACAGGAAACTATTTTAATTATAAATGGCTAGTGTGGCAATGGCACCCCACTCCAGTACTCTTGCCTGGAGAATCCCATGGACAGAGGAGCCTGGTAGGCTGCAGTCCATGGGGTCGGTAAGAGTAGGACACGACTGAGCGACTTCCCTTTCACTTTTCACTTTCATGCATTGGAGAAGGAAATGGCAACCCACTCTAGCTGTTGTTGCCTGGAGAATCCCAGGGACGGCGGAGCCTGGTGGGCTGCCATCTAGGGGTCGTACAGAGTCAAACACGACTAAAGTGACTTAGCAGTGTGTCATAGCTTACTTATTGAATAATTTATTATTTCCCTAGTGAAGTAATGTGGGGAAGGCAATGGCACCCCACCCCAGTACTCTTGCCTGGAAAATCCCATGGATGGAGGAGCCTGGTGGGCTCCAGTCCATGGGGTCGCTAAGGGTCAGACACGACTGAGCGACTTCACTTTCACTTTTCACTTTCATGCATTGGAGAAGGAAATGGCAACCCATTCCAGTGTTCTTGCCTGGAGAATTCCAGGGACGGGGGAAGCCTGGTGAGCTTCTGCCTATGGGGTCTCACAGAGTCGGACACGACTGAAACGACTTAGCAGTGAAGTAATGAAACAACTTAGCAGCAGCAGCAGCAGTGAAGTAATTTCACATTAAAATGAATTAATCAGTTTCAATTAAAAATGAAATAATCAGTATATTTAGCTTTATTTTCATACTATTCATTTTGTCCCTTTCCTCTGTATATATTTTTCCATGCTAATATTGAATAATTTTCAATGGCAGTTGCTTTAAAGCATGTGAACTACCTAGTCGGGCTAGTTTCCCCTCATTGCTCTTTTTTCATGTAATTCTCCTAGCTAAACCAGCGTGTTCATTTTTCTAGATGATCTTGATCACTATTAAGAGACATTGCAAACAAATCAATAGGTTTACATTGATTTCATAGATTAATTAGAGGGAGAATTGACATCAAATTTTCTTCTTATTAGTCTTGTAAGGTTCTTATTAAGTTTATTTTATTTTTAGTTTTTCTTCACTTTTTACTATTGTTAATGTGATATTTTGTCCTACTGTGTTTTGAATTTTTTATTGTATTTGAAAATTAGGTTGATCTGTGATATGGTACACAGATGATTAGCTTGGCCTGCAGTATTATATTTATGTGTAGAAATTACCTATCTATCTATTCTCTATATTGTGCTTTTGTAGCAGTGTTATTCGTTGTAATAAGAGTTTTAAAATTTGCCTTCTTTTTCATGCTCTGAAATATTTAGCCTCAGAACTATGTTTTTTGAAAGTTTGATAAAATTCATACCATCTGGACTATAATTTTATCCACATTTCAAATGTATTGCATAGTACAGACAATATATCCTCCTGTAATTCAATTTATTTTCTGTGTTTATGTCCTAAAATTTTATGCTTGTTTTTAAACATCTTGATTAGTTTACCTACTTAAAATTTTTTTTTATTTGATTTTTGAAGGAATCAGCTCTTGAATATATTTTCTTGCCTAATCTATCTTTTGCCTATTGAATTTTTATTATTTTCTTTCTTTAATTTTAAAATTTCTTGGTTCTTTTTCTTTTTATTTATTTTTTTTAACTTTAGTTGAGTTAGTTTTTACTTTACCTTGCTTAGAAATATATTTTAGACTATTATTGTTCTATTAGAGCTTTGCTGTTTCTCTATTTAATTGGTTTCAGTGCATAGGGCATTATAGCTGTTACTTTCCAGATATACTACAATCTTAACTTTTGAATTTTAATATTTTCAAGTGGCTGGATTTTTCTTTTTGTTTCATTTGTTACTTAACTGTTAGTTTTCTTGTATGATGGCCAGTGAATTGTTTCTGTATTATTTACACTGGGTAAGGTATTGTGATTTCTTTTGTGGCACAATATGTAATCAGTTTTTGTACACATTCCATGAGCTTAAAAAAAACATGTGTTCTGTTTTTGGGAGATACAGAAATCAGTAAATCACTCATTCACTCAATAAGTAATATGTAAATGCATAATTATTAATTTTAAATATAAGTATTTATATGTCCAGATTCCATCCAAAGCACTAGGGATGGTAGAGTGAGTAAGACAAAGTAAATTTTTGAGTAGTGTTTGAGGAGCTTTTGTTCTAGTAAAGGAGACAGAAAGTAATCAAGCAAATACATATAGATGCATTTTCATTTCTGACAGATGCTTTGAAGGAAAGTCAATCAGGTAAGGAGGTAGGGAATGACCAACCTGAGGAGGTGAGGACCGTGCTAGAGGGTCCTTGGCAAAGGCCTTCTGGAGTGATGACATTTAAGCAGGGACTTGTATGAAGTAAGTGAGAGAGCAGTTATTCATGAGAAAGGAGCGTGTCTGGCAGAGAAATAGAACTGGAGGTGAGAAGACTTGGGTATTTGGGGAGAGCAACACGAAGGTCCATCTGAGCAGCAAAGAGTGAGTGAAGAGGACCATGGGTGGAGGTAGGTCAGAGAGACAGGCAGGAATCACAATAATGAGTTTGGAAAGACAATGGAGATTTTTGAACCAAGGAGAGATACAATCTTTTTCATATTTTAAAAATGCAGTTATCTATTAAGTCTGTTACAGTATAATATTTAAATATTTTATGTATCTTTATTTATTATACTTTTGTCTACTTGGTTTGTCAGAGATTCAGAAAGATGAGAAAGTATTTCTGCTACTGTGCTTCTTACTGTTTATTTCCAACTTGTATGTCATGTTTTCTTTATGTGATTTGATGCTATGTTAGCTAAGGATAAAAGTTTCCAGCACTCTGCTTTGGATTCATTTTACAGATCTCTTCGTTTTCTAGTGTAATGATTTTCCCTTGAATTCACCCATTATGAGTCAATATTGCAGAGATGCTTCATTTTTGTTTGAATTTTCTTGGTAAGTCTTTGCTTATTCCTTTTTAAAAACATTCTGTCATGTTTAAAAAATGTTTAATTTATTTTTTATTGGAGTTTAGTTGCTTTACACTTCCCTGATAGCTCAGCTGGTGAAGAATCTTCCTGGAATGCAAGAGACCCTGGTTCGATTCCCGGGTAGGGAAGATCCACTGGAGAAAGGATAGGCCACCCACTCCAGTATTCTTGGGCTTGTCTTGTGGCTCAATTGGTAAAGAATTTGTCTACAATGCAGAAGAGCTGAGTTTGATCCCTGGGTTGGGAAGATCCCCTGGAGAAGGGAAAGGCTGCCCACTCCGGTATTCTGGCCTGGAGAGTTCCATTGACTATATCGTTCATGGGGTTGCAAAGAGTGACTTTCACTTTCACTTGGTTGCTTTACAATGTTGTGTTAGCTTCTGCTGTACAGCAAGGTGAATCAATGGTACCTATACATATGTCCCCTCTTTGTCACCAAAGAGCATTGAATAGAGTTCCTTGTGCTATACAGTAGGTTCCCACTAGTTATCTATTTTACACATAGCAGTGTATATATGCCACCCCCAATCTCTCAGTTTGTATCCCTCTCCTCTTTTCCTTCCCCTTGGTGTCCATATATTTGTTCTCTTTGCAAATAAGTTCATCTATATCATTTTTCTAGATTCCACATATATGTGTTAATATACAACATTTGTTTTTCTCTTTCTGACTTAATTTATGCTATATGACAGTCTCTAGGCCCATCTACATCTCTGCAAATGGCACAATTTCTTTCCCTTTTATGCCCAAGTAATAGTCCATTGTATATATGTGCAAATATTCTGTTTTTATATATGTGCCATGTCTTCTTTATCCATTCCTCTGTTGAAGGACATTTAGGTTTCTTCCATGGCCTGGCTATAATAAATAGGGCTGCAGTGAACATTGGGGTGCATGTATCTTTTGTAATTATGGTTTTCTCTGGGTGTACGGCCAGGGGTAGGGTTGTTGAATCATATGGTAGTTCTACTTTTAGTTTTCTAAGAAACGTCCATAGTGTTCTCCAAAGTGGCTGCATCAATTTACATTCCCACCAACAGTGTAACAGGGTTCCCTTTTATTCACACCCTCTCCAGTATTTATTGCTTACAGATTTTTTTGATGATAGCCATCCATTCTGACTGGTGTGAGGTGATACCTCCTTGAGGTTTTGATTTACATGTTTTCTAACAATTAGTGATGTTGAGCATCTTTTCATGTGCCTCTTGGCCATCTGTATGTCTTCTTTGGAGAAATGTCTATTCAGGTCTTTTGCCTATTTCTTTCTTTTTTCTTTTTTTTTTTTTGGTATTGAGCTGCATAAGCTGTTTGTATATTTTGAAGATTAATCCTTTGTCAGTTGCTGCATTTGCAAATATTTTCTCCCTTTCTTCTTCTTTATTTATTTATTTATTTTTTTGCCTTATTTATGGTTTCCTTTGCTGTGCAAAAGCTTTTCAGTTTAATTAGGTCTCATTTGTTTATTTTTATTTTAATTTTCATTACTGTAGGAGATGAGTCAAAAAACATCTTGCTGTGATTTATATCAAATAGTGTTCTGCCTATGTTTTCCCTTGAGTTTCATAATGTTTGGCCTTATTTTAAGCCTTTAATCCCTTTTGAGTTCTGAGTCATGCTTTATTAATGTCATACAGTCAGAGTTAGATTTTAAAACTTAATCTATTTTTACTTATTAAAAATTTTATAATTTGTATGTGTTTGCTGGTTAATTCTCCAAATTTTCATATATACTTAAATCAATTTCTTGATTTTTAGATGGTATGTATTGAATTATCACTGTGAAATTTGTATAAATTGACATGCTTCCCAGTCATATCCTTACTTAATAATCTACCTTCTTTAGAAATATTTACGTTGTATTCTATAAATCTAATTCTCTCAGTCATTTAGACATCCAATTTCTTTATTACACACTAAATCTCCCAAGATATTTATTTTAATTAATTTTTGTTTTTACTAAATTAAAAAAAATTCTAGAAAGTAAAAACAAATTTTTTAAACAGTTCTCAGAATTACTTTATATCTATTATATTCTTGATTCTCTCATAAGGTCTGACTTATAATAAACCTTGGCTACATATGCAATTTTGCAGTCCAATTTATTTTCAATAAAAGTTTGTAGACATTGTTGAGGAAAACTGGAAAAAGTTTTTCCTCTGTTACATAACCTTCAATATTAACATAAGTACCATGATCCTCCATGTGTCTCTTCCTGATCTATCATTGACTCTAATTACATGCATCTTTTATCTTCTTAATCCAATTCTCTTTGACTGTATTTTCAAAACTGTCTTCTAATTTTAGGTGCTTTTTATGTGGTTTTTATTTCTATAATGATTTTATTTCATTTTTTGCTTCCATTTATCATCTGTCAAATTATCTTATTATCCTTCCTTTGGTTTCTTTGTCTTCTTTGAGCTTTTATTTTTTCCCTTAGAGTTCAAGTTAACTTTATATGGAATTTATTTTCTTTGAAATTTTTTTCTGTAGGTTTCTTTGAAAAGCCTCTTCTGATGTTTAATTTTCAACTAATTTTTACTGCTTATATTCTTTTCTAACTTTCCTGTAATAACATAGTTTAGACCACGTGCTGGTTCTGTTGCTGTTTTTTTTAAAAAATATCTATTTCTTTATTTGGTGTCCACGTCTTAGTTGTGGCATGCAGGATATTTTAGTTGTGGCATGTGGTATCTAGTTCCCTTACCAGGAATTGAATATGGGCCCCCTGCATTGGGACTGAAGAGTCTAAGCCACTGGACCACCAGGGAAGTCCCTATTTGCCCTTTTATATTGATGTTTCTTGGGCCTGGGCCATCTACTTGCCCAGCAGCAGTATGGAGAGGGGTGGGAGGAATAACCTAACCTTGCAATGCAGTCTCACACAATTTTTTTTTTCTAAATTATATTAATGTATTTACTTTTTATTGAAGGACAATTGTTTTACAGGATTTTGTTGTTTTCTGTCAAACCTCAACATGAATCAGCCATAAGTATACATATACTGCCTCCCTTTTGAACCTCCCTCCCATCTCCCTTCCCATATCACCCCTCTGGGTTGATACAGAGCCCCTGTTCGAGTTTCCTGGGCCATATAGCAAATTCCTCTTGGCTATTTAATTTACATATGGAGTACATCAAGGCTGTATATTGTCACCATGTTTATTTAAATTATATGCAGAGTACATCATGAGAAATGCTGGACTGGAAGAAACACAAGTTGGAATCAAGATTGCCAGGAGAAATATCAATAACCTCAGATATGCAGATGATACCACCCTTATGGCAGAAAGTGAAGAGGAACTCCAAAGCCTCTTGATGAAAGTGAAAGTGGAGAGTGAAAAGGTTGGCTTAAAGCTCAACATTCAGAAAACGAAGATCATGGCATCTGGTCCCATCACTACATGGGAAATAGATGGAGAAACAGTGGAAACAGTGTCAGACTTTATTTTTCTGGGCTCCAAAATCACTGCAGATGGTGACTGCAGCCATGAAATTAAAAGACGCTTACTCCTTGGAAGGAAAGTTATGACCAACCTAGATAGCATACTCAAAAGCAGAGACATCACTTTGCCAACAAAGGTTCGCCTAGTCAAGGCTATGGTCTTTCCTGTGGTCATGTATGGATGTGAGAGCTGGACTGTGAAGAAGGCTGAGCGCCGAAGAATTGATGCTTTTGAACTGTGGTGTTGGAGAAGACTCTTGAGAGTCCCTTGGACTGCAAGGAGATCCAACCAGTCCATTCTGAAGGAGATCAATCCTGGGATTTCTTTGGAAGGAATGATGCTAAAGCTGAAACTCCAGTATTTTGGCCACCTCATGCGAAGAGTTGACTCATTGGAGAAGACTCTGATGCTGGGAGGGATTGGGGGCAGGAGGAGAAGGGGACGACAGAGGATGAGATGGCTGGTTGGCATCACTGACTCAATGGATGTGAGTCTGAGTGACCTCTGGGAGTTGGTGATGGACAGGGAGGCCTGGCGTGCTGTGATTCATGGGGTTGCAAAGAGTCGGACACGACTGAGCGACTGATCTGATCTGATCTGAGGCTTAGTTTTCTGGTAGTCCAGGGTCTTAGAGTCAGTGCTCCCACTCCAAAGGCTCAAGGCTTGATCTCTCTGATCAGGAATGGAGATTCCACAAGTGGTTTGTTATGGCATTGAGGGAGACTAAAACAAATATCCAAAAACAAGAAACCAAAGATGAACCCTAAACAAATGGCAGTTACAAAATCAGGTAAATAATAGTTAAAGTAATGGAATATACACATATACATATACATCCATGAGCAAAGGCAAAGCAGTTGACCCGGTGAACAAAAGAAATAAAAAATTATACTCACTAGTTAAGAACAAAACTAACTAAAGCACAAGCTGGAAAACAAAGGTAAAGCAAGGTGCCAAGTGGCAAATAAAGCAATGAAAACAAAACTAACAAATAGGTTGAGAGGAAAGAAAGAATAGATATGCAAAATTAAATAGATGTAGATGAAGAAATATATACATTAAAGATTAACTGCAAGGGGAAAAGAACAGTAGGAAAGGCAAACAAAGGAATAAAATGTAGAAAAAATATAATAGGTTTAAAAAATTAAGATTATAAAAAAGAGAAAAGAAAATGGAAGAAGAAAGAAAAAAGGAAAACTCCACAGAACTGCAACAGCCCAACATAGAGGCAGAGGTTTATAACAACAATAATATGTGTGACTGAATATACACGTATACATGTATACCCATAAGCAAAATCAAAACACTAAAACAAAATACAATAGATTGACACAGCGAACAAAGAAAACCAAAAATTATATTCACCAGAACAAAACTAAGTAAAGCACAAACTGGCAAACAAAACTAAAGCAACGTGCCAATTGGAGAATAAAGCAATGAAAATAAAACTAACAAGTATGTTGGGAGGAAAGGAGAGAAAGGAAAGAAAGAATAGATATGCAAAGTTAAATAGAGGTAGATGAAGATTTATATACATTAAAGATTAACTGCAAAGGGAAAAGAAGAGTAGGAAAACCAAACAAAAGAATAAATGTAGAAAATATAATATGTTTAAAAAGTTAAAAATTAAAATTTAAAAAAGAGGAAAGAAGGAAAATGAAAGGAAAACTGCACAGAACTGCGAAAGCCCAAAACAGAGGCAGAGGTTTACAACAGCAATAAAAAATGTGGTTGAGAAAAAAAAGCTCAAAAGCTTAATTATATTTCAATTTCATAGTGCCAATAAAATTGACAACTACAACAGAGGGGGAAGAAAAGGGAAAAAGAAAAAAATCCAGCGATTCAAAAGAATCTACAGAACAAGTCTAAACATAAGAATAATAAATGTTTTTCTTGAGTCACTGCTGTCAGAGTCCTTTCCTGCACTGGGAGTCACAGTCCACCTCACCTCCTCAAGATGCCCTCCAACATCGTGCTGATTTCTGGACATGCTGCGGGGGCAGCTCAGATCCTTATCTGGTGCCACTCCTGTGCGTTCTTGCCTCCCATATCCATAGCTATCAGAACTACTGCATTTTCTTTTGTGGGCGCTCTCAATGACCCTTTGTATATTCCAAAGACACACAGTCTGCCTAGTTGATTGTGTAGATTTAATCTGCAGCTTGTACAGCTGGTGGGAAGGCTTTGGGTCTTCTTCCTTAGCCACATTGCCACTGGATTTCAATTGTGGTTTAATTTCCACCTCTACATGTGGGTCATCCACTGGGTTTTGCTCCTGAGGCTGCCCTGGAGGACTTGGGTTTGTCCCTGTGAGGGCCAGGTGTGGAAGTGGTGTAGCTGCTTGGGTCACAGGGGTACTGGTAGCACCAGGTACTCAGGGGAGTTGGCAGCTAAGGCAGCAGGAAATATAGTGCTCTAGAAGGGTGTGGCAACCAGTATTGGCCAATTCACTCCAATATTCTTGCCTGGCGAAACCCCCTCCCTGACAGAGAAGCCTGTCTACAGGGTCATAAAGAGTTGGAGATGACCAAAACGACCCTGCATGCATAGACGTAAGACGATTTTTGCCTGTGGCATCTCTGCCCTGGTGAGCGTTGAGCATGAAGATTGTGCAGTTGCTTGGCTTATGGGGACCCTGGTGGCACCAAGAGTGCAGGGACATGAACTGCCTCCACCACAGGAGTTATGGCCCTACCAGAGTCTTTTTTTGAGCCTCTTGTATCTAGCAATCTGAAGGAGTCTTTGGCCAGTCTTTCAGCTCTTCCCATTCAGGCACTTAGTTTCCCTTGCCTGGGGTCCTTCTCTGTAGATTGGTGTGTCAGGCACGTAAAGGAGCACCCTGGGTGGGGTCCCACTCCGTACTTCAGTGTTAATTGGCTAGGCTTTCTATTGTTCAGCTGTGGATGCTGGTGTGTGGGGGGAGAATCACTATGGTGATGGCTCCACCCTCTATTTGTTATTCAGTTGTATCGCCTTGCTTCCACGGCTGCCTGGCTTTCCTCCATAGACATTTCCCCCCACAATCTCCTCCCTCACTTCCCCTCGATCCATCTCTCCACAGTCAACAGCAGCCCTCGCCCTGGGATTGCTCCATAATCCCTAAATTCCAGCTCCCAGTCGCTGCACCTTCCAGGGGACCAGCGTTCCTGTCCGGGTATGTGTGGCTGCGGTAAGGACTGTCTGATTCTCGTTCTATTTAGGCTGCCACAGATCAGCTATTTCACTCTCAGCCTTAAATGTTTCTCCTCTGACTCAGACAATTGCCCTGAAGTGGGGATCAGAACCCTGCTTCAGTTCCCCCACCTGCTTAGGGCAGGTCTAGTCCTACTAACACTCCTATTTTTTCCCCTAGTTCCTTCATCCTACTGAGTTTTTTGTGGTTGTATATATTCTTTTCCACTGGTCAGGTACTCCTGTCTGCTCTCACCTGGTGATTTGCATGCACTTCTGTTTCTGAAGGTGTATTCCTGATGTATCAGTGGAGAGAGATGTACTCCATGTCCACCTACTCCTCTGCCATCTTGTTCTCCTCCACTTTTTTTTTTTTTAAATCCAAAAACCCTCTATCATCGTCCCTCTGATTCATGTCTCCCCTTAATTTGTGTATTTCTTTTTTGGGGGACAATCAAGTGGTCCTTGTGGGGGGAGGGTGCAGGGATGGTTGGAATGTCAAAAATCTTCCATGGACAATCTAGCATGTACTTAATGCACATTTAGCTCCCTCCAGCAGTAGAATTGCAATTGCCATTTGCCCTCTCTGCTGTTTTCTGTTTTTCTGTTGAATTGCTTCCCAGTTATGAGGCACTACTATTGTTTTGGCAAATATTCTTTCTAGTTTATGATTCAGATTTGTGCATTCCCAGTTTCATTAGAGATGATGTTTCTTCTTCACATTTTTCTGCTTTCATTGTGCTTTGAGGAAGACTATTAAATAAAAAAAACATTTCATTTATATCACTATCTGTAATTACAAATCCCCATTCCAGTGGGGGATTTTTTTTTGAATTCTAAAGAAATCTAATTACAAAGTATCTTTAAGGGATTCACAGTGATTAAATTCTGTGAAAAAGTTATCAAAATATAAATCCACTAAGGCATCACCAAAATTTTCACTGAGAACTCAAGAGGTTTCTAGCTAGCAATAGTGTTCATTCATGTTCATATTCCCATAATATCATTATTACTGAGCCATTAACTCACAAAATGGTGGTTGGAATGTGTAAATCCAAAGGTTGGGGTAAGACTGCAAGTTTTAACTTTGGTCTAGTTAGTTTCAACATTGTTTAGTAGGAAATGAGGGAGTCATTGACATCTTTACAAAGGAAGTCATTTGATTATAACTATGGCTTCCCCAGTGGCTCAAACGGTAAAAAAATCTGTCTGCAATGCAGGAGACCTAGCTTCTATCCCTGAGTCAGGAAGATCCCTTGGAGAAGGAAATGGCAGCCCACTCCAGTATTATTGTCTGGAGAATTCCATGGACAGAGGAGCATAGTAAGCTACACTCCATATGATTCCAAAGTGTCAGATACACTGAGCAACTAAAACTTTCACTTTCACTTTTACTGTTCAAGAAAGATGGATTGAAGATAGAAGAGAAGAAAGATTAGCAGAGAGGAGACTGATTAGGGGGCTCCCACAATTGTATTTTTGGAATTTTTATCATGTTTTTCACTGACTACGTCAGATTTACCAATCCTGAAATAGAGAATAAAAAGAGCAAAATATTACCTATATTTGGCAGACTCTCTAGTGTAAATGACATTGGTCACAGTTCCCCTGCTTGTCCATTATTAAAATACTACAAGTTCCAATTTTTACTCAGAACAATTGCTGGCTACCTGAAATGCACATAATACTCTGGACCAAGATGATGACATAGGAAGCCCCTAAATTCCCTTCCTCCTACTTACACACTGAATATGTGGTTACACATGGAGCAGTTCCTTTAAAGAGGAATCCAGAAACTAGTTGAAGGACTCCTACACATGGGGAGACTAAGAGAATAGCAGCATTGAAATAGGTAGGCGAGACTGAGACATATTCTTACCATAAAAATTCCTACCCCCATCAGAGCACCATATAGTTAAGAGAGAACCCCTAACTCCCAAATTATCCATGAGGAGTGAAGGGTTTGAAACACAACTATACAGCCCAGACTTTTAAGGCTTCCACACCTAGGGGATAAGTCTCCCAAATCACCCAGTTCTGAAATCCAATGGGGCTTATGTTCATGAGTCCTACAGGATTATAGCAAACTTAGAAGTAGTTGTTAACAGGTGTGCAGACACTAAATGCAGCTATACCTTCCATGGCTCAGTGCAGGGAGCAGGTAAAAACAAAAAAAGGCCAATTTTCTATTACCAATATGCTAGTGTATATTGTGAATACACAATATGAAGGATGTAACTTGTGACATTGAGAATGCAAAATGTGGGAGAAGGAAATGTAAAACTGTAGAGCTTTTGTATGCATTTGAAGTTGAGTTGTTACCAGCTTAAAACAGACTGTTATAACTGTAAGATGTTTCATGTAAGCCTCATGGTAACCACAAAGCAAAACCTATAGGAGACACACAAAAGATAAAGGAGTCAAAGTATCAAATGATTTCAGATCATTTGATGATCTGAAAATAATCAAATCACAAGAAAGAGACAGAGAGAGGAAGAAACAAAGGGACTGCAAAATAATCAGAAAACACTTAACAAAATGGCAATATTCAGTCAAAACCTATCAGTAATTACCTTAAATAAAAAATGGATAAAATTCTCCAATTAAAAGACAGAGTGGCTGATTGGATAAAGGAGCAAGACCCAATTTTATGTTGCCTGAAAGAATATTGCTTCAGCAATATGGATGCACAGCCTAAAACAGAAGGAATGGAATGAGATTTTCCATGTAAATGTAAACAAAACCAAACCAGGAATAGCTATTTCTGTATCAGGTAAAATAGAGTTTAAAACAAAGACAGTAACTGGAGATAATATTTCTGGCTTTGAAGATGAAGAAAAGGACTCATAAGCCAAGGAATCTGAGAGGAATCTAGAAGCTGTAAAGGACAAGAAAATGGATTCTTTCCAAGAGCTTCCAGAAAGGAATGATACGCTACTGACTCAATTTTATTCCAGTGAAACCCATGTTAGAACTGTTGGATGATAAATTTGTGTTGTTTTCAGTTCAGTTCAGTTGTGTCCGACTCTTTGCGACCCCATGAACTGCAGCACGTGAACAGCAGCCTCCCTGTCCATCACCAACTCCTGGAGTTCACGGAAACTCATGTCCACTGAGTTGGTGATGCCATCCAACCATCTCATCCTCTGTCATCCCCTTCTCCTCCTGCTCTCAATCTTTCCCAGAATCAAGGTCTTTTCAAATGAGTCAGCTCTTCACATCAGGTGGCCAAAATATTGGAGTTTCAGCTTCAACATCAGTCCTTCCAATGAACACCCAGGACTGATCTCCTTTAGGATGGACCGGTTGGATCTCCTTGCAGTCCAAGGGACTCTCAAGAGTCTTCTCCAACACCACAGTTCAAAAACATCAATTTTTCGGTGCTCAGCTTTCTTCACAGTCCAACTCTCACATCCATACATGACCACAATAAAAACCATAGCCTTGACTAGACGGACCTTTGTTGGTACAGTAATGTCTCTGGTTTTTAATATGCTGTCTAGGTTGGTCATAACTTTCCTTCCAAGGAGTAAGCGTCTTTTAATTTAATGGCTGCAGTCACCATCTGCTGTGATTTTGGAGCCCCCCAAAATAAAGTCAGTCACTGTTTCCACTGTTGTTTTCAACCACTATATTATAATAATTTGTAATGACCCAGAAACCTGCTGGAATCAAACTATACCTATAGGAACTATGTGCTTAGTTGTTCAGTCATGTCCGACTCTTTGTGAGCCCATGGACTGTCGTCTGTCAGGCTCCTCTGTTAATAGGGATTCTCCAGGCAAGAATACTGGAGTGGGTTGCCATGCCATTCTCCAATGGATCTCCCAACCCAGGGATCAAACCCAGGTGTCCTGCATTTCAAGAAGATTCTTTGCTGTCTTAGTCACCTGGGAAGCCCAATAGAGATTATACCTATAGGAATATATATATGAATTACAGCATGAAATATGTCACTGCCCATATTTTGCCAATTCAGTTTTGACTATTTGAAGCAAAATATGGAAAATACCATAGAGACAATGACCAAAGCCCTCCAGAAGTTGAGAGCAAAAGGAGGACAAAAAGGACTTCAAGAAGTGGGGGACATTTGATCTGGGTTTTTGAGGTTTAACACAATTTCAAGAAGTAGGCATGAGGAAGACAAATTCTAAGCAGAGGGAATGCAAATAACAAAAGTAAGTACTATGTTGGGATAGAGGTAGTATTATGGTATGGTTGATTTGTTTAATATTGTTAATATATTTTATTACTAAATGTTTTTATTGAATTAAAAATTTATAAAGTATTCAGAATGCAATGATATAGAGAAGCTTAGGCTGGAAGCAGATGTAAAATGTTTTGAATATTAGACAAAGTCCATTATTTTTATCTAACATATTAAAAATAATAAATTGATATATAAAAACATGTTGCTTTTTTTAGAAAAAGGTAGAGCCTTAGTCAACAATTACTTTAGAAAGGAAAACTGGCTGAGGAATAAAGGGAAGAAAGATTAATTGGCAGGAGAATAGTTAGAAGCTCACTGACCCTATCTAGATGAGGTGATGACTTCTAGGTGAGGTTCTCTATCTAGTGGACCTTTGGGCATTTGTGAAATTCAAGGCCAATGTGCTTAACTTAAAATTCTATTTAATTAACTTGAAACATATTATTTCAGTTAGTCCCAATGCTGAAATAATTTTGATCTTTAGAGCCAGGTTGATTTTCTTGGTTCGACAGGGGGAGAGCCTCTTACATATTCCACCTTCCTTGGTTTGGCTGTAATCCTGCTCAGTACTCTACCATGATCTCTGAGATCATTCTGCTTCTATTCTTACGAGGTCCATTACCTGTATCGTTAGATGCTGCCTGCCTCAGCTGTGGGCACCTTGCACTTCAAGGCTCTTGAAAACTTGTCAATTTCTCCAGAAGAAGTAAAAATAATTTCCTTGAGTATTTTTTCTCTCTGTGCTTTTCCTCCAACCAACTGTCTCCTGCTCTTTCCCCCTATCTCTTGTGTTCTGTGAAGCACTTCCCTCTCCAACCACTCTCTAGACTCCTTTGTTTAGGCCACGTCTCACAAGGAGCAACCTTCAGCTTTGTTTTTATGGTCATTCTAGATGGGAAACATGACAAAGGAGATGGGTTTTGTGACAAGGGATTCATTGGGTTAGGATGAGAAGGAATGAGAGGATAAAGATAGTTGGAATATTTCACCTAGTGCCTGGGAGAATGTGATTCATTAACAGATAATGAAAATTAAGGGGGAACTGACTTAGCTGGCCAAGGTTTGATTATAGAACATGTTGAATGTGAGGCTGTAAATGTCTCATTTTAGTGAAGCTGAATAGCAGACATTTGGAAATGGCAGTGTGGCCTGGTAGAAATAATGATTCTATGGTAAAATTTGCTGACAGATGTAAAGGAATATAATTTTAGAGGTGAAAATATGTGAGGTGAGACATGGTGAAGAAGAGGAGGGCCAAAGAAAGAAAAAGATCATGGTCAGGTTGCTTTGTTATCCTTGGCAGTCTTTTTTTCTTCTATTGGTAAGAAGTTTGGTTGTTTCACTGAGGATGTTTTCCTAGCCAATTTATAGCAGCTAGAAGTCACTGTTCTTGATCTTGGACCCACTGCTCTTATCATTTTGCCTAGGATATGGGGATTTGACAAATTGGTTCTCTAGTGGCCTATCTCATTCAGTGCCATTTTGCCACTAAAATTAAAAGCCTGCAACCTGATCTGCATGTTCTGGTAAACATTCTGCCTTTACCTAGCAAAGTCTCTTGAAGTTAATCCTGAGAGGGAATATCCAAATACTTTTTTCCCATTTGAGTCTATGACAATAAGCGGTAATGAAAATGCAGTCTTTTGAATGGAAAAAAATGATCTGCACCCATGTTGGTATATTCTGGGAATAATACTTCAATACCTCCAAATTGCTTAATATATTTCTTTTTTTACTAATGGCGCTCAGTTGCACCCATGTGAAAAGTTTTTAATTTGGTTAAATTTATGCTTGGAGCTGTTAGAAATTAGAGCTTTGCAGGGGTTCCTTCCCTCCTTTCATTGTGATTCTCATGTGAATTTCTCCCCTGCAAAGTTATGCGGCTCTCCATCTGGCCATATTCAAAAGCTGTCTTTCTCATAGAACTTTGATAAAATGCATCAGCTTCTTTGGAATCAGATTAGCATCTTGATCTGAGAGCTTTCTAGGGTCTTTCTGCTGACAGGAGTTGAAAGCCTAATAAATAAAAATACTTCTTTGCCTCTATATTGTGATGGACTCTGTGGAAGAGAAAGACAATTAGATTTAAACATCTTTTCATTTGATGTTACAGATACTCTCTTCTTCCATGACTTGACACTAATGCCCTCTCTCCTAGTGTTATCTACCGTGAAGATTGTGTAATGGCCCTGGAAAGTTAAATAGCACCCTTCAAACTAGCATTTGCTTCTAACTACTCTAGAAATCTTCTCAGTGGAAGATGTGGATTCTTCATGTGTTGTTATCAATTACTGTCATTCTAAGTAAGGTAATGCTGAATTAATTTGTTTTCTCCTCAGAATTTTCATGTCCAAAAAATACTCAATGATAATTGATCATCTGTTTTGAATAAAACATCATAATAAAGTCTACATATGTTAGACTGGAATTAGATACTCAAATCTATGTCTCTTGTTAGCATAGGTTAGTACTTTGTAGATGACATTTATGCACATAAGGCAATTCTGGGGCACAAAATTCAGGCTTAGGTTCTGCTTAACTCAAGATACAACTGAATAAATTTGATATGAAACTCAATTTGACTTCAGCATCATGTTGTTTGTGATTTTTCTACTTTTGTATTAAAATGATTTGGGGGAAGGTGAGCTTATTACTATTATTAATATATCTATGATAAAGATATTGATTAAAATAATTTACATTATTTGAGAATAAGGTGGTTCGGGTCTAGAGAAGTACTCTGACTGTAAGATTTGGAGAAATATCAGTCAGGACATCAGCATTGTGGCAGCATGAGATGATCATTTCAATCTACAATCAGTAAAATGTCCGTAACTCACCAAAAGTTCTGTTGCCTAACACACTAGGATGCTGGAAAATTCCACATATCCATATATCTAAACGTGGGTGTATTGGAGCAAATGGAGGAGGAAAAACTGGAGGGAGAGTGAAGGCAGTGACTGTGATACTGCACCTCTAGCCACAGCAGCTGAGCCTGCCAGCTCAAAGAACCCAGGATCAGGAGGAGAAGCTGAGTACATAATCTGGCTTCCTGGCCACAGCAGTGTCCATGGCCACAGAGAAGTGGACAGCAGCATCACGGCCTATGACCCTATCCCTCCAGCTGTGGAAGCACCTGTGTCTCTGGCCCATCAATCTGTAGTAGTGGCACCTGTGAACCTGACAAGCTCAGAGGTAGCAGAGACACCCTTGTCTTCCCCCCTTTTCACCTGTGGTGTCAGAGGCCGCAACCCCAGTCAAGTGGAAGTGCCAGCCATCCCTGTGTTCCAGACAGCCATGCCAGCAACAGCTGCAACATCAGCAGCAGCAAGGCACCGGAGACCCAGGAGGCATAAGCAACAGCAACAGGGGGCACTGGGCAATACCTCTGGCAGAGGTGGTAGATGATAAAAAGTGCTGATCTTAAATATAACCAGAGTCAGCTCAGGTGGAGCTTCCCAGGTGGCACTAGTGATAAAGAACCTGCCTGCCAATGCAGGAGACGTAAGACACGTGGGTTCTATCCCTGAGTTGGGAAGATCCCCTGGAAGGGGAATGGCAACTCACTCCAATATTCTTTCCTGGAGAATTCCATGGACAGAGGAGCCTGGGGGGCTACAGTCCATAAGGTCGCAAAGAGTCAGACACGACTAAAGTGACTCATCACAGAACAGCACAGCTCAGGTAAAAAGAAACCAAAAATTTGCGCTATAGCACCATGTACTGAAAAACAAAGGAAAGACCTTTAATTACTAATGGTGAATTGTCAGAATCAAGTAAAAAAGGCTTTGCCTAAAGGAGAAATGTGTTTGTTACCTCAGTTGCACAGATGGAGGAACAACCATCAAGCACATGAAAAAACATGATATCACGGTATCACAAAAAGATGTTATAACTCCATAAACTGAACTTAAAATCATGGCATATTGTGATTGAACTAATGGAGAATTCAAAAGAGCTTTTATGAATAAACTGAGTGAGCTACAAAAGAACTCAGAAAGGAAATTCAGTGAGCTTAGGAATAAAGATAATGAATAGAAAAAATACTTTACCAAAGAGATTTTCTCTATAAAAAGATTTTATAGAGATTTTCTATAGAGATTTTCTCTATAAAAAGAACCAAACTGAAATCTTGGAGCTGAAGAACTCGATAAATGAGTTGAAGAACACATTCAGAAGCATTGTAAATAGAGCAGACTATATGGAAGACAGAGTTAGTGATCTCAAAGATAGAAATATAGAAATACAGTCAGAAAAGGAAAGAGAACTATGATATAAAAAGTTGAGGAGAATCTGTGAGAACTATATGACTTCATTAGGAAGCTCAACATAAGAATAATTGGTATTACAAATGGAGAAGAGAGGGAGAAGGAAGCAGAAAATTTATTTAAATAATAGCTGAGAATGTTTCAAACCTGGGGAAAGAACTGGATATATAAGTCCACGAAGCTTAGAGAACACCTGATTACCTCAACACAAAAAGACTTTATCAAAGACATATTATACTAGAAGTGTCAAAAGTGAGTGACAAAGAATTCTAAAGATAGCAAGGGAAAAAGGACAGTGACCTACAAAGGACCCCTCATTAGGCTATCAGCAGATATCTCAGTAGAAACCCTATAGGCCAGGATAGAGTTAAATGATATATTAAAAATATTGAAAGATAATGTTCAGCAAGAATACTCTATCCAGCAAAGGTATTATCATATCTGAAGGAGAAATAAATGCTTTCTCAGACAAACAAAAGCTGAGGGAGTTCATCACCACTAGACCTGCCTTACAAGAAATGTTTAAAGAAGCTCTCCTACCTGAAATGAAAAGGCAAAAGTAATGAAATTCTATATCAGAATAGGCTGTTAAATACTTAATTATAGCATACAGGTTAAAGGCAAAGCAGTCAGTACGAATAACCGTAGCAATTTCAATTTGGTTATGAACGCACAAAGTAAAAAGGACTAATTTGAGACAAAAAAAAGGGGGGGTGGGACTAGGTCAGAGCTTGTATAGGCAAAAGAAAATAAAATGCTATTAGTAGGAAAAGGACTATTTTATTTATGAGAATTTATATACAAACTTCATGGTAATCACAAAACATAAATCTAGAGCAGAGATATAAAACATTAAAAAAAAAATGGAACTGAGAAAACATCTTAGAAAACCACCAAATTAAAATGGCAGATAGACACATAAGAAAAACAAAAATGGAGGTATAGCGCAACCAGAAAACAGAAGATAAAATGGCAGTACTAAGTCTCATTTATCAACAGTTACTCCAAGTATCAGATCAGATCAGATCAGATCAGTCACTCAGTCGTGTCTGACTCTTTGCCACCCCATGAATTGCAGCACGCCAGGCCTCCCTGTCCATCACCAACTCCCGGAGGTCACTCAGACTCACGTCCGCTGAGTCAGTGATGCCATCCAGCCATCTCATCCTCTGTCATCCCCTTCTCCTCTTGCCCCCATTCCCTCCCAGCATCAGAGTCTTCTCCAATGAGTCAACTCTTTGCATGAAGTGGCCAAAGTACTGGAGTTTCAGCTTTAGCATCATTCCTTCCAAAGAAATCCCAGGGCTGATCTCCTTCAGAATGGACTGGCTGGATCTCCCTGCAGTCCAAGGGACTCTCAAGAGTCTTCTCCAACACCACAGTTCAAAAGCATCAATTTTTTAATGCTCAGGTTTCTTCACAGTCCAACTCTCACATCCATACATGACCACAGGAAAAACCATAGCCTTGACTAGACGAACCTTTGTTGGCAAAGTAATGTCTCTACTTTTGAATATGCTATCTAGGCTGGTCATAACTTTCCTTCCAAGGAGTAAGCGTCTTTTAACTTTTAATTTCATGGCTGCAGTCACCATCTGCAGTCATTTTGGAGCCCCCCAAAATAAAGTCTGACACTGTTTCCACTGTTTCCCCATCTATTTTCAATCAAGTGATGGGGCCAGATGCCATGGTCTTCGTTTTCTGAATGTTGAGCTTTAAGCCAACGTTTTCACTCTCCACTTTCACTTTCCTCAGGAGGCTTTTGAGTTCCTCTTCACTTTCTGCCATAAGGGTGGTGTCATCTGCATATCTGAGGTTATTGATATTTCTCCCAGCAATCTTGATTCCAGCTTGTGTATCTTCCAGTCCATCGTTTCTCATGATGTACTCTGCATATAAGTTATTAAAATTAGGAAAATTCAAAAAAACCCATAATAAGACATCATCTTATGCCTGTTAGAATGGCTATTAATAAAATAGCAAGAAATTGCAAGTACTGGAGAGGGTATAGACAAGGAAACCTCATACACTGTTGGTGGGAATGTAAATGTAAATTGGTATAGCAACTATGGTACAGAGTATGGAGATTCCTCCCCAAATTAAGAATAGAACTATCACATGATTCAGCTATTTCACTTCTGGGTCTTACCTGAAAAATATGAAAGCACTAGTTTGAAAAGATACATGCATCCCTAAGTTTATTGCAGCAATATTTACAATAGCCAAGATATGAACACAACCTAAGTGTGTATCAGTGGATGAATGTATAAAGAAGATATATGTTATAACCAATGTTATCTCAATTAAAAAAGTGTCTCTGAAGTAAAAAAGTTGAAGAGATTTAGGGAAAGAGGAGTATGTAGTCTCAGAAACAAAAGTCTGAAGGACAACACAAAGAAAACTAGCAGATGTTGGCTGGAGTGTAGTTCCTTGATCTGTTGAAAAATATATAATTGAGTGATGAGGATTAATATGACTACTAATAATCAGACTCATTCAAGAAAGAGCTGATGGAGAGACAGGTGGAAAGGCTAGAAAAAATAATTTTGTGTCATTGAAGAATATTCAAATGTCTCAGGATAACTTAGAATTTTAAAGCTTTTCTGAAAATAGAGTTTTAAATATGATATTTGTCTCATTTACATTCTCTAGATTGATGTATCTTACAAGCTACTTTCTACCTTAAAGTAACTCCAATTTAACTTCCATACACTTTTGCCAGAGCCCAGCTCCGGCAGCCAGGGAATCAGCCTGAAGGGGTGAGCGATGTCAGGGGATGATGATGTAGCCTCTGACTCATAGTACGGAACTGCATGTTTATTTCAAACTTCAGGTTCTCTTTTATACTTTGACAAAAGCATTAGGTCAGAGGTTTGATGTTTTTATTTTCTCGCACCCAGATTTACTGTACTTAACTTGTGATTACATTGTGACTCATGCTACATTCCTCATTTCTTATCTTTATAAATCCTGTTTGCCCCTAGAATCTTAAGATTACTATCTCCTAAAAAGGCTTCTGCTGCTGCTGCTGCTAAGTCACTTCAGTCGTGTCCGACTCTGTGCGACCCCATAGACGGCAGCCCACCGGGCTCCCCCGTCCCTGGGATTCTCCAGGCAAGAACACTGGAGTGGGTTGCTATTTCCTTCTCCAATGCATGAAAGTGAAAAGTGAAAGTGAAGTCGCTGCCATGTCCGACTCCTAGCGACCCCATGGACTGCAGCCCACCAGGCTCCTCCGTCCATGGGATTTTCCAGGCAAGAGTACTGGAGTGGGGTGCCATTCTAGCTATTCTTAATTATTCCTAAACCCTAAACTCAGCAATCTTCTTTTGCCATAAATATTTCCCTCACAAACAGGTCTCAGATAACAATCCTTCCCATGGCCTCAAGCTGCGGCTTATGTGCTTATCCTGGGACATTCTTTGTAGAGATCCTTGAACAAATGTCAATGGTTATTTTATAGATTATTTTCTGGGAACAACTGTAGAAGGCTTTGTGCTTTCTCATGCTTCTCTCAAGCACCTTAACATTCTTTCCAGCCAACTCAACCAAAGAAAGGAAAGAACAAGTCAGAATCACAAGGCCTAACTCCTTCATCCTGGGGCCATGCCTGCGAGATGAGGAGAGGGGGTTGGGGCCATGCCTCCATTTTGTCACTAATGCCTAACGTGGCTCCCAACACTTTGAAAACGTTTTAAAAATAAATTTTAGCAAAAAATAGTTTATTTTATTTTCTGAACTGTGGAGAAATTTATAACTCATTGCCTTTATATATGAGGACTTCCTAAAGTTAAACTCTATTTTGGGGGAAAGCAATTGCGTAAGAAAATGGTTAAATTTTACCAGTTTCGATCAGCAATTTATGCTTGAGTTATGCTGCCGAGTGATAGAAAACCAAGAGTAAGTTTTCTTAAAATACCAGCTATGATTTCAGAAAACTGTCAGGCTCATCATGGTTTTATTATGGAGAAGAATCCTAATTGCAACAGAAATAAAAAATAGACGGGAGCCATATGGAACTTTACCCATTTGCTGCCAAGAAGTGGCTTCCATTTTAAAAACCAAAAACATCCAAGATGTATAGAGGAAAATAATTCCTTATATATGCAAGGATGCATTTGACTGAATGGCATTGATTAGAAAGATGGAATGAGATGTTTGTTTTTAAGAAATTATTTAATGTGCTGGTTGTGAATTGAATTATCCCACATGCATTCCCTGATCACAGAATTTTCATTTACCTTCAGTTAGTTTTAGATTTCCATTCATAAGCACACTTTAAATTAGCCCTTTACTTGTTAACTTCTACAGGATTGTGTGTATGAGTGTGGGGTGGAAGAGGAGATTTTGTTTACACTGCAGAAAAAAGGGTGATTTTATACTTTTTAAGATATATAAAGCATATATGAAATTAAGATGAAATAACTTGGCCCAGGTAACTTATGTTGGTTTGAAATCAACATAGGACTGAATAATTCTAGTATTCAGAATTCTAGTATTCAGCATAAGACTGAATATTGAATTGAAATGAATTTGAATTCAAATTGAATTTCAATCTTATTAAATTGCATATGCCAATTCCTGACATGGAAATTATAGATTGAGGAACAAATGGGTCTTAGCTCCATGTGAAATGGTGGTGTTCATAGTGTAGCAGACCTAAAAGAAGGGAATCTCTGGGTAGGAGGGCTGAACTTTATCTCTGAGGAGGGTACATCTTTTTATGCTAGAAAATGGAGGCTGAAGAAGAAGTCATGGAGCAAATGCATAGTTTTCTTCAGAAAACAGAAGACCTGAGTAGCTATGGTCTGACTAAGTTCATATACCTGTTTGTTGTACATGCTTGATGTATTTTTTTGTATTGAGGTATCATATACCTGTAGAAAAGTCCACTTGTCATAATCACAAGTAAGTTTGGAGGTTGCTGTATGAAAGGAGAATGGGTCTGTGGAGAAGTTAGAAAAGGTCTCAGTGAAGGGAAATCTTTGCCTGCTTTTAAGAAATAGAACTAAATGACGTATAAATGCATAGTAGAGGAAAAAGAAACAGCTTTAATTTTACATGGTGGCCTATACATTTTGCTTGAAAGCTTAAATTGTGGTTGCAGCCATCCCTGCAGCTCTGGACCTTTTTTAATAAATAATTTATTTGGCTGCATCTGGTCTTAGTTGCAGCACACACCATTTTTGATCTTTGTTGTAGCATGTGCAATCTTTAGTTGTGGCATGGGAACACTTAGGTATGGTCAGTTCAGTGACTCAGTCATGTCTGACTCTGCGACCCCATGAACTGCAACACACCAGGCCTCCCTGTCCATCACCAAATCCTGGAGTCCACCCAAACCCATGATAGTCGATGATGCCATCCAATCATCTCATCCTCTGTCGTCCCCTTCTCCTCCTGCTTTCCCAGGATCAGGGTCTTTTCCAATGAGTCAGCTCTTCACATCAGGTGGCCAAAGAGTTTCAGCTTCAACGTCAGTCCTTCCAATGAATACCCAGGACTGATCTCCTTCAGAATGGACTGTTTGTATCTCCTTGCAGTCCAAGGGACTCTCAAGAGTCTTCTCCAGCACCACAGTTCAAAAGCATCAATTCTTCAGCGCTCAGCTTTCTTCACAGTCCAACTCTCACATCCATACATGACGATTGGAAAAACCATAGCCTTGACTAGATGGACCTTTATTGGCAAAGTAATGTCTCTGCTTTTGAATATGCTGTCTAGGTTTGTCATAACTTTCCTTCTAAGGAATAAGCATCTTTTAATTTCATGGCTGCAATCACCATCTGCAGTGATTTTGGAGCCCCCCAAAATAAAGTCAGCTACTGTTTCCACTGTTTCCCCATCTATTTGCCATGAAGTGATGGGATTGGATGCCATGATCTTAGTTTTCTGAACGTTGAACTTCAAGCCAACATTTTCACTCTCTTCTTTCACTTTCATCAACAGGCTGTTTAGTTCTTCTTCACTTTCTGCCATAAGGATGGTGTCATCTGCGTATCTGAGGTTATTGATATTTCTTCTGGCAATCTTGATTCCAGCTTGTGCTTCCTCCAGCCCAGGGTTTCTCATGAGGTACTCTGCATATAAGTTAAATAAGCAGGGTGACTATACAGCCTGACTATACTATACTCCTTTTCCTATTTGGAACCAGTCTGTTGTTCCATGTCCAGATCTAACTGTTGCTTCCTGACCTGCATATAGGTTTCTTGAGAGGCAGGTATGCCTTTGGTATTCCCATCTTTTTCAGAATTTCCCACAGTTTATTGTGTTAGGTGGGGTCTAGTTCCCTGACTGGGGATGGAACCTGGCCCCTCTGCACTGGGAGTGCAGACTCTTAGACACTGGAAAATCAGGGAAGTCCCTTCTGATGTCACTCTGACTTTCAAAGGGTTTGGGGAATTTATCTCTCATTTTGATGGCATTTTTCTTCTCTATAGTGAGTGGCCCTTGTTTTTCTTCCTTTTATCAAACAGATTAAGGACACACCCAGTCATCTATCTTTTCATTCTTTCTTTAGAGCCTAATAATGGGCCTCATTCTTTGTTTCTTATAAAAGCTCTTGGACAAAACTCTTTTATTTAGGCATTTCTGGAGGCTCAGATGGGAGAAGGCAATGGCAACCCATTCCAGCAGTCTTGCCTGGGAAATCCCATGGACGGAGGAGCCTGGTAGGCTACAGTGCATGGAGTCGTGAAGAGTCAGACACAACTGAGCAACCTCACTTTCACTTTTCACTTTCATGCACTGGAGAAGGAAATGGCAACCCACTACAGTGTTCTTGCCTGGAGAATCCCAGGGAGGGGAGCCTAGTGGGCCGCTGTCTATGGGGTCGCATAGAGTTGGACACGACTGAAGCGACTTAGCAGCAGCAGCAGAGGCTCAGATGATAAAGAATCTGCGTGCAATGCAGGAGACTGTGTTTTATCCCTGGGTAGGGAGGATCCCCTTGAGAAGCAAATGGTTATCCACTCCAGTACTCTTGTCTGGAGAATTCCATGGACAGAGGAGCCTGGTGGCTACAATCCACAAGATCACAAAGAATCCAACACGACTGAATGACTAATGCTTCAGTTTCTCATGACTTCTCAGAGATAGTTAGTCTTATGACACCTTGAGCAATGGGCTTCCCTGGTGGCTCAGACAGTAAAGAATCTTCCTGGAATGTGGGAGACCTAGGTTCGATTCCTGAGTTGGAAAGCTCCCCTAGAGAAGGAAATGGCTAACTACTTCAGTATTCTTGCCTGGAGAATCCCGTGGACAGAGGAGCCTGGTAGGATACAGTTCATGGGGTCACAAGGAGTTGGACATGACTGAGTGACTAACACACACACACACATCCCTTGAACAATGCTGTTTAATTCAGCATCCTAAATCACCTCTTGTAGCAACAGTTGCAGATGATCCCACGTGGTATGGAATACCTGTACGGTCTCTTACCTTAGGATGAGTTCCCTGCCCTTCAGGTGAGAGCTTCTAGAAGTGAACATGGGGTAGATTAGCTCTCTTTGCTGCTCTCTGGGAAGACCTTCTACTCCACCCATGGAAGAAAGAAATGCTAAAAATGCGTGAGGGATAGGTTTGCTGAACTGACTTTTTCCAAGTCTCCTTTTCTCTCTGTTCTCCAGTTAGTGGTTCTATAATAATGAATGTGTATGTTTGTGTGAGTGACTGACACATCCTAATATAGAACTTTATAGAAATGAATTTTAGTGTTTTTTTTTTTTTAAACACAAGACCACATCAAAGAAAGAGAAACACTCTTGAGCTGTTGACAGGCTTTCACCACTTATTATGTGAGAAAAGAAATGTCAGTAACTTAAAAGAAAATTTAAGATCAATGTGTTTGAGCTCTTCTAATTTTAAAATTCTTTACAAAATCTTGTCAAAAAGGTTATGTAATGGTAACAAGGAGGCTGAAACTTCTCCGGGCAATGGGAACTTTCTTTGTTTCCTCTGAGAGCAAAAGATATAGAAGTGGGGCCTTATTCTGGGGAGACCCCCCCCCCCACCCCAGCGTGGGTGTCTGTTAGTTATGTGCAGTTATTGCTTTTTAGGAGCTACTGCTCTGACTTACAGGAAAACAAAGACTGGGTTACAGCCATGTATTTGCAAGAGCCACGGTGAGATAATAGGTGAGGCAAAGGTGGTGAATAAACCACTTGTTGGGGTAGTTCAGGCCTAAATACACTTTTTGCTGAGGTGACCTGAAGTTGCCCTAATTCTTCTTTTTTTTCCAGCTGTATAGATTGGCTTAGAAATGTGGTAGAAGGTTGACATGTCAGACTGTGACTTTATTCTGTCCCTGGAATAACCAAGGATGTTTCAGAAAATCAATTTGCTCTCTCTAGGAGGGCTCTACTGAAGTACAGGAACATAGTCTTTTGGGGGAAAGTTCCTGTGAAGATGGACATGGTTTCATTAGTTCTTACTGCAGAGAAGATGATGGATAAACTTAGTTATTTGCTGCTTCTCTTGTTAAGGGTTTTATCCATTTCTTTTCAATGTAGAAGAATATGGGAACCTAAATGTGATTGCTGAGATTTGTCATTTTCAGCAGCTCAGGGATCTCCCTGAAATAAACTAAAGGCATCTGCTTTCAACACTCATGTCTATAAAACCACAAGTGAGAGGGAAATGTGTGAACTTTCAAACCCCAGACACTGCCGCATTTAAAAAAGAATTGTTGCTATGACTGTTGAAATATTTTCCTCCTAAGTCTCTGTTTATGCTTTATGTGTGTGTGTGTGTTTGCTCTGGTGTATTTCACCTATTCAAGAATTCTGAATTCAAGAATTTTTCATGTGATTAATGTAAAATGAAAAACTTAACCAAATATCTTAACACACACATTGTTTATAGAAATTAAAGTATATATACTCCCATTTTTATGAAAAATTTTTACCTTAAAGCAATTTTAAGAAAAATCCATCTTTTTGCCTGCTTTTTCATTCTAAGTCTGCCTTATAAAGATTATGACTTTTTAAAAAAGATGTGACACTCAATACAAAATGAGATAAAGTAAAATTCAGAAGTACCCAAACTTTCTTTTCATTTTATTGAGCAGTGTCTGAGGTGAAAGTTTCCCTGGAATGAGTCTGAAGAGAGCAGTTCTACAGGATACCAGTGATGTCTCTTAACCTTCTTTGGCCTTTGTTTTCTCTCTTACAGAGCTGGAGACATAGGAACTATATGGTCCCTCTCTTGTCAGCCCCTTCAGCCCCAAACACTCTATTTTGCTTTCTCTGCTTTGCAAACAACACTAGCTGGCATTTCTTTGGAAAGGATACTTGCAGTGTGTAACTCTGTTTTCAAATAGTATTCAAGAGAGAGAAAACTGTGAGGTGGCAGATCCAGCATTTTCAAATTTTAAAGCTCAACTGAGAAGAAAAGAATTCATCCAGAGAAGTATCTAAGCTCCATTTGACAAAATCTGCGCACTTTCCACACACCTCCATCAGGGAAGGGGTGGACCCATCTCTAATGATTGCGGTTGACATTCTTGATTGTATAATATTTTGACTTGCGCTTCAGAGTTCCCTCATCATCTCCATCTATGTCCATGGGTAGCTCTTGAAGTACAGCAGCTGTGCCATCTGTTTCAACTATTATTTCAGCCCTCACTGTTTTGGGATAAATTTCATAAAGTGTATTGCATACACACACATTTAATTGAACAAACGAGAAGCCTTTCCAGTCTAAAAGAGCTTCCTAAATGACAAGAAGTGTCCAATTTCCATTCAAATGGTTACTCCGGGGCTTTAAAATGTGTGAATTCATCAACAGAGGCTGGTGGTATATATTGAGGCAGATGGCTTGATTCTGTGAAGAAAAAAATTAAGTGGATTTTACTATCAATCTTATTTTTTTTTTTTGGCAAAAGACTGACATAATAAAGATGTGTATTACTGAGAATGCTTTTTAATAATGATTCTACCTTATGTTTTCCCCCAAGAATATGGTTAACTGACTAGGAAAATCTATTTAGAGATTTTATGTTTATCTATAATGATCAGCGTAGGAAAAAAAAAAAAAGAAGCCCACTAACAAAACTGCTGAAACACAAAAGGAAAATAATGCTCTACAACTTTCTAAAGGAGTCCAAGAGGAAAGGAATGCTCAAGTTAATCTGCTTGTTCTCTTGCTAAAAAGTTGTGAAATCAGTAAGTTGACTACTTTGAAGGAAGAAGGGATTTCATTTCATGTGGGAATATCTTTAGAGGAGTATCTTCATCAGGTGTTACAGATGTCTTGTCCAAGGCACTTGGTATGTTTAATATCAGAAGTTTTAGAGATGAATCATTGAAAATATTATGTGTACTCTCAAATTTAGACTCATGTCAGCACATGTCAATATTATATCAAAAGTTCTGTGTTCTAAAGGTCGTTTCAAGTCTTACTTGCTTTATGAACATTATAGTTTTCCCCTACCAAATCTACTTAGCTTTTCTTCCATTAGTGGTTTGCAGAATTGACTGAGTTCTTGGTTAGTTCCTGGTTGATTTTAACTAATCACATGTCTCATCCCTCTTGGAGA
This sequence comes from Tragelaphus eurycerus, assembly GCA_935064755.1. Taxonomy (NCBI): domain Eukaryota; kingdom Metazoa; phylum Chordata; class Mammalia; order Artiodactyla; family Bovidae; genus Tragelaphus; species Tragelaphus eurycerus. Next base: position 1,250,649 of record CAKXYN010000228.1, on the reverse strand, counting down.
TGATTGGTCAGTAGCCTTGGCCTAAGCCAATTAACCCTTTGCTTCCTTTGGTATCGATTATTAGCTTAGGGCTAAGCATATGACTTAAGTTGTCCCAATCAGTCTGAAAGAAATAGCATTTCTTTGATAACTTGGAAAAGGTGCTTTCTTCCTTCTGGTAGACATGGATAGAAAAGCATATATATAGCCATTATTGCTACTGACAACTTCTTGGAAAAGTAAAGAAAGTTGACCTTAGGATACAGTGAACAGCACACATAGTAGCATGAAATGTAGGAAGCGCTTTGATAATGTGTGAGAATTTGAGTTCATTGCTCTAGAGTCCACTGTACCTCTGGACTTCCCTGGTGTTAGCCAATACTCAGGGTTAGAACAGTTTTTATTGTTCACGCCCATTGGAGTGAGTCTTTTTTAAGTGTAAAAGTTTGTGTTTTCTTTTTCATTTGTGTGTAACATAGGCAAAATTATGTCAATAAAATGTTATTTTAAGGAATTGCACATGTTGTGAATCCTTCCACAGCCAATCACATTAGCTCCTTCAAACTTTGAGTCATAATCCTCGACAGATCTTTATAAAATGACTTGCTTAATCTACCATTGCCATGTGTGTCCACAATTCTTCTAGCTGGGTTTCTTTGATCTCTACTTGGATATGGAAATACTTAAAACATTCCCCCTCCCCACCCTGTAATCTTTCAGATCTAATTTCTTCAAGCAATGTATACTTTAGAAGCATGTTTAGGGTCAGAGTAGATAGACATGCCTGACCCTAGATAGACCCTAGATAGACCCTAGAAGTTCTCAATTGCAGACACATAAGTTGGTGGCACTCCACTGCAATACTCTTGCCTGGAAATCCTGTGGACGAAGGAGCCTGGTAGGCTGCAGTCCATGGGGTCGCTAAGAGTCGGGCACAACTGAGCGACTTCACTTTCACTTTTCACTTTCATGCATTGGAGAAGGAAATGGCAACCCACTCCAGTATTCTTGCCTGGAGAATCCCAAGGACAGAGGAGTCTAGTGGGCTGCTGTCTATGGGGTCACACAGAGTCTGACACGACTGAAGCGACTTAGCAGCAGCAGCAAGTAGAAATCAAATTCACTCCTAAGCTATCACATCCTAGAATAGTACAGATTACTCAGTTCGGTTCAGTTCAATTCATACCCTCAGATGTGTCCGACTCTTTGCTACCCCATGAATTGCAGCATTCCAGGCCTCCCTGTCCATCACCAACTCCCAGAGTTCACTCAAACTCACGTCCATCGAGTCGGTGATGCCATCCAGCTATCTGATCCTCTGTCGACCCCTTGTCCTCCTGCCCCCAATCCCTCCCAGCATCAGAGTCTTTTCCAATGAGTTAACTCTTCGCATGAAGTGGCCAAAGTACTGGAGTTTCAGCTTTAGCATTATCCCTTCCAAAAAACACCCAAGACTGATCTCCTTTAGAATGGACTGGTTGAATCTCCTAGCAGTCCAAGGGACTCTCAAGAATCTTCTCCAACACCACAGTTCAAAAGCATCAATTCTTTGGTGCTCAGCTTTCTTCACAGTCCAACTCTTGTATCCATACATGACCACTGGAAAAACCATAACCTTGACTAGACGGACATTTATTGGCAAAGTAATGTCTCTGCTTTTGAATATGCTATCTAGGTTGGTCATAACTTTCCTTCCAAGGAGTAAGCGTCTTTTAATTTCATGGCTGCAATCACCATCTGCAGTGATTTTGGAGCCCTCAAAAATAAAGTCTGACACTGTTTCCACTGTTTCCCCATCTATTTCCCATGAAGTGATGGAACCAGATGCCATGATCTTCATTTTCTGAATGTTGAGCTTTTAAGCCAACTTTTTCACTCTCCTCTTTCACTTTCATCAAGAGGCTTTTGAGTTCCTCTTCCCTTTCTGCCATAAGGGTGGTGTCATCTGAATATATGAGGTTATTGATATTTCTCCCAGCAATCTTGATTCCAGCTTGTGTTTCTTCCAGCCCAGTGTTTCTCATGATGTACTCTGCATAGAAGTTAAATGAGCAGGGTGACAATATACAGCCTTGACATACTCCTTTTCCTATTTGGAACCAGTCTGTTGTTCCATGTCCAGTTCTAACTGTTGCTTCCTGACCTGCATATAGGTTTCTCAAGAGACAGGTCAGGTGGTCTGGTATTCCCATCTCTTTCAGAATTTTCCACAGTTTATTGTGATGCACACAGTCAAAGGCTTTGGCATAGTCTATCAAGCAGAAATAGATGTTTTTCTGGAACTCTCTTGCTTTTTTGATGATCCAGCGCATCTTGGCAATTTGATCTCTGATTCCTCTGTCTTTTCTAAAACTAGCTTGAACATCTGGAAGATCATGGTTCACGTATTGCTGAGCCTGGCTTGGAGAATTTTGAGCATTACTTTATTAAAGTGTGAGATGAGTACAATTGTGTGGTAGTTTGAGCATTCTTTGGGATTGCCTTTCTTTGAGATTAGAATGAAAATTGACCTTTTCCAGTCCTCTGGCCACTGCTGAGTTTTCCAGATTTGCTGCATATTGAGTGCACTACTTTCATAGCATCATCTTTCAGGATTTGAAATAGCTCAACTGGAATTCCATAACCTCCACTAGCTTTGTTCATAGTGATGCTTTCTAAGGCCCACTTGACTTTGTATTCCAGGATGTCTGGCTCTAGGTGAGTGATCACACCATCATGATTATCTGGGTCATGAAGCTCTTTTTTGTACAGTTCTTCTGTGTATTCTTGCCACCTCTTCTTAAGATCTTCTGCTTCTGTTAGGTCCATACCATTTCTGTCCTTTATCGAGCCCATCTTTGCATGAAATATTTCCTTGGTATCTCTAATTTTCTTGAAGAGATCTCTAGTCTTTCCCATTCTGTTGTTTTCCTCTATTTCTTTGCATTGATCACTGAGGAAGGCTTTCTTTTTTTTTTTTAATTAAATTTTATTTTGCTTAACTTTATAATATTGTATTGCTTTTACCATACATCGAGATGGATCCACCACCAGTATACATGTGCTCCCCATCCTGAACCCTCCTCCCTCCTCCCTCCCCATACCATCCCTCTGGGTCGTCCCAGTGCACCAGCCCCAGGCATCCGTTATTGGGCATCGTACCTGGACTGGCGACTCGTTTCAGATATGATATTATACATATTTCAATGCTCTTCTCCCAAATCATCCCTCCCTCTCCCGGTCCCAGAGTCCAAAAGTCTGTTCTATACATCAGTGTCTCTTTTGCTGTCTCGTAAACAGGGTTATTGTTACCATCTTTCTAAATTCCATATATATGTGTTAGTATACTGTATTTGTGTTTTTCTTTTTGGCTTACTTCACTCTGTATAATAGGCTTCAGTTCTGAGGAAGGCTTTCTTATCTCTTCTTGCTATTCTTTGGAAATCTGCATTCAGATGCTTATATGTTTCCTTTTGTCCTTTGCTTTGCGCATCTCTTGTTTTCACAGCTATTTGTAAGGCCTCCCTAGACAGCCATTTTGCTTTTTTGCATTTCTTTTCCATGGGAATGATCTTGATCCCTGTCTCCTGTACAATGTCACGAACCTCCGCCCATAGTCATCAGACACTCTGTCTATCAGATTTAGTCCCTTAAATCTATTTCTCACTTCCACTGTATAATCATAAGGGATTTGATTTAGGTCATACCTGAATGATCTAGTGGTTTTCCCTACTTTGTTCAATTTCAGTCTGAATTTGGCAATAAGGAGTTCATGATCTGGGCCACAGTCAGCTCCCAGTCTTCTTTTGCTGACTGTATAGAACTTCTCCATCCTTGGCGGCAAAGAATATAATCCATCTGATTTTGGTGTTGACCATCTGGTGATGTCCATGTATAGAGTCTTCTCTTGTGTTGTTGGAAGAGGGTGTTTGCTATCATCAGTGTGTTCTCTTGGCAAAATTCTATTAGTCTCTGCCCTGCTTCATTCCGTATTCCAAGGCCAAATTTGCCTGTTACTCCAGGTGTTCCTTGACTTCCTACTTTTGCATTCCAATCCCCTATAATGAAAAGGACATCTTTTTGGGATGTTAGTTCTAAAAGGTCTTGTAAGTCTTCATAGAACTGTTCAACTTCAGCTTCTTCAGCATTACTGGTTGGGGCATAGACTTGGATTACTGTGATTTTGAATGGTTTGCCTTGGAAATGAACAGAGATCATTCTGTCATTTTTGAGATTGCATCCAAGTACTGCATTTCAGACTCTTTTGTTGACCCTGATGGCTACTCCATTTCTTCTGAGGGATTCCTGCCCGCAGAAATAGATATAATAGTCATCAGAGTTAAATTCATCCATTCTAGTCCATTTTAGTTCTCTGATTCCTAGAATGTCAACGTTCACTCTTGCCATCTCCTGTTTGACCACTTCCAATTTGTCTTGATTCATGGACCTAATATTCCAGGTTCCTATGCAATATTTCTCTTTACAGCATCAGACTTTGCTTCTATCACCAGTCACATCCACAACTGGGTATCCTTTTTGCTTTGGCCCCATCCCTTCATTCTTTCTGGAGTTATTTTCCCACTGATCTCCAGTAGCATATTGGGCACCTACCAACCTGGGGAGTTCTGCTTTCAGTACCCTATCATTTTGCCTTTTCACACTGTTCATGGGGTTCTCAAGGCAAGAATACTGAAATGGTTTGCCATTCCCTTTTCCAGTGGACCACATTCTGTCAGACCTGTCCACCATGACCCGCCTGTCTTGGGTGTCCCCACATGGCATGGCTTAGTTTCATTGAGTTAGACAAGGCTGTGTGATTAGATTGACTAGTTTTCTGTGTTTATGGTTTCAGTTTGTCTGCCCTATGATGCCCTCTGGCAACACCTACCATCTTACTTGGGTTTCTCTTACCTTGGACACAGGGAATCTCTTCAGGGCTGCTCCAGCAAACTGCAGCCACTGCTCCTTACCTTGAATGAGGGGTATCTCCTCACCGCTGCCCCTCCTGACCTTGAACGTTGAGTAGCTCCTCTTGGCCCTCCTGTGCCTGCGCAGCCACCGCTCCTTGGACATGGGGTTGCCCCTCTTGGCCACCACCCCTGACCTTGGGCATAGGGTACAGATCATTGGGATGTGCAATTCATAAGATAAAAATTTTGACTATTATGTATGTCATAGTATTAGCTGCTCTGCCTTGTGGTTCTTTACCACAGATCTAACACATACTTCTGTGAGTAAAGTGAACCACATATTAAGGCTATGAGGTATTTCCAATGATGTGGATCTTCAAAAAAGCCTCCCTGCTTAGATTTAACTTGTGTAAGGCTTTTTGATACTTGCAGCTAAAAGCATCCCAACAGATACACCTGAGGATGTGGCTCAGTCATGTGTCAGGAGACTGTTTCCCAGTCATAGGTGCTGCATCATATTTCCCTACTCTGATCATACTGTGTTTTTGATGTGAAGTCCATTAACTGTAGGCAAATAATACTATGAAAATTTATTTATTTGATGTGAATTTAGGGGTTACTATGTAGTAGACACTTAAACTACCACATAATCTTTGAAGGTGATTATTTCCTCATTAATCTGGTGGTTCTCAAATAGTCCCCCAAAGACCTGACTTCTGGTTTCATCCCAAACATGCTTAGAAACTGTTACTGCTTTTCTCACAGTAAGAAGAAAATCTGAACAAACTGGAAATCGATAACTCTTCCGAGATCCATAGAGAATTGAGGTGACAGGGCGAATTGCCACCTAGAAAACTGGAGAGACAAGAGAATACAGAGAATCGCAGCTCACTAGGAGCACAAGCCTGCGGAAGCCAGTTATGGCAGGAACATCCACACAGTAATTGCTCAACTTCTAGAGGCTGATTGTGGACAAGTTTGAACGTTAAAAACTCCCAGGGACCCAGTCTTAGGGGGAACCCTAACACTTCCATGACAGTTACCTGCAGGAACCCAGCAGGTTCTCACAGTGAAGATCAGAGAAAAACCCCTTTGCGTTTTGGGTAGAGCGAAAGTCACTGTTTAGAAATGTGCCCGAGTGTCCTCCAAAGCAAAGGCTTACCCCCCAGGAAAATAGATTTTTCAGAGTGTCATCTAACGTGGAATGGGGCAGTTAGATAGAGAGCTGAGTACCACCCCACAACCACCTTCCCATAACCTTTCTATCTCACATAAGAGTAGTAAAAAGATTAAGAAACACTTCTGAAAGTCACAGTTCAGGGGTTCAGGCCCATTAAAAATGGAGTGTTAGTCATAAGGTATAGAATGCTTCCTTCCCAGAACCTTAGCACCACATCAATAGGGCTCCTGTATAGTAACAGTAAATTATAACTGAAAGAACTGAATGACACTGACTCTCTCTGAAGAGGAAATTCTAGGGAAACTCAAAAGAAAACAGGAGAGAAAAAGTAAGTTCACTAGAAGAACCCTCTGATACTTATAGATAGCCATAGCAGATGTCATGCGCAGCCTGACTCCTAGTCAGATAAGCCTAAAACCTCACACTAAAGGCCCCAGTTCCCATTACCCAATACATAATGTTCAGCTTTCAATAAAAAATTACAAGGCATGCCCAAAGGCACAAAACAGGACATCCTGTTTCCCCCAAGTAAAACAGACCAAAGAGTTAAAACAAGCATCAGAACCCGACTCAGAACGTTGGAATTGAAGTGCAGTCCCAGGAGGAGCAGCATCTGCTTCCCATGTTAGAACTGCAGATTTTTAGATCCTCCCCTAAATGTGTTGGATCACAAACTCTGGGTGTAGGACCCCAGCAGCCTGTTCTTTAATCAGCCCTCCAGGGGACTGTGCTTGAAGACCACTGCAGGAAGTATATCAAGCAGATGTGGAATTTGTGAACTTTTGTGTTTCTTTAGATTCTTAGAAATAGAATAGTACAATTTTTGCTATGCTAATAGCAAGGTGATTCAAAACATAAAGAATCCACTAAAGACATTGTTTGTAACTTTGACTTTCAGTTTTGCCAAGTGATGTTGTTGCTAATGAATTGTTTTGGATGACTGTATGCAGTTTAGAGCTCCCCTAGCTGTGTGTTTTTGTGATACTTACTACCTGACCTGGGAGCCTTACCACCAGTGGACAACCAGGCAGAGGAGGTTTAAATCTGGATAAAGGGTACAGGATCTTGAGGGAATTTTCAGGACAGGATTATCACACCCCTGTGGCCTCAGAAGCTTTTACCTATGGTTAGTCTTTTCATCAGGTGGGTTTAGGAAAAAGGAGAGGGTGTTAACATGAGTCCTTCTAAAGGAGGATTATGCTTTTATTTAGCTCTTGGCTAATTCAGTGCTAAACCCTCAGGCCTGATCAGAGTTCTATAGTCCCTTGAGCTGCTGCTGCTAAGTCACTTCAGTCATGTCCGACTCTGTGGGACCCCATAGACGAGTCAGTTGTTAAGCCTGTTGTTCATCACTTTGAACTTCCCTGAGATTCTGATTTCAAAGGTCTGCTTTTAGGTTTTTGATCACATTTATTATCCTAGGTCACCTCTTATGTGGTCATATATTGCTGCATTCCTGCTCACATACTGGGAGCCTGTCTCTTCTTGGTGCCTCCTGTTAAGTGATGATAAATGTTTTCTGTCTAGCCCCAAGAGAATAAAAACTTGCTATTACTTGTAGAGGCCTCCTATTTTAACACTGAAGAAAAGGAAAGCCTACAGAGGTATGGTAATGTTACTTCATTCATTCATGTGTTCAAAAATACTTATTGAACACCTACTATGTACCAGGCACTGTTTAATAATGTCAGTAATAATGACAAAAACCTGATTAGAATAAAGACATCATAATTCCTATGCCTTACAAATAGCTGAAAAAGAAGTGAAGCGAAAAGCAAAGTAGCGAAGAAAAGATATATCCATCTTAATGCAGAGTGCCAAAGAATAGCAAGGAGAGATAAGAAAGCCTACCTCAGTGATCAATGCAAAGAAATAGAGGAAAACAATAGAATGGGAAAGACTAGAGATCTCTTCAAGAAAATCAGAGATACCAAGGGAACATTTCATGCACAATGGGCACAATAAAGAACAGAAATGGTATGGACCTAACAGAAGCAAAAGATATTAAGAAGAGGTGGCACAAATACATAGAACTATGCAAAAAAAATCTTAATACCAAGATAACTATGATGGTATGATCACTCACCTAGAGCCAGACATCTTGGAGTGCAAAGTCGAGTTGGCCTTAGGAAGCATCACACGAACAAAGCTAGTGGAGGTGATGAAATTTCAGCTGAACTATTTCAAATCCTAAAAGATAATGCTGTTAAAGTGGTGCACTCAATATGCCAGAAAATTTGCAAAACTCAGTAGTGGCCACAGGACTGGAAAAGGTCAGTTTTCATTTCAGTACAACTCTTACATCCATACGTGATTACTGGAAAAACCATAGCTTGACTACATGGACCTTTATTGGCAAAGTAATGTCTCTGCTTTTTAATATGTGGTCTAGGTTGGTCACAACTTTTCTTCCAAGGAGCAAGCCTTTTTAAATTTCATGGCTGCAGTCACCACCTGCAGTGATTTTGGAGCTCCTCAAAATAAAGTCTGCCACTGTTTCCCCATCTATTTGCCATGAATGGGACCGGATGCCACAATCTTAGTTTTCTGAATGTTGAGGTTTAAGCCAACTTTTTCACTTTCATCAAGAGGCTCTTTAGTTCTTCACTTTCTGCCATAAAGGTGATGTCATCTGCATATCTGAGGTTATTGATATTTCTCCCAGCAATCCTGATTCCAGCTTGTGCTTCATTCAGCCCAGGGTTTCTCATGATGGACTCTGCATATAAGTTAAATAAGCAGGGTGACTGTGTGCAGGTCAAAAAGCACCAGTTAAAACCGGACATGGAACAAGAAACTGGTTCCAAATTGGTAAAGGAGTACATCAAGGCTGTATGTTGTCACCCTGCTTATTTAACTTATGTATGGTAAATCATGTAAATGCCAGCCTGGATGAAGCACAACCTGGAATCAAGATTGCTAGGAGAAATATCAGTAATCTCAGATATACAGATGGCACCACCCTTATGGGAGAAAGCAAAGAGGAACTAAAGAGACTCTTGATGAAAGTGAAAAAGAAGAGTGAAAAGTTGGCTTAAAACTCAACATTCAAAAAACAGATCATGACATCCAGTCCCATCACTTTTTGGTAAATAATGGGAAAACAATGGAAGTAGTGACAGACTTTATTTTCTTGGGCTCCAAAATCACTGCAGAAATTAAAAGATGGCATGAAATTAAAAGACACTTGCTCCTTGGAAGAAGAGCTATGGCAAACCTAAACAACATATTAAAAAGCAGAGACATTACTTTGCCAACAAAGGTCCATATGGTCAAAGCTATGGTTCTTCCAGTAGTCATGTATAGACATGAGACGTGGACCATAAAGAAAGCTGAGCACCGAAGAATTGATTGTTTTGAACTGTGGTGTTGGAGAAGACTCTTGAGAGTCCCTTGGACTGCAAAGGGATCAAACCAGTCCATCCTAAAGGAGATCAGTTCTGAATATTGATTGGAAGGACTGATACTGAAGCTGAAGTTCCAATACTTTGGCCACCTGATGTGAAGAACTGACTCATTTGAAAAGACCCTGATGCTGGGAAAGATTGAAGGCAGGAGGAGAAGGGGACGACAGAGGATGAGATGGCTGGATGTTATCACTGACTCAGTGGTTAGATGTCATCACTGATTCATCACAAAGTCATCAATGAGTTTGAACAAACTTCGGGAGGTGGTGATGGACAGGAAAGCTTAGCATGCTGTAGTCCATGGGGTTGCAAAGAGTTGGATATGACAGAGACTGAACAACAACAACGATTAAAATAATATCTTAGGAGAGATTTGATGGCGACTATATTTTAAAACTAGAACAGACCACTCAGAAAAGGTAAAAGTATAAGAGAGAATTTACAGAAAGTGAAAAACCTCTACATGATTGTTGAAATAAATGTTACAGTGCAACTGATGATGCAAAATGCAAAATTCTCATTTCCCCAAACCTTCTTCATATTTATGGACTAGACAAGTCTTTCTGGGGCAAACATTTATTTTGGAAAGTGCCACTTAAACAGACAAAATTAACTTATTACCTAGGTGAAAAAGGACAATACAAGCTTCTTTGGCTTTAAAAAAGGTTGCTGTTAATATGACTTTGGATTGCTGAGTTGATTACTGGAGAGGAGACAGGAATTTTTCCTAAGGAAGAAAGAATTACCTAAGAGGAAAGCTCAACTTTTTCCTTTTGGAGGCTCAATCTTGTAAACACCACTCCGACAGACCAGATCGTTGAAAAGTCCAGTGACATAAAGGTCTCCAATGTCCCCAGGGAGGAACTCTGGGGACAAGGTAGAAGAAACTCTGTGGGAGAAGGTAGAATTGAACAGGTGAGCAAAGTGAAAGATTAAAGTGGAAGATTGACTTGGGGAGGCTTTGACGTGGGCTATAATTCAGTGAAGACCAGAAATACATATAAACCCAACCATTTTGGCAAATTGGTTATGGAAGCAAGTAATCATTAAACTTGAATGTGAGCTGACTTATATTCTTGGAATTTAAGTCTAATGCATCAGTGAAACTTGTTCAGGGAACTGTCCCTCTGCAGGCATAAATGCAGGGATGGACAAGGTGAAAGAATAGTTTTCAAAAGTGTTTTTGTGTGTCAGTGACAGAAGCAATAGTATTAGCAGACTCACCACACTTAAGTTTTCTCTGTCAGCTGATTGTCCAAAGAACTAAGACCTTGGACTGCAGCAAACTCTAGATTCTCATGAAATTTAGGGAGAAGGGCTACCTCAAGAAAGGGTTTGTTAAGTGCCAGCTAAAGAGCAATTGAAAAAAAGTTTTAACTTAATTCATACCCTTCAATGCTGAAGTAAGTCACACAAATTACCTAAAAGTCTCAATTAAAAAGAAAGATAAACTTCAATAGTACAATAGAAATGGTTGAATGCCAAATCAGTTCTATGGATGATCAATCTAAGAAGTTTTCTCAGAATGTGGTGCAAAAAGAGATAAAATTTGAGCAATACACTTAGAATAAAAGATGTCTTTTAAAGAAAGGATGTTTTAAAAAAGACAGAAAATGAAAAATGTTGGCAAGAATGTAGAGAAAGTGGTATCCTTGAACATTGCTGAAGTGAAGTGAAGTCGCTCAGTCATGTCCTACTCTGCGTCCCCATGGACTGTAGCCTACCAGGCTCCTCCGTCCATGGGATTCTTCAGGCAAGAATACTGGAGCGGGTTGCAATTTCCTTCTCCAAGGTATCTTCCCAATCCAGGGATCAAACCTGGGTCTCCTGCGTGGCAGGCAGATGTTTTAACCTCTGAGCCACCAGGGAAGCCCATTGCTGATGGGAATGTTAAATGGCGGAGCTGCTGTGAAAAATGGTATGGCAATTCCTCAAAAAAGAGTAAACATAGAATTACTTTCTGATCTATAGATTCCACTTCTGGGTATATATTCAAAAGCAATGAAAGCAAAAACTTGAACATATAGTTGTATACTCATGTTCATGGCAATATTAGTTACATTTGACTGAGTGGATCATGAGAAACTGGAAAATTCTGAAAGAGATAGGAACAACAGAGAACCTGACCTGCCTCTTGAGAAACCTATATGCAGGTCAGGAAGCAACAGTTAGAACTGGACATGGAACAACAGACTGGTTCCAAATAGGAAAAGAAGTACGTCAAGGCTGTATATTGTCACCCTGCTTATTTAACTTACATACAGAGTACATCATGAGAAACACTGGGCTGGAAGAAGCATAAGCTGTTGGAATGAAGATTGCCAGGAGAAATATCAATAACCTCAGATATGCAGATGACATCACCCTCATGGCAGAAAGTGAAGAGGAACTAAAAAGCCTCTTGATGAAAGTGAAAGTGGAGAGTGAAAAAGTTGGCTTAAAGCTCAACATTCAGAAAACGAAGATCATGGCATCCAGTCCCATCACTTCATGGGAAATAGATGGGGAAACAGTGGAAACAATGTCAGACTTTATTTTTCTGGGCTCCAAAATCACTGCAGATGATGACTGCAGCCATGAAATTAAAAGGCGCTTACTCCTTGGAAGGAAAGTTATGGCAAACCTAGATAGCACAATGAAAAGCAGAGACATTACTTTGCCAACAAAGGTCTGTCTACTCAAGGCTATGGTTTTTCTAGAGGTCATGTATGGATGTGAGAGTTGGACTATGAAGAGAGCTGAGCACTGAAGAATTGATGCTTTTGAACTGTGGTGTTGAAGAAGACTCTTGAGAGTCCCTTGGATTACAAGGAGATCTAACCAGTCCATTCTAAAGGAGATTGGTCCTGGGTGTTCTTTGGAAGGAATGATGCTAAAGCTGAAACTCCAGTATTTTGGCCACCTCATGTGAAGAGTTGACTCATTGGAAAAGACTCTGATGCTGGGAGGGGTTGGGGGTAGGAGGAGAAGGGGATGACAGAGGATGAGATGGCTGGATGGCATCACCGACTCAATTGACATGATTTTGAGTCAACTCAGGGAGATGGTGATGGACAGGGTGGCCTGGCATGCTGTGATTCATGGTGTTGCAAAGAGTCAGAGATGACTGAGTGACTGAACTGAACTGAACTGAGAACATGGAAGCAACCTAGATGTCCATTGACAGATGAATGGATAAAGATGTTGTGGTACATATGCATAATGTAATATTTAGTTCAGTTCAGTCACTCAGTCGTGTCTGACTCTTTGTGACCCCATGAATTGCAGCACGCCAGGCTCCCTGTCCATCACCAACTCCCAGAGTTCACTCAAACTCACGTCCATCGAGTCAGTGATGCCATCCAGCCATCTCATCCTTTGTCGTCCCCTTCTCCTCTTGCCCCCAATCCCTCCCAGCATCAGAGTCTTCTCCAATGAGTCAACTCTTCGCATGAGGTGGCCAAAGTACTGGAGTTTCAGCTTCAGCATCATTCCTTCCAAAGAAATCCCAGGGCTGATCTCCTTCAGAATGGACTGGTTGGATCTCCTTGCAGTCCAAGGGACTCTCAAGAGTCTTCTCCAACACCACAGTTCAAAAGCATCAATTCTTCTGCACTCAGCCCTCTTCACAGTCCAACTCTCACATCCACACATGACCACAGGAAAAACCATAGCCTTGACTAGACGGACCTTTGTTGGCAAAATAATGTCTCTACTTTTGAATATGCTATCTAGGTTGGACATAACTTTCCTTCCAAGGAGTAAGCGTCTTTTAATTTCATGGCCACAGTCACCATCTGTAGTGATTTTGGAGCCCAGAAAGAACTTACATTACCATATGTAAAATAGATAGCCAATGGGAATTTGCTCTATGGTTCAGGAAACTCAAGCAGGCTCTTTATCAACCTAGAGGGGTGGGATGGAGAGGGAGATTGGAGGGAGGTTCAAAAGGGAAGGGATATATGTATACCTATGGGTGATTCATGTTGAGTTTTGACTGAAAACAATAAATTTCTGTAAAGCAATTATCCTTCAATAAAAAATAAATTAATTTAAAAAACCACCTTGGACTATCAGGGTCAAATTTATGAAACACTGAAAAAAAGACAGTCTTATAATATTTTAAAGATTAAAAAGAGTTGACCTACTAGAGGAGGAAAATCATAATGATACTAATTTTTTGTAACACTTAATGCTAGCAAATATGGAGCAATATCTATAAAATCTTAAGGGATATAAATTTTAGACTCTCCACTAAGCAAGTTATGATTCAATTGTTAGGCAAAATAAAGGCCTTTCAAAAACGAGAAGTTGAACTTCTTTGGGAAAAGAAGTTACTGCAGGATGTTCTCTAGCAAAATGAGAAAGGAAATAATAGAGAAGACACATGAGTGTTGAATAAAGTAATGCATATGACATCAATAAGTCTAAATAGTCATGAATTGATCACAAAAAGTAGATTTGAGTTTAGTGCAGTTGTAAGGCAAAATTCCTAAAACAGAAGCATAAAACATAAGAGTTATTAGTGTAATTCATTTGAGAGATTTCTGATTTTTAACTTACTATGCCCGTGGGGCAACCCAGGATGGGCGGGTCATGGTGGAGAGATCTGACAGGATGTGGTCCGCTGGAGAAGGGAATGGCAAACCACTTCAGTATTCTTGCCTTGAGAACCCCATGAACAGTATGAAAAGGCAAAATGATAGGATACTAATAGAGAAACTCCCCAGGTCAGTAGGGGCCCAATATGCTACTGGAGATCAGTGGAGAAATAACTCCAGAAAGAATGAAGGGATGGAACCAAAGCAGAAAGAATACCCAGCTGTAGATGTGTCTGGTGATAGAAGTAAAGTCCGATGCTGTAAAGAACAATATTGCATAGGAACCTGGAATGTCAGGTCCATGAATCAAGGCAAATTGGAAGTGGTCAAACAAGAGATGGCAAGAGTAAATGTTGACATTCTAGGAATTAGCGAACTAAAATGGACTGGAGTGGGTGAATTTAACTCAGAGGACCATTATATCTACTACTGTGGGCAGGAATCCCTCAGAAGAAATGGAGTGGCCATCATGGTCAACAAAAGAGTCCGAAATGCAGTACTTGGATGCAATCTCAAAAACGACAGAATGATCTCTGTTCGTTTCCAAGGCAAACCATTCAATGTCACAGTAATCCAAGTCTATGCCCCAACCAGTAATGCTGAAGAAGCTGAAGTTGAACGGTTCTATGAAGACCTACAAGACCTTTTAGAACTAACACCCAAAAAAGATGTCCTTTTCATTATAGGGGACTGGAATGCAAAAGTAGGAAGTCAAGAAACACCTGGAGTAACAGGCAAATTTGGCCTTGGAATACGGAATGAAGCAGGGCAAAGACTAACAGAGTTTTGCCAAGAAAATGCACTGGTCATAGCAAATACCCTCTTCCAACAACACAAGAGAAGACTTTATACATGGACATCACCAGATGGTCAACACCGAAATCAGATCGATTATATTCTTTGCAGCCAAAGATGGAGAAGCTCTATCCAATCAGCAAAAACAAGACCAGGAGCTGACTGTGGCTCAGACCATGAACTCCTTATTGCCAAATTCAGACTGAAATTGAAGAAAGTAGGGAAAACCACTAGACCATTCAGGTATGACCTAAATCAAATCCCTTATGATTATACAGTGGAAGTGAGAAATAGATTTAAGGGCCTAGATCTGATAGATAGAGTGCCTGATGAACTATGGAATGAGGTTCGTGACATTGTACAGGAGACAGGGATCAAGACCATCCCCAAGGAAAAGAAATGCAAAAAAGCAAAATGGCTGTCTGGGGAGGGCTTGCAAATAGCTGTGAAAAGAAGAGAAGCAAAAAGCAAAGGAGAAAAGGAAAGATATAAACATCTGAATGCAGAGTTCCAAAGAATAGCAAGAAGAGATAAGAAAGCCTTCTTCAGCGATCAATGCAAAGAAATAGAGGAAAACAACAGAATGGGAAAGACTAGGGATCTCTTCAAGAAAATCAGAGATACCAAAGGAACATTTCATGCAAAAATGGGCTCGATAAAGGACAGAGATAGTGTGGACCTAACGGAAGCAGAAGATATTAAGAAGAGGTGGCAAGAATACACAGAAGAACTGTACAAAAAAGAGCTTCACGACCCAGATAATCATGATGGTGTGATCACTGACCTAGAGCCAGACATCCTGGAATGTGAAGTCAAGTGGTCCTTAGAAAGCATCACTAGGAACAAAGCTAGTGGAGGTGATGGAATTCCAGTGGAGCTATTCCAAATCCTGAAAGATGATGCTGTGAAAGTGCTGCACTCAATATGCCAGCAAATTTGGAAAACTCAGCAGTGGCCACAAGATTGGAAAAGGTCAGTTTTCATCCCGATCCCAAAGAAAGGCAATGCCAAAGAGTGCTCAAACTACCGCACAATTGCACTCATTTCACACGCTAGTAAAGTAATGCTCAAAATTCTCCAAGCCAGGCTTCAGCAATATGTGAACCGTGAACTTCCTGATGTTCAAGCTGGATTTAGAAAAGGCAGAGGAACCAGAGATCAAATTGCCAACATCCACTGGATTATCGAAAAAGCAAGAGAGTTCCAGAAAAACATCTATTTCTGCTTTATTGACTATGCCAAAGCCTTTGACTGTGTAGATCACAATAAACTCTGGAAAATTCTGAGAGAGATGGGAATACCAGACCACCTGATCTGCCTCTTGAGAAATCTGTATGCAGGTCAGGAAGCAACAGTTAGAACTGGTCATGGAACAACAGACTGGTTCCAAATAGGAAAAGGAGTACGTCAAGGCTGTATATTGTCACCCTGTTTATTTAACTTATATGCAGAGTACATCATGAGAAATGCTGGACTGGAGGAAACACAAGCTGGAATCAAGATTGCTGGGAGAAATATCAATAACCTCAGATATGCAGATGACACCACCCTTATTGCAGAAAGTGAAGAGGAACTCAAAAGCCTCTTGATGAAAGTGAAGGTGGAGAGTGAAAAGATTGGCCTAAAGCTCAACATTCAGAAAACGAAGATCATGGCATCTGGTCCCATCACTACATGGGAAATAGATGGAGAAACAGTGGAAACAGTGTCAGACTTTATTTTTCTGGGCTCCAAAATCACTACAGATGGTGACTGCAGCCATGAAATTAAAAGACGCTTACTCCTTGGAAGGAAGGTTATGACCAACCTAGATAGCATATTGAAAAGCAGAGACATCACTTTGCCAACAAAGGTTCGCCTAGTCAAGGCTATGGTCTTTCCTGTGGTCATGTATGGATGTGAGAGCTGGACTGTGAAGAAGGCTGAGCGCCGAAGAATAGATGCTTTTGAACTGTGGTGTTGGAGAAGACTTCTTGAGAGTCCCTTGGACTGCAAGGAGATCCAACCGGTCCATTCTGAAGGAGATCAGCCCTGGGATTTCTTTGGAGGGAATGATGCTCAAGCTGAAACTCCAGTATTTTGGCCACCTCATGCGAAGAGTTGACTCATTGGAGAAGACTCTGATGCTGGGAGGGATTGAGGGCAGGAGGAGAAGGGGACGACAGAGGATGAGATGGCTGGATGGCATCACTGACTCGATGAATGTGAGTCTGAGTGACCTCCGAGAGCTGGTGATGGATAGGGAGGCCTGGCGTGCTGCAGTTCTTGGGGTCGCAAAGAGTCGGACACGACTGAGCGACTGATCTGATCTGATCTGATCTGATGTTTAAGGACACATCTAAAGGTTGATGTATTTTAAAAATATAAGCCAAGGACAACTAATTTAAGTGAAAAATAAGGGGAAATTCATTGTATAATTAGTACAAATGTAGTAATCACAACCCCAAGAATATATAGTAGGACAATATGCTACTATTAATGGTTAATTTTATTTTAGGGTTTATTACATGTTAGATACTCTGCCAGGTGGGTACATTTATTATCACCATTTATATTAATAGATGAGGAAATTGAGGACAGAGAGATTAAGCAATTTACTCAGAGTCATCAGCTAGCAAGGGGCAAAGCCAGGAGATCTCATTTCACAGCCATGCTATTAATCACTATCCTAAATATTGTGTCCTTGACACATTATTGAAATGTAAATTTTTCAAAAATTATCCCATAAAAGAGAAAACCCAATACTCTTTTTAAATACAGTTTACAGGCATTTTTCCTACCTGTGTCAGATAGGTTTCTTATATCCTGTATACTGTGTAGTATCAGTACCCCATTGCTACAAACTTCTGTGGAATAAATCACCTTATATGTGATCACATGAATGAACCTTGAGGAAATTATGCTAAGTTAAATAAGACAGTCACAGAAAGGATATTGCATAATTCCATTTATATGAGGTATTTAAAAATAGTCAAATACATAAAATCAAAGAATGGAATGGCAGTTGCCAGGGGCTGAGTGAGTGAGTGAAGTCACTCAGTCATGTCCAACTCTTTGCAACACTATAGATTGTAGCCTACCAGGCTCCTCTGTCCATGGGATTCTCCAGGCAAGAATACTGGAGTGGGTTGCCATTTCCTTCTTCAGAGGATCTTCCCAACCCAGGGATTGAACCTGGGTCTGCTGTATTGGAGGCAAATGCTTTAAACTCTGAGCCACTAAATACACTATTTCCACTGTTCAGCCAGGGGCTGAAGGGAGATACAAATGGGAGATTAGTAATCAATGGGCATAAAGTTTCAATTAAATAAAATGAGTAAGTTCTAGAATTCTATCATACAATTTTGCATGTATAGCTAACAATCATATATTGTGCACTTAAAAATTTCTTAAGAGGGTAGGTCTCATTTTAAGTGTTCTTACCACAATAAGAGCCTCTCGATGAAAGAGAAAGAGGTGAGTGAAAAAGTTGGCTTAACTCAACATTAAGAAAACTAGGATCATGGCATCTGGTCCCATCACTTCATGGCAAATAGATGGGGAAACAGTGGAAACAGTGTCAGACTTTATTTTGGGGGGCACCAAAATCACTGCAGATGGTGACTGCAGCCATGAAATTAAAAGACTCCTGCTCCTGAAAGAAAAGCTATGGCCAATCTAGACAGAATATTAAAAAGCAGAGGACCTTAATTTGGCAACAAAGGTCCATCTAGTCAAAGCTATGGTTTTTCCAACAGTCATGTACGGATGTGAGAGTTGGACTATAAAGAAAGCTTAGAGGTGAAGAATTGGTGCTTTTGAACTGTGGTGTTGGAGAAGACTCTTGAGAGTTCCTTGGACTGCAAGGAGATCCAACTAGTCCATCCTAAAGGAAATCAGTCCTGAATATTCATTGGAAGGACTGATGCTGAAGCTGAAACTTCAGTACTTTGAGCACTTGATGTGAAGAACAAACTCATTTGAAAAGACCCTGATGCTGTGAAAGATCGAAGGCAGGAGGAGAAGGGGGTGACAGAGGATGAGATGGCTGGATGGCATCATTGACTCAATGGACATGCGTTTGAGTAAGCTCCAGGAGTTAGTGATGGACAGGGAGGCCTGGCGTGCTACAGTCCATGGTGTCACAAAAAGCTGAAAACAGCTGACCTACTGAACTGAATCAGACTTTATTTTGGGGGGCTCCAAAATCACCGCAGATGGTGACTGCAGCCATGAAATTAAAAGACACTTACTCCTTGGAAGGAAAGTTATGACCAACCTAGATAGCATATTCAAAAGCAGACATTACTTTGTCAACAAAGGTCTGTCTACTGAAGGCTACGGTTTTTCCTGTGGTCATGCATGGATGTGAGAGTTGGACTGTGAAGAAGGCTGAGCGCCGAAGAATTGATGCTTTTGAACTGTGGTGTTGGAGAAGACTCTTGAGAGTCCCTTGGACTGCAAGGAGATCCAAGCAGTCCATTCTGAAGGAGATCAGCCCTGGGATTTCTTTGAAAGGAATGATGCTAAAGCTGAAACTCCAGTATTTTGGCCACCTCATGCGAAGAGTTGACTCATTGGAAAAGACTCTGATGCTTGGATTGGGGGCAGAAGGAGAAGGGGACGACAGAGGATGAGATGGCTGGATGGCATCACTGACTCGATGGACGTGAGTCTGAGTGAACTCCGGAAGTTGGTGATGGACAGGGAGGCCTGGCGTGCTGTGCCTGATGGGGTCGCAAAGAGGCAGACATGACTGAGCAACTGAACTGAACTGAATTGAACTGAATATAAAAAATAAAACAGACAAACCTTGTGCTTTGAAACGACCATCATTTGCTCTAGTGTATATGGGTCACATCGGAGAAGGCAATGGCAATCCTTTCCAGTACTCTTGTCTGGAAAACCCCATGGACGGAGGAGCCTAGTAGGCTGGAGTCATGGGGTCGCTTAGTTGGACACGACTGAGTGACTTCACTTTCACTTTTCACTTTCATGCATTGGAAAAAGAAATGGCAACCCACACAAGTGTTCTTGCCTGGAGAATCTCAGGGATGGGGGAGCCTGGTGGGCTGCAGTCTATGGGGTTTCACAGAGGCGGACAGGACTGAAGTGACTTAGCAGCAGCAGCAGCAGCATATAGGTCACCTGAGGCTCTGCTCTAGGCTGGGTCCAACAAGGGTGGGTAGGCTTAGTTCTACATGTCTTTCATCCTCTCTTTGTGAAAACAGGATGTCTTGGACATTGCTTGGCAGAGGCACAAGGGACATATGTGCTTTTCACTTCACAGTTCAGTTCAGTTCAGTTCAGTCGCTCAGTCATGTCCGACTCTGTGACCCCAAGAATCACAGCACGCCCGGCCTCCATGTCCAACACCATCTCCCGGAGTTCACTCAGACTCATGTCCATCGAGTCAGTGATGCCATCCAGCCATCTCATCCTCTGTCGTACCCTTCTCCTTCTGCCCCCAATCCGAGCATCAGAGTCTTTTCCAATGAGTCAACTCTTCGCATGAGGTGGCCAAAGTATTGGAGTTTCAGCTTTAGCATCATTCCTTCCAAAGAACACCCAGGGCTGATCTCCTTCAGAATGGACTGATTGGATCTCCTTGCAGTCCAAGGGACTCTCAAGAGTCTTCTCCAATACCACAGTTCAAAAGCATCAATTCTTCGGTGCTCAGCCTTCTTCACAGTCCAACTCTCACATCCATACATGACCACAGGAAAAACCATAGCCTTCAGTAGACAGACCTTTGTTGGCAAAGTAATGTCTCTGCTTTTGAATATGCTGTCTAGGTTGGTCATAGCTTTCCTTCCAAGGAGTAAGCATCTTTTAATTTCATGGCTGCAGTCACCATCTGCAGTAATTTTGGAGGCCCCCAAAATAAAGTCTGATACTGTTTCCACTGTTTCCCCATCTATGTCCCATGAAGATGGGACCAGATGCCATGATCTTCGTTTTCTGAATGTTGAGCTTTAGGCCAGCTTTTCCACTCTCCACTTTCACTTTCATCAAGAGGCTTTTTAGTTCCTCTTCACTTTCTGCCATAAGGGTGGTGTCATCTGCATATCTGAGGTTATTGATACTTTCCACAAGTGGTGGAAAGAACGTTTAATGGCATACTCTAGAAACTGGCTTTTTGCCCTCAATCTGCCATTAATAAAAGGTAAAATCTTGAACAAATTCCTTAACTTCTCTGAGTGACAATTTGCTTATTATTAAAATTGCGCTGGAGGATCTCTAAGATTCTCTTCAACCCTAAGGATTTAAGAAGGAAATTTAAAAAGTGAAAATATGACCACAGTATAGCTGGAAATTCGTTGAAATGCATTTTGTAAAATTAGGAGTAGCGCCTGATTTATAAGAAGCAATAACATGCTCTCTAAAATGATTAATTATAATTGAGCAGTTACTATTGATATAAAGATGGATAGATCTCATGAATAAAATTGTAAAGCTCATTCCCAATTCATGTTCTTTTTCGAACAAAGAGGAGAAGCAAGGTGTTTCAGTATTAGATAAATTATGAATAGGAGAAAACTAAAGGTTATAAAGCTTATACTAGGTTATAATTCATTTACTAATCTCTGATTCAAAGTGACATACTAAAGTAAGAAAATAAGAAATATCACTGTGGCCCTGCCCTAAGATATGTCATTTCTAGTTGGCAACACTTCCTGTATTATATTATGGAAGAGCCTAGTAACCATTTGTTCTATTGACCCAAAATGTTATGACTGTGTTGCAAACATCTCTACCTTCCTTGAAGAAGTTATAAATACAAAATCCACTAATGTGTATGAATATACATTATAGATTAGATTTACATATACAAAATGATTCACTTTCCCAACTAGGAGTACCAATCTATCACATTTTCTTTTTTTGACAGGTAATTATTCAAGCAATAACATGTCCTTATTAGTGGGACATGCATACTCCATTTGAATACTCCTCCTTCCTTACTCTCCAAGTTGGTCAGATGCCTTTCTCAGTCCAAAGACTGTCAATGATATTTCAAAGATAATTGCAAATTTCCATAGACTTTCTACTTACGACTTCTCATTGGTATCATTATTGAACACTGGTCCTATCCACTTCCATAGTTGTTCCTCACTTGATGATAATTCCTTTCTAGTCTAAGTTCCTACAATGACTTCTCTACCTATTTTTTCCCCTCTAGCATGAACTTGGCCTTTATTTTATTTTTTAAATTAATTTTTATTGAAATGTAATTGATTTACACTGTAGTGTTAGTTTCTGATGTATGGCAAAGTAAATCAGTTATACATATACACATATCTACTCTTTTTTAGATTCTTTTGCCATGTAGGTCATTACAGAATATTGAGTTGAGCTCCTTGAACTGTACAGTAGATACTTATTGCTTTATCTGTAGATAGCATATTCAAAAGCAGAGACATCACTTTGCCAACAAAGGTTTGCCTAGTCAAGGCTATGGTCTTTCCTGTGGTCATGTATGGATGTGAGAGCTGGACTGTGAAGAAGGCTGAGCACCGAAGAATTGATGCTTTTGAACTGTGGTGTTGGAGAAGACTCTTGAGAGTCCCTTGGACTGCAAGGAGATCCAACCAGTCCATTCTGAAGGAGATCAGCCCTGGGATTTCTTCGGAAGGAATGATGCTAAAGCTGAAACTCCAGTATTTTGGCCACCTCATGCGAAGAGTTGACTCATTGGAGAAGACTCTGATGCTGGGAGGGATTGAGGGCAGGAGGAGAAGGGGACGCCAGAGGATGAGATGGCTGGATGGCATCACTGACTCGATGGATATGAGTCTGAGTGACCTCCGAGAGCTGGTGATGGATAGGGAGGCCTGGCGTGCTGCGGTTCATGGGGTCGCAAAGAGTCGGACACGACTGAGCGACTGATCTGATCTGATCTGATGTATGTCAAGATGAATCTCCCAATTTTACCCCCTTTTCCTCTTGGTAACCATAAGTTTGTTTTCTACATCTGTGACACTGTGTTTTGTAAAGAAGTTTATTTGTACCATTTTTTTATACCCCACATACAGATGATATCATATGACATTTGTCTTTCTCTTTCTGCCTTTCTTCACTCAGTATGACAGTCTCTAGGTCCATCTGTATTGCTGCAAATGGCATATTTCATTCTTTCGTATGGCTGAGTAATATTCCATTGTATATGTGGGCCATATCATCTTAATCCATTCAAATGTTGGACATTTGCATTGCTTCCATATCCTGGCAATTGTAATAGAGCTTCAATGAACATGGAGTTTATGGGTGTCTTTGAATTATGGTTTTCTCCAGATATATGCCCAGGAATCTGACTGCCAGGTCAGGTAGTAGCTCTGTTTTTAGTTTTGTAAGAAACCTCCATACTTTCTCCATAGTGGCGCCACACTATTCACACCAACAGTGTATGAGGGTTCTCTTTTCTCCACACCCTCTCCAGCATTTACTGTTTGTAGATTTTGACTTTGCTACATTCTTGGGTTCAACATATTAAGACTAAGTTCTGGAGTCATGTAACCTAGATTTGAATTTTGCCTTTGCTTCTTTTTGGCTATGTGACTTGAGACAAGTTATCTAACTTCCTCATCTAAGTTTTTTTCCTTAACTATAAAATAAAGATAATAATACAATTTATCCCACATAGTTGTTGTGAACATTAAGTGAGACAATACATAACAAGCAGGGTGCTTGGCACCTACTAGATTTGTATTAATAAAAAAATATATGCTCCTGCTACCAATATGACTACTACTACTATTCAGTTCAGTTCAATTCAGTCGCTCAGTTGTGTCCGACTCTTCACAACCCCATGAATTACAGCACACCAGGCCTCCCTTGTCCATCACCAACTCGAGAGTTTACTCAAACTCATATCCATTGAGTCAGTGATGCCATCCAGCTATCTCATCGTCTCTTGTCCCCTTCCCCTCCTTCCCCCAATCCCACCCAGCATCAGGGTGTTTTCCAGTGAGTCAACTCTCGCATGAGGTGGCCAAAGTATTGGAATTTCAGCTTCAGCATCAGTCCTTTGAATGAACACCCAGGACTGATCTCTTTTTGAATGGACTGGTTGGATCTTCTTGCAGTCCAAGGGACTCTCAAGAGTCTTCTCCAACACCACAGTTCAAAAGCATAAATTCTTCTGTGCTCAGCTTTCTTCACAGTTCAACTCTCACATCCATACATAACCACTGGAAAAACCATAGCCTTGACTAGATGGACCTTTGTTGGCAAAGTAATGTTTCTACTTTTTAATATGCTATCTAAGTTGGTCATAACTTTCCTTCCAAGGAGTAAGCATCTTTTAATTTCATGGCTGCAATCACCATCTGCAGTGGTCTTGGAGCCCCCGAAATAAAGTCAGCCACTGTTTCCACTGTTTCCCCATCTATTTGACATGAAATGATGGGACCAGATGCCATGATCTTCATTTTCTGAATGTTGCGCTTTTAAGCCAACTTTTTCACTCTACGCTTTCACTTTCATCAAGAGGCTTTTGAGTTCCTCTTCATTTTCTGCCATATGGGTGGTGTCATCTGCGTATATGAGGTTATTGATATTTTTCCCGGGAATCTTGATTCCAGCTTATGCTTCTTCCAGCCCAGCGTTTCTCATGATGTACTCTGCATAGAAGTTAAACAAACAGGGTGACAATATACATACAGCCTTGACGTACTCCTTTTCTTATTTGGAACCAGTCTGTTGTTCCATGTCCAGTTCTAACTGTTGCTTCCTGACCTGCATACAAATTTCTCAAGAGGCAGATCAGGTGGTCTGGTATTCCCATCTCTTTTAGAATTTTCCACAGTTTATTGTGATCCACACAGTCAAAGGTTTTGGCATAGTCAATAAAGCAGAAATAGATGTTTTTCTGGAACTCTCTTGCTTTTTGATGATCCAGTAGATGTTGGCAATTTGATCTCTCGTTCCTTTGCCTTTTCTAAAACCAGCTTGAACATCTGGAAGTTCACGGTTTACGTATTGCTGAAGCCTGGCTTGGAGAATTTTGAGTATTACTTTGCTAGCGTGTGAGATGAGTGTAAGAGTACTATTATTAGTACTATAGTAATCATTAGTAAAAGTGTAACAATACTGCCAGATTGCTGTGATTTGGAGCTTAATGATCCTATTATTTTCCTTTTGGAAGGAACCTTTGTATCTATACAAAGTATTCTACCTTTATCCTAGAGTTTTAAATATCAGAGCAGTAGACTTCCCTGCTAATTGTTTCTTTAAGAAAAATGGGGGCAGTTTCCAAACAGGCAATTCATGGAAGATTAAATTTCAGTGGCCAATACATGTAATCTCAGGTAAATAGAAATTAAGATGAAAAAGAGATAATATTCTACACCCCATAGATCTGCAAAAATAAATTTCTCATAACATCAGTCTGTAAAGGCTCTGAAGCAAAGGTGACCCTCATGTATTGTTTCTGAGAGAGTAAAGCATTGCAACCAATCTAGTTCACACTATATGCAGTAGGAAATTGACAAAAAAACCTGTGATTTATTTATAAAATAGAATGTGAAGTGAAATGAGTCACTCATTTGTATCTGATTTTTTGTGACCACATGGACTGTAGCCCACCAGGCTCCTCTGTCTATGGGATTCTCCAGTCAAAAATACTGGAGTGGACTGCCATTCCCTTCTCTAGGGCATCTTCCTGACCCAGGGATTGTACTTGGGTCTCCTGCAACACAGGCAAATTCTTTACCATCTGAGCCACCAGGGAAGCACATAAAATAGAATACTACACAATATTAAAATGAAGTACATGTGTGTGTCTGTGTGTGTGAACATGGGTGAATCACAAGAACAATGTTGAGTAAGAAAAAATGGTTGCTAAAGGTCTTACTTTGAGGCTGATATTCTAATCCAGGGATTGGCAAATTATGGCAGCCCACAGTCTAAAATCCAGTGTATTACCTATTCATATGTAGTATCCAAAGTAAGACTGGTTTTTATATTTTTAAATAATTAAAAAAAAAACTTTTGAATAATATTTTGTGACATGTGAAAATTATATGAAATTCAAGTTTCAGTGTTTATAAAGTTTTATACACACACAAAATTTTTAAGAAGGTTGCTAAAAGATGTAGAGTATGCTATTTATGTATATTTCTTAAAATAAATTACATGCCAGCTTCAGAATGTTAACTAGTTCTGGGAAGTGAGGGGGTGGATAAGATAGAGGGGTTATAGTTCTCCATATAACATTTTATTTTCTTAAAAAATCTTAAGACAATGTGGTAGTATGATACCATCTATTACCTATATGTGATGGGTCTATAGATATCTATGAAATTCAGTTTTTTGATCCTGTCTATAAGCACAAATATTTAATAATAAGACATTAGATCAAGAAAATTAGAGCAGGGTTGATCGCTGGGTTGGGAAGAACTTGTGGAGCAGGAAATGGCAACCTGCTCCAGTACTCTTGCCTGAAAAACCCCATGGACAGAGGAGCCTGCTGGGCTCCTGGTTAAATTTTATATGATTTTTTTTGTCTATATTTCTTTCATCTACATGTTTAGAGGTAATTCTCCATACTTAGTAACAAAAAAAAGTATCACCTACATTATCTTATACTTTTTTCATATAAAATTTAACCAATCTGATTCTATTCTTCCACAAATATTTTCTAATTATCCCAAAAGATAAATGACCTATTATTTCCCTCTAATTTTCTATATCTAATGTCATATTATTAAATGTTTATTTTTATTGTTCTCTTGTGCACAGTTGTGTCCAACTATTTGCACCCCCTTTGGACTGTAGCCCACTCCAGTGTTCTTGCCTGGAGAATCCCAGGGACGGGGGAGCCTTGTGAGCTTCCGTGTATGGGGTCGCACAGAGTCGGAGACGACTGAAGCGACTTAGCAGCAGCAGCAGCAGATGTTTTTCTGGTACTCTCTTGCTTTTTCGATGATCCAATGGATGTTGGCAATTTGATCTCTGGTTCCTTTGTCTTTTCTAAATCCAGCTTAAACATTTAGAAGTTCACAGTTCACATACTGTTGAAGCCTGGCTTGGAGAATTTTGAGCATCACTTTACTAGCATGTGAGATGAGTGCAACTGTGTGGCAGTTTGGGCATTCTTTGGCATTGCCTTTCTTTGAGATTGGAATGAAAACTGACCTTTTCCAGTCCTGTGGCCACTACTGAGTTTTCCAAATTTGCTGGCATATTGAGTGTAGCACTTTCACAGCATCATCTTTTAGGATTTGAAATAGATCAACTGGAATTCCATCACCTCCACTAGTATTGTTCATAGTGATGCTTCCTAAGGCCCACTTGACTTCACATTCAAGTGAGTATATCTTTCCTTTTCTCTTTTGCCTTTCACTTGTCTTCTATTCACAGCTATTTGTAAGGCCTCCTCAGACAACCATTTTGCCTTTTGTATTTCTTTTCCTTGAGGATGGTCTTGATCCCTGTCTCCTGTACAATATCACAAACTTTGTCCATAGTTCTTCAGACACGCTATCAGATCTAGTCCCTTAAATCTATTTCTCACTTCCACTGTATAATCATAGGGGATTTGATTTAGGTCATACCTGAATGGTCTAGTGGTTTTCCCTACTTTCTTCAATTTAAGTCTGAATTTGGCAATAAGGAGTTCATAGTCTGAGCCACAGTCAGCTCCTGGTCTTGTTTTTGCTGATTGTATAGTACTTCTCCATCTTTGGCTGCAAAGAATATAATCAATCTGATTTCAGTATTGACCATTTGGTGATGTCCATGTGTAGAATCTTCCCTTTTTTTGTTGAAAGAGAGTGTTTGCTATGACCAGTGCATTCTCTTGGCAAAACTCTATTAGCCTTTGCCCTGCTTCATTCTGTACTCCAAGGCGAAATTTCCCTCTTACTCCAGGTATCTCTTAACTTCCTACTTTTGAATTCCAGTCCCCTATAATGAAAAGGACATCTTTTTCAGGTGTAAGTTCTAGAAGGTCTTGTAGGTCTTCATAGAAATCATTCAACTTCATCTTCTTCAGCATTACTGGTCAGGGAATAGATATTGTACAGGAGACAGGGATCAAGACCATCCTCAAGGAAAAGAAATACAAAAAGGCAAAATGGTTGTCTGAGGAGGCCTTACAAATAGCTGTGAATAGAAGACAAGTGAAAGGCAAAAGAGAAAAGGAAAGATATACTCACTTGAATGTGAAGTCAAGTGGGCCTTAGGAAGCATCACTATGAACAATACTAGTGGAGGTGATGGAATTCCAGTTGATCTATTTCAAATCCTAAAAGATGATGCTGTGAAAGTGCTACACTCAATATGCCAGCAAATTTGGAAAACTCAGTAGTGGCCACAGGACTGGAAAAGGTCAGTTTTCATTCCAATCTCAAAGAAAGGCAATGCCAAAGAATGCCCAAACTGCCACACAGTTGCACTCATCTCACATGCTAGTAAAGTGATGCTCAAAATTCTCCAAGCCAGGCTTCAACAGTATGTGAACTGTGAACTTCTAAATGTTTAAGCTGGATTTAGAAAAGACAAAGGAACCAGAGATCAAATTGCCAACATCCATTGGATCATCGAAAAAGCAAGAGAGTACCAGAAAAACATCTGCTGCTGCTGCTGCTAAGTCGCTTCAGTCGTCTCCGACTCTGTGCGACCCCATACACGGAAGCTCACCAGGCTCCCCCGTCCCTGGGATTCTCCAGGCAAGAACACCGGAGTGGGTTGCCATTTCCTTCTCCAATGCATGAAAGTGAAAAGTGAAAGTGAAGTCGCTCAGTCATGTCCGACTCTTAGCGACCCCATGGACTGGAGCCTACCAGGATCCTCCGTCTATGGGATTTTCCAGGCAAAAGTACTGGGGTGGGGTGCCATTGCCTTCCCCGAGAAAAACATCTACTTCTGCTTTATTGACTATGCCAAAGTGTTTGACTGTGTCGACCACAACAAACTCTGGAAAATTCTTGAAGAAATGGGAATACAAGACCACCTGACCTGTCTCTTGAGAAACCTGTATGCAGGTCAGGAAGCAACAGTAAGAACTGGACATGGAACAACAGACCTGTTCCAAATAGGAAAAGGTGTATGTCAAGGCTATATATTTAACAAGGCTGTATACTTAAGCAGTCACCCTGCTTATTTAACTTATATGCAGAGTACATCATGAGAAACACTGAGCTGGATGAAACACAAGCTGAAATCAAGATTGCTGGGAGAAATACCACTAACCTCAGATATGCAGATGACACCACCCTTATGGCTGAAAGTGGAGAGGAACTCAAAAGCCTCTTGATGAGAATGAAAGCGGAGAGTGAAAAAGTTGGCTTAAACTCAACATTCAGAAAACTAAGATCATGGCATCCAGTCCCATCACTTTATAGCAAATAGATGGGGAAACAGTGACAGACTTTATTTTTGGGGCTCCAAAATCACTACAGATGGTGACTGCAGCCATGAAATTAAAAGACACCTGCTCCTTGGAAGAAAAGTTATGACCAACCTGCTGCTGCCGCTGCTGCTGCTAAGTCACTTCAGTCGTGCCCGACTCTTAGTGACCCCATGGACTGCAGCCTACCAGGCTCTCTGTCCCTGGGATTTTCCAGGCAAGAGTACTGGACTGGGTTGCCATTGCCTTCTCCAATGACCAACCTAGACAGCATATTAAAAACCAGAGACATTACTTTGCCAGCAAAGGTCCATCTAGTCAAAACTATGGTTTTTCCAATAGTCACGTATGGATGTGAGAGTTGGACTATAAAGAAAGCTGAGGGTTGAAGACTTTATGCTTTTGAACTGTGGTGTTGAAGAAGACTCTTGAGAGTCCTTTTGACTGCAAGGAGATCCAACCAGTCCATCCTAAAGGAAATCAGTCCTGAATGTTCATTGGAAGGACTGATGCTGAAGCTAACACTCTAATACTTGGCCACCTGATGTAAAGAACTCTCATTGGAAAAGACTGTAATGCTGGGAAAGAGTGAAGGCAGGAGGAGAAGGGGATGACAGAGGATGAGATGGTTGGATGGCATCACCGATCAATGGACATGAGTTTGAGTTAACTCCTGAAGTTGGCTGTTGACAGGGAGGCCTGGTGTGCTGCAGTCCATGGGGTTACAAAGAGTCAGACACGACTGAGCCACTGAACTGAACTGACTGAACTGAAAATAATGTGAAGGTCAGTATATTCTCAAGAGATCGTTGATCTTGCATGAAGGCCAAAAGATTATCAATATTTGCACTAAGGCCAAAAGATTATCAATATTGCTATTATTGCATCCTATATGTTATCAACTTGTCTTTAAAAAAATTAATTTATATATTTTAATTGGAGGCTAATTACAATATTGTGGTGGTTTTTGCCATACATTGACATGAATCAGCCTTGGGTGTACATGTGTCTCCTTGTCCTGAACCCCTCTCCCACCTCCCTTCCAGTCCCATCATTCTGGACTGTAAAAGGTAGTTTTCAGGAACTAAAAAGTTCATGGTGAAGAACGCTGAGGAGACTATTTAGAACCTGTTATTATGGCCATGGAGATGAAACAATAGCAGAGTCCAGTGGAACATCACAATTTCTTTCTGGAAACCACTTATTTCATTTATTTGTATTTTGGTGACCGAAGTTTTGGGTAGATTGTGCTTGACCTAGGCTAATGAAAACCTGAATGAAGAAGTGGAAAGATTATTGATGGGTTCAAGAATCTAGATAGCAGAACAGAACTGGGAAGAGGGGCAGACTTGAAAAAACAAGAAACCTCCAAAACATTTGTTCAGATCAGATCAGATCAGTCGCTCAGTTGTGTCCGACTCTTTGTGACTCCATGAACTGCAGCACGCCAGGCCTCCCTGTCCATCACAAGCTCCCGGAGGTCACTCAGACTCGCATCCATCGAGTCAGTGATGCCATCCAGCCATCTCATCCTCTGTCGTCCCCTTCTCCTCCTGCCCTCAATCCCTCCCAGCATCAGAGTCTTCTCCAATGAGTCAACTCTTCGCATGAGGTGGCCAAAATACTGGAGTTTCAGCTTTAGCATCATTCCTTCTAAAGAAATTCCAGGATTGATCTCCTTCAGAATGGACTGGTTGGATCTCCTTGCAGTCCAAGGGACTCTTAGGTAGTTACAATAGGAAACAGGAGTCCAGAATGGTGGTGACTAAAAGTCAAGGAAGGTGAAAGCCCGTGAAAATAGAACAAAGAAAGTTCCGAGGATCGGAGTGAGGACACACGGGTAGAACAAACAGCACTCCTGGCTAGCCTGATTTACATAGGGCAGGCCCAGGGGGAGGGAAAAACATATAAAAAGAGGAGCGAAAGGGCCTGGGGCCTCTCTTTCTCCTGCGCTCGCCCTCTCTTTTCTTTGTGTCTTTGGGCTGGCATGCCCTCACACCTCAAGGATGTATTTTCCTGCTATTTTCTAAATAAAATTGAGCTTTAACACTGATCTAAGAGCTATGACACGGTCTGTTCGAGGCCTGAGAGCTATAACACAGCCTGTCTGAGAGCTATGACATGCTGAGGGCTCTAATGTCCGTCACTTCAAATTTTTGTTGAGATGAGACAGAACCGAAGAGATTACACTCCCTTGACATATTCCTTTAGATTTCACTTTCAATAACCTTCCCTATTCTACATAACTCTGTTATGTATGGTTCTTCTGCAGTTAACAGGGTAATGTCAGAGTGGAAGAAGCAGAAACAACGGATACTGTAACTAAAACAAATTTATAGTTTTATAATAGAAAATAAATTGATACATGTGAATGAAAATAAGATTTTGATAGCTAGGCCAAATTCTGTTTTAGAGACCATGGGCTTATATTAAAGTAGGACTGACTACTGGTTAGAGAGGATCAAGAACCATCAACCCTATATCATTAACAAGAAGGACCCAGGCAACTTTAAAATAAAAAAAAATTATTGGATCCCTCCCTCAGTCCTCTTACTGAACTCCTGCTGAGTTTACTAAGAACTTCCAGTCCCCAATATTGGAAAAAAATGCTTTGTTTGATTGGGATGGTGATGTTTCCAAAGTTTGTGGTCCTATTTGTAAGTTTTCTAATTGTAAGTTAAAGATCCGCTGATAAGATAATTTATAGTGGCTTGGTCTATTTGGCAGTAACTGGAAAATCATTAATTATTTCCACAGATTAATACTAAAATAGTTGTAAATTATTAAAATAATAATATTATAAAAACCTAATAAATTATATAAAACCTAATAAATAGGTTTTATATATAGATATCTATCTCTATATCTTTATTTGTATATATTTAGTTTTACCAAGCCTATGAGGATTATTGCAAATATATAAATGTCTTATAATTCAATAAGAAAACATTTAATCCCAAGAGAATAAAATACATTTACAGTTAATTCATAAAAGAAATACAAATTCCAATATATTTATTAAAAGTTTACTTTAGCAATAATCAAATAGATGTTAATGAAAATTAATGTGATTTTTAAGGCAAGTTCCAAATTTTAAGAATACAAATGGTTATCTATTGTTAGGCTTAAAGCTCAACATTCAGAAAACGAAGATCATGGCATCTGGTCCCATCACTACAT
Source organism: Tragelaphus eurycerus (assembly GCA_935064755.1). Classification (NCBI taxonomy): domain Eukaryota; kingdom Metazoa; phylum Chordata; class Mammalia; order Artiodactyla; family Bovidae; genus Tragelaphus; species Tragelaphus eurycerus. The sequence goes on along the minus strand of CAKXYN010000228.1, from coordinate 1,218,307 downwards.
GGGAAATAGATGGGGAAACAGTGGAAACAGTGTCAGACTTTGTTTTTCTGGGCTCCAAAATCACTGCAGATGGTGGCTGCAGCCATGAAATTAAAAGACGCTTACTCCTTGGAAGGAAAGTTATGACCAACCTAGGTAGCATATTCAAAAGCAGAGACATTACTTTACCAACAAAGGTTCGCCTAGTCAAGGCTATGGTCTTTCCTGTGGTCATGTATGGATGTGAGAGCTGGACTGTGAAGAAGGCTGAGCGCCGAAGAATTGATGCTTTTGAACTGTGGTGTTGGGGAAGACTCTTGAGAGTCCCTTGGGCTGCAAGAAGATCCAACCAGTCCATTCTGAAGGAGATCAATCCTGGAATTTCTTTAGAAGGAATGATGCTAAAGCTGAAACTCCAGTATTTTGGCCACCTCATGCGAAGAGTTGACTCATTGGAGAAGACTCTGATGCTGGGAGGGATTGAGGGCAGGAGGAGAAGGGGACGCCAGAGGATGAGATGGCTGGATGGCATCACTGACTCGATGGATGCGAGTCTGAGTGACCTCCGGGAGCTTGTGATGGACAGGGAGGCCTGGCGTGCTGCGGTTCATGGGGTCGCAAAGAGTCGGACACGACTGAGCGACTGATCTGATCTGATCTGATTGTTAGTAAGAATTTCTGGAAAATTAGCTTTTTCATGTAATCTCATAAGTGAAATATTTATCAAAGGTTAAAAAGCCTAAACAAAACTACTGATCATGCAATCTTTTTTTAAGGATTTATCGTAAGTAAATACTGAGAAATATATTTGAAATGCAAAATTGTTTACTGTAGCATTATTTAAAAGTGAAAAAAAATTAAATACTTAAATGTCTAACAATTGTTGGGAGACACAGTCTGCTATGGGTCCCAAGCAGCACCTTCAAATGAGGATTAGGTCTTCAACCTATCAGTTTTGTAGGGTTGATACATTCAGCCCATAGCAAATACTAAGCTGCCACTCAAAGTTATGTTCTCAAAAAATTATGAATATATGAAAATTCTCATGACATATTGATTAGAGAACAAATAAAAAACATAACACTACAATTTGATATATTTTTAAGAGTATATACAGACTTATAGAAAATCAGTTCAGTTCTAGAGTGTATATACAAAAGGATGAGTCTAAGATCGTCTTAGAAATGATTGCATCATTTTTTAGTTTAGTGGTTATCAAACTGTAGCATCCCTCAGCATCACATGGAGGGCTCTTAAAACACAGCATGCTCAGTGTCACTCTCACAAATTCCGATTCAGTGGATCTGGGGTAGGGCCCCCAAATTCGTGGTTCTAACAAGTTCCTCAGTGATGTTCCTGCTTGTCAGAAAGCCACACTGTGAAAGCCCACTGTCTTGATCTATGTGATAGTTTAGTGCAGTAGTTTTGAGCATGGACTCTGGAGCCAGTTTCCCTGGGTTTGTAATTGATTCTGTCACTTCCTAGTTAAGTATCTTTAAGCAAGTTTTGAAATTCCCTATGCCTCATTTTCTCATCTGGGAAGTGGTAACTAGTAACTCACAAATAGATTAGAAAAATCTTAGCACAATATCTAAGACTTATAAGTACTCTTATGTTTTTGCTTGTCTAGAAATTATGTCTGTTAATACAAGGAATTTTACTCTTGACTCTACAAAGTTCCTTTGTGATGCACCCATACACCAGGAGAAGGAAATGGCAACCCACTCCAGTTCTCTTGCCTGGAGACTCCCAGGGACGGGGGAGCCTGGTGGGCTGCCATCTATGGGGTCACACAGAGTTGGACACAACTGAAGCAACTTAGCAGCAGCAGCAAAAAGAATAGGAGATTTTACAATCAGGTAAACTGCTTATTGTCACCTACTAGCTTTAGTTTCCTCATCTATAAAATGGGGGAACTAATTTTTTTCTGCATTACTTTTGGAAGGATTAAATGCAATCACATGAATAAAATAGCTGCCTAGTAACCTAAGTCAATTAATATTAATCCTCTTACTTCCCATACCAGTTCTGACTAAGCATCTCTCATTAACTTAATAAAAATTAATGACTGGTTATTAGATTCTTCTTAGTGTTTTAGGCTTTAGGAATACATTTCACAAGACCTAAAAAACTCTGCTTTCTTGAGGCTTACATATATTGGGGAGAAATTTAAAGAAAAGAGAGTGTTTCAATGGAAAAGCAATATCAACAGTAAGTAAGTCTGATTTTCCTGCTATTCTACTACTTATTTAATATTTAGCACTGAGCCAATCATTTATCTGTGGCTCACTAGTAAAGTGAGAAGACTGGGACTCATGTTTCTAAGATCCTTTAAACTCTAACATCCTCTCTATCTAAAACTGCTACAGCTTTATAAATTAGATATTGAAAATCTGTGGCTTTCAGGGCCAGCTAGGTAACAAATGTGTGTAACTATAGAGGTGGTTCGGAGAAGGCAATGGCACCCCACTCCAGTACTCTTGCCTGGAAAATCCATGGACGGAGGAGCCTGGTAGGCTGCAGTCCATGGGGTCGCTAAGAGTCAGACATGACTGAGCGACTTCACTTTCACTTTTCACTTTCATGCATTGGAGAAGGAAATGGCAACCCACTCCAGTGTTCTTGCCTGGAGAATCCCAGGGACAGAGGAGCCTAGTGGGCTGCTGTCTATGGGGTCTCACAGAGTCGGACACGACTGAAGCGACTTAGCGGCAGCAGCAGCAGCAAAGAGTAGGACATGACTGAGAGACTGAACTGAACTGAACCGAATCATGGCAGCTTGAATCATAATGACCTCAAACCAAAAGTACTCAAATGTCAACAAGTAAATGTCTAAGCAAATCATAGTGTAGTTACACAATTGAATGACATTCAACGATAAAAGGAACAGAGTAATGATACTTGCAACAGTATCGGACAGGACTGAAGTGACTTAGCATAGCATAGCATATAGGGGTGGTTAAGTATAGAGGTTGCTGGAGACAGTATAGTTTGATATATTTTTAAGAGTATATACAGATTTGGAGAAAATTCTAAGAGTTTATATACAAAATGATGAGTCTAAGATCATCTTAAAAATGATTGCATCATTTTTTAGTTCAGTGGTTCTAAAACTGTAGCATCTCTCAGCATCATGTATATGGCTGTTTGGAGAATTCATGTCTTCCTAAAGATACATTAAAATTGTTTTTAAAACATTTACTTGTCAAATAACATGTATTGATAGGACGGATTCTGCAACCTATAGTCTAAGTCTTTGCTTTATTCCTAGAATTCCTTGGTAATTCCTAACCTGTACTCTTCTGTGTACTTGTAACTACTCAGAATGTCTCACTCTTTATGGGAGTATTTTTGCTGATTGTTGTCTGTATAATGCCCTTTTATCTTGTGTTACCTATTGTCTGTTCTACAGTTTTAAGTAGAATCAAGTAAATCTAATAAACAATAAATTTAGAGAGTTGATGTCAAATATTTCTCCCTTCCTTAATAGCAGAGTTTTATAGGAATGTATTTGATAATGTTTTCAACTTTTATCCTTGTACTGCTTTCAAAGCTAAAGTGTGTGTAACAAGCCATTGATTTCTGTTCTCTAAAATGGCACTGTCCAACAGAAGATGTCCTATTATTGGAAGTGTTCTTTATTTGTGCTGTCTGATATGATCACTTTGCCACATGTGGTACAGAGCACTTAAATATGGCTTGTATGACTAAGAGTTTAAATAGCATATGTGGCTAGTGGCTACTATGTTGGATAGTACAGTTCTAGATTTATTTTTAAAACTGAATAAACCTCTGGCTCCTACAAAATCCCTCATAAACTTCTCATTTTATTTCATGTACTAATTTCATTTTTAAGAATACTATGAAGATTAAACTTCTTTTTCTTCAAGATAAACAGATAAGCAACCTTCAGCTTCAGGAAGAAGTGCTTTTGTGAAAGCTCAATATTTCAGACCAAAGTGTCCATTTATCTTCAGTAATGCCTTGCTTTGAAATGTTGTTGCTGTTAGCATTAAATGAAGTCTCAATTTCCATGCTTTGGAAATAGTATTGATGAACATTAGCCGTGTGTGCATGGTTCACACAGCTTTAAGCAAACAACACATGCATTGAGGTCTGTGCTTAATAGCTCTGCCTCAGGATTCCTACAGATTCCATGAGTGTTCTTTTAAAGACACCACTTTAAGTTTTAAGAGAGGAACAGATGCAGCTTTCCATATAATACAATCAGCAAAGTTCAGAGGATGTAACGCCAGACCAGATTCATATTTCTTTCACAATATTGTGTACATTGGTGGTACTTAAACCAGACTTCTCAACAGCTAGCATCTCTTGTTTTTTAAAAAATTGTTTTCTATTTTGGGTATTTGTGATCAAGAACTATTGAGTTTTCATGTGAGTGAATTTCTTTCATTGTCTGTAATCCTTTTTAATGTAGTGCTTTAAGATATACTAGTTATTTCCATTTTAAAAACTAATTTTCAGAAGTTTCTATCTTTATGAAGAAACCATTTTTTCTCCTTATTCCTTTGAAAACAAGATAATGATTTTAAATTAAAATAAATTATTGGGCTCACAGTATTGTCTTTCTTTTGTAAGTAGTATCATGAACCACCATGGATAAAAGTATGAGAAAAAATATCTATGTAAGTATGTATAACTTTTTATATATATTGTGCAACACTGCCCCTACCTAAAACACACCAATCAATTGTAACCCATTAGAAGGTACAAGAATGTACAGAAGGTATCTGTACATTTTTATGCATGTATAAATATATAATGAAGACTTGTAGTTTTATTTTGTAGATGATTGAACAAAACACTTTAAATGACAGAAAACCAAACCTAACTAAAATTTATTCAGTCTTAATATATATTTTCTTATATGTAATACATTTAAGTTCTCCCTACAGCACCGAAGTCTCCTCGATGGTAGGTGTGATGTATGTTTTTAATATGTCGCTTGGATATTTCCAATGATAGGGGGCTCACTACTTCACCAGGTAGCCTATCTATTGTAAGCTAGCTGTTGTTTTAAGAAAAATGTCAATATGAGTTGCATCTCCCTCCTTATATCATCCATTTATTGGTCCTATTTTTTACCATTTTTAATATGTGTATTGAAAATACTTATAAAGGATCAAAAAAGTCTATGTCCATGTGGAAAAACAAACATGTCAAACAAATATCTGTAGAAAGTGCTAGAATTTTTAGTGACTAAAATGTCAGTAGACAATATAAACTAAGGTTATATCTTGCATTAAGTAAAATACCATTTATGAAAATCTTAATTTGCAACATGGATAAAATGGAGAATGGTTATCAAATTTTCATAATAATTTTTCCATCTATATAAGGATTCAGCATAGAATTTTTCTAAATAATGAGCTGTAGTGCATTAAAATGTAAATCAGCTTATAAAAACTCAATTCTTGTTCAATTTCCCATATCTATAAAAAGTGATTACTTTATATCAGAAGCCAGCTTGTTAGAAGCACTATCAAATTATATCTTTAATGGGTGTCAGTGAAAAAGAATGACTTCTCATTCTGTGTTGGAACTTGAAGCAAAAAAAGCTTTTCAGAAAGGCACTCTTAATTAAAGACATGCAATGACAGCTGACATCTGTATCAAAATTAGTATTTTTTAAATCTATGCCAAAATCATTTATATGCATTGCTTTGATTTTTTGTTTTTGTTTTTAAAGATTCTTAGAGATACTATTTATCTTAACTATCTGGAAAGTATCTGAATGAGCAAATACCTATGGTGCTTTTCACTTACATTATATATGTATTTCTTTTTAATAGTGCTTCCTCTTAGGGGCAGATTTTTTTTGCAACTTTCCTTAAAAACTGTACTATACACTGAGAAACTATTATAAATAATAAAAATATGCATCAAGATTAAAAATATAAGAACAATATATATAAAAATCAATTGTGCTTCAGTACAATGGCAGTGAACAAACCAAAAATGAAATTAAGGAAATAAATCCATTTACAAAGTTTTCAAAAAGAATAAAATACTTATGAATTAATTTAACAAAAGGAATGTAAAATTTATATACTGAAAACAAAGAAACTTTGTTCAAAAAATTTGAAAAGATCTAAGTAAATGCAAAAAAAGTTATATTCCATTGTATGGATATATCATATTTTATTTATTTAGTAATATTTATCAGTTGATAGACATTGGGTTGTTCCCACTTGTTGGTATTGTATATGATGCTTGTATAAACAGACATGTATAAGTTTCAGTGTAGACACATATTTTAATTAATTTGTGGTATATAATGAATTTGTTTCCCTCAGCTCAGTTCAGTTCAGTCGCTCAGTTGTGTCCAACTCTTTGCGACCCTATCAATCGCAGCATGCCAGGCCTCCCTGTCCATCACCAACTCCCAGAATTTACTCAAACTCATGTCCATTGAGTCGGTGATGCCATCCAGCCATTTCATCCTCTGTCGTCCCCTTCTCTTCCTGCCCCCAATCCCTCCCAGCGTCAGGGTCTTTTCCAATGAGTCAACTCTTCGCATGAGGTGGCCAAAGTATCGGAGTTTCAGCTTTAGCATCAGTCCTTCCAATGAATACCCAGGACTGATCTCCTTTAGGATGGACTGGGTGGATCTCCTTGCAGTCCAAGGTACTTGCTGCTGCTGCTGCTAAGTCACTTCAGTGGTGTCCGACTCTGTGCGACCCCATAGATGGCAGCCCAGCAGGCTTCCCTGTCCCTGGGATTCTCCAGGCAAGAACACTGGAGTGGGTTGCCATTTCCTTCTCCAATGCATGAAAGTAAAAAGTGAAAGTGAAGCCGTTCAGTCATGTCCGGCTCTTTGGGACCCCATGGACTGCAGCCTAGCAGGCTTCTCCGTCCATGGAATTTTCCAGGCAAGAGTACTGGAGTGGGGTGCCATTTGCAAATCGAAACCATAATGAGATGTCACTTCATACAGGGTTGTTGTTGTTGTTCAGTCACTCAGTCATGTCTGACTCTTTGTGACCTGGTAGACTGCAGCACTCCAGGCTTCCCTGTCCTTCACCATCTCCCAGAGCTTGCTCAAACTCATGTCCATTAAGTTGTTGATGCCATCCAATGATCTCGTCCTCTGTTGTCCCCAGTAGGGTTGTTAAAGTCAAAAACACATACGGTAGCAAATGTTGTCTAAGATGTGGAAAAACTGGAACCCTCATTTATTGCGGGACATATTGTCAAATTGTGTAGCTACTTTGGGAAACAGTTTGGCCGTTATTCACAATGTTAATTGTAGAGTTAATATATTTCCCAGAAATTCCTCTCCTAGGTATATTCCCACTAGCCAATACTTTTCAATCAATGGTTCTCATGATTCAAGTGTTGTATCAAATTAGGCATGTCACTTACAAATTGTTCAGTATTTACAGTAGACATAAAAATACCATTAAATCTGTCTGTATGGAAAACTGTCACTGAATAAAAATAACAATAGTGGGAAAAATTAAAATAATTATGAATTTTAAAAATATTCCATGTTAGTAGGTTTATTTAGCTGACAGCGTGCATGTGTGCATGCTGAGTCGCTTCAGTTGTGTCTGACTTTTTGCAGCCCCATAGACTGCCAAGCTCCTCTGTCCATGAGGTATAGCTATAACTATACACTTCCTGAAATAATAAGGGTTTTTTTTTTTAATGTGTTGGTAAAGATGTAGAACAATTGGAAACTGCATTTATTACCTGTAGATGTATAAGAAAGTATTATTTTAGAAACTATTTTGTCAGATTTCTTGTAAAATGAAGCACACACTTAATATATGACCCCCAAATCCCATTCCTAGGTGTTTAACCAAGAGAAAATATAACATATGTCCAGCTAATAATTTGGACGATGGTAATCTGATGCTGGGAGGGATTGGGGGCAGGAGGAGAAGGGGATGACAGAGAATGAGATGGCTGGATGGCATCACTGACTCGATGGATGTGAGTCTGAGTGAACTCCGGGTGTTGGTGATGGACAGGGAGGTCTGGTGTTCTGTGATTCATGGGGTCGTAAAGAGTAAGACTGGAGAAGGCAATGGCACCCCACTCCAGTACCCTTGCCTGGAAAATCCATGGACGGAGGAGCCTGGTAGGCTGCAGTTCATGGGGTCGCTAAGAGTCGGACACGACTGAGCGACTTCACTTTCACTTTTTACTTTCATGTATTGGAGAAGGAAATGGCAACCCACTCCAATATTCTTGCCTGGAGAATCCCAGGGACAGAGGAGCCTAGTGGGCTGCTGTCTATGGGGTCTCACAGAGTCGGACACGACTGAAGCGACTTAGCGGCAGCAGCAGCAGCAAAGAGTAGGACATGTCTGAGAGACTGAACTGAACTGAACCGAATCATGGCAGCTTGAATCATAATGACCTCAAACCAAAAGTACTCAAATGTCAACAAGTAAATGTCTAAGCAAATCATAGTGTAGTTACACAATTGAATGATATTCAGCGATAAAAAGAACAAAGTAATGATACTTGCAAGAGTATAAATGAATCTCAGAAAAGTCATGCTGGGTAGAAGAATTTAGACACAAATGAGTATATACTGTATAATTCTTTTGATATTAAATTTTAGAATAGAAAAAACTAAAAAAACAAAACAACAAAAAAAGTTAGAGTCAACAGATCAGTGCTTTCCTGGAGCAAAAAAGTTGACTTCTAAGATTATTAGCAAATGGTTTGAGATGATTAATATGTTTTATATTTTCGTTATGAGCATTATGGTTACCTAAGTGTGCATATTTGTCAGAATTCATTATCAATACAATTAAAAAGGGTGATTGTTATCATATTTAAATTTTACTTTAATAGAATTGATTTAAAATAAGGTCAAATGTTTATTTGATTCAATAATTAGGATGAAATTATTAAACCATGATTGGAACTAACTGATTTTCTGCTTGTGGCATATGGATAACACTCATATATATAACTGACATCATTGAACTATTTATAAAGTTTTACAGTTCAGGGAGCCAGCTCAGTAGCAGCTGTCATTTCACATGTTTATACAAATAAGTGAAATTAATTCATAATTAATCTTTTATAATTAATTTATCATAATCTTTTGATCTTAATGAAAAGCTATACTTAATGGAATGGTAAGCTGTACATGTTAAATTATTGTCTTTGAGTGATTTTTCTTAAAATAGCTATTAACTTTTGAAGTGGATATTGATACTTTTGCAGATTCTGACATCTGGTTTTTAAGGAATCAGTGGTATCACAGTCACAAATGTAGATGGTAAACACTGACAATCACATTACCAATTGTATGAGTACCATCAGTTTTCTGGAAAAACAGAACTTTAGTGCTTATTTTTAAAAAGAAACATGTATTCATGCATTTTAATTCATTATCAGTAATATGGTTTATTGAAAAGCAACTAAAAAGCATTACCAACAGCTAAATAAATAGGTATACAGTAAACTTCCAGCCCATTATGACTGTATTCAGATCATTCTTTATGCAGTGGGACAGCCCAACATGTTTTCCATTCATATTTCATGTATACCTAACCTGTAAACTCCTACTTTTCCCATAAACCCTGCTACATGGCAATGTTGCAACTTCTTGTATTTCTCCAGCTGAAACCCAGGGCCTGTTCTTTCTTCTCTAATTTTATTGAGACATAATTGAAATATAGCAGTATAAGTTCAATGTACAGAGAATAATAATTTGACTTACACACATCATAAAATAATTACTAAAATAGGTTTAGTGAACATCCATCATTTCATGCAAAGATGGGCTCGATAAAGGACAGAAATGGTATGGACTTAACAGAAGCCGAATATATTAAGAAGAGGTGGCAAGAATACACAGAAGAACTATACAGGAAGGATCTTCACAACCCAGATAATCACGATGGTGTGATCACTGACCTGGTGCCAGACATCCAGGAATGTGAAGTCAAGTGGGCCTTAGAAAGCATCACTACTAGCAAAGCTAGTGGAGGTGATGGAATTCCACTTGAACTATTCCAAGTCCTGAAAGATGATGCTGTGAAAGTGCTTCACTCAATATGCCAGCAAATTTGGAAAACTCAGCAGTGGCCACAGGACTGGAAAAGGTCAGTTTTCATTCTAATCCCAAAGAAAGGCAATGCCAAAGAATGCTCAAACTACTGCACAATTGCACTCATCTCACATGCTAGTAAAGTAATGCTCAAAATTCTCAAAGCCAGGCTTCAGCAATATGTGAACCGTGAACTTCCTGATGTTCAAGCTGGATTTAGAAAAGGCAGAGGAACCAGAGATCAAATTTCCAACATCCGCTGGATCATGGAAAAAGCAAGAGAGTTCCAAGAAAGCATCTATTTCTGCTTTATTTACTATGCCAAAGCCTTTGACTGTGTGGATCACAATAAAGTGTGGAAAATTCTGAAAGAGATCACCTGATCTGCCTCTTGAGAAATTTGTATGCAGGTCAGGAAGCAACAGTTAGAACTGGACATGGAACAACAGACTGGTTCCAAATAGGAAAAGGAGTACGTCAAGGCTGTATATTGTCACCCTGTTTATTTAACTTATATGCAGAGTACATCATGAGAAATGCTGGGCTGGAAGAAGCACAAGCTGGAATCAAGATTGCTGGGAGAAATCTCAATAACCTCAGATATGCAGATGACACCACCCTTATGTCAGAAAGTGAAGAGGACCTAAAAAGCCTCTTGATGAAAGTAAAAGTGGAGAGTGAAAAAGTTGGCTTAAAGCTCAACATTCGGAAAATGAAGATCATGGCATCCAGTCCCATCACTTCATGGGAAATAGATGGGGAAACAGTGGAAACAGTGTCAGACTTTATTTTTGGGGGCTCCAAAATCACTGCAGATGGTGACTGCAGCCATGAAATTAAAAGATGCTTACTCCTTGGAAGGAAAGTTATGACCAACCTAGATACCATATTCAAAAGCAGAGACATTACTTTGCCAACAAAGGTTCGTCCAGTCAAGGCTATGGTTTTTCCTGTGGTCATGTATGTGACCACATGTGAGAGTTGGACGTGGGAGTTGGACTGTGAAGAAGGCTGAGCACCAAAGAATGGATGTTTTTGAACTGTGGTGTTGGAGAAGACTCTTGAGAGTCCCTTGGACTGCAAGGAGATCCAACCAGTCCATTCTGAAGGAGATTGGTCCTGGGATTTCTTTGGAAGGAATGATGCTAAAGCTGAAACTCCAGTACTTTGGCCACCTCATGCGAAGGGTTGACTCATTGGAAAAGACTCTGATGCTGGGAGGGATTGAGGGCATAAGGAGAAGGGGACGCCAGAGGATGAGATGGCTGGATGGCATCACTGACTCGATGGATGTGAGTCTGGGTGAACTCCTGGAGTTGGTGACGGACAGAGAGGCCTGGCGTGCTGTGATTCATGTGGTGGCAAAGAGTCCGACACAACTGAGAGACTGATCTGATCTGATCATTTCACATAGATACAACACTAAATAAATGGAAAAAATTTATTGTGAGAATTCTGTTTAAAATAACTTAACAACTTTCATTTTTAATGTATGTCATGTTAAATATCTTTATCCTATTGTACATTAAATCCCTAGTATTTATAACTGGAAGTTTGTATTTTTTAACTACCTTCAACTAATTCTATGACCCTCTGCAGTATTTACAAATCTGATCTCTTTTACTATGAGCTTGCTTGTTTGTTTTTGAAGTATAATTGATCCATAGCACGATGTTAGTTCCTGGTGCACAAAATAGTGATTTAATATTTCTATACATTTTAAAGTTATCACCATAAGTCTAGTTGTCTTCTGTCACTATACAAAAACATTTCATAATTATTGATATATTCCCCACTACATTTTGTACCTGTGACAAATTTATTTTGTAACTGAAAGTTTGTACCTCTTAATCTTTTTCTTCTATTTCCTTCTACCACTCCTTCCCCTCTGGCAACCACCTGTTTGCACTCTGTATCTATGACTCTGTTTCTGTTTGGTTATATTTGTTCATTAAAAAAAATAGATTCCACAAATAAATGAATTCATGCATTGTCTTTCTCATATTTCCTTTAACAGAAACCCTCTAGGTCCACCTATAACTGAAAATGGCAGAATTTCATTTTTATGGTTGAATAATATTCTGTTCATATATATGCCACATCTTCTTTACCTATTCTGAGGTTTGCTATTGTACATAATGCTTGAATGCTGTATCTTGGTTATTGTAAATAATTCTGTAATGAACACAGGGACACATGTATCTTTTCCAATTACTGTTTTCAGTTCATTTCAGTTCAGTCACTCAGTCATGTCACACTGTAAGTTTTCTTCAGATAAATACCCAGGGGTGAAATTGCTGGATCATATGTTAGTTCTGCTTTTAATTTTTTTGTGAAATCTGCATGCTGTTTTTGGAGAAGGCAATGGCAAGCCACTCCATGGGGTCGCTAGGAGTCGGACATGATTGAGCGACTTCACTTTCACTTTTCATTTTCATGCATTGGAGAAGCAAATGTCAACCCACTCCAGAGTTCTTGCCTGGAGAATCCCAGGGACAGGGGAGCCTGGTGGGCTGCCATCTATGGGGTCGCACCGAGTCGGACACAACTGAAGTGCCTTAGCAGCAGCAGCAGCAGCAGCATGCTGTTTTCCATAATGGCTGTGCCACTACATTACCACTTACAGTTCACAATGCTTTCCTTTCCACACATCCTTGCCTACACTGGTTTTTTCTTATCTGTTTGATATAGCCACGCTGACAGGGGTGAGGTGATATCTCATAGTTGTGATTTTCATTTCCCTGATGATTGGTGATATTAAGCATTTTTTCATATGCCTGTTGGTCACCTGTACGATTTCTTGGAAACATATTCAGGTCCTCTATTTTGTAATTGGGTTATTCGTTTGATTTTGAGTTGTAAGCGTTCTTTGTATATTTTGAATATTGATATACCCTTGGTCAGTCGTATCATTTGCAAGTATCTTCTGCCATTCATTTAGCAGCCTTTCTTGTATTGCTGATAGTTTTCTTGGTTTGTGCAAAAACTTTTTAGTTTGATGTAGTCCCATTTATCTATTTTTGCTTCTGGTTCCCTTGTCTAGGGAAGACAAATAAAAAAAATATTGCTAAGACCTATATCAAAGAGCGCACTTCCTCTGATTTCAGATATTACATTCAAGTCTTTAATCCATTTTAAGATTTTCTTATATATGGTATGAGAAAGTGGTCCAATTTTATTCTTTTTCATGTAGCTGTCTAGTTTCCCCAACCCATTTATTAAAGAAAGTGTGTTTTTCCCGTTGTAAATGCTTACCTCCTTTGTCATGAACCCTGTAGGTGTGGGTTCATTTCTGGGCTCTCTGTTCTGTTCCATTGATCTGTGTATCTGTTTTTGTGCCAGTACTATATTGTTTTGATTACTGTAACTTTGCAGAATAGTTTAAAATCAGGGAGCATGATTCCTCTGATTTCGTTCTTCTTTCTTAACATTGTTTTGGTTATTCAGGTTTGGGGCTTCCCTGGTGGCTCAGAAAGTAAAGCATCTGCCTGCAATGCGGGAGACCTGGGTTCAATCCCAGGATAGGGAAGATCCCCTGGAGAAGGAAATGGCAACCCACTCCAGAACTCTTGTCTGGAAAATCCCATGGATGAAGGAGCCTGGTAGGCTACAGTCCATGGGGTCACAAAGAGTTGGCCACAACTGAGCGACTTCATTATTCAGGTTCTTTTGTGCTTCCTTATTTACTATTATTTTTATGGTTCTACCATTGGCATTTTGATGAGGATTGCATTGAATCTGTAGATTGCCTTGGCTAGTATTGTCATTTTAACAATATTCTTCCAAATCATGGGCACATGAGTCTTTCTATCTGTGTTCTCTTTAGTTTTTTCATGGGTGCCTTATAGTTTTCTAGGTATAGCTGTTTCTTAGTTAGATTTATTCTCAGGTATTTTATTATTTTTGATGTGGTTGTGAATGGGATTATTTTCTTATAATCTCTTTCTATCATTCGTTGTTAGAATATAGAAACTCAACAAACTTCTGTATATTAATTTTGTATCCTATAATTTTACTGAATTAATTGATGAGTTCTAGTTGTTTTTTTGGAGAAGGCGATGGCACCCCACTCCAGTACTCTTGCCTGGAAAATCCCATGGATGGAGGAGCCTGGTGGTCTGCAGTCCATGGGGTCACACAGAGTCGGACATGACTGAAGCGACTTAGCAGCAGCATCAGCAGCAGCAGTAGTTTTTTTGGTTCTATCTTTAGGATTCTCTTTGTATAGTATTATGACATCTGCAGTGACAATTTTTACTTCTTTCTTTCCAATTTGGATTCCTTATATTTCTTTTTTTGTCTGATTGTTATAGCTAAGACATCTAGAACTATGTTGAATAAAACCTGAAACTGTGGGTATCTTTGTCTTGTTCCTGATCTTAGACGAAATGCTTTCACCTTTTCAACATTGAGTATGATGTTAGCTATTGTTTGTCATATGTGGCCTTTATTCTGTGAAGGTATAATCAATCCCTTTATACCCATTTTGTTGAGAGTTTTAATTATAAATAAATGTTGGATTTTGTCAAAAGCTTTTTCTGCATGTATCAAGATAATCATATGGGGCCAACACTTGGTAAAACACTTCTGCTATTGCCCTCTTAAAATTCTCCATAATTTTATCCTTGAAACTGTGTTTTGTAAGTGAGGTCTCAGGCGATAATGCAGCATGGGCATGAGGAGGAGGTGTAACAAATAACAAAAGGAGATTAAAGAAAATTAAAAAAAAAAAAGCATTTCTAAGCACAATATTCTGATATAATTTTCTTCCCAATCATGACTGCTAGTGGCTTTGTCTTCATAGACTGAGGCATAGTTCAAAGGATGTTTTAAAATTATATTATTGCTGGTTTCCCCCAATTTTTGTGTCCTCACTATTTTGTTGGTGTGACTGTGTGTAAAGCAATGCTTCATATATTTTATGCCACCCATCATTCACTTTATACAAGTGTTGCCATGTTGAAAACAAGCTGGCTGCTTTTTCAGAGAAAAATATTTGTCTATTCCTAGAGGTTTTTATTAAAAAAACTAAGATCATGGCATCTGGCTATGATAAACCTAAACAGTGTGTTGGAAAACAGAGACATTACTCTGCTGACAAAGATCCATATAGTCAAAGCTATGGACTGAGCGACTGATCTGATCTGATCTGATGGTCTTCCCAGTGATCACGTATGGTTGTGAGAGCTAGACTGTAAAGAAGGCAGAGGGCCAAAGAGTTGATGACTTCAAACTGTGGTGCTGTAGAAGACTCCTGAAAGTCCCCTGGACAGCAAGGAGATAAAACCAGTCAATCTTAAGGGAAATCAACCCTGAATACTCATTGGAAAGAATGATGCTGAAGCTGAAGCTCCAGTACTTTTGTCCGAACAGCCGACTCATTGGAAAAGTCCCTGGTGCTTGGAAATACTGAAGGCAAAAGAAGAGTGTGTTAGAGGATGAGATGGCTGGATGGCATCACCCTTGTAATGGACGTGAACTTGGGCAAACTTTGGGAGATGATGAGGGATAGGGAGGCCTGGCATGCTGCAGTCCATGGGGTCACAGAGTCAAGCACCACTGGGTGACTGAAAAACAACAGACATTTTAAAATCCAAAATTTATGATTTTAAATGATAAAAAACATTTATTATAGAAATGAAAACAGAAATACATCAAGCAAAAGTTGAAAAGTCACATTATTACCCTTTTTTACCCCATAATTCTGCTTCCTAGAAGGAATCACAAACAATAGTTCAGTATCTGTCCCATGTACATCTCATTTGGTTCCATAACTGGGTTTTGTGTTCTCAAGAATATATAGCAACTATCCTTCCATATCAATATATTTACTTGAGAGTAAAGGATTCAATATATTAACACTGTATTTTATGTATGCATTACAGTTTTTAAAGCCAACCACAAATTGATTATTTCTAAACTTTCAAAGTAAAATTTTTAAAATGTAAATAACCTGCAATGAACATATTTTTAAAATTTATCATTATAATAAAATAACATAAAGGACATGAGGATCTGAAATGGATATATTTTGTTGTGAATTATTAGGTATATTATGACGGTCATCCACCCTAATTGTGCAGCCTGTCAGGAATAGCATCTCTTCTTATCTGCTAGTTGAGAATTACTGCTTCAGGCTAATCACCAGATCTGAAAACAAAGGTTTTGTTCAATTGTTCCTAATGCTAAGGATGATAATGATCATGATAATCATGATTTTACTTGGTTTGTTGCAAATCAGGTCAGATCAGTCGCTCAGTCGTGTCCGACTCTCTGCGACCCCATGAACTGCAGCATACCAGGCCTCCCTGTCCATCACCAACTCCTAGAGGTCACTCAGACTCACATCCATCGAGTCAGTGATGCCATCCAGCCATCTCATCCTTTGTTGTCCCCTTCTCCTTCTGCCCCCAATCCCTCCCAGCATCAGAGTCTTCTCCAATGAGTCAACTCTTTGCATGAGGTCGCCAAAATACTGGAGTTTCAGCTTTAGCATCATTCCTTCCAAAGAAATCCCAGGGCTGATCTCCTTCAGAATGGATTTTATCCCCTTCAGATCATCAATCAGTCAGTCGCTCAGTCGTGTCCACTCTTGCCCCCTTCGCACACGCCAGGCCTCCCTGTCCATCACCAGCTCCCGGAGGTCACTCAGACTCGCATCCATCGAGTCGTGATGCCATCCAGCCATCTCATCCTCTGTCGTCCCCTTCTCCTCCTGCCCCCATCCCTCCCAGCATCAGGTCTTCTCCAATGGTCACTCTTCCATCAGGTGGCCAAATACTGGAGTTTCAGCTTTAGCATCATTCCTTCCAAAGAAATTCCAGGGCTGATCTCCTTCAGAATGGACTGGTTGGATCTCCTTGCAGTCCAAGGGACTCTCAAGAGTCTTCTCCAACACCACAGTTCAAAAGCATCAATTCTTCAGCGCTCAGCCTTCTTCACAGTCCAGCTCTCACATCCATACATGACCACAGGAAAGACCATAGCCTTGACTAGACGAATCTTTGTTGGCAAAGTAATGTCTCTGCTTTTGAATATGGTATCTAGGTTGGTCATAACTTTCCTTCCAAGGAGTAAGCGTCTTTTAATTTCATGGCTGCAGTCACCATCTGCAGTGATTTTGGAGCCCAGAAAAATAAAGTCTGACACTGTTTCCACTGTTTCCCCATCTATTTCCCATGTAGTGATGGGACCGGATGCCATGATCTTCGTTTTCTGAATGTTGAGCTTTAAGCCAACCTTTTCACTCTCCACTTTCACTTTCATCAGGAGGCTTTTTAGCCCCTCTTCACTTTCTGCCATAAGAGTCATGTCATCTGCATATCTGAGGTTATTGATATTTCTCCCAGCAATCTTGATTCCAGCTTGTGTTTCTTCCAGTCCAGCATTTCTCATGATGTACTCTGCATATAAGTTAAATAAACATGGTGACAATATACAGCCTTGACGTACTCCTTTTCCTATTTGGAACCAGTCTGTTGTTCCATGACCAGTTCTAACTGTTGCTTCCTGTCCTGCATACAGATTTCTCAAGAGGCAGATCAGGTGGTCTGGTATTCCTATCTCTTTCAGAACTTTCCACAGTTTATTGTGATCTACACAGTCAAAGGCTTTGGCGTAGTCAATAAAGCAGAAATGCAAATGCAAGTCATTAAAAGTTGGCCCCTGCTTCCCCCTTTCTTGAACTGGTGCCTCAGGATAAAAAATCAGAGTCTGCAGAGTTGCCTTAACAACAGTCAATGACCAGTAGGGAAAGCTTAGTTTTCTGTGCCTTACTAAGGAGTAAGATAATAAGGAATGCAGCCAAAAGGTGTTGTTCCTTATGAGTCCTGCAACAGCTTCATTTTGACTTCCTGCACACGTTGAAGCTCTCATTAAGGCTGCTGTTGTGATGTTTGCTTAGGAGAGGATTGACAATTATTTTGATTAACCAGAGTTGACAGTTTGGACTTTGCCTTTTGTAATGGTGTTGCTTTAACATAAAATACAGTCTTTTCAGATATTACCTGCATTCACTCATTTGTAGACTACAGGTCTATCCATAGCTCTGTGTTTCCTTTGACCATCAACCTACCTTCTCTTCTGCTATCTTGTACTGAGTCATTATCTCTGG
This sequence comes from Tragelaphus eurycerus, assembly GCA_935064755.1. Lineage (NCBI taxonomy): Eukaryota > Metazoa > Chordata > Mammalia > Artiodactyla > Bovidae > Tragelaphus > Tragelaphus eurycerus. The sequence goes on along the minus strand of CAKXYN010000228.1, from coordinate 1,200,176 downwards.
TCTTACTTGGTATCAAGGGACCCAAGGAGACTTTTGTTCTGTGTAAGTAATCAGGATGCCTTTTCTGATATCAGTTTGCAATCTCAATTATTTTGCAAGCTTTCTGCCCTCCCCTACACATCAATCTGGATGAGAGATTCTGTCTTCTTTCTTATTGTGCTGAGGGACTCTGTCTTCTTTCTGATTTTATTTTTAGGTTCTCTCTAGAGAACATGATCAGTTTCAAATAAAAACAAAACCAGACTTAGATAAGGAGAGATTTTATTGCTAGAAGGAGGAAAGGGAATACTGCAGTAGGGAAGGTAGAATATGCAACAGGGAGAATGTTTGGACTCTAAGCTCTGCAAGCATCTCAAAGATTAGTCAGAAAAGTCTTTGTTTTTAGAGGAAGGAGTAAACAATGCTAGAAAGAACAAGACTGGTGAAATGGGTTGAGGAAGAGTTGCTGTGCAAAGACAGGAGATTAGAGAATGTTTTTACCCTGAAGTTAGCATATTCTCAGAAGGAGCTATTAAGGAAGAGTCCTGTGATAGCTCAGGTGAGGGTAGATCAAAAGCCAGTGACTGGAGGATGATTTATTTATTTATTTTAAAACATTGTTTTATTGAAGTATAATTTATTTACAGTGTTTTGTTAATTTTTGCTGCACAGAAAATTGATTCAATTTTATATATGTCAACTTAAAAATACTCACAACCTAAAAGTTAAGAGTTATGTTTTATTCTGTGGGAAGTTTTAGGACTTCAAGCTTGGGAGACAGCATTTCAAGTAACCCTGAGAGAACTGCTCCAAGGAGGTAAGGGGAAGATCCAGTTTATGTAGAAGATTTGCAACAAAAGGCAGGTAATCTGAAAATCAAAAGATTATTGTTAATTAAAGAGAATCATTAACCTCAGACATGCAGATGACACCACTCCAATGGCAGAAAGCAAAGAAGAACTAAAGAGCTTTTTGATGAGGGTAAAAGAAGACAGTGAAAACGCTGGCTTAAAACTCAATATTTGAAAAAACTAAGATCAAGATCTCTGGTCTCATCACTTCATAGCAAGTAGAAGGGGAAAAAGTAGAAAGAGCAGCGGATTTTATTCTCTTGGGCTCTAAAATCACTGCGGACAGTGGTGCAGCCTTGAAATTAGAAGATCCTTGTTTCTTAGAAGGAATGCTTTGACAAACCTAGACAGCATGTTAAAAAGCAAAGACATCACTTTGCCAACAAAGTCCATCTAGTCAAAGCTATGGTTTTGCCAGTAGTCAGGTATGGATGTGATAGTTGGGCCATAAAGAAAGCTGAGCACCAAAAAATTCATGCTTTTGAATTGTGGTATTGAAGACTCTTGAGAGTACTTCGGACAGCAAGGAGATCAAACCAGTCAATCTTAAAGGAAATCAACCCTGAATATTCATTGGAAGGACTGATGCTAAATCTGAAGCACCAATGGTTTGGCCACCTGATATGAAAAACTGACTCCACTGGAAAAGACCTTGATACTGGGAAACATAGAAGGCAGGAGGATTAGGGGCTTACAGAGGATGAGATGGTTTGGAAGGCATCACCAACTCCACGGACATGAATTTGTCCAAGCTCTGGGAATTGGTGATGGACAGAGAAGCCTGGCATGCTGCAGTCCATGGAGCTGCAAAGAGTCAGACATGACTGAGTGACTGAGCTGAACTGAATGGCTGAGTAGTATTCCATTGTATACACATACAACATCTGCCGGGGCCCAGCCCCGGTGGATCCAGGAAATTCGAAGGGGAGACAGCTTCGGCGATCAGGATACGATAGAATAAAAGATATAAAAAGTGGTTAAATAGGGATAGCTCAGTGAAGAAATTCAGTGAAGAAAAGAGGCTGAATAACTTGGTTTACATGGAAAACCAATACAATTCCAAGACAAGGAATTTTTGTCACCTATGTAAGCCACAGACGTCCTCCGGTTCTCCCGAAGGAGAGGAGACACTAAGGCCTCCCCTGTCAGATCTTAGAAGCCCAGGCATAATTAATAGGCTTGATGAGACTCCACGCTCCAGATGGGAATTCAGCCAGAAGGTGAGAGAAAGAATGACATGGGGAGACCAAGCTTCAGTGAGCAAGGCCCGCACTTTATTTTCCAAAGTAGTTTTTATACCTTAAGTTGTGCATAGAGGATAATGGAGAAAGGGGTAGAGTCATGCAGTAAGCCAGGCTTTCTTCCTGCAAACTTATCATATGCAAAAGTTTAGGTGATTTACATGATCTTCTGGCCAGAAGGCCTGTTAACATTTTATGACCCTTTCTTCAGAAAGCTTATTTTTCCTTAAAGGTGATTATTCTAAAGTCAGGCACCACCCTCCAAAAGCATTAGATAAAGTTGCATTCCTATAGGGCAAAGGTGTGGTGGTCTATAACAAGAAAAGAAGGAACTCAAGGGTCCAAGGTTACAAACATTAAAGCTATTACTTACATTCCTATACACCAGTTATATTAATCAATACACTCCCAGGGACACAGTAGGTAAGGGATATGGAAACTTAGCAGCAAACATTGGCCCAAGAAGTGAAAAACCCTTCACCAATACAATTTCTAATCAATCTTTTAACTGATCAAAGGAATCTGTATTTAGACAGTTTAGAACATCTCATGTCTCTCACGGTTGGGAGGCTCTGAACAATCACATGTGGCCAGAAGAACCTGTTCAGGCAGGCTAGAGGACTTCCAAAGGAGTTTGTAGGTTGAAACACTCTTGTTATGCCCAGGAACTTTATTAACCAGAGCTGTAAGTTAACTTTTTCAGAGAGAGATGATGGGGGACAGCCCCCCATAAAGTCAGAGGTGTAGGTGAGAGCACAAAGCAGTAAAGTAGGCAGACTCTGGTTATGGGGGTAGGTGCTCGAGAATTTCCAGGGGGACTCCTGAGGCTTAATCTTACCTTTGCATATGCCGAGCCTCCTTCCTCATGACCTTTGCCACGGGCGGAGTTCCTCACGCTGGCTCTTGGCAAACATCTTTTTGCTTTTCATTTGTGTGTGTGTGTACAATATCTTTATCCATTCATCTGTTTTTGGGCATTTAAGTTGCTGCTATGTCTTGGCTATTGTGAATAGTGCTACTATGAACATATGGGTGCATGTATCTTTTATTATAGTTTTATTCTATAAAATTATAGAATTATAGTTTTATCTGGATATATGCCCAGGAATGAGATTGCTGGATCATATAGCCACTCTGTTTTTAGGTTTTCTTTGACTGAACTGTGTGGCATGAAAGATATTACTTCTCCAACCAGGAATTGAACCCACACCCTGTGCAGTGGACACAAGGACTCTTGACCACTGGACCACCAGGGAAGTCCCTATTTTTAATTTTTTAAGGAACCTCCATACTGTTCTCCATAATGGCTGCACCAATTCACATTCCCACCAACAGTATAGAGGGCTTCCCTGGTGGCTCAGATGGTTAAGAATCTGCCTGAAATTCAGGAGACCCTGGTTTGATCCCTCGGTCAGGAAGATTCCCCTGGAGAAAGGAATAGCAACCCACTCCAGTATTCTTGCCTGTAAAATACCATGTACAGAGGACTATGGCAGGCCACAGTCCATGCATGCATGCACAACAGTGTAGGAGGGTTATTTTTCTCTACAGATTCTCCAGCATTTATTATTTATAGATTTTTTTTTAAAAGTTTTTTTTTTTTTTTTAATGTGGGCCATTTTTAAAGCCTTCATTCAGTTTGTTATAGCATTGCTTCTATTTGATGTTTTGGCTTTTTGACTGCAAGGCATGTGGGATCTCAGCTCCTGGACCAGTGATCAAACTCTTAACACTTGCACTGGAATCCAAAGTCTTAACCACTGGACCACCGGGGAAGACCCTATAGATTTTTAAATGATGGCCATTCTAACAGTGTGAGGTGGTACTGCATTGTAGTTTTGATTTGGATTTCTCTAATAATTAGTGAAACTGAACATCTTTTCATGTGCTGGTTGGCCATCTGTATGTTTTCTTTGAAGAAATATCTATTTAGGTCTTCTGCCCATTTTTGACTAGGTTGTTTGTTTTTGTTATTGAGTTGCACGAGCTGTTTGTATATTTTGGAAATTCAGCTCTTGTTAATCACATCATATGCAAATATTTTTTTCCAGTCCATGGGTTGTCTTTTTGGTTTGTTTAAGGTTTCATTTGCTGTACAAATCTTGTAAGTTTGATTAGTTGCCATTTGTTTATTTTTGCTTTTACTTTTATTGCCTTGGGAGACTGACTTAAGAAAACATTGGTATGATTTATGTCAGAGATTGTTTTGCCTATGTGCTCTTCTGAAAGTTTTGTGGTGTCGTGTCTTATATTTTACTATTTAAGCCATTTTGAGTTTATCTTTGTGTCTGGTGTGAAGGTTTGTTCTAACTTCACTGATTTTCACTGATTTATATGCAAGCTCACCAACTTTTCCAACACCACTTGCTGAAGAGACTGTCTTTTTTCTGCTGTATATTCTTGTGGAGGATGAAAATTTAATCAATATTTGATTAAAAAACATTTTGTTCTGAATTATCAGTGGGAATAAATAGTCAGCTAGTTATTTATGAGGCAAACAATGGGAATTTGAAGAGTATGTGTTTTGTCTTGTTATAGGTGGATAAGAGGAGCATCTGTGAGCCAGATCTAAGCCATATTGAGAAGCATGTTACTTTGCAATAAGACATTTTCTGGAACAGTAAAGGTGGAAGAATTTTTTTAACTCTTACTGTTTGCCAAGACCAGGGGACTTAGACAAAATTCAGCATTATCATCAGCTATTCTCATTATTTGTTCCTAGTCTAACTTTTAAGAAATGTGCTTTTTGATTACTCATGCCTGTATTTTAAACCCACAGGGTTTATCTTCGTCTCTCTCAGCTCTTGTCTTGCATAACTTTTTTTCCCATTAAAATGTCTATTGCTATTATTTTAAAATATTTTAACTTATAATCCATTTATATAAGAATATTAAAGAATAAAACTAAAATATGAAAACATATCTTGTATTATTGCTCTGTGATATTAAACATTTTCATTAAACAAAGCATGTACTTAATTGGTTTCCTGAACTCCAATGTTGTTGTTCAGTTGTTGAGACATGTCTGACACTTTGCAACCCCAAAGTCTGAGGATTGCCAGGCTTCCTTGTCCTTTACCATCTCCCAGAGCTTGCTTAAACTCACATCCAATGAGCTGGTGAGGCCATCCAACCATCTTATCCTCTGTCATCCCCTTCTCCTCCTGCCTTCAATCTTACCCAGCATCAGGGTCTTTTCAAATGGGTTGGCATTTTGAATCAGGTGACCAAACTGTTGGAACTTCAGCTTCGGTCATTCCAATGAATATTCAGGACTGATTTCCATTAGGTTTGATGGTTTTGATCTCCATGCTATCCAAGGGACTCTCAAAAGTCTGCTCCAACACCACAGTTCAAAAGTGTCAATTCTTCTGCACTCAACCTTCTTTATGGTCCAATTCTTACATCCATACATGACTACTGGAAAAACCATAACTTTGAATATATGGACACTTTTTTGCAAAGTAATGTCTCTGCTATTTAATATGCTGTATAGATTGTCATAGATTTTCTTCCAAGGAGCAAGCATCTTTTAATTTCATGGCTGCAGTCACTATGTGCAGTGAAGCTCCATGAGTAACTCTAAATAAAAGCTCATCTGCATCCTATGAGGTTATCAGGACTTTCCCTTTCTCCATGTTTATACTCTGCTTATCTTTGCATTGGCTTCATTTTACCAAAGGATGAAAATGTTGGCCACTATCAGTACAGACCTGCAGTCCACCTGATGAAAACTGCATATTTTTTCCCAGTTATATTCTGAGGCTTGATCTCATTATCCCCAGTTGAGCCATGGTTTGAACCCAGATAATGACGTTGGTGTGATCACTCACCTAGAGCCAGACATCCTGGAATGTGAAGTCAATTGGACCTTAGGAATAATCCCTATGAACAAAGCTAGTGGAGGTAATGGAATTCCAGTTGAGCTATTCCAAATCCTAAAAGATGATGCTGTGAAAGTGCTACACTCAGTATGCCAGCATTTGGAAAACTCAGCAGTGGCCACAGGACTGGAAAAGGTCAGTTTTTATCCCAATGCTGAAGAAAGGCAGTGTCAAGGACTGCTCAAACTACCGCACAGTTGCACTCATCTCACATGCTAGTAAAGTAATGCTAAAAATTCTCCAAGCCAGGCTTTAACAGTATGTGAACCATGAACTTCCAGATGTTCATGCTGGATTTAGAAAAGGCAAAGGAACCAGAGATCAAATGGCCAGCATCTGTTGGATCATCAGAAAAGCCAGAGAGTTCCAGAAATACATCTAGTTCTGCTTTATTGACTATGCCAAAGCCTTTGACAGTGTGGATCACAACAAACTAGAAAATTCTTCAAGAGATGGGAATACCAGAGCTGACCTACCTCTTGAGAAATCTGTATGCAAGTCAGGAAGCAACAGTTAGAACTGGCATGGAATAACAGACTGGTTCCAAATTGTGAAAGGGGTACATCAAGGCTGTATATTGTCACCCTGCTCATTTAACTTATATGCAGAGTACATCATGAGAAACGCTGGACTGGGAGAAGCACAAGCTGGAATCAAGATTGCCAGGAGAAATATCAATAACCTCAGATATGCAGATGACACCACCCATATGGCAGAAAGTGAAGAAGAACTGAAGAGCCTCTTGATGAAAGTGAAAGAAGAGAGTGAAAAGTTGGCTTAAAGCTCAACATTCAGAAAGCTAAGATCATGGCATTTGGTCTCATCACTTCATGGGAAATAGATGAGGAAACAGTGGAAACAGTATCAGACTTAATTTTTTGGGTGCTCCAAAATCACTGCAGATGGTGACTGCAGCCATGAAATTAAAAGACACTTAATCTTTGGAAGGAAAGTTATGACCAACCTAGATAGCATATTCAAAAGCAGAGACATTACTTTGCCAACAAGGGTCCGTCTAGTCAAGGCTATGGTTTTTCCAGTGGTCATGTATGGATGTGAGAGTTGGACTGTGAAGAAAGCTGAGTGCCAAAGAATTGATGCTTTTGAACTGTGGTGTTGGAGAAGACTCTTGAGAGTCCCTTGGACTGCAAGGAGATCCAACCAGTCCCTTCTAAAGGGGATCAGTCCTGGGTCTTCTTTGGAAGGAATGATGCTGAAGCTGAAACTCCAGTACTTTGGCCACCTCATGCAAAGAGTTGACTCATTGGAGAAGACTCTGATGCTGGTAGGGATTGGGGGCAGGAGGAGAAGAGGATGACAGTGGATGAGATGGCTGGATGGCATCACTGACTCGATGGACACAAGTTTGAGTGACCTCCAGGAGTTGGTGATGGACAGGGAGGCCTGGTGTGCTGCAGTTCATGGGGTTGCAAAGAGTGGTACACAACTGAGTGACTGAACTGAACTTAACTGATATAATAACAATGTGTCCTGCTTGAGGACAGTTTCCCTTTCCTGAAAACCTTCTGTCTAATCCTGTTATCTTAAAATGTAAATTATGGGAGTGGGTCTAGTAGGATCTTTACAACCTTGAGCCATTCTTTTAATTTATTATAGTAACTAATTTAAAAAGTATATAACTCCCTGGCTTGAGTAGTGAGGGGAGCATTCTCCATCCCCTTTCTGATGTCTATGTTAGAAGCTTTCTCTGTCCCCTTTCACTTTAATAAAGCTCGGCTATACAAAAGCTCTTGCGTGATCAAGCCTGGTCCCTGGTCATGAAGTTAAATCTTCTTCGGAGATCACAAATCCAACACTGTTCACAGTAAGCTGTCACTAGTATGATAAAGTAAGCATTTTTTAACTTACCAATATAAATCAGTTCAGTTCACTTCAGTTCAGTCGTGTCCGACTCTGCGACCCCATGAATCACAGCACACCAGGCCTCCCTGTCCATCACCAACTCCGGGAGTTCACTCAAACTCATGTCCATCGAGTCAGTGATGCCATCCAGCCATCTCATCCACTGTCGTCCCCTTCTCCTCCTGCCCCCAATCCCTCCCAGCATCAGAGTCTTTTCCATTGAGTCAACTCTTTGCATGAGGTGGCCAAAGTACTGGAGTTTCAGCTTCAGCATCATTCCTTCCAAAGAAATTCCAGGGCTGATCTCCTTCAGAATAGACTGGTTGGATCTCCTTGCAGTCTAAGGGACTCTCAAGAGTCTTCTCCAACACCACAGTTCAAAAGCATCAATTCTTTGGCACTCAGTCTTCTTCACAGTCCAACTCTCACATCCATATATGACCACAGGAAAAACCATAGCCTTGACTACACGGACGTTTGTTGGCAAAGTAATGTCTCTGCTTTTGAATATGCTATCTAAGTTGGTCATAACTTTCCTTCCAAGGAGTAAGCGTTTTTAATTTCATGGCTGCAGTCACCATCTGCAGTGATTTTGGAGCCCCCAAAAATAAAGTCTGACACTGTTTCCACTGTTTCCCCATCTATTTCCCATGTATTGATGGGACCAGATGCCATGATCTTCGTTTTCTGAATGTTGAGCTTTAAGCCAACTTTTTCACTCTCCTCTTTCACTTTCATCAAGAGGCTTTTGAGTTCCTCTTCACTTTCTGCCATAAGGGTGGTGTCATCTGCATATCTGAGGTTATTGATATTTCTCCCGGCAATCTTGATTCCAGCTTGTGCTTCTCCCAGTCCAGCGTTTCTCTTGATGTACTCTGCATATAAGTTAAATAAGCAGGGTGACAATATACAGCCTTGACGTACTCCTTTTCCTATTTGGAACCAGTCTGTTGTTCCATGTCCAGTTCATGTTGCTTCCTGATCTGCATGAAGTTTTCTCAAGAGGCAGGTCAGGTGCTCTGGTATTCCCATCTCTTTAAGACTTTTCCACAGTTTATTGTGATCCACACAGTCAAAGTCTTTGGCATAGTCAAGAAAGCAGAAATAGATGTTTTTCAGGGACTCTCTTGCTTTTTCCATGATCCAGCGGATGTTGGCAATTTGATCTCTGGTTCCTCTGCCTTTTCTAAAACCAGCTTGAACATCAGGAAGTTCACGGTTCATGTATTGCTGAAGCCTGGTTTGGAGAATTTTGAGCATTACTTTACTAGCATGTAAGATGAGTGCAATTGTGCAGCAGTTTGAACATTCTTTGGCATTGCCTTTCTTTGGCATTGGAATGAAAACTGACCTTTTCCAGTCCTGTGGCCACTGCTGAGTTTTCCAATTTTGCTGACATATTGAGTGCAGCACTTTCACAGCATCGTCTTCCAGGATTTGAAATAGCTCCAGTGGAATTCCATCACTTCCACTAGCTTTGTTTGTAGTGATGCTTTATAAGACCCACTTGACTTCACATTCCAGGATGTCTGGCTCTAGGTTGGTGATCACAGCATCATAATTATCTGGACCATGAAGATCCTTTTTGTACAGTTCCTCTGTGTATTCTTGCCCCTCGTCCAAGGTAAGGAACAGCAGCTGTGTGTTGCTGGAGCAGCTGTGAAGAGATACCCCACACCCAAGGTAAGAGAAACCCAAGTGAGACAGTAGGTGTTGCAAGAGGGCATCAGATGGCAGACACACTGAAATCATACTCACAGATAACTAGTCAATCTAATCACACTGGGACCACAGCCTTGTCTAACTCAATGAAACTAAGCCATGCCTGTGGGGCAACTCAAGATGGGCAGGTCATGGTGGAGAGATCTGACAGAATGTGATTCACTGGAGAAGGGAATGGCAAACCACTTCAGTATTCTTGCCTTGAGAACCCCATTAACCTTATGAAAAGGCAAATGATAGGATACTAAGAAAGGAACTCCCCATATTGGTTCCTCCCCATATGGAAAGGAACTCACATATTGGTAGGTGCCCAATATGCTACTGGAGATCAGTGGAGAAATAACTCCAGGAAGACTGAAGGGATGGAGCCAAAGCAAAAATAATACCCAGCCATGGATGTGACTGGTGATACAAGTAAGGTCCAATGCTGTAAAGAGCAATATTGCATAGGAACCTGGAATGTCAGGTCCATGAATCAAGGCAAATTGGAAGTGGTCAAACAAGAGATGGCAAGAGTGAATGTTGACATTCTAGGAATCAGCGAACTCAAATGGACTCGAATGGGTGAATTTAACTTAGATGACCATTATATCTACTACTGTGGTCAGGAATCCCTCAGAAGAAATGGAGTAGCCATCATGGTCAACAAAAGAGTCGGAAATGCAGTACTTGGATACAATCTCAAAAACTGCAGAATGATCTCTGTTCATTTCCAAGGCAAACCATTCAATGTCACAGTAATCCAAGTCTATGCCCCAACCAGTAATGCTGAAGAAGCTGAAGTTTAACAGTTCTATGAAGACTTACAAGACCTTTTAGAACTAACACCCAAGAAAGATGTCCTTTTCATTATAGGGGACTGGAATACAAAAGTAGGAAGTCAAGAAACGCCTGGGGTAACAGGCAAATTTGGTCTTGGAATACGGAATGAAGCAGGGCAAAGACTAATAGAGTTTTGCCAAGAAAATGCACTGGTCATAGCAAACACCCTCTTCCAGCAACAAAAGAGAAGACTCTACATATGGACATCACCAGATGGTCAACACCAAAATCAGATTGATTATATTCTTTGTAGCCAAAGATGGAGAAGCTGTATACAGTCAATAAAAATAAGACCAGGAGCTGACTGTGGCCCAGATCATGAACTTCTTATTACCAAATTCAGACTGAAATTGAAGAAAGTAGGGAAAACCACTAGACCATTCAGGTATGACCTAAATCAAATCCCTCATATTATACAGTGGAAGTGAGAAATATATTTAAGGGCCTAGATCTGATAGATAGAGTGCCTAATGAACTATGGAATGAGGTTCGTGACATTGTACAGGAGACAGGGATCAAGACCATCCCCATGGAAAAGAAATGCAAAAAAGCAAAATGGCTGTCTGGGGAGGCCTTACAAATAGCTGTGAAAAGAAGAGAAGTGAAAAGCAAAGGAGAAAAGGAAAGATATAAACATCTGAATGCAGAGTTCCAAAGAACAGCAAGGAGAGATAAGAAAGCCTTCCTCAGTGATGAATGCAAAGACATAGAGGAAAATAACAGAATGGGAAAAACTAGAGATCTCTTCAAGAAAATTAGAGATACCAAGGGAACATTTCATGCAAAGATGGGCTCGATAAAGGACAGAAATGGTATGGACCTAACACAAGCAGAAGATATTAAGAAGAGGTGGCAAGAATACACAGAAGAACCAATCTAAATAGTTTCTATTAATTCTCAGGTAGCCTAGATTACATAGTCCTCTATCCTGCTCATGTGATGTACTGGTACTTTTTGTGACATTGATAAATAGCATATATTATTGTGTTATATAACTATTTTAATGAAAAATAAATGCTACTGTAACATATCTTTTCATGTATGTTTTTGTTGTTGTTGCTAAAGTTCACAATCACCTTTTTTTTTTTTTTTTTTTTTTAACTTTACAATCTACCTTTCTTCACAGGCTCACTATGAAGCCTACGTTTTCTCAAATTGTCATTTTATCTGGTAGTATTTCATGTCAGCCACATTTTCCAATGATCTTGGAGTCCTCTCCTGCCTTTTTACAATCTGCGCCATTGAACTCTGTATGTGCTGCACACTTCTCGCTCTCTCTCTCTCTTTTTTTTTCTGTGTTGGATCCATGATTTCCTTGTCTTTCTTGGTTTATTTTCTCCTTTGAAGATGCATTTCAAGCGGCTTCCTGAAAAAAGTTGCTCAGGAGGTATATTTTTTGAGTCTAAAAATGCTTTCATTCTACTCTTTTATGTGATTAATAGTTTGAGTAGATGTGGAGGTCTAGGCTACACATCATTTTCCCTTATAAGTATGAAGGCATTGCTTCAAAGAGTTGGCTTTCTAATACAGTGTTACTGTTGATGACACTTCATTTTCCTGCTGATTCCTTGTTAATGGTCTGGTTTACTCTGCATTCCTTTAAGACTCTTTTTATATTTGTTAGTCTAATATTTTGTTTAAATTTGCCTCATTTTGTGCTCATTTTCACTCATTTGCAGAGTCCTTGATAGGTCCTTCAGTTCTAAATATTGTTTCTATAATAACTTACTCTCTTTCTCTTTTTAAAAATCTTCTCTCCCTTAAAATCTTATTAATTATACATTGGGCTTCATGGTTGGGCTTCCCAGGTGGCGTTAGTAGTAAGGAACCTGCCTGCTGACGCAGGAGACATAAGAGATGTGGGTTCGATCCCTGGGTTGGGAAGATTCCTTGGAGGAGGGCATGGCACAACCCATTCCAGTATTCTTGCCTAGAGAATTCCATGGACAGAAGAGCCTGACAGGCTACAGTCCATAGGTTGCAAAGAGTTTGAAGTGACTTAGCATGCACACAGGCTTTCTGGTTAATCCTTTATGTCTCTAATCAGAAAAGATAGCTTGTATTTTCTTTTCTTATTGTTTAATTTCAAAGAGGCTTTTTCAATTATATGGTCACCTTACTCATGAATTTATAATTTGGGTGGTGATATTTTTTATTTCAAAGAAATTGTATAACTTTTCCATAATATTCATATTTATGATTGTTTTATCATCTGAAGATATTAATATTAAAATTTTATACATTTTATTTTACTTTATTCCCTGAATCAACTCTTTTTCTGTTTCCTTGGAGTCATCTTTCCCTATTGGTTTATTTCAGTCTCTTTTTTTTTAGATAAAGCAGATTTTTCCTCAAGAGCTTGGTAATTTTTGATTATCTGTTCATATTTACAAGTGAAACAAGAGCTAATATTGGTCCACTATAGGTGAATTGGGGAAGGCAATGGCACCCCACCCCAGTACTTTTGCCTGGAAAATCCCATGGACGGAGGATCATGGTAGGCTCCAGTCCATGGGGTCGCTAAGAGTCGGACACGACTGAGCGACTTCACTTTCACTTTTCACTTTCATGCATTGGGGAAGGAAATGGCAACCCACTCCAGTGTTCTTGCCTGGAGAATCTCAGGGATGACGGAGCCTGGTGAGCTTCTGTCTATGGGGTCGCACAGAGTCGGACACGACTGAAGCGACTTAGCAGCAGCAGCAGCATAGGTGAATTAGATTTCCCCCAGCCGTGTCACTTCAAAAGACTGAGCAGCACTCTGACTGTTGTCCTGTGGGACTCTGTGGGACACTCTGTCTGTTGTTCTGTGGGACTCTGTGGGACTCTGCATTTGTTAGGATGTCTCTGGGGCTTTTCAATTTCTTTCGGGATTAACCATTTGGTTCATTGCCTGGTAGAAGTTTTGCTGGTCAGTTTTGACCATTAGTTGTCAGGTCAACTCTTTTTATATATGAACTCTTAATTTATCTCTCACTTTTCAGTCTCAATTCTTACATTTGCCTTCCTAAGAACTTGACATTTCTGAGTGGTGAACCTCTTGCGGTTCTGCAGGGTAAGTGTTTTTCCCTCACCTGTGTGCTCTTCCAAGAGCACTCCGTACCACACTTCCTCTGTCCCTCTCCCTTAGCTTTGCTTCTCTGTCTACTCCTCGTGTTCTAGAAGTTTCTTGGAGTCTCTTCTCTATTGACATTTCTCCCCAACTCCATTCTCTTCATTTTTATACTTATACATTTAAAAAATTACTATATCTTAATTTACTGGGGCTTTGGGGAAAGAAATAAGATAGTGACGGTCAGTCTTGAATAGGATGTGTCCCATTGTAATTCCAAACACAAATTTTTGGTTTTCAAAGCTTTGTTCTTGGACATCAACAATCTACCTTGTTTAGTTGAAAACCAGATCATCACAATGTTCTTTGAAATATTCTCAGCCAATTTCAAAGAAAAGCTTCCATTTCCCCATCTATAAAATGCTTTATGATTGTCATAAGGGTTAAACAGAATAACATTATAAAACACTGCACAGTGCCTGCCTGGCACAGTGGAAGCACTCAATAAACTTTATTATTACTTAAATAAATTAAAGCATCTATTCAGAAATCCACAGCAAAAATTTATCAATGAAAGCTGTTATCTAGTCACTTTACTTAAAATGTATGTAAAAATCTACACTTTATATTTAATGTTGATATCATTTGACAGTCTGTGGACATTCCCCAAATTTACACCAGTCTGTAGCCTGAGATATTTTGCTGCTCACGTTCTCATTATACTATTCTCATTATGTAAAAGGCAATGTATTAAGAGTGAGATGTCTTCTACTGGAGTAAATAATTTTTCTTATACTCTTTAAGTTAAGTGATTTGGATATGTTCAACATCTTTTAGTTTAAGCTTTCTGGAGTAGTTGGATCAAAAAGTCATAGTGATCCAAATCACTAGAATTTCCTATTTTTCTAATTCTAAATAAGAGAATATTTAGCCTGAATTCTACAGATCAGTCAATAGTTGTGCCAATGTCTGGTACACAGTGGATGTTCATAAATTTTTCTGAATAAAAATACCTGGAATTGGAATTTATACTCACTTATTTAGTCAGTAAACAAATGTTTACAGGGTGCTTCCACGTGCCAGGCACAACTCTAGTTTGGGGATGAAGCATTGACTAGACAGAGCATGAGGGTCTGCCCTCAAGCAGCATACATTCTAGTAGGAAAAGACAGATGATAAAAAAAATTAAGGAAGCGTGTATTCAAGATAATTGTGATAGGTGCTATAAGAAGACTAAAAAACATAAGAAAACTTTGATGGATGGTGGTGCTGTTTTAGATAGAATGCTCAGAAAAGGTAGCTCTTACAAGGTAATACATGAGCTGAGCCTGCAGGAAGACCAGGAGTCTGCTAAAAGTAGAGCTAAGAGAGAATGTTCTAGGTAGAGGAACTAGTGCAAGGCCTTGAGACAGAAATATTTAGAGTGCTAAGAAATTGAATGGAGCTGTATGAAGTCTAGTAATTGGAGAGGTTGGAATGGTAGACAGGAGACAGAGTATGAGAATCTTCTAAACCAAAGTAAGAATATTTGGATTTAACTTGGTTTAATTCATTTGGAGCTTTTTAGAGTGTGCAATGATATGAACTAATTTATAATGAAAGAAATTGTAACTGTTTTCTGTCAAGAATGGACTTGACCACTCTATTTACATTACAACTTACTCTTTCTTTCTTGCATGTCCTATTGCCTTTGTTTGCTTTATTTTTTAAATTAGGACTCATCAGAGTCTAACATACTTTATATATTTACTCTTTATTTATTGTGTGCTGTTCCCACTAGAATGCAAGTTCTATAAGGATCAGGATTTTTGTCATTTTTTGTAGCAGATGGAAAAGTTCCTAGTACCTAGTATATTTTAATATTGTTGGATTAATCAGTGCAGTTTTTGGAGGAGGGGTGAAATAGGGCTTACATAGATTAGTAAGGTCAGAAAGAAATTACAGTAAGAGTTTATGTGGGATATATGTATATAGTATTCCAGACAAAAGTGGTAAAAATGGAGATGGAAAGGTATGGAAAAATTAAAACTTTATTTTGGAGATATAATTGATGATAGTTGCTACCAGGGACAGGGGAGCCTGGTGGGCTTCTGTCTGTGGGGTCGCACAGAGTCGAACACGACTGAAGCGACTTAGCAGCAGCAGCAGCTACTGAGTTGAATGTGGGAAAAGTTGTACAAATGGGCACTCAGATTGACTTCCTAGAGTTTTATCTAACAACTACATAAGATTATGATATCATTTTCTAAAATGGGAAAATTAAAGGGAGAAGCGTGTTTTGGGGAAGAAATTAGTGGGAACGAAGATGTTCAGTCAATAGCCAAGTGGAAAGGTCAAGTACACAATTGGCTATATATATTTGGTATTCACATGAAAGGTCTTTCAAAGATACAAATTTGGTAGTCATTAGCATAAAGATCGGGCTTCTCTGGTAGCTCAGCTGGTCAAGAATCTGCCTGCAATGCAGGAGACCCTGGTTCGATTCCTAGGTTGGGAAAATCCCCTGGAGAAGGGACAGGCTACCCACTTCAGTATTCTTGGTCTTCCCTGGTGGTTTAGATGGTAAAGAATCCACCTGCAATGCAGGAGATCTGGATTCGTCTCCTGGGTTGGGCAGATCCCCTGGAGAAGGGCATAGCAACCCACTCCCATATTCTTGCCTGGAAGAATCCCCACGGGACAGAGGAGTCTGGTGGGTTGCAGTCCATTCCCTTTTCCAGGGGATTCTTCCTGATTCAGGGATTGAACCCGGGTCTCCTGCACTGCAGGCAGATTCTTTACCATCTGAGCCACGGGGGAAGCCAGAATTGGTCAATTCCCAACTGGTCAAAAACAGTGCTGGATAATAAATGCCCTGAAGGAAGAAACTGCATTTTACCTTACTTAGTAGGCAGCAGTGAACTTATCTCAGAGGTAGTGATCAATGTATGTCCATCAGATTAAATTTTTTTTAAAAAGAAGAAGAAACACAAAGCAACTTCCTACAAATCGTAGACTAAGACAGAATTAGGTATGATTGCAATAATTCTGGCTTTGTTGCTCTGCCCTTGGTACAGTGGAATGTGGAATAGTTTCTTTATAAAGCATCCATTTGGCACTTGAATTAAAACAGCTGCTTGGGAACACCCATGTATAGATCTTTCATATGTCTTAAGTCATACTAAAACAAGTCTATGTTTTAGCTTCTAATTTCCTTAACGGTATCATTATTATTCATTCTTGACTAAACAGAATAATATATTGTAATTTTACCTATAATCCATGTTTTGATATCAGCATTTCATTTTGGTCCTTAAAATGTGTTTAAAAAGGTTTTTGAGTTTGATTCCTATATGTTTTAACCCTTTATCACATGTTCTAAATGGTCAACAGTGTTTATGAGGATTTCTTAAAGACCAAGCAGTAAAACTATCATGAAGTTCTAGAAAACCAGACCCAAAAAGGTGGTTCCCATTGCCTCAACTTGTTGGAGTTAGGCCTGAAAAAAATTAAGACTTTGTGTACTCATCTGTGTACTCATTTTGTCACTAATTCTCCTTTCCTTGTACCTGCTGTGCTCTCTGCATGATTCCTCCTGTTTAAAGTCTTGGGATAGTTAAAAGATTTCAAAATGGAAGATTCTGTAGATATGTCTTCCTTAGTCTGCAAGAACAGGTTTGTAGTTTCACTATGTCCTGAACAGGGAGATACATGGACCTCTATTAACAAATTAAACTAGATTAGATTAGTTTAGATTTAAAAGAAAATATTTTTTCATTTGAATTGACACAATTGAAGTTAATGAGGTGAAAAAATATTTAAGTTCAGGATTTATCTTTCTGCATCTATTAAAATCAGGATTTTTAAAAAAATGCCATGTTCTCTAAGAACTAGAAAAAGAATATTTACTGCCTTTTAGGGAATATTGACATATCTGTAAAATATCATTACAGAATTTATGCAGTTAAATTATATATTAAAAGATGAAAATATAAATCCTGGATCTATATCAAACCCTGGTGTCAGATCACTGGGGGCCATTAGGTTGGAATTGGTTTTCAAAGAATATTGCATCCATGGGATGGGGAGTGGTTATCTTTTAACAGGTCACATTTATGAGGCTTTATAGAAATTGGCAATTCATACTGTTTAATTTCACTCCTGAGTATAAACTCTAAGTAAAAGACCTGAATCACCCACCCAATCTCCAAAAACCACCACAACTAACAAATTGTGGAAAAAATTTGTTAACAAAACAGCTAACAAATTTGAGGAAAAACCACAAATTCCTCAAATTTCAGGAACATTTAAAGTAGCATTAAAAAACAAACAACCTGGAAATAATGTCAGTAGTCAAAAAAAGGGAAGGGTTAGATGAAATATTATATCATCACTAAGAGAATATATAATGAGATATTTATAATAAGCTGGAGGAAAAACTTGTGCTGTAGTATTAGATATGAAAATCAGTACAATTTTTTATATGTAAAAGAGCTCAGCTGACATACACAGACAAAATAGATCAGAAGAAAACTGACCAACATTTATCAGAGATTATATCTGGTGGTTTTAATTTTTTTTTCCTTTTAGTTTTATATGCTTGGTTTTTGAAAGGTAAGCCAGTGTTATTTTTACCATCAGAAAAAGTGAAATAAACTTTTGTGTAAACATCTCAGGTTAACAGTGATGATTTATACTCTCACAGTGGTTGCTTGTGATAGCCTCTTGATATAGAGTCTTCCTGTCTGAAAGTATTTCTTGTATTCTTTAGACCCTTTGATCAAATTTGCTTTGAAAGCAGCATAGTCTTGTAAGCCAGGGTTTGCAACTTTCTTAGATGAATGATTTTTGGATGTTATTTTAAAAAAATCAGTTGTGAATTTTGTAAAATGTTATTTTCCGTTTGTATCTAGAAATATATTTGTGCTAAAGGTTTAACCACAAGCTAAGTAAGAAGTAATTTCATTTGGTGGTTCCTAAACTATTGATAAATGTCTGATATTATTAAGGTTGAATTTGCTTTTCAGTTTCATTCTGAATATGACCTACATTTTTTGGAAAAGTAAACTTTAGCTGAGATTGAGACCATGTACTATATGGCAAAATTGTAGTATAGCTCAACTATTGTCAAAAAGGATATGGTACAGAATTACTGAATATATTACTGAATGGCCTCCTGGAAAGTGCTACTTTGTATACTTACCTAATAATTTTTATTATATAATAATCACTATTTCATTCCCCAGACTTTGGGACATTTATTCATTCATATCAACAAGCATGTAATCACTATTATGTGAGATGCTATCGCAGACACTAGATCTAATATCTCAATATATTTACAATCTATTTAGATATACTATTATTCTAATCCATCAGGTAAAAAAAAAAAAGCTAAATACAAATCAAATGTATAATTTGATTTTATATATATATGGGAAATAGATGGAGAAACAGTGGAAACAGTGTCAGACTTTATTTTTCTGGGCTCCAAAATCACTGCAGATGGTGACTGCAGCCATGAAATTAAAAGACGCTTACTCCTTGGAAGGAAAGTTATGACCAACCTAGATTGCATATTCAAAAGCAGAGACATTACTTTACCAACAAAGGTTTGCCTAGTCAAGGCTATGGTCTTTCCTGTGGTCATGTATGGATGTGAGAGCTGGACTGTGAAGAAGGCTGAGCGCTGAAGAATTGATGCTTTTGAACTGTAGTGTTGGAGAAGACTCTTGAGAGTCCCTTGGACTGCAAGAAGATCCAACCAGTCCATTCTGAAGGAGATCAATCCTGAATTTCTTTGGAAGGAATGATGCTAAAGCTGAAATTCCAGTATTTTGGCGACCTCATGCAAAGAGTTGACTCATTGGAGAAGACTCTGATGCTGGGAGGGATTGAGGGCAGGAGGAGAAGGGGACGACAGAGGATGAGATGGCTGGATGGCATCACTGACTTGATGGGTGTGAATCTGAGTGACCTCCGGGAGGTGGTGATGGACAGGGAGGCCTGGCGTGCTGCAGTTCATGGGGTCGCAAAGAGTCGGACACGACTGAGCGACTGATCTGATCTGATATGTTATTTGAAGGCAAAGATATTTTTCCCCAGCTCCTACAGTAGTCCCTGGTGAAAATAAATGTTCAAATAAGTTTATTAGATGAGTAAGTGAGTGGACTGATGCAGAGCTCCAAAAGGCATAAGGATGACCAGAAGGAGATATTTTGTGAAAAGGCCTGAAACTAGGATATAGGCATGGTGAATTTGAAAGATGGTCATTACTCAACATTCTTTGGCATTGACCTTCTTTGGAACTGGAATTGACCTTTTTGAGTCCTGTGGCCACTGCTGAGTTTTCCAGATTTGTTGACATATTGAATACAGCACTTTCCATGTTCTTATGCAATATTGTTCTTTACAGCATCAGACTTTCACTGCTAGGACACATCCAAAACTGAGTGTTGTTTCCACTTTGGCTCAGTCATTTCATTCTTTCTGGAGATATTAGCAATTGCTCTCCACTCTTCCCCAGTAGCATATTGGATACCTTCTGACTTGGAGTGATCATCTTCTATTGTCATATCTTTTTGCCTTTTTATACTGTTCATGGGATTCTCACAGCAAGAATACTAGAGTGGGTTGTCATTTCCTCTTCCAGTGAACCATGTTTTGTCAGAACTCTCCCTGATGGCCTGTCTGTCTTGGATGGCATGGCCCGTCTGTTTTGGATGGCATGGCCCATCTATGAGGCATGGTCATAGCTTCATTGAGTTATGCAAGCCCCTTTGCCATGACAAGGCTGTGATCCATGACTGCTACGAGAAATATCAACAACCTCGATATGTAGATGATACCACTCTAATGGCACAAAGTGAAGAGGAACTAAAGAGCCTCTTGAGGGTGAAAGAGGAGAGTTAAAAAGCTGGCTTGAAACTCAACATTAAAAAAAACTATGATCATGGCATCCAGTCCTATCACTTCATGGCAAATAGAAGGGGAAAATGTGGAAATAATGATAGATTTGGGGGCTTCCCAGGTGGTGCAGCAGTAAAAATTCCTCCTGCCAACACAGGAGATGCAAGAGATGTGGGTTTGATTCCTGGGTCAGGGAGATCCCCTGGAGAATGTAATGACAACCCACTCCAGTATTCTTACCAGGAAAAGTCCATGGCAGGAGGAACTTGAGGGGCTACATTCCATGGGGTTACAAAGAGTTGGACATGACTTAGCAACTGAACAACAACAGTCACCACTGACTTGTGTCTAATTCCTAAGGAAAATGGACATCAGGTCCAACTCTGTCTCTGCAGTCATGGTTTCTTTTCTTTTTGCTCCCACTTAGGACACTGCTTCTTCAGATTTCCTGTACTCCACACATTACAAAGGTTCCTCTCTGCTAGTGGGGAGAATTCTTTTCATAAGCTTTTATACAAACTTGATACAAAAGTATGCTACTGTTCTTGGTCCCTTCAGAAGCTTAGTGTGAAACTAGTCTTTCCATTTATGCTTGCTCTTCATTTTCCTGACTCTTTTTCTTTAATTAGGGCTTAAATTCCTAGACTGGAAGACATAGAAACCTTTGATTAATCAAAATCAATGGTATCCAGCTATCCCACTGTCTGATATTTACACAGAAGAAATGAAATCACGTGTCCACAGAAAAAGATTGTAAAAGAATAGTCACAGCAGCTTTATTCATAATAGCCAAATGTGAAGCAATCCAAATGTCCTGCAAGAGAAGAATGGAAAAATAATTTGAGGCATAGTCATACACTAGAATATTATACAGCAGCAAAAAGAGATGAACTACTGATACATGCAACAGCTATATGTTTCTAAAAAATGTATGCCGAGCAAAAAGTCAAACACTTAAGTATATCTGAAAGTGAAAATGTTAGTCATTCAGTTGTGTCTGACTCTGTGACCCCATGGACTGTAGCCTGCCTGGCTCCTCTGTCCATGGAATTCTCCAGGCAAAAATATGGGCATTGGTTGCCATTTCTTTCTCCAGGGGATCTTCCTGACCCAGGGATTGAACCCAGGTCTCCTGCATTGCAGCCAGATTCTTTACCGTTTGAGCCATTGGTAGATATACAATATTTGACATAAAATTATTCCATTTTTATGAAAGTCAAGAACAGATAAAGCTAATGTTTGGTTTCCCAGGTGGCTCAGTGGTAAAGAATCCATCTACCATTGCAGGAGACATGGGTTTGATCCCTGGTTTGGGAAGATACCCTGAAGAAGGAAATGGCAACCCATCTAGTATATTTGACTGGGAAATCCCATGGACAAAGGATCCCATGGACAGGTGGACTACAGTCCATGGAGTCACAAAAGTGTAGAACATGTCTTAGTGATTAAACAAAAACATGGTGACAGAAATTGAAAAGTGATTGCTTGATGGTGAAAAGAGAGGAAAAAAGTGGAAAAGGACAGAGGGATATTTCAGGGGTGATGAAAGCTTTTTATATCCTATTTGGGGTGACATAAGTGCATGCACGGTCAAGAATCTGCCTGCAATGCACGAAGGTTCGATCCCTCAGTGGGGAAGATTCCCTGGAGAAAGGAATGGCTGCCCACTCCAGTATGCTTGCCTAGAAAATCCCCTGATCAGAGGAGCCTGGCAGGCTACAGTCAATGGGGTCACAAAGAATGGGACATGACTAAGCGACTAAACACACGCACAGACAGGTGCATACAATTTTCAAAACTTACCAAAATAAACACTTAAGGTCTGTATATTTTACTTAATATAAATTATACTTTAATTTAAAAAATAAGGAAAAAAAGTCAATTGAGAATTAAAAATTATTTTTAATAATAATTAAAATTTAACCCAACTAAGAAGTATTTACTAAGTATTTCTATCTTAGCCACTGTTGAAAGACCCAGCACTGTGAACATGAATAAAAATTAGTACTTACCTCCTGTGATGAAATTACAGTCTAAGAAGGAGAACAGGTATGCAAAAACAGGCATTGACAAATACTGCATTCACAAACATACCTTTTCAGAGGTATGTTTTCAGAATATACCTAGGCATGAACTAGATTGTATTTAAGAGTTACAGAATAATCATTTCAAGTAAAGACTATTGTATGAAAAATATTCGGTTGACCAAACCATGTAGTTATGCTGTGGTAGGCAGCCTCCAACACAGCTCCCAGTTGTATTCCTATCCTTGTGAGATCCCTTCTACAATGCATTTACTTTGTTTTTGTTCTCTGTGACCAGTAGCATATGGCAGAAATGAGGCTAAGCCATTTCCAAGATTAGGGGTATAAAAGACTGAGGATTCTGTACATAAATGGTTTCTCTCCTCTCTCTTCTGCTCTCTCTTTCTCATCAATTGATTTGGGACAGGTCATCTGAAATGTTGTGAAAATAATCAAGCAGCCACAGAGAGGCTGGTGTAGGGAGAAATGGAGACCTGTGGCCAACAGTCACTAAGGGAGTGGGGCCTTCCTACCATGACATGACTTAGCTTGAAAACATATCCTTCCCTAATTATGTCCTCAGATGAAACTGCAACCCTGGCTGCCTTCTTGTCCTCCTGGGAGACCGTGAGTTGGACCACTGAGCTAAGCTACTTCTGAATTCCTGACCCACAGTCATTATAAAACAATAAATATCTATTGTTTTAAGCTGCTAAATTTTGTTATACAGAAATAAATAACCAATATATACAAGTATTCTAAAATGCAAAAGACAGTTTCTGAGTTTATGTGTTATATTCCTGATTATAAACTAATTACCTGAATTTTTCAGTTTCAATGAAATACTAATGAGTTAATGAGTGAGAACGAAGACTTCTGAAAACTTTGTACAGTTTAAGTCCTAATTTATATCCATAGAATAGTTCACTTACTCAAAAAATCTAGCCCTTTGAATGAGAACTCATGGTATGTATCAATCTAGCTTCCAAACTAAAACATGCAAATTCATAATTTAATAAAAATTGTTTCTCAAGTATGAAATGTCAGTTTTATATGTTGAATTTATTAAGGAAAAAAGCAAATAAAGATTAGAATGAATTCAAATTAATATTCACAAGTATTCCACTTTGAACTTCAAAATATATAATACAGTTCTAAGTTATTATAGCTTAGAGAGTACACTTAATTAAAAAAATTGCAGGGATGATTTAGGCAAGAGAAAATGAAATTTTAGAGTAATTGAGATTATTGTTCTGCCACATTGAGGTGACCAGCCTTTACTCTTTGAATATTTAGATGTAAAAATTATACCACCCATGACAGATATTATTAACTTAGTCTAAACTCATTTCTTACATTAGGAAAACAGATCTTGGTTACAGTCACTGGAAGGGTGTGATGTATCTTGAAGCATGAGAAGATGCCTTTCCCTCCAGCCAAGCAGAAGCTAAAGAGAGTACAGACCCTTGCACAACCATACCAAGGCTTCTCCTAGGGTTATGGTAGCTATAGGAAAGGTTGTAAATACTTGACTGGCAATGGAATCATTCATTAATTCTGGGAGGCCATAAAGAGGTTATGGAAAGCTCCTAAGTTAATGTGAAATTTAGTCTTATTACTCACTTGGTTTCAGACCAGTGATTCTTCAACATTGGTATGCTTCCAAGTCACATGGAGGACTTATTAAAACATAGATTGTTTATTCTTATTTCTAGAGATTCAGACTTGGTAATTCCAGCATGTGGCATAAAGTTAGTTCCCTGATGATTCTCTTACTACTTTCTCCATGCATCACATTTTGAGAACCACTCACAGGTTGCATTATTTCTGTTTTTCTCTGAAAGAGCTGTATGTAAAGTGGAGGTTGGAGAGAAAGGACACCTGGCAATTTGGGCATTTACTGGACACTCCAATATTTATTTAGATAGGGCCTTGAAAGTGTGTTTTAGCCAGTAAAATATGGGTATAGTCTTATATGCCACCTCTACAACCCTTATATGTCCCCTGTGATCTTCCATATTGTTTTTGCTCTTTGGGCAACTGAGTGAAAAGGATTAATTGGAGGCTTTGTGAAAAACTTTCATGCTTTCTTTTGAGAAAGACTATTGGATCAAAACTGCTCAAAGTGTGTCATGTGACTACCAAAGTCATGAATCTGGCTTGGGCAACAGATCTGCATCATCACATAGAAGTGGTCATATGAGATCAGCAAGTTCAAGCATGTTCTTAAAGCATATGTAAGCAGCAGGAGCAGGTGGGTCAGATATTTAACTCCTGCTCTTGCTGTGTTGCTGTCTGTCCCTCACTCCATGCCTGTGGCATCATGGGGCATTTCCTATGATTAGTTGACAGAGAAAACAATTTGACCTTGTCTATAGCTCTGTCTTCATAATATGCTGATACAACTAAGAGTCAACTGTTTTAGCACTCATGTATCCTGAGCTTTGTGGGCAAAACTTACCACACTTTTCTTTACCTGCCTAAAAAGATGGATTGTTGTTGTTTAGTCACGAAATCATGTCTGACTCTTTGTGACCCCATGGACTGTAGCCCACTGGGCTCCTCTGTCCTTCATTATCTATCAGAGTTTGCTCAAATTCATGTCCATTGAGTCAGTGATGCTATCTAAACATGTCATCCCTCTGCCGCCTCCTTCTACTAATAATGAAAAGTGTATATCCAGCATGATCACAGGGAAATTACTTAATAATTTGGTTTGATGGTCAGGAAATTAGAAAGTATAAGATTAGAGGATTAGTGACAAAAAAGATCTGGGGAAAAATATGTGAATAAGACTCTTGGAATAAGATGTTTTTGTTAATGGGGACTGTTAACGATTAATTTTATGTATCAAACTCATTGGGCCATTCTGTGTGTGTCTGTGAGAGTATTTTTGGAAGAGCCTAACATTTAAATTGGTAAAATTAGATAAGTAGATTGTTCTCCCCAGTTTGAGTAGGGCTCATTCAATCCACTGGAAGCCTGAGTAGAACAGAAAGTAGAGTAAAGGAGAAGTTGTTCTCTCTGCCTCAATGCTTTCCAGCTGGGACACTGTCTCCTGCACTTGGACTATGACTTATGACACTGGCTCTCCTGGCTTCTCAGGCTCTAGGACTTGGAGTTGAACTTTACCAGCTTTCCTTGGATACCAGTTTGCAGACATCAGATAGTGGGACTTAGCTTTGTAATCTTGTGAGCCAATTCCTTCTATCTTCTATATATCTATCCTGGTGATTCTGTTTCCATTGGTTCTGCTTCTCCAGATAATCCAGAATAATGCAAGGCAATGGCACCCCACCCCAGTACTTTTGCCTGGAAAATCCCATGGACAGAGGATCCTGGTGGGCTCCAGTCCATGGGGTCGCTAAGAGTCGGACACGACTGAGCGACTTCACTTTCACTTTTCACTTTCATGCATTGGAGAAGGAAATGGCAGCCCACTCCAGTATTCTTGCCTGGAGAATCCCAGGGACGGGGGAGCCTGGTGAGCTTCCGTCTATGGGGTTGCACAGAGTCGGACACGACTGAAGCAACTAGCAGCAGCAGCAGCAGCAGAGAATATTTATGTCACATGTAAGTGCTCACCAAAGGGAAACCCTGCAGGTGAGGATTTTGGTTATCAGGTAGCAAGATGACCTGCCCATGGATGTCAGTCTTTTTCTCTAGCTAGCCTGTGCTTACTCTGTGGGTTAATGAACAAAAAGACTATGGCTGCAAAGTTATTATTCATGGGCTCAAAATTATGAGCTTAATTTTACAAAAACTGAATTGGCAATCATCACTGCTGAATATCTAGCTTGCCAATAACAAGGTCCAATAATGCACCATTTTTGAGGTTCCAATAATGCACCATTGCTTGTGGAGACCAGCCAGCCATGAGGTGGCATATTAATCACAATGTGTCTCTTCCATCATGGAGGGAGCAGCAATTTATCTTCATGAAAAAAAACACCATCTTTCTTGCCCTCAGTGCTTCTTCCATTGCTGTCATCAGGACTGACTGACTGCCTCGAGGTATCCCCCAATAGTCTTGCTCTTGACTAGCAAAGACATTGTACAATAAAAAATAAAAGCAATGGGCTTAAACTCATGCAGGGGGTGGGACACTGGTTTTTATCACATATTCCTTCACCTCCAAGTACAGATGACCTAACAAATATTAAGAAGAGGTGGCAGATACACAGAACTGTACAATAAAGATTTTATGACCAAGATAATCATGAGGTGTGATCACTGACCTAGAGCCAGACATCCTGGAATGTGAAGTCAAGTGGGCCTTAGGAACTACAAACAAAGCTAGTGGAGGTGATGGAATTCCAGTTGAGCTATTTCAAATCCTGAAAGATGATGCTGTGAAAGTGCTGCACTCAATATGCCAGCAAAATTGGAAAACTCAGCAGTGGCCACAGGCTGGAAAAGGTCAGTTTTCATTCCAATCCCAAAGTAGGGCAATGGTGAAGAATGCTCACACCATACAACTGCACTCATCTCACATGCCACAACTGCACTCATCTCACACGCTAGTAAAGTAATGCTCAAAATTCTCCAAGCCAGGCTTCAGCAATACATGAACTGTGAACTTCCAGTTGTTCAAGCTGGTTTTAGAAAAGGCAGAGGAACCAGAGATCAAATTGCCAACATCTGTTGGATCATCAAAAAAGCAAAAGCGTTCCAGAAAAACATCTATTTCTGCTTTATTGACTATGCCAAAGCCTTTGACTGTGTGGATCACAATAAACTGTGGAAAATTCTTCAAGAGATGGGAATACCAGACCACCTGACCTGCCTCTTGAGAAACCTATATGCAGGTCAGGAAGCAACAGTTAGAATTGGACATGGAACTAGGAAAAGGAATACGTCATGGCTGTATATTGTCACCCTGCTTATTTAACTTCTGTGCAGAGTACCTCATGAGAAACATTGGGCTGGAAGAAGCACAAGCTGGAATCAAGATTGCCGGGAGAAATATTAATAACCTCAGAGATGCAGTGGGGAAGGCAATGGCACCCCACCCCTGTATTCTTGCCTGGAAAATCCCATGGACAGAGGAGCCTGGTAGGCTCCAGGCCATGGGGTCACTAAAAGTCGGACAGGACTGAGTGACACTTTCACTTTTCACTTTCATGCATTGGAGAGGGAAATGGCAACCCACTCCAGTGTTCTTGCCTGGAGAGTCCCAGGGACAGAGGAGCCTAGTGGGCTGCCGTCTATGGGATCGCACAGAGTCGGACACGACTGAAGTGACTTAGCAGCAGCAGCAGCAGCAGCAGCAGCAGATATGAAGATGACACCATCCTTGTGGCAGAAAGTGAAGAGGTACTAAAAAGCCTCTTGATGAAAGTGAAAGAGGAGAGTGAAAAAGTTGGCTTAAAGCTCAATATTCAGAAAACTAAGATCATGGCACCTGGTCCCATCACTTCATGGGAAATAGATGGAGAAACAGTGGAAACATTGTCAGACTTTATTTTTGGGGGACTCCAAAATCACTGCAGATGGTGACTGCAGCCATGAAATTAAAATATGCTTACTCCTTGAAAGGAAAGTTATGACCAACCTAGATAGCATATTGAAAAGCAGAGACATTACTTTGCCAACAAAGGTCCATCTAGTCAAGGCTATGTTTTTTCCTGTGGTCATGTATGGATGTGAGAGTTGGACTGTCAAGAAAGCTGAGCACTAAAGAATTGATGCTTTTGAACTGTGGTGTTGGAGAAGACTCTTGAGAGTCCCTTGGACTGCAAGGAGATCCAACCAGTCCATTCTAATGGAGATCGGTCCTGGGTATACTTTGGAAGCAATGATGCTAAAGCTGAAACTCCAGTACTTTGGCCACCTCATGTGAAGGGTTGACTCATTGGAAAAGACTCTGATGCTGGGAGGGATTGAGGGCAGGAGGAGAAGGGGACGCCAGAGGATGAGATGGCTGGATGGCATCACTGACTCGATGGACGTGAGTTTGAGTAAACTCCGGGAGTTGGTGATGGACAAGGAGGCCTGGTGTGCTGCAATTCATGGGGTCGCAAAGAGTGGGACACGACTGAATGACTGAACTGAACTGAAGAGACTTCCTCAATATCTACCAAATAAAATCTCTTTACAAGTCTAATAATGATCTACCTGCACACAAAAAGTATGCATTTTCCTTTTCCATGTCTTTTCTGGTTGACTTCCTCTCTTGATGAGGGCAAAAGAGGAAAGTTTAAAAATCTGGCTTAAATTCAATATTCAACAAATGAAGATCATGGCGTCTGGTCCCATCAGTTCATATCAAAAAGAAGGGGAAAAAGTGGAAACAGCGACAGATTTTCTTTTTGGTGGCTTCAAAATCTCTGTGGACAGTGACTGCAGAATGAAATTAAGACACTTGCTCCTTGGAAGGAAAGCTATGACAAACCTAGACAGTGTATTATTAATAAGAAGAGGAAAAGCTCAAACATTACTTTGCTGACAAAGATCCATATAGTCAAAGGTTTGGTTTTTCCAGTTATGGTTTTCCAGCTATGGTTTTTCCATACATGACTATGTATGGATATGACAGTTGTATCGTAAAGAAGATTGAGTGCCAAAGAATTGATGCTTTTGAACCACAGTGTTGGAGAAAACTCTTGAGTCCCTTGGACTGCAAGGAGATCAAAAGTAAATTCTAAAGAAAATCAATTCTAAGTACTCATTGGAAGGACTGATGCTGAAACTGAAGCTCCAATACTTTGGCCACCTGATGCAAAGAGCCTGCTGCTGCTGCTGCTGCTGCTAAGTCGCTTCAGTCGTGTCCAACTCTGTGCAACCCCATAGATGGCAGCCCACCAGGCCCCACCATTCCTGGGATTCTCCAGGCAAGAACACTGGAGTGGGTTGCCATTTCCTCTTCCAATGCAAGAAAGTGAAAAGTGAAAGTGAAGTCATCCAGTCATGTCCAACTCTTGTCGACCCCATGGATTGCAGCCTACCAGGCTCCTCCATTCATGGGATTTTCCAGGCAAGAGTACTGGAGTGGGTTGCTATTGCCTTCTCCAGCAAAGAGCCCACTCATTGGAAAAGATTCTGATGCTGGGAAAGATTGAGGGCAAGAAGAGAAAGAGGAAACAGAGTGAGATGGTTGGATGGCATCACTGACACAATGGACATGAGTTTGAGCAAATTTTGGGAAATAGTGAAGGACAGGGAAGCCTGGTGTGCTGCAATCTGTGGGGTCACAAAGAGTTGGACACAACTTAATGACTGAACAATAACAACTATAACCTGCCCCAAGCATACTGTCCTTTCCTGTCGAGCTCCTTTTTCTCTCAGAGCTTTTGTATTTCCCTTTATCTTGATCCTAGTGTTTGTGAAGTTGAACTTCTCCCTTAATTATTTTATGTCTGGTGACATAATCCAGGAGTCCCAACATAACCCAATCTAGTAATGAAAATAATCATGTTTCTAACATTCAGTTCAGTTGCTCAGTCATGTCTGACTTTTTGCAACCCCATGAATCACAGCACGCCAGGCCTCCCTGTCCATCACAAACTCCTGGAGTTCACGCAGACTCAAGTTCATCAAGTCAATGATGCCATCCAGCCATCTCATCCTCTGGCGTCCCCTTCTCCTCCTGCCCCCAATCCCTCCCAGCATCAGAGTCTTTTCTAATGAGTCAGCTCTTTGCGTGAGGTGGCCAAAGTACTGGAGTTTCAGCTTCAGCATCATTCCCTCCAAAGAAATCCCAGGGCTGATCTCCTTCAGAATGGACTGGTTGGATCTCCTTGCAGTCCAAGGGACTCTCAAGAGTATTCTCCAACACCACAGTTCAAAAGCATCAATTCTTCGGCACTCAGCCTTCTTCACAGTCCAACTCTCACATCCATACATGACCACAGGAAAAACCATAGCCTTGACTAGGCGAACCTTTGTTGGCAAAGTAATGTCTCTGCTTTTGAATATGCTATCTAGGTTGGTCATAACTTTCCTTCCAAGGAGTAAGCGTCTTTTAATCTCATGGCTGCAGTCACCATCTGCAGTGATTTTGGAGCCCCCCAAAATAAAGTCTGACACTGTTTCCACTGTTTCCCCATCTATTTCCCATGAATTGATGGGACCGGATGCCATGATCTTAGTTGTCTGAATGTTAAGCTTTAAGCCAACTTTTTCACTCTCCACTTTCACTTTCATCAAGAGGCTTTTTAGTTCCTCTTCACTTTCTGCCATAAGGGTGGTGTCATCTGCATATCTGAGGTTATTGATATTTCTCCCGGCAATCTTGATTCCAGCTTGTGCTTCTTCCAGTCCAGCGTTTCTCATGATGTACTCTGCATATAAGTTAAATAAGCAGGGTGACAATATACAGCCTTGACGTACTCCTTTTCCTATTTGGAACCAGTCTGTTGTTCCATGTCCAGTTCTAACTGTTGCTTCCTGACCTGCATACAGATTTCTCAAGAGGCAGATCAGGTGGTCTAACATTAAATTTATATTATGACTATTCTGTGGGCTTCACAGATGGCAGTAGTGGTAAAAAATCTGCCTGGCAATGCAGGAGCCATAAGAGACAGGGGTTCGATCCCTGGGTTGGGAAAATTTCATGGAGGAGGGCATGGCAACCCACTCCAGTATTCCTGCCTGGAGAATCCCATGGACAGAGGAGCCTGGGCGGTTACAGTCCATAGGGTCACAAAGAGTTGGACATGACTGAAATGACTTAGCATGTATGCATGACTATTTGGTCTGGACCAAAAGTGAATTATATGGTAAAGAATTCAGAGAATGTTACAGCTGGAAGAGATAAAGGGAGTCCAATTTAGTCTGAGGTGCTCATTTCATAGATGACAGTAATGAGATCTTCAGAACTACTTAGTGCCATATTAGGAACTGGTATCTTCACAACTTGATTTTGGTTCAGCACAAATTCCCTAACATCATGCTGCTGCTCTGATACTACTTTTAGCATATAAATATAATGTTGGCAATGGCACCCCACTCCAGTACTCTTGCCTGGAAAATCCTATGGACAGAGGAGCCTGGTGGGCTACAGTCCATGGGGTTGCTAAGAGTCGGACACGACTGAGTGAATTCACTTTCACTTTTCACTTTCACACATTAGAGAAGGAAATGGCAACCCACTCCAGTGTTCTTGCCTGGAGAATCCCAGGGACGGGGGAGCCTGGTGGACTGCCGTCTATAGGGTCGCACAGAGTTGGACACAACTGAAGCGACTTAGCAGCAGCAGCATAATGTTGGTAATTTTAAGATCTCAAATTTTACTCAATAATTCTTCATATTTATAGCGTATTACAACTGTTAAACAACTCAACTTGACAAGGAATACCTATACATAAAAGGCAATTTTATGTTCATTTAAAAATCCACCCCCCCACCTTTTTTTAAAATTAAATTTTATTTTGCTTAATTTTACAATATTGTATTGCTTTTGCCATACCTCAAGATGGATCTGCCACAAGTATACATGTGTTCCCCATCCTGAACCCTCCTCCCTCCTCCCTCCCCATGCCATCCCTCTGGGTCATCCCAGTGCACCAGCCCCAGGCATCCGTTATCAGGCTTCGTACCTGGACTGGTGACTCATTTCAGATATGCTATTATACATATTTCAATGCTATTCTCTCAAATCATCCCACCCTCAAACCCCCACCTTTTTTAAAGAACAGTTTGTACTACATTTTCTTTTTCCCTGAACAACTGTCAAGATTATTCCAAGAGACAAAAAGAGAAGATTATTTTTTAATTTTAGGAAGGTGATGTCATTTTTGCTTTTAATTTCTTTCTTACAGGTTTTTTTTTCCTCCCTGAAAAAAATATTCATCAATTTTTGTAACATCTCCTAGAAAGTTACGGCGACTCAACGATATTTTCTGAATTTGGCCCGTTATTTTGTTACTGTCCATTCAGGCAAATTTCAAATTTACAGATTAAATTACATGAGGGACTGTTATTGTAACTATATATTAGATTATATTTCTTTGGTTTTGATATCTTAGGCAGCAACCCTACTAATGAATGGAGTTTATCCTGCCGTCCATTGGTGGCTATGTATAAAGGTTGGTTAAACCTAATGCTGAGGGCTTTCAGTAATAGGTAAAGTTTCCAAAATCTTTTGATTACTCTTGGGGCTTGAACAAAAGCCATATCTGGACATGAAATGTGGAAAATTGAAACAATTTGTATATCTTAATAATTCAAATAAATGTTTGAACATTTACCTCAATTACTTTGAATCTGCAAGAAAATGTGTTTTTATGTCTGAATTACTATGAAAACTGCCACAGTGTTTTATTCCAATTTATATGTCTAGATATAGCTTTTGGGTAATAAAAATTGTGGCAGCTTCCATTATGTTTCCGACCCTATTCAGTGATTTTCATGTATTATTTCTAACCCTCATACTGACCCCACAAACTGGGCATTGTTATTCCCACTTTACCCATAAGGAAACTAAGCTTATGGAGGTTACAGGATTTATGAAGAGTTTGATGTAGCAATTTTCTTTGAAGAAAATGGGCAAAGTGATGGAAGAAATCAATACATGCTGTTAAGTCTCAGGACATGAATTAATGGTAGCAACTTTATTTGTCAGTTTGAAAAGACAAGAAGTGAAGTGGAAAGTCTTTGTTCCTCAGGGCGAAAGTCTTCTCTTCTCTTGCACAGTCATAGGAATATAATGGTGATTCTAGTCTCTGCCCTTCTTTCTTTGTGACTTTAGATCTCCATTTCCATGCTTATTTTCTTTTATTTTTTAAAGTTTAATTTACTTTTCCAAAACATCAAGTCACTAAATTGAAACCAAAAGGCCTTTAAAAAAATATATTGTGCTCCATATAAAACAACATATGTCAAAATACCAAGTTGCATCCTCCTTCTAGGGCAATAATTTGCACAACTAAGCTATATTCGAATACGTTAACTTGCTACAATTTTGAGAGAGGCAGCCTGTGTGCACAAATCCCTCGAATACTGATGGGCTTGTGATTATACCCTGAAAAGAGAAGAGTCTGAATACAAATTTTAGAGGGCCAGAAAGTGTTTAATATCTCATTGTTTGCATCGATATTCTAAATCACATTCAAGTCGATGACTCTGATCTTCATATCAATGCACAATGGAACACAAGAGAAAAGCCAGGAAAGCTGTTTTCTGAGTGAAACACTGATTTTGTTCTCATGTTACCAGCAAGAGACCTTTTGGGATATTTAAGCCTGAGGTTGAGTGCTTCGCATTTGTTCGAGCTCCTCAATGTTTGAAATGGGTTTTCCCTTTAGGGAGCCCATCCATTTGGACAAGTGGTACATCAGATCAAAAGACATGGGAAGAGGTATTTCGCGCACAGATTGAATTCTTTTCTGGCAAAATAACATAGCCTTTTAGCACAACATTGTCTATTCTCTACTGAATGTCCTTTTTAAAAAAATAGTTGGGAGTCTGTTTTCCAATAAGTGTTAGGCCTTTTTCATGTGGCAAATTGGCTTACAGCCACCTGGAGAACATTTGAAATGAAAGCTACTCTTACGGGATTTAGTTTCTCAGTTCCAGTTGGTATTTTCCAGTTTACTACATGTTGATCAAATTGCTCATTTTATTGAAATTATTATTCATCTGATTTTTGCATTATTTACTATTTGAGAAACCCAAATATTAATTTACACTTTTATAATTTTTGACTATAATAATATTCTGTGGAAGATGTCACGAGACTACTAAAAGAAATCACATCTGTAGTTTTTATCTCTTATAATTGGAAGATGATCAGTGTTATTAGCACCTTTAATCTGTTATCACCTTAAAATGATTCAAGGGAGGTATGCCTGCTAAGTCACTTCAGTTGTATTCAACTCTTTGTAACTACATGGACGATAGCCCACTAGGCTCCTCTGTCCATGAGATTCTCCAGGCAAGAATACTGGAATGGGTTGTCATGCCCTCCTCCAGGGGATTTTCCTTACCCAGGGATTGAACCTATGTCTCTTACATCTCCTGCATTGGCAGGCAGGTTCTTTACCACTAGTGCCACCTGGAAAGCCCTGAAGGGTATGATAAACCCAAACTGCCATTTTAACTATCATATAGGTTAATTTGGGATTCACTCATAGCTGAGTTGGTAAAGAATCCACCTGCAAGGCAGGAGACCCTGGTTCGATTCCTGGGTCAGGAAGATGTGCTTGAGAAGGGCTAGGCTATCCACTCCAGTATTCTTGGGCTTCCCTTGTGGCTCAGCTGGTAAAGAATTCACCTGCAAGACATGAGACCTGGGTTTGATACCTGGGTTGGGAAGATCCCCTGGAGAAGGGAAAGGCTACCCACTCCACTATGCTGGCCTGGAGAATTCCATGGACTGTTAATCTAACAATGGAATGCAATAGTCACATTTTATTTCTGCATGTGATACTGACCCTTTTTAGATGAACATTGTTTAAAAAAGCCTTGAGTTCTAAGGAGGTGGATGGAACTGGAGCCTATTATACAGAGTGAAGTAAGCCAGAAAGAAAAACACCAATACAGTATCAGATCAGATCAGTCGCTCAGTCGTGTCCGACTCTTTGCGACCCCATGAACCGCAGCACGCCAGGCCTCCCTGTCCATCACCAGCTCCCGGAGGTCACTCAGACTCGCATCCATCGAGTTAGTGATGCCATCCAGCCATCTCATCCTCTGTCGTCCCCTTCTCCTCCTGCCCTCAATCCCTCCCAGCATCAGAGTCTTCTCCAATGAGTCAACTCTTTGCATGAGGTGGCCAAAATACTGGAGTTTCAGCTTTAGCATCATTCCTTCTAAAGAAATTCCAGGATTGATCTCCTTCAGAATGGACTGGTTGGATCTTCTTGCAGTCCAAGGGACTCTCAAGAGTCTTCTCCAACACCACAGCTCAAAAGCATCAATTCTTCGGCGCTCAGCCTTCTTCACAGTCCAGCTCTCACATCCATACATGACCACAGGAAAGACCATAGCCTTGACTAGGCGAACCTTTGTTGGTAAAGTAATGTCTCTGCTTTTGAATATGCTATCTAGGTTGGTCATAACTTTCCTTCCAAGGAGTAAGCGTCTTTTAATTTCATGGCTGCAGTCACCATCTGCAGTGATTTTGGAGCCCAGAAAAACAAAGTCTGACACTGTTTCCACTGTTTCCCCATCTATTTCCAATACAGTATACTAACGCATATATATGGAATTTAGAAAGATGGTAACAATAACCCTGTTTACGAGACAGCAAAAGAGACACTGATGTATAGAACAGACTTTTGGACTCTGGGTCCAGGAGAGGGCGGGATGATTCGGGAGAATAGCATTGAAATATGTATAATATCATATCTGAAACGAGTCGCCAGTCCAGGTAGGATGCCTGATAACGGATGCCTGGGGCTGGTGCACTGGGACGACCCAGAGGGATGGTATGGGGAGGGAGGAGAGAGGAGGGTTCAGGATGGGGAGCACGTGTATACTGGTGGCAGATCCATCTCGATGTATGGTAAAAGCAATACAATATTATAAAGTTAAGCAAAAGAAAATTTAATTAAAAAAAAAAAAAAAAAAAAAACAACCTTGAACACAAATCTTAGGACATGCTCTACAATAGACCAGTACCTGGTGGTTGGAGATAGCACCAGGAAGAATGCCACTGTGGGGAAGATTAGGGACTGGAGAAAATGAGGGGAAAGTGTTTTATCTGCTCTCTTCCACTATGGATTTAGGGCTCCTGGCATGACTGATCTAGTTTTCCCCTGTTGTCATTAGCAATTGCGGCCAATCATTTCCAAAATGAAAAGAGAATTGGCCAAGGTGCAGTTGGAACTATTGCTGCTGCATCCCTGGGGATGTTCCTGGAAACTTTATAAGTTCCTGTTTCCAAACTACTGTCTTCTGATACAACATAATGGGAAATTGGAGCAATTATTCAGATAATATGTGCAAACAGTACATTTTCATCTTCAGTTTGTTGAAGAAAAATCTTCATCTCTCAATTACAGATTTCCTGAGTTTTAGCACTTCTTGCTAGAACTGTTGCCCTTTCTAAAATTTTACTTAATTTATGTTTGAATCCCTCTACATGTTGCCTTCTACAGTGTCTGGAATCTATTATTTGCTGGATAACCATTCACTGTTTTTAAAACTATTTATTTTCTTTATACATATTAGGCAGTAAAGCATAGCAGCTGGAGGACATGACTTAGTGTCATATTGCCTAAGTTCAAATATTACCGCCTCTGCTTATTGGCTCTGTGCCTTTAGACAAGTCACCCAGCACTCTGGGGCCTCATTCTTTCATCTATGAAATGCGGATGATAATATTGTCAATCTCAAGGGTTGATCGGAGAAGGAAATGGCAACCCACTCCAGTATTCTTGTCTAGAGAATCCCATGGACAGAGGAGCCTGGTGGGCTGCCATCCATGGGGTCACACAGAGTCGGACACGACTGAAGTGACTTCGCAGCAGCAGCAGCAGCAAGGGTTGATATTCAACTGATACATACCTGTGTACCATTTGTTAAAACACTGAAATGCTTTCACACTGATTGGAATTAGCTGCAGCCTCAAGCACCTGAAGGCCTCCCTTTCTCCCCATTGTCTCAGTGCAACTTTGCTCTTCCCAGTGGTTCTATAGGGGCTTGTTTGTTTCTCTGGAGTCTGCCAGGATCCTGCCCAAGTACTACGCCCAGCATCTGTCCCCACAGGACATGATGTTCTACCTGTTAAATGTTTTTATTTTTTTAATTTTTATTTACTTATTTTTTTTTATTTTTATTTTTTTTTAATTTTGCTTAACTTTACAATATTGTATTGCTTTTACTATACATCGAGATGGATCCGCCACCAGTAATAATATCACCTTCTTTATAGAGTTGTTGTGAGTTTTAAGTGAGTTAATGTATGCTGATATATTTATAATAATCCTTGGTACCCATTAAACACTGTCCAGGTTCCTATTATAAATAGATGGTAAGTTTTACAGGGCAAGGACATTATTGCCTATGTATTTTGTACATCTCTCTGAAGCAGTGTCATAGATGTGTAACCTATTCATTTGCTTTTAAAAAAGTAAATTAAGTTTAATTTAATTTTATTGTAGTAAGAGCATATATATATATATATATATATATATATATACATATATGAGATCTACCCTCTTAATGAAATTTTAAGTGTACAATATTGTTAATTACAGGCACAATGTTGAATAGCAGATCTCTAGAACTTATTCATCCTACATACCTGTTGAATGGCAACTTCATATTTCTCCCTCCCCACTTTCACTTTTTGTTGAAGAGACTATCCATTCCCTATTGTATGTTTTTGATAACTTTATTGAAAATAAGTTTTCAATATCTATGAGTTTGTATATCAAAATCTATGTATTGTATATCTATGAGTTTATTTCTCATCTCTCTATTCTATTCCATATAGCATGTCTTTTTTTTTTTTTTGACAGTACCTGCTCTTTTAATTACTGTAGCTTTGTTATATATTTTTAAATCAGGAAGTATGAAAACTCCAACTTTGTTCTTTCTCAAGAGTGTTTTAGCTATTCAGTATCCTTTTTTAGTTTCATATGAATTTTAGAATTGTTTTTCATTTCTGTAAAAAATACCATTGGGAATTTAATACAAATTTCATCTCCAGATTGTTTGGGGAAATATGGACATTTTAACAATATTAAGAATTCCAGTTCCATGAGCACAGATTTATTTGGGCCTTATTTAATTTCTTTCATCAGTGCTTTGTAATTTTCAATGTACAGTCTTTAATCTCCTTAGTTAAATTTATTCCTAAGTATTTTCTTCTGATGCTATTGTAAATAAGATTGTTTTCTTAATTTCCTTTTCATATAGCTCTTTGTTAGTGTATAGAATTGTGTGCGTAGGGTTCTGCTGCTGTTGGGTGGAATGTTATATATATGCCTGTCATTTATTTATACTTTTATTCATTTAGTCAACAAAAATATGTCAAGTATCTTCTAAGTTGCAGGCAGTATTCTAGATATTTGGAAGATGTCAATAAACAAAACAGGCAAAGATTCCCCCCTTCATTGAACTCACCTTCTAGTTGCAGGAGACCTAAAATTAGCAACAGAACCACAAGTGAATAGTGTATAGTGTATCTTAAAGGGCTTCTCAGATGGAGCTAGTAATAAAAAAATGTACCTGCCAATGAAGATGATGCAAGAGACATGTGTTTGATCCTGGGTTGGGAAGATCCCCTGGAGTAAAAATGGCATGCTACTCTAGTATTCTTGCCTGGGAAATTGCATGGACTGAAGAGCCTGGTGGAATACAATCCATGGGGCTGCAAAGAGTCATGCACGACTGAGCTACTGAGTACATACACACAATATGTCTCAAAGTTATAAATGTATTGGCTCTTGACTCTCCAAAAGATGACCAGAAAGCCTATTGATTAAGTAATGTTAGGTTTATTTGGTCTCCTACAGTTAGAATACCACCTTGATGGAGTTTTGGTAGTATCTCAAAAGGCAGCAGATTTGTAAAAGGTAGTTGTAATGTTTGGGATCTGGGACCAACTGGCTTGAGATGTGTCTTTCAAGGTAGGGAATCCAACTGGAATTTAACAGAGGTTGTTATATTATAGAATTGATGGAGAGATTCTTGAAAAGTAAACTTTTGTTTGATAAGTGTGAACAATCTTTTGCCTGAAAGGAGAAATAATTGTTAAGATGAGTAAACAGTCTGACTTTACCAGTTTGCATTTCCTGAAGCCAAGAGTGAAGCTGATTATTGAACTACAGCCTTACCTTCTGGACAGGACAAAGTGATATCTATCTTATCACAGAACAAAGATGTCCTGGGTTGTGTTTATACTAGGTCTCAGGTCTCAGTCCTAGTGGATGAACTCCTTGGATGCAGATGATCTCAATTCACAAATGCTATGGAAGAAAGAAAATAGAGAACATTGGGATAAAGTGATTGAGATGCCAAGGAGAGGCAAGTTATAATATTAAATTAATTGGTCACCATTGACCTCTGGTGAAGGAAAGATTTGAATAAAGACTTGTACATAATGAGGGCCAAGTTGGATATCTGTTTATTTTTCTACTTTATTGTATTTCCATAGATTTTGAAGTTCAACCGAAATTGGGTTCTGTTTATAGTGATCAAAGTCATATTTTGTCCATAGTTTTTTCATTGCCTCATAAATAAAAATATGCTTTGAGTTTGTATTTTCTATAAATTCCCTAAATATGTAGCTTTATCTCAGTTGAAGAAAGATGGTTTAAATGTATGTAAAAAAATGCTCAAGGAAGGGTGAGATATTAAATTTAAACACTCATCATAAGGTCACTTTTGAAATTCTTCTTTTCTCCTTTCATCTGCCTTTAGTTAACTGAAGCATGCTCTAAATTTGTAAAGGAGACTCTTTTTTTTCCCTTCTAAACTGCCTTCATTTCTCTCTATTAACAATGTCCCACTGGACACATTCATTCAAACAACTGACTGATGGTTTTTGCTTTTGTTTAACAAAACACTATATTCTCCAATTTTGCTTTTTCTTCATAACAGTCTAAGAAATTAGTTTCAACTTTTGCACTTTAAGAACTATTATTTCATGCTGTGGATATTTTTTCTTTTTTTCAATCTTATAATTTTGGTGACCACTTAGCAGGAAGACTTCCATTGTTCCTGATGAATATCATGGGAAAATCTACTTTGAAATGGATCTATTTAATTTTATCAATAGCTAATGTAAGCCAAGCGCATACTTTTTGTTCTTTGCATAAGCCTCTATATTCAAAAAGAACATAATTGAAAATGAATTATTCTCATTTATAATTCAGCAACAGAATTTTCTGAGTTTTTCTTTCCTTTCCACAATGAAAAGTAATTATCATAGCAATACTAAGATCCACCACACTGCAGTCCGGTGTTAGATTTACCTTTGAGCCATAAGTGGACTTTTCTTTATTGAATAGATTACTGAAATATAGATGCAATCTTTCCACACACCATATGGTATCAGGACACACTGTAGAACACTGGAATTCGAAATGAAAGAGATAGCACATATGTTAAATCACATTAGATGTGGGCTGAAGAATAGAATTTGAGTTTATTCTTCCTGTAGGTATAACTATATGCTGCTGCTGCTAAGTCGCTTCAGTCGTGTCCGACTCTGTGCGACCCCATAGATGGCACCACCAGGCTCCTCTGTCCCTGGGATTCTCCAGGCAAGAATACTGGAGTGGGTTTCCATTTCCTTCTCCAATGCATGAAAGTGAAAAGTGAAAAGTGAAAATGAAGTCACTCAGTTAGCGACCCCATAGACTGTAGCTTACCAGGCTCATCTGTCCATGGGATTTTCCAGGCAAGAGTACTGGAGTGGGCTATATAAATTCACCCAAATTCAACAATAATCAATATCTTATTTATAGAATGTGAGCCAAAATTAGAGGAAGTTTTGCTGTTCAGTCACTCAGTCATGTCCAACTCTTTGAGACCCCACAGATGCCACACACCAGGCTTCCCTGTCCTTCACCATCTCCCGGAGTTTGCTCAAACTCATGTCCATTGTGTCAGTGATGCCATTCAACATCTCATCTTCTGTCATCCCCTTCTCCTCCTGCCTCAGTTTTTCCCAACATCAGAGTCTTTTCTAATGTGTCGACTCTTTGCATCAGGTGGTCAAATTATTGGAGCTTCAGCATCATTCCTTCCAATGAATATTCAGGGTTGATTTCCTTTAGGATTTACTGTTTGATCTCCTTGCAGGCCAAGGGACTGTCAAGAGTCTTCTTCAACACCACAGTTTGAAAGTATCCAATAGAATATGAGTTAAAATTAAAGCAGGTTGTGATCTGCTAATTTGCAGTACTGAACACACAGTGGATATTCATTAAAAATTTGTTGAGTATTTGGTTAATTGCCCTCTGTTCTTGTGGTTGGGGAAGCAGATGAATGATACATTATCCTAATTTTGTTTTTGGCTCTGCCACATGAGTTTATGCTACTTAATTTTCTATTATGTACATTCCAACCTAATGTATTCTTGTGTGCCTGGTCTTGAGCCTAGAAATGAAGAAAATTTCATTCTGACATGAAAATATGCATTTTCAGATTATTTTCAATTACCTTTAACCACCAGTTCTATATTTTAATGATATTACTAGGTATTTAGATTTATACTTTTCATTGCCTCGTAACTTTTACCTATTTTTTTTTTTCCTTTTTGTAACTATCTTGCATTTCTGTTGATTCTCCTGTTTACAAACTGACTCTTTCTAAGCATCACAATCCTACCATTACTTGCATTTTCCAGAAAAGGAAGCTGGGGATTAAAGATGAAAAGTAAATGGTCTAGTTTTCATAAAGCTATTGTTTTTTCATATACTCTTTACATCAGAAGACTTGACCCTAGTTGACACTGCTAGTATGACTGTCCTTGTTCACATACTAACCAACCATATGGCCTCCAAGCTTCTCAGATCAATGGGGTGTTTCATCTGAATTGGGACTTATATATAATCCTGATGCTGGGAGGGATTGGGGGCAGGAGGAGAAGGGGACGACAGAGAATGAGATGGCTGGATGGCATCACTGACTCGATGGATGCGAGTCTGAGTGACCTCCGGGAGCTGGTGATGGACAGGGAGGCCTGGCATGCTGCAGTTCATGGGGTCCAAAGAGTCGGACACGACTGAGCGACTGATCTGATTTGATCTGATCTGATATAATCAGTGAATCACTCTTTACTTCACTCTTCTTTGGTGGCCTAAATTAATTTCTCCTTTCCAATCAAGAGGTGTATCTTACATTAAAGAAACAGAATCAATAAGCTTGAGTAACAAGAATCTCCTAATGTTCTCAGGATTTATAGAACTCACAAATAGCAGAGAACTCAGAGTCCTTAGCATCTCCTAAGTGGTTAGCTATTGGAACTTAGTATTTACACAGCTAGGCTAGATTGCTTTGCATTTATCCAGAAATCATAGTGATCTGAATCTTACACATGCTTGTCATGGTGTAACCTATCAAAGGCTTTCTCTAAAGGTTACAGGAATCTAGGCATCAACCCAGTCAACATCCATTGGTAAAATGATTGAGTGGAACCTGTGACTCACTGCTAACTATTTCTGTCCAAGCCTTCTGCAGCAAAGAGGCTTGAGTGAAAGAATTCCTCAGTGTAATCTAAAGAAATAAAGGCCCATATTGATTTTGTTGCTTGTGTATGCCAACAAAAAGGAAACGATTATAAAATTTCATATAGCTCTAACCACTTGTTGACTTAAAATAGAATCTATCACCCTACAGATTCCTTGGCCAATTATTCCAAGTACAAAAGTTGCCAGGCAGCTTGGGAAAAAAAAAGATTACTACTTTTACAAGTCATATTTTCCATATTTACTTACATTCTATTTTTTCACTGGTTTTTAAATGTAATCTAATATACCCTTGTGCCCATGAGGCAATTCTAATGTACATTGCTTTGAAAAACCATAAACTTCTCTTGACAATAAAATTGCTTATCAAAATGTGATTGCTGCACATTCAAGTTCTGCATGGCTACAAGTTTTAGCCCAGTAATTACTCAAATTAGACTTCCTATTAGGATCTTTGCAGTGAGCGATATTGACTAAAAAGTGAACAAAATACATGTTCATGTTAGAAATGAATTTTATCTTTGTTCATGATTAAGTGGCAATGAATAATAAATATATGAGCAGAAATAGCATTTAAGAAATCCAAGTATTGCCAAAGGTGTCCACCTTTATTAAGACTCTTGAGTTCCAGG
The DNA here is from genome assembly GCA_935064755.1 of Tragelaphus eurycerus. Lineage (NCBI taxonomy): Eukaryota > Metazoa > Chordata > Mammalia > Artiodactyla > Bovidae > Tragelaphus > Tragelaphus eurycerus. Next base: position 1,157,131 of record CAKXYN010000228.1, on the reverse strand, counting down.
TCATCTGGGCCAGCCCAGGACAAGATGATAAAGTGTTATAGGTGAGATGTACTTTGATGTAGGAATACTTCTTCTCTTAGTCTTCATAGGGCTTCTGCTCTCATTATTCCTTTAATTTCTGTTTTTTAATTTCTTGTCTTTACACATTAGTGTGAATTAAGTTCTTACATGACTTTTCTGGGATATTTTCACTTTGATTTTTCTCTCTGAAGTTGCTATTGAAGATTTTGCCTCCAGTTCCAGGAAATATAGAGGTCCTGATCTGGTGTCTGCTCTGTAGTATCTGTTATGTAGACCAGGTACAGTCTAGTAGTCATTTCAAACTTTTTCTAATTTTTTTTATAAAGGAGTGCATAGTATTAGCTTCAATTTCCTCATATCCTCTTCTCATTCCATATTACACTATGACTAAATGAATGTTTGTTTACTTTAAATGGATGGGCTTCCCGGATGGCTCAGTGGTAAAGAATCCACCTGCAATGCAGGAGATGCAGATTGGATCCCTGAGTCAGGAAGATCCCCTGGAGAAGGAAATGGCCACCCTCTCCAGTATTTTTGCCTGGGAAATCCCATGGACAGAGGGATCTGGCTGGCTACAATCCATGGGATCACAAAAGGATTGGACACAACTAGCAACTAAACAACAATAATTAAAGAAATAGAGCATCTTCTGGTACCTTATCACTTCACTCATTGTTTTTCTCATCTCCTTTAACATTTCACCTTAAAATAAAAGTCCTTTCTTTTCTAAACTTTGCTTGCTCACTCTTTTGTTATATTTGTCAAAATCTGGTCTTTTTTTTTTTTTTTTTTCTTTTAACACTTTGGTAATAGACTGCATATTCTAAAGAAAGAATAGCCTCTATAAGCTGATGAAATAATCTCTTGGTGGTCAATCATCGTTCAGTCTCTCAGTCGTGTCTGACTCTTTGCGACTCCATGGACTGCAGCACACCAGGCTTCTCTGTCTCTTACCATCTCCCGGAGCTTGTCCAAACTCATGTCCACTGAGTTGGTGGACATCCAACCATTTCATGCCCTGTCATCCCTTTCTCCTCCTGCCTTTGACCTTTTCCAGCATCAGGGTCTTTTCCAGTGAGTTAGCTCTTTGCATCAGGCAGCCCAAGTATTGGAGCTTTAGCTTCAGCATCAGTCCTCCCAATGAATATTCAGGGCTGATTTCCTTTAGGATTGACTGGGTGGATCTCTTTGCTGTCCAAGGGACTCTCAAGAGTCCTCTTCAACATCACAGTTCAAAAGCATCAATTCTTCAGTGCTCAGCCTTCTTTATTGTCCAGTTCTCACATCCATACATGACTACTGGAAAAACCATAGTTTTTACTATACAAACCTTTTTTTGGCAAAGTAGTGTCTCTGCTTTTGAATATGTTATCTAGGTTTGTTTGTCATAGCTTTTCTTCCAAGGAGCAAGAATCTTTTAATTTCATGGCTGCAGTCACCATATGCAGTGATTTTGGAGTCCAAGAATATAAAGTCTGTCACTGTTTCCATTGCTTCACCGTCTATTTGCCATGAAGTGATGTGACCAGCTGCCATGGTCTTGGTTTTTTGAATGTTGAATTTTAAGCTGGCTTTTCCACTCTCATCTTTCATTTTCATTGAGAGGCTCTTTGGTTCCTCTTTGTTTTCTGCTATAAGCGGGGTGTTGTATGCATATCTGAGGTTATTGATATTTTTCCCAACAATCTTTATCCCAGCTTGTGCTCATCCAGCTCAGCATTTTGAATGATGTACTCTGCATAGAAGTTAAATAAGCAGGGTGATAATATGCAGCCTTGACATTTGGAACCAGTCCTTTGCTTCATGTCTGATTCTAACTGTTGCTTCTTGAACTGCATACAGATTTCAGAGGAGCAGGTAAGGTGGTCTGGGATTTCCATCTCTTTAAGAATTTTCCACAGTTTGTTGTGATCCATACAGTCAAAGGCTTTAGCGTAGTCAATGAAGCAGAAGAAGATATTTTTCTGAAATTCTCTTGCTGGTTATGGTCAGTAACCCATGATAGTGATAAAGGTCATAATATTTGTATTTTAAGGGAGAACATACTATATCAAAGATAAATATCAGTGTCTATTAAAGTAAGATGCCATTGGACAAAGAGACACATTTAAGTTAGAAAAAAAGGCATTGAATTTTGAGTGCTTTTCCATGTTCTCCAGTGGTTATTAACATGGCCTTGTTAGTTATGAGGGCTCAATGATTTGGAAAGAAATTGCTTCTCTTTCTCAATGTTTTAATTAGATGTGGCAATAAGATAAGTATTCCATCGAAATACAATTAAGTTCTCTTCCTTCCGTTTCTCTGGTGGTATCCACTCTGATTTTATTGCTCTCAGTCTCCACCCTCAGACATGGTTTTGTTGCTCTGATTGTCAATATTGACAAAAAACCATCAACACACAAGCTTGGTTCTATAAATAGGATTAATGAATTATCAAAATTATAGAAGATAAAATGCTACATAAGTGGCAGTCTTCAGCTCACTGAGACTTTTCCTTTCTGCTCTTCTTTCCAGGTTTTCATGCACACACATTATATGAAGGAGATATAGAGAACATGGTAACACTCCAAGTTCACTGTGAGATGGGAAGGCAATAGGCTGAGTGTGCCAAAAATCAGGATTTGGAGGGTTAGCTAAGATGCTCCTAGAAGGGAAGGGACAATATCTGCATGTCACAGCTCTTTTCCAGAAGGATAAAGGAGTTTGAATCTTCCTACTCAGGAACCCTAAGTCCTGAATATATGCTGGAAGAGGAAATTAAAATGTCAACATACTGACTGCTTATGTATTTGTACAAGGATTATTATTTTTCATAATTTTGAAAAATGCATTCATAAAAATACCTAGGATGCATTTATTAGATTGACAAAATCTTAAATAAGTTCTGATTAGTCAAATGATTATATTACATATACATATAATTATAATATAATTTATATATTTAAATTAAATATTATACAGGCATATTTAATATAATGGAGAAGGCAATGGCAACCTACTCCAGTGTTCTTGCCTGGAAAATCCCAGGGACGGAGGAGCCTGGTAGGCTGCAGTCCATGGGGTTGCTAAGAGTCGGACACGACTGAGAGACTTCACTTTCACTTTTCACTTTCATGCATTGGAGAAGGAAATGGCAACCTACTCCAGTGTTCTTGCCTGGAGAATCCCAGGGAGTGGGGAGCCTGGTGGGCTACTGTCTATGGGGTTGCACAGAGTCGGACACAACTAAAGCGACCTAGCTGCAGCAGCAGCATTTAATATAAAATATTCATAACATTATATAAAAATCCCAGTGTCAGAGAAAGATTAAAAATATGAAAAATATCATTCAAATCAGGTACCTGAAAATATAAAAGTATGTCTCAAGATGATAGAGAAGTAAAATCATATTCTGGAATTAGAAGTTTTCTCTCCTGTTTACAATGACTATGTTTGTAGTGCAACCATAATGACTTTTAAGTGATGGTTGACTTTTATAAAACTAAGCAATTGTGGGATTCATGTGTTGATAACACCTAGACATAAGGAAATGGCAACCCACTCCAGTGTTCTTGCCTGGAGAATCCCAGAGACAGAGGAGCCTCGTGGGCTGCCATCTATGGGGTCGCACAGAGTCGGACACGACTGAAGCGACTTAGCAGCAGCAGCAGCAGACGTATCTCTGGGTTACTCTCTATTATTAACTATTTCTATTCTGCTACATTATGCCTATTACCAGAAATCTTCTCAAAGCATATTTAAAAAAATGCAATTTAATTATTTTTTGTCTGAGTTAGGTGTCTGTTGAGTAAGTATATAATAAATTCATGTATCATTTATAATAGAATGAATTAAAGTTACAGAGCTTATAATTTATATTTTGTTGTTATTCAGTCACTCAGTCGTGTCCAACTCTTTGCGACCCCATGGACTGCAGCATGGCAGGCTTTCCTGCTGTTCACTATCTCCCAGAGTTGCTCAAACTCATGTCCATTGAGTCAGTGATGCCATCCAATCATCTCATCCTCTGCCACCCCTTCTCCTTTTGCCTTCAAGCTTTCCCAGCATCACAGTCTTTACCAATGAGCCAGCTCTTTGCATCAGATGGCCAAAGTATTGGAGCTTCAGCTTCAGCATCAGTCCTTCCAATGAGTATTCAGGTTTGATTTCCTTTAAGATTGACTGGTTTGATCTCCTTGCTGTCCAAGGGACTGTCAAGAGTCTTTACCAGCACCACAGTTATATATATTAATAAATTATATGATTAGTTATATAGAATTTTTCAGTTTATTGATATATCAGTAGTTGATATATTAAACTACTATTAATTAAATATATTAATTTTTAGTAGAAATTAAAAATATTTGATGGCTATCATTTTTTAAGTGTTTATTGTGTTAGGTGTTTTAACTCTATGCTGCTGCTGCTGCTGCTGCTGCTAAGTCACTTCAGTCGTGTCCGACTCTGTGTGACCCCATAGACGGCAGTCCACCAGGCTCCCCCTTCCCTGGGATTCTCCAGGCAAGAACACTGGAGTGGGTTGCCATTTCCTTCTCCAATGCATGAAAGTGAAAAGTGAAAGTGAAGTCGCTCAATCGTGTCCGACTCTCAGCGACCCCATGGACTGGAGCCTACCAGGCTCCTACGTCCAAGGGATTTTCCAGGCAAAAGTACTGGGGTGGGGTGCCATTGCCTTCCCCGTAACTCTATGAACTTGATCCATCCCCACAACCACACTATGAGGCATATAATTAAATTACAGATAAGGAAACTGAGATTTAGAGAGATTATGGATCTTGACCAGATCACTCAAATACTAAAGAGGGTAACTGGGACCTTGCCTGACCCTCATGGCTTTGTCTTCTTTTTAAACATCATTTACATCCTTATCTCAAACACTCAAAACAACAGAGCCAAGGAATAAGGTCTGGTGATTTTGTTAACAATGAGGACATCTACACATTACCACTTTGTGTTAGATAAATGTAACAGGATCCAAACCGAAAGTGATTATGATTCAATACCAATGTCAAGTAGGTGAAATGACAGTGTATAAAGCTACATAAAGATGTGAGGCAGAATAACCAACAACATTCTACACTAGATCTCTTAACTTTCGCTCCAGATCAGTATGTCAGCTCACACACAGCACACTTCACATGGGGCTGCTCTGTTAGAAGCAGTAGGAACTACACCCCTACTAGCCATTGGAAGGGTAAGAGTGGGGAGCACAGGAATGGATCTGTTTGTCAGATCACTGCCCCCTCCATTTCAGGGACATCTAAGATAAATAAAGCACACTAAATGGAGAAAGCACAATAACATCTAATGTATTCACCATTATCAAGGCCATTAAAGAGATGTAAAAAGCGCAGCAGCTAACCGCATTCATAAATAGTAAACTAGCCTTTGAGAAGGTAGTAAGAACTCAGTCTCATAAGTAACTAAATGTATGTTAATTTAATTCTATTGGAAAGAGAAGTAGAAAAATATAAAACATTAATCACCATCTCAGGAATGATTTATTTGCATACATGTCTGCAGAGAGAAAGAGCCGTTTCCTTTTGGTAGTCTTCCAGCTCCTGCTTTCTTCTTGATCATCAGGGGGCTGCATTCATACATCTTCCATATGTCAATAGTAGATTGCCCATCCTCTGCTTTCATGTGTGCAGCCAAAATCCACCGACTTTCTGGGGGGAACAATGGTGAGTTTGCTCTTTGTAATAAAGCTATTATATATTAGACAGTCTATTCTAAACACTGTGGCAGAAGCCCAAGTTATTCTTTCTCCCTTATTGTCTGTGAATAAGCCCCTTTCTTTTCTTCTTTTCTTCAGATTTATTGAGATATAATTGACATATTACACTGTGTAAGTTTAAAGTGTATAATCTGATGATTTGATATATAATACATATATTTTGTGAGTTGATTACTACAACAAGGTTAGTTAACACACCCAACTTCTCATAGTTACCTTGTTTTGTGGTGAGAACCTTTAAGATCTACTCTTTTAGCAACTTTCAAATATGCAGAACAATATTTTAAGCAATAGTCACCATGTTGTACATCACATCCCCAGAACTTATTCATCTTATAACTGGAACTTATTCAACTTATAACTGGAACTGGTACAAACAAAGTTGTAGAACACTTTCTTGAACTTGAACACACTTGAATACTCTTGAACACACTTGAACACTTTCTTCCACTTCCCCCATTCTCCTGACTTTGGCAACCACCAATATACTCTGTTTCTGTGAATTTGATTTTTTTATATTCAATGTGTAAATGAAATCATTTAGTATTTATATTTCTTGGTCTGACTTTTTTGAGTTGGCCAAAATGTTCATTCAGGTTTTTCATAAGATGGTATGGAAAAACCCAAACAAACTTTTTGGCCAGCCCACAGCATGCTCATCATCCATGGATAGTTCATCCATGCTGTCTCAAATGGCAAAATTTCCTTCTTTTTTATGGCTGGATAATATTCCAGTGTGTGTGTGTGTGTGTGTGTGTGTGTGTGTGTGTGGTACATGTCTCTATATCATAATTTCTTTTATTTATTCATCCACTGAAGGACATTTAAGTCACTTCCATGCCTTGGCTTTCATAAATATTGCTATGAACATTGGGGTACAAATATATATTGAAGTTACTGTTTTTGTTTTCTTTTGTATATATTGAAATTGCTGGATCACATGACAGTTCTATTTTTAGTTTTTTGAGGAAACTCCACACTATTTTCCATAGTGGCTGCACCAATTTCCACTCCCTCAAATAGTGCGCAAGTGTTCCCTTTTCTCCATATCTTTGCTAGTACTTATCTCTTGTTTGTTTGTTTGTTTGTAATGGTCATCCTAACAGGCGTGAGATGATAGCTTGTGGTTTTGTTGCATTTACCTGACGATTAGTGATGTTGAGCATTTTTTCATGTACCTGTTGGCCTTGTGAATGGACCCTTCTCTAAGCAAATGTGCCTTTCATTAGAAATATGGCTTTCTGAATTTCCTGACAAAGTTTGGTACATATGTTGTATCCCAGTTGAGAGAATAACTTTCCCTTTAAGAATGATTGAAAAATTCATCTAATATATTGATAAACTATAACTTCCATAGTCAATTTGATTTTTAATCTATTTGGATTTATCTATATCAGGATTTTTAGAAGTAAAAGAAAATGTTTAAACTTAAAACCTAATTCAAGCTACCCAAGAAATAACAATTCTGTCTATACTGTTGCTCCTTGGTAACCACAGGAGATTGGTTCCCAGGGCTCCCTCCATTACCAAATTCTGTAGAAGCTTAAGTTCCTTCTGTGAAATGGTGCAGTATTTGCATATAATTGATGCATAACTTCCATAGATTTAAAATCATCTCTAGATTACTTACAATACCTAAATCAATGTAAAGGCTGTGTAAATAGTTGCTGCTGCTGCTGCTGCTGTTAAGTCGCTTCAGTTGTGTCTGACTCTGTGTGACCCCATAGACTGCAGCCCACCAGGCCCCGCTGTTCCTGGGATTCTCCAGGCAAGAACACTGGAGTGGGTTGCCATTTCCTCCTCCAATGCATGAAAGTGAAGTCACTCAGTCGTGTCTGACTCTTAGCGACCCCATGGACTGCAGCCTACCAGGCTCCTCCATCCATGGGATTTTCCAGGCAAGAGTACTGGAGTGGGGTGCCATTGCCTTCTCCCAAATAGTTGCCAGTGTGCAGCAAATTTAAGTTTTGCTTTTTTGAAAATTTTCTGAATTTTTCACAAATATTGTTAATTCAAAATTGGTTGAATCCACAAAAGAGCTGACTGTACACAGATCACCATGTATAGACAACCCACCAGCAAGATCCAATATACCAAATCTTTAGTCAAGAAAGGCTGTGAATAGGTCTATCAGTACCATCTTTCTGGATTCCATATATATGCATTAATATATGCTATTTGTTTTTCTGACTTACTTCATCTGTATAATAGGCACTGGGTTCATCCACCTCATTAGAACTGAGTCAAATGCATTCCTTTTTATGGCAGAGTAATATGCCACTGTGTATAGGTACCACATGTGAGATGTGAGAATTGAACCATAAAGAAAACTGAGCACCGAAGAATTGATGCTTTTGAACTATGATGTTGGAGAAGACTCTTGAGAGTCCCTTGGACTGCAAGGAGATCAAACCAGTCAATCCCAAAGGAAGTCAGTCCTGAATATTCATTGGAAGAACTGATGCTGAAGCTGAAACTCCAATACTTGGGCCACCTGATGTGAAGAACTGACTCATTAGAAAAGACCCTGATGATGGAAAAGATTGAATGTAGGAGGAGAAGGGGAGGACAGTGGATGAGATGGTTGTATGGCATCAACAACTCAATGGACATGAGTCTGAGCAAGCTCCAGGAGTTGTGATGGACAGGGAAGCCCAGTGTGCTGCAGTCCATAGGGTCACAAAAAGCTGGAGCTACTGAGCTGATAGGTACCACAACTTCTTTATCCATGCATCTGTTGATGGACATCTAGGTTGCTTCCATGTCCTAGCTATTGTAAATAGTGCTGCAATGAACATTGGGGTACACGTGTTTTCTTCAATTATGATTTTCTCAGGGCATATGCCTAGTAGTGGGATTGCTAGGTCATATGGTAATTTTATTCCTAGTTTTTTAAGAAATCTCCATACTGTTCTCCATAGTAGCTGTATCAACTTGCATTTCCACCAACAGTACAAGAGGGTTCCCTTTGATGAACCTATTTGCAGGGCAGCAATAGAGACACAGACATAGAGAAAAGACTTGTGCACACAGTGGGGTAAGTAGAGGGTGGGATGAATTGATAGAATACCACTTAAACATATACATTACCACATGTAAAATAGACAGCCAGTGGGAATTTGTTGTATTTTGCAGGACGCTGAAATCAGTTGCTCCGTGACAACTTAGAGAGGTAGAATGGGGTAGGAGGTGGGAGAGAGGTTCAAGAGGGAGAGTATATATGTACACCTACGGTCGATTCATGTTGATGTATGGTGGAAACCACCACCACAACATTGTAAAGCAATTATCTTCCAATTAAAAATAAATGGGAAAAAAAGGGCTGTGGACAGGAGGGTAGAACTAGTGGTATGTTACTGTTGTGACTTTTTCTTGTGGCAAAACTTAATTACAGAAAAAGCTTTTATAGAGGGTTTGTATAAAGTAGTTGCCTACATTTAAACTTGTTTGGCCACAGTTTTCAAAATGATAAACTACAAAATACAAGTTTTTTTTTTTTTTTTTTTTTTGAAAACTCATGTTTCTTGGTGAAACTCATGTTTTTGATAGACATTTGTAAACAACATGTATTTTCTATGTATATTTTAAGCTTGTACAAATGAGAATCTTGCCTCTTAAAATTTGTCAGATCAGATCAGTCGCTCAGTCCTGTCTGACTCTTTGCCACCCCATGAATCGCAGCACGCCAGGCCTCCCTGTCCATCACCAACTCCTGGAGTTCACTGAGACTCATGTCCATCAAGTCAGGGATGCCATCCAGCCATCTCATCCTCTGTCGTCCCCTTCTCCTCCTGCCCCCAATCCCTCCCAGCATCAGAGTCTTTTCCAATGAGTCAACTCTTCGCATGAGGTGGCCAAAGTACTGGAGTTTCAGCTTTAGCATCATTCCTTCCAAAGAAATCCCAGGGCTGATCTCCTTCAGAATGGACCAGTTGGATCTCCTTGCAGTCCAAGGGACTCTCAAGAGTCTTCTCCAACACCACAGTTCAAAAGCATCAATTCTTCGGCGCTCAGCCTTCTTCACAGTCCAGCTCTTACATCCATACATGACCACAGGAAAAACCATAGCCTTGACTAGGCGAACCTTTGTTGGCAAAGTAATGTCTCTGCTTTTGAAAATGTGATCTAGGTTGGTCATAACTTTTCTTCCAAGGAGTAAGCATCTTTTAATTTCATGGCTGCAGTCACCATCTGCAGTGATTTTGGAGCCCAGAAAAATAAAGTCTGTCAGGAGATTACAAACATTTATAACTATTTCATTATTACTCAACACATTGCTGTAAGCCTCATTAATTATGTCTTTCAGGAAATTTCCTGCTGAAAATCTTTAATGAAGGTTATTCTTTTTTTAATATTTATTTATTTATCTTTAAATTTTATTTTATTTTTAAACTTTACAATATTGTATTGGTTTTGCCATATATTGAAATGAATCTGCCACAGGTATGCATGTATTCCTTACTGAGGTGAGTTCCACACTTCTGAAGAGGTCAGAAGGGATTTAAAATAAATCTACTAGTTAAATTGAAGATCAAGATGGACCATATCATTTATATTGATGAGCCTCATGTTTTTTATAATTTATAAACTTGTACTAAAAAATTACCAATTTTTTTTGTTCAAACTAAATTTGTGTTAGAATTTTATTTCGAACACAAATTTGAGTAACAACAATGCTTACTGAAATAAGTGGTTAGTTCTCAAATATATGAACTTTTCTGAAGGAGAGCACTCATCTGAAACCATGTTTTAATGTGTTTGTTAATTTTGTTTACTTAAAAATAACTCAGTTTAGCAGGAGATGAAAAGCTAGGCATTGGTTTGAGTGTGTCTAATTTTACCTTTCAAATTTTTCCCAGCCTAGAAATAACCATCTCTTGCTTAAAGAAGGTGTCTATCTCCTGGATTAATTTATTTTACCCTGGAGACAAATATTAGAAAGCAACATCTTTTGTGCTTATAGTTATTAAACCACAACTCAAATTAAAAGTAGTATTATTAGTGTACCAAAAATGATGCAGGATGGGGAATTGCTTCATGACAGTAAAGCTCATCTTCTGTAAAAGGACACAAAGTGTTTTTTACTTCCCAGGGAAGGAAGTAAGGTTTCTCTACTGAAAATAAATGAGAACAATATTGCTGCTTCTGAACTCTAGGTAGGAATTGAAACCCTTTAATAATACGTATTTAAAATATTTACCCTTTTAAAAATTCTAAAGTTTTCTTTTTTTAAAACAGTAGAATTAGAATATCCTAAGTCACACAAATTGAGGGATAACACTAGTAACAAAGTAATAGGTTACAAATTGGTATTTCTGTGGATAAACAAATGCCTATATTTTGCAGAAAGTATAGAAATGCTCAGATTTTTCACTCAAATGTGTTGAGTTTCCCAAAGAGGTTGTTTCATATGAGTTCTGGGAACAGTGCTCTTGGTCAGTCTGGGGGTACTCACTGTGGGTGCCTTACTCAGCACTGGCTTGGCCTGTTGTGGAAGAGCTCCTGTGGGATCTAGAACAAAAAGCAGATCAAGACGAGTCAAGTCTGGGAAAGGCCCCTCTTCTGTCTGTAGTGCCCATGCATGTCTTGGAGGAATCTGCTGACCCTGATATTGCTCATACCATGAACTTTCTCATGGAGAACTAGCTAGGGGAAAGAAAGTTCATGTTTTACTCCCTCTGTAGTATATCCCATTCTAAGACTGGAGCAAGAGCCCAGAGACTGGACTGATGAGTAATTGAGTGAGAAATTTGCAGTGCTCAGCATCACCTCACCATTCTTATTGTAGCCCAGTAGTTTTGTACCAAATTTGTGGGACCAACATTCTTATTTCTAATGATCAATTCTGTTTTTCCCCTGCAAGTGGTTCTCAGCTTCCTAGGCAAATAACCCTTGGCTGTTCTGAGCCACCAGTTATCCAGAGCAGATTTACTCAATTATTTGGTGGATAAAACTTACCTAATTCTACACGTTAAGATCCCTGATATGGAGTTTCAGTAAATGTATGGATGTTAAGTTGCTTCAGTCATGTCCAAGTCTTTGTGACCTTATGGCTTCTCTGTCTGTGGAATTCTTCAGCAAGAATACTGGATTGGCTTGCAATGCCCTCCTCCAGCATATCTTCTCTTATGTCTCCTGCATTGGCAGGCAGGTTTTTAACTACTAACACCGCCTGAGCTAACTCTTTATTTCAGTTCAGTTCAGTCGCTCAATCGTGTCCAACTCTTCGCAACCCGATGGACCACAGCACTCCAGGCCTCCTTGTCCATCACCAACTCCCGGAGTCTACTCAAACTCCTCTCCATTAAGTCAGTGATGCCATCCAACCATCTCATCCTCTGTCATCCCCTTCTCCTCCTGCCTTTAATCTTTCCCAGCATCAGGGTCTTTTCAAATGAGTCAGCTCTTCACATCAGGTGGCCAAAGTACTGGAGTTTCAGATTCAACCTCAGTCCTTCCAATGAACCCCCAGGACTGATCTCCTTTAGGATGGACTGGTTGGATCTCTTTGCAGTCCAAGGGACTCGCAAGAGTCTTCTTCAACACCACAGTTCAAAAGCATCAATTCTTTGGCGCTCAGGTTTCTGTATGGTCCAACTCTCACATCCATACAGGACTACTGGAAAAACCATAGCATTGACTAGATGGACCTTTGTTGACAAAGTGATGTCTCTGCTTTTTAATATGCTATCTAGGTTGGTCATAACTTTTCTTTCAAGGAGCAAGTATCTTTTAATTTCATGGCTTCAGTCACCATCTGCAGTGATTTTGGAGCCCCCCAAAATAAAGTCTGTCACTGTTTCCATTGTTTCCCCATCTATTTGCCATGAAGTGATGGGATCAGACGCCATGATCTTAGTTTTTTGAATGTTGAGTTTTAAGCCAGCTTTTTCACTCTCCTCTTTCACATTCATCAAAAGGCTCTTTAGTTTTTCTTCACTTTCTGCCATAAGGGTGGTGTCATCTGCATGTCTGAGTCTCATGATGTACTCTACATATAAGTTAAATAAGCAGGATGACAATATACAGCCTTGACATACTCCTTTCCTGATTTAGAACCCTTCTGTTGTTCCATGTCCAGTTCTAACTGTTCCTTCCTCACCTGCATACATTCTTAAGAGACAGGCACTTAAGAACATGTCAGAGCAATTTTAAATCATAATAGCTATTATAGTAACAAATTGTTAACATTTACTAAAGTCCTCTTATATGTCACACATTGTTCTACATTTGGTTTTATATTGGTTAATTCTTTTAATCTTCAGAATATCCCTTTAAGATGGATGCAATTTTTTCTCCCATTTTATTGTGAGAACTTGGACACAGAGAAGTTAAGTAACACCCTGAGGTCACTCCCATGGAATTCAGATGACAAGAAGGGGAAAGAAAGTGGAGTGAAGTTTTGTGTTCATTATATTTTTTTTCTGTATTCCTAATTTCAAAACTGATTAAACGAAATTAAAGAATATTTCTTTGAAATTCAATAGTAAGTCCCACCGAAGCAAGGGCCATGCCTCTTTTCTTGCTATATAGACTATCTGGTGACTGGTACAAAAAGGATAGTCAATAAATATTCAGGGAGTGAATGAATGATCTGAAAGAAACTTTCAGTTTCTTTTTCTTATGTGTATCTCATCCTTTTTCTTGCCTTTCCAATTTCTGTGTTTAATTTACACTAAACAAGAACATAAAGTTGCTCAGTCCTGTCTGACTCTTTGCGACCCCATGGACTGTAGCTCGCCAGGCTCCTCTGTCCATGGGGATCCTCCAGGCAGGAATACTGGAGTGGGTTGCCATTTCCTTCTCCAGGAGATCTTTCTGACCCAGGGATCAATCTTGGGTCTCCCGCACTGCAGGCAGACTCTTTATCCTCTATGCCACCAGGGAAAATACACTAAAGAATTACTAAATAGTGTCTAGATTAGTGGATTGATGACAATCCTTGTCAATAACTTAATAGCTTTTGTTGGCTGTAATAGCTAACAGAAGAATCGGGGCTGGTTTGGAAGATGAGTGAATTAAGAGGCTGTTTTCCTTACAGGATATCATCAACAAGACTTCTCTGAGATGTGTAATGTGAAGCAAACTGAAATGCAGAGTCCATACCTGAATGGATGAGCACAGCTTTCGTTCCTTGCATAAGATCATTACTATTGTATACTATTTTATTAATTATTTCTAGCAATAAGAATAATTTCAAAAAATAATCTCTGGTTTTATGTGTAAGCTGACAACACTGATAAAGCTATTTAAATTACAGGTAATGTGTTTTATAAATTGACTTAAAAAACTACTAAGTGAGTAATACATATGTAATTTCTCATATTTTCACACCTTTTGGCTGTCTTCAATTTCTTGATTATCAGGCATCATGCTAACCATATTCATTAGAGGAATAATGAAATAGTTTCATTTTATGCAATGCATTCTTTTAAGCTCTTTGATAGCATCTTGGAATTTAAAAACATCCATTCATAAATTGTTCTAATGATAGGACCTTGATCAATTCACTTGAACTTAATGTGCCTTCTCCATTTGCAAATGAAAGGCTAGTCTTGACCTAGTTTTCAGAGGAGCCACTAAAAATGATTAATTGAGCCTTCTTTATAGAGTACTTTAAAAATATATAGTTTTTCTGCATGTAGGAAAATCTTATGACAATTTTTTTAAAGATTTTAAAAATAGATGAGAAATCCAAGATGCAAATAGGGACTTGCTAATGCGGAATAAGACAGAAGAACATATTTTTCTTAGTCAATTTTACTAGATTTTAAGTAAAGCTTATTTAATTATGAAAATCTATTTAATCAGTGATGGAAACATTTCATTTTAGTGAGTGTCTAATTGTAGGGAAGCTTCGCAGCACAATCATGACCTCTTTCTGCTGTGCTCAGCTCAAGACTACCTTTAATGAAATGTGACAATGGAGCAGTTCCCTTGATTAAAGCACTTTGATAAATAAATAAATAGCTAGACAAATTTGCCAGCTAGGGGGAAAAAGGAACAAATGGAGCTGTAAATCCTAGAAGAATAGTTTTATTGTTTCAAAAAACTTTTTATGGTTTATTTAAGTTGTGCTTCTCTAGTTACAATAGTTTGTAACATTCCATTGTGTTTAATAGCATTTGCTTTGATTGTATTATCATAGTTAACAAGTTGCTCTAATATATACCTTACAGTATCTTTTCAATAATGTGAAAGATAATTGAAGCTGTTTGCTTTTCTATCCCTATAAAGAGGCCATATCAGTCAGAATCTGGAGAAGATTCATTTCTAGAAAATTTATATTTTATAGCCCCTGATCTACTTATAACATTTCAGATTTATGCATGTACAATTAAATTTTGCACAGTCACCCATTTGATTGCCCTCTCAGAAATTTTAATATTTGCATTCAGTGTGGGCAGCAGAGAGAGAGAAATTTTTCCACTTTTGTTCTTGGTTAGATCCACAGCATTGAAGAGAAAATTTTTGAAAGATGTCAGTCTTCTTGTATACCAGAATTTGGGGAAGACCTCTGATCTTACCTTGCTCTCTACTTCACCAGCTCTGATTTCAGATAGTACAGATGGGGAGAATTCTTACCTTCTCTCTGCTTTGCATGGGCCCCTGGATCTTATGTAGCTTTCCTAGTTTGATATGAGAGTGAATGAAACTTTCATTATCAGATCAGATCAGATCAGATCAGTCGCTCAGTCGTGTCCGACTCTTTGCAACCCCATGAACCGCAGCATGCCAGGCCTCCCTGTCTATCACCAACTCCCGGAGGTCACTCAGACTCACATCCATCGAGTCAGTGATGCCATCCAGCCATCTCATCCTCTGTCGTCCCCTTCTCCTCCTGCCCCCAATCCCTCCCTGGAGTCTTCTCCAATGAGTCAACTCTTCGCATGAGGTGGCCAAAATACTGGAGTTTCAGCTTTAGCATCATTCCCTCCAAAGAAATCCCAGGGCTGATCTCCTTCAGAATGGACCAGTTGGATCTCCTTGCAGTCCAAGGGACTCTCAAGAGTCTTCTCCAACACCACAGTTCAAAAACATCAATTCTTCGGCGCTCAGCCTTCTTCACAGTCCAGCTCTCACATCCATACATGACCACAGGAAGGACCATAGCCTTGACTAGGCGAACCTTTGTTGGCAAAGTAATGTCTCTGCTTTTGAATATGCTATCTAGGTTGGTCATAACTTTCCTTCCAAGGAGTAAGCGTCTTTTAATTTCATGGCTGCAGTCACCATCTGCAGTGATTTTGGAGCCCAGAAAAATAAAGTCTGACACTATTTTCACTGTTTCTCCATCTATTTCCCATGTAGTGACGGGACCAGATGCCATGACCTTCGTTTTCTGAATGTTGAGCTTTAAGCCAACCTTTTCACTCTCCACTTTCACTTTCATCAAGAGGCTTTTTAGCCCCTCTTCACTTTCTGCCATAAGAGTGGTGTCATCTGCATATCTGAGGTTATTGATATTTCTCTCGGCAATCTTGATTCCAACTTGGGTTTCTTCCAGTCCAGCATTTCTCATGATGTACTCTGCATATAAGTTAAATAAACATGGTGACAATATACAGCCTTGACGTACTCCTTTTCCTATTTGGAACCAGTCTGTTGTTCCATGACCAGTTCTAACTGTTGCTTCCTGACCTGCATACAGATTTCTCAAGAGGCAGATCAGGTGGTCTGGTATTCCCATCTCTTTCAGAATTTTCCATAGTTTATTGTGATCTACACAGTCAAAGGCTTTGGCATAGTCAATAAAGCAGAAATAGATGTTTTTCTGGAACTCTCTTGCTTTTTCCACGATCCAGCAGATGTTGGCAATTTGATCTCTGGTTCCTCTGCCTTTTCCAAAACCAGCTTGAACATCAGGAAGTTCACGGTTCACATATTGCTGAAGCCTGGCTTTGAGAATTTTGAGCATTACTTTACTAGCGTGTGAGATGAGTGCAATTGTGCGGTAGTTTGAGCACTCTTTCGCATTGCCTTTCTTTGGGATTGGGATGAAAACTGACCTTTTCCAATCTTGTGGCCACTGCTGAGTTTTCCAGATTTGCTGGCATATTGAGTGCAGCACTTTCATAGCATCATCTTTCAGGATTTGGAATAGCTCCACTGGAATTCCATCACCTCCTCTAGCTTTGCATGTAGTGATGCTTTCTAAGGTCCACTTGACTTCACATTCCAGGATGTCTGGCTCTAGGTCAGTGATCACACCATCATGATTATCTGGATCGTGAAGCTCTTTTTTGTACAGTTCTTCTGTGTATTCTTGCCACCTCTTCTTAATATGTTCTGCTTCTGTTAGGTCCATACCATTTCTGTCCTTAATCGAGCCCATTTTTGCATGAAATGTTCCTTTGGTATCTCTGATTTTCTTGAAGAGATCCCTAGTCTTTCCCATTCTGTTGTTTTCCTCTATTTCTTTGCATTGATTGCTGAAGAAGGCTTTCTTATCTCTTCTTGCTATTCTTTGGAACTCTGCATTCAGATGTTTATATCTTTCTTTTTCTACTTTGCTTTTCGCTTCTCTTCTTTTCACAGGTATTTGTAAGGCCTCCCCAGACAGCCATTTTGCTTTTTTGCATTTCTTTTCCATGGGAATGGTCTTGATCCCTGTCTCCTGTACAATGTCACGAACCTCATTCCATAGTTCATCAGGCACTCTGTCTATCAGATCTAGGCCCTTAAATCTATTTCTCACTTCCACTGTATAATCATAAGGGATTTGATTTAGGTCATACCTGAATGGTCTAGTGGTTTTCCCTACTTTCTTCAATTTCAGTCTGAATTTGACAATAAGGAGTTCATGGTCTGAGCCACAGTCAGCTCCTGGTCTTGTTTTTGCTGATTGTATAGAGCTTCTCCATCTTTGGCTGCAAAGAATATAATCGATCTGATTTCGGTGTTGACCATCTGGTGATGTCCATGTATAGAGTCTTCTCTTGTGCTGTTGGAAGAGGGTATTTGCTATGACCAGTGCATTTTCTTTGCAAAACTCTATTAGTCTTTGCCCTGCTTCATTCTGTATTCCAAGGCCAAATTTGCCTGTTACCCCAGGTGTTTCTTGACTTCCTACTTTTGCATTGCAGTCCCCTATAATGAAAAGGACATCTTTTTTGGGTGTTAGTTCTAAAAGGTCTTGTAGGTCTTCATAGAACCGTTCAACTTCAGCTTCTTCGGCGTTACTGGTTGGGGCATAGACTTGGATTACTGTGACATTGAATGGTTTGCCTTGGAAACGAACAGAGATCATTCTGTCGTTTTTGAGATTGCATCCAAGTACTGCATTTCGGACTCTTTTTGTTGACCATGATGGCCACTCCATTTCTTCTGAGGGATTCCTGCCCACAGTAGTAGATATAATGGTCATCTGAGTTAAATTCACCCATTCAGTCCATTTTAGTTTGCTAATTCCTAGAATGTCAACATTCACTCTTGCCATCTCTTGTTTGACCACTTCCAATTTGCCTAGATTCATGGACCTGACATTCCAGGATCCTATGCAATATTGCTCTTTACAGCATCGGACCTTGCTTCTATCACCAGACACATCCACAGCTGGCTATTCTTTTTGCTTTGGCTCCATCCCTTCACTCTTTCTGGAGTCATTTCTCCACTGATCTCCAGTAGCATATTGGGCCCCTACTGACCTGGGGAGTTTCTCTTTCAGTATCCTATCATTTTGCCTTTTCATACTGTTCATGGGGTTTTCAAGGCAAGAATACTGAAGTGGTTTGCCATTCCCTTCTCCAGCGGACCACACCCTGTCAGATCTCTCTACCATGACCCGCCCATCCTGGGTTGCCCCAAGGGCATGGCTTAATTTCATTGAGTTAGACAAGGGTGTGGTCCTGGTGTGATTAGATTGACTAGTTTTCTGTGAGTATGGTTTCAGTGTATTTGCCCTCTGATGCCCTCTTGCAAGACCTACCGTCTTACTTGGGTTTCTCTTACCTTGGGTGTGGGGTATCTCTTCCCGGCTGCTTCAGCAAAGCCCAGCCATGGCACCTTACCTTGGACGAGGGGTCTCTCCTTACTGCTGCCCTTCCTGACCTTGGAGGAGGGGTATCTCTTCACCGCCGCCCTTCCTGACCTCGGTTGTGGGATACTCCTCTTGGCCGCGCTCCAGGGCGCTCCTCGTGCGCCGGTCGCGGGAAGGCGAGGCACTACTGTCATTATAGCAGGAGTCAAGCAGGGGCTCACAACCAATTTTGTGAATGTTTTGCTTCTGCTGAACTTTGTCTTTGCTCATGCATCTTTTAGGGTCTAGGAGTGTCTGTGTGTTTGTGTGTATGTGTGTGTGTTTGTGTGTGTGTGTGTGTGTGAGTGAACAGGTAAGAGGTATAGCTGTCTGATCTAATAATACAATAATTACAACCAGATAAGACATCTTTCATCAATTCTCTGGCAGTAACTGCAGTTCCTGTGGAAAGAAAAAGTGTTGTGGTACAGTAGAAAAAATATAGGCTTTGTAGTAAGAAATATCTAGGTTTAAATACCAGCTCTGGATTCACAGATAATTAGCTCTACTTTGCCTTACAGATTCTTTAAAATTATCTGAATCTGTTTTCTCATCTGTAAAATGAGAACAATAATATGAACCGTATAGAGTTAGTATAGTATTTACTAAGTAAAATATAATATGAAAATTGAATTGAATCTTATATGGTTTTAATAAATGTGAATTTTTTTCTGTTCCTAAGTAATGAAGTGGCTTATCACAAAACACAGAAATGTAATAAATATTTGAATCATAACTATCAAAATACAAATAATAAAAGTAAATCAATTAGGATCACCAACACCTAATGTTGTTTATTGTGATTAATTATAATACTTAATTCTCAGATTCTTGATGGATGAGGTGGCAAGATAAGCATAGTAGGTTATACTATTGTCAATATTTGAGAAAAGAAAATAGAAGTCACCTAGTTTTTCTATAGTTGTGTTTTTAATACTAAATACCAAGTGACCAAGTATCTTTATCTGTATCTCTAATTTCATTAAAATTTTAATTAAAAGTTAATTGCAAATTCAATAGAGAAGAGGGAGCATCATCAAGTAATGGAGGGATATTTCTCTGCTATAGGTGTGGTCATCTTTCCATTAACAAATGAAGGGAATCTTGCTAGAACATTCTTGCAAGATTTCAACTGGAGATTATTCTATTGTAGAAATACTGGAAAATAAAAAGCTGACTAAATGGAGGACTAACAAAACAATGGGGTTTCTAGTGGATCAGTGGTAAAGAATCTGCCTGCGAATGCAAGAAATGTGGGTTTGATCCCTGGGTTGGGAAGATTCCCAAAGAGAAAGAAAAGCCTACCCACTTAATTATTTTTGTCTGGGAAATTCCATGGACAGTGGAGCCTGGTGGGCTATTGTTTATGGGGTCACAAAAAAGTTGGACACAAGTTAGTGGCTAAATAACTACAGTGAGATAATGGCTGCTACATGTTTTTTTTTTTTTTTTTCAGATCTGCAAATTCAGGGGCATGAATTGGTATTTTCTTGCTTCAGTTTCTTCATTTGTCACTGCACCCATGTAGACATTTTCCAGCAGTTCCCAAAATTGCCCAGTTGTTTCCTCATTGATCCAATGATAATTCTCTATCAATACTACCTCTCTCCTAACCAATACACATGTATTTCTCTCCCCAAAGTTAATTGTTCTCATTGGTTAAGAAGTCCTCCTCCCTTGAAAAGTGTGAGGACTTGATTTTTTAAAGCTTTCATAACTTTATACTTTTAATAGAAAGGAAAGGTGTAATGTTTCCAAATTCCTGACAGATTAATCTTTGGGATTTGCCAACGAGAAATTGAAAATCTTTAAAATTCTACAAATAGTAAATGATTCTTAAAATATATTTATGGATGTCTAAGAAAATTACTACAAATAGAAAGAAAATATTAAATTTAGTATCATTTACAATATGTGATAGTGCATATTGAAACACTGGAAAACACCAGTGAAGAATATTAGGTTATCTTGAAATAGCGTAATGTTAATCCTAGCAAAGCTAATGTCACTTACTATATAGGATCATGTGCCAAATTTGCTAATGTAAGGACCTGTTTTGCTTTCAAAATGTATTATTTCTTAAAACATTATTCATAAGATTTGTTTAAATTATACTATGCATGTAGATTGATTAATATTTATTTTATTTACAAGCATGATTCACTGTTAGTAGCAAGCAGGGCTATGAACACACACTTAGAACATGGTCATAGGCACAAACAATATTACCTATTTGACTAGAAAATCCCTCTCTTCCTGCTCCTATTACCAGAAATGTCGACCTCAACTTCCAAGTTCCCTATTATTGTTTTCTGCTACCACTGTTAGGATTAGTTTTCTTTGAATCAATTTTGTCTCTATGTTGATTACTATGTTTTGTTTCTTACAACAGAATTATAATAACTTTTCCCATTTTATCCCATTTCTCAACTGAGCTTTCTTCTTTATTGCTGGAAACTTATTTTTGATCATCAATTTCAAAACCTAAGAGGTCGCTTGTGTCAAGCTAGCTACTTTAGAAATAAATTAGATAAAATGATATTAAAAAATACTGTGTAGGTCTCACAGCCTCAAAACTAGGCTTCAGAAGTAAATGGGTATGTGGAAGAAAAGTTGAAGCCATAATACTTAAAAAGTTAATGTATTAAGTGTTTATATTTTCTTATTACATTTTGATGTTATAAGTATTTAACTGAGCTTATATTTTTAGTTGTTAAGAAATACATAAGTTCAGTTCAGCTGCTCAGCTGTGTCTCACTCTTTGCAACCCCATGGACTGCGGCACGCCAGGCCTCCCTGTCCATCACCAACACCCAGAGTTTGCTCAAACTCATGTCCATCGAGTTGCTGTTGCCATCCAACCATCTCATACTCTGCCATGCCCTTCTCCTCCTGCCTTCAATCTTTCCCAGCATCAGGGTCTTTTCCAATGAGTCAGTTCTTCACATCAGGTGGCCAGAGTATTGGAGTTTCAGCTTCAGCATCAGTCCTTCCAATGAATGTTCAGGACTGATTTCCTTTAGGATGGACCAGTTTGATCTCCTTGCAGAAATATACATGTCTATTTAAAAATAAAGTTATGCAGAACTACTTATAATGAAAACAATACTTATTCTAATCTGCTTTTTCAGAAATATCTATTTTTGATTCTTTCAGCTGTTTGTCCCAGTTGTCATCTTAACATTTTTAAACAGTATGATTATTCTGTCATTTCTTGATAAATTATTTTTTTGATTCCTTCTGCTTATTTTCTGCCATGATAGAGAGGATATGGCCATCAACTCTCTCCCAATATTTTTTCCATCTTTCTGTTAAATTACATTATTATTTTTCAATCTCCTACTGGCTACTTTTCTAATTTTAATTGACATCACTTTTCCTCCCACATTACCTGTGAGCAGTATCTCTTGACTCCTGACTTTATAAGAGGAGAATATTAACACCCATGCCATTCTCTTCAGCTTTCCCATATCTTACAATTTCTGTAATTTTAACTTCTGCATCATCAGAGTTGATGTAAGCTTATTCCATTTTATAACATATGTATTTTCTATTTGACTATAGATTACAAAATTTGACAGCTAATATATATTTTCACATGATTCTGACTATATAAGAACAGTAAATGGAAGAGCCTATCAGGTTTTTGTATATCAAAATGTTCTGCTTCTATATCTTTACTGTTTCCTTTTGTATCTTGTCATCATTTAAAAAAAAACTAAGTCCCTGAATCCTGCTCTTGTCTTACCATTTGGAATTCCCATTTGAAAATTGTTTATATTTGAGCCTTTCTTTACCCGCTTTCTCAGACACCACTACCTTCAGTCACTAGCTGCTCTAACAATCTTACCTAAATATTGACTCAAAGCTGTAATTTTGAGATTTCCAACTAGGTTAAGAATTGCTTTCTTTCATATTTTGAAGGTGTTAGTATATCAGTTTCTAGCATGTAGTATTGATGATAAGTCTTCTGCTGGTAATTTTCTTTTATTTATAGGTACATTTTAATCCCCCCCCCCCCGCAGCTTTTAAAATTTTTCTCTTTATCCAAAGAGAACTCCACAATTTCACCTTAAAGTGTCTAGATGTATTTTTCTGTTTATTATGTCGAGCACTTAGTTACTGTTTCAATCCTGAGATCATGTCCTTTATTTCTGAGAAATTCTCATTCATTTTTCCTTTGATGATTTTCTTATCTCTGTTCACTCTGGTCTGAGCATGTGAATTCCAGTTGATTAGCCGTTGGACTTAGATGATACATTGATATACTCTTCATATTGTTTATATTTTCTCTCATTTTTCTGTTTTTTTTTTTTTACTAGTTTTTGGTAATATTTAATTTTTTATCTTTTGATGATTTTTATTAACTTTTTAAACTATTATTATTATTTTTTTATTTCAAGAGACATAGATTTCCACTCCTCTCATCAGTGCATCCTACCTACCTACCTATTATCTTTACTTCTATATGTACTAATTTATTTTAAAAGATTTTATTTCTATTATTTTAATGTTCTCAGTGGCAACCCACTCCAGAACTCTTGCCTGGAAAATTCCATGGACAGAGGAGCCTGGTGGGCTTATAATCCACGGGGTTACAAAGAGTCAGACACGACTGCGTGACTTCACTTCACTCACTTTACTTGCTTCATACTTTATCACTGGAGAAGGAAATGGCAACCCACTCCAGTACTCTTGCCTGGAGAATCCCATAGGCAGAGGAGCCTGGCAGGCCGTGGTCCATGGGGTCGCAGAGAGTCGGAAGGACTAAAGCGACTGAGCACACACGCATGCACTCTCTAAATTAAGTCCATCCCCTCTAGAGTAGCATTTTTCTTTTTAATATGAATTTCTCTATTTCATGTTGCAGATTTCTCAGAGATCTTATTATGCTTTACTGCCTAAATACATTTGAAAACAAAGCCATGTAAAGCACATCATAGTTCAGTGCAGAGTTGGGTATTTTGATAGGTTCATTTTAGAGCAATTGGACAGACATGTGACTGCTACAACTGTTTGAAAATATCAGATATTAGGAGATATTTTTTTTTCTGGGGCTCAGGAAATCCTTTAGAGAAGAGACCTATTTTTTATTTTATTTTTTTATCATCCAAGCAATAGACATCTGGCTGGGTGCCAGATGATGACAGAAAGATGGATGCTATGACTTATTAATGTTCCTATTTTTACCCCCAAGGCTTTATCTTTGTCTTAGGGTTTGAAGATACCAATGTCTTAGGGTTTGAAGATACCAATGTTTGAAGATACCCTTAACTAACTTTTCAAGCCTACTTCCCTGGGCAGTGGTTTCTTTTCCCCATACTATCATTTCTGTCGCACTTCCTTCTCTTTGTGATTCTTTCCTTGTGGACACAGGCTGCACCTAACTGCCACTATGGCCCAGGCAGGTAATTAAATAAATGAAGAAGACTGGTCTTCAAAAATGAACTTGATGTGCCCTGAAATGGAGATACTGTCACTATGCAGTTTCAATTATTGTGTTTTATTTCTTAATTAATTTAGTAAATTTTACAGAGGCAAAATGATATAACCAATAGCTGGTTGGCCTGTCATCTTGACTCAAGGGTCTACGTAGATACTAAACTCTAAAATAAATGTATTATTTCTTGTTGAGAAGGCTTTAGCTTCTATTACTTTCCATCACAGTCCTCCAAACTATCTTAAGTGAATATAAGTTCTAGAATAAACCATGTCCTTGCCATGTACAACTAACCTCAAACCACTTCGAAAAGCAAACATCATATTTCCTATTAAAAAATTTCAGTGTAGGAGGCTCTGAATAATCTAAAAGGCAGTAATTTTTACTTTGATTTTATAGTTCCATGACAGTATGCTTCATGTTTCTTTTTCATTTGGTCCTGAGGTATAAATTTACAGTTGAATATTGAGACATAACTCAGGGAAAGCGATTCCTCATGGGTCTAGGTTAATGTGGTACATTTATATAGCTTTCTGGTTCCAAAGATAGGACTGAGTTTAATATATAACCTTAGAACCAAATTGATGATATGTTCTTTGGTGGTGGTCACTTTTAGTATCATTTTTCTTGCCAGGCCTTTAGATAATGCAATGAAAAGTTAATGATTGTAATCTCAGATGAGATCTTCAATGTCATGGTTTTCTAATGTTGATTGAAGAAAGAATTGTTGAGAATTATTTGCATTATGTGATGATTTAGGGTTGATAGCGTACTGGATATTGAAAAAATGTAAATGAATCTGGACTTGAGAAGGACCTATGAAGGAATGCTTATAAACCAGGCCAAAATGGATATATAATTTGTCACACCCTCCTTGTTATTATTGGAAACTTGATCAGTTTTCAGAGTTAATGCTTGAAGTGTCACAGAATATGCCAGCTTAAAATATTCCTGTAGGAATTCAAGGCATGCCACCCTCAAGTATTCCACTTTGTTTTATTGATTACTTTTAGTTGTAGGTACCTGGAAAATAGCAAATTCAGAGACTTTCTCTGAATTCCCCTTATTTACTTAAAGACAAATGCTCTAAAAGGAACTCATTGACATTGACATTGAAGTCACTCAGTTGTGTCTGACTGTTTGCAACCCCATGGACTGTAGCCTACCAGGCTCCTCCATCCATGGAATTTTCCAGGCAAGAGTATTGAAGTGAGTTGCCATTTCCTTCTCCAAAAAGAAACTCAGTGGTCATCAATCTTACCCAGAGGTAGGGGAGTGTTCATCATTCAAGGAGGATTAACTTATCACAAAATAGGACACTAGAGGTTGACACCACATCCAGATAAGCTTTGTCACAAACCATCATACCTCTAATATGTTTTTCTAAAGGCTCATTCATCTTTTCTAAAAATCACTCACTGTCCCTTCAGAGTCCTGCATCTCCTTCCCCTTCCTGTATTAAGATGGTATTTAAACCTGAATTCTAAGCCACCTCTAAAAGTTCTTTATTTTTGCCCCTGCAGATCTTCTATGTATTCATGAGCTACATGTGTCAGTAAACTGCTTTTTCTCTTGTTAATCTGTATTTTGTCAGAGGGGCCCCAGTGAGAACTTAGAAGGGTAGTAAAATTAGGTAGAAAACTTATTCTTCCTTCCCTGCAATGCAAATGCATGACCTGATGGAAATGAATTAGGTCCCAAAAGTCTCCATGAGAGTGTCCCAAGCTACTGCAAATAAATGTAAAATCTATTGTAAAATACTATGTTTTTCCCACAAAGTTAATTTTAAGCCCTAGCTATAAACATACAATATAAAAACAGTGTGCTTTCTATTCTAAATAGCTTCAAAGCAGATTCCTAACTTCTACTGCAACCTGATTTCTACTTGTAAGTCCCTCCTATTTAGAAAATTCATTAGCACTATCGTATTATCAATGGAAAAATTGTAATAGCATACAACCACAATTCATATGCATATCTGTAAAAAAAAATCTGAGAATAGGGCATTTGTGTTTTAAAATCCATAAAAACATGTTTTGAAAGTTTTAATTCAGTTTTAAGTCTAACTTACTCAGATATTTAGAGCAAACAACAGGTTTTTAATGTGTTTGGATTACCCTAAGAATTCAACATGATGGGAATATCTTCATTAAGCCTGTCAGTGCCCTGCCTTGAGCTAGAGAAAGTAAAATTAAAGCTCAGCAGACATGAACAGCATGGTTTACTGCTCAGGTTCTTCATGATAGAGATTTCTAAACAACTGATGAAGTTGTGGTGCTATAAATTGATTGCTGGAATGGGCAGTGGTGTACCCCAGAGCTGTTTTTTCCTTTTCACACTCTGCTTAACTGGTCAGTCATAGCCTTGTGTTTAAGTCAGTATTCCAACTTCTAAAAGATTATTGAACTGTTGCAAAGTGACACAATATAGAGGTTCATTTAAGCTGCTAAAATTGAAAAGTATCTCAGATAATAAACACGTAAGCCCAGTGCTGTCTGACCAACATGGATAGCATATTAAAAGCAGAGACATTACTTTGCCTACAACAGTCTTCCTAGTCAAAGCTATGGTTTTTACAGTAGTCACATATGGATGTGAGAGTTGTACCATAAAGAAAACTGAGTAACAAAGAATTGATGTTTTTAAACTGTGATGTTGGAGAAGACTCTTAGGAGTCCCTTCAACTGCAAGGAGATCAAAGCAGTCAATCCTAAAAGAAATGAGTCCTGAATATCAGGACTGATGCTGAAGCTGAAACTCCAATGCTTTGGCCACCTGATGTGAAGAACTGACTCATTTGAAAAGATTCTGATGCTGGGAAAGATTGAAGGCAGGAGGAGAAGGGGACAACAGAGGGCGAGATGGTTTGATGGCATCACCAACTTGAGGGACATGAGTTTGAGCATGCTCTGGGAGTTGGTGATGGACAGGGAAGCCTGGCATGCTGCAGTCCATGGGGCTGCAAAGAGTCGGACATGACTGAGCAACTGAACTGAACTGAAAGCCCAGTGATATCCTAGTCTCCCAACTAAAAATGTCAGAAAGGTACCACCTATTCTTTTTAAGTTGCAGATTAAGTAAATTTTTAGTTTCTTTGGAAAATTATCCAGAAGGAGAAAGGATCCACTTAACATATGCTTCTCTTTTGGTGTACTGATCTCTTTTGATTTCCTTAAATCATTTCACATAAGCTAGAAAGCTGACCTTCTGCCATTTTGTGTGTGTGTGTAAAAGAAGCTTATGGTGTCTACTTTTCAAACATAAATCTTGTAATAAATACATTAGACTTGCAGAAAGTTTTATGAAATACTTCAAAGACCTCTCTAGTCTTGACTATAAAAGTATATTTAGTTTACTTCAATGGACATGAGTTTGAACAAACTCCGGGAGATAGTGAAGGACAGGGAAGCCTGAAGTGTTGCAGTCCAGTTCAGTACAGTTCAGTTGCTCAGTCATGTCCGACTCTTTGCAACTCCATGGACTGCAGCACTCCAGGCCTCCCTGTCCATCACCAACTCCTGGAGTTTACTCAAACTCATATCCATTGAGTCAGTAATGCCATCCAACCATCTCATCCTCTGTCATCGCCTTCTCCCACCTTCAATCTTTCCCAGCATTAGGGTCTTTTCAAATTAGTTAGTTCTTCATATCAGGTGGCCAAAGTATTGGAGTTTCAACTTCAGCATCAGTCTTTCCAATGAATATTTAGGACTGATTTCCTTTAGGATGGACTGGTTGGATCTCCTTGCAGTCCAAGGGTCTCTCAAGAGTCTTCTCCAACACCACAGTTCAAAAGCCTCAATTCTTCAGTGCTCAGCTTTCTTTACAGTCCAACTCTCACATTCATACATGACTACTGGAAAAACCAAAACTTTGACTAGATGGACCTTTGTTGGCGAAGTAATGTCTCTGCTTTTTAATAACCTATCTAGGTTGGTCATAACTCTTCTTCCAAGGAGCAAGTGTCTTTTAATTTCATGGCTACAGTCACCATCTGCAGTGTTTTGGAGCCCCCTCAAATAAAATCTGTCACTGTTTCCATTGTTTCCCCATCTATTTGCCACAAAGTGATGGGATCCGATGCCATGATCTTCGTTTTCTGAATGTTGAGCTTTAAGCCCACCTTTTCACTCTCCACTTTCACTTTCATCAAGAGACTCTTTAGTTCCTCTTTGCTTTCTGCCATTACTGCAGTGTCATCTGCATATCTGAGGTTATTTATATTTCTCCCAGCAATCTTGATTCCAGCTTGTGTTTCTTCCAGCCCAGCATTTCTCATGACGTACTCTGCATATAAGTTAAATAAGCAGGGTGACAATATATAGCCTTTCCCATACTCCTTTCCTGATTTGGAACCAGTCTGTTGTTCCATGTCCAGTTGTAACTGTTGCTTCCTGACCTGCATATATATTTCTCAGGAGGCAGGTCAAGTGGTCTGGTATTCCCACCTCTTTCAGAATTTTCCACAGTTTGTGGTGATCCACACAGCCAGTGGATGTTGGAATTTGATCTCTGGTTCCAAACTGCAGATGTGTGAACAAAATAAATGATCACAATTATGTTTTTGTATTTATGCATGTTGCTAAGCAGTAAAGGATCACCGTTTCAGGGCATTATACTTAAGCTTGTGGGGGTGTAATTTGTCAGTGTTCCTTTCCTCTGTAAAAGGACTTACGTCTGCACACTAAATCATAGCCCATAGCTAAAGGTGGTTTCTACATTTTTAAAGTGTTATCAAAAGGAAAAACCCAAAATAAGCAAACAAAAGCACCGAGAATATAGAACAGAGGCTATGCATGTCCTGCAAAGAATCAAACATTTAGTATCTGACACTTGACCGAAAAACTGCTCACCTCTCTTTGTAATAATCCACCTTCTCTCAGGTACTTGGCATTAATTGTGCTGTTCGTTTTGTACTGGAAGAAAAGCTTGGCAACAATAATAATCATCAGAAATCTTTCTTTAAGGAGCCTGTCACAGACTTCTTTCCATAACTAACTTAAACTTCAAAAACAGTTGCACATTTTTTCTGAGTGTCTTCATGAAAATATGTTGATTTTTCCCATTAAGATACAATAGACCTTAGTTCAGGAAAATATATTTGGGGTGTTATATATATATCTCAGAATCGTAAATTATTGAACAATTTTTGGGTAAAAAATTGCTGGAAATCTAAAAATACATTTGGTACATTATCTCAGGTTGAAATAATATGAATTGGAAGGGAAGGTTATTTGTATACATTTGTATTTTATATTATGGTTGTATATTGGAACTAAAGATTTCTAAGACCAAAACCGAACTAAAAAATGTGAATGCATAACAGCAAAAATTTTACATTTATACTTAGGTGACTGAATTGATAAATTCAGACACCATGTCAAAGACAACTACTAGCCCAGACTTGTACTCAACATTGATGCTGTTCCATGAGCTCAATGTGCCTGTAAAAATCATAGAATCTGGCCAAAGAGTCATTTGCTCAGAGTTGCTTTTACATTAGATATTTCCAGTATACCTCTAATTTTATATTCAATGACTGCTCATATCCAAACTTTTATCAATGTGCTCTGAAGAATAAGAGTATTTTAGACAGGAAAAACAATGTAATTTTGAGATTTTTGAATTCTGCTTACCGTTGGCAGTAGTGGGTGGGGAGCTGTCTGGGTAAAAGTAGACATGGCAAGAATCTTCCTTACTTGACACACAAGGAGAGAGATTCATATCCACACATTGTTCTGTGGATTTTCTTTCTTTTTTTTTTTTTTTTTTTTTGTTAAATTACTTACTGTGTTTGAAAGCTAGAGCTTTGAGTTGGTAAAAATTTTAATTAGAAATATCTTTGGCATTTAATCTGCCATCATTTTGCCATTTACCAATGAAATGTGTCAATAGAAAATCACAAGTGTCAAAGAAATGATTTTACAATTAGCATACTCTTAAGTATTGGCTCACTCAGTCCTTTACCAGGGGCCTCAGTGATTTTTAGAGAGAACATAATGCAGATCTTATAAGGCTGCATTTAATCCCTTGATAAGTTGGAAATTGCTGTGGAACTTTAATTTTGGAAATATGTTTTTAGTGAAAGATAAAATAGATGTGATGACATAAAGAAGCAAAACAAGTAACAACCTTTCAAAGAGATTCAACATAATTGTTACAAAGTGAAAACCTTTTAGAACCTCCCATACATTTCAGCAAAAATTGCATTGTTTCCCATTACAGTTTTTATAGAGCCTCTGTAATATTGGTTCATAAAATGTCTGCAGAAATTATCTACGGAAGTTGGAAGAAGAAAAGACCTGCTAAGGCATCTATTTCATTTACAAGCCATCAATAACTAATGTAAGACACAACAATAATGCAACATTAAGGTTAAACATTTAAACACAGAAGTCAGGAAATGCAAAAATCAAGGATCTCATAATAACATCAAACACCCACAGTGCACAGATAAAATATTTTTGATTGCTAATTATACTGTTAAGTGTTATACCTTGAAATGAAGCACATGAAATATGAACAGACTAATGTTCCCTTGAGATACTTAAGTTGCATTTCCTGGCTTTTACATTTGAACTGGAAACTTTAAAAGTTTCATTGACATAGATTTTTGTTTTTCATTTCCTTCCTTTATTTTTGAATAAAAAAAAAAAATCCATTGATCACTGATGTCCTTAACAGTGCTAAGAGTTACTCTCAGCCGCTGTTGAGCTTTCAGAAGTGATTTTAAAATTAGACTGGTAAAATTAACCAGAATCTTGGTTACAGTCCTCAGGATGTGGTCTTCCCTGTTTCTGAGCATGAGTCTGATGTTGTGGTTTGACCCTTTTGTTTAAACATGGAGGTACCTTCCCTAAATAGATCCACTTTGTCCCATGTTTGTAGATTTCTAAATTTTACAAAGTACAATTTGAAAAGAAATATGGGTTATTTATCTGGAAGGGGGCATGGCAACCCACTCCAGTATTAATGCCTGGAGAATGTCCATGAACAGAGGAGCCTGGTGAGCTACAGTCCATGGGGTCACAAAGAGTCAGACACGACTGAGTGACTAAGCACATGGGTTATTTATATGTCAACATCTGATAAACTTTGATCTGAGGAATGCTTTTTAAGAGGGCAGAGTCTCTCTTTTAAAACACTGCTCTTAATAAAGGTAATTAAAGGAGGAAGACAGGAAAAGACCTATCCATGCAGAGCGCAGGATTAAAAAAAAAAAATACCTGGAATGTGAGATTAGAAATGGAATATAAACTTAAATCAGAGAATTAATATCAATGAGGTAAAGGAGAAAAAGACTTAGGAAGTAGATGACACCTTCATCAATACTCTATTGCTTACGGTATAAAGTCCTGATGCCTAATATCATAAACAAAGTCTTCCCAAAATTACCTCTAACCTACCTCTTGTGTGAGGCTGAGTTCAGTTCAGTTCAGTCGCTCAGTTGTGTCTGACTCTTTGCGACCCCATGAATCACAGCACACCAGGCCTCCCTGTCCATCACCAACTCCCGGAGTTCACTTAGACTCACATCCATCAAGTCAGTGATGCCATCCAACCATCTCATCCTCTGTCGTCCCCTTCTCCTCCTGCCCCCAATCCCTCCCAGCATCAGGGTCTTTTCCAATGAGTCAACTCTTTGCATCAGGTAGCCAAAGTATTGGAGTTTCAGCTTTAGCATCATTCTTTCCAATGTACACCCAGACTAATCTCCTTTAGGATGGACTGATTGGACCTCCTTGCAGTCCAAGGGACTCTCAAGAGTCTTCTCCAACACCTCAGTTCAAAAACATCGATTCTTTGGCACTCAGATTTCATCACAGTCCAACTCTCATATCCATACATAACCACTGGAAAAACCATAGCCTTGACTAGATGGACCTTTGTTGGCAAAGTAATGTCTCTGCCCTTTAAAATGCTATCTAGGTTGGTTATAACTTTCCTTCCAAGGAGTAAGTGCTTTTAATTTCATGGCTGCAATCACCATCTGCAGTGATTTTGGAGCCCTCAAAAATAAAGTCTGTCACTGTTTCCACTGTTTCCCCATCCATTTCCCATGAAATGATGTGACCAGATGCCATAATCTTCGTTTTCTGAATGTTGAGCTTTAAACCAACTTTTTCACTCTCCTTTTTCACTTTAATCAAGAGGCTCTTTAGTTCCTCTTCACTTTCTGCCATAAGGGTGGTGTCATCTGCATATGAAGAAGGCAATGTCACCCCACTCCAGTACTCTAGCCTGGAAATTCCCATGGACAGAGGAGCTTGGTAGGCTGCAGTCCATGGGGTCTTTAAGAGTTGGACACAACTGAGCGACTTCATTTTCACTTTTCACTTTCATGCATTGGAGAAGGAAATGGCAACCCACTCCAGTGTTCTTGCCTGGAGAATCCCAGGGACGGGGGAGCCTGGTGGGCTGCCGTCTATGGGGTGGCACAGAGTTGGACATGACCGAAGCAA
Organism: Tragelaphus eurycerus; assembly: GCA_935064755.1. Lineage (NCBI taxonomy): Eukaryota > Metazoa > Chordata > Mammalia > Artiodactyla > Bovidae > Tragelaphus > Tragelaphus eurycerus. Next base: position 1,124,453 of record CAKXYN010000228.1, on the reverse strand, counting down.
CTTAGCAGCAGCAGCAGCAGCATCTGCGTATCTGACATTATTGATATTTCTCCCGGCAATCTTGATTCCAGCTTGTGCTTCTTCCAGTCCAGCATTTCTCACGATGTACTCTGCATATAAGTTAAATAAGCAGGGTGACAATATTCAGCCTTGACATACTCCTTTTCCTATTTGGAATCAGTCTGTTGTTCCATGTCCAGTTCTAACTGTTGCTTCCTGACCTGCATACAGGTTTCTCAAGAGGCAGGTCAGGTGGTCTGATATTCCCATCTCTTTCAGAATTTTCCAGTTTATTGTGATCCACATAGTCAAAGGCTTTGGCATAGTCAATAAAGCAGAAATCAATGTTTTTCTGGAACTCTCTTGCTTTTTCAATGATCCAACAGATGTTGGCAATTTGATCTCTGGTTCCTCTGCCTTTTCTAAAACCAGCTTGAACATCTGGAATTTCACGGTTCACGTATTGCTGAGCCTGGCTTGGAGAATTTTGAGCATTACTTTACTAGTGTGTGAGATGAGTGCGATTGTGTGGTAGTTTGAGCATTCTTTGGCATTGCCTTTCTTTGGGATTGGAATGAAAACTGACCTTTTCCAGTCCTGTGGCCACTGCTGAGTTTTCCAAATTTGCTGGCATATTGAGTGCAGCACTTTCACAGCAGCATCATTCAGGATTTGAAATAACTCAACTGGAATTCCATCACCTCCACTAGCTTTGTTCGTAGTGATGCTTTCTAAGGCCCACTTGACTTCACATTACAGGATGTCTGGCTCTAGGTGAATGATCACATCATCTTGATTATCTGGGTCGTGAAGCTCTTTTTTGTACAGTTCTTCTGTGTATTCTTGCCACCTCTTCTTAATATCTTCTGCTTCTTTTGGGTCCATGCCATTTCTGTCCTTTATCGAGCCCATCTTTGCATGAAATGTTCCCTTGGTATCTCTGATTTTCTTGAAGAGATCTCTAGTCTTTCCCATTCTGTTGTTTTCCTCTATTTCTTTGCACTGATCACTGAGGAAGGCTTTCTTATCTCTCCTTGCTATTCTTTGGAACTCAGCATTAAGATGTTTTTATCTTTCCTTTTCTCCTTTGCTTTTCACTTCTCTTCTTTTCACAGCTATTTGTAAGGCCTCCCCAGACAGCCATTTTGCTTTTTTGCATTTCTTTTCCATGGGGATGGTCTTGATCCCTGTCTCCTGTACAATGTCATGAACCTCATTCCATAGTTCATCAGGCAATCTATCTATCAGATCTAGTCCCTTAAATCTATTTCTTACCTCCACTGTATAATCATAAGTAATTTGATTTAGGTCATATCTGAATGGTCTAGTGGTTTTCCCTACTTTCTTCAATTTCAGTCTGAATTTGGCAATAAGGAGTTCATGGTCTGAGCCACAGTCAGCCACTGGTCCTGTTTTAGCTGACTGTATAGAGCTTCTCCATCTTTGGCTGCAAATATAATCAATCTGATTTTGGTATTGACCATCTGGTGATGTCCATGTGTAGAGTCTTCTCTTTTGTTGCTGGAAGAGGGTGTTTGCAATGACCAGTGCATTCTCTTGCAAAACTCTACTAGCCTTTGCCCTGCTTCATTCGATATTCTAAGGCCAAATTTGCCTGTTACCCCAGGTGTTTCTTGACTTCCTACTTTTGCATTCCAGTCCCCTATAATGAAAAGGACATCTTTTTTGGGTGTTAGTTCTAAAAGGTCTTGTTGGTCTTTATAGAACCATTCAACTTCAGCGTCTTCAGCATTACTGGTTGGGGCATAGGCTTGGATTACCGTAACATTGAATGGTTTGCTTTGGATATGAACAGAAATCATTCTGTCATTTTTGAGATTGCATCCAAGTACTTCATTTTGAACTCTTTTGTTGACCATGATGGCTACTCCATTTCCTCTGAGAGATTCAAGCCCACAGTAGTAGATATAATGGTCATCTGAGTTAAATGCTCCTATTCCAGTCCATTTTATTTCATTGATTCCTAGAGTGTCGATGTTTACTCTTGCCATCTTCTGTTTGACCACTTCCAATTTGCCTTTATTCATGGACCTAACATTCCAGGTACCTATGCAATATTGCTCTTCAGAGCATTGGACCTTGCTTCTGTCACCAGTCACATTCACAACTGAATATTTTTTTTGCTTTGGGTCCATCCTTTCATTCTTTCTGGAGTATTTCTCCACTGATCTCCAGTAGCATATTTAGCACCTACTGACCTGGGGAGTTCTTCTCTCAGTATCCTATCATTTTACCATTTCATACTGTTCATGGGGTTCTCAAGGCAAGAATACTGAAGTGCTTTGCCATTCTCTTCTCCAGTAAGCAGAGTTGCAGACCCCCAAAAATGTCCTATGTCCTAGTCCCCAGAATTTATGGCTGTGTTACTGTACATAGCATAACCAGGTGTGGTTAAGGATCTTGAGATGGGGTGACTATGTGGATCCTTACAAGGGACAGAAGGAGGCAGGAAACTCAGAGGAGACACACAGTAGAAGCAGAGATTGGAGTTTTGCAATTGCTGGCTTTGAAGATGGAAAGTGGTCACAGGCCTAGGAATGCAGATGTCCCTTAGAGTCTGGAAAATTAAGGAATGGATTCTGAACCTCCAGAAGGAAGATGGCCCTGCTGATACCTTGATTTTAGTCCCATAAGAACCATTTGGTCTTCTGACCTCCAAAATTGTGAGACAGTGAATTTGTGTTGTTTTAAAGCAATCAACTCTGGTAATTTGTTACAGTGGCAATAAGGAAACTAATGCAACTTTATATACTCACAATGACAATATCATATTACTTTATCTCAATGACGCCATCTATCATAAAACATAAAACTAATTTGATAAGGGACTTGGAGGTGGGTACAAAACACAAGCATTTGTTTTATGAGCAAATTGCTTATCTTAATCAATGCAATACAATTATCTTTTTAAACACAACAATCAAATTTCACCCACATTTTCCTTACAGTCGGAATATAAAGATTCTTCTGATTTTCTTTAGGCTATTAGAAATTGTGTGGTTTTTTCTTGACAAACTACTTTTCATAACCCACGTCCACAATTTCTTTAGAGATAAACATTGGCATTTTGAGGTTTTCTATTTGCATTTGATTCTTGTTCATTCATAGATCCTTTTTTTCTTTAATTGAATTACATGCTGCTGGAAGTTTAATAGCTTCTTTTGAAAACCTAGTAGAAGCATTTGTCAGGCAGATGTTGGTGCCCCAAAGATAGTCCTCACGACTCATGAATCAGCCATGCTGTGCTTTGCTGCCTTTAAAAGTCTTACGATTTATTCTCAAAGACTGGCAATGTCTTCTGTCTCTAATTGCATTACCTGGATGTGACAGACAATCTTCTGCATACTCAAGCTACTTCACAGTGTAATCTTTTTTGAAGATATTTAAGTGACAATTAGAGATCCATATTTCAGTGAAAATTCAACTGCATGTAACACTATCAGTGCAAGAACTCAAATGAGGTAGTGAGCAAACACCTTTCAAGCAGACTGGTTTCCTATCCTCAGGAAAAAAACAATTGAATTTTATATTATTCCTCTGTTTTTCAGCTGAAAAGATTATTTTATATTGATTATTTGGTACATCTTGAGTTTTAGATACATTAAACAAACAAAAAAAAAACTTGTCCTTTTGGGGTCCAAGAACTATGGTAAGTAAGTGAGTAAGTGAAGTCACTCAGTCGTGTCCCACTCTTTGAGACCCCATGGACTGTAGTCTACCAGGCTCTTCTGTCCATGGGATTATCCAGTAAAGAAATATGAATAGCTAACACAGTATAATCCAGATGAGGAATCTGAGGTGGGGAGGAGATAAATAACTTCCTGAAGATCACAGAGTTAACAGATAGTAGGGTTAGCTCTCACATAGAGTGTGCTATCTCTCTCTAAAGCCTGGGTTTTTAACCACTGCACTCCTCACCCTATCTCCTGTTCTTACAACTTATACTAAATTTCTTGGTGGTTCATCAACATGTGGTCTTCTTCATAGCCTCTGTGTGGTTAGGTGCATGGTATCCACTTCTACACCTGGCAACTTCTTTAAGCAGAGTGGCTAAAGAAATGTGTCCTAAGCTTAAATGATTAGCATTCTGCCCACCCCACAGCCCGCCCCCCCACCCCATTTACTAACTAGGCCTCAGTGGCCTCATTTCCAAAATGCAGATTACTTAGTTTATATCTTACTTTATATCTCATAGATTTGCAGCAAGGGCTAAGGGAGGTAATACAGATCAAATATTTAATAACAATGCCAGGGGAATAAGAAATTATACTTAATGAGAAGGATAAGAGGAAGAAAATAAGAATAACATGTATTTTCTTCCTAACAATTTCTACCATTTTTCATGGCATAAAATTTTTATCCCCTTCAATTCAGTGACAGTCAGCAAATGCAGTTTGACCTTTGGCTCTGTGTTAGTTTTACTCTCATCAAAGGAATTAATAGTGCTACAGGAAGTATAAAGATCCTTTGTAATGGGGAGAGCCTCTACATGTTGTCAAAGAAAAACAGAGGTAGCCACTAGTTAAAGGTGGTAAAGACAGTTTATTCTGTAATTTTGCAATAAAGAAAAAGAGACTTCAGTGTGGCACTGAGCTCAGTTCCTCAATAAGTACAAGTGAGGATTTATAGCCAGAGAGCAGAATGAGCAGGGTCAATGGTGAAAGATTACTAAGAGCAGACATCAAGGGTTGTTGGGGGATTCTTGCTAAATCCCTTAATAAGATTCTTGCTGAAGGCAAGATGACCAGATATCAAAGTGAGGGATAAGAACTTGATCAGAGCTGAAGAGTGATCACATATTAATGATGTAGGAATGACTTAGCAGAGTTCTCGCTAAAATTTGATTTAGCAGGGATGGACATGAAAAGCCAAGGTCAACACCATCTCAAGAGAAAGGCTAAGAGAAGTATAACTAAATTTTAGTCAAAGAGAGACTTTTGTCATGGGCAAATTTGGAAAAGAGTAGGAGAGCTCTAATGAGGTGTTTTAAGCATTCAAAGTCTTAACATTTGAAGAGCAGGGATATTTGGTGTTTGCTATGTAGGTTCCTCTATTCTGTCCCCAAAGGTATGTTTCTAGATCTGGGGTAACACAATTGCATGGAGAAGCTCAGTTGGTAAAGAATCCACCTGCAATGCAGGAGACCCTGGTTTGATTCCTGGGTCAGGAAGATCTGCTGGAGAAGGGAAAGGCTACCCACTCCAGTGTTCTGGCCTGGAGAATTCCATGGACTGTATAGTCCATGGGGTTGCAAAGAGTCAGACATGACTGAGTGACTTTCATCATCATCATCATGTGAGTTACTACTTCTTAATGCTGAGTGAATCTAGAAGATGACATTATCTACTACTTATTCTGGATACTACCTCACTCACATTTCCCTGATCTTGAATAGGCACTGTATCTCAGTGAAATTACAGCAGTTTTTTACTGAAAAATTTTAAATGATTTTGTACTTTGTTTTTATAGGTTAGGCTGTCCCTTTCACTAAGCAGCAAGGCTTTTAAATTCTCACATTTACTGATTACACTTCTTCTAAAGGTATTTGTTAAACCTTTGAAAGTGAAAGTGTTAGTTGCTCACTAACTAGTGTTTGCGACCCTGTGTGTGGACTGTAGCCTCCCAGGTCCTCTGTCCATGGAATTCTCCAGCAAGAATAATGGAGTGGATGCCATTCCCTTCTCCAGGGGATCTTTCTGATCCAGGGATTGAACCGAAGTCTCCTGCACTGCAGGCAGATTCTTTACCATCTGAGCCATCAGGGAAACCCCATTAAAACCTTTACTTGTTCCAAAGGTATGGCAAACCAAATGACAATGTCCCTTTAGCATTTTTTACACAGTTGAGTTAATGATGATGGATCACTTTCACCTTAGAAATAAATGCATGTTTGAATGTACTCGCACATGCTTTATAGACACATACACATGTAGGTCCAGCAAGAGCAAAGAGGAATAGTTTGGAGCCATTTAAATAGATACTTTGACTTTAGAAGAAAATTGGAAATCAGAGACAAATATCAAAGAGGGGAAAAAATGTAGGAACTTGAGAGAAACCACTATTTTCACTATTCTCTGACCTTTGGTACATTATTTATCTAGTAGGTTGCAATGAGCTTTAATATTTGAAAAAGGTCAGATTCATGTACCATATTTGAATAATGTAGGCAGCAGTGGTCTAGAGAATTATCATACTTAGATGAGGAAGTGTGATTTTCCAACCTGGTTTCACTTCTGCCCCTGATTTGTTTGACCTGAGGTGAGTCATTCTTTTCTTTGTCTGTTCATGGTGATAATAAGATCTCTTTTTCCCCTTTCTAATATAGATGTTGTGAAGAATGCAATAATCTTCTAACTGACCTTTCTCCTTTTACACTGTCTTCTGAAACTACCTATATACGAACTTCTGAAAACACTGCTTTACACTCAATTTTCCTATTCAAAAATCCCCATGTCTTCCCATGGTATGGTATCCAAAGTCCTCCCATTTTTAATACCAAGCAATTGCTGATCATCCTCAATGTGCTAGACATTGTGCTGTGCACTATTAACAACCTTTAATCTTCAGACTACTATGAGCATAGCTACTAATGCTCACACCCTTTTAAATATAAAGAGACTCTCCAATAACACAAGTTTGAAGACAAACCCATTGGATTCTTGGCTTTTGCTTTTTCTACATGCTTATTCATGCTGTTGCTACCTAGTGCTTTACAACCACACACACACACACACACACACACACACACACACACACACATACACACATGCATACACACATGATCTTTTCTTTAGAACTTTATTTTCCCAAACTGCTTTCAAAAAGGATACGAGATGGGACAATAAAATTCAGTTACATTATAAATAAACAAGAACTATGTAAAGGAAGAGAAAACAGGCATTTTATCTCCATTTACGTACCTGTGTCTGCTCTGGCACCACTCCAAGCCTCTTGCATAGCCTGTAGCTGTGGCAACCTACATTTGTATTCCCCCTCCACTGTTAGCCTATACTATTCAAGTGCCATACATAGGGTAGAGTGACTCTTTTAAAACACAAACCATGGTATCTGGTTAAAATATTCTACTGGTTCCCATTATATTTAGGGTATGATGTCATGACTTCTCTCACATGTCACACTCAGTTCTCAATCTTCATCTCTTTCCTTTCCTCATCCACTTCACTTCAGTCATAATGACCTTCTTAGTAATACATCCAGGGTGCTTTGCTCTCGTTGTTGACTAGCCCTGGCATGTTCTAAACCTAGACTTTCATGTGAATAGCCCCTTCTCATTGTTCAGATTTTAGCTTCTAGTTTTCTAGTTCTAGGTCAGTATGTATAGACATACACCATCCTTTTTTTAATGACTGCATGGTATTATTCTTATGAATGCAACTTAATTTAGTTAACCTGTCTTGTACCAGTAGGCATTCAGATTCTGCCCAGTGTCTTCTAACTACAAAAATGAAAAATACATCTGCAGTATGAATGACTACTTATACATATCAACATAATTAAAGGAGATTATTTATAAAGATAATTGAATGAATTAGAATTACAAGATCAAAGGGTATGGCATGATTATTTTTTATAAATTTTGCCAAGCCAGAAAGTTTAATTTAATTTAATTTTTTTACAGCTTTATTTAGGTAAAATTGACAAATAAAAACTATATATTTAAGGAGTACTACATTGATGGTTTGATATATGAATACCATATATCAAAATATATGGTGTGAAATAATTATCTCAATCAAGTTAATGAACACATCCATCACCTCACATATTGATTTTTTTTTGTTTGAATGTGGAATACCTATTCTTTCAGAAAGTTTCAAGCATATAATATAGTATTATTAACCATAGTCATCACGCTGTATATTGTTGTTGTTCTGTCGTATCCAACTCTTTGTGACCCCAGGGACTGTAGCATGCTGTATATTAGATCCCAGAACTCATTCATCTTATAAGTGAAAGCTTGTACATTTGACTAACGTCACCCCATTTTTCCTCATCAGCCCTGGGTGACTACTGTTCTACTCAGAGAGTTTAATTTTAAAGCATAATTCAGTGACAGACATTTTTAAAGATAGCATATTAAAAAGCAGAGATATTACTTTGCCAACAAAGGTCCATCTAGTCAAAGCTTTGGTTTTCCCAGTAGTCATGTATGAATGTGAGAGTTGGCCTATAAAGAAAGCTGAGTGTCGAAGAATTGATGCTTTTGAACTGTGGTGTTGGAGAAGACTCTTGAGAGTCCCTTGGACTGCACAAAGATCCAGCCAGTACATTCTAAAGGAGATCAGTCCTGAATATTCATTGGAAGGATTGATGCTGAAGCTGAAGCACCAATACTTTGGCCACCTGATATGAAGAACTGACTCATTTGAAAAGACCCTGATGCTGGGAATAATTGAAGGCAGGAGGAGAAGGGGACGACAGAGGATGAGATGACTGGATGTCATCACCAACTCAATGGACATGAGTTTGAATAAGCTACGGGAGTTGGTGATGGACAGGGAAGCCTGGCTTGCTGCAGTCCACGGGGTTGCAAAGAGTTGGCTACTGAACTGAACTGAACTGAAGCTAAGGTACTGATAACATGTAGCTTTATGAAGCTCTAACTTGATCCAAGGATAGAATTTTGAAAGCTTTCAGGATTGGTTGTCTTAAATGATTTTCCTTGATGTGTACTTGTCTCAGCAGGGTTTCAAATATGAATTATTTTCTGAACATAACCTTGTACATTCCTTGTAACTAACTAAAGAATGAGCCAGAGCCTTAGTGGTATGGAATAAAAAGAAGAGCTGACCCTCTGCTATGCACACTGAAAAGCTTGAGCTGTATTTTTGGCTAAATGGAGCATCCCAAGCTTCTCTATGGGAATAAACCAGACTGTTCTATTGACTGAATACTCACTCTCTGCCTTCTCCATGTTCAGAAGGGCAAGAACCAAGGTTGCCTCCTCGTGTTTCTCCTGACTACAGCAAAAAAAAAGACCATCTTTCCCTTTTCTTCACTCCTTCCACACTTACTGGCTGCACTATTGACCCCCAAATATTCTGTGCGTGTGTGTGTGTGTGTGTGTGTGTGTGTGTGTGTGTGTGCTTTCAGTCATATCTGAGTCTTTGCTACCCCATAGATTGTAGCCTGCCAGGCTCTCTGTCCATGGAGTTTTCCAGGAATGTGTTGCTATTTCCTCCCTCAGGGATCTTCCCAATCCAGGGATTGAATCTGTCTCTCTTGTGTCTCCTGCATTGGTAGGCAGATTCTTAACCACTGCACCACCTAAGAATACACTGCACCTTATAATTTACTATTTGTCTCTTATATATCTTCCTTCTCTCACTTGGATTGTATGGTGCTCAAGCACAGAAATGTCACACCCCTCTTCTCATTTCCAAATCTCATTCAGCAACTCACTCATTCTGATACAAAAAGCAGAATGATTATGCTACTGACTATCCACAACAACTAATAGGATCTGTTCCTCTCTCCATTCTTTGAACCAGTATCCCTCTAGCCTATGATATTCCAACAGGAGGCTACTGACCCTTAGCAGGAGCTGATCTCCAGTGTGGAATATTTTATTTCCATATGAATCTCATATCAGGATGAACCTGTGACCTTGGTTTGGTTAGCTGTTTTCTAACCAACTGAACCCACGACTAAACAATTTTAAGGTAATATTTCCATTACAACTCATTGTTATGCTGACTCTAAGAAGAAAACAAACTATAGCGTTGGAGGAAAAAAGCATCAAAAAGTTGCCAGTAAGAGAAAATTGGGGTTATATGGTCAGTCTATCTGCCGTGTCAGCCTCAGTACGCTTCCTCTGTAATGAGCAATGCAGTGATCCATTTATATATCACAAAAGACGACTGAATTTAAATTTCTAGATGCAGTCATTATTGATGTTTTCATATCCTGGCACAGTAGCATTTGACAAGCCTGCACAATTTTTTTGCTTTTGTTGCTGCAGAGCTAAGTGTTTCAATAGTGCATGTGGTGCTAGGAAGATTTTGTTCTGATCTTTTTTGGAAGCTTTGCATCTTATGGACACTCAGTCCATCTAATTGACTGGATGTTTATGTGAGATACATTAAAAGATAGCAGGTACTTCTTTTGGTCTTGTTCCTAGGGAGAGGGCATTGACTGTAGGTACTGCTCTTTGAAATGAGGGATTAAGCATTTAAGTACCATTACCTACAACTTTTCCAAAATTAGTTTACTTTGTATAAATTTTAACTTATTAAGTTGGGTCTTTAATATTGGTAGTTATTGTTTTGTTACTCTTTGTTGTAAAAAGATAGTCATTGTGTTAGCACAGATTTGATGTAGCCCTTTGTTTATGAGTGGTTAGAATTATTTGAAGTCTCATGCTGTTGGTACTCAATATTGACATACAAGCTAAAGGAAACGGGCAATAAAAAGTAATTATTCAGGTGATTTAGACTCCACAAACCTTTTTGTCTCATTTTAGGTTTTGAGGTTTAGATCTTTTGAAACCAATTTCATCCAAAATTAAGAACTTAAGGTTATTCATGTAATAAATGTATTGTTAGCAAAGATAGTTTTTTCCCTAGATGTTTGACTGCTTCCTTTAGCAGCTCTTAAACCAATAGTCCTTTTTAGAAGTAACAAATATGTAATGTTTAAAAGCCTTAGTATATTGTGGCATTTCTTGCCCACAAGAACTCCATAAATGCTTTTGAATGAATTTAATTTTTAAAACCTTTACAAATGCTTTTGCTTAAGTATTTTACTACTTTCCTTCATTCCCATCTTTGAAATCCATTAAACAGTTCTTTTCATCATTTAAATATTTCTCTTCCATTTATCCATTCAATTCTTTTTATTGAGCATGAACCCTTTCTCATATAATATGAAAACATGTCTGTTGATAAAGCAGTTTCATCTTTGGTTGGGATGGTACCATTACTTGAAGATAAAATAAACATTTTTAGAAAGATTTCTGTATTTCCATTTTGGTACGTCAAATAGGATGTTGTATAATGGTACAGAAACTTAGTGCTCCTAATCAGGAATGTTGGCAATAGTAGAATACATTAAAAGCTACTTAAGTAGTTGAAGGGACTTTGCTAAATCCAGATGTGGTGTAAAGAAGTACATACAACACCACAGACTGAAAACTCTGACCATTTACAATGTTCATTTGATGTCCCTCACTTTCAGAGGCAGTAGACTGTTTGATGATTATGAGCAAGCGTCTTAATTTTTTTTTTTAATTAAATTTTATTTTGCTTAACTTTACAATATTGTATTGCTTTTGCCATACATCAAGATGGATCCGCCACAAGTATACATGTGTTCCCCATCCTGAACCCTCCTCCCTCCTCCCTCCCCATACCATCCCCCTGGATCGTCCCAGTGCACCAGTCCCAGGCATCCGTTATCAGGCATCGTACCTGGACTGGCGACTTGTTTCAAATATGATATTATACATATTTCAATGGTATTCTCCCAAATCGTCCCACCCGCTCCTGTTACCAGAGTCCAAAAGTCTGTTCTATACATCAGTGTCTCTTTTGCTGTCTCGTAAACAGGGTTATTGTTACCATCTTTCTAAATTCCATATATATGCGTTAGTATACTGTATTTATGTTTTTCTTTCTGGCTTACTTCACTCTGCATAATAGGCTTCAGTTCCATCCACCTGATTGGAACTGATTCAAATGCATTCTTTTTAATGGCTGAGTAATACTCCATTGTGTATATGTACCACAGCTTTCTTATCTATTCATCTGCAGATGGACATCTAGGTTGCTTCCAAGTCCTGGCTATTGTAAACAGTGCTGCTATGAACATTGGGGTACACGTGTCTCTTTCAATTCTGGTTTTCTCAGTGTGTATGCCCAGCAGTGGGATTGCTGGATCATAAGGCAGTTCTATTCCCAGTTTTTTGAGGAATCTCCATACTGTTCCCCAGAGTGGCTGTACTAGTTTGCATTCCTACCAACAATGTAAGAGGGCTCCCTTTTCTCCACACCCTCTCCAGCATTTATTGCTTGTGGACTTTTGGATCGCAGCCATTCTGACTGGTGTGAAATGATATCTCATAGTGGTTTTGAGCAAGCTTCTTTAATGTCCCATCTTATCCAAGCAAAGATTCAGAACTGAAAAAAGAAAAGCAGATCCAGCTCTTTCCTTCAGGTTGGAGTGTGTGAATATGTTGTCTTCATCCTGCATTGATAAAGGTCAAATATATGAGTGCATTTTAATCACAAGCCTCATATTGATAAAAGTTGGCCTGTGAGTTGGGGATAAAACTGAAACAACATTGTTAACTTTTTATTATGAGAAATTTGAAGCACATACATAATAAATAAAATAGTATAGTGAACTCCTGTGTATCCATCACCCAGCTTAAAATATTATCAATATTCAGCCATTCATCTTTTATTTTTGCTTCTACCCACTTCCCACCCCTACTCAATTATTACTAGTAGTATTTGCAGTTCTTTCTGAGTTATAAAGACATTGAAATGTACAGATTTTAGATGTATAATTTTCACAGATAAATACACCCTTGTAACTCCACCTATACTATGATCAGCAGTGGGATCTGTATTTATTATTGCGGCTACTGTAATTCTGTAGGTATTCATATGGAAGAGAGGGAAATTCTCCTTCCACCTTTGCCCTGTTGCTCTGACCTGGCAATAGGATCTTATACATGGGCTTAAAGAACATTAGATTAATGAGCTTTTGCTTCCAAGCTAAAAGCTTTTAAATATTCTTCTTCATAATAGGTTCTGAAATATCCTCCCCTTGTGTCTCTTCAAGGTACAAAGAAGAGGAAATAGCTATCACAAACTGGAGGAGGGAGAAGCAGAAGTAGAATCACCAAGTCCCTTGTTAATCTTCAAGATTTTCCCTTTGTTAGGAAACTGACTGAAATTAAAGTCAGGTGATGTATCTCAGACTTTTACCTAAGTCAGAAAACACTTGTTTTTTATGTGATCCTATGCTTAAGGATTATAACGTGGTAGCTTCATCCTTCCCTTAGATTTCTGTAGCTTCTTAATGAATCAGGAAATTAATAAAATTATCATTTATCCTGCATATCTTAGCTGTGGTCATTGAAGGGACATAAATGTTGTTGAGTGGAGGTTGAGACTTAGGTGAATATCTGCAGAAAATATTAGAATACGATAGAGACAATAAGACGGAGAAGGCAATGGCACCCGACTCCAGTACTCTTGCCTGGAAAATCCCATGGACGGAGGAGCCTGGTAGGCTGAAGTCCATGAGGTCACTAAGAGTCGGAAAGGACTGAGCATCTTCATTTTCACTTTCATGCATTGGAAAAGGAAATGGCAACCCACTCAGTGTTCCTGCCTGGAGAATCCCAGGGACGGGGGAGCCTGGTGGGCTGCTGTCTATGGGGTCACACAGAGTCGGACATGACTGAAGTGACTTAGCAGCAGCAGCAGAGACAATAAGTAGTGTTGAAAAAATTCTACTCTGTGTTTCTTCCTTTTGATTTGTTCAGCTCAGCCAACTCAAAACACAGTCACTACTGATGATGAAGCCCTTAATTCTATACATTGAAATATACCAGTAATTTTTTTTCTTTTGCTGGCACTGGAAATTTCAAAGCAACACAGAAGTATTTTAGAAATGAGGTCAGAATTCTTTACTTGTTGCCAAAATATCATTACTTATTCATAGTCAGTGGCTATTTGCAAGGCTGATTATTATAAATATACACAAAACTGTCTGTATTCTGTGCCACTCTTGAATAATCAAAATCCAGAGTTTCAATAAGGGTGCTCCTCATTTACAAGGTTAATTCCTCCAATAATGATGTCTACATTCTCACACACATTTCAGAGCTGAGAATTTATTGCATAGGGCACAAACTCATTGGATATGCTGTGTAAATAACCTTATTAAGAATGCAGTGAGAGGATATACATTATATTTCTTTGGGTCAGAAGGGTAAACACAGCAAGAAAATGAGGCATTTACCACTAAGTAGCCAAACTGATTTATTTTACTCTGCCTTTTTCATTTTGAACCTTTTGAAGCACAGATTGCCTGAGTACTCTGTCTTCATGTAAGCATTCAGTTAGAAGTTCTAGAGGGTGTAGAAACTGCCCCAGAAAACAAAGCCAGAGACTTTGTGTTAACCAAAACTAGGATTGAGATAATGTTTTAGGTAAGAGTGAGTTGACAGTAAATTATTGTTGTTGGACAGTCGCTCAGCTGTGTCTGACTCTTTGCGACCCCATGGACTGCAGCATGCCAGGCATCCCTGTCCTTCACCATCTCCAGGAGTTTGCTCAAACTTATGTTCATTGAGTTGGTGATGCCATCCAACCATCTTGTCCTCTGTCATCCCCTTCTCCTCGTGCCTTAATCTTTCCCAGAATCAGAGTCTTTTCTAATGAATTAGCTCTATGCATTAGATGCGTAGAGTCAAAGTATTGGAGCCTCAGTTCAGCATTGGTCCTTCCAATGAATATTCAGGATTGATTTCCTTTATGATTGACTGGCTTGATCTCCTTGCAGTCCAAGTGACTCTCAAGAATCTTCTTCGTCATCACAGTTCAAAAGCAACAATTCTTCAGTGCTCAGCCTTCTTTATGGTCCAACTCTCACATCCATAGGTGACTACTGGAAAAACCATAGCTTTGACTAAACAGACCTTTGTTGACAAAGTAATGTCTCTCTCTTTTTTTAATACACTGTCGAGGTTTGTGCTTCTTCTTTTGTACTCCAGGAGTTTTTGTTAGGATTCCTTTGCACATGACAGAGAATTTCTCCTTGCCTCTGTCAACAAAACTCAACTGATCTAGATCTAAGCAGTGACACAGCTCTAAGTAGAAACCAGACCCAAGACAGGGCATGACAAACTAACTCTTAAGTATCTCTTATATGTGATCCATATTGCATTTCAACCACAAATGCCTTGATTAAAAAAAGTTTCTCTGTACTTTTTTGCCTAGAGATAGCACCCAGTGTAGTAGTTGCCAGTAGGCAGAACTCCTTCAGCAAGTGGTCTTCTGAGACATGAGGTCACATTTTATGTAACAGAAGGTGCCAAATCAGAGCTGTAGTCTCAGAGCCCTTCCCTCAAGGGCCACTTAGCTTTAGTAGTATATACTTTTCTTTGTCCTTCAATCAACAAAATATTTTTTTTGGCATTTTTAGGAAGGCATCAGTGTCTTTCAAACTTGTAACACCCTGCTATAGTATTTATTTACCTGAAAATAATAATGGCTGTAGATTACTATTTTCTGCATTGTGAATGTTGTAACTGGAGTAGACTCATGAGAAAAGCATTTAGTAATATGCATGCATGCTCAGTCAATCAGTCGTGTCTGACTCTTTGCGACCCCATGGACTGTAGCCCACCAGGTGGCTTTGTCCATGGGATTCTCTAGGCAAGAATACTGGGGTGGGTTGCCTTTCCCTCTTCCATGGATCTTTTTGACCCAGGGATTGAACCTGGGTCTCCTGCATTGCAGGCAAATTCTTTATCATCTGAATCACTAGGGAATCCCATTTAGTATTATGGTGATCCCCAAATAGGTGTCATACTTCTTTATCTTATAATCTGTCATACTTATTTATTCTATAATAAATAAAATTTATTTAGCCAAAAAACACATTTGTTAAATAAATAACTTGTTAAGATGAACTCATTTGTCTTACTCTGGTTTGCAGAGTAAGGATGGAGTACATCTCTCTTTTACCCAGCTTTTCAAGGTTTTTGGCTTACCTGATCCTATTCACACTTGTCCAAAGATCAAGATGATTCCTCAGTTTTCATTATTACAAACTTCTGCCTTGTGGAAGCAGAATGTTTACTTAAATGTTTAAGTTAAATCAGATAGCTGTGTTGACTATCAATAGCAGTAAGCAAAGAAAAATAACAGAAAATTTGGGGTTGTCTAGGTGACAAAAATTTTGGTGAAAGGAACAGGAATTTACAGTTTTAGGACTATGGACACATCTTCTAGGGATCTGTGGACTCAAAGCTAAAATATGTTAAATAAAATCCAAAGCACTTTTCATCAATGTGTCACCTCCTTATTCATTGGAAACCAAAGACAGTTGATCTTTGAACAATGCAGGGCCTAGGGATACCAGCCCTCTGCTCAGTTGAAAATCTACTCCTTCTTATACATGGTTTGGTTCCCTGTATCCAGATTCTGAATCCACAGATTCAACCAACTACAGATCCATCAAGCGGTGTTTACTACTGGAAAATAATCTATGTGTAAGTGGATCTAAGCAATTCAAACCCATGTTGTTCAAGGGTCAGCTGTAATATGATTCACTTCATATGACTTTTGTGGTTCTGATTTCTTTTCTAAACTTTTACTAGACTGCTCCATCAATGTGAGAGAATAGATGTTCCCAATTCTGAATATTTTTTTTGAAGTCTGAACTGTTGGTGAAATAAAGTTTCTCTCTCTTTGTGTCTTGTTCAGCTTCTTTAAAAGAGGACTGGGTTAGCAACAACCCCACTACTGAGCATATACCCTGAGAAAACCATAAGTGAAAAAGACACAAGTACCACAGTGTTCACTGCAGCACTATTTACAATAGCTAGAACATGGAAGCAAACTACATGTGCATTGACAGATGAATGGATAAAGAAGCTGTGGTACATATATACAATGGAATATCATTCAGCCATAAAAAGTAACACATTTGAGTCAATTCTAATGAGGTGAATGAACTTAGAGACTATTATATAGAGTGAAGCCAGGTAAAGAATAACAAATATTGTATCCTAATGCATATGTATGGAGAAGGCAATGGCAACCCACTCCAGTATTCTTGCCTGGAAAATCCCATGGATGGAGGAGCCTGGTAAGCTGCAGTCCATGGGGTCGCTAAGAGTCAGACATGACTGAGTGACTTCACTTTCACTTTTCCCTTTCATGCACTAGAGAAGGAAATGGTGACCCACTCCAGTGTTCTTGCCTGGAGAATCCCAGGGACGAGGGAGTCTGGTGGGCTGCTGTCTATGGGGTCCCACAGAGTTGGACACGACTGAAGCGACTTAGCAGCAGCAGCAATGCATATATATATATATATATATATATATATATATATATATATATATATGGAATCTAGAAAGATGTTTCTGATGAACTTATTTTCAGGGCAGTAATGGAGATGCATATATAGAGAACAGACTTGTGGACACAGTAGGCTAAGGCAAAGGAGAGGGTGGGATGAATAGACAGAGTAGCTTGGAAACATATACACTACCATATGCAAAATAGATAGGCAGTAGGAATTTGCTGTATGACTCAGGGAGCTCAAACTGGAGCTTTGTGACAACCTAGAGAGGTGGAATCAGAGAAGGCAATGGCACCCCACTCCAGTACTCCTGCCTGGAAAATCCGGTGGATGGAGGAGCCTAGTGGGCTGCCGTCTATGGGGTCACACAGAGTCGGACATGACTGAAGGGACTTAGCAGCAGCAGCAGCAGCAGAGAGGTAGGATAGGGTGGGAGGAAGGAAAAAGAGGGAGGGGGCATATGTATACTTATGAGTGACTCATGTTTATGTATGGAAGAAACTAACACAATATTGTAAAGCCATTATCCTTCAATTAAAAATAAATGAATTGAAATGAAAAAAAAAGAGCTCTGAGTTGGCAATGAGGAGGTATGGACTCCATTTTCACCTTGGTGTAACTAGTCCAGTGGTCATATTGAGTAGTTACTCCCTGTGGGCCTCAGTTTTCTCTTCGTCAAATTAAAGGGTTAGGATAATAACTTTTATGATTTCTTCTAACTCTAAATTTCTCTACTCGACACTGTTTTTAAAAAATATTTTAATCCTATTTAATTATAAAATATTCATTAATGATGATCAACTGTCCCCTCACTTTAAAAATACTAGAACTAAGGCCTATAAACCTAAGTCTATAATGGGATCTGACAAAAACACCTAGCTTTCTAACATCCATGGGTTGCTTTTATAATTAATATAATCAGAGGCAGTAGTCATGGAGGTACTACCTCCATGGATCTCTCCTCAAGGAAATATTTTCAGTTGGATGAGCACCTCCAGCAGCAGGACCTCAGGAAACCTCTCCGAGTTTGATCTGAGGCACTTCTTTCCTGGTGATCTTCTGTTCCGTACCAAAGAAAGCTCTCCAAACTGCCATCTTTGCTCTGGACCTCCCCATCACACTCTGAGGCCTTCTTTGCCCATTTCTTCTCTCTCTCTACTTACCTTTCCTTAGTGTTGGACTTGTGTTGTGCCTGAAAGCTTTTCCTGGTCTCTTCTGCTTTTTCCTCTTGTCTTTCACAGGCAATGCCCAGCCCTAACCCCCAGCCTCAGCTGACCCCTTGCTCTCCTCACTTCACCTCAGCACCTCCTCCAGAGAATCTGAACTGACACATCAGGGAACCCATGCTGCCTTAGAAGTAATAACATATATACCAAGAGATACATTTTCAGGTTTACTTGAGAAGGGCCTTTTTGGTTTTGCTTAATTTTTATTGACGTATACAAGGCTATGGTCTTTCCTGTGGTCATGTATGGATGTGAGAGCTGGACTGTGAAGACGGCTGAGCGCCGAAGAATTGATGCTTTTGAACTGTGGTGTTGGAGAAGACTCTTCAGAGTCCCTTGGACTGCAAGGAGATCCAAGCAGTCCATTCTGAAGGAGATCAGCCCTGGGATTTCTTTGGAAGGAATGATGCTAAAGCTGAAACTCCAGTATTTTGGCCACCTCATGCGAAGAGTTGACTCATTGGAGAAGACTCTGATGCTGGGAGGGATTGAGGGCAGGAGGTGAAGGGGACGACAGAGGATGAGATGGCTGGATGGCATCACTGACTCGATGAATGTGAGTCTGAGTGACCTCCGAGAGCTGGTGATGGACAGGGAGGCCTGGCGTTCTTCAGTTCATGGGGTCGCAAAGAGTCGGACATGACTGAGCGACTGATCTGATCTGATCTGATCTGATAGTTGGTTTAAAATATTGTGTTAGTTTCAAGTATATATATATATATATATATATATATATATATACATATATATATGTATATATATCAGGTTCTTTTCCATTTTAGGTTATTGTAAGACACTCAGTGTAGTTCCCTGTGCTATACAGTTGGTCCTTGTCATTTACATATTTTATGTTGTATTGGCCAAAAAGTTTGTTCAAGCTTTTTCTGTAGTATCTTACAGAAAAACCTGAAGAAACTTTTGGGCAAACACAGTGTTTAGTACTGTGCATTTTTGTTAATCACACACTCCTAATTTATCCCTCTTCCCCTCCCACCTTAACCCTTTGGTAACCTAAAATTTATTTTCCATGTCTGTGAGTCTATTTCTTTTTTGTCAATAAATTCATTTGTTTTATTTTTTAAATTCCATATATAAGGGATATAGTATAATATTTGTCTTTCTCTGTCTGATTTACTTCACTTAGTATGATAATCTCTAGTTCCATCCATGTTGCTTCAAATGGCATTATTTCATTTTTTTATAGCTGAATTATATTCCATTGTATATTTATCATATCTTTATCCATCCATGATGGACATTTACCTTCTCCTCAAATTCTGGGTAATTTCAGCTGACTTACTTTGATAACAATTTTAAAATACTTATTACATTCAGAAGTGCTTAAGGAAGAAACAATTTTTACTCTAACCTATGGTTTAAATTAATTAAAGTTTAAAGAGAATGCTTAATTAATTCTAGCCATACTTGAATCCACCACAATAATTCAGAACTCATTTTTCTCTTTGAACAAAAGCTTTAAGAATTACATTTGTCAAATATTTATGCCATCAATATCTTTGTTTTGTTTCTACAATGATATGATCAACTTGAATAAATAGTGCAAGTATTATCAGAAATAAGGGCTCAGTATCAATTCCCCCAAAATGAAAACAATTGTTTTCTGAGGATCTCTTTGAATATTCAAGTGTATGATGCCTACTAAGTCTACTCTGCAGATTCTGCTTAGTGTATTTTGGGAGTAACTCATCTTGCAATGCCATTAAGGTGTAGTCTTCCTCAAATTTAAATTGTTGTCAGCACTCGTGATAGAGATTGGGAATTATTAAAGTATACTCTTAAAATTTTCCACTTAACTTATGATACATACCTCTGAGAACTAATTGTGTTTTTGTTCAGAGCTCTGCAAGAACTAAAGTTGCTTTAGTTCGGTCCTTTTCATCTGAACTGCTGTGCAGCTGGGCAGAAATACAGATAAATTATTAAATATTTATATAAAATATAAATTATTCAATCTTTATATAAAATATAAATCTCATTAAGTACACAGCCAGTAGCTAAGTCATAAGGAAGTCAGTTTGTTAAGAAAATCCCAAAAGTCTTCATTTCAGACATTTATGAAAAATCTCAATTTTCAAAGACATGTTACATATACTACATATACTATGCTTTAGCAGGTCATCTGTGAAAAACAATTATTTTTCAAGGTTTTTAATCTCCCCTTCACTTTAAGCCAAATCAGTTGAAAGCTACTCAATCTAGTTCTCCAAAAGTTGTTGTTTCAGTGATTGATTCATTTATTCATTCCTCTAGTACTTATCGATGTCCTATTAGGAGCTCTTTCAGGCATGAGTTATAAACCTAACAAAGATTCTGAACTCATGGACCACTCTGAGTAATGTGAATACCCAATATCAAATGATGAGAACTGTAGAAGAATAAAAGCAATATTAGGGGTTTTTTATACTATATTTATTATTACCCTGAAAGCCAGCATGAGGTTTCTGGAGCAGAGATTTACTGTTACTTATTTACAGCAATTAATAATGTGTTGTTTCCCTTGTATTATGTGGTCCTCCCTCCAGGGCAATGCTGTAAGAGCCAGATGCTACTCCATACACACTCTGGTTCTGAATTGTAGGTGAGTAAGCCCTCCACTCCCCACGAAAAAAAAAAAAAAAATGAATCTGGCATTTATATAGGAGAGAGGGGCAGCTGTCTTCCTTCCTCTTTTGAGAGAGTTTCCTTGAAAAAGTAATGGGGAGAATCCTAGGCCCTCACTTTTTGAAATGTCTCTATAGTCCTGAGTCTCAACTGCCCTTGAAATGTAAATGTGTTCTTCAGGAAAGTAAATCTCTCTGGAGTTATTATTTATTCAATCACAAATTACCTTCTAAGGGTTGCATTGCAGCCCAGGATCCAAGTTTCAAAAAAATTGTCTCAGAAATCCCTGCTGCTACTGCTACTGCTGCTAAGTCGCTTCAGTCGTGTCCGACTCTGTGCGACCCCATAGACGGAAGCTCACCAGGCTCCCCCTTCCCTGGGATTCTCCAGGCAAGAACACTGGAGTGGGTTGCCATTTCTTTCTCCAATGCATAAAAGTGAAAAGTGAAAGTGAAGTCGCTCAGAAATCCCTAGCTGTGCATAAATAAAAGTATTTTCTCAAGCACTCTACAAGAGGGTTATGGAATAGAGAGCTTGATGAATTCCTTTAGATAGAGTTCTTCAGCGGTTACTTCTCTGAGGAGCTGATCTGAAACAAGATCTGGAAGGCCAGAAGTCAGCTGTGTGGATGTCTATGGAAATGAAACATCTGGCATAGAGATCTTAAGGTGAGAATGAGCTTGGAATGTTTCAATAACCGAAAGAAAACCAGCATAGTTAGCGTATCAGTTCAGTGGCTCAGTCGTGTCCGACTCTTTGCAACCCCATGGACTGCAGCACGTCAGGCCGCCCTGTCCATCACCAACTCCCAGATCTTGCTCAAACTCATGTGCCTCGAGTTGGTGATGCCATCCAACCATCTCATCTTCTGTCTCCCCTTCGCCTCCTGCCTTCAATTAGCATATAGTGAAGAAAATTGAATGTGGTTATATCCAGAGTTTCCCAGGTGGTGCTAGTGGTAAAGAACCTGCCTGCAAGTGCAGGAGAGGTAAGAGACATGAGTTCGATCCCTGGGTTGGGAAGATCCCCTGGAGGAGGGCATGGCAATCCACTCCAGTATTCTTGCCTGGAGAATCCCATGGTCGGAGGAGCCTGGTGGCCTAAAGAGTAGGACATGACTGAAGCACCTTAGCATGCATATCCAGAGCTGCAGAGGGAAGCCAGATCATACTAAGCTTCAAAGAATGTGTAAAAGATTAGGATTTAATTATAAACATAATGGGGAAACTCTGGGAGGATTTTTAAGCAATGGGATGCAGGGAGAACCATGAGGAAGGTACTACAATAGTCTAAGTAAAATGAAGAGTTTTGGATTATTTGTTAGTAGTAGATATAGAAAAACTGGAATTGTACTTAGTCATTTCTTTATCATTTCCCCATCTATCAAATGTATTGGATGCCTACTATGTGCTATGAAGATATGTGCAAAGGTCAAGGGACATCACCAATTAAAAGATAAACACAATTTCTGTCTTCCTGAAATTTATTATGCAGTGAGGGGCATAAAGTATTGTGTTTGGGATTATAGGAAATGCCATGTTCATGGCTTAGGTGCATGAACACCTAAGCCAGAGGGGTGCAGAGATACATAAAGTAAGTCTGAGAGTTAAGGTTGCATTTAGCTGGGTCACAAAAACTCAGTTGATGTGCTTATTTTATTATTTTATTTTGCTCTATTTATTTTATTTTTCATGTAACACTGAGTCTGGAGGCAGACAGTAATTCAGGATTATTGTTATGGTGACATGACAGCATCAGGATCTCAGCCTCCCCAAAGCTTTCAGCATTGTCATCCTTAGTGCAAGGCCATTCTCATATTCACAAAAAAGCTATTGCCCTTCTAGATATCACTTTTAAATTCTAGGAAGGAAGAAAGAGAAAAGACAAAGGGCAAAATATACATGGATTAGGTTTGTTTGCTCTGTTAGGAAGACAAGGCTCTGAAAAGCCCAACCCTTAACTGTTGTGTACACCTCTGTATCCAGGGGTGGTCACATACTCATCTTCAGATTTGTGGGAGTGTGGAAAGCTAAGTATTTTTAAACAGAAACATTGCTCATTTAATTAATGTGTATTCATTTAGAAAGAAAGTGAATAGATATTTGAGGATGATTAAAAATGTCAGGCACAGGGATGATTTCTATAGAAAGCAAGAACTGTGACTTGAAAGAAAAATTCCCAGAAGACCATTGAGATACTTACAGGAAAGAAAAAAATTCCTATCACTTAACCTTTTCTTTTCAACTCTAATTTTTATTTTTAAGAACAGTGATAAGAAACAGTAGAAAAAAGAATCTCTGTGTTCTTCATTATTCGGTGAAGTTGCTGTTGAAGACAGTTCATATTGAAGACAGTTCATATTGAAGACAGTGTGAATGTCCCTATAAGACTCTTAAACTAAAGCCCTCTTTCATTGTTTGACTCTTGTCCTTTATGTTTTTTAGAATAACATGATTATAAAACAGATATCATCAATATTTGTATCTGTATCTCTTACTTATCTCTTAAATAAGTTTAGAAGTAGGTAGAAACCACTTACTTTAGCCATGACTGAAAAGAAAACCAAATGTAATAATATACTGAGCTTGGGATAATGAATTTGATCTTTAAGAGATTTTATTAACTGAATATCTATTACAATAGACCTTGGGGTCAGTCCTCAGTGAACAGAGTACATAGCTTTTGACAAGAACAGCCCTACATATATAACTGGTCAGAATATTCCACAGGACTGGAAAAGGTCAGTTCTCACTCCAAACCCAAAGAAAGATAATACTAAAGATTGCTCAAACTACCGCATAATTGCACTCATCTCACACACTAGTAAAGTAATACTCAAAATTCTCCAACCCAGGCTTTAGCAATACATGAATCGTGAACTTCCAGATGTTCAAGCTGGTTTTAGAAAAGGCAGAGGAACCAGAGATCAAATTGCCAACATCTGCTGGATCATCAAAAAAGCAAGAGAGTTCCAGAAAAACATCTACTTCCACTTTATTGACTATGCCAAAGCCCTTGACTGTGTGGATCACAATAAACTGTGGAAAATTCTTCAAGAGATGGGAATACCAGACCATCTGACCTACCTGTTGAGAAACCTCAGGTCAGGAAGTAACAGTTAGAACCAGACATGGAACAACAGACTGGTTCCAAATAGGAAAAGGAGTACGTCAAGGCTGTATATTGTCACCCTGCTTATTTAACTTATATGCAGAGTACATCATGAGAAATGTTGGACTGGAAGAAACACAAGCTGGAATCAAGATTGCCGGGAATAATATCAATAACCTCAGATATGCAGATGACACCACCCTTATGGCAGAAAATGAAGAGGAACTAAAGGGTCTCTTGATGAAAGTGAAAGAGGAGAGTGAAAAAATTGGCTTAAAGCTCAACATTCAGAAAGCTAAGATCATGGCATCTGGTCCCATCACTTCATGGCAAATAGATGGGGAAACAGTGGAAACAGTGGCTGACTTTATTTTTTTGGGCTCCAAAATCAATGTGGATGGTGATTGCAGTCATGAAATTAAAAGATGCTTTTTCCTTGGAAGGAAAGTTATGACCAACCTAGATCAGATCAGATCAGATCAGATCAGTCACTCAGTCGTGTCCGACTCTTTGCGACCCCATGAACCGCAGCACGCCAGGCCTCCCTGCCCATCACCAGCTCCCGGAGGTCACCCAGACTCACACCCATCGAGTCAGTGATGCCATCCAGCCATCTCATCCTCTGTCGTCCCCTTCTCCTCCTGCCCTCAATCCCTCCCAGCATCAGAGTCTTCTCCAATGAGTCAACTCTTCGCATGAGGTGGCCAAAATACTGGAGTTTCAGCTTTAGCATCATTCCTTCCGAAGAACACCTAGGGCTGATCTCCTTCAGAATGGACTGCTTGGATCTCCTTGCAGTCCAAGAGACTCTCAAGAGTCTTCTCCAACACCACAGTTCAAAAGCATCAATTCTTCGGTGCTCAGCCTTCTTCACAGTCCAGCTCTCACATCCATACATGACCACAGGAAAGACCATAGCCTTGACTAGGCGAACCTTTGTTGGTAAAGTAATGTCTCTGCTTTTGAATATGCTATCTAGGTTGGTCATAACTTTCCTTCCAAGGAGTAAGCGTCTTTTAATTTCATGGCTGCAGTCACCATCCGCAGTGATTTTGGAGCCCAGAAAAACAAAGTCTGACACTGTTTCCACTGTTTCCCCATCTATTTGCCATAAAGTGATGGGACCAGATGCCATGACCTTCGTTTTCTGAATGTTGAGCTTTAAGCCAACCTTTTCACTCTCCACTTTCACTTTCATCAAGAGGCTTTTAAGCCCCTCTTCACTTTCTGCCATAAGAGTGGTGTCATCTGCATATCTGAGGTTATTGATATTTCTCCCTGCAATCTTGATTCCAACTTGTGTTTCTTCCAGTCCAGCATTTCTCATGATGTACTCTGCATATAAGTTAAATAAACATGGTGACAATATGCAGCCTTGACGTACTCCTTTTCCTATTTGGAACCAGTCTGTTGTTCCATGACCAGTTCTAACTGTTGCTTCCTGACCTGCATACAGATTTCTCAAGAGGCAGATCAGGTGGTCTGGTATTCCCATCTCTTTCAGAATTTTCCATAGTTTATTGTGATCCACACAGTCAAAGGCTTTGGCATAGTCAATAAAGCAGAAATAGATGTTTTTCTGGAACTCTCTTGCTTCTTCCATGATCCAGCGGATGTTGGCAATTTGATCTCTGGTTCCTCTGCCTTTTCTAAAACCAGCTTGAACATCAGGAAGTTCACGGTTCACATATTGCTGAAGCCTGGCTTGGAGAATTTTGAGCATTACTTTACTAGCGTGTGAGATGAGTGCAATTGTTCGGTAGTTTGAGCACTCCTTGGCATTGCCTTTCTTTGGGATTGGGATGAAAACTGACCTTTTCCAATCTTGTGGCCACTGCTGAGTTTTCCAAATTTGCTGGCATATTGAGTGTAGCACTTTCACAGCATCATCATTCAGGACTTGGAATAGCTCCACTGGAATTCCATCACCTCCACTAGCTTTGTTCCTAGTGATGCTTTCTAAGGCCCATTTGACTTCACATTCCAAGATGTCTGGCTCTAGGTCAGTGATCACATCATCATGATTATCTAGGTCTTGAAGCTCTTTTTTGTACAGTTCTTCTGTGTATTCTTGCCACCTCTTCTTAATATCTTCTGCTTCTGTTAGGTCCACACCATCTCTGTCCTTTATCGTGCCCATCTTTGCATGAAATGTTCCTTTGGTATCTCTGATTTTCTTGAAGAGATCCCTAGTCTTTCCCATTCTGTTGTTTTCCTCTATTTCTTTGCATTGATCACTGAAGAAGGCTTTCTTATCTCTTCTTGCTATTCTTTGGAACTCTGCATTCAGATGTTTATATCTTTCCTTTTCTCCTTTGCTTTTCGCTTCTCTTCTTTTCACAGCTATTTGTAAGACCTCCCCAGACAGCCATTTTACTTTTTTGCATTTCTTTTCCATGGGTATGTTATTGATCCCTGTCTCCTGTACAATGTCACGAACCTCATTCCATAGTTCATCAGGCACTCTATCTATCAGATCTAGGCCCTTAAATCTATTTCTCACTTCCACTGTACAATCATAAGGGATTTGATTTAGGTCATACCTGAATGGTCTAGTAGTTTTCTCTACTTTCTTCAATTTCAGTCTGAATTTGGCAATAAGGGTTTCATGGTCCGAGCCACAGTCAGCTCCTGGTCTTGTTTTTGCTGATTGTATAGAGCTTCTCCATCTTTGGCTGCAAAGAATATAATCGATCTGATTTTGGTGTTGACCATCTGGTGATGTCCATGTATAGAGTCTTCTCTTGTGTTGTTGGAAGAGGGTATTTGCTATGACCAGTGCATTTTCTTGGCAAAACTCTATTAGTCTTTGCCCTGTTTCATTCCGTATTCCAAGGCCAAATTTGCCTGTTACTCCAGGTGTTTCTTGACTTCCTACTTTTGCATTCCAGTCCCCTATAATGAAAAGGACATCTTTTTTGGGTGTTAGTTCTAAAAGGTCTTGTAGGTCTTCATAGAACCTTTCAACTTCAGCTTCTTCGGCGTTACTGGTTGGGGCATAGATTTGGATTACTGTGACATTGAGTGCTTTGCCTTGGAAACGAACAGAAATCATTCTGTCATTTTTGAGATTGCATCCAAGTACTGCATTTCAGACTCTTTTGTTGACCATGATGGCCACTCCATTTCTTCTGAGGGATTCCTGCCCACAGTAGTAGATATAATGGTCATCTGAGTTAAATTCACCCATTCCAGTCCATTTTAGTTCGCTAATTCCTAGAATGTCGACATTCACTCTTGCCATCTCTTGTTTGACCACTTCCAATTTGCCTTGATTCATGGACCTGACATTCCAGGTTCCTATGCAATATTGCTCTTTACAGCATCGGACTTTGCTTCTATCACCAGACACATCTACAGCTGGGTATTCTTTTTGTTTTGGCTCCATCCTTTCATTCTTTCTGGAGTTATTTCTCCACTGATCTCCAGTAGCATATTGGGCCCCTACTGACCTGGGGAGTTTCTCTTTCAGTATCCTATCACTTTGTCTTTTCATACTGTTCATGGGGTTCTCAAGGCAAGAATACTGAAGTGGTTTGCCATTCCCTTCTCCAGCGGACCACACCCTGTCATATCTCTCCACCATGACCCGCCCATCCCAGGTTGCCCCTCGGGCATGGCTTAATCTCATTGAGTTAGACAAGGGTGTGGTCCTTGTGTGATTAGATTGACTAGTTATCTGTGAGAATGGTTTTAGTGTATTTGCCCTCTGATGCCCTCTTTCAAGACCTACTGTCTTACTTGGGTTTCTCTTACCTTGGGCGTGGGGTATCTCATCCCGGCTGCTCCTGGCTGCTCCCGGCCAGCGAAGCACAGCCACCGCACCTTACCTTGGACGAGGGGTCTCTCCTCACCGCCGCCCTTCCTGACCTCGGTCGTGGGGTAGCTCTTCTCGGCCGTGCTTAGTGCGCTGGCCCTCACCGCCGTCCTTCCTCGGTCGTGGGGTAGCTCCTCTCGGCCGCGCTCTTAGGGCGCGACGCAGCCGGCGGGGCGCTCTTAGGCGCGACGCAGCCGGCGGGGCGCTCTTAGGGCGCGACGCAGCCGGCGGGGGCGCTCTTAGGGCGCGACGCAGCCGGCGGGGCGCTCTTAGTGCGCGACGCAGCCGGCGGGGCGCTCTTAGTGCGCGACGCAGCCGGCGGGGCGCTCTTAGTGCGCGACGCAGCCGGCGGGGCGCTCTTAGTGCGCGACGCAGCCGGCGGGGCGCTCTTAAATGGCGCGCCAGTCGCGGGCAGGCGAGGTCGCTCTTAAATGGCGCGCCGGTCGTGGGCAGGTGAGGTCGCTCTTAAATAGATAGCATATTCAAAAGCAGAGACATTACTTTGCCAACAAAGGTTCATCTAGTCAAGGCTATGGTTTTTCCTGTGGTCATGTATGGATGTGAGAGTTGGACTGTGAAGAAAACTGAGTGCCGAAAAATTGATTCTTTTGAACTATGGCATTGAAGAAGACCCCTGAGAGTCCCTTGGACTTCAAGGAGATCCAACCAGTCCCTCCTAAAGGAGATCTGTCCTGGTTGTTCACTGGAAGGACTGATGCTGAAGCTGAAACTCCAATACTTTGGCCACCTGATGCGAAGAGCTGACTCATTTGAAAAGACCCTGATGCTGGGAAAGATGAGAGCAGGAGAAGGGGACAACAGAGGATGAGATGGTTGGATGGCATCACTGACTCAGTGGACATGGGTTTGGGTGGACTCTGGGAGTTGGTGATGGACAGGGAGGCCTGGGATGTTGCGGTTCATGGGGTCGCAAAGAGTCGGACACGACTGAGTGACTGAACTGAACTGAATATAGAAATTATACAAAATAAAATTAATTTTAAAACTGTAAATTATCAAAAGTATTAATTTGATTCCTTTTACATTTTTAAAATTTGTTTCTTTATAATATTTTTGACTGCAATGGGTCTTCATTGCTGAGCATGAGTTTCTCTAGCTGCAGTGCGGTGAGCGGGGGCTACTCTTTGTTGCAGTGTGCGGCCTCCTCATTGTGATCCTTTAATTTCAGATTATATGGAGTATTTGTTTCCTGATCCTTCTCAGACTTTGTAGCTTTCATTTCTTAAAAATGGAGAAAGGCGTACCCCCTTGACAAACACAAAAATTACTTAGAATGAATATCAGTAAATAACCCTTGTCTATGGAATTTCCATGTGTTGTCAAAACAATGATTATAAAGTGACTCTAGCAAAGTTTTTTATTCCAGCAGCACTCCTTTTTGATTTCAAGATGAGAGCTCAACTGTGGGTCCAGACAGATAAAGAAATAAAATTAATCTTCACAAATAACCTAGCATGATCATGTGATTCAAATGTGGATCTTTGGCAGTCTCATGCTTCAGAGAGCACGGGAGATGTTGGATAGTGCCTGTGATGAAAAAATCACTACCAAGATGGCACGAGGCAAGGTTTCTACAGGCCTAACACCGTGAAGTGGACATTGCACAAATTATTCTTGGGAACTCATTACATCTGTATAAAACTCATTTTCCAGATTACTGATTCAATTCTTAAAGACAATAGGTTTAGTGTTAATTTCATGTTTGATAATTTGTAGAGTTCCTCATTCAGTGTTTCCTTTTTCAACTTGATTGTACACTGACTTTATTGAACATTACTAGGTGGAACCATTAACACAGTCTGACTTTTGGCATCTATAGGCCAGACATTTACCAGTGCATTACCACTGGGAAGGCATTTTAATTTTTATATTCAGATAACGAGTAGATATTTGCTTACAGAGTTGTTGAGAATCAGTATTTAAATACATGCATTTCTTTACTTTTGTCTTTATGTTACCATACAGATTATTATTAAAGTTGTAATAATTTTCATCTCACATTCTTCATTTAAAGCTGAAATTCAGAATGTGATGGATTTTCTTAAATTAGAGAGATACTCAAAAATGAATATGTGCCTTTAATGTAACAGATTGCTAGGTACTACAATGTTTCATCTGTACACACACAAAATATTACATCACTCAGTCAGTTTCCAAAGCTTATTAGGCTCCTGATGGTACAAATGAAGTGAACTTTCAGCAACCTAACACTGAGCTTCAGAAATAGTGAAAGCAGGAAGCCACTTAGAGTGTAATCCCCTCTCTATTAAGAATTCTTTTGGAGAAACAAGAGTTGCTGTTTGGCATCTACAAGTGCATAGGAAACCTGTTGAGTGGAAATTGGCCCAGGTGTCTGAGTCCTGAATGGATTCCTTGTTTGTGAAGTTCTTGCTGCACATGCTTGTTTCAAAAAGAGGGTGGTGGTGGGTGGTGGGAAGAGGGGTCAGATAAGAATATGAATAGATTTCTGTGATATTTCAAAATGTAAGGACTTTCACTTTCCAAAATATTTGTTGGGCAAAAGGGAAAGAATTATTTGAACTAATCATTTTTTCAAATAGAGGTTAACACATGTTTTAGGAAATAGTTTTTAAAAGACATCAGATCCTAAGGAAGAATTGTGTTCATTTCCAAAATACTCTTTCAGTGTCCTTAATACATCCATCTATGTTCTTTGTGGGAAAGGAATACATTGTACGTTGGGTTCAAATAACACAAGTCTAGTTTTACATAGACTACACATTTAACGATGGGATACAAAGATGGGAGCTGGAAGCACAATTGATTATACTTATCCAAAGCTCAGAGAATAGAAAGAAAGTCTTTGCCCAGCAGAATTAGCAGACGATCTAAATCCCCTTTGGGTATGTGGGCTCAATTCAATACTGGTTTGAGATTATTCATTAAAAGAGTATAGTCTCTCCTGAGAATTTAATAAGCTAGGTAAGAATAATCTGTGTCATTCAACTTGAGCATAATAATTTGTCTAGTGTGATTCAAAAGAGTTATTAAAGTAGCTCTTTATCCTAGGGAAAAACAATAGTAATATGTTGTGCAACAGTCACATTATAGCTAATGTAGACCATTTCCATAGAAAGCCGAATAATTCTTACATCAATCTGACTTCAAAAACTAGCCTTGATGAAGCAAGCATGATTGTAACCTCTGTATATGAGGTAAACATGGGAAGATAGTGTTATGCATGGAGTTAAGCCTCCAAAAGAATCATTCAGCCAAGAATAATAAGTTGACTGTAGTAAGATAAATTTAATTATGGATAAATATAAATTCCTTTATTTTGAGTGCAGGCAAATAAAAACTTTTGAGGAAAAACATCTATAAAGTTATGAGATAAGGGAGATACAATTTAGCAGCAATATGTATAAAATAAATTCCTGTATAAGTCAGGATTCTCTAAAGAAGCAGAACCAAAAGTAAAGTATATACTTTTTCTTTTTCTCAGCTCTCTCTCCCTAAATATATATTTACATATATGTTTAATGTTTGCTGTATGGAGAGAAGTTAGAAGGTAGAACATTTAAAAGCTTTTTAAAAAAATTCTGAAGAAAAATTGATTATTTTTCCATTTATGAAGTTCATGGAGTGAAGACTTTTCCATAGACACTGTTTTTCATCCTTAATTGACATGTTTCTGAAGGTCAAAACCATAAGTTTAAAAAAAAGTAGAAAATGCTATTTTTGCTCTCTTTGTCAGCCTCTGTTCTAAGGATAAAGTTACAAAATACCTTCCTGAATGTGACAAAAAAGTATGTTATGACCAATCTGCTTTGAAATGATTATCATAAAACTAACATCAAGATAGTGCCTGGGGTGTATCATTTTTCCCCTTCACGATGGTGTGTTTTAAATGATAAAAATATGTACATGAAAATGTGATTTTGGACTTCAAGGACATTCAGTATTATGAATGCATAAATGGGTATAGGAAATTCAGTCTGTGACATGAGAAAATTCCACTACTGCTAACTGGGCACTACCGTCTAAAAAAAACAAGATTTTAACAGGAGAGTGTCTCATATTTTTATAGTAAGAAAGTTGACTCTTCTGACTTCTAGACAAGGTGGCAAACTAGTAGCTCAAAGATTTAAATAAGGATATTCAGTACCAATATTTGCAAATGATTTAAAAGCATGAGAAAGCACATAAAATTTAGATATTACTCCTTTCCAGATTTGTGATGGTATTCAACAAACAAAATTATTGATCTACTCTTTTCTTGAAAAAACTGGAATGTCTGGTAAAGTTGAGTAATGTATTCCTGTATGGCAAGTTTCCTGAAAGAGTGTAACTATTGCTGCCTTGAGGAGAGCTTGGGGCCCTTTCATTCGACAAAGTTCCAGTTTCCCACTCAATGTGCCCATGTGCCCATTCACCAAGTGGCCCACATCACTTATTTCCATTACCTTCCAGCCCTCTTTGCAGTTAGTCTTTGCAGTTTGTTTTCTGTCTTAGGAAAGAGCTGATGCTCACAGTTTACCTAAAGAGTTAAAAACAGATTCCCACCATCCTTGAATGTGTATTGAACAATTGCAGTATGTGCCTAGCTTAGACATTTCTTAGAATCCTTGGTTTTAAAAGTAATAGTCCTATCTTGTGACAATAGTGATATGATTAGAATGATTTTTCCTACCATTATGTGGCTTTCAACATAGATTTGCTGGAAATACAAACCACAGTTTCAGTGCTTTTATTGGCAAATAGGGCAATATTGGTGAACTGATACAGTAATTGTACTTTTATAGCCATCAGCACTGCAATTTACAATTATTTTAAATTTAATGCTTTTGATTAGGCATTTCCAGAAATGAGTGTGCCTAAGTAATCTAAGAATCAAGGAAATGCCTTATAAATCTAAGAATAATTTAAAAGCTTTCCTAAAGTTAATCAGACACCAAGTAAAGCTATTTCTGGATTTGATCATTTGTAAATAAACAACCCAAGAAATTGTAGTACTATAAATATTGTACTAATTATGAACTCTTAATTGAAAGGGTCTAGAATATATCAGTAAATCTTGTATGTAAGAGGAATCTCTAAAAATACCTGAAAAAACAGAGGTTTAAATATCATGTGATATATGACCAAGAATGTAGCAGTATTTCCACTGATGGTCTTAAAATAACAACTTCAACAGTCCTTTAATGACATTTTCCCTTTTTGTGGTACAATACAATAAAACTTTAGTGTAGCCTTGTAGCTGCTTGCTAACTTACCAACCAGAAATTTATATTGATCAAGAAGTAAGGCTAATTTATTTGGCTTTTAGACTTTTGAGATTAGAAATATTTGGTTAAATTACCTGTTGAGTTGGGAAATAGATTGCACTTATGGGTAAAGCTTGTTTGGGTCCCTTTTCAAGTGTATTTATAATTTGTCTATAATGTTGCATGGCCTGAAATCCCATTAGGACATAGAGCTACAGCTGCTTCTGTTAGTACCTGAGAAACCTGTTACAACTCCTACAGTCCAGCTCGATAGTAAGAAAACTGCTAGGGTGCATCTCTGAGATGCCTACATGTCAAATGAAAATGAATAGTAAAGGAAATTTGTGCAGGATACTCTCTGGTGTCAAAAACTATTTTCTGGCTGCTGGTTTAATTGATTATATATCAAGAAAAGTTTAGATATTAATGTGGGGGCTTTATGGTGGTCCAGTGATTAAGACTCTGCACTTCCACGGCAGGGAGGCCAGGTTCCATCCCTGGATGGGTAATTGAGATTCCACATGCTCTGCCATGCAGCCAAAAGATAAACAGTCAGTGTGTGTATACACATATTTTTATGAGGGGTCATTTATACGAGATCACGTCCATATTAAAACAAAAAATAACTCTTAAAATGAGACTAAACATCAAACTTTATCAAGCACAGAGGTTATCACAACAAAATTCTTACTTTATAATACAGTGCTGTTGTGGGAAGCTAGAACTTTAATAGAAAATTACGCTGTAACTAGTCTTACCTTTTCCTTTAGTTTTGAGAAAAACATATTTTTCCTACTTTCAAATACATTTTCTGTAATTCATCACTGTCTTTTTTCATTCATTTTTTAATTCAAAATATATTATTGAGTGCCTCATATAGGCCAGGCTTTCTTCTGAGTACTAGAGAAGCACCGGGGAACAAGAAGAATCCACAGCAGGGAATGCATTCAGGTATGTGTCTGGAGGGAGAAGACTTATCAAATGAGTTAAGTTATGAAGTTATTTTAGAAAATAAGTGCTATAAAACTGGATGAAATAGAATCATCCAGGAAGCAATTATATAATACAAAGCGAAGCACAGAGGGCACACAATGAGCCCTGGAGGCAGTTCCATTGCTGAGAGGTAACTCTGTGAGACTGCAGTGGAAATCGACCTTTGTCCTTTCCTCAATACACAAAGTGCTGGTGAACGTCAACTTCATCATTCTAGGTTTGACTCTAGACAAACCTGAGAAGACAAAAATCTCACCTTCATGTCCCATATTGGAAAGATGCTTTTATTAAATAACAGGAAGAATGCAGCTTTCCTGTAAGCAAGGCCCTAGAGCATCGACTTATTAACTGGGCACTATTGTTGCTCCAGGGAAGGCAATGGCACCCCACCCCAGTACTCTTGCCCGGAAAATCCCATGGACAGAGGACCCTGGTGGGCCGCTGTCCATGGGGTTGCTAAGAGTCCGACACGACTGAGCGACTTCACTTTCACTTTTCACTTTCATGCATTGGAGAAGGAAATGGCAATCCACTCCAGTGTTCTTGCCTGGAGAATCCCAGGGACGGGGAAGCCTGGTGGGCTGCCGTCTATGGGGTCACACAGAGTCGGACACGACTGAAGCGACTTAGCAGCAGCAGCAGCATTGTTGCTGCTCCATATGACAAGGGAGTCATTTTACTTTCATTTTTCAGCTGGAGGAATTCAGTCATTGAGATTTTAGTTATATAATCTTTAAAGGAAGTTGGGAAGGAGCCATCTAGTTTAAGGAAACAGCTACGAATCAGGGTGCCTCCATAACCTAAATTCAGCCTTTTTACGAACTAAAGGGTATTGGTCACGTCCTCTGATTATGAAACATTAAGTAAGTCCTTTTCTGGACAGGATGACAATCAGATTTCCACTTCTGGTGCTATCAGATACTGATGAATATTTTATAAGGCTAAAATTATTCTTTGATACAAGCATGTAGTACATGGACAACTACGTATATTTTCAACCAAGTCCCACAGACTGTAAGACAGGGAATCCCATTAACAAAAGGCTCAGAGTTTGCAAACGACTGGTAAAATTTCCCCTTGGAAGTCTGTAGAACATACAACATTGCTGCTCACTGCGTTTTTAAAGCAAAGTAGTAACAAATAATGTCAGCCACTTCATCTTAACTATTTTATATCTTCCTTGCTGAAAGCCTCTAATGGAATTACTATCTTTTTAGCTAACCAACTAATGGTAATGGTATTCAATATTTATGAAATGCTCATTTTCAAATAGGATAGAAGCTACTTTTTTTTTTTTTTTTTTGCTATAAATGACAGAATTTATTAATTGCTACTTGATGTTGCATTTCTATTTAACTTTTAAAATAGTAGAAACCATGGCATTCAAAGTAAAACCTGAAACGTTACTTGAAAACATCTAGCTGAAAAGTTTCATTATAAAGTAAAATAGCCTCTGGAGAATAAAGCTGCAGTTCTGTCAACATAATTCAGTTCAGTTCAGTTCAGTCGCTCAGTCGTGTCCGACTCTTTGCCACCCCATAAATTGCAGCACGCCAGTCCTTCCTGTCTATCACCAACTTCCAGAGTTCACTCAAACTCATGTCCATCGAGTCGGTGATACCATCCAGCCATCTCATCCTCTGTCGTCCCCTTCTCCTGCCCCCAATCCCTCCCAGCATCAGAGTCTTCTCCAGTGAGTCAACTCTTGGCATGAGGTGGCCAGAGTACTGGTGTTTCAGCTTTAGCATCATCCCTTCCAAAGAATACCCCGGACTGATCTCCTTTAGAATAGACTGGTTGGATCTCCCTGCAGTCCAAGGGACTCTCAAGAGTCTTCTCCAACACCACAGTTCAACATAATTAGGAAGGCCTAAAAAGAGTTTTCTTAGGATCATTTTTATGTTTTTAACCAAAAAACATATAAGGAATTTTATATTTATGGGATTCAAAAAATTGGTAAATTCATGTACCTCATAGTTGCTCATGAGTAGAATAGTATTATAACTATGCTTGTTTATGGAGCTGACACCTCCCTGAAAAACATGAACCTGAATTTGTTAGGTATAGAAAGCACCAAACTCTTTTTCAATACTAAATAGGAGATAGAAGGCAATGTAAAAAGCCCCTGGCTATTTTTTTTTTTTTAGTAGTTATTAGCTTTAAATTCACTCACCATTTAGGGAAAGAGGTTGGTTCAGGGGATTTACTAGAAATTTTAAAAGGCTGAACTCTTGGATTTTAATCTCAGTTCACAGAAGCTATAGGCAACTTGCCTCTATCACAGAGGCAACTGAGAATGTAAATGTTAAAGTACCCTGAGCCAATTGAATAAAGTAAAATTTTATAAAGCTATGAACTAGTGGTATTACTGATAAGATAATATGATTTTTCAGGATTGCCATTATTATTTAATAGCCTATGGAATAATATAAATCTATACAATGGGCTTCAATCTAGCTCACAGTCATTCCTAAGCACAGTAGCACATGAAGAAAAGCTTTACTCTGATCAGAATATTTCAAAAAACTTTCCCTGTGGCACCCAAGACTCAGGTTCCCACTTTTTAGTCAAGGAGAAATATAATAGCTATTGGGATGAAATACTTAGATGAAGTCCAAACCCATCCCAAGGCTCCAAAGCCTGGTGGAGGCCTCCAATCAAAAGCAGAGAATATGAAGCAGGTTCAGTGTCTGGTTCTTTATTCATAATTGGTTCCTATTGGGTTTTTTGCATTGATGGCTTCTTAGTCATTATTATCCCAATCAAACCAGCTTTCACTATGATATTCCATATCCCATTTTCATCGCTGCGTGAAATATAGTATTGAAAGGACCAGGCATCTTTCATGAAGCACAACAGGACATTGATAACCATGCAGATTAACTCCCAATCCAGTCTCAGGTCTTGTTTCTTACTTTATGATTTTTTTTCTAGACCAGCAGACTTTCCCTCATCAGGCTGACGATGGCTCGCTTCATGTATACCACTCGAGACTTCTCTATAGTATAAAATAGAAGATCAAAAGCAGGTATGAAAAAAGAGGGAATGAAATGAAAATTGAAAGAGATATAGTTGGAAGGAAACAAAAGTTTATAAAAGATGAGCTCAAGTTTCATGTTGGTGATGATTAGTCTTGTAAAACCTTCTGGGGCCTGTGGAAACATTTGCTTGTCTAAAATCCAGTTTTTGTTTTTTTGGTTTTTTTTTAGACTTCTCATAATGAGCTGCTCTTCTCCCATTTGAAGGATACAGTCTTTTCTGAATAAGGGTGGTAGGGCCAGGGATTTGAGCACTCAGCCAGACGCCACAGAGCCAGGCACATGGAAGACAGCTGATTCCACAGATCCGAGGACTTGGGTAAGTGCCCAGCACTTAAGCCACCTAATGTGACTGCAAATGTTAAGCATGGAAAATTCATTTTAATTTAATAGTGTTTTATGATACAAGGAAGCCTCTAGTAAAACTCTTCTGATAGTGTGATTCCAGGGATGAGTAGAAACTAGACTGGGAATTAAATGTACCAAAAGGAAAAACGTCTTCCCATATTTGGAAAGCAGAAAGATAGAAACAAAACTTTATTTTGTGAACTGTAGTCCCATGCATCCAAAATAGTTTGATTAAATTTGTAGAAAGAACTGACCTTTTAGGAAACTTTTTCATTTCTAATGTTAGAGCTTCAGATCAAATGTTGGACAGCTTTTGCCACACCATTGTATTCCAGGCTTGAGTCCTATACATGGTCCACCAACAATTGGCTTCAGCCCATAGATGTTCCATTAATAGAAACAAGCAGGCAATTTACATTTGAGATTTCTTATCTGAATTCTATCATACCATAAAATGTTGGCTGAATATGGCATCATCGCTCATTACAAAGACGATATGATAGTTGAAAATAATTATGATCTATTTTTTTAATGAAAATTATTTTAAAGATGAACCTAGTATTGTTAGAATTGACATGGAATCTCACATAACCTGGGAAAAGTCATCTGTGACTTAGAGGGAATGTTGTGATTTCCATTTCTTGGGGGATCTCTAAGGCTCCTTCTTTCCAAGATTGCCTTTGGTAAAACCAGTTGTTTGGGGTGTTAAGAAAGAGACCTCACTTCTTAGATTCCAGTGTTTGAGATAATAATCTTTTTGGTTTTTAGGAGTGTGACATTATTTGTTTTGCTACTGTAAATTGGTTTCTCATAATTCATTTTAAGGGCCAAAGAAAAACAATTCTAAACTGTTTGTTTAAATAAACTTGGCAGAAAAACAAAGGAGTTGATTTTAGTTAAAACCTTAATATGTCTTTTAATACACAATAGAAAATACTTCTTTATTATGCTTTCTTATGAGGCACATATTAGAACTATTATTTGAACCATTGCTCCTAGTTATACATTTTTTAATGTCCCTAAATGAATTTTGATTTTTCTTCACTGATAGTTATAATGGTTAGAAGAATATATGTCTCTATGTCCATTTTCTTTAGAGATTTTCAGAAATGTCCTGAAAATCAAATATAGTCATCATTCGGTTCAGTTCAGGTCAGTCGCTCAGTCGTGTCTAACTCCTTGTGACTCCATGGAATGCCGGACACCAGGCTTCAGTTAATAGTCATATAATGTAGTAGCGAAATCATGTAAAATATTAAAACAAATTCTACATTCCTTGTAAGACATCTAAAACTTTTGCCCCCTCTTCAAAGAAGGCCTATAATAATATGAGAAGATAATAAAAATTGAATTTTTCTGCAAGGAAATTTTATTTTAAAGGTAACTTTTGAACTATGAGCAGATGCTCAGACTATTATCTATTTAGTTAAGGTATCAAAGAGAATTATTGACAATTTATGCTTCTGTAGCTTTTTCAAAAGCTTGAATAGTATTAAGTTCATTAGGAGAGAATGATAAATCTTCTGCATCATTTAAACACCTATTAGTATTGCTTGCAATGAATTCAACTTTTTGTTTAATTTACCAAATTCATGTGCTTTTTCTTTTCCTGTTTTTAAACTGGAATGTAAACTCAGTCAAGAATAAAAATTAAACTTGATCTAGATTGTTATGTTTT
This sequence comes from Tragelaphus eurycerus, assembly GCA_935064755.1. NCBI lineage: Eukaryota > Metazoa > Chordata > Mammalia > Artiodactyla > Bovidae > Tragelaphus > Tragelaphus eurycerus. The sequence continues at coordinate 1,085,286 of CAKXYN010000228.1, read as the reverse complement.
GTCTTCATGACAAAATGGTACCTAGAAACCAGGCTTAACAGCTTCATTGCTGCTGCTGCTGCTAAGTCAGTTCAGTTGTGTCCGACTCTGTGTGACCCCATAGAAGGCAGTCCATCAGGCTCCGCCGTCCCTGGGATTCTCCAGGCAAGAACACTGGAGTGGGTTGCCATTTCCTTCTCCAATGCATGAAAGTGAAAAGTGAAAGGGAAGTCGCTCAGTCGTGTCTGACTCTTCATGACCTCATGGACTGCAGCCTACGAGGCTCCTCTGTCCATGGGATTTTCCAGGCAAGAGTACTGGTGTGGGGTGCCATCGCCTTCTCCAAACAGCTTCACTAAGATATGATAAAGTTAATATTAGCCTGAGTTTACAGATTCAGAGTCATTGATGATTGTTATTAGAAATCTTATTTGACTTCAAGTGGGGAAATATAGGAATTTCAAACTCTAAAGACTTCAGTGATGAGGTAAAAGAAAAAAAAAAAGATATGCCTCAAAAAAGTAAATGGTCAATTCCCTAGTTCAGTAGCAGTTTTCCAAATATTTTAAGAACGTTGTAGTAAGTATTTGGTGGTAAAGAACTCACTATCAAATTCAGGAGATATAAGAGACTCAGGTTCATTTTCTGGGTCAGGAAGATCCCCTGGAGGAAGAAATGGCAACCCACTCCAGTATTTTTGCCTTGAGAATCCCATCGACAGAGTTGCCTGGTGGGCTATAGTCCATGGGGTCACAAAGAGTGACCCTCTTTGTGACCACGACTGAAGCCACTTAATACACAATGGCCTTTAACCAAGGTTTACAGAAAAAAATATGTTATTGAGAAAATAATATTGGCTAAAAGAAATTCCTTTAGAAATGTACTGTGTCCTATTTCATAGATTTACATGTTGTGTCTATGATATCCATATACTAATTGTTTAAAGCAGGATCTCTAAATTCTATAAAGGGCAGACAGTGACTATTTTAGTCTTTTTGGTCTTAGTCATGACTACTCAAATTTGATATGGTAGCCTTAGAAAAATACATACACAAATGAGTGTAGTGATATTTCAATAATATTTCATTTTCAGATAATGGAATTTTAAAAAAATTTTTTGGCCAAACTGCACCTTGGCTTAGATTTTAGTTCCTTGATTAGGGATCAAACTCTTGCCTCCTGCAGTGGAAGCGCAATTTTAACTACTGGGCAACCAAAAAATTCTAAAAATTCTAGAATTTTAAAATTTCATATAATTTTGGCTTTTCATGAAATGAAAGAAATGAAAGATTTTTTCAATCATTTAAAAATGTGAAAACTGCTTTTATTCATGAGACATACAAAAATAGAGGATGGGTAGAATTCAGCCTACTACTATTTACTGAGCCCTGGTTTAAAGTATTAATTTTCTAGAATTCACAGTAGGCTATATGTACTAGTACTTCAAGAAATATGAAAACCTAAATTAGATACATGTATATTTATGGGCTTTTTTATTTTTATTTTTTTAAGACTCAATGCAGCCAATAATTTATTTATTTATATCTATAAATAAATACTTTTTATTTTCTAATATAAATTTATTTATTTTAATTGAAGGCTAATTACTTTACAATATGGTATTCGTTTTGTCATACATTGACATGAATCTGCGACAGGTGTACACGTGTTCCCCATCCTGAACCCCCATCCCATATCGCTCCCCATCCCATCCCTCTGGGTAATCCCAGTGCACCAGCCCCAAGCATCCTGTATCATGCACTGAACCTGGACTGGCAATTTGTTTCACGTATGATAATGTACATGTTTTAATGCCATTCTCCCAAATCATCCCACTTTCTCTCTCCCCCACAGTCCAAAAGACTGTTCTATGAGCTTTTATAAAGTAACAAAGTCATATAGAGAATCAACTCAGCAAAGTTAAATTTAGGTTAATATGACATTTTGTTATTTCTATTGCTGTGTATATGAAAAATTCAGATACTGGATACACAAAATATTTTTGCTTCTTTAAAAGGTATAACTGAGACCAAATGAAAATGTCAGTGGCTTTGTTATGTTAAGATTTTCTTTAAAATGAGGTTAACTTTAAACTTTCAATAATATTATAGTCATTTAATATGAAATCAAATCATTAGAATAAGAAGAAAGACCATTTATTGTCAAAATGTAGAATTTAAAATATGATATTTGTTTAAATGTGCTTATCTAATAAATAGCCAATGTTCATATAACTGCACTCTTAGTGGAACATACCATCATTAAACCACTGAATGAAATTTTTTGTACATTACATGAATTATACGTTCAAATTAAGCCATTTTCCTCTGGTAAAATATACTATGGAATTGGAAAGAAAAAAATTATGGCTAACATTTCTTTCTGTTTCAAATGTAATTAGCAATACTTTGAATATAAGAAATTAAAATATTTGATAGTTTTTAAAATACTAATCTAGAAATTTTAGATCATTATCATAGAATACATTTAAAAAACTTACCTTTATTTGTGTACTATGTATATTTGTGCTCATATGGTTGAATTCTGGCACAGCAACTCTATTTAAGAATTTATTTTGAATAAGTATTTAAAATTAAAGTATATATATCTGTATTTTAAAATTCCTTACTTTATCAATTCTATCATAGAATATGTTCTATCAATGATAGTGGAGTGAAAGGAGACTTAGGAAGGGACTATAGTTAACTTTGATGGGTTTTAGTTTGTAAAAATTTAAAAGCTTGAAAATATTATTTACAAGACATAAAGGTACTAGATGAACATTTTTTTAAAAGTGAAGTAATTAACTAAAGCTATTCAAAGAACATAAAAATGCTGAGTGTTTAAAAAAAACTTGGAATCAGGTAACTAAGTTCAATCAATTTTTACTCTAAGTTTTATATACTTAGGTATAATTTCAAGTCAGAGTTCTAGACCCAATCTCATTTTTTTTTTCCAATCTCATTTTTAAAAAATTCAGTTCAGTTGCTGAGTCGTGTCCAACTCTTTGGACTTCAGCATTTCAGACTTCCCTGTCCATTACCAACTCCAGATCCTACTCAAACTCATGTCTATTGAGTTGATGATGCCATACAACCATCTGATCCTCTGTTGTTCCCTTCTCCTCTTGCCTTCAATCTTTCCCAGTATCAGGGTCTTTTCTAAAGAGTCAGTTCTTCACATCAGGTGACCAAATTATTGGAGTTTCAGCTTCGACATCGGTCCTTCCAATGAATATTCAAGACTGATTTCCTTTAGGATGGACTGGTTGGATCTCCTTGCAGTCCAAGGGACTCTGAAGAGTCTTTTCCAACACCACAGTTCAAAAGCATTAATTCTTTGGTGCTGAGCTTTCTTTAGAGTCCAACTCTCACATCCATATATGACTACTGGAAAAACCATAGCCTTGATTAGATGGACATTTGTTGGCAAAGTAATGTCTCTGCTTTTTAATATGTTGTCTAAGTTGGTCATAACTTTGCTTCAAAGGAGCAAGCATCTTTTAATTTAATGGCTGCAGTCACCATCTGCAGTGATTTTTGAGCCCCCAAAATAAAATCTGTCACTATTTCCATTGCTTCCCCATCTATTTGCCATGAAGTGATGAGATCAGATGCCATGATCTTAGTTTTCTGAATGTTGAGCTTTAAGCCAACTTTTTCACTCTCCTCTTTCACTTTCATCAAGAGACTGTAATTCTTCTTCACTTTCTGCCCTAAGGGTGGTGTCATCTGCATATCTGAGATGATTGATATTTCTCCTGGTAATCTTGATTCCAGCTTGTGCTTCATCCATCTCAGCATTTCTCATGATGTACTCTGCATATAAGTTAAATAAGCAGGGTAACAATATACAGCCTTGATGTACTCCTTTCCCAATTTGGAACCAGTCTGTTGTTCTGTGTCCAGTTCTAACTGTTGCTTCCTGACCTGCAAGCAGATTTCTCAGGAGACAGGTCAGGTGGTCTGCCATCTCTTTAAGAATTCCCCACAGTTTGTTTTCATCCACACAGTCAAAGGCTTTAGTGTCATCAATAAAGCAGAAATAGATGTTTTTCTGGAACTCTCTGGCTTTTTCTATGATCCAATGCATGTTGGCTACTTGATCTCTGATTCCCTTGCCTTTTCTAAATGCAGCTTGAACATCTGGAAGTCCACAGTTCACATACTGTTGAAGTCAGGTTTGGAGAATTTTGAGAATTACTTTGCTAGCGTGTGAGATAAGTGCAATTGTGTGGTAGTTTGAACGTTCTTTGCAGTGCCTTTCTTTGATATTAGAATGAAAACTGACCTTTTCCAGTCCTGTGGCCACTGTTGAGTTTTCCAATTTTGCTGGCATATTGAGTGCAGCACTTTCACAGCATCATCTTTTAGGGTTTGAAATACCTTAGCTGGAATTCCATCACCTCCACTAGTTTAATTTAAAACCACATAAAAATCAATACAAATAATTTCTAGTGATGAGTGTGTGAATTTGAGGATTTTAATTTAAGTGATGTTTTGATGAATTTGAAAATTTTAACTTCATTAGTGATGTAATTCTTAAGTATTATCATGGTCAGGATAGATGTTGATATACTTGATTTTCTACATTTTCACAGTGTGTTACTATCAATAGCACTTTCGTAACAAGATAATCATTCATTTAACAAACATATCTTGGAATGTACACTGGACCTGGGATTATGCTAAATACTAAATACAAAGATGAATATAACGTTCTTCCCTTCATGAAATTTACAGGTTTATTAAGGGATATCAAAGATGCACATCTGGGATGATTTTGACAGCAGGAGGCATTTGGCAGTGTCTGGGATATGAAGTGCTCATTACTTGAGGGGGAGTTCTGGCAGACAGTTGGTAGAAGCCACACATGCCTTTAAACATCCTACAATGCTGTTAAAACATCCTACAACAAAGAATTTATCGAGTCTAAAATGTCAATAGTGCTGGCTTTGATAAACCTTGTTCTAAGTGTAACACATTTTAAAAACTATTATAGAATGATGTAAAGACTCTGATAGTCAATTTGACAACTCAATAAGCAAAAACAGTTGTCATGATAGAGGAATATATTGAAAAAAGACCTGTGTTTAAGCTGATTCTTGAAAGGCTGAATGGAATTGGAAAGAAGAGTTTTCCAAACAAAGTCAGCCAAGCAAGCAAAGCTATAGATGTGTAAAATAACTTCTAATTTTTTGGGAACTATGCAAAGTCTAGAGTGGGTTGGTTGGTTAGATGTGGGAGTTTAAAGACCTGAAGTTGGGCAGGTGAGTAGGAAAAGGTATTAGAAATGATGAAGGAATTTGAGCAGGTGCATATGATCAAAGCAGTCCATTTGTAGGATTCATCAGCCATGCTGTGAAGTGTCATGATTATTTGAGGAAACAATAAAATCCTACTTCACTTGACTAGAGAAGAACCACAAGAGGATAAGTCTCCCACTGGGAAAGAAGATTCCCTACTTCTTTTCCTATAATTGTTTTGCTTCTGATTCAATATCTTTCATTTTATTTGTCAGAACTATAGCAAAGCAACCATAGTTGAACCTTAACTCATTTTCTGTAGTTTCATAAATATGTTGCTGACTGGCTGACTCTTGTGGACAAAAGCTGCATGTTGTAACATCAGGTGGCACTGCCCTTCTTTGGAGGTTCTATTTTCAGACTTCTGTTGCAGAGCCATGGTGAAGAAAAGAAATAATCTGCTTACCAATAAAAAATAGACAACTATAAATTAAATCTTAATTGTAGCAAAACCATATTCTTCTGTCTCAGTGGTTCTCAATTTTGGATGCTGCATGCACGCTAAGTCATTTCAGTTGTGTCTGACTCTTTGCAACCCATGGACTATAGCCCGCCAGGCTCCTCTGTCCATGGGATTCTCCAGGCAAGAATACTGGAGTGGATTGCCATGCCCTCCTCCAGGGGATCCTCCCAACCCAGGTATTGAACCCGAGTCTCTTACATCTCCTGCCTTGGCTGGTTCTTTACCACTAGCACCATCTGGGAGGGATACATACTCACTAGAATCACTGGAGGGAGAGATTTAGGTTTCTGTATTTCTTAAAACTTCCGAGGTTAATGCAGACAGCTCTGCTATGGATACAGAAAATTAACCTCATACTTTGGCTTTGCAATGATTTCTTTTTAGATTTTTTTCATTGTAAACACATCTTATTTTCATTAAAAGTTAAAATGACTCTTTTTTTTTTTTTTTTTTTTAGCATATGCCAACTTTCAAAGAGTAGCTTTCTGGTTACAAGTGTAACATAACAAGAAGGAACTAGTCTGTAATTTCTTACATGATTCACAAGTTGAATAAGTCTCATGTATGTCACAGAGCAATAACTAGAGATTTGAACATGAAGCTTTGAACAATGATATTTACATTTTCAAAAAGTCTTATTGTGTGTGCCCGTTTCTGTGATCATGTGGTTCACGTGGCTAGTGAGTGTGGTGCAATGAAGCAGGGCTGAGTTTGATCTTCCTATGGCTCATTCCATCTTCTTTAGCCATAGATTATATTCTCTGGTCTAGACAGCACTTTTGAAATTGTTGAGTTTTCTTGGTGAAATGCTGGAGAAAATTGCACGGTGCTACTGTGGTTGTATTGACATGAATTCATTCCTGTAAAGAGTAACTAAAAATACCAGCCCCAGTCTTTTGTTTGGGCTTCCCAGGTGGCTCAGTGGTAAAGAATCCGCCTGCCAAGGTAGGAAACATAAGAGATGTGAGTTCAATTCCTGGATCAGGAAGATCCCTTGGAGAAGGAAATTCTAGTATTCTTGCCTGGGAAATTCCATGGACAGACAAACCTGGTGGGCTGCAGTCCATGGTTTCGGGAAGTTAGACATGACTTAGCAACAACAATTTTTTGTTTACTCATCAGATAGATATTAATTATCTAATTCTGTGCAAGAAGCTGGCTTTTTTCCCCCTCCCTCTCTCAAGAAACAGAATCTAGGCAAAGAGGGTTCAATCTTCATTCTCTATGGATTTACAACATTGTACCCATGAGCAAAAGAGGAAACACTATCATTACAAATTATTTTCTCTCCAGCCCCTTGAATATTTTTCAATTGTATTTCTCTTTTATAGTATCAGTGATCCCTTTGTGAAAAATTTCCTCTAGATACTAATTGCCCTTTAGCTATCTTCCTCATTTTCTCCTTAAATTCAGAAGATTCCTTATATAAGTATTTATCACCTCTACTTCTTTAATATATATTTATAACATTAATCCTCTAAGACATAAATAATGACTCTATAATCCAGCTTTGAGTCCTTACTCAGAACATGGAATGTTTTCTTTCATCGTTGTTCTTGTGAACAGTTAAGGCTGGGAATGCTGTTTTCCTTTTGCTTGCTTCTTTTGTGTGGCAACATGTTTGTGGGTAGGGACCATTTAACCCATGGGTACCATGTTTCTACATTTAGTCTGTAGTCTCTTATGTTTCCAATTTCAGTACCTTTAGACTCATATTTCTAAACTCCTGAGTTTCAAACCTCTGGCTATAACTCACAGTCAGGTATTTTGCATTGTGGACTAGTAATCACATCCATCCATACATGTACAGCACATATACATTTTACAAAAATAGTCTATCCACTCCATCCTATACTATCCCATGTATAGTATGGGATATACACTATCTTGTATGTAGTATGGGATATATACAGCAACATTGTTGTTGTTCCTGACCCACTAATATACTAGCAAAGTAATTATTTCAAAAGGTTTTTCTAATCTAAACCCACCATTTTCAGCACAGCCTTTGGGTTATAGCATTCTTCTAAATGGGTCAGATAAACTCAAGGGATATTCAGATAGCTTGAAAATAAAGCTGTTCTTTTGTTCCATTGCTTTGATTTCTGTTTGTGAAGGGAGTTTATTTATTTCGATTTTCAAATATCATAAGAAGGAGAAAATGAGATTATTTTAATGTTTTTGAAAGATCTAATTGAGAAAATGAGATTATTTTAATGTTTTTGAAAGATCTAATTCCTACTTTTCTTTAAATCTCATTTATATTTAATCTTTTTCATGGAGTCCTTCAATGAATGGACCACACTAAACACCCACTGAAATTTACTTAGCAATTAAGTATGTATTGCAGGATGACACTTTTTGTGTAATTCTTTGGGTCAGAGACATTTGTCATGATAAGCCTTGGTTTTCATGCTGCTCCTGATAGACTGTTAACCAAAATGATCTTAAAGGGTGTGGTCTCCTCACCTCTGAGGATTTATGTTTAAATCTGCCAAAGGTACTAGCTACAATGAAACACTGTCTGGAATCTCATCCACTTAAATAATACATCCTTTTGCTCACCTTTTACCTTTGCTCACCTCCTTCCCCTCACTTACTTTTGTTTGAGAGTGACCATAAGGGCAGTTCACCTTGTCTCTTGTGACCCACAGCTGTCTCTAGAGCTTGCTTGGTGTTTCAGATCCCAGAGTCCATTTTGGTTTTTGAGAGAGAACTGAAAATTGTATTTAAAATTATGTCTTTGTTCCTAATTCTGGATATTGTAGGGATATAATTTTATTGGAATTGTGTTCATCTCATCTGGAATACAAAAGCTCATAAGCTATCTTCTTAAGAAGTGATAATTTTCCTCCCCTTCAAAACTCTCATTCTCTAATATCTTGACATCATTGACTCATCCTGTAAATGTTAGGTTGACTTCTGCCTTTTCCCCCCTAACTTTCCTTAATAAAAGATGAAATGTCCTTTTTCAAAGGTTCTGTAACCCAGCTTTAGGCTATCACTTAGATCATGTAGGCCCTTATTTTACAGATAACAAGAAAGACCAAGAGAAGCAAAGTGAGTTCCTCCTTATCACAGAGAATAAACAACCAATAGTTTCCTTAATTTGAGTTTTTATTAAGATAAACTGCAAATAAAAAAGGCAAAACCAATACAATATTGTAAAGTAAAAAAAAATTATAATAAAAAATTTTAAAAAAGATATTGAAATATCTTGATATCAGATCCTGAAATACAGGATAATCTTTATATTTTTCTGTTTTCCTCCTACAACTTATCATAACTGATATCTTGATATACACTGATTTGATATAGATCCTGAAATAACAGGATAATCTTTAATATTTTTACTGTATTTCCTACACGTACAAACTTTTTTTTCTGATGAGTCATTTTAAAACAGAAATACTGCCTTTCCTTGAAAGTCAAGATTAATGCTTAATATTTTCCCTTAATTATGATTTTCAGAGTAAGAATTTGATATAATAATCACTTTCAGTGAATGATGACTAACCTTTTACATTCATAAAACAGAAACAATGTGGTGCTTATTGAAATGTTTAAATAGAAAGATTTACATTTTAGGTTTTCTTGGTTTTAACAGCGATTCTTGAGTAATGCTTTTGTGCGTATACGCTACTAGATCCAACTAGCTAAAACTCTGCTGGATCTCATTTCATTATGTTCCCAAGTGTCGTACTTTGTGGATGCAATTTTGATAGCAGATAACTGAGTTAGAGATATTAGAAATTATTACTATGAAAGCTGTTTTTAGTTACCTCCTTTTATATTACCTATTACAAGCATGCACTGGCTAGCAAAAAATTTAGCCACTTGGCATCGATTCCCACATCTAAAGCACAAAAGTGGCTCTGTTCACATCAATGTATTCCTTAGAGTGATGTCATGAAAGTTAACATTACAATCCCCCCCAAATAGTTCAACATGACAAAAAAATTATGAATGTTAGCGAGAACAGGGTTGAAAATGCATTTGAGGCAGAACAAAGCACTATTATAAATTACCAGCAACCTATTTTATTTTGTGATTATTGCTTCCTAAAAGCTTTGGAGACCTTTGAGAAACAAACAAAGATATAGACGCAAGGAGAAATAAAAGTGTACAACCAATAGCAACTTATTTTCACGTAGTTTTAATTTTACCACTTTTGTCTGTGGACGGACAGTGCTGTTCAAAAGGCTATTGCCTTTTTTAAACATTATTGAGATTAGGCTGAGAAACCTCTTATGGTATTATTTCTTATAAAATGACAAGAGATAGATATGAGGGTGTTCTAGATGCACTATTTGCCATCTCATTGATGGCTGTAGACAGAGTGAAAAAGGCAGTTGAGTATCTCTAAATCCTCCTGATATGGTAAAGCCTAAATTCTGATAAGGGAAGTGATTTTAAAAACAAGGCTCCAGGGACTTTGTCATTATATTCTCCTACAGTTGTTAAAACGTCGTACATTCACTGGGTTTTTATAACTGGAAGTCATCTCACTCATTTCTACCCAAACCCTTCATTTCACACATGAAGTAACTGAGGGTAAGGCACATTAAGTGACTTCCCTGAGACCACAATTAGTGATGAAACGGGAACTGGAGCCCAAGCCTACAGTTATATTTATTCGAAGGTATATTAGTGTAGCATAAATGTCACATTATATGAATTAATGGGTAACGTGAAAACAAAAATATCTCAATAAGCCTCTAGAAGGAAGTTGTTGGGAGGCCCAGCCTATAATTTATGATGATACAAAAATGCTTTTTCCTAAGAAAGCTTTCATTGCCCCAAGATCAAAAAGATATTGTCCCAGGTCATGAAGAAATCTTTCATTATCCCAAGGTCATAAGGATGTTCTACATAAATTAGCCTCCAGAAGTCCTAACGCTGATAATGTAATTTATGAAGCTGAAATGTCTCCTTTTTATTAGAAACTTTCAGAGGAGAGAAACACATATTCAGAATGTATATTCTGTGTGTTTAGTGAAGTCACATCAAACCAGCATTTATCATCAACAAATTCAACTATATAATCTTGGAGAAAGAAGAAAGCAGAATTAATTTAGAAAGCATGTGCAGTCTCCCTGTTATTCCAGTCAACACATTTATTTATGATTTTATGTAAGTGTGAGAGAGACAACATCAAACTGATATCCCTCACTTGGTGTTAGTTCCCCTGTAACTGAGTGTAAACATCTCAAGGTCTGGTATGTGATTTTAGCATTGTAAATATATGATTCTATTTTGGCTTTTATCATGGCTTCAGAAGCAAAACAACCATTTGCTTAGTGTTAAGTGTGGGATTTTCTTGATGTCCCATGAGTAATTGAAAATTATATTTTGAAAATTTTAATGATTAATAAGTAATTAAAACTATAAATGACCAAACTTAGCTATTCTTGAAGATTTCAAGCTCAAATTCTGACTATTTATCTGTAAGTATAAGCAGACTTTAATAGTCATTTTTAATGGGACTTTAGTAATATTTGATTTCATATGCAAGTAGTTAATTGGTGTACAAATAGGAGGTTGAATATACTAATTTTTTATAAAATGCAAGTTAATATGTTTGAAAGAGTTTAATTATCTTCTATAATAATCCATCTATAAAGTATTTAGTGCTTATATAGATTTTAAAACTTATTCAATCTTACATTTTCTTAAATATCTCAATAATATATATGATCTTGGTAGCATGTCAATTTTACATTAAGAGTCTAAATTGTTTCCTCAGTTACACATCTCAAAAAGAAAAAAAGACCAACTTATTAGTTATACAGCAAATTCTCTAACACATTTGAATTATTAAGAATACCAACATGTATAGATTCTATAACATGAAAAAAACAATTCCCTATTATCATTTTTAACATTTCTATGCCTATGTAATCCTGGGGTTAATAGATGCTAACACATTTGGAAAGCAATTATCTTCTAATTGAAATTGCTTAATAGCCAGAGGCTTTGAATGGGACAAATCACCATACAGCATAACCTTATTTACAGTCTTTACAAGGACTTAATAAATTAGGGAAGAATTGTTGTACCCCACATGACTCATCCATCCCATATAATCCACATTTCTAATGTGCTTTGGATTCATGTTACCTATTACTCAGATTTTCTCTCTACAGTCTCAGTCATGTAGCTCTTTTTTTTTCTGCAAGACCCCACTGAAAAATAATTTTTTTAAATTAATTTTTATTGAAGGATTGTTTTACAATGTGGGTGAGTTTATACTTTATAGGAGAATGAATCAGCCATACATATATGTATCTCCCCTTCCTTTTGGACTCCTTTCCCATTCAACGGACAGTCACCACAGTGCACTAAGTAGAGTTCCCTGTGATACACAGTATGTTCTCTATTTTATACACAGTATCAATAGTGTATATATTTGATTAAATTTTATATTTATGGACTCTGGCTATTTGAATGAATTTCATCTATTGTATTTCTGACTTGGACACAATCTTGCATTTTCTCACATTGTTTGAACTGGCAGAAACAGGATTCTTACCAATGTAAAGTGCTGCAAAACAGTCAGATTTTCTATATTACAAGAGACTAAAGGGCTATCATAAACTAAATGAAAAGCATAAACCTTTGCATTTAGTTATATTACCTCTTTCATCTCTTTTTTTGGATCTTGGATTAGGGAAATATAAAAAGTATATTTAGGGCCTAAAGTCAGTTATTTAACCATACTGTACTTCAATTTCCTCACCTTTAAAATGGGGGCAATTATAGTACTAGTTTCATAAGTTTTCAGTGAGAATTTAAATAGTATTTAATAACTATTAAATAATGGCTATCATGAGTTTGGGTGAACTCCAGGAGCTGGTGATGGACAGGGAGGCCTGGCATGCTGCAGTTCATGGGGTTGCAAAGAGTTGGACATGACTGAGCTACTGAACTGAACTGAACTGAATGGTTATCAATAGTAATTATGTAAACAGATAAATTATAAAAATTGATAAAGAATATGATGAACAATTTCTTGCCTAAGTAGCTTCTTAGAGCTTTTGGGAGAAAGCTATCAGAGTAAGATTTGTCAAAGTCAGATCAGTATTCAGTATTACTAACTACTGGTAGGATTTTAGGCAAACTAAGATCTTCCCTGGTGGCTCAAACAGTAAAGAATCTGCCTGCAATGCAGGGAACCCAGGTTCAATCCCTGGGTTGGGAAGATCCCCTGGAAAAGGGAATGGCAACCTACTCCAGTATTCTTGCCTGGCAAATTCCAAGGACATAGGAACCTGGTGAGCTACAGTCCATGGAGTCTCACAGAGTCAGATATGACTGAGCATGCACTCATGTAGCAACATAGCAAGACCTCTTTCAGTTCAGTTCAGTCACTCAGTCATGTCCGACTCTTTGCGACCCCACGAATCGCAGCACGCTAGGCATTCCTGTCCATCACTATCCCCCGGAGTTCACTCAAACTCATGTCCATCAAGTTGGTGAGTCCATCCAGCCATCTCATTCTTTGTTGTTCCCTTCTTCTGCCCCCAATCCCTCCCAGCATCAGAGTCTTTTCCAATGAGTCAACTCTTGGCATGAGGTGGCCAAAGTACTGGAGTTTCAGCTTTAGCATCATTCCTTCCAAAGAACACCCAGGGCTGATCTCCTTTAGAATGGACTGTTTGGATCTCCTTTCTGTCCAAGGGACTCTCAAGAGTCTTCTCCAACACCACAGTTCAAAAGCATCAATTCTTCCACACTCAGCTTTCTTCATAGTGCAACTCTTACATCCATACATGATCTCTTTGGGTTTTAGTAAATGCAGATGTCATAAAAATGATTTCCAAGGAATTTTCCAGCTCTAAGGTTTCATGGTGTTACAGGAGAGATGTAAGTTCCCAGTAAACAGATAAATATCAAAGTCAGTTGAACAGCATAATATATTTGATAAATGAATGTTACAAAAATCATCCTGTGAAGTACACTCACAGTGTGAACAGAATCCTGGGAGGAGGATGGCCAGAAACATTGCTGCTTGCTGACACCTTTTGCTATTTGGCCTTTGGCATTCAGCCTGCTCAGTCATGCACACTGCTTATTTTGCCCACATCTGCCTTCCAAATGAGAATTAATCTCAATGCTAAGGTCTCATGTGGCCATCAAGCTCTATCTCCATAGAGATAGAAGAGAAGCTTTTTGACAAATCACCTGCAGCCATGGACATTGTAGAGCTGTCCTCAGATTAATTTGTTTTCTCAAGACAAAATTGGAAATTCAAATATTATGTTACAGACACTGTGTCTCCATGTCACTATATACCCCTTGTCTTTCCTTGCTATCTGTCTCTGTTTTGTTAGTTATTTCCATCATAATGCAGCAAGGCTAACAATGTGGGCATGGTACAAGTTCCTATTGCTGTCTGATTCCTAATGGGTTTTGGATGGCTATGTGCATGGTTTTGGATGGTTATGTGCATGGTGAGGGGACATTTAAATGACTTTTGTGTGCTGCACAGTCAGGAAAATAACATTTCCACACCAGCTTTTTTGATGTCTCAAAAAAAAAAAAAAAAAAAAAAACTATCATAATACAAGCAGATGTTTGAATGGCTAAAAATAAATACAGGTGGCTCTAGTCTACCCCAGGAACCTCATACGACTTCCTTGGGTCATCTAGGTTTGTTGTTATCCTGATCTTAGTGGGCACAATTATCACATTTCAAGTAGGCCTGAGTTCCAACCACAAAATTTAAACAACAACAAAAAATCCCTTTCTACCAGGATGATAAAGGGTCAATGTGAGAATTGGGGGGAAAGGCAAGGAAAATGAGTTTCTTCCATAGGAAAAATCAAAGAGAAAAGTCTATGTCATGGATTATTAGCAGCTCTTGAGCAAAAGATGTACTTGACTTTAGTTTGAACCTGACAGTGTTAAAATACAGATAGCAACAAACTGTAAATACTTATCAGGTTGCCAAATATATTCAAAGCAAATTAGAACTGAGAATAACTCAGGAGGGAAGCCGAATCAGAAAAGTCTCCACAAAGGAGGCATCTGACCTAGAAGAAAAGAGCATTTGAGCAGAGGAGAATGCATATGAGAACAAGAAAACAAACACAAATGTGATATGTTCTGGAATTTGTGACAAGAGCAAATGCTGGACCATGTATTGTGTGAAGTTGGGGTGAATAAGGAAGAGGTAAAATAAGCTAATAGGTAACACTGTAGTCTGATAGAAAAATGATGAGAAATTTAAACAAAGAAGCCAGTAGGGTTGCAGATGGGCTTCCCTGGTGGTTCAGATGATAAAGAATCTGTCTGCAATGAAGGAGACCCAGGTTTGATCCCTGGGTTGGGAAGATCCCCTGGAGAAGGAAATAGCAACCCTCTCCAGTATTCTTGCTTGGAGAATTCTATGGACAGAGGAGTCTGGCAGGCTACAGTCCATGGGGTTGCAAAGAGTCGGATACGAGAGAGTGACTAACATGTTTACACTTTCAAGGTTGCAGATGACAGGAGTGAAGGCTTTGGCATCTATGTGAGGAGGAGAATCAATAAAGTTACAAATAACTGTAAAAACTGTAGTTGGTGTTACTGAGTCAAATATAGGGCTAAAAATACAGGAGAAAAATGTGATTGAGTGAAAAGTTAGGGTTTGTGTGTATTGCATCAGATATACACATAGAACTTGGATACAGAATGCTTAGACTGGAAATACAAGTCTGAATGTTAGGAGAGAGAGAAGGGCTGAGAATTTGATAACAAGAGAAGTATAGGGACTGGAACTTTAAATTTGTAAAGTTGGGAATTTTCAAGCATAGACAGATTAGGAGTGTGATTTGTATGGTAGTAAGTGAGAAATCATAAATGAAGGAGAAACAGGAGTATATAGGGCATGAATACCAGGGCGGGAAAGCATTTCTCAGGGTATGTAAACAACACTGCAAATGTCACAAAGAATCACAAAGTTGCATGAGAAAGAGGTTGTTGGATTTGGTCATGAGAGAGTTCCTAGAACAAATAGAAGAGTAATTTTAGCAGAAATAAAGGAACAAGGAAACTCCCAGGGGAGAGTGGACAAAAGTTGGTGAGCTAGAGATTTAGAATGTACTAATTTTTGAAGAAAGTTTCCAAGTAAAGACAGGAGCAGTAGGGCAGTACCTTTGTCTTTTGAGAAGGAGCTTATAGGGGAGAGGAAACAGCCAGGTGAAAGGAGTTCATGAAGTGTGCGACAGGTGTCAGTTCTAACCAACAAACCTTTGATTATCTCTTTGCAGAAATTTTGGAAGAGGAAGTGTCTAAAGTATTCTAGATTATGACCTTGGCTTCCATTTCCTCAAGTATCCCCTTTAGCTGTTATAACTACTAGAATCCTTGAACACTGTTCCCTTGATGTGATGTATCCGCCACTCAAGCCTAAGGAAAGGGACACACTGCAGTTTTTCCACATACCCATAGGCCAGATGGAGAAGGCAATGGCACCCCACTCCAGTACTCTTGCCTGGAAAATCCCATGGATGGAGGAGCCTGGTAGGCTGCAGTCCATGGGGTTGCTAAGAGTCGGACACGACTGAGCGACTTAGCAGTAGCAGCATAGACCAAATGTGTCAATCAGTGTGTTAATATGTTGGAGTAACTAAAGAAAAATTTTTAAAAAGGGAAAAAAATAAAAAAGTAAATAAAAAGTAGTAAATTATTCTATACATTAGTTACTTTAAAAATATTTATTGTCTGGCATTGGTAAGGGCATTTAGTCCTATGCATCATCATGTGGTCCTATGGGCCTTAGCATGTAATGCTCCTCTGTTTGGTCTTTAGGTAGCATCGTTGCCCTTGCTGTGTCCACCATGGCTGGCATATCTCACCTCTCCTCTGTGGACTTTAACACTGAGTCTAGGCTTTCAACCTCTTCAGTCTTCTAACTCTGACTCTTAAGCCAAGATGTTGAGAACCAAAATCTTCTTTGTCTCTAGCAGTCAAAAACTATGCAGTTTTCTTCACTTTGAGTTAAAATAAGAGTCTTTGGAAGTCAGAGTTAGGCAATGTTTGTCTTTTAATATAGGTTCTCTTCTCATCTTCCTAAAAGGATCACGAACTGAGAGGCAGCAGAGATGATTAGCAGGAAACTCATTCAAAATATTGTCATATTACTCAGGAATCCTGCATGAAGATGGGGAACTTGAGGAATTTCAAGAGTAATTTTGCCTATATGAGGTATGACTCATATATGACTATATGAGCTGAAGATCCTAACTGATCAATCGAGTGTTATCCCTCTGAATGTGTAAGAAATATTCTCCCATAAATACATACTATATACTTTCTTGAGTCACTCCTTGACTTCTTTCCATAGCACTTACCAAATATATTTTAATGTATGCCATTATTGACTTTCCCCGCTCTAGTTTTTAAACTCTGTGAGGGTAAAGACCATGTTTGTTTTGTTCACTACTGGATTAATTCCGAGTACCTTGAGTCTAACATAGAAACTGCTTATAAAAACTGTTGGAATGAATGAATAAATGAAAGAATTAACCAAGGAATACCAAATAGTAGAGTACAGATAGAAAAGGGCTCTTCTATTCTTATGCAAAAGTGTACCAAAGCATGAAGTAATCTTTATTGTTATTGGTACCCATATAAATACTGGGCATAGCCCCCCGGCTGAGGGGAGGCGACGGAGAGGCGAGCGCCGATTGATTTTTGGATGGAGGTGGGTTGATGGATTCAGCCAGAATATATCAGCACAGTGTCCCTTCTTTTGGCTGATTCCTGTGCTATGCTTGCTCATATGTATTTTGTATGTCACCTCTATTGAGAAATATTGTCATTCCGAAATGATCACACTAACAGTCAATTGTTTAATTAATTGAGGGAAATGAACATTTAAAATAAACATCACTTTATTTATTTTACTAAATTGTTAGTAAATCACTTTACTAAATTATCACTTCATTATTAATTTGTTATTATATTTCATGAAAGGATAAAGAAAGTAAATATACCAATATGTATATATCTTCAAAGCTGCTTCAGAATAATAAAATATACACATATCTTAAAAATGAACAGTAAATTATTTAAAAAAGAGTTTTTAGAGTGACTTAGTTCAATCTGTCAGTACCCCCAGAACTAAGGTACAGAATAAATGTTCTAAACTAAACACTGTAGATCATTTAAATGCTATAGACTGCTTGAGAAAACCCTCAATAAAAAGAAAAATGAGAAACGCAAGCAAAGGGAAATAAATGAACACTCACTTTGCGTCAGAGAAAATTGGAGTAGGTTTTACTCTAAGGAACAGCCTTCAGCATTCATATTTCCTCATGGTATAGATTAGGATCTTTAGAGTCATAAAATTTCTAGATGTCTTCTTGATGACTAAACCTGTTTCATTCTTTGTTTGAGGCATTATTCAGGAAGCACACAGTGTATTTTATTCTTTGCTTAGCAAGACAAGAATGTACTATGTTAAGGAATGTACATACAAAATAATATATTTGTTGAAATATATTTCTGATGAAAGTTTTATATTTTCATTTCCCTTTTATTATATATGTTGCCTCTAATGTCTCAGTGCAACACAGAAATAAAGAACATAGAGCTTCAGTCTAGACACCTGATCAGAAAACAGATTACTTCATTATAGTATTCTTCAAATACTATTTTCTCTAGCATGGTAAAACTGGTGATTTTGGAGGGTGAGCTAATATGTCTTTCTTCTAGAGGCAAGACCATGTAACACTGTAAAACTTGACTGAGAAAGACAGCTGCCTACCTGTACAAATACAGTGCTTCTTTGGCTCAGATCTTACCTGGGTCCCTTTGGGTTCTTTGAAGGCTGAGATAGGACTTTATTCTTTTGATTTAAACTTTGATCTCTATTAAAATAACACATTCCTTCTCCCTTTCTCTGCAAACTCTCCCATCTATTTGTAGTCAATTAAAACTTAATCAACGTTTTCTGATCTTTTCTGAGGAACAGGCTTGGGTGTGTACCATAGAAGCACCAGAAAAGAGGTTAAGCCCCCTGTAGGGGACAGCAAGTCTGTGCAGGTCAGTAAGTGCAGAGGAGGGCTCAGAATGAGAGGATTAGGGTGATCACCAATGTCTAAGAGCCAATTTCATATTTTTGTGAATCTGTATGTATAAACAATATGCTTTGGTTTACTAAAAAAATTCATATCTTAGATTTATAATTAAATATTTGAAGAAATGATTTTTGGTTTAAATTTTCTGTTTTTTCCCAACTAGAAATGTATTATATAGAGTGGCACGTATAAAGGCAATAAAATTAAACATGTATGAAACTTTGATGAATTGTTTCTGCAAAAGTTATTTCTCAAGAGTAGATAAAGTGCTTTTGAACAGATCCACTTTTTCTCAGGTCACAGGAGTGCTATTTAATAAATTACTTTTCTTGGGTGCTAAGAGCCACCTTTATTCATCTGAAAAGGTTAATGCAGCTGTTAAAAGTGTCCAAGTTGTTCTCAGAGAATAATTTATGCACTGAAACTCTGTTTTATTTAGTAAATTCCTAGTAAGAAAAAAAAATGTGCAGTACAAATTAAACACAAGTAGTTATAGTAGTTCATAACTGAAGTTGTTTTTTTCCCCCTGAGATCCATTTATATCGACTGATTTATATCTCTGACCATGTAAAATTTTAGAATTCCCTGTCTTTCACCCCAGGATTTCCTATCTTTCCTTTTACTTATTTTTTTCCCCATAGTACTTATTATAAATATACTGTGTTTCACATATAGATTTTGTTTTATTCTGACTCTCTTCACTAGAATGTAAGTTCCATGCAAATATCTTTTTCTGATTGCATTATCTCAGTTTCCCTGGACAGTACTAGGCACATGTAAACATTCAATAAATGAATGTAGGAATAAATCAATATCGATAATATTTATCAAGTAATTGCCAGATTTCCATTTGATTTACCATTGAAAGCATAATTTACCTGTCTCATGATTAGAAAATATAGTAAGAAAACATGGTTAGAAAAGTGCTTTAAAAAACATTCTGATACATAGTTAACCCTTAACACTCACTGGTACTATCATTAAATCACTTTGTGAAAAGAATACTATTTTTTAATGACTCATTGCTTAAGTGAAATAGAGTCATGACAGTTAAGTAGATATCAAACATATTTTGCCTCAATCATCTGAATCCTTTAGTTCAAAGCATATATTCAAATCAGATCAGATCAGTCGTTCAGTCGTGTCCCCATGAATCGCAGCACGCCAGGCCTCCCTGTCCATCACCAGCTCCCAGAGTTCTCTCAGACTCACGTCCATCAAGTCAGTGATGCCATCCAGCCATCTCTCATCCTCTGTTGTCCCCTTCTCCTCTTGCCCTCAATCCCTCCCCGCATCAGAGTCCTTTCCAATCAGTCAACACTTCACATGAGAAGGTCAAAGTACTGGAGTTTCAGCTTCAGCATCATTCCTTCCAAAGAAATCCCAGGGCTGATCTCCTTCAGAATGGACTGGTTGGATCTCCTTGCAGTCCAAGGGACTCTCAAGAGTCTTCTCCAACACCACAGTTCAAAAGCATCAATTCTTCAGTGCTCAGCCTTCTTCACAGTCCAACTCTCACAACCATACATGACCACAGGAAAAACCATAGCCTTGACTAGACGAACCTTTGTTGGCAAAGTAATCTCTCTGCTTTTGAATATGCTATCTAGGTTGGTCATAACTTTCCTTCCAAGGACTAAGCGTCTTTTAATTTCATGGCTGCATTTTAATAATACATTATTAATATAATTTACTTTTTGAAAAGTAACAAGACTTAGTTAAATTTGTTTGACAAACTCCAATTAAATCAAACAGAGTATTATAGTAATTCCAAAGATTAAGCTTGGTTTTGAACTGTGCTTTGCCATTTACTAGGTCTGTGACCCTGGGCAAGTCAATTAAAAACCTTAGGCTTCAGTTTCCACATGTGTAACATGGGTGAAAATTAAGTCTATGTCACTAGTTTAATATTAAACATAGCACAGTACCTGACACATAACAATTCTTGATAAAAAGAAGATCAAAAAAATATTATTAAATGTATAAAATCTAGTGAAAAATGTTTGTGACAAAGCTATCTTAATTTACATAAAATTGAGTGAGAATTAAAAGTGAAATTATTTTTTTATGACCCCAAGTTTAAGCAAATAAATTAGAAATTCACATTTTGGAAGAAATTATCATTTTCAAAAGATAACTTAATATAAGAAATACTGACATTTGATGCAAATCACTTAGCATATGACTTCCTTTGTATTGCTAAGTATAAAACACAGAGCCTTTTAGTACCAGTTTAAGGATGCGGGTGTCCTTTTAAAATTAACAGCTTTAAATTCCTGAAAAGCCAACATTATATATAGAATCCTCTCCCTTCCTTATCCCAATCAATTTAAACTTATGGAGGTACTGAGTTAGAAAGATGTTCAAAATCCTTATGATACATGTCTTCAAGGTCATTGTTATCTAAGAATGTGTTATTAATATTTTGTTATACGGGCCATTTAGGCAGTCTTGTACAACATTTTTAGCACCAAAGTAGGGGCATTGGATGCCATACTTAGTTATGGTGGAGAAGATGGAAAATGTTTCTGCTCAGGTTCTCTACACAGATTGCTGGAGCCACAGTGGGAAAACAAGCCTTTCAGGTCATCCCAAGGTAGGCCACAGACACTGGGTTCTACCTTGTGATATAAAGCTCAATGAGTACTCTTGCCTGGAAAATACCATGGACGGAGGAGCCTGGTGGGCTGCAGTCCATGGGGTCGCGAAGAGTCTGACGTGACTGAACGACTTCACTTTCATTTTTACCTTCATGCACTGGAGAAGGAAATGGCAACCCACTCCAGTGTTCTTGCCTGGAGAATTCCAGGGATAGGGGAGCTTGGTGGGCTGCCATCTATGGGGTCGCACAGAGTCGGACACGACTGAAGTGACTTAGCATAGCATCAAGACTGGAATACACATGTCTATAATTGTTCAGGAGCTGAGAAGCCTGAGCAAATAGGACATTGTGCTCTAATGAGTGTAAAGAGTCTCAGCATTGTCTCCAAATCCCAAGCAACCCCATTTCAGAAAAGAATTTTAGAAACTGTGACAAATAACATCTCCAAGCTTGCTACTACTGTGAGCTGATACTCAAGTTTCTTATGCACAAAGGAAATGATGGCAATAGGGTTGAGGATGGGGAATGTACAAGAAAATAGTCCATCTTTTTTTAACTTGTGGATGGAATATAAAGAGCCTCTCAAGGCCTTGAAAATGCCATGAGTGCTGCTAATGTTACAAGGATCAGAATGTGGATATTGCCTACATGAGAGATATGGGTGTCCTTCAGAATTCCCCTGCTTAATATACCTTAATATTAAAACACAGACCAGCACAAATAACGTTTTTATATAATAATGTGATTCAACTAATCAGGGCTGTTCCCAGGCCGGGGCCACCTTTGTGTCATGCAGTCTAGCACAGAAAAAGGTGGCTTAGCCCAAGGAACACAGGCCCTGTCACTACCCCTCTCTATTGGACTGAGAAAATCTTCCATATGTCCAGACCATGCTATTGGTAGCTTATGGTGAATGATGTCAGATTCATGGTCTCCAAGAAAGATTTAGCTTTGGGACTAGGGGCCAGGCCTGAATACTCAGAGCTTTTGTGTGGCCGAAGTTTTATTACAGTGAATAAGGACAGAGAACACTTCTGACATAGACATCAGAAGAGCAATGAGAGTGCCCCACTTAATACTCTTGTCAGGGTCTTACACACATTTACCAGACCCACTCTCACAACATACATTTTAAATTAACAAGATTAGAACTAACAATAGAAAGGTCTTACCAGACCCACTCCCACATAAAATAACAGACTTAGAAGATTCCTGTTAAAGAGAAACATGTCCTTAAGCAAGATACATTGTTGTTATATAATTCCGATCAGATCAGTCACTCAGTCGTGTCCGACTTTTTGCGACCCATGAATCTCAGCACGCCAGGCCTCCCTGTCCATCACCAACTCCCAGAGTTCACTCAGACTCAACGTCCATCAAGTCAGTGATTCCATCCAGCCATCTCATCCTCTGACGTCCCCTTCTCCTCTTGCCCCCAATCCCTCCCAGCATCAGAGTCCTTTCCAATCAGTCAACTCTTCGCATGAGGTGGCCAAAATACTGGAGTTTCAGCTTTAGCATCATTCCTTCCAAAGAAATCCCAGGGCTGATCTCTTTTAGAATGGATTGGTTGGATCTCCTTGCAGTCCAAGGGACTCTCAAGAGTCTTCTCCAACACCACAGTTCAAAAGCATCAGTTCTTCGGTGCTCAGCCTTCTTCACAGTCTAACTCTCACATCCATACATGACCACAGGAAGAACCATAGCCTTGACTACACGAACCTTTGTTGGCAAAGTAATGTCTCTGCTTTTGAATATGCTCTCTAGGTTGATCATAACTTTCCTTCCAAGGAGTAAGCATCTTTTAATTTCATGGCTGCAGTCACCATCTGCAGTGATTTTGGAGCCCAGAAAAATAAAGCCTGACACTGTTTCCACTGTTTCCCCATCTATTTTCCATGAAGTAATGGGACCGGATGCCATGATCTTAGTTTCTGAATGTTGAGCTTTAAGCCAACTTTTTCACTCTCCATTTTCACTTTCATCAAGAGGCTTTGTAGTTCCTCTTCCCCTTCTGCCATAAGGGTGGTGTCATCTGAATATCTGAGGTTATTGATATTTCTCCCAGCAATCTTGATTTCAGCTTGTGTTTCTTCCAGTCCAACGTTTCTCATGATGTACTCTGCATATAAGTTAAATAAGCAGGGTGACAATATACAGCCTTGACGAACTCCTTTTCCTATTTGGAACCAGTCTGTTGTTCCATGTCCAGTTCTAACTGTTGCTTCCTGACCTGCATACAAATTTCTCAAGAGGCAGATCAGGTGGTCTGGTATTCCTATCTCGTTCAGAATTTTCCACAGTTTATTGTGATCCACACAGTAAAAGTCTTTGGCATAGTAAATAAAGCAGAAATAGATGTTTTTCTGGAACTCTCTTGCTTTTTCCATGATCCAGCAGATGTTGGAAATTTGATCTCTGGTTCCTCTGCCTTTTCTAAAACCAGCTTGAACATCAGGAAGTTCACAGTTCACATATTGCTGAAGCCTGGCTTGGAGAATTTTGAGCATTACTTTACTAGTGTGTGAGATGAGTGCAATGGTGCGGTAGTTTGAGCATTCTTTGGCATTGCCTTTCTTTGGGATTGGAATGAAAACTGACCTTTTCCAGTCCTGTGGCCACTGCTGAGTTTTCTAAATTTGCTGGCATGTTGAGTGCAGCACTTTCACAGCATCATCTTTCAGGATTTGGAATAGCTCAACTGGAATTCCATCACCTCCACTACCTTTGTTCGTAGTGATGCTTTCCAGGGTGTGGTCTGCTGGAGAAGGGAATGGCAAACCACTTCAGTATTCTTGCCTTGAGAACCCCATGAACAGTATGAAAAGGCAAAATGATAGGATACTGAAAGAGAAACTCCCCAGGTCAGTAGGTGCCCAATATGCTACTGGAGATCAGTGGAGAAATAACTCCAGAAATAATGAAGGGATGGAACCAAAGCAGAAAGAATACCCAGCTGTAGATGTGTCTGGTGATAGAAGCAAAGTCCGATGCTGTAAAGAGCAATATTGCATAGGAACCTGGAATGTCAGGTCCATGAATCAAGGCAAATTGGAAGTGGTCAAATAAGAGATGGCAAGAGTGAATCTTGACATTCTAGGAATTAGCGAACTAAAATGGACTGGAATGGGTGAATTTAACTCAGAGGACCATTATATCTACTACTGTGGGCAGGAATCCATTAGAAGAAATGGAGTGGCCATCATGGTCAACAAAAGAGTCCGAAATGCAGTACTTGGATGCAGTCTCAAAAACGACAGAATGATCTCTGTTCGTTTCCAAGGCAAACCATTCAATGTCACAGTAATCCAAGTCTATGCCCCAACCAGTAACGCTGAAGAAGCTGAAGTTGAAAGGTTCTATGAAGACCTACAAGACCTTTTAGAACTAACACCCAAAAAAGATGTCCTTTTCATTATAGGGGACTGGAATGCAAAAGTAGGAAGTCAAGAAACACCTGGAGTAACAGGCAAATTTGGCCTTGGAATACGGAATGAAGCAGGGCAAAGACTAATAGAGTTTTGCCAAGAAAATGCACTGGTCACAGCAAATACCCTCTTCCAACAACACAAGAGAAGACTCTATACATGGACATCACCAGATGGTCAACACCGAAATCAGACTGATTATATTCTTTGCAGCCAAAGATGGAGAAGCTCTACACAATCAGCAAAAACAAGACCAGGAGCTGACTGTGGCTCGGACCATGAACTCCTTATTGCCAAATTCAGACTGAAATTGAAGAAAGTAGGGAAAACCACTAGACCATTCAGGTATGACCTAAATCAGATCCCTTATGATTATACAGTGGAAGTGAGAAATAGATTTAAGGGCCTAGATCTGATAGATAGAGTGCCTGATGAACTATGGAATGAGGTTCGTGACATTGTACAGGAGACAGGGATCAAGACCATCCCCATGGAAAAGAAATGCAAAAAAGCAAAATGGCTGTCTGGGGAGGCCTTGCAAATAGCTGCAAAAAAAAGAAGCAAAAAGCAAAGGAGAAAAGGAAAGATAGAAACATCTGAATGCAGAGTTCCAAAGACTAGCAAGAAGAGATAAGAAAGCCTTCTTCAGCGATCAATGCAAAGAAATAGAGGAAAACAACAGAATGGGAAAGACTAAGGATCTATTCAAGAAAATCAGAGATACCAAAGGAGCATTTCATGCAAAAATGGGCTCGATAAAGGACAGAGATGGTATGGACCTAACGGAAGCAGAAGATACTAAGAAGAGGTGGCAAGAATACACAGAAGAACTGTACAAAAAAGAGCTTCATGACCCAGATAATCATGATGGTGTGATCACTGACCTAGAGCCAGACATCCTGGAATGTGAAGTCAAGTGGGTCTTAGAAAGCATCACTACGAACAAAGCTAGTGGAGGTGATGGAATTCCAGTGGAGCTATTCCAAGTCCTGAAAGATGATGCTGTGAAAGTGCTGCGCTCAATATGCAAGCAAATTTGGAAAGCTCAGCAGTGGCCACAAGTTTGGAAAAGGTCAGTTTTCATTCCAATGCCAAAGAAAGGCAATGCCAAAGAATGCTCAAACTACCGCACAATTGCACTCATCTCACACGCTACTAAAGTAATGCTCAAAATTCGCCAAGCCAGGCTTCAGCAATATGTGAACTGTGAACTTCCTGATGTTCAAGCTGGATTTAGAAAAGGCAGAGGAACCAGAGATCAAATTTCCAACATCTGCTGGATCATGGAAAAAGCAAGAGAGTTCCAGAAAAGCATCTATTTCTGCTTTATTGACTATGCCAAAGCCTTTGACTGTGTAGATCACAATAAACTGTGGAAAATTCTGAAAGAGATGGGAATACCACACCACCTGATCTGCCTCTTGACAAATCTGTATGCAGGTCAGGAAGCAACAGTTAGAACTGGACATGGAACAACAGACTGGTTCCAAATAGGAAAAGGAGTTCGTCAAGGCTGTATATTGTCACCCTGCTTATTTAACTTATATGCAGAGTACATCATGAGAAACGCTGGACTGGAAGTAACACAAGCTGGAATCAAGATTGCCGGGAGAAATATCAATAACCTCAGATATGCAGATGACACCACCCTTATGGCAGAACATGAAGAGGAACTCAAAAGCCTCTTGATGAAAGTGAAAATGGAGAGTGAAAAGGTTGACTTAAAACTCAACATTCAGAAAACGAAGATCATGGCATCTGGTCCCATCACTTCATGGGAAATAGATGGGGAAACAGTGGAAACAGTGTCAGACTTTATTTTTCTGGGCTCCAAAATCACTGCAGATGGTGACTGCAGCCATGAAATTAAAAGACACTTACTCCTTGGAAGGAAAGTTATGATCAACCTAGAGAGCATATTCAAAAGCAGAGACATTACTTTGCCAACAAAGGTTCGCCTAGTCAAGGCTCTGGTCTTTCCTGTGGTCATGTATGGATGTGAGAGCTGGACTGTGAAGAAGGCTGAGCACCGAAGAATTGATGCTTTTGAACTGTGGTGTTGGAGAAGACTCTTGAGAGTCCCTTGGACTGCAAGGAGATCCAACCAGTCCATTCTGAAGGAGATCAGCCCTGGGATTTCTTTGGAAGGAATGATGCTAAAGCTGAAACTCCAGTATTTTGGTCACCTCATGTGAAGAGTTGACTCATTGGAGAGGACTCTGATGCTGGGAGGGATTGGGGGCAAGAGGAGAAGGGGACGCCAGAGGATGAGATGGCTCAATGGCATCACTGACTTGATGGATGTGAGTCTGAGTGACCTTCGAGAACTGGTGATGGACAGGGAGGCCTGGCGTGCTGCAGTTCATGGGGTCGCAAAGAGTTGGACACGACTGAGCAACTGATCTGATCTGATGCTTTCTAAGGCCCACTTGACTTCATATTCCAGGATGTCTGGCTCTAGGTCAGTGATCACACCATCGTGATTATCTGGGTCGTGAAGATCTTTTTTGTTGTATAATTAGTACAGAGCTTAAGAGAAAACATACCCTTGAGAAATATGAGTTGTTTTGCTGTGTAATCTTTATCTCTGGGCTTAGAGAAATTAACTTATGTCTTATGTGACTAAGACAAAACATCTAGAAAAAAACGTTTGTCTTTTTCTCCTGCTCCGGAGCCCTGGGCCCTTTCCTCCTTGAGGGCCCCAGACTCCTTATCAACCTACCTAAGAATTAACTCTCTCACTGTGTCCCTTTTGTGTTTGTAGTTTATAAAGTCTTATGATCATCATCTTGATTTTCAAATGTTACATATAGAGGATGCCTGAGGGAGGACTTGAATCTATACCTGCTAAAATACAAATCAGTGAATTTTCTGTTAAAGCAAGCTGTCTTCTACTTCTACCTTCTACTTTTCAAAAAACTACTTATTAATAATTTTAATATCTATGACAGGCTGTAAGTCTTGTTCAAAGTGAGGGCTACATCTTTTAGACAACCTCACATCTGATCTAAAGTTGTAAAGCAAATGCTTTACTAAACTGCTATTAGTGGCCTGTTTCAAGTAACATGTGTTTCTTAACCATGTTTGGTAAACATAGATGTGTCCAGTTTAGCCTATAATAATAATTCTCAATTCTTCCACAATGAGGCCCTCCTCTCTGATTTTAAAAAGTAATTTTCTCCCTCACAATGCCTGTATTATAAAATACATCTATTAAATAAATTGCATTCACTACCTAATAATTTGTTTTTATATGAGAAGATCTATTAAAGGGTACACAATTTTAAAAGCTAAAAAAAAAACAAATGATGGTAAATGGCAACCAAAATAACACTAAATTTATTTAATAACAGATTATGTTTAGGTAGCATGCAGCAAACTCTCATCAGAAAGATCTGGAGTTGAATTCTAGTCCTTCCACTTGTTTTCCATGTCACTTTAGTATCCTGAGACTAATTTTTCTTTTTCAGTACACAGAGTAGTAAATTCAATATCATCCAGTGTTTATAAGGGTATGAATGAGGGTCTATAGGAAAATTATTTGGCAACACACTGCTTTCTTTGCATACAGCATCTACTCAATAAATATTATTTTTCTCCTGTGAGAGAATATAAAAGCTATAAAGCATTTCTGAATAATAAAAATGACTCACCAGTGAAAATTCCTAACTGAGTCCCTCAGGCTGGGAGACCTATCTAGACAGAGAGACAACAGTGTGTACCTCCAGTGCCTTCTAGGAATTAATGGAATTCATCATGAGCAGGAAGTTGTGGAGACTTCACTGTGTGTGTGGTGGGATGTACCTTTCAGACATAAGCTGCTGTCTTTCCTAACAATCTTCTGTAGACTCCAAAAGAACAAGGCTGTTGTAATCTGTCTGAAATGTCCCGAGGGGCTAGACATTGAAGGCATAGATGTGGTCAAGAGACCCCAGGGTCTGGGTCAGCCATTTGTATGAGCCGTTTGTTATAGAGTGTCCTACCAGATCAGGCATATGGTTGTTCTTCCAAAAGTCATTAGGTTTGTGTCTGAGTGGTATGTGACAGAGACAAAAAAGGAGGCTCCCATTGAATTAATATTTTTTTCTGTTTATTTTTGGGAAGAAACTCATGCTTTGCTTTCCCACATCCTCACCAACATACTTTGTTAATAATAAACATGTTATACTAAAAACATGATTCAAAAGAAGATGTATTTCCTTCCTTTTGCTAAAGACTACACTTGGTCATCTAAGGGCAGATCATTAAGAACAACTTAGATGTTATTATTTCCCCAAACCCAAAAGCTTTAAACATGCAATAGATTATTTGAGTAAGCTATTTACAATTTTATTTTCTTTTTGTTTTTTGCTCACAGACCAAAACCATCAACCCAAAAGAATTTTTTTCCCAATGCACAGACTGTGTTCTGATAAAAAGATGGGCACTTCTAGAAGATATTTTAACTCTATAAGGCCAGTAAAAGACTTAGGAAAAAAAAAAATTAAACATCAGGCTGACTGGTATTTAAGTATTAAAGTCAATTTATATTTATTCGTTCAACACATATTGATAATTTCTATTATACTCTTCTAAGAATTCAAGGTTTTCATAATTCTATATCAGATATCATCCACTAATGAGCAGTCACTGGAGGAACCATAATATTATTCTACACATAGTATTTTTCTGTTCTGCCTTTGCTTTATTCCTTTGTTTCCTGAGAAAATGTTATATAAACCATCGATTTTGAGAAATATCATATCCTGGAATTCCTTTGCAGAGAGGAAAGATTTCTTGACATTTTGCTCATTAATAGCATTGAGGATTCTGTTAAAATTGACTCTTGGAGGTTAAAATCCCTCAGACTATGGATATTCTACTTTAAATGTTATCATTGCCTCCACATCATCAGTCTGCTTTGCTATGCTGTTCTAATCTACCAAATACTTGGTTTGGGTTCTTCCTCTTTATAACAAAAATCTTTCATTTACAAATGTTCTGATTTATAGCTTAGCTCTTCTACTACAAAAGTATAGCTTTGTTATACTTAGCAAACTGGAGTCAAAGAATGAAAATAATTTTGAAATGTTGTAGCCAAAATCTCTGCCTTATTGTTGATAATTATTTCTGATAGTCCTTAGGCCTGCATGGATGTAGACAGCCTGCTTATCCAAGAGTGAGTTGAGATCAGCCTCAGTCTTCCCAGCAAGTAAGAGTGAAGGCTGGTGATGTCCACATGAAAAATAACTCTTTTCTAGGTTTTGCAATGGAACAGATATGGTTGCTGTTGCTACTAACAACTAGAATGCTTCCAGGGTCTGCTCAGTTCAATGGCTACAATTGTGATGCCAATCTCCACAGTAGATTTCCTGGTAAGTCTGAAATCAATCTTTTCTCTAATTGTATCTGTAAAGAGTGATTATGTTTAAATATAAAATCATTTAAATGCATATGTAAAATGAGGGGGATATCTGTCTTTGTTAAGTGGATATTAACAAATGGAAAATGACAAAAGACATTTTTCTGAAGTTGTAATTTATAACCATATTAACATATAAAGTGTTCATTGTATTAGTTTATATTATTATAATGGCTGCTCACAGATGTGAAAAATATTGGCTAATGATTCATAAAATTGGGAGAGGCTAATGTCATTCAAAATCTGTCTACTTGATAGATTTTTTCTCATAAATTAATTCAGACTTTAAAAATTTCCATTATATTCTAATAGATTTATTTAGGAAGAATACTTAGAAAATGATTGTGAAATATTATACAGTACTCAAACAAAAATACTCTTTCAATGAAATGTTGGTCACCAATAGTACACAGGCCAGCTTCAGAATGCGTTTCACAGCAATCCATTAATATTTTTACAGACATGAGACTTTGACCATCTTGATGGGTGTGTCCCACAGGTTGTTAAAATCTTCATTTTTTTTTAGAGGTAATTTAAGGTTTCACTTAAGTATTCATCTTTTTTATATCAGCTCAAGTTATAGAGCCCTAGTTCAGTATTTACAAAAAAAGGATTAGGTAATCTGAAACTATTTTTCTACATATGTATTGCAAACTGAAATACATTCTACCATGTTTTACATGCTCCTGTGTTTGGAGCACAGCAGAGCAACAGCACACCTACACAGAGCAATCAGTAGGTAGTTATTTAGTTGATGTGAAGTTTCTAATTTATTTGAACACAGGTAATCTGGCTTGCTCCAGAATAAAGAAAGAATATGTAGAATATCTTCATGAGCCCAGATCTAGTAGGAAACTATTTGGTAGGTTAAGTAAGATAAGGAGTTCAGGGTGGGGAATGTCTAAAAGCAAGTATACACAGGTAAGTTCAAACAGGGTTCTTAATGATTTTGAATACACAAATGATAAGATTTCTTTTTAACCTTTTTACTATGGAAAATTTAAAACATATTCAAAAGTAGAGATTAGTGAACACACACACACACACACACCCATAGTAATCATCCAGCTTCATCAGTTGTCAGCATTTATAAATTTTGTTTCATATGTCTTTCCTACTACTCCCATCCCTAAAATAATTAAAATAAATTCATTATTCATGTTTCATTATATATAAGTGATAAGAACTTTAAAAATCATTACACTTATTTGTTTAATAAACTTAATAATAATTCCTTAATATCATTCAATATTCAGCCAAGTTGCCTCTAAATCAATATGGTACATTTGTTGATGCATTTCTTGAGTCTGTTTTAATTTATAGCATGTCTTAGCTTTCCTAAAATGCCATTTATCTCTGTCAGTAACTTGGTCATTTGTTTCTTAGAATTCCAACACTTTGGATCTGGTTGAGTGTAACTCCTTTGTGTCATTTAACATACTCCTCTTTTCCTATATAACCTGTTAACTTATTAGAGCTAGAGGTTTGAATAAATAAATGCAGGTTCAGTTGTTTGGGCAAAAGTAATTTGTGTAATGAAAATGTTTCAACTTTATTTTGTAGACGATGAAGAGCCTTTGCATCTTTTTAAACACACCTTTTTAAGGATTTTATTTGGTCACATTTTATTTGAGAAAGTAGACATTGGGGAAAAGTGTGAAAGACAGAATCAAGTTAGAAGAGACTAGAGGCAGAGAGAAATGTCATGAAGCCATGGCAACGGAAGCAGTAGAAGGAGGCAGCCATTAAGAGATACAGTATTTTGTGTTGGATACATCAGAACTTGAGAACTGATTTGATTTGGGAGCTGAGTCAAGGAGAAGACCAGAGGGTATTTTGAAACCGAATAATTGAATGTTGATACTGTTAACTGACACTGAAAGCATAGGGCATTTACATGTTTTAGAAAGGAAGTTTGGATTTGAAAAGAATGACTTTGAAGTACTTTTAGAATGTAGAGAGGCAGCCTCTACCCAGAAGTAGGAAATATCAGACATGGTTTGAGGAGAGAGGCTGAAAACTGAAAAAAGCTGTGTGAGAGTTGAACACCCGTGCAGCGAGTGAGCAATGAATGAGAGACAGGAGAAGGGAGAAGGAAACGTGTGGAAATACATTACTCTTTAAATAACTTTGGTGGTAAAGGAAAGAGGAGGAATAAGCTGAGCCAGCAATTAAGTGAAAAAAGAGTATTTGGGGATTAGAG
This sequence comes from Tragelaphus eurycerus, assembly GCA_935064755.1. Lineage (NCBI taxonomy): Eukaryota > Metazoa > Chordata > Mammalia > Artiodactyla > Bovidae > Tragelaphus > Tragelaphus eurycerus. The sequence continues at coordinate 1,052,838 of CAKXYN010000228.1, read as the reverse complement.
GACTAGAGACACCTAATCTATTACATAAAAATATGAATCTGCAAAGGGGAAATATTCAGACTGGGGATACTAACAACAACAACAAAATACTAACAAAGTATATACATAAGCAAAGGAAAAGTATTCAGAGACTGAAATACTAACAAAGAAATACTTCATGTAATGAGGAAAGAAAATATAGAAGAGGTCAAAGGTACGGGGGGTAGGAGTTCATTTGGAAAAGTGGTAGCTATTTACTTGACTTAGGAAAGAAGAGAAATAAAAGATACAGGCTGAGAAGTTGAGAGGTTCTAATTGTGTTCATCTCAGTGAAGTGGGAGGCATAAGCCCTCAGAGAGGGAGGGGCCATAGGCCTGGGAAGGGTAGTCAAGTCTTACTCTATTATGGATGGAAAAAAAAGGCCAAAATGTAGGAAGACTGCTCAGTAGAGAGAATATAGCTGATGTTGTAGTTATTATACTTGTAAAGGTAAATTGAACATGTAAATGAGCCAAGGAGTGACTAGGACAGCAAAAGGAAGTATTTTTCATGTGAAAGTGAAAGTGAAGTCGCTCAGTTGTGTCCGACTCTTTGCGACCCCATGGACTATAGCCTACCAGGTTTCTCCGTCCATGGGATTTTCCAGGCAAGGATACTGAAGTGGGTTGCTATTTCCTTCTGCAGGAGATCTTTCCAACCCAGGGATTGAACCTCGGTCTCATGCATTGTAGGCAGATGCTTTACTATCTGAGCCACCAGGGAAGTCACCATTTTTTTTTTTTTTTTTTTTGTGGTAAATTTTTAAAATGATGTGGAAGCTTCCATTTACAATAGCACTTGCAGATCACCAGCATCAAAATCAGCTGAGATAGTTGTTATGTTTGGACTTCATCACTTCACCCCAGCTGTGCTGTGCTGTGCTTAGTTGCTCAGTCATGTCTGACTGTTTGTGACTCCATGGACTGCAGCCCATCAGGCTCCTGTGTCCGTGGGGATTCTCCAAGCAAGAATATTGGAGTGGCTTGCCATGCCCCCTCCAGGGGATCTTCCCAACCCAGGGATCGAACCCAGCTCTCCTGCATTGCAGGCAGATTCTTTACTGACTGAGCAACCAGGGAAGCCCTTACCCCCGATATGTAGTGTCAGAATCTCTGAACGTGGTACTGGACATTTTTAAAAATCCTGCAGGTGAGTCTCATATGCATTATGATTGAGAACAATTGACAGTGTGTTCCATTATTGAGTCCATTATTCCAGTCAAAAGCATAATCATTTATTAAGGAAATATAACTAAAAACAAAATTTTCTCCGAACCCGGAAATCCTGTCCACTAACATAGCAGACATGAAAACACTCATCGAATTGCATTAAACCAGAATGTCGGGGTCCAGCCCCGGTTGGGTCCAGGGATTTCCTCAGGATGACGGTGTTGGTGATTAAGGGATAGCAAAGGCTGAGAGATTTATTAGATGCTCAATAATAACTGGTTTACTCAGGAAATCAATAAAGTTCATGACACCAAACTTGCTCTGACCACGGAGGCCTCAGGCGCTCTTTCAAATAGCGGAAGGTGCCCCACCTTAGGCACCTTTTCGAGTGGGTCTTAGAAGCCCAGGCAAATAAGTGGTCGCAGAGGACCCCCATTCTCCAAATTATTTTGGCATGAAGGAAGCACAGAAGAGAAAAGAAGGAAAAGGAAACAAAAAGAATGACATGGGGAGACCAAGCTTTGATGAACAAAGCCTGCAGCTTTATTTTCTAAAGTAGTTTTTATACCTTAAGTTATGCATAGCGGATAATGGGGGAAGGGGTAGAGTCATGCAGTAAGCCAGGCTTTCTTCCTGTAAACTTATTGTATACAAATGGTTCAGGTATTCTACATCATCTTCTGGCCAGAAGGCCTATTAACATTTTATGACTCTTGACAAAGGTTTGTCAATCCATAAGACTTATTTTCTCTAAGAGCAATTATTTTAAGTTTCGGCACCATCCTCCGAAGATAAAGTTGCATTCCTATAGGGCAGAGGCCCAGTGGGTTTACAATAAAGGAAAGAATTTATTACCTTAAGGGTCTAAAGTTGCTAACACCAAGGCCACTACTTATTTTTTCTACATACCAACTATATTAATTAATACACATTCAAGGATACAATACAGGGGATGAGGAAACTTGGCAGCAAGCATTGGCTCATTAATGAAATTTTTATTCTGACAGTAAACTATTAATGAAATAGTTTTATTCTGACAGTTTCTAACTTTCTGAGAGACTCTAAGCTATTTGAATATCTTAAGCTTCCCTTGCCTCTCAAGGCTGAGAGACTGTAGACAATCCTATGCATGGCTGTAGGAGTTTGGGTAAACTTATCAGGCCAGTTAAAGAGCTATCTGAGGGGTCTGGATTTAAACACTCCTAATGCCCAGGAACTTTATTAACTGGAGCTGTAAGTTAATTCTTTATTAGAGAGAGCGAGATGGTGGTGGGGGACAGCCCCCAGTAAAGTCAGAGGTGAGAGCACAAAGCAAAAAAGTAGGCAGACTCTGGTTTTTGGGGGGTCGATGCTCGAGAATTTCCAGGGGGGCTCCTGAGGCTAAATCTTGCATTTGTGTATGCTGAGCCTCCTTCCTCATGACCTTTGTCATGGGTGGAGCGCTGATCCAAGCTGGCTCCGACACCAGAATATGATGTTCAATACAGGCAATTCACTGAAAGTTTGCAAAGGCAGAAAGGAGTCTCACTCTTTTACATAGTCAAGCAGAGACAACAAATTATATGCATATTTTCAAAATAAGTAACTGTCCTAAAGTAAGAGGGCTTGGCAGCACCATTTTTCATGTAGAATTCATCCTAAATTTACCTGGTTATTGGGGTGACCATTCATGCTAGTGTATTAGTTTTATCCAGAGAAAAAATAAAATTCTCACATCTTTATGAAAGGAGGTACTTTTGCAATTTGAAGCAAGGTTCCAGCTGAAGTTAGACTCCCAGCCTTCCCAGACTGTGATATAAGGATACTACTTTCCTTGATGTTTATATTTTTAACAGATAGTTCCCAAGTACTTGAGAAAGAAGTCCCTCAATAGTAAAGCTAATTTTCAAAAGAATTTATATACATTTCACGAAGATGAGAAAGTACTTATGTGTTTTTTGATATAAATGATCTCTTTATTTTCAACAGGGAAAATTAAAATTTGTATTTGTTCTTACACATTTTTGCACTTTTATTTCTTTTGGGCTTAGACAAGTATCCAAGCTTCCCAAACCTATGCATACACACACACATATTGTTGCAATTTAAAATTTATATTAAAAAGTATCTAAAATTCAGATAAATTAGAAAGCCCAAGAGAGGCTTTAGTTATATGGATATTCTTTTCAAGAATTTTTGCAGTCCAGTTTTTAAACCCATTTTTGCAGATTGCTTGCAAAAGAAGATCAGAGTGAATAAATAAAGCCTGAAGGTTAATTGCTCACTTCCCTTTTGACTTGTGGCTTCTCTTCCACATCAAGATCACCCTTGATGTCATCAAGAGCTCCACAAGCTGCTCAGATATTAAGCAAAGGCCTAGAATGAGAATGAGTCTGGCAAAGGAAGGAGCTATCTAAATGCAAAGTAATGTTAATAATGATGAGAGTAATCATCTCACCCTATCTGACCTTTGCTGTTTCATGACATTAGAACTATTTTCTTTAATTTCCATGGCATTTATCCTTGAGTCAAGGGAACTATCATGGTTTAATTTATTTTAAATTTAAAGGGACACCATTTAATTTTAAGGGTAGTTAACTCTTGGCTATCCAAACTAGTAGTAGGGAATAGACTCTTGCCCCACTGACATTATAATTATGCTCTTCCAAGAATAAAACTCAAACCATAGTTGACTTTTCGAGTACCAAGGAATTATTTGGCTGCCAAATTGAAATATACAGGTAAGTCTTTTTGGCCTCTGCAATAATGTACACTAGTCTCTCTTTTAGAAGACGGTATATATAAGGGTCTGCTTGAGCTTCTAAGTCCCTAAAGAGGTCTTTAATGATAAAGGCACAATCAAGGAAAAGATTAGGTTTATGACACCAGAAACTTTGTGACCTGACATTGTTTTATGATGAACTAATGAGTCACAGGAAACTGAATGTTAGTGTTATATAACTTGTCATTTTGTATTGTATTTGAAAGAGCACTAAGAAGGAGTAAATACAATACATTATATAATTCTCTCTTTTATTTCTTAAAACAAACCTACAAAACTATTTTTATTTTATTTTTTTGTAAATTTTATTTAACTTTACAATATTGTACTGGTTTTGCCATATATCAAAATGAATCTGTCACAGGTATACATGTGTTCCCCATTCTGAACCCTCCTCCCTCCTCCCTCCCCATACCATCCCTCTGGGTCGTCCCAGTGCACCAGCCCCAAGCATCCAGTATCATGCCTTGAACCTGGACTGGCGACTCGTTTCATATATGATACTATACATATTTCAATGCCATTCTCCCAAATCATCCCACCCTCTCCCTCTCCCAGAGTCCAAAAAGACTGTTTTATAGATCATTGTCTCTTTTGCTGTCTCGTATACAGGGTTATTGTTACCATCTTTCTAAATTCCATATATATGCGTTACTATACTGTATTGGTGTTTTTCTTTCTGGCATACAGAGATTGAGGATTAGAATTTGTCTAGTACTGTGAAGCTAGCAATTGTCAGAGATATAAAACTAGAACTCTTTTCATCAAACCATGATGCTTAAAGTAATTTTGAACACTAAGTTTAAAGAATGTTATCTATAGAAAACCAAACAATCCAATTATAAGTGGGCAAACAAATGAATGGACATTTTTTTCAGAAAAGCCATACAGATGTCCAACAGGCACATGAAAAGATACTCAATATCACTAATCCTCAAGGAAATGCAAGTCAAACCACAATGAGATATCATCTTACATTTTTCTTAATTGGTATTATGAAAGGGACAATAGATAACAAATGCTGGTGAGAGTGTAGGAAAAACAGAAACACTTGGGCATTACTAATGGAAATGTAAATTGGTGTAGCCTCTATGGAAAACAGTTTTATAAAGATTCCTCAAGAAAGTAAAAGCAGTATTACCATACAATCCAGCAATTCCATTTCTGCGCATATTATGTGAAGGAAATAAAATCATTTTGACAAAGAGACATCTGTACCTGTATATTCACTGTAGCATTATTTACAAATAGCCAAGACATGGAAACAATTGAAATGGTTATCAGTAGATGAATTGATGAAGAAGATGTAAGGTAGACACACACACATACGTGCACAATTCAACTATAAAAAGGAAGGAAATTCTGTCATTTATGATAACTTTACAGCCCATTCTGCCATGGATGGGCTGTAAAGGTTATTATATTAAGCAAAATGCAATACAGAGAAATACAAATCTACATGATCTCATTCATAGGTAGAATCCAAAAGGCAAAACCAAAGCTCATAGAAAATGAGAATAGATTTTTTTGTTACCACTCAGCAGTGGAGACATAGGAAAATGAAAAAGAGTGGTGAAAAGGTACAGACTTCCCATTATAAGATAAGTAAATACTAGGCGGTAATCTCGATAAAGGACAGAAATGGTATGGACCTAACAGAAGCAGAAGATATTAAGAAGAGATGGCAAGAATACACAGAAGAACTGTACAAAAAAGATCTGCACGACCCAGATAATCACGATGGTGTGATCACTGACCTAGAGCCAGACATCCTGGAATGTGAAGTCAAGTGGGCCTTAGAAAGCATCACTATGAACAAAGCTAGTGGAGGTGATGGAATTCCAGTTGAGCTCTTTCAAATCCTGAAAGATGCTGCTGTGAAAGTGCTGCACTCAATATGCCAGCACATTTGGAAAATTCAGCAGTGGCCACAGGACTGGAGAAGGTCAGTTTTCATTCCAATGCCAAAGAAAGGCAATGCCAAAGAATGCTCAAACTACCACACCATTGCACTCATCTCACACACTAGTAAAGTAATGCTCAAAATTCTCCAAGCCAGGCTTCAGCAATATGTGAACTGTGAACTTCCTGATGTTCAAGCTGGTTTTAGAAAAGACAGAGGAACCAGAGATCAAATTGCCAACATCCGCTGGATCATGGAAAAAGCAAGAGAGTTCCAGAAAAACATCTATTTCTACTTTATTGACTATGCCAAAGCCTTTGACTGTGTGGATCACAATCAACAGTGGAAAATTCTTCAAGAGATGGGAATATCAGACCACCTGACCTGCCTCTTGAGAAACCTATATGCAGGTCAGGAAGCAACAGTTAGAACTGGACATGGAACAACAGACTGGTTCCAAATAGGAAAAGGAGTATGTCAAGGCTGTATATTGTCACCCTGCTTATTTAACTTATATGCAGAGTACATCATGAAAGACGCTGGGCTAGAAGAAACACAAGCTGGAATCAAGATTGCTGGGAGAAATATCAATAACCTCAGATATTCAGATGACACCACCCTTATGGCAGAAAGTGAAGAAAAACTAAAAAGCCTCTTGATGAAAGTGAAAGTGGAGAGTGAAAAAATTGGCTTAAAGCTCAACATTCAGAAAACGAAGATCATGGCATCCGGTCCATCACTTCATGGGAAATAGATGGGGAAACAGTGGAAGCAGTCAGACTTTATTTTTCTGGGCTCCAAAATCACTGCAGATGGTGACTGCAGCCATGAAATTAAAAGATGCTTACTCCTTGGAAGCAAAGTTTTGACCAACCTAGATAGCAAACTTTGCCAACAAAGGTTCATCTAGTCAAGGCTATGGTTTTTCCTGTGGCCATGTATGGATGTGAGAGTTGGACTGTGAAGAAAGCTGAGCACTGAAGAATTGGTGCTTTTGACCTGTGGTGTTGGAGAAGACTCTTGAGCGTCCCTTGGACTGCAAGGAGATCCAACCAGTCCATCCTGAAGGAGATCAGCCCTGGGATTTCTTTGGAAGGAATGATGCTAAAGCTGAAACTCCAGTACTTTGGCCACCTCATGCGAAGAGTTGACTCATTGAAAAAGACTCTGATCTGGGAGGGATTGGGGATAGGAAGAGAAGGGGACGACGGAGGATGAGATGGCTAGATGGCATCACTGACTCGATGGACATGAGTCTGAGTGAACTCTGAGAGTTGGTGATGGACAGGGAGGCCTGGCGTGCTGCGATTCATGGGGTCGCAAAGAGTTGGACATGACTGAGTGACTGAACTGAACTGAACTGAATGTTCATTGGAAGGACTGAGGCTGAGGCTGAAACTCCAATACTTTGGCCACCTCATGCGAAGAGTTGACTCATTGGAAAAGACTCTGATGCAGGGAGGGAATGGGTGCAGGAGGAAAAGGTGACAACCGAGGATGAGATGGCTGGATGGCATTAATGACTCAATGCACATGAGTTTGGGTGAACTCCAGGATTTGGTGATGAACAGGGAGGCCTGGAGTGCTGAGATTCGTGGGGTCGTAAAGAGTCAGACACAACTGAATGACTGAACTGAACTGAATGTTAAACATGAGATTATAGTTTACACTGTTGTATATTTAAAATATATTAAAAATTGCTAAGAGAGTAAATCCTAAAATTTCTAATTACAAGGGAAAAAAAGCACTTTTTCCTTTTTTTTTTTTGGTGTCTATATGAATGATGGTAAACATTAAATTTACATGAAATTTATTACTTAAATTTATTTTTATAATCATTTCACAATAAACACACGTCAATTCATTATGCTGTAAACCTTAAACTTATATGGTGTTGTATGTCATTTAGGAAAGAAAGCTTACAGTGAATGGTGCTGAATTCTTGATTTCCAAAACAGATTTAGCTTTGGGATCAGAGACCAGACTTGATCACTCAAGAGCTTTTGTGTACCATAGTTTTATTAAAGTATGAAGAGGAACAGAGAAAGCTTCTGACATAGACTTCAAAAGGGAGACAGAGAGTGTCCCCCACTCACTAGTCTTAGCAAGGGAGCTATATACTTTTTTAATTGGTTATTCGGTTCAGTTCAGTTCAGTCGCTCAATTGTGTCCGACTCTTTTTGACCCCAAGAACCACAGCACACCAGGCCTCCCTGTCCATCACAAAATCGCAGAGTTCACCCAAACTCATGTCCATTGAGTCAGTGATGCCATCCAGCCATCTCATCCTCTGTTGTCCCCTTCTCCTCCTGCCCTCAATCTTTCCCAGCATGAGGGTCTTTTCAAATGAGTCAGATCTTCACATCAGGTGGACAAAGGATTGGAGTTTCAGCCTCAACATCAGTCCTTCCAATGAATACCCAGGACTGATCTCCTTTATGATGGACTGGTTGGATCTCCTTGCAGTCCAGATCAGATCAGATCAGTCGCTCAGTCGTGTCCGACTCTTTGCGACCCCATGAACTGCAGCACGCCAGGCCTCCCTGTCCATCACCAGCTCCCGGAGGTCACTCAGACTCACATTCATCGAGTCAGTGATGCCATCCAGCCATCTCATCCTCTGGCGTCCCCTTCTCCTCCTGCCCTCAATCCCTCCCAGCATCAGAGTCTTCTCCAATGAGTCAACTCTTCCCATGAGGTGGCCAAAATACTGGAGTTTCAGCTTTAGCATCATTCCTTCCAAAGAAATCCCAGGGCTGATCTCCTTCAGAATGGACTGGTTGGATCTCCTTGCAGTCCAAGGGACTCTCAAGAGTCTTCTCCAACACCACAGTTCAAAAGCATCAATTCTTCGGCACTCAGCCTTCTTTACAGTCCAGCTCTCACATCCATACATGACCACAGGAAAGACCATAGCCTTGACTAGGCGAGCCTTTGTTGGCAAAGTGATGTCTCTGCTTTTGAATATGCTATCTAGGTTGGTCATAACTTTCCTTCCAAGGAGTAAGCGTCTTTTAATTTCATGGCTGCAGTCACCATCTGCAGTGATTTTGGAGCCCAGAAAAATAAAGTCTGACACTGTTTCCACTGTTTCTCCATCTATTTCCCATGTAGTGATGGGACCAGATGCCATGATCTTCTCCAACACAGTTCAAAAGCATCAATTCTTCTGCTCTCAGCTTTCTTTATAGTCCAACTCTCACATCCAAACATGACTACTGGAAAAACCATAGCCTTGACTAGATGTAACTTTGTTGACAAAATAATTTCTCTGCTTTTTAATATGCTATTTAGGTTGGTCATAACTTTTCTCCCAGGGAGTAAGTGTCTTTTAATATCATGGCTGCAATCACCATCTGAAGTGATTTTGGAGCCCCTCAAAAATAAAGTCTGACACTGTTTCCACTGTTTTCCCAGGGAGGCACACCAGGCCTCCCTGTCCATCACCAACTACTGGAGTTTACTCAAACTCATGTCCATTGAGTCAGTGATGCCATCCAACCATTTCATCCTCTGTTGTCCCCTTCTGTTCTTGCCTTCAGTCTTTCCCACCATCAGGGACTTTTCAAATGAGTCAGCTCTTTGTATCAGGTGGCCAAAGTATTGGAGTTTCAGCTTTAGCGTCAGGCCTTCCAATGAATATTCAGGACTGATTTCCTTTAGGATGGACTGGTTGGATCTCCTTGCAGTCCAAGGGAATCTCAAGAGTCTTCTCCAACACCACAATTAGAAAGCATCAATTCTTCGGCACTCAGCTTTCATCACAGTCCAACTCTCACATCCGTACATGACCACAGGAAAAACCATAGCTTTGACTAGATGGACCTTTGTTGGCAAAGTAATATCTCTGATTTTTAATATGCTCTCTAGGTTGGTCATAACTTTTCTTCCAAGGAGCAAGTGAATTTCATGGCTGCAGTCACCATCTGCAGTGATTTTGGAGCCCAGGAAAATAAAGTCTGACACTGTTTCCACTATTTCCCCATCTATTTCACATGAAGTGATGGGACCAGATGCCATGATCTTCATTTTCTGAATGTTGAGCTTTAAGCCCACTTTTTCCACTCTCCACTTTCACCTTCAAGAGGCTTCTTAGTTCCTCTTCATTTTCTGCCATAAGGGTAGTGTCATCTGAATATCTGAGGTTATTGCTATTTCTCCCGGCAATCTTGATTCCAGCTTGTGCTTCTTCCAACTCAACGTTTCTCATGATATACTCTGCAAATAAGTTAAATAAGCAGGGTGACAATACAGCCTTGACGTACTCCTTTTCCTATTTGGAACCAGTCTGTTGTTCCATGTCCAGTTCTAACTGTTGCTTCCTGACCTGCATACAAATTTCTCAAGAGGCAGGTCAGGTGGTCTGGTATTCCCATCTCTTTCAGAATTTTTCACAGTTTATTGTGAGCCACACAGTCAAAGGCTTTGACATGGTCAATAAAGCAGAAATAGATGTTTTTCTGGAACTCTCTTGCTTTTTCCATGATCCAGCGAATGTTGGCAATTTGATCTCTGGTTCCTCTGCCTTTTCTAAAACCAGCTTGAAAATCTTGAAGTTCACAGTTCACGTATTGTTGAAGCCTGGCTTGGAGAATTTTGAGCATTACTTTACTAGCGTGTGAGATGAGTGCAATGGTGTGGTAGTTTGAGCATTCTTTAGCATTGCCTTTCCTTGGCATTGGAATGAAAACTGACCTTCTCCAGTCCTGTGGCCACTGCTGAATTTTCCAAATGTGCTGGCATATTGAGTGCAGCACTTTCACAGCAGCATCTTTCAGGATTTGAAAGAGCTCAACTGGAATTCCATCACCTCCACTAGCTTTGTTCATAGTGATGCTTTCTAAGGCCCACTTGACTTCACATTCCAGGATGTCTGGCTCTAGGTCAGTGATCACACCATCGTGATTATCTGGGTCGTGCAGATCTTTTTTGTACAGTTCTTCTGTGTATTATTACCACCTCTTCTTAATATCTTCTGCTTCTGTTAGGTTCATACCATTACTATCCTTTATCGAGCCCATCTTTGCATGAAATGTTTCCTTGGTATCTCTAATTTTCTTGAAGAAATCTCTAGTCTTTTCCATTCTGTTGTTTTCCTCTATCTTTGCATTGATGGCTGAGGAAGGTTTTCTTGTCTCTTCTTGCTATTCTTTGGAACTCTGCATTCAGATGCTTATATCTTTCCTTTTCTCCTTTGCTTTTCACTTCTCTTCTTTTCACAGCTACTTGTAAGACCTCTTCTGAAAGCCATTTTACTTTTTTGCATTTCTTTTCCATGGGGATAGTCTTGATCCCTGTCTCCTGTACAATGTCATGAATCTGCATCCATAGTTCATCAGGCACTCTATCCATCAGATCCAGTCCCTTAAATCCATTTCTCACTTCCACTGTATAATCATAAGGGATTTGATTTAGGTCATACCTGAATGGTCTAGTGGTTTCCCCTGGTTTCTTCAATTTCAGTCTGAATTTGTCAATAAGGAGTTCATGATCTGAGCCACAGTCAGCTCCTGGTCTTGTTTTGTTGACTGTATAGAGCTTCTCCATCTTTGGCTGCAAAGAATGTAATCGATCTGATTTCGATGTTAACCATCTGTTGTCCATGAGTACAGTCTTCTCTTGTGCTGTTGGAAGAGGGTGTTTGCTATGACCAGTGCATTTTCTTGGCAAAACTCTATTAGTCTTTGCCCTGCTTCATTCCATATTCCAAGGTCAAATTTGCCTGTTACTCCAGGTGTTTCTTGACTTCCTACTTTTGCATTCCAGTCCCCTATAATGAAGAGGATATCTTTTTTGGGTGTTAGTTCTAAAAGGTCTTGTAGGTCTTCATAGAACCTTTCAACTTCAGCTTCTTCAGCGTTACTGGTTGGGGCATAGACTTGGATTACTGTGATATTGAATGGTTTGCCTTGGAAACGACAGAGATCGTTCTGTCGTTTTTGAGATTGCATCCAAGTACTGCATTTCGAACTCTTTTTGGTGACCATGATGGCTACTCCATTTCTTCTGAGGGATTCCTGTTATTTCAATGAGTACCAGTATTTTGTACGGAGAAGGCAATGGCACCCCATTCCAGTACTCTTGCCTGGAAAATCCCATGGGCAGAGGAGCCTCGTGGGCTGTAGTCCATGGGGTCGCTAAGAGTCGGACATGACTGAGCAACTTCTCTTACACTTTTCACTTGCATGTATTGGAGAAGGAAATTGCAACCCACTCCAGTGTTCTTGCCTGGAGAATCCCAGGGACGGGGGAGCCTGGTTGGCTGTCATCTATGGGGTCGCACAGAGTCGGACACCACTGAAGCGACTTAGCAGCAGCAGTATTTCATAGGAAATACAATAGATAATCAGCTTATTTCATTGATAGAGTTCTTGGGTAAGTCAATGAAAATGAGCTGTCCCATTTTGTGTTAGACTTTGCTTGACCATTGCACTGTTCTGTGCCCAAAGCCAGGGTGGAAAATGGGATAATTATTCCAGGAAATATGCTCTGGCCTTCTGTGTAGATAAGAAATGCCACCACTCCTTCTTTCCTATACAGTAGTAGTGTTTTAGCCTCCAAGCTGTGAAGAGGATGCCTGCTTTCACTTTGCATCTGTGACACAATTACTGTACCTGATGAGGCAGAAGAACTGATCCTGACAGCGATTGCTGATCACGTCCTGATTAATCTTCAGTGATAAAGTGCAGTGCTGAGAAGAGGAATTCGTCAGCAAGTGCAATGACTGAACAATTCAGTCCCTCCCTTTCTTTCTTTTAATAATGAAGTTCTTACTGCATGGAATTTTTTATTTCTTCTATTTGTATAACTAAAACCTATATTCCTTCTTCTGCTTGAAAAAGTCTGAACTCTTCTAATTCCAAAGAATGTGAAGCAGCAAGTGCAAAAGAAGTCTGCAGTTTGTCTGAGACTGTATATTCATTTCTTACAATCCTGCAAACCACAGCTTTCATTCACTAATGAAAAACAGATGTGGAAAATTGAGGTGGCCAAGTACCTGTTCAATACAGAGAGGAAACCTGAATTCCTAGTCCACTTTAAAATCTGCATCAACTGCTGATATTTGGGGTAGATAAAATATCAGTACCCCTTTAAACTTCTTGCTTTTCTAGCACCAAAACCTCAATATTGTATAAAAACTCAGGAGGAGAAGTAGTTTTCAAAAATGAGTTAAAACCACACAAATAGCATCTGTTTTCTAAGCAATTTTTTTAAAGTTTATGTGGTGTCAAATATCACCACTCTCATTTTATAGAGATAGAAATGGAAATAATATATAAATTACTTTTATAATCTTCTAAGATTATATAGCTTTGGAACATCTATTGGAGTACAAGAAATAAATAGAGTTGACCCTCTGTATCCATAGGTCCACATCTGTGGCTTCAACCAAACTTGGGTTGAAAATATTGAGGAAAAAAAAAATAAAAATTCCATGAAGTTCCCAAAGTAAAACTTGAATTTGCTGCATGCCAATAAATATTTACGAAGAATTTACATAGCATTTCCAATTATTTACATAAAATTTACATTGTATTATAAATAATCTAAAAATGATTTAAAGTATACAGAAGGATGTGCATGTAGGCTATATACAAATACTATGCACTCTATTTTAATTAAGGGATTTGAGCATCTGTGGATTTTTATTTAATTTTGGTATCCAAGGATGGTTCTAGAGTCAACCCCACATGGGTATTGAGGGATGACTGTCCTGTATTTCCAGGTGAGATTTCTATGGCACTACAAGGCAGCATGGGGCTTCCAGGTGGTAATGAATGGTAATGAATCTGCCTGCCAATGCAGGAGACCTGAATTCGATCCCTGGGTTGGGAAGATTGCCTGGAGGAAACAGCAACCCATTCCAATTTTTTTGCCTAGGAAATCCCATGGACAGAGGAGCCTGGCGGGGTATAGTCCATGGGATTGCACAGAGTCAGACAGGACTTAGTGACTGGGCATGAACTCACAAAGTGCACTCTTCAGCATACAAAAAAGGCTCTTCCTATTGTATTGAATAGGTTTTGATTCGTATGATCAGTTTTAAACTAATGCTACCTTAAAACCCATTGATACAGGGACAATCATATTCACAGGAATACCTGCATCACAACTGCACAGAGCCCTTGTCTGCTCACAATAGATTCACCCAGCCTCACCAGTGTCTCCTTTAATTGTTTGAAACAGTGTTCAGGGCATAGTTGCCATTTGAAGTGAAGTTCCTGATCTTCTGGTTACTAAACTGCTACGGATTGTGGAATGGGGTAGAGTAATGTAGGAGAAAAAGGTTCTATTTCTAATTTTATTTCACACATGGCTACCTGAGCACTAAAGTAGACCTATTTGAGCTCAATCTCACAAAGCCTTTCACAAGTGCTCTTTCATTGCAATTCAAGCTAGTTAGTTCCTCAGAAAGAAAGTGAATGAGATACACCCTTCCCCTTCATTATTCAGGTCTCTCTCTTTCCTGTTCCTTTTCCATTTAAATCTCTCCCACTTATAAGCATATAAATCTTACAATTTGGTGGGAGTGCTTAATCCCACCAGATGGAACCCATCTAAGGATTTGCTTCTGCCTAATCAAAATGTATTGTGTAGGGGAGAAAAAAATAATTATCCTTTTACCCTTCTAAGTCCTTAGCTGAGAGCCCCTATAATAAAAGAGAGATTAATAGAAGAAAAACAAACAAAAGTTTCATAACATGTTAATCTTTTTGGGCTCCAAAAATCACTGTGGACGGTACTACATCCATGAAATCAGAAAATGATTGCTTCTTGTCAGGAAAGGGATGACAAACCTAGGCACTGTGTTGAAAAGCAGAGACATTACTCTGCTGACAAAGGTCTGAATAGACAAGGCTATGATCTTCCCAGTGGTCACATATGGTTGGGAGAGTTAGACCATAAAGAAGGCAGAACGCCAAGAATTGATGTCTCTGAACTGTGCTGCTGGAGAAGACTCCTCAAAGTCCCTTGGACAGCAAGGAGATCAAACCAGTCAATCTTAACCCTGAATATTCCCTGGAAGGACTGATACTGAAGCTCCAGTATTTTGTTCATCTGATGTAAACAGCCAACTCATTGGAAAAGTCCCTGATGCTGGGAAAGATTGAGGGCAGGAGAAGAGGGCATCAGAGAACAAGATGGCTGGATGGCAACACTGATGCAATGAACATGAGCTTGGGCAAACTCCAGGAGATGGTGAGGGTCAGGGAGGCCTGGTGTTGCTGCAGTCCATGAGGTCTCAAAGAGTTGGATACGACTGGGCAACTGAACAATAAAACCTCCTGTATTCATGGGTGATACTTAGAAAAACTGAGTAACTCCCTGAAATGGCCCAAGTCACCTCTTTAAATACTATCTCCAGTTAAAGATAAAAGAGATGTTGGGGAAGCTGGCTATGGGAGGTTATCAAGCAAAGCATAGCAAACAAGAGTATTGTTGTTATGCAGATTTAGGTCAGTAGCCTTCATTTTTAAGAGTTTCTGAAGATCCAGTTGTTCTACTCTTCCTTCCTGATAGGAAGAGGGAGACACACAAATGGAGAATTCCCTTATAAATGTAAATGTCTCTTTGAGAAGAGTAATTTCCACTTGTTTTCAGGGATTCTCTTATGTATGCTGTTTCTTAAAACTAATCAACTTAAGATAGTCCTTCTGCCCAGGAGGCATATTTTGAGGTAGAAATTCTTCTCCCTTTCACTTACAACACTGGCATCACATGGGAACTTGTGAGAAATGCAAAAATGAGACCTCATCCCAGATCTACTGAATCAGAATCTGCATTTTAATAAGATTCTCTGTAATGCATAGTCATAAGAAGTGCTGATTGTAGCATGGTACTCATGATGTCTTGCCAGACTTGTGTGGTTACATAACCACAGTATTTATGCTAACCCCAACTGGGTGCCACATACTTGCTCACTGTTAATGACAAGAGGGATTAGCAAATCTATTGCTATTAAGCGGAAGTTATTTTTTAAGATGTATTATTAATAATAAAGCAAGATAATTAACTGTTAGACTAATACACTTAAAAAGGCTAAATACCCAAACAAAGAGCAAAAATTCATTAATTTCATATTATTTACCATATTGAATAGAAAATATCTGATCTAGAGAATTTTGATGTTCATTTAAAATTCTGAATCTCAGGCAATTGGCAGAGAAAGGATAGGATATATGAGTTCTGGATGAACAGTCAAGATGAGCCCATATCATTGTGTATATATTTTCCTTGTGAATCTTGAAAGTTGATATTAAAAAATTAGACACTGTGAATGCAGTTTGTCAAAGAGTTTAATTAAACATATTTTAATAGACATTTCCTGAGTATTTGTTGGGCACTCTGACAAAACCCACAGCATTTAATGATTTCATAATCTAGTGGAGAAGCAAATATCAACTCTCAGGAATAATACATGCAACTTTGTAGACCCATAGGGTAATGTGGAATAGGACAGAAGAGAATGATTACATATCATTGGGAAAATGAAGTCTTATAAAAGGACATCTTAGAAATGACTTTTCTGTTCTCAATCCACTTCTCTTACCTGACTGCTATCAGTGACTATTTCATCTATTATTAATTGGTATTCTGAGTATTGATGATGATCAAGTTTACAATTCTTACTCTTTGCTGCTGCTGCTAAGTCGCTTCAGTCGTGTCCGACTCTGTGCGACCCCACAGACGGAAGCTCACCAGGCTCCCCTGTCCCTGGGATTCTCCAGGCAAGAACACTGGAGTGGGTTGCCATTTCCTTCTCCAATGCATGAAAGTGAAAAGTGAAAGTGAAGTCGCTCAGTCATGTCTGACTCTTAGCGACCCCATGGACTGGAGCCCACCAGGCTCCTCAGTCCATGGGATTTTCCAGGCAAAAGTACTGGGGTGGGGTGCCATTGCCTTCCCCGTCTTACTCTTTACTATCCTCTAAATATTTGAGGGAGGTCTGGTGTGCTGCAGTCCATGGGGTTGCAATACTCGAACACAACTGAGGGATTGAACTGAACTGAACTGAGCTCATATAAATTATGAAGCAATAGACTGCTCTAAGGATTACAAAGTAGTGGTCCTTTTTCTCAAAGAGATCACAGTCCATAATGGGAGATAAGTATGGTGCACATTTACAGAGCGATTGGGCAGATAGTGGAGTGGGATAGAAAGATAGCCTTGCCCATACTAGCTGATAAGGACATTTTCCTGGAGAAGATGGCACTGAGCTGAATTTTGAAGTATTGGTAGGAGGTGACAACATAAAGGAGTGGAAAACATAGCGCAAAGGGGACAGCATGAATCAGGACACAAATGTGAAGTAAACATGCTCAAGCTGGTTAGGAACTGGATGATTCCATTTTCCTTTAAAAAGCAAAGAAGTAAATGGTAGGGAATGAGATCAAGTAGCAAGCACACAGGCAAGATCACCAGAAACCTTCCCATGCAAAATAATCTCTGTAAGGTAGCAAAATATCTACTTAAATATGCAATCAAATTGTCAACTACTAGAGCATGCACTGAGAACTCTATTTATGCTTAGGGAAATAGAGATTGAGTATCACTGCCTTATTTGGCATACCATAAATGTATGAAAGTGAATAGATATCATTAAATATGTCACAAGAGAGATATCATTCCCTTAATTTAAACCAATTGAAGATTTTATCTTCTTCACCTTTGTTAGAGAGGAATTAATTGATGCCTATGCTAGCTTAACAAGGGCAATGATTGCTTTGTCCAGACTTCGTGCTCTCCTTTCTTTTCTGTTTTATAACTGGAGACTAACCCATGGAATGGAACTGAATTTGCTACAAGCTGATCTCATTTGGAGAAATAACAAACTAAAGACTTTACATTTTAAGAAAAGGACCTGTTAAATCCATCCCAATCTAGCTTTCTAAAGACTTGTCACTCTCCAGAGAAACACGTTCATCCCTGGTTGTATATAGTAAAGGCATCTATCTATTCAGCACACCTTTTCCATTTGTGAGGCTTTGAAGAAAGAAAAAAATGCTACTTCATGTTGCCAAAGGGCACTTCTGCCAAAAGTAGAGACATTTTTTTCAGTTGTTAACAGATGTTCTCAACAACAAAATTTTTTTAGCCTTTTTATTGTCCAATCTCTGGCCAGAATTGCAACAATCCTTTGAATAATCAGTTGAATTCAGTTCACTTCAGTCGCTCAGTCAGGTCTGACTCTTTGCAACTGCATGGACTGCAGCATGCCAGGCCTCCCTGTCCATCAGCAACTACCAGAGTTTATTCAAACTCATGTCCATTGAGTCGGTAATGCCATCCAACCATCTCATCCTCTGTCATCCCCTTCTCCTCCTGCCTTCAATCTTTCCCACCATCAGGGTCTTTTCAAATGATTCAGATCTTCACATCAGGTGGCCTAAGTATTGGAGTTTCAGCTTCAACATCAGTCCTTCCAATGAATATTCAGGACTGATTTCCTTTAGGATGGACTGGTTGGATCTCCTTGCAGTCCAAGGGACTCTCAAGAGTCTTCTCCAACACCACAGTTCAAAAGCATCAGTTCTTTGGTGCTCAGCTTTCTTCACAGTCCAACTCTCACATCCATACATGACCACAGGTAAAACCATAGCCTTGACTAGACGGACCTTTGTTGGCAAAGTCTTTGCCCTTTAATATGCTATCTGCTAAGCTGCTAAGTTGCTTCAGTCGTGTCCGACTCTGTGCGACCCCAGAGACAGAAGCTCACCAGGCTCCCCTGTCCCTGGGATTCTCCAGGCAAGAACACTGGAGTGGGTTGCCATTTCCTTCTCCAAGGAAAGGAATTTCTCAAGAGGCAGGTCAGGTGGTCTGGTATTCCCATCTCTTTCAGAATTTTCCACAGTTATTGTGATGCACACAGTCAAAGGCTTTGGCATAGTCAATAAAGCAGAAATAGATGTTTTTCTGGAACTCTCTGGCTTTTTTGATGATCTAACAGATATCGGCAGTTTACTCACTGGAGTACATCATTGAATATCTTAGTTTCCTCCTCTCTGGGACTTTCAATTTATTAAGAAAACAATTATGCAAATGTGTATGTGATTCAAAGTTAATATGATAGTATAGGAATAGAGTGGCATACTTTAGGTTTGGGATCATGAATGTGTTTGGGAAAGAGACAATGGAACTCGAGACCTGAGGGGTGAGTAGGAGTTTCTCAGACAAGGACTGGGGATAAGAGAAGCATCTATGGAGGTGAAGAAGACCATTTAAAGGTCTTATGTAAGCTTTATTAGGCTTTTTAAAGTGCTCACGGTATTTTATTGAGGAAGAACATATAAAATAACATATACCAATTTTAAGGGCGTGGCTTAAAATTTCACCATAGGTTTACACTCATTATCAACACTGAGATTAAGACAGAGAACAACTTTATCACCCTCCAAATTTTCTTTATTTCCCCTATTCTAGACAGTTTCCCCCCGGAGGTAACCACTATTCTGGAAACTGTGGAAAATTCTGAAAGAGATGGGAATACCAGACCACCTGATCTGCCTCTTGAGAAATCTGTATGCAGGTCAGGAAGCAACAGTTAGAACTGGTCATGGAACAACAGACTGGTTCCAAATAGGAAAAGGAGTAAGTCAAGGCTGTATATTGTCACCATGTTTATTTAACTTATATGCAGAGTACATCATGAGAAATGCTGGACTGGAAGAAACACAAGTTGGAATCAAGATTGTTGGGAGAAATATCAATAACCTCAGATATGCGGATGACACCACCCTTATGGCAGAGGGTGAAGAGGAACTCAAAAGCCTCTTGATGAAAGTGAAAGTGGAGAGTGAAAAGGTTGGCTTAAAGCTCAACATTCAGAAAACGAAGATCATGGCATCCGGTCCCATCACTACATGGGAAATAGATGGAGAAACAGTGGAAACAGTGTCAGACTTTATTTTTCTGGGCTCCAAAATCACTGCAGATGATGACTGCAGCCATGAAATTAAAAGACGCTTACTCCTTGGAAGGAAAGTTATGACCAACCTAGATAGCATATTCAAAAGCAGAGACATCACTTTGCCAACAAAGGCTCGCCTAGTCAAGGCTATGGTCTTTCCTGTGGTCATGTATGTATGTGAGAGCTGGACTGTGAAGAAGGCTGAGTGCCGAAGAATAGATGCTTTTGAACTGTGGTGTTGGAGAAGACTCTTGAGAGTCCCTTGGACTGCAAGGAGATCCAACCAGTCCATTCTGAAGGAGATCAGCCCTGGGATTTCTTTGGAAGGAATGATGCTAAAGCTGAAACTCCAGTATTTTGGCCACCTCATGCGAAGAGTTGACTCATTGGAGAAGACTCTGATGCTGGGAGGGATTGAGGGCAAGAGGAGAAGGGGACGACAGAGGATGAGATGGCTGGATGGCATCACTGACTCGATGAATGTGAGTCTGAGTGACCTCCGGGAGTTGGTGATGGACAGGGAGGCCTGGCGTGCTGCAGTTCATGGGGTCTCAAAGAGTCAGACATGACTGAGCAACTGATCTGATCTGATCTGATCTATCACTTAGATACATTTAAAGAACTGAAAAAGTTCACTGAAATGCTTGTAGAGACCGAGGGGGATAGTAGAGAGGAGATGAGAATGAGAGGTATGTAGGTGGTGGGCCACAGAGAATCTTGAGGAACTGGTTCAAGATTTGAACTTTTGGCTGGAATGAAATGAATAGCTGTTGAAAATCTGTACAAAGAAATAAAATGATTAGATTCACATTTAGCAGTTATACTAAACAGGGCATTAAGAGCAGAATTAAAGGAACCAGTTAGGAAGTTAATATAATATTCTAAGAGAAAAGATAATGGTTACATGTGCAAAGGAACAGCATGAAGATGGAGAAAAATCAACAGATTTAAGAGGTAATTTGAAGTTTAAATGTTTGAAACACTTAAACATTTGTTAAAAAGAACTCATTCTTTTAATAAGAGCACCATTTATAAATTATAGATGCGTTTAAACAGCTACTGTCATTGAAAGCTAATTGATGTATTCTCTGAATTTAAAATGGTATTTATTATATTCTATCTTGGCACAGTATAACTTCACAATGAATTCATTTTATTTTCCACTTACAAAGGGAATGTTGCTTGGAGTTTTCCATAAGAACTAGTCTAATATTTTCCTTTTGGCCATAAAAAAGATTTTCCATCTTTCTTTCACTATGAAAAATTTTTAAATATTTTGTATTGAGTTTAAAATCATAATCAAACATAGACATTTCCATTTTGATCTATTTATGTCTTCAAAATATGACTCATTTTACCAACAAAAACCAGTATGGAGAATAAACACTCCAGAGAAACATGCATTGAACATTTTTACCCTGAGGTTAGAACTGATATATTTAAGAAAATTTACTTTATGCTAAAAAATCATGAATGAGATATACATATTACTTAGCTTGTTAGCCAAAAATATTTTATTTTGCTTGTTTTACCTTTTTGGAACAATTAAGGTGATTTCTCCAAATAACCTAATCCAATTTTTTTTTTTTTTCACATATTGAAAACCAATTGTATGTTTCAGATTCTTTATCCCAGTGGTAATAGCAAGAGTGGTAAAGAGTGATCAGATCAGATCAGAGTCACTCAGTCATGTCCTACTCTTTGCGACCCCATGAACCACAGCACGTCAGGCCTCCCTGAGAGTGATAAGCTTACTGTATTAATTTCCTAAGCCTGCTGTAACAAAGTGCCACAAGAGAATAACTTGAAACAACAGAAATTTATCGTTTTGTAATTCCAGAGGCCAAAAGTTCAAAATCAAGGTATTAGTAGGGCTAAGCTCCCTCAGACGCTGAACAGAACTCTTCCTGGCACCTTCCTGGTGGCTTGCTGTGGTCTTTGCAGTTCCTTGGGCTTTTAGGTGCATCACGGCCATTCTTTGTCTTCACATGGCATTCTTCCTGTGGCTCTTTCTCTTCAAATGATAACACCAATCATATTGAATTAGAAACCCATCCTATCCAGTATGAACTCATCTAAACTAATTACAACTTCAATAACCCTATTTCCACATAAGGTCACATTTTGGGGTACTGGGGGTTAAGATTCAATGTATCTTTTTCTTTTTCTTTTTTCCTGAAGGGAGGGAAGTAATTCAACCTGTAAGTGTTACCAAAACCAATAAAATAAGAGCTTCTGCCACTGCGAAATTACCTAGCAGCAATTGAATTCACCATTTTTTACGTATATTTTATTCATTACATGTAGAAAAATAACTAAATAGATATATGAAAATGTTGTGCATGTATGTGTGCGTGTGTGTGTGTGTAAGCATGCCTGCTCATGGAATGGATCCTATCACTGATAACTCATGGAATCATGGAAAACTGCAAATTTGTCTTACATTTTAATGCTGAGTTCATTGCTTTTATTCGGTCATAGTCACTGGAAAATTTTTTTAAGGTTGACTATGTATTTCTGAATGAAATATTAACAGATTAGTTTTCATTTTCTTCCTCTCTAGCATAGCTTAGTAAAATAAAACAATCTGGATGGGTGGCTTATGTTTCTATATCCTGGATAAGATGGGTTACAAAACACCAAGGTGCTCAAAAATTTGGCTTAGGATAGATTTCTTCCTTACACTTCGGGAAAATGTATCATTTGTAGTGTCTCGCTACTTTAGACATGTGTCCTAAGTTACTTTCTTCTGAATTTCCTCGAGACCTAATTTTTTCCACTCAATTCTCCAACAATCATTTTACACCATTTGACCAACATTTAATGCACATCCACTGTATACCAAGCACAAGGAAACAGAGATGAAATATAATAACTACACTCGAAGATCTCTCCAGAAATAACAAAGTCAATGACTGCTTTTACCGGGTATTTTTCTTAATACTTTCACAGTGGATTATGGTGTGTTCAAGTATACAAGCCAGTTAAACAGACAGCTGCTGCTGCTAAGTCACTTCAGTTGTGTCCGACTCTGTGTGACCCCATAGACAGCAGCCCACCCCACCAGGGTCCCCCGCCCCTGGGATTCTCCAGGCAAGAACACTGGAGTGGGTTGCCATTTCCTTCTCCAATGCAGGAAAGTGAAAAGTAAAAATGAAGTCGTTCAGTTGTGTCTGACTCCTAGCGACCCTGTGGACTGCAGCCTACCAGGCTCCTCCGTCCATGGGATTTGCCAGGCAAGAGTACTGGAGTGGGGTGCCATTGCCTTCTCTGTAAACAGAGGGGATGAAAATAACTCAGAGGATGTTTAAGTTATTCTTGGACCCTGTGCTATGCTTTTGTGACTTGTTTGTTTTTTATATTTTTTATTTCAGCTGAAAGAGATATCAATGTCTACTGTGGGGTCCAGGCCATTACAATGAAGATTAATTTTTGCACAGTTCTTTTCTCCGGTTATTCTGAAGCAGACCTGGCACTGAATGGAAGGCATGGGGATTCCCACTGCAGGGGGTTCATCAATAACAACACCTTTCCTGCTGTGGTCATTTTCATCATCAATCTCAGCACCTTGGAGGGCTGTGGAAACAATTTAGTGGTAAGATTAGAGTGAAACTATGTGCTAGGTTTGAGGATCGTAACTAAAAAAACCAAAGCAAAACTCCCACATTATGAAATAGTCAGAAACTCAATCTATCTTTTAAAAACAAAACTCCAGTAAAACTGAACAAACCACTTTCCCTTGCCTGTTTGAGGCTTCTGATCCCAAACGCATGATTTCATTTTCCAGGAGTGGCTCTGTTTATTGTAGCTGGTGGTTGAGGGGGCCGAGATTAACTGTGCTCCTCTAACCAGCAGTATTTTGCATGAGAGACACTGAGGAGTATTTCTCTACAGTTTTTCATTAGCTGTGTTCCTCATGCTTTTTATGGAAGTATCTTTTATATTCCAGTGAGTTTGGCAATGAATCACTTGGCCTATTATTTCTTAGTGACCTTGTTCAGGAAGAAAGATGGAATATCGAATGAGAGACTTAGAATCTTCTAGGTATCGTGTTTACCACTGAATGAGCCACAACACTGTTTTGTAAAAGAGGGCTGTTAGCATTTCCAGCATGAGTTTCTTCATACTGTGGATCTATCCTTTGAATTAAAAAACGCTTATCATACAAAATCTTACCCATGAAATCCCTGCAACATGCTCCCTCCAGTCATTGTGAAAATTAAAACACCACTTCAGTTATTTCTACTTTGAATGAGAACCACTTATCTACACTATTCATTTACTTATTCATGTATTGAATACCAAAAATAGAATTATAACAGGCATTCACTCTCCTGGGAATTAAAAACTAATTGAAGTAAAAGATAATTGTGATTTGGTGGAGGTGTTAGGCTAAAATTTATTTAAAACAGTTTTTCCTTTTGCTTGTTTAAATATAGTTTTATTGGTTAATCCTAGCAAAGACAAAAAGAAGATTCATTGAACATGTCCACTTAGGCCAGTAAAGAAGGAGAGATTGGCTTTTCCTCTTGATAAGTTATTGTTTGGGACTAAGGGGGAAAGCTTGATTATTCTAAGGGCAGAGCTTTTAAGACTTGATGGGAGATAAGAGACAGGAAAAAGGGATTTCTTTGAATCTCCTTTATCTTTTCTCAGAGGGCAGTTAGAATATTGTGCCCATGACAGTTTCCAAATATACAGCTTGAGTATTGTTGACTCTTTTTATTAAAAACATTTATTCATCTCTCTTGGTTGTGTGCAGAGAGGTTATGAAGTGGGCCTAAGGGAGAGTGAGGGGAAGTGATGCAGGTTGATTATTATACATCCAAGCTTCCTTGTGGATGGAGGGAGGGAGGGAGGGAGGGAGGGGGAAAGGAAGGGGAGGGAGAGGGGGAGGAGGGTAGGGAAGAAGGGAGGGAGCTCAAGAGGAGAGAAGCAGCACAGCCCCTCCCCTCAAGGACTGTGCTTCAGGGAGCTTCCTATTCTCCATTTCAGTCTTACCCTGCTCCCTGTTGCCAATAAAGAGAACAATTCCAGAGAAATGCCAGGCAAAGCACCCACGTGTGTGTGTGTGTATGTATCATTTCCTTTTTTTTTTTTTTAAGAAAATGAATAAGTCTGGTATAAAAACTGTAATGTACATGTATGT
Organism: Tragelaphus eurycerus; assembly: GCA_935064755.1. Classification (NCBI taxonomy): domain Eukaryota; kingdom Metazoa; phylum Chordata; class Mammalia; order Artiodactyla; family Bovidae; genus Tragelaphus; species Tragelaphus eurycerus. The sequence continues at coordinate 1,027,929 of CAKXYN010000228.1, read as the reverse complement.
GTGTACACACATATATTTCTTTTCACAGATAGCATTTGCATGTTTAGCTAGCCAGTCAGGCAGGCAATGTGTAGAGAGGAAGATTTACTTAGTTTATATTTTTGTCTTAGATATCACCGGCTTTGGTATCTGCTCCAAGGACAGTTCTATATAGGAAAAATTAAGTAGACTACTAAATCATATGGATTAGAATCAAAATGTTTTTTCATAAGGGTTCTGGTTCTCTTCATCAATCAGCTAGATAATTGCTTCACCTTTGCCCATGTGCTCTTAGGTCCATGTATAAAGTGTATTCTCTTGTTGAAAATTAAATGTTACAGGTCTCCATAATAGCTGCTAGAATATTAACTGATCATCATATTGTATTTGACATGGGCAGAGAAGTTCAACAGTATTATGACAACCAAGAACATTATTGATGTCAGAATTGTTAATTCTCCATGAGCACAGGGGAGGCTACCCTTCCCAGCCCCTTTGCAGTTGGTGAGGGCTTTGTAACTGGTTCAGTCCTGTAGACTCTTATTGGACTTGACATGTACACAGCAAAAAGCCTCTACATGACCTACTAGCTCTGGCGTTTTCTGTCTTAGCAGTACTAGAAGCCACATGCTGAGATGGCAGTGCTACAGGGAAATAGACCCAGTCTTAGGCAAAAACACTGTGTAAACACTTGGAATGGAACCCCCTTTACCAAACTGTATTGGACATGTAGCATAAACAAAGGTGAACTTTTGTTGTGTTAATATACTGAGATATAGGGGTTGAATTGTTGCTGCCATATTACATAGCCTGTGCTGACTCCAATAATATGTTACCATGATTTAAAAATCCTCAGAGTTTAATGATCATAGGTCCATATAAAGTTTGTCTCACTGGAGAGCTTGAATTTTGACAAACATAGTCACTGTTGATAAAAGAAGTACTCAGGTGACCCTCTACTTGGTAATTCACACATGAGAACAGAGAGCCTGGGCAATAATAACCTTAGAGCTGAGTCACTTAGTCATGTCCAACTACTTGCAGCCCCTTGGACTGTAGGCTGCCAGGCTCCTGTGCCCATTGAATTTTCCAGGCAAGAATACCAGAGTGAATTGTTATTTCCTTCTCCAGGGATCTGCCCAATCCAGGGACCAAACCCATGTCTTTTATGTCCCTGCATTGGCAGGTAGATTCTTTACTACCAGTGCCATCTAGGAAGTCTAATAGGCAGTCATTCCTGTATGTCATTGCCATCTGAGTGTTCTAAGATATTGATACTATCATCAGAGACAGAATTCATCCAAAATCCTTGACCTCCAGGTTAAAATATGTAACCGTGAGCCTGTGCTGTGCTATGCTTAGTCTCTCAGTCATGTCTGACTCTTTGCAACCCCAAAGACTGTAGCTTGCCAGGCTCCTCTGTCCATGGTGATCCTCCAGGCAAGAATACTGGAATGAGTTGCCATGTTCTCTCCCAGGGGATCTTCCCAACCCAGGTGTCCCACATTGCAGTTGGATTCTTTACCAGCTGAGCCACCAGGGAAGCCTAAGAATACTGGAGTGGGTAGTCTGTCCCTTCTCCAGAGGATCTTCCTGATCCAGGAATCGAACCAGGTTCTCTTGCATTGCAGGTGGATTCTTTACTATCTGAGCTACAAGGAAGCCCAACTGTGAGCCTAGTGCTTCCCAATAACATGTATTATGTCAACTTCACCCAAACAATATTTCATCAGAAAAATCTTCATCTAGTTATAGACTTGAAAAACATCTATAACTATGGTAACATAATTTAAGGCCTCAATTTTTGAAAGTCTTCCTTCTTTGACTTATTCTAAATATTTCAGATTCGGAATTGCAATTTAAATATTTGAATTTTATATTAACTTTTTAATTAAGATATTAACATGTAATAAAATAAGTGGCAGAGGATGAGATGCTTAGATAGCATCAACAACTCAATGGACATGAATTTGAGCAAACTCCGGGAGACAGTGAAGGACAAGGAAACCTGGTGTGCTGCAGCCATGGGATAGCAAAGAGTTGGACACGACTTAGCAACTGAATAACAAGAATAAAATCATTTGTGTTAGTGTAACAACAAATATTAACAATTCCTTAAATGGTGGTTATTACATTTTAGTGGAATTGGAGAATCCAGTGAAAACTAATCAGTCCCAAGAGAATACACACATGGACAGTATTTTTATATAAATTCTAGGAGTTCATGATCCCTCTGCAACATCCCTGTGAACTATTGCCCTGAAAGGAGATGAGAATCTCCATGTACCAGAGGAAGACCCTAGGGAGATCGACCATCACAAAATTTGTGACCTTCATTCTTTTTTAAAAAAATTTATCTCAGGGGACCCAGGATGTTGGTGTCACTGAAGGGACAAAGACAAATAAGACCTAGAGGGTCTCTGCCTACAAAGAGCTCTCTGATTATGGATGGAGGTGTGCTGAGTCAGACCACTCATGCACTATGACTGCTTCTGTGAGACAGAAAGTATGAGGGGTCGGGAGAAGTTCCCAAGGAAGATGAGATCCAGGGAAGTAGGATATGTTGTGGTGAAGAGGGCCAGAGAGGAGGCAGTAGTATGCACAAATGCTAGAGCAACAAGGGCCTTGGTGCTGGGGCATTACTAACCAAGAATGGGAGCCTGGAGATATGAAGCTAACATTGAAAACAAGATCATGTTAACAGGGGTCTTTTAGTCCAGGCCACCATGAGTATTTTCAAATTACTTGCTCTTGCACAACAAGTAACATATAGTTTCTCTCCTTTCTTATGAAATATGAGTAAACCATCTCTGATAATATGAAGCTTTATTTATTTAAAAGAAACATATGAGTCAGATAGAGAAAGACAAATATGATACTGCTTATATGTTGAATCTAAAAAAATGTTACAAATGAACTTATGTACAAAACAGAAATAGAGTTACAGATATAGAAAATAAAGTTATACGTACAAAGGGGGAAAGTGGCAGGCAAGGTAAAAACTGGGAGACTGGGATTGACATATGCATACTACTATATATGAGATAGATAACTAATAAGAATCTACTGTATAGCACAGGGAACTCTACTCAATACTCTGTAATGATCTACATGGGAACAACATTTAAAAAAGAGTAAATATATGTATAATTGATTCACATTGCTATATCACAGAAACTAACACATTGTAAACTAACATTGTAAATCAACTATACTTCAATAAAAATTAATTTAAAAAATTAAATCACCCTCTTATTGAGAGAAAAAAAGACATATGATCACTTATAACCTAGAATTATGTGTGTATAATTTCAAAATTATGTCATGTTATAGTTGCAACAGCCCCTGGAAATGATCTGATCTAATGTTTTATTTTGCATATGAAGTGCCTAGATTTATGAGTAACTATTTAATCACTGAGCTTGACCTACAATTCTAACAGGTATCCACAGTTCCTGGAGTCAGTGCTTACGGAAATGCAACTTCAGTACAAATAGGAAATATTTCAGGATATATTGATACTCCAGACCCACCAACAATCATCAGCTATCTACCTGGGCTTCTTTACAAATTTAGCTGTAGTTATCCATTGGAATACCTGGTTAATAATACCCAACTTGCTTCGTAAGTCACATTTTTTTCTTACTTTCTTATGTTATCTTTTTATTTGGGTCATTTTTATCCTTGAGGAAATTACAAAGATATTAATAGCAGGATTTGTTGAGAAAGTTAAACGGATTATGGAAACTGTATATGGTCTTATGTATCTATCTACTTAAGGCTATGGTTTTTCCAGTAGTCAGGTATGGATGTGAAAGTTTTCTATAAAGAAAGCTGAGTGCCAAAGAATTGATGCTTTTGAATTGTGGTGTTGGAGAAGACTCTTGAGAGTCCCTTGGACTGAAAGGCGATCCAACCGCTCCATCCTAAAGGAGATTAGTCCTGAGTGTTCATTGGAAGGACAGATGTTGAAGCTGAAACTCTAAAACTTTGGCCACCTGATGCGGAGAGCTGACTCATTGGAAAAGACCCTGATGCTGGGAAAGATTGAGGGCAGGAGGAGAAGGGGACGACAGTGGATGAGATGGTTGAATGGCATCACCGACACAATGGGCATGGGTTTGGGTAGACTCTGGGAGTTGGTGATGGACAGGGAGGCCTGGCGTGCTGCGTGTGGTTCATGGGGTTGCAAAGAGTCGGACACGACTGAGTGACTGAACTAAACTGAACTTATCCATCTATAACAATTATTGTTTTGAAGAACATCAACAGTTCAGTTTTAATTTTTTCCCTAAATTAAAATCAGCTCATGTTAGTCAAATATCTGCCTTTGGTTCTCCTGGCTCCCTTCAGAACTGCCCAAGAACCCAGGAATCCTAGGGGCTTATGCAGTCCAGAGGACCTGTCATGCTTCCAGTGTAGATCATTTGGTCACTGTACTGTTGGGTCCTGCTTGGGTTCAGTCTCTGCCATCTGTGCTCACTGTTGTATGCTGCTTCAGAATCTGAGATCTCCATGCCTCCTGCTGAGGTGTCCCTGCACAGATGCTGATGATTCGCAGCAAAGATGTTATCACTCAAGGCCCAAGAGCTTCAGACATGGATTCATTGCCCAGGTGGCCCAGTGGTAAAGAATCCGCCTGCCAAGCAGGAGATGCAGGCTTAAAATCCCTGGGTCAGGAAGATCCCCTGGAGGAGGAAATGCAATCCTCTCTAATTGCCATGGGAAATCCCATGGATAGAGGAACCTGGTAGGCTACAGTCCATTGGATTTCAAAGAGTCGTATCAGACTTAGCAGCAAACCACTACCACATTCATTTATTACTCCCAAAGCACACATTCCAGGACATGTTTACATCCATATTGCGATATAATCATATGGATTTGTGAAATATTTTTGACAAAATGGGGTGATTAAATAAAAACTTTCCCTCTTCAGCTGTAGGATTTTCTCTCACAAAAATAAAGTTATTGTTTAATCTCAGACACAAGGGAACATGGAGGACACATTTTGCTTCAGTTTAAAAAATATTCATAGATAATTTAATGATACAGTTATGATAAACGACTTGGTCAAAAGCAAGATTTCGATGTGGAAAACAAGAAAAGAAAGGCCTTGAGTCAAAAACAAGCAGGTGCAGAGAGAAATGGGTCATAGTCTTTCACTCTGCTCCCCTCAACTTCCTCACTAAATTCATTCCTGAACTTCAGTGCACATGTATATGCATTCATTTAAATGGGACTTCCCTGATAGCTCAGTTGCTAAAGAATCTGCCTGCAATGCAGGAGACCCTCGATTCCTCAGATGGAAGATCTGCTGGAGAAGGGAAAAAGCTACCCACTCCAGTATTCTGGCCTGGAGAACTAGTCCATGGGGTTGCAAAGAGTCGGACAGGACTGAGCAACTTTCACTTTTGGAGAAGGAAATAGCAACTCACTCCAGTATTCTTGCCTGGAAAATCTCATGGATCGAGGAGCCTGGTGGGCTACAGTCCATGGGGTTGCAAAGAGTCGGACAGGACTGAGTGACTTCACTTTCACTTTTTCTTTATTCAACAAATATTTATTATATACCTAATATGTACCATGCAGAGTTCTAACAGAGAAAAAAGTAAAAAAATTCCTGGTCTCATGAAGCTTGTGTAGAAATGGAATTGATAAAAATGTATTCATATTAGATTCAAACTTTATTGGAATGACTTTTTTTTCCTACAAGTCTCATATATGTAATAAAAATGTAAAAAAAAAATTCCTTTATAAATGAAAAGATCAGAAAGAGCAGTTTGCCTTTATTTAGTCCCTCTTGCTTTCTGATTATTTATTTGTTCAGTGATTTAAACAATATGCCCATTCCAGACCTAGTTCGGAGAAGGTAATGGCACCCCACTCCAGTACTCTTGCCTGGAAAATACCATGGATGGAGGAGCCTGGTGGGCTGCAGTCCATGGGGTCGCTAAGAGTCGGACATGACTCAGCGACTTCACTTTCACTTCTCACTTTCATGCATTGGAGAAGGAAATGGCAACCCACTCCAGTGTTCTTGCCTGGAGAATCCCAGGGACGGGGGAGCCTGGTGGGCTGCCGTCTATGGGGTTGCACAGAGTCGGACACGACTGAAGCGACTTGGCAGCAGTAGCAGCAGACCTAGTTATGTCAGGATTGCTCAAGAGTTTTGGTGCCTTGAATCTAACATTAAGGTGTGATTGAAGCCGTTAATTTAAAAATCTCATCAGTGCCTCCCTTTTCCTCAATCTGTTTTAGGTCCTCAGCTGCCATTTCTGTGAGGGAGAACAATGGTACGTTTGTCAGCACTTTGAACCTGCTCCTTTATAATGTAAGTTGACGGTTGAAGGATATTATTTTTTTTTCTCTCACTGTTCTGAGCCATTTATGTGAATGGCTTTCCTATAAAGATCCACCAAAAGTTACATTAACCCTGTTATACTTTGGTAATGTTTATTCATCTTCACCACTATTTCCAGATATCTTAGTGATAAAGGTATGCTAACGATTCCATTATTTTCCAGAAGTTGATAAATGATTTAAATTTTACTTCATATATGTGATTCTGCATAGTTACTCCAAGTGTCTATTTACATTTATACGTATATATTTATGTGTGTGTGTGTGTGTGTGTGTGTGTGTGTGTAAACATAGTCAGGGTCAAGATTTTGGAAATAATATATTTGTGATAAAAAGATAGGAAAAGTCCAAACAATACTTCATTTGAAGGCAAGATACTTGGTGTTCAGTGTGTTAACATTTCCAGTGTGGGTTTTGACTGTTGTCAATTCTGTCATATCTGAAATAGTTTGGGTTTGACTACATAGTATTGTCTAAACTTTTGTCATATAAATATTGACAGTGGCAGCAAAATGTGAAAAATATATGAATTTCTATTTATAACTCTAACATTAATCCCCCAAATGATATTTTCATGTTGATTAAAAATTTTATTCATACATTTTAAATGCCTGATTTAAATATCAATTTTTCAATATATCAACCAACATTTTTGTAAATTATGAATCTGATTTTTACATTATTATTCATGTCATCATGGCACTGAGTTATAATTCATGCAACTGATTTAAAAGTCAGTGCTTTATACTTTGCATATAATGAGCTATAAATATTGTAGTAGGACACTTTCCAAAGGCATTTAAAAAATCATGTTTATAAGTTTGTAGTCTGACACCACAGAGTTCTAAACAACAAATTAAAATGTGTTGGAATGAAGATTGCCTTTCCATCATTTCTAAACTTTCTTCTGCAAGGAGAAGCTGCCAAGATACTTGGTTTTACAATACTCAGCAAATATGTGCCAATATTCATTCCCAGTATGACCAGATATTTATTATTGTTGTAAGCAATATTTTTAAATTGGAAAGTTTCTATCTGTTAATTTATGTGTGTAATCTCCCTGAGGTAGCCTTGTGATGACTGCCTTGGATTCAATATTATTTGTTACAGTTGACTGAAACAAAGATGAGAATTCCTGATCAAAGAGTGAAAAATATACTCACATGACATTTAAGGATACCACTCTTTTCTGTGAAATTAAGTTATCCTCTTAATAAAAATTTAGAAGTGTGGACATGAGGAGAGCTTTGCTATTAAGCTCTTTCCTTTATCATTAGAAATAGTATAGTAGTCCTATTTTTAAACTAGACCTAATCCTTCAAAGAATTCCTAGAATCTTAGTGCCAAATAAAAGCCTATAATTTGATGATAACCTAAGATTTTAATTTGATGGTTAAAAGGTAATTATTTGATATGACTATAAACAAAATACATAGTACCAAAATCATTCTCATTTTTAACCAATTTGCAATGATATTACTAATGGTTGAATTAACACACTGAGCTTTTTCGCAACGGGTTTGCCGCCAGGACACAGGTGTCGTGAAAACCACCGTTAAACCTAAGTCAAAATGGGAAAGGAGAAGACCCACATCAACATCGTTGTCATTGGGCACGTAGATTCAGGGAAGTCTACCACGACTGGCCATCTGATCTACAAATGTGGCGGGATCGACAAGAGAACAATTGAAAAGTTCGAGAAGGAGGCTGCCGAGATGGGAAAGGGCTCCTTCAAATATGCCTGGGTCTTGGACAAACTTAAAGCTGAACATGAGCGTGGTATCACCATTGATATCTCCCTGTGGAAATTTGAGACCACCAAGTACTATGTTACCATCATTGATGTCCCAGGACACAGAGACTTCATCAAAAACATGATTACAGGCACATCCCAGGCTGACTGTGCTGTCCTGATTGTTGCTGCTGGTGTTGGTGAATTTGAAGCCGGTATCTCCAAGAACGGGCAGATCGGTGAGCATGCCCTTCTGGCTTACACCCTGGGTGTGAAACAACTAATTGTTGGCGTTAACAAAATGGATTCCACTGAGCCACCCTATAGCCAAAAGAGATACGAAGAAATTGTTAAGGAAGTCAGCACCTACGTTAAGAAGATTGGCTACAACCCCGACACAGTAGCATTTGTGCCAATTTCTGGCTGGAATGGTGACAACATGCTGGAGCCAAGTGCTAATATGCCATGGTTCAAGGGATGGAAAGTCACCCGTAAGGATGGCAATGCCAGTGGAACCACCCTGCTTGAAGCTCTGGATTGCATCCTGCCACCAACTCGCCCAACTGACAAACCCTTGCGTTTGCCTCTCCAGGATGTCTATAAAATTGGTGGTATTGGTACTGTCCCTGTGGGTTGTGTGGAGACTGGTGTTCTCAAACCTGGCATGGTGGTCACCTTTGCTCCAGTCAATGTAACAACTGAAGTGAAGTCTGTAGAAATGCACCATGAAGCATTGAGTGAAGCCCTTCCTGGGGACAATGTGGGCTTCAATGTCAAGAACGTGTCTGTCAAAGATGTCCGTCGTGGCAACGTGGCTGGTGACAGCAAAAATGATCCACCAATGGAAGCTGCTGGCTTCACAGCTCAGGTGATTATTTTGAACCATCCAGGCCAAATCAGTGCTGGGTATGCACCTGTGCTGGATTGTCACACAGCTCACATTGCTTGCAAGTTTGCTGAGCTGAAGGAGAAGATTGATCGTCGTTCTGGGAAAAAGCTGGAAGATGGCCCTAAATTCTTGAAATCTGGTGACGCTGCCATCGTTGATATGGTTCCTGGCAAGCCCATGTGTGTCGAGAGCTTCTCTGATTATCCTCCCCTGGGCCGTTTTGCTGTGCGTGACATGAGACAGACAGTCGCTGTGGGTGTCATCAAAGCAGTGGACAAGAAGGCAGCTGGAGCTGGCAAGGTCACCAAGTCTGCCCAGAAAGCTCAGAAGGCTAAATGAATATTATCCCCAATATCTGCCACCCCAGTCTTAATCAGTGGTGGAAGAACGGTCTCAGAACTGTTTGTCTCAATTGGCCATTTAAGTTTAATAGTAAAAGACTGGTTAATGATAACAATGCATCGTAAAACCTTCAGAAGGAAAGGAGAATGTTTTTGTGGACCATATGTTTTGTGTGTGGCAGTTTAAGTTATTAGTTTTTAAAATCAGTACTTTTTAATGAAAACAACTTGACCAAAAATCTGTCACAGAATGTGAGACCCATTAAAAAAAGTTTAATGAGAAACCTGTGTCTTCTTTTGGTCAACACTGTAACTCCCTATTGTACTACTTTGGTAAGAGTTGCTCATAAGCTATTTCTGGTAAAACAATTTTCAAATTATGGGTTTGTATTTCTAGGGTGGAGCTTCAGGTTTGTTAACCTTGTGTTGAGAACTCATCTGTTTTAATAACATCTTAAGCATTGGTGCAACACTTTTCTAGATTAGGACAGATGAGCAAAGAGTAACTATGTTTTATATGTAAGTTAGTTTGTACGGTCAGATTCTATAGTATAGAAGCTCCTGTTGCATATAAAATTTTGTATGGTTACATAAATTAATAAATCTATGTCATATAGTTTGCCAGTTATGAGAATGGGCATTCACATTTATAATTAATCTAAAATGTGAGGCTTAAACAGTATTGAGTACTGCCCTGCTAGAGTTAATTGTATACAGGTTCTAGGAAAAATAAAAGATGCTGGAGGCTAATTGTGTTTCCTGTCACTTAAATAGAAATGAACTGTATAAGAATTCTCATGTAATGGGCAAGGTTGGGTGAAGAGAACATTGCTACATTGGCGAGGAGGTATGGCCCATTTGGGTCTGAGTGTAGATTCATCTAGTTAATGTTTTCAAAGTTAACTGCCATTTTAAAAACTAGAAACTGGAAGCTGTCATTTGCAGGTTGCTATAATTTGACAGTTGAATGAAAATAACCCTTAAGTCTAGTTTCATAACCTGTCACTTGTAGGGCTTGTTCAAAAATGGGAAAAACTAGGTGGTCAGTTGATAATTGGTCTCTTGTATAAGCAATGTAATTCCAAGTTAACCTTGGTTTTGATAGTAAGTCTTAAGCATTTGCAGAAACTGAGTAATTCTGTATCTGATAAGTTGGCTTTTATAATATGAAAGGAAATTTAATCCAGCTGAAACTGGTGAAATCAGATCAGATACCATTCTAGAAGCCTTTTTTGCGAATAGAAAGCATCCTGTGAGCTGTAGACAGGTGGGTTTCCATTGGTAGGGGCTCCAAAATGACAGGATTTGGTCCCTAGCTTGTTCCTTTGTGTTTTGACAGGCATGGTGTTAACTGATTAAAGGAGATATGAATAAAGATTGTTAGCTAGTAATAAAAAAAAAAAAAATAACACATTGAAATTTAAAATTTGTTTACTAAACAGTTATTTAATAAAATTCAACCACTTACCTAAAAACTAGTTTTTTTTTTTTTTTTTAAATCAGCAGACTATTTTTTAAGAGCAGTTTTAAGTTTATAGAAAAATTGATCTAAAAGTACAGAGAATTCCTATAGACCTCCAGGGTCTATATACTATTTCCTTTATTACTTACACCTTGCATTATGGGGCATATAGCATCTTTGTTATAATATGAACCAATATTTATCTATTAAGTAATTTTCATAATTTACATTTAAGTTAATGCTTCATGTTATATATCCTATGGGTTTTGAAAACTGTGAATGGCATGTGTCCACTATTGTTGTATCATACAGAAGAGTTTTACTGCCTCAAACTAGGTTTTTAACTTGGCACCATTGTAGTATTTTGCCATCTTTCAGGACATTAAAAAAAACTAGCAATTTATACTGGAAAAGAATTTTTGTTATTGTTCAGTCACTAAGTCATGTCTGACTCTTTGCAACCCCATGGACAGCAGCATGCCAGGGTTCCCTGTCCTTTACTATCTCCGGGAGTTTGCTCAAATTCATGTCCATTGAGTCAGTGATGCCATCCAATCATCATCCTCTGTTGCCCCCTTCTCTTCCTGCCCTCAATCTTTCCCAGTATCAGGGTCTTTTTCAATGACTCGGCTCTTCAAATCAGGTGGCCAAGGTATTGGAACTTCAACGTCAGCAGCAGTCTTTCCAATGAATATTTTGAGTTGATTTCCTTTAGGATTGACTGGTTTGATCTTCTTGCTTTCCCAGGGATTCTCAAGAGTCTTCTCCAGCACCATTTGGAAGCATCAATTCTTTTGTGCTTAGCCTTCTTTCTGGTCCAACTTTCACATCTGTATACGACTATTGAAAAAAAACTATAGTTTAAACTAAACTGACCTTTGGTATACTTTAATGAAATTATCCAAAACCATATTTATTATTTGTTTGTAATTCTAACACTTAGCTACCCAAATGTGATTTTATTGCAGCATTTCAAACCAAGTATTATGTTACAATCATTTGGGGCCATATTTTCCTATTTTACATGCAAAGGTTTTGATTTCTAACCCTTGGGAATTATGAAAAGTTATATTATATACCTACTACTATTATTCTGTGGTTAGCTCTTTGAAAAGGAAAAGTTGTACTGAATATGGATTCAGTATAATTATTTCTGTGTGTTATGGGATTCAGTGAATGTACTTAGGAAAATTTTACTTGTAAAAAAAATGACATTTATTGATTTTTATGATTTCAATATGTGCAGTTTACTTCGAGTTGACCTTGGCCCTTATTCTTACATAGTATAAATAGATTAGTTTTCTTTTCTGTGGAAATTAAGTGAGGATGATTTTGAATTTGAATTGCACCTAAGTAATAGTGTCTTCTGCTGCTGCTGCTGAGTCGCTTCAGTAGTGTCCGACTCTGTGCAACCCCATAGATGGCAGCCCACCAGGATCCCCCTTCCCTGGGATTCTCCAGGCAAGAACACTGGAGTGGGTTGCCATTTCCTTCTCCAATGCATGAAAGTGAAAAGTGAAAGTGAAATCACCCAGTTATGTCTGACTCCCAGCGACCTCATGGACCGCAGCCCACAAGGCTCCTCAGTCCATGGGATTTTCCAGGCAAGAGTACTGGAGTGGGGTGCCACTGCCTTCTGAGCAGATAAAGAAACAGAGTAAATCTAAAACTGTGCTATGGTAATTATGAATTATTTTTAAAGTTGAAGAAAAAAACTAAAATAAATATAATTGATTTTAGGGATATTTACTAACAGGAGTAAGGCAACCATACAAAATAAAATCTAAACATTACTGTTAAGAAGAATTTTAGGAGAAGAAGGTGATAATAAGATTAAACCATAGCTGAGTCATATCATTTGCAAATGACTTTGTAGTATAATATTTGTAAAAAAAAAAATGAAGTAAGATCCTTTGGGACAATACTGATGCAAGTACAAGATGAATGAGCCATAATAGTTGATTAAGTGTGTATAACTTGAAGAAGTTGGAAAAGAGAGCCAGGAAGATAATTAATTAAAAATATTACCTATGAGAAATGGTTAGAAGAGCTGTTATCATTTATCACAGAAATATAGAAAATAAGTACAACAAATAATCCCTCACTTATCAGGCTTAGTTTGGGAATGAAATGTTCCACATGAATACAACTCTTTCAAAAGTGAAGCATCCAAGTTATTATTGCTTTAAGTTTCAAAATTCAATATCTGTTGTTTCTTCCCAGCCTTCTGAAACAGAGTGAGCTCTGTATTCTGCCTTTGCTTGATGATATTGAGATTTCATTAAATATTTCCCTTTGCTGCAAAATAGCTTTATCTTCCGAGTTACTAAATTTGGGGGAAACAACTTGCCTCCATGATAAATGATTTGACAACTTAGATTTTGAGTTTTTTCTTTATTCTTCATTTTTTTCCCCTGCTTTTCTTTACTATCAATTTCTAATTTACTGCCTTAATCTACTGTAAATTGGGGAATTATATAAATAAGCTCTGCAGAATTGATCTAAACTAACAGTAAAAGGTAGAAATTAAGCCCTAAGACACCCTTCTGTAAGTCCTCACCACATTATCTAGTACAGGAATTCCATGGCATGCATTTTTGGCAACTTGGAGAACATATTGGTCCCTTTTTTGTTTTTGTTTTCAGTTGAATTATGGTAATTTAAAATTGCGAGATAAGTGACTTTGGGTTAATGAGAGATTATTAAGAGTATAAAGATTTACAACTCCAGTGGCAAAGGGCTTAAACTGAAGCAGATATAATTTAAATAAACTGAATATTAGCTACTAATATAATTTAAATAAATGAAATATGAATTTAAATAAACTGAATAGTGATAGTTGAATATTAGCCAAACTAAATACTAACCTCTTACTAGTAACCATTGAATATAATTTAAATACATTTAACATTAATCATCATAAATGATAAACTATGGACATGAAAAGATTTATGCATGGAAGTGAGTTTGTTACTTGGATATGATTTAAGAACAGTTCTGCCAAAAACTAGAGGATTAACTAGGTCCTTTTAGGAGCTGGTTCGGTAAATTTATGTTTATTTGCCCTCTCTTTTTTTTTTTAATAGGCCATTATTGTGTTAAGTAAACGTGCTGTTGTTGGTAAGGCAATGATTGGTTAATTGCTTATTTATTTTTTATTATTAGGATTCGACCTACAATCAGCAGTTAATTATCCCGAGTATAGGACTACCTTTGAAAACCAAAGTATTTGCAGCTGTACAAGCCACTAATCTGGATGGCAGGTAATTTCAAGCTCCTATCTTTTGTTGGTTAATACATTTTGGCTGCCTAAAGCCTGATGTCGGAGAAGGCAATGGCACCCCACTCCAATACTCTTGCCTGGAAAATCCCATGGATGGAGGAGCCTGGTAGGCTGCAGTCCATGTGATCGCGAAGAGTCGGACACGACCGAGTGACTTCACTTTCACTTTTCACTTTCATGCATTGGAGAAGGAAATGGCAACCCACTCCAGTGTTCTTGCCTGGAGAATCCCAGGGACGGGGGAGCCTTGTGGGCTGCCATCTATGGGGTTGCACAGAGTCGGACACGACTGAAGTGACTTAGCAGAAGCAAAGCCTGATGAATCATAAAGTTAGCTCATTCACTTAAAAAAAATATTGTCATTGCCGCATCATTTAGGAATGCCTAATAAATAGAAACAACAAATTACAGGATGAAAGGGTGATACTTTAAGTCATTAATTGGAAAATAACATTTTTTCTCTTACAGAAGGAGAGATAGTGATGGGAAGAGGGCATGGGCAGAGCTCTGGGATACCAGAATATTCTGCTTTTTCACTGAAAGATGATTAGTCAGATACAGTAATTTTGTGAACACGTGGTCTGTACATTTTCTATGTGTGTGTGTGTCTGCGTGCTCAATTGCCCTAGTCGTGTCCGACTCTTTGTGACCCCATGGACTATATCCCACCAAGCTCCTCTGTTCATGGAATTCTCCAGGAAAGAATACTGCAATGGATTGCCATGCCCTCATCCAAGGGATCTTCCTGACCCAGGAATTGCACCTGCATCTCCTGCTTTTTCTGCTTTACAGGTGGATTCTTTATTGCTCAGCCACAGGGGAAGCCATCCTATGTGTGTGTTAATATTCAATAAATGTTTACTTAAAAAAACAAAAGAACTCTGGCCCACAACTATATTTAACAATCCCCAGAAACATCTCTGCAAAATAACCAAATAAGTCATTTTGTCTGATTCTTAGAAAATCTAGGATGATCAAAATTGAAAGGAAATCCAAAAGTAAAGATCCATTTCTATCTTAATAAAAAAATTGTAACATGTATATGATTTATTTTGGGTTTCTCATATATTATTATTTAAACTTTGCATCCTGAAGAAATTGGTAGTCTTGAGAAATTTGGTTCTACTTTGCCTTCTCCCTTTTTGTCTTCTTGGCATTTCTGTTCTTGGTTTTATGTGATACTTGATGTGCAATGGCAATTTGTTGCAGACTTTTAAACACTCTGAGTTTAGGAGAACATTTTATTAAACAAGAAGTCTCAGGAAATAATTAAACAACTATATTCCCTGGAATAAGATGTTTGTGAATATCTACTTCCTTTGGGTTAATAACTAATATCCAAAGGAGACTCTGACTCTAGATTATTCTTCCTTTCCCTTGCAGATGGAATGTCTTAATGGATTATTGCTACACGACCCCATCAGGAAACCCAAATGATGATACTAGATATGATCTCTTCCTTAGGTAGGTGTCTAAGTCTTGTATTGATAACAATAATTCAATTGTATATAATTCCAATAGAAAATTGAAGACAGATAGATGAATTATAAGGTACTTTTATAGCTTTTAAATTTAAAGTTTTACATTCTGAACAAAAATTAAATTAGAGTTCGAAGTGTAAAAGTGGAGAACAGTTTTCAACATGAAGTACTGAAAAGGCTATTGTTGGATGAAAGTTACAAGTAAGTTTGGCACATCAAAGATGTTTTATTCATGTTTAGGTCATACGGGAATATTTCATTGTCTTAGGAAAAGCATGGTTAAGAGATTATTGGCAATAAGAGAAAGGCAGTGACTATTTTTATGAAACTAGACTGTCTCATGGTATGTCAAAAGGAGAGTAAAATTAAAGTAATGGTCTAGATAATTTAGACCCCATAATGCTTTTCTTCATTTATCAGCATTTAAAATGAAAACCTACAATTTTTTTTTTTTAAATCAGATGCAATAACTTTGACTTCATTCCCCAATAGACAGTGATAGAGTGAATGTAATCTACATTTGGGAAAAAGAGACATTGATCATAAAAACATTCAATCATCCTAGTTCCTTTTCAGCTTTTTTATCTGACAGGAGAACAGACTTGAGAGTCAAGCAATGGCTTCTAATCATGCTTATAAAATACAGCTGGCTCTGATCACCGCTGCTTATTGACACATGATGGGAATAATATGATGGGAAATCAAAAGAATAAATCTTATTGGTTAATCAAGGTTGCTGCTGCTGCTGCTAAGTCACTTCAGTCGTGTCCGACTCTGTGTGACCCCATAGATGGCAGCCCACCAGGCTCACCCGTCCCTGGGATTCTCCAGGCAAGAACAATGGAGTGGGTTGCCATTTCCTTCTCCAATTAATCAAGGTTAAGGTGCTACTAAAAGTGTATGACCAAACTGACACTCATCCTATTGCTGGAAGTGTTCATTTGGTTAACATTTTTGGGAAACAATATCCTTAAAAAAATTCTTAAAAGATTTCATATCTTTTGATTCTTCATTTGTGAGTTAGGAGGCATATTCTAAAAGTATTTATCATCTTCTTGTCTATCAGTGCTATTTAGAATAGTAAAAATAGGAACCAACTGCATGTTCAGCAGCAAGGAAAGGGGTAGGTGAATTATGGAGAACCAGCAAGTTGAAAGCTCACAAAGGCATTATAATCATATGAAGTTATTTATAAAATAGAAAAAAAGATTTGTTCTATTTTATCTCTTCCCCTTCTGTCTTCTTGATAGTCCTATCTTTATAAATATGTGGTTCTTTACAATTTACATGTATTAAAATATGAAATGAAAGAATTAGCATACAATTGTACAATTGACCTCATTTATATATTATAGAAAAGAGTGTAAGGAAATATTAATACATCAAAAGATTCACCATGGTTATGTATGCACAATGAGATTGTGGATCATTTTGCTTTGAAATTTGTTTTTCTATAATTTATAGAAATTTCACAATTTCTATAATCATTGCATATTATAATCTGGAATATGATCGTTAGACTTCTAGTATGACTATGGTTTCAGCTTAGTTCTTTCAGTTTTCTTCTTGGAAACTATAGAGCCTGAAATGGTTCCCCAAATGACATTTTCAGTGAGATTAGGATGAAAAGAAAACCTAGGAATTACAAAATATTTGTTAGTGTTGATAAAATTAGTTAATAAGATCAAAACATACAGTATAGGAAAAGGCTGGGAGGAAGTGTTACGGGAAGAGGTGGCAGGAGAAGTGGGGAAGAAAAGTGAATGCTGAGGGTGCCAGTGCCATAGAACCTAGAAACAGCCTGGAGAAATGCACACCTGCAAGAACAGAGAATCATAAGCTAACTGAATTGAGAAAAAACAGATGAACAAAAAATTCATAAAACACAAAAGAAAGGGGGAAATCTACAAGGAAATGAGAAGGATATGATACTATCAGATGTTGCAGTTAATAGACACTCTAAAGTTATTAAGAAGTATGATATTATGTGAGGCTAGACACATAGATAAAAATTTACAATATTCAGTTGAAAATAAATCCAAAGCATGGTAATTTATTAGGTGATCAGTCAGTTCAGTTCAGTCGCTCAGTCGTGTCCGACTCTTTGCAACCCCATGAATCGTAGCACGCCAGGCCTCCCTGTCCATCACCAACTCCTGGAGTTCACTCAGACTCACGTCCATCGAGTCAGTGATGCCATCCAGCCATCTTATCCTCTGTCGTCCCCTTCTCTTCCTGCCCCCAATCCCTCCCAGCATCAGAGTCTTTTCCAGTTAGTCAACTCTTCACATGAGGTGGCCAAAGTACTGGAGTTTCAGCTTTAGCATCATTCCTTCCAAAGAAATCCCGATAGAGTGTGATAATATGCAAATCAGTGGGATTGACAGAGAGTTTTAAAAACAGTGCAGGACAGTAGATAATCATAAGAAAAATAAAGTATGAGATCTGTACTTTGCTCATTATACCATGATAAACTTTAAATGCATTATTAATTTAAATGTAAAAACTACAGCTTTAAAAGTGATGGGAGAGAAAATGCAAAATATCATTAGAACTTTGGAGTATGGAAAATCATCTTTAGCCCACATACTAGAAGCCATAAAATAAAATATTTAAAATTAAATTATATAAAAATAAAATTTCTCAAACATATGCACATAGGCACATGCATACACAGACACACACACAGTGAGGACTGTCCAAAGCCAAGCAACAAAGTAAAATAATTCACAATTTATATAGCAAACAAGGAACCACATTTCTTAAAAACCAAGGATTTAAAGGAATCAGAAAGGAAAGGCCAATAATACAATTAAAATTTGGGCAAAAAACATAAGCAAATTTCAGATAAAGAAATACAAATGGCTCTAATATATATGATAAATGCACGTATCCATTCACACTAACAAAAAGCTGAAATAATATTACATGATGATGGTTTATTGTCCCTGTCAAATAGGGAATAATCCAGAATTTTATGCATATACTTTGTTGATGTAGCTCTGGGGGAAATTAAGTATTTTTCATACATTACTGGGGCAGTACAAAATGCAGCAATACTTAGGGCAATATGGCAAAGTCTGTTGAATGATCCTTACAGATATATTGTGTAGATAACCCTGCACATTTTCCAAATGATGTATTGTAAGGGTGTTCATTATTATTTGTAAAATTCAAAAGATTCAAAACGAAGCAAGGGTATATACATGGGACACAGGCTGAGTCAACTCCGGCACATGTGCATGATGAAATAGTATACAACTTTGAGAAAAGATGAAGGAGGCTCTCTATTGATACAGAGTGATCTCTAAGTTACATTGTTAAACTTTAAAAAGGCAAGACACAAAACAATATAGAGAGTTTGCTATGATTTGTTTAAGAAGAGGGAAACATTGAGAATATGGCTTCTGTTTCTACTTGCATATGTCCTGTGAGGCTGCAGTAACATGTGAGATCACCTCAGGCAGGTTTGTGTGTGGGCATGCAAGGGCATGGACAAGGGCAAAGATAGATGTTTTACTTTGTATATTTTATGCCGTTTGGATTTTTCAACCTATAAGAGTATGATTCCTCTAAAATTTGGCAGAAATATTATAATCATAAACTGATTTGTTTAAATTTTATGATCTATGTTACTCCTACCTATGTTGAGTTAGCTTATTTTCCTATTACAAATCTGTAACATGGCATAATTTTGTTAGCTCTTAATGTAATGAGCACTGGGGAAACCCTCTTAATATTGCAAAAATTAATGTACAAGTCTTGGTGGTTTGGTACTTTCCAGTATTAATTGTTTTCACTTTCTCAAACATGCAGCTGTGACAAAGATCCTCAAACTACCGTCATTGAAAATGGCAGAAGCCAGCGGGGCCGCTTTTCTTTTGAAGTGTTTCGATTTGTGAAACACAAGAATCAGAAAATGTCTACCGTCTTCCTGCACTGTGTTACCAAGCTCTGCAGAGCTGATGACTGCCCATTCCTCATGCCAGTAGGTTTTTGATAACTTTATTCTGAACTGTTGTATTAATCTAAGCTGAAGGTTATCAAGTGTTAGGAACTTATTTCTACATAGAAAGTGAATATGCATCAGGTCAGATAGTTTGAAGTATAATTTTTTCATTCATCCAGTAAAGATGTCTTGAATACCTACTTTGTTCCAAGCATATACTGGGAATAGAGATGTGTACATGAATTCTGAATTTAATTAGCTTATCTGTTAGAAACATGAGATAGTCAAGGAATAAAATATGACAAAATGTTATGATGCAAGGGCAGACATATATATGTGTTGTAGCAAAAGGCACTATTCATCATTGTGAGACAGATGAAACAGAAGAAGATGAGAGACTTGATCGAACAGATGTGATTTTGAAGACAGAGACACTCTACACTAAAGGATCGTCAAAGCACAGACACAAGAAACAGAGTAACCTGCGAACTTTCAGTCTCAGTAGGGCTACGGAGCAGATCAGAGGATGATGGGCAAGCCTGTGGTGGGGGCAGCACTGGCACTAGATCGGTTGATTGACCAGATGGCCAGGGAATCCCTGGTATTAAAAGATAAAAACTATAAAAGATGTGGATCTGTACTACATATATGTTAGTCACTCAGTCATGTTCGACTCTGCAATCCCATGGGCTGTAGCCCAGTAGGCTCCTCAGTCCGTAGAGTTCTCCATGCAAAATTACTTGATTGAGTAGCCATTTCTTTTTTCAGGGGCTCTTCCCTATCCAGGGATTAAAACCTGGGTCTCCAGCATTGCAGGCAGATTCTTTACTGTCTGAGCCACCAGGGAAGCTCATATAGCTGCCACTAAAATATACACCCATTTACTAGTGAAGAAATAAAATTCTATTTCTGACAGGCCACCTAGGGTCATACCAATATTAACATGGATTAAGTAATGGCAAGCCACTCCGGTATTCTTGCCTGGAAAATTCCCTGAGTTGAGGAGCCTGGTGGGCTACAGTCCATAAGGTTGGAGAGTTGGACATGACTAAATGACTGAGAATACACACACAAACTCAATATTAACCTGAGAAAAATGCAGTCATGTTTTTGATTTAAAATGGCTCTAATGTCTGTATAGTCAACGCTATGTTTTTTTCAGTAGTCATGTATGAATGTGAGAACTGAGTGCTGAAGAGTTGTTGCTTTTAAACTGTGGCATTGGAGAAGACTCTTGAGAGTCCCTTGGACTGCAAGGAGATCCAACCAGTCCATTCTGAAGGAGATCAGCCCTGGGAATTCTTTGGAAGGAATGATGCTAAAGCTGAAACTCCAGTACTTTGGCCACTTCATGTGAAGAGTTGACTCATTGGAGAAGACTCTGATGCTGGGAAAGATTGAAGGCAGGAGAATGGGACAACAGAGGACGAGATGTTTGGATGGCATCACTAACTCGATGGACATGAGTTTGAGCAAGCTCTGGGAGATGGTGAAGGACAACAGAAGACTTGTGTGCTGCAGTCCATGGGGTCACATGACTGAAGGCAATGGCACCCCACTCCAGTACTCTTGCCTGGAAAATCCCATGGACGGAGGAGCCTGGTAGGCTGCAGTCCATGGCATTGCTAGGAGTTGGACATGACTGAGCGACGTCCCTTTCACTTTTCACTTTCATGCATTGGAGAAGGAAATGGCAACCCACTCCAGTGTTCTTGCCTGGAGAATCCCAGGGACAGGGGAGCCTGGTGGGCTGCCATCTCTGGTGTCGCACAGAATAGGACACAACTGAAGCGACTTAGCAGCAGCAGCAGCAGAGCAACTGAACATTAACAAGCTTTAATGTGTTTATATGTGTGCTCAAATTCATGTATTTCTTTACAATCATTGATTATATTCATTCAGTATCAGGTGGGGTTAAATGAAGAGTGCATTTCCTTGGCTCTGTGCTGATCAGTTTTTCAGGGAAAAATTTATTAAAGGGTTGAGAGAAATAAAGGTAGAAAAGTTTAATAAACACATCTCTTTTTCAGGAGAGCTGTTGAGCTATGTAAATTAATTAGGAGATGCACAATTGCATCAAAAAGAAATAAGAAATGTGGCCCAAGCCAGGATAAGAAACACTGTAGCAGTTATATGAAAAGTAATTAAATGCACATAAGTAAATGAATAAAATTAAACATGTGGTATCTATTCTAAAAGAATCTGCTTTCCAAATGGCCATCAGATCAGATCAGATCAGATCAGTCCCTCAGTCGTGTCCGACTCTTTGTGACCCCATGAATTCAGCACGCCAGGCCTCCCTGTCCATCACCAACTCCCAGAGTTCACCCAGACTCACGTCCATCGAGTCAGTGATGCCATCCAGCCATCTCATCCTCTGTTGGCCCCTTCTCCTCTTGCCCCCAATCCTTGGAGCATCAAGTACTTTCCAATCAGTCAACTTTTCGCATGAGGTGGCCAAAATACTGAAATTTCAGCTTTAGCATCATTCCTTCCAAAGAAATCCCAGGGCTGATCTCCTTCAGAATGGACTGGTTGGATCTCCTTGCAGTCCAAGGGACTCTCAAGTCTTCTCCAACACCACAGTTCAAAAGCATCAATTCCTTGGCGCTCAGCCTTCTTCAGAGTCCAACTCTCACATCCATACATGACCACAGGAAAACCAAAGCCTTGACTAGATGGACCTTCGTTGGCAAAGTGATGTCTCTGCTTTTGAATATGCTATCTAGGTTGGTCATAACTTTCCTTCCAAGGAGTAAGCGTCTTTTAATTTCATGACAGCAATCACCATCTGCAGTGATTTTGGGGCCCCCAAAATAAGTCTGTCACTGTTTCCAATGTTTCCCCATCTATTTCCCATGAAATGATGGGACCGGATGCCATGATCTTTGTTTTCTGAATGTTGAGCTTTAAGCCAACTTTTTCACTCTCCTCTTTCACCTTCATCAAGAGGCTTTTTAGTTCCTCTTCACTTTCTGCCATAAGGGTGGTGTCATCTGAATATCTGAGGTTATTGATATTTCTCCCGGCAATCTTGATTCCAGCTTGTGTTTCTTCCAGTCCAGCATTTCTCTTGATGTACTCTGCATATAAGTTAAATAATCAGGGTTTCAATATACAGCCTTGACGTACTCCTTTCCCTATTTGAAACCAGCCTGTTTTTTCATGTCCAGTTCTAACTGTTGCTTCCTGACCTGCATACAAATTTCTCAAGAGGCAGATCAGATTTTTCCACAGTTGATTGTGATCCACACAGTCAAAGGCTTTGACATAGTTAATAAAGCAGAAATAGATGTTTTTCTGGAACTCTCTTGCTTTTTCCATGATCCAGCGGATGTTGGCAATTTGATCTCTGGTTCCTCTGCCTTTTCTAAAACCACCTTGAACATCAGGAAGTTCACGGTTCACATATTGCTGAAGCCTGGCTTGGAGAATTTTGAGCATTACTTTACTAGCATGTGAGATGAGTGCAATTGTGTGGTAGTTTGAGCATTCTTTGGCATTGCCTTTCTTTGGGATTGGAACGAAAACTGACCGTTTCCAGTCCAGTGGCCACTGCTGAGTTTTCCAAATGTGCTGGCATATTGAGTGCAGCACTTTCACAGCATCATCTTTCAGGATTTGGAATAGCTCAACTGGAATTCTATCACCTCTACTAGCTTTGTTCGTAGTGATGTTTTCTAAGGCCCACTTGACTTCACATTCCAGGATGTCTGGTTCTAGATCAGTGATCACACCATCGTGATTATCTGGGTTGGGAAGATCTTTTTTGTACAGTTCTTCTGTGTATTATTACCATCTCTTCTTAATATCTTCTGCTTCTGTTAGGTCCATACCATTTCTGTCCTTTATCGAGCCCATCTTTGCATGAAATGTTCCTTTTGTATTTCTGATTTTCTTGAAGAGATCCCTAGTCTTTCCCATTCTGTTGTTTTCCTCTATTTCTTTGCATTGATCACTGAAGAAGGCTTTCTTATCTCTTATTGCTATTCTTTGGAACTGTGCATTTAGATGTTTATATCTTTCTTTTTTTCTTTGCTTTTCACTTCTCTTCTTTTCACAGCTATTTGTAAGGCCTCCCCAGACAGCCATTTTGCTTTTTTGCATTTCTTTTCCATGGGGATGGTCTTGATCCCTGTCTCCTGTACAGTGTCACGAACCTCAGGCCATAGTTCATCAGGCACTCTGTCTATCAGATCTAGGCCCTTAAAACTATTTCTCACTTCCACTGTATAATCATAAGGATTTGATTTAGGTCATACCTGAATGGTCTAGTGGTTTTCCCTACTTTCTTCAATTTCAGTCTGAATTTGGCAATAAGGAGTTCATGGTCTGGGCCACAGTCAGCTCCTGGTCTTATTTTTGCTGACTGTATAGAGCTTCTCCATCTTTGGCTGCAAAGAATATAATCAATCTGATTTTGGTGTTGACCATCTGGTGATGTCCATGTATAGAGTCTTCTCTTGTGTTGTTGGAAGATGGTGTTTGTTATGACCAGTGCATTTTCTTGGCAAAACTCTGTTAGTCTTTGCCCTGCTTCATTCCGTATTCCAAGGCCAAATTTGCCTGTTACTCCAGGTGTTTCTTGACTTCCTACTTTTGCATTCCAGTCCCCTATAATGAAAAGGACATCTTTTTTGTGTGTTAGTTCTAAAAGGTCTTGTAGGTCTTCATAGAACCATTCAACTTCAGCTTCTTCAGCGTTACTGGTTGGGGCATAGACTTGGATTACTGTGATATTGAATGGTTTGCCTTGGAAACAAACAGAGATCATTCTGTCATTTTTGAAATTGCTTTCAAGTACTGCATTTCGGACTCTTTTGTTGACCATCATGGCCACTCCATTTCTTCTGAGTGGTTCCTGCCTGCAGTAGTAGATATAATTGTCATCTGAGTTAAATTCACCCATTCCAGTCCATTTAAGTTCATTGATTCCTAAAATGTCGACATTGACTCTTGCCATCTCTTGTTAGACCACTTCCAATTTGCCTTGATTCATGGACCTGACACTCCAGGTTTGTATGCAATATTTCTCTTACAGCATCAGACCTTGCCTCTGTCATCAGTCACATTCACAGCTGGGTATTCTTTTTGCTTTGGCTCCATCTGTTCATTCTTTCTGGAGTTATTTCTCCACTGATCTCCAGTAGCATATTGGGCACCTACTGACCTGGGGAGTTTCTCTTTCAGTATTCTATCAATTTGCCTTTTCATACTGTTCATGGGATTCTCAAGGGAAGCATACTGAAGTGGTTTGCCATTCCCTTCTCCAGTGTACCACATCCTGTCAGATCTCTCCACCATGACCCGCCCATCTTGGGTTTCCCCACAGGCATGGCTTAGTTTCACTGAGTTAGACAAGCCTGTGGTCCTAGTGTGATTAGATTGACTAGTTTTCTGTGAGTATGTTTTCAGTGTGTTTGCCCTCTTATGCCAAATGGCCATAAAGAAACAATTTTGTGCTGGTGTGGAATTTCACGTCTTTTCATTAATTCCTTAGGTTTGTGGCCACAGAGAAAGGCGAGATGTGGGGAGGAGGACCAGTTTGAGTCCCCAGAGTACTTCTGGAAACGCCGTGCTCTCTGCAGGTCCCATCATTACTCGGAGTGGTAAGAGTGTGCCTCCTTTTGTGTGTAGTAATAGATGGTTCCAAAATGGCTTGTTCTTTAACTTATAAGCATAACTCAAAATAGTTCCTAAATAGCATTAATTAACTGTGAGACAAGATAGATTGCTAGACAGCTTTAATTTCATGGTAGTTTCCTCTTTATCCAACTGACTCACAAAGGGCAATATTGTCTTTACCACATTTCCCTTCATACATACACACACGCACACACACATACACAAACACACACACACAGTACGCTTTTGGACATGTTTCATTTGCCCATCCAGATCTACTCGGCCCTTCCTAGCCCCTCTGTGAACCACAACCGCTGGATGGATGCCTTGCCAAGTATAATTTCTGGTTGGACTAGACCAATAGGTGGCGCTGTCAGAGATGGGTGTGAGGTTCACATGGCTCCCATCAGACAACACTATCCATTCAACTACTCTCTCAGAGTTCTGGAATCTCTCCTTTTAACCTATAGTCCTGGTAAATTGACTTTTCTCTTGTGAATTCCCTCCATCTTTATAAAGTGAGGGAAGTGAAAATCTCTCAGTCATGTCCTACTCTTTGTGACTCCATGGACTGTCCATGGAATTTTCCAGGCCAGAATACTGGAGTTGGTAGCCTTTCCCTTCTCCAGGGGATCTTCCCAACCCAGGAATCAAACCAGGGTCTCCTGCATTGCAGGCAGATTTATTTGCCAACTGAGCTATCAGGAAAGCCCCCATCTTTATAAACCATCTTATTCAGTTCAGTTCAGTCACTCAGTTGTGTCCGATTCTTTGCGACCCCATGAATCACAGCACGCAAGGCCTCCCTGTCCATCACCAACTCCCGGAGTTCACCCAAACTCATGTTCATTGAGTCGGTGATGCCATCCAGCCATCTCACCCTCTGTCGTCCCCTTCTCCTCCTGCCCCCAATCCCTCCCAGCAACAGAGTCTTTTCCAATGAGTCAG
Source organism: Tragelaphus eurycerus (assembly GCA_935064755.1). NCBI lineage: Eukaryota > Metazoa > Chordata > Mammalia > Artiodactyla > Bovidae > Tragelaphus > Tragelaphus eurycerus. The sequence continues at coordinate 1,001,877 of CAKXYN010000228.1, read as the reverse complement.
CTCTTCACATGAGGTAACCAAAGTATTGGAGTTTCAGCTTTAGCATCAGTCCTTCCAAAGAATATCTAGGACTGATCTTTAGAATGGACTGGTTGGATCTCCTTGCAGTCCAAGGGACTCTTAAGAGTCTTGTCCAACACCACAGTTCAAAAGCATCAATTCTTTGGCGCTCAGCTTTCTTTGCAGTCCAACTCTCACATCCATACATGACCACTGGAAAAACCATAGCCTTGACTAGACAGACCATCCTATTAAATCTCCTTAAATTAGCAATTTAAATACCAATTGCTTCCTTCCAGGATCCTGAATAGTAATAGTATGTAAATACCCCTACCAGTACACACATTTGTGCTCTTGAATTTAATGGCCACATTTGTTTATACAATACATTCTCATATATACAATTGTCTATGCATGCGTATCCATACACATACACATACACTTACAAACACTCTCCAAAGGGATACTTCTTTTATGAGTGTGAACCCAGAAACATCCAGAATTACTTGGATCAGGAGTCCCCAGCCTCTTGGATCTAATGCCTGATGTAGATTTGAGGTAAAGCTGATATAATAATAATAAAAATAAAGTACACAATAAATGTATTTCTCTTGACTCATCCAGAAACCATGCTCCTACCCCAATCATGGTTCATGGAAAATTGTCTTCGATGAAACTGGCCCCTGGTGCCAAAAGTTTGGGAACTGCTGAGTTGGGTGAAACAGACATGCATTATAAACAACACACACTGAAGTCTGAAAAACTGGTTTTGGTTCAGCTTATGTCCTAATAAGATGTAGGACTTGGGATATTACTTCACTTCTTTGGGCAAATGTTTCTTTATTTTTAAAATAAAGGGTTTGAAAAAGTAGACCTTCAGATTCTATCTAACTCTATTGTTCTAAATTTGTCTAAAAAGAAAAGTGGAGTTTTGATTTGGCTTATATAGTAATCATTTTTCTCTATTTTATATTAGGCATAGGCTATTATTATATTTCAATTAGATTACCTTTACCTTTTCTTCCATATCTCCTATCCCATGGTGAAAAGAAAGTTTCATCTGAAAGAGATAATTAGGCAAAAAGTCATTTGGTTCTGAAAAAAATCTAGATAATTGCTTTAATTATTTACTTCTTTGTGTTTGTATAGACATATTAGTAATTAAAAAAAAACCTAAAATGCCATTTAAAAATGCACGAATTTATTAAATATAAAATTTTAAACTTAAGTCATCCTCCTTGATAATTTGGAATATTTTGAATGGTTTGAAAATGACTGGTTTGTGGTTTGTCAGGGCCCAATTCTTATCTCTAGCTGTCAGAAATAGCTCATAGAATTATGCTGCATGGAAACTCAGTTCTTATTGCCAATAATTATGAATGCTTTTGAGTAGGCACAAAGAAAAATATTCTTATTTCTATATAGCATTTCAGTTTGTTGTAAGAAAAGAACCTTGAAAGTCATATCTCTCTGTGCATGTTGAGATGTAGGAAAGTGGATGACTTTCTTCCTTATTAACCTCCTTGCTTCTTTCTTACATGGATCAAATCAAACTAATGATAACAAACTTTAAATAATTTGCAATTATAATATAGGGCTTCTTTGGTGGCTCATTGATAAAAAATCCTCCTGCAATGCAGGAGACCCAGTTTCAATCCCTGGGTTGGAAAGACTCCCTGGAGGAGGGAATGGCAACTATTTCAGTATTCTTGCCTAGAGAATCCCATTGACAGAAAAGCCTGGCAGAGTGCATAGGGTCTCAAAGAGTTGGACATGACTGAGTGACTAACAGTTTCACTTTCAGTATAATATAATTTTAAAAACAGATCAAAATTATTAAGATATTCAAATCCCAGTAGTAGTTTCTATTCCTACTGTAGCTAACCAGCTATCCAGGTTTATAAGTTTCATCCATATCACATCTAGTCATCCAAAATATCTATGTTAAAACCTCAGAGAACTAATGCTTTTGATAACAGTACATCTCATGTCATGCCTGAATTTCTTCCTCTCCAACTGAGACTTGTTTCCACCTCAAAGATGACATTTATCTCCCAAAGCACTAAAATTGTCTCTTAGTCACCTTGGTCTCTCTACTGGTACAGCTCCACAGGTTCATGTTTAAACTTCATTTCTCTCTCACTCTCTGTGGATTTATTCATCATGATTTTGATAAATAACAGTAGGATGGTCTTTATTTGGATATCACGGTGGCCTCACTACCTAGAGGACCATGTAAAATAATGTTTTCACTATAATATCCTTACAATTAAAAAAAGAATTCAATTCCATGTACATACAACTCTGGAGAAGGAAATGGCAACCTACTCTAGTATTCTTGCCTGAGCAATCCTGTGGCTAGAGGAGCCTGGTGGGCTACAGCACACGGGGGTCGCAAAAGAGTCAGACATGACTTAGCAACTAAACAACAAATGCAACTCAGAAATCAAGCCATATCTATTCACAGGCAAATTCTATATAAATTAAATGTCTAGCTTAATGACCAGGGATGTTTTATTCCTTTAGTTTCACTTTATTTTTACCTTAGTTCAGCTAGAATTTCTCTCTGCAGATCCTGTGACTTTCAAAAGCAAGTCTAATTTCAGGCATGATTTCCTCTCTTCAAAGTTCTCTGATATTTGGAATTTTTGCTCTGTTTACTCATTGAACCACTCCTTCCCTTAGACATCTGGCTTGGGTCAACTTTAAAAAGTTGTTAAACCTCAGAACTTCCATCTTGTTTTTATTTTAGTGAAATCAAATCCATTCTGGTTATTTTTTTTACCCAATATTGTTTATCTTTTGTTAGCTGATTTAGAAAATTATATACGTCCTCATAATTCAAAATCCTCAAAGTTCATGAAATGTTCTTATTTTAGGTTCTGAAAGACTATAATTATTTGGTAGGGAAATGCTTATCATGGGGTACAATTCTGGAAATTTAAAGGTACAATCACTGAAAAACAATAGTACTTAATTTTTTAAATATAAATTCCTGTGGAGAAGTCCAAGCCAAACTCTTGTTAACCTAGTGTCACTGAGTTTTATGGATAGGGAATAATTCACTCTAGCCTATTTATTTAGTCCCTCCATGGACAGCAACTCTTCTAGGACCTGGAAATAAAGCAGAGAAGAGGCCACAGTCTTTGCCCTCAGGGAGCTTAGAATTAAAGGTAGAGATGAAATGACTACTCCATGACACAGTGGAGTGTAAAACCTTTCAAGGTTCTCAACTTGAAATATGTGGTTCCTTTTACCACATAGGTAATTAAAGACTTAAAAAAAAAATAGTTTGCTTGTGCTAAGAAAGGAGAATATTCATTCTGTATATATCTTTGTACAGATGTTTACGTTTTCCATCTATTTCAGCTACTTATCTGAGAGCAAAGCAGAGAATGACAATTTATCTGCCACTTCTGGCTTTTAAACAGCTGTGGTATTGCTGCTATCACTTTCCTGCTATGAGTCCTCAGCTAGCTATGTGTTTTTTTTGAAGATCTCCCCATGTTTAGATTTCCAATCTGGTCAAATTCCATAAGATGACTTTTAGTGTAGATGTGTGTAAGACCAAGCTGGTATGAGAAAAAAACTGAAGTGTGTGGTGATAGAAAGTTCCTGGAAAATCACTACCACTTCTTTCTAGACATAGCTTTGATTTTCCTTTTAATTGCAATAATTCTAACATTGCAGGATGCCAGGAAACAGCAGGTAACAGATAACCTTATTCTCTCTAAACTTATTTAGTATCAAGTACAATTACAAACAATATTCAAGTATTACACATTCTGATTTCAGCCATCTGCCAAAAGTAGGATGCTTTCAGTTTTTCAGAGTCTTGGAACCTGCAGCTGATGTAGCTCTTTGGCACTTTTGTCCCCACATGGAGATTTTGTCCGCATCCAGGTCCTTGTGGGTGACAGCTGGGATGTTGTTCTTACAAAAGTGCTGGTAGTAACGTAAAAGAGAAGGGGATATTCTGATTTCTTCTGTTAATCTGAAAGTGCAGAAAATAGGTCATTATAGTCATGGAACTTTTGCTTAATTTGAGATATATACCAGGAAGCTTTTTATTCTTTAAGAGAAAACTTTGTTTAAAATAGCAAATAAATGTAATTCTTAAACAAAGAATAACTTTTAGAAAGGAATTTTAGAGCATTAGATGGTCTCTTCCATATCCTAGTTAGGCATCTTGTTTTGGGCACACAGATCTTTTGGATCAATTAATCACTGTGTGCAAATCCTATCTGTTTCCATGAGAAGCAGTTGTCCTTGTAGGATAGTGTTAGTTGGAGGTAAGGATTTTCCTAAACATGTCTTATAATGAAAACTGATTTTTTTTTTTTGTCCTATAGCAATGCACTGCACCATTTAAATAATACTATGAATGAATGCTCTATTTATTTTGGACATTGTACTTCAGGATCAAACAGCAGAACCATCATTTCTGCCAACACTCATATGTTTGAAAAGAAATGCCATCAGCTGTTTTATAAACATCTCACAAGCTTCTCCCATCAATTGTTTCAAATATTAATCCTGGAGTTTTGTCACTTGAGATATTTACCTTTTTACTAAAAACATTTTTTCACACTTGCTAGTTTATATTTTAGGAAAAGGACTCTGAAACTGAGATTTTATTTAAGCATATGTTTACTTTACTATAAAGGCTGTGACAGATGGAAGTTTCTTCATCTATAAAATGGGAGTAGCAATAATATCTAAACCATATGGCAATTATGAAAATAAATGTGATAACATATGAGATAGCACTTTGTATCCTGTGTGGCATTACACACATATTAATTGTAATAATATTTATATTCCAGAAGCACTAGCCAACTGCATACATTTTGTGGTTCAAATAATACAAGCACACGTATACATCCACATGTTTAAACACAAATATAAAATCTACTTGTTGTATAAGTTCAAGGGTTAATTGCTATATGATTAAAAAATGGGTAACAAAAACTGGGAAACCAAGTGAATGTGTTCACTACATCTGTTATGTTTGTCAGGGAAAAGTGAAGAACCAACAGCTTTAGTCTCTTACTTAACAAATGCAAATAATTACAACTCAAGCTCAAGAGTCATGTTTTCCTTTTTATTTAGTTATATATTAAAAAAAAAAACCACCCATCTAAGTATGACATTGGAGATTATGCTGGGAGGATGAGGGGGGGGAAGGGACGGGATGGGGGGGGGGAGGGGGGAAAGGGGAGCGCCGACGACATCTGATCTGATGAATTTACTTCTGGGAACTTGATGTTTTCTGCATAATATGATGGAAAAATTAGTATTAGTTAAAATAGAGTGGCACTAAATAATGAATATTTCTCTATAAAAGAATTAAATAGCAGGTTATATGGCTCTAAAAAATGTATTAACAGTAGATGTTAACAATTACTGCCCCCATTAGCCTGACTAGAGACATAATGATAAAGTGAAGTCAGCAGGAAAGAATTTAGCATAGTATGTTGTACGATTTTATTTGTACACCCAGAGTAGTGTCAGAGTGTAGATATGGAGGAATGGATAGATAAAGAAATCTTGGACATGTGGAACAGGAAATGAGAAAGCAGAGAGTCTAGGAGACTTTCATTATTGCCTTTCCCAAGGAGCTTGTGGATGAAGGTGAGGGGACATATAGGTAAAAAGCAATTACAGAATTAGACACTGGTAAATATTTGGAGACACAATATTACTTTTGTTTCTCTTTTCTTCCCCTCAGATGAGACACCGACCAACAATTCACAGCTTGGTAAGATAATTAACATGTATTGAAAGTGAAAGTATAATTCTTAAAAATGTTAAATATTTTTGGTAATTAGTTGCAAAACTGTCATCAACTAAATATAATGAGCTCTGGTTTTACAAGTTTATTGCATTTTAAATAACAGTTCACTGAGAATTTCTGAACTCATATGCAATCTGTTGGTCAATTTTTATAGCATATTATAAGTGAAATTTTTGGCTACTCAGGGGATACCAGGCCTCTAAATTGTACAGTCCTTTGGGCTTCCCTAGTAGCTCAGATTGTAAAGAATCTGCCTAGGATGCAGGAAACCAGATTAAATCCCTAGGTTAGGAAGATTCCCTGGAGAAGGGAATGCCTACCCAATCCATTATTCTTACCTGGAGAATTCCATGGACAGGAGCCTGGCAGGCCTACAGGCCATGGAGTCACAAAGAGCTGGACATGACTGAGTGACAAACACTTTTGGGTCTAATGAACTAAAGTCAAATAATTGTAGCATAATCTGATGCTATTATTGTAGCATAGTCTGATGCTATTATTCTACAAGATACTGCTGACAGAAGCTTTGTAGGCATAAATTGGGATAAGTTAAGATAAATCTGATGTTGGACCTTCCTATTGAGTGTGTTTATTACTTGCAGGTTCTCCAAATGAACCTCCTTTTCAACTGAACGCTGTCACCAGTGCCCTGATATCAGGAATGGTCATTCTGGGAGTCATGAGCTTTTCCCTTCTTCTGTGCTCACTGGCCCTGTTACATAGGAAGGCACCCACCAGTTTGGTGTTGAATGGCATACACAACCCAGTCTTTGACTGACTGTCACAGGCCCCTGCTCTCGAGAAAGGGCTTCACTGACGCTACAGTGTATGACTGCAGTTGAATGCCAGCCAGCATTTGATATTTGCAGGCTGGATAGAGTGTAGCTTGTTAGCATAACAATAGTGAGAGAATTTTGATAATATTACTTTTGTCACTTATGTTTGTGGTCAACCCTATTTGTATGGCACCTCTGGGTATACTGACAACAAGCAAACAACATTCAGGATTTAGATCTTACAGGATCTGTCATTATTTCATTTCATTTCAATTTTCTTTTGATTATTGGTTTTGGAGAGAAAAGGTGGCCATAGAAAAAAAAATTGTTGCATTTTATCCCCTAAGTATTAAAAATCATTGTGATGGCACTTAGATTTGCATATATAGTCCTGAAATGAAAGTTGTTTTTTTTTTTTGTTTTATTCAGATAACTGCAGCTTGAGGATAGGTTTTAATTGGATTAGCCAATTTGGACACCTGAGATTTAGTTCCTCATTCTATGACCTCCTACGTTTTTGGGTGATTTCCATGCCTCAAAACATACATTAAAAAAAACAAAAATAAAAACTCGGGTAATGTATCCTAACCTGGAGGGAGCATCCATTTGTGCAGCAAACAGTAAAAGTAGTTGTTAGCCTCTAAAGGATACTAAGTGACACTTGATCATTATTCATCTGGTGGAAGAAGCTGTGATCAGTTTTCTCCTGGTTCAAGCAAGAACATCAGCACGTGTTCACTCTGCTCCCAGGTAAACCCCTCAGCTGCTTCTGCAGCTGTGCAACAACTGCAGATTATTCTTAATTCAGGAACCATCATGTGAGATAACAATTGTGGGAGAGGACATTGTCCCCACACACAAGCATAGTGTTCCTATGTGGTTTTTTAACAACCTAGGTTCCTTTCCCTGGAACAAAGAGGAAACAGGTTAAATGTGTTTTGCAGAAATTTGTTGGGGTCTCCATGAAAAAAAATGTTTCTTTTCTTACAAATTTCTCATGTAGAGAAAACATATAGTCTGGAGGAGGCCTACTTTTTCAGAAATAGTATTTTCCTCAAATAGTAACCTATAAGAAGCATTTTATTTTTTATCAGTTTTGGAAAAAGTTTTAAAAAGCCAACTTTTAAACCTATATTCTTACAGAAAAAAATCAACCTTTCCTTTGTCTAATTTATTCATGCAGTGGGGCAAATAAAACAACTCAGTGATAAACACCAAAACCTAGCATGTGAAGCTACTAAAAGTGCTGTTTTTAACTGTAAAAACTGCTGTAGAGACTAGTTACTATTTAATACTTGTGATCCATTATTCAGGACACAATTTTACCAATCAAGTTTGTGATGCAAAGCACTATGCAAGTTTAGATTTGTTTCAAATGAAGTGCCTATGTGCTGAAGTTAATAATTAAATCAGTTATCAAATCAAAAAACACCTTTTCTCCAATTTTCCTGAACAGTTCAGAAAAAAGTATTTGTATTACACTAATTAGCTGTAGAGTAATAACTGCCTCAACTTTCTCTTTCACGGAAAAGACACAATCAGAGGAAAGTGGGATCTATAAAGTCTCTGGATAATTTCTTCAATATAACAAAGTCTAAGACTTAAAAAGCCAATCTCCTCTTCCTCATGCTACTTCAAACTAACTTCAAAATGATTGAAGTAACCATTCTGAATTTTGTCTGTATTAGCAATTTACTTACTAATATAAAGGGAAACATCTTACAAAAAAGCATGAACTATGCGATTTATATGACCCTCCGTGTACATGGATAGCATTGGAATATTCTGGTAAATCTGTTTCAGATACTGTAAATGACTTGCCATTGATCTAAGTATTAAATTCCATGAATAGGACATTATATCATTGAAACTGGTTTGTCAGTTTGGTTTTTGTGCTTTGGGGATCACTACCATTTCAGCTGTTAACCTTTTATATTCTAGACACTTGTTCTCTAAAACAGAATAATGGGCATATCAATTTTCAACCAACTTAAATTACATGTCATTTTTGCCACCTTTAATGTCACGAATGTGAGGTCCAAAGCTATAATGAGACAAACCAGTTTGCTTTAAATAACTTTATTCTTATAAACCTGCAGTTATATGTAGCATTTAGTTATACTGAATATTCCAGTTATTATAGTGTGAAAACCTTACAAAATATGTGCAAATATTCCTTCAGTTTTAATACCTCAAACTGTTTTTTGCACTTCAGGGGTAAGGTGTGATGACATGTAAAAGATGATTGTTTAATAAAATAATTTTAAATGAATATCTTTTAAAAAGTGACTTTTTGTTGGGTGTTTTTTATTTTTTTAAGATATATTTCTTATGTTGCTTTTAAGTTATAATGGATATACATTGTGTCCTACTCTCAACATTCTGTTCCTACTTTTACAAACTTTCAGATCAGATCAGATCAGCGTCGCTCGTCGTGTCCCTCCCCCCGTCCCCCCCTCCGTCCCCCTCCCTCCTCCTCCCTCGTCGGTCCTCCCCTCTCTCCTCTTCGTCCCCCTCCTCCCCCTCTCCCTCCCCTCTCTTCTCCTCCTCTTCCGGGGCCCTGTTCGCCTCCCCTCTCCGCTCTCCTTCGCTGGGTCTCCCCGCTCCGTCTCTCCCCCCCCCCCCCCTCCTCTCCTCCTCTCCCGCCCCCTCCCGTCTCCCGGTCTCCGGTGCTCCTCTCCCTCTCTGCCGTCTCTCTCCTCTTCCCCGTGGGCCCTTCTGCGGGGCCCCCCTCTCCCTCCTCCCTCCCTCTCCTCTCCGGGTCCTCCCTCCCGCCCCCTCCCTCTCTCTCCACTTCCCTCTCCCCCTCCCCCTCCTCTGCTCGTGTCGTCTCTCTCCTGTGTGTCCACCTCCTTGGCTCCGGGTTGCTCTCCCCCTCCGTTCCTCTCCTTCTTCGCTGCTCGGTCCGGTCCTCTCCTCGCCGCGGGGGCAGTGGTGGCCTCCTGCTTGCTTCCACCTCCTCTGTGCCACTCTGTCTCTGGCTTGGGCACTCCGCAAACTTTAAGAAAGATTAAACTTGAAATAAGCTGCCTAGTGCAACAGGGAAGGGCAGTAGCTCTGGGCGAGATGAAGCCTGCCCTCTCCACCCTGAGCTTCAGCAGCTCTGTGACGGGAGCATACTCATGAGATCAGCCGAGGGTAGAGAAATACTTTACCTTGAGTTTGGGCTCTGATTAAAACTGAGCCTATGATTTTTTTTTTTTTTTTTTTTTGAAATTCTGAGGGGAAAGTAGAAACTGGAAAGACAGGAACTCAGCTTCAGCCCCAAGTTGCACAGTCTCTCTTGACAGTTCTGTCAGGGTCTGGCTGTCATTCCTTGTTTTGGAATATGACATAGAGCTGAGGAGAAATCCTTTTCCTCACTTAGGGAGAATCCAATCTTACAGAAGTGAGTACTTCTCTGGGTCCTCAACTATTGGCAATTAGCTTTGGCAGCAACACAGACATCATGGTCCATGAAGGAGCATTATTCCCTCTGGAAAATGTAAGGCAGAGAATTTCTAGAAGTTAGAAAAGAGCAGGAGAGAAGTATATGGGAGACATTTGTTTGCAAACACACATGAGGCATAGTCTGAAGGATTCTCAGAGCACTTGGCAGGAGAGAGCTGTAACAGGATGGAAAGCCTTCTGTCAAGGCAATGGGGGCTATTAGGCTAGCACACATTTGCTTTCATTTTATATTTATAAGGGAAATAGCAAGCTGACCATAGATCAATTGCTTTCAAAAATGAAGTTCCTCAATTATTTATGAGTGGGGAGACATTTAATACAAAACAATCCAAATCTGTAATTTAAAAAATATATATACTTGGATAGTAAACAAAACAAATACCAGGACTAACTGGTATTTTAGGGTTCTCCAGAGGAAAAGAACGAATAGGATGTATGTATATAAAGAGATTTCTTTTAAGAAATTGGCTTTCTTTATTATGGAGGCTGACAAGTCCCAAGATTACAAAGGGCAAGATGGAGACCCAGGCAAGCTGATGATGTGTTTCCAGTCTGAAAGGCAGCAGGCTCAAGCCCCCATAAGAGCTCTTGTTTCAGTTCTAAAGGAAGGACTAAGCCAGTGTCCCTGTTAGAAAGGCAATCAGGCCTTCCTGGGTCTTTCAGGGAGGAATTTCTCTAGTCATGGGAGAGATAGACTTTTGTTCTATACTGATTTTCAGCTGAATAAATGGGGTCCAACTCACATTAGGGAGGGCAGTCTGCTTTACTTGTGTATTCAAATAGTAGGTCTCATCCAGAAACATCCTACAGACACACCCAGGGTAATGCTTGACCAAATGTCTGGGCAAGCTGTGGCCCAGTCAAATTGACACAAAATTAACCATCACAGCTGGTAAGGTTGCAAATGCACCATTGATATGTGTCACACTATTAAAAGAGAACATGTGCTAATATTCTCTTTTTAGGGAGAACTAAGGAAATGAATAAATACAAATATCACACAATTTGATAATCTCCACTTGAAATTATTTTGAAATATTTAATGTCTTAGGTAGGGGCTTGTAAGCAGGGGGTCCTCTTTCACCTTAGCTAAAAATACAAATCAAATAGAGAAAAAACAGGGCCATGAGTTGGTGGGCAGTGATGTGCTTGAGAAGGCAATGGCACCCCACTCCAGTACGCTTGCTGGAAAATTCCATGGACGGAGAAGCCTGCTAGGCTGCAGTCCATGGGGTCGAGAAGAATCGGACACGACTGAGCGACTTCCCTTTCACTTTTCACTTTCATGCATTGGAGAAGGAAATGGCAACCCACTCCAATGTTCTTGCCTGGAGAATCCCAGGGATGGGGGAGCTTGGTGGGCTGCCATCTCTGGGGTTGCACAGAGTTGGACACGACTGAAGTGACTTAGCAATAGCAGTAATGTGCTCGAAAATTATAGTGAATTATCTCCCTCCTCTTATCAGGAGAAACAGAGCAGAAGAAGACCTGGCATCAAAGTGCTGATTGGATCTACATCCTGCAGGCCTGGCATTGAGGGTGCTGGTTGCCAAGGAGTGGATTGAGGGAAGTCATCAGCAGTGACAATAGGCCAGAAGCACTAAACAACATAACACAGAAAAACAGAATAATAGGAGCAAATGCAACAAGGAAATTGCTGAAATCTGGGAAGAGACACAGCTTCTCAGAGGGTAGGAGTTCACTAAAAGTGAAAATGTTAGTTGCTCAGTCGTGTCCCACTTTTGGGGACCCATAAACTGTAGCCCACCAGGCTCTTCTGTCCATGGAATTCTCCAGGAAAGAATACTGGAGTAAGTAGCCATTCCTTTCTCCAGGGGATCTTCCTGACCCAGGGATTGAACCTGGATCTCCTGAATTGCAGACAGATTCTTTACCACCTGAGCCACCAGGGAAACCCATGAGTTCACTGGTAGAAGACAAAAGACAGATCTCCGGGAATTGTTACCCATGTTCCTCATGATAGTGACTTGTCTCCCCCAGAGGCTCAAAGGAAGTGGAAACTTGATAAATATAAATCATACTTTCATGTTTCTGAGAATACCTTGCTTGATAGCTTATAAAAAGCACTAGTCTCTACAAATTTGAATAACACAGGAGAACTAAGATAGCCTTGATTAATACCAATTTTTGCTTAGAAAGAAAAGAGAGAATTCATTTTGGGTTCTAGACCTAACATTTGGAAATCTCTGTTCAATAAACTTCACTTAAAAAGTGCTTTGTATTCTTGGCAAAGTGAAATTGAGAACTCGGATTGTTTTCTTCACAGTTCAAACCTCCAGGTCCCTTTTGACCTGAGGATCTGGCTATTTTTTGTTTTACTTAAATTGTCAACCTAATCACCTCAATTTTCTCTTCCATTTTCTATGATGAAAAGAGAAGCAACATCATTATATGGAAGTTTAATCAAAGGCAACTCGGCCCAGATGTTGAGGTTAGTTTTCATCAGAAGCTTAGCTGTTTTGGACTTCCCTGATGGCTCAGACAAAGAATCCACCTGCAATGCAAGAGACCCAGGTTTGATCCCAGGGTTGGGAAGATCCCCTAGAAAAAAGAATGGCTACCCACTCCAGTATTCTTGCCTGGAGAATTCCATGGACAGAGGAGCTTGGCAGGCTACAGTCCATGGGGTCACAAAGAGTCAGACATGACTGAGTGCCTGAACTGATAACTTTTTTAGCAATGCCCAAAGTGAAATCCATTACTTAATAATCCTGCTGGTTTGGCTAATCAATTAACACTGGAAGATGCTGGGAGAGTTTGGGTTTGACAATTTCATGCAACTCTTATAAAGGTCCTGAAGCTATTTTTCCTTTAGTACTTAGTTTTCTAACTTCAGAAATTATTTACCACTTGGGGATTAGAACTGATTTTATTTTAAAAGCTATTGATTTGCTAATATATATTTTATTGTTCATAAACTGAGATGGCAGAGAATAAGGCAGAGTGCCCACTGAGAGAGAACTGAACAAATTTTATCTCAAATTCTCTAAAGTAAGTCACAATTTGTTTTTGCATCACTCTCACTCTCAAAACGCAATATGGAACAAAGGTTATTCACTAACGCTCATTAAAAGATTTTTCAATATTTTAGTTTTGATACTGCCATCTTTCCAGTTTGTCAACAGATCCATAATGAGAATTTCTCTTATTTCACACTCCATAATCCCTGGTCTGCAGCCCTTGTCCTATGGTCCAAAATGGAAAAAAGGTCCAAAAATAGAGATAAAAGGCATACACACACCATAAATACTTTAAGGAAATTTCATGAAAGCTACCACAGGACAATTTCATTATTTCACTGGTTGGAACTTAGTCACATGGTCACACTACCAACGCGAGTGTCCCGGAAACGTGCTGTGGGTGTTCATATGCCCAGCTGTCAACAGAGGATCTGACTTAAACCTATGTTACTAAAATAGTGTCATTATTTACTCACAGCTTTAAAACATTAAATATATTGATGTATGTACAAATACTTTTATCACCATTATTTTTAATAAAAATATTAGATGCCACAAGCATTTCTAAATACAGAATTCTTCAATGTATTATGGTACTTTGCTGTGATTTAATGATATGTAAGCACTAAAATCGGTTATAAAAAGCCTTTGTGTGCTCAGTCACTCAGTTGTGTCTGACTTTTTGTGACCCCATGGACTGTGCAGCCCACTAGGCTCCTCTGTCCATGGGATTTTCCAGGGAAAATACTGGAGTGGGTTGCCATTTCCTTTTCCAGGGACAAATCTTTACCCAAATATAAAATGCATATATGACAGAATATGAAAAGTGACAGAATATGAAAAGTAGCAGAATAGAATAGAAGGGGAAGAAGTGACAGACTTTACTTTATTGGGCTCCAAAATCACCACTGATGGTGACTGCAACCATGAAATTAAGAAGTGCTTGCTCCCTGGAAGGAAAGCTATGACAAACCTAGACAGTATATTTAAAAAGCAGAGGCATTACTTTGCCAAAAAGGCCTGTATAGTCAAAGTTCTAGTTTTTATAGTAGTGATGTATGGATGTGAGAGTTGGACCATAAAGGCGGCTGAGCACCAAAGAATTGATGCTTTCCAACTGTGGTGTTGGAGAAGGCTCTTGAGAGTCCCATGGACAGCAAGGAGATCAAACCAGTCAATCTTAAAGGCAATCAACCCTGAATATTCACTGGAAGGACTGATGCTGAAGCTGGAGCTCCAATACCTCGGCCACCTGATGCAAAAATCTGACTCATTGGAAAAGACTCTGATGCTGGGAAAGACTGAAGGCAAAAGAAGAAGAGGGCAGCAGAGGATGAGATGGTAAGAAGATATTTCTAACTCAATGGACATGAATCTGAGCAAACTCTGGGAGATAGTGAAAGTCAGAGAAGCCTTATGTGCTGTAGTCATGGGGACACAACTTAGTGACTGAAGAATAGCAACATGTATAATATGAGCTCACACAGAAAAAAGATAGGAAGGAAATTGATAGAAAGGTTAACTATGGTCAGTTCAGGAAAGTAACTGGTTTTGATATTAGCCTTCCTATACTATTACTCTCTAACATGTTTTCTTTTTTCTCTGTGTTTTTTTTTTTTTTTTTTTTTTTGAGAAAGTATTCAGATAATTTAAAACTACCAGAAGGTAGTTTCAGTGGTCTGGTAATTTGCAAGCTGAAGAAAGTGTTTTGTCTATATTATAATTGTCTATAGATAATTGCATCAATTCTTGACTTTATTTCATCTACTGAAAAAAAAATTCTTTGTATGTAATCTAATGAATATATAGGAATAAAACAAAAATCCAAACCTTTCTGAGAGACAATGGAAATGCAACTACTCTATTTATTCTAAAACAATTCTAACATTTTACTCAACATGCAAATGGTCTGCAAAGTACTTAAGATTATACAGTGGAAGACACTAAGCAAATTTGGGGCACTCAGGATTTCTGACAACAATAAATGAGCTGTCTGACTTGTTTTTCATTTGTGCATTTGTTTCTCCCATATCACTAGTATTCATTATGGTCACACAGCCAGGCTCACAATGAAACTGAGTTTATGCTCTGGGAAAGGCTGGAAAGCACCATCTTCATTATGTCAACAATGAAAATTATGTTTGTCCATGTTCTCTGGAGCTGGTGGCTGAAATGTCTGAAAACAACATCCAGGCATTTTCCCTCTCACTCTGGGGGAAAAATATACCTGCTGACATTATTATTATTTTTACTAATAATCTTTTTCCCCTTTGCCCTTTAAGACTGAGAAAAACTGCATGTAATGAATGCTATTTGTACATAAAGGCAATTTCCAGAAAAAGTATAATGCCACAGCCTGTCGATTCTTGAGAGAAATGGCTTAGGAAACATTATCCCCTTTAGCTGAACACTACTCATATTTTGTAATGAACAAATGACCATTTTCTGTGCATTTTTGCCTTACTCTGTCATCTCATCAAACCCTGAAAATTGCTTTGTTGTTCAGTCACTAAGTCATGTGCCACTCTTTGGGACCTCCTGGACTGCAGCATGCGAGGCTTCCCTGTCCTTCAGTCTCTCTCAGAGTTTGCTCAAACTCATGTCCATTGAGTCAGTGATACTATCGAACCATCTTATCCTCTGTTGCCATCTTCTCCTTTTGAGTTCAGTCTTTCCCAGCATCAAAGTCTTTTCCAATGAGTCAGCTCTTCCTATCAAGGGGCCAAAGCACTGGAACTTCAGCTTCGGCATCAATCCTTCCAGTGAATATTCAGGGTGGATTTCCTTTAAGATTGACTGGTTTGATCTCCTTGCAGTCCAAGGCACTCTTAAGAGTCTTCCCAGCACAACAGTTCGCAAGCATCAATCCTTTGGTGCTCAGCCTTATTTATGGTCCAACTCTCACATCCATACATGACTACTGGAAAAACCAGAACTTTGACTATACAGGCCCTTGTTGGCCAAGTAATACCTCTGCTTTATAATACACTGTCTAGGTTTGTCATAGCTTTTCTTCCAAGGAGCAAGCATCTTTTAATTTTGTGGCTGCAGGCAGCATCTGCAATGATTTTGGAGCTCAAGAAAATAAAATCTGTCACTGTTTCCACTTTTCCCCCATCTATTGACATAAAATGATGGGACTGGATGCCATGATCATAGATTTTTGAAAGTTGAGTTTTAGCCAGATTTTTCACTCTATTCTCTCACCCTCATCAAGATGCCCTTTAGTTGCTCTTCACTTTTTGAGAGGAGAGTGGTATCATCAGCATATCTGCAGTTGTAGGTGTTTCTCCTGGCACTCTTGATTCCAGCTTGAGCTTCATCTAGCTAGCATTTAACATGCTAGCTGCATGTTAAATAAGCAGGGTGCACAAATAAGCACAAATAAGCAGGGTGATAATATATAGCCTTGACGTACTCCTTTTCCAATTTTGAATCAGTCCATTGTTCCATGTCTGAGTCTAAGTGTTGCCTCTTTACCTGCATACAGATTTCTCAGGAGACAGGTAGGATGATCTAGTATCCTCATCTCTTGAAGAATTTTCCACTTTGTTTTGACCCATACAGTCAAAGGGTTTAGCATAGTCAATGAAGTAGAAGTAGTTTTTTTTTTTTTTTTTTTTTTAATTTCCTTGCCTTTTCTATGTATGATCCAAGGGATGTTGGCAATTTGATCTCTCGTTCCTCTGCCTTTTCTATATCTAGCTTGTACATCTGGAATTTCTTGATTCACAGACTGCTGCAGCCTAGCTTGAAGGATTTTGAGTATTACCTTGCTAGCACGTGAAGTGCAATTATACATTAGTTTGAAGATTATTTGGTGTTGCCTTTCTTTGGGATTTGAATGAAAACTGACATTTTCCAGTCCTGTGGACACTGCTGATTTTCCAAATTTGCTGGCATAATGGATGTAGCACTTTAACAGCATCATCTTTTAGGTTAGAAATAGCTCAGCTGGAATTTTTTCACCTTTTAGTAGCTTTGTTTCTAGTAATGCTTCCCAACTGCTCACTTGACTTCACACTACAGGATGTCTGGCTCTAGGGGAGTGATCACATCATCCTGGTTATCCAGGTTATTAAGATTTTTTTGGTATAGTTGCTTTGTGTATTCTTGCCACCTCTTCTTAATCTCTTCTCCTTCTGTTAGGTCCTTCTGTTAGTTACCCTTTCTGTCCTATATTGTACCCATCTTTGTTTATATTCCCTCCATGCCCTACTCAGTATCCTTTAGATAGGGTGGCCAGGACTCCATTATAAAAAAAGCAGTAAGATCTGAATTCCCGCACCTTTCAGGGAAAAGGCTGTAGTAGCTTTCCTGCATTAACTCATAAACTCTTTGAGTTAAATTTTTTAAAGCAGAGATCTTTTCTTAAAATGTCAACCAGTGACAGTATCTTCATATATACCCAGCGGGTTTGAAATAATGCCTTGAATACTACATGGTTTTTTCTACGTTGGTAACTGCAGAGTTCAAAGGGATCACATCTTGCCTCAGCCAAAAATCATCGTTTCTCTTTCTTGGAATGGGATTCAGAGAATTTTGGAGACCCAGGGGCCTGGGGCGGGCCGAGGCCAAGCTGCTGGGCACCAGGCATGCTGGGGCCCGCTCAGGAGAGCTGCTGGGAAGAGGGTTCAGCTGCTCTGTGCATCAAGGGGGGCAGGCAGCCGACTTGAGGGACACGTTCTTTGTCGTATGGCGTTACAAGACTGCCATCTTTACAGACGCCAAAGAGTTAGACGTCATGTAGAAGCTGCAGCGCATCTTGAAGGGCATCCTCAAGCCGCTGCCAGACGAGCTGCGCCAGCTTCTGGACGCCTGTGAATGTGGCTCTCCGGCCGGCCTCTGTGGGACTAGCCTTCCGGGCAGATGAAGCATTTGAAGCCCTGTGAATGGACCCCTTCTCCAGCTCACCTGAGCTGCGGATATGATCACTCAGGAAGCAGCGCCAAGGAAGAAACAAGCTGTGCAGTGAGAGACCCTTCCCTCACCACTCCTTCCACCTACCAACACCCACGTTCCGCGCCCCCACACCCCCCACCCCAACCCCCGTGTGCATAAAACAAATTTGGGTGTCAAAAAAAAAAAAAAAGGAAAGAGTATTCTCTTAATCTCATCAGCAGAAAGAAAAATGTGTATCTTTTGCTCTTCACTTTAAATGACTTGCCCCAATATCTAAACTCTGTACTAACTCTAAATGCAAGGCGAGAGGCAAAGAATAATGTGCTGTTTTAAATGTAGATGGAAGATAAGATGTTGAGGCTAAATTTTAAAACCACACCAAGATATATTCATTCCCCTCTCACATTTAAATAATGCTCACATTAAATAATTGTTCCAAAGGAACTGTCAAATGAAACAGTCAGTTATAGCTTTTCCTAGCTGAGTTCTGACAACCATAAAAGTCTAAGGCTTACAGTGAAGCTATGAAAATAATTTTTTAAAAAACTCATTTGCAAAACATGAGCAAAACCTTATTTCTATCTGATATTGGCAGAAAAATGAGCAAGTTCTACAATATTGATTAGGTGAAGCTTTCTAGATTATATTGATTATGCAGGGCTAGCTCAAGGAATCTAAACCATGTAGAACAAAATTGAGTTTTGAGGACCTATGCATAAATTGCAAAGACACAGGCATTATTGTTTTTAACTTTTATCTTAGATATCATCTTTATCTGTGCTTTCTACTCTCAGGGAAAATGTAGAATTGACTATGAAATGCAGAAGCTCTGAAATTCAGCACTTAGACCTTCCTGGGGGCCTTACTTGACGTCAAGAGATTGAGTACCTTGCTTGTAAAACAAGTTGCTCATTCCTGAGAGCTGATAGCACATCATGGCCAACATTGGTCTGGAATAAAGAGAAATAAACTGGAAACTTACAATAACCCTAGAATGCTAGTCCTGGATGTATGATCCCCTGACCCTCACTTGTCAGAAGTGGAATTTCTCAGAACCCAGTTCAGATCTATTCAGTCAGAAACTCCAGAGGTGGGACCCCGTATTTTCTATTTAGCAAGCTGTCTAGTTGATTTTGGTGCTTTCTAAAGTTTGAGAACCATTACTTGGAAATAAGCTTGAAGGCAATTCCAGAAAGCTGAAAAGAGATGAACATGGATATATGGCATCATCTGTATAACCCCAAACAGAAAGAAGGAGCCACTACCTAGTGTGTGGAGCTCTTAACACCTCGATTAAGAAGTCCTCTATTATGTATAGCATTTTGACTCAAATGTTTACAATTATCCATCATTTATGATTACCAGGGCTGATTCAGAACTGGCTGGGCAGGTGTGTACCCTCTCCCTCATTTCTCCTTGCTTATTATCTATGCTTAGTATTTTATATGCTTAGTGAAAGGGGATGAACATTCCAGATTGAGAAGGATGGTTCTTTGGTCAAAAACGTCCACATCCCTGAATTCCTCTGTACCATATTCTTTAAGGACAGACAGCACTCCAGAATTTGCAAAGTTTTTATTGTCTAGATTGTGTTGATTTGGTCTCTAGAAATATTCTATAGTAGAAGAAAATAGGCAGACCTGATTTCAATCCATTGTAACTTGTTAGCTGTATGACCTTGAGGAAGTCATTTAGCTTCTTTGAACTTCAGATTCTTTATCTAGGAAAGTGAAGATTCTTACACCAACATTTTGGGTTAATTTGAGAACTAGAGATAATCTGAAATGAAAGTCACTCAGTCGTGTTCAACTCGTTGGGACTCCATGGTCTGTAGCCCGTCAGGCTCCTCCTTCCATGGAATTCTCCAGGCAAGAATACTGGAGTGGGTTGCTATTTCCTTATGCAGGGGAATCTTCGCCACCCAGGGATTGGACCCTGGTCTCCTGCATTGTAGGTAGACTCTTTATAATCGGAGCCACCAGGGAAAGGCCTGCCACTTGGAAGATATTAGACCCTCCACTCAACTTGATTTTCCCTTCCTTTTGCATCTTTGTTGGCTATTATTGTGATTTCTGACTTAATTTTTTTTTCTAACAGGGTGGTGGGAAGTTAAGAGAATGGGCTGTGGGTTTGAATCCCAGTTCTGAAACATATTTGTGTTTTCCTCATGTGTACAGTGTGAAAAATAATCCTGTTTACTTTCACAAGGGAAAGGAATAAATAAATATAAGGTGCTTTTCAAATGACTGGCAGATAGTAAGCATGCCATTAATGTTAGCTATTACTTTTAACCTCAGTCCTCAGCCTATTGTGATTTCACTTTTATTTATTATTCTGCTTGTACCCTGAAAATAGTACTTTAGTGGAAAGAAGTCATCTATTCACTCATTCTCAGCAATTATTTTTGAAAATCTACTGTGTGACTGAACTGAACTGTGTGAAAGGACTACAGCAGCAATAGATTGCTGCCTCAACCTGTCTGTTCAATATTTGTTTTTAAAGACATATTTAAATTTACCACTTACTTCTTCTCCAGGTCTCCAGGTTAGTTTTCTAATCTGTAAAACATGGATAATAATAATTCTTTCTGTATCCATGTTAGAGTGTTGTAAATAAAATGAGAAAGTAAATGAGATTCCAAAAACTGAAATGAGAAGCCTCAAGACCTTACATATATAATCAAATCATATACACCTCACCAAATAGCATAGCATCAGGGTAGAGGAATACAGCTACTGTTCCCACTTTCCAAACACATCCCCCAGCTTCCTACTTGTATTTTCTTTAACAACCTTCGTGCTCTTAGTAGGATGAGATGAGTGAGAACAAATTATTTAACAAGTGTGAAATAAAGTAGAAAGGCCAAATTCACAAGATTTTCCTCTTTTTCAAAAACTTAAAGCTCTAGATACTACTGTAAATGTGTTGTATATTACCAAGGTTATTTGTTGGAAAGAAAGTTTATCAATCACCAAGATAACACTCTGAAAACGAGGACTGGATTCTTGCACCCTGAATGACATCCGAGTTGTTCGGGAAGTGTGGCTCCTTGCCTGCTCCAGGCTGCTGAACTACAGGTCACTACAGATCCACTTCAGAGCCAAGGAACATGGCAGTGATTAGGGCCCTTTCTCCCTCAGGGCTGTGATAACAGGGTATTAAGTTTGACTTGCTGCTTTTCAGATTCATTGCTGCTGAATCTTTGGGAACTCCCTGGACATCTGTGCGTCCATCAGGGCGCACTCTTTCCTGTTACTTGTGACCTTCCATGACTGGATTCTAATTCCTGACTTGTTCTCCATTTTCCTGACAGCCTGCATAGCACTTTTCTTTGCCTCTGCTCCTATCAGTTGCTACCAGGTCCTGTTCTGCTGTTATCTAGAATCATGAGCTGCATTGTTCCTGACCAAAGGTGTCACTAGTATTAGAAGAGTCCCCTCTGGGGACTCTTCTTTCACTTCTCCCCCATGGAATTTTACACCAGCCCAGCTTATGTCTAACTCTGACCATGGTTTGATTTTTAATTTTAGATGGTTGGACTTCAGGGGAGTCACTGCATATGAGTTCTTAACCTTGTGCATTTTCAGCTTATTTCTTTTACACTTGTAGTCTGCTGAGCAGTTTCAGAATCTTACAGCCTGGAACATGTAGGTCAAGACAGGGAATCTTTTGAGGAGAAAGGGTCATTTCAAATTTTTCTAAACAGCAATTTAGGAGACCCAAGCCTTTCAAATCATAAAATTTCTAAGAAGGCAAGCAAAAATATTGTTAATTAAATGTTTAATCTTTATTATAGCTAGCATATTAATTTTAAGTAGTTTTAATTTATAGCACAATTTTATTTATGTGTGGCATGTAGCCTTTATAGTGTAGAGTGCCTTCTTGTATATTCAATGCATATAGGGATGCTCATTTTATTGGGCTCTGAACATAATTTTATTATTAAATATATGGAAGAATTTTACGCTTGTTTTTATGACACCATTGGCCTAAGCTAGCCTTACTTTTATGCCAGTCTCTTGACAAGAACACAGCTCCCAATTTCAACATTGTTTCTATGGGAAAATACATAAATATACTGTCTTTCATGAACATTTGCTTGTTTATAATTTCAATAAACCTAAAGGACAAAGACCTAGGTTTTCTTCTTTCTGTTAGAACTTTTTTCCTCCTTATTTTTCCCTTTTGAGATAATGATTTCCTTTTAGGTTATGTGATCATGCCATGTGGTGGTTGAACCTTTTACTGTGAATGAAGTATTCATTTCCTGAGTTACTAAATTCTTAGGAAACGAACGTTCTTAAAAAATGCATGTAAGTATGGGGAGTTGTTGTACATATAAATGTATTACAACCAAGAAAAGAATCCTTAATTAGAAAGCAATTTCATTTTAAAAGAAAGCTATTGAAATAGAAAATAAAAGTTGATTTAAACCATATCTGTCTTTTATTGTTGGCACTTTAACTATTCTTCTCTCAGTATGTTTTAGTTCACAGTCTTGTCCAGAGATCTAGATTTTATTTGGCCTGTGAGGCTGAAAACCCTCTCCTTGGTCATCTGGAACAAGATGGAATCTGACAGATGCAGCTGCAGTGCCTAATATCCTCAAAAACACTGAACATCTAGTGGTTGATAACAAAGTAAGTTGTCCTTGGGTAACATACAAAGCAGTAACAATTGGTGATATACCAGAAAGAATATTGAACAAGAAGTTGGGAGACTGACATTCACTTTGGCAAATTGTAATTTCTCTAAGATTCCATTCGATCCCTATTGTGCTTTATTAATTTCCTGTTGGAAATGCAATCAGCATTTCTTCTACTTCATGTGTCAAGCTACTTTAATACATTAACATTTTAACAAAAGTGATATAATTACATGTAGAAACATATGCATTGCAACCTTAAGTTGTCTGTCCTTGGAGAGAGGGTAACTGTTAAGCCTAACTATGAAGAAAAAAAAAAAACAAAACTAAAAGCCTAACTCTGAAGACTTAGGTTAAGCCAGCAATAAATATAATTTGGTATTTTAAAACACCCATCTTCAGACTTCATATAATAAACTATACATGCTAGAATAATAAGATCTTATAAACAGCAAACATCTAATCATCTTTTGTTTGTACTTAAAAGCTTTTAATTTTATGTCAGTTGTTGTCATTATATCGGAGAAGGCAATGGCACCCCACTCCAGTACTCTTGCCTGGAAAATCCCATGGATGGAGGAGCCTGGCGGGCTGCAGTCCATGGAGTCACTAAGAGTCGGACACGACTGAACGACTTCACTTTCACTTTTCACTTTCATGCATTGGAGAAGGAAATGGCAACCCATTCCACTATTCTTGCCTGGAGAATCCCAGGGATGACGGAGCCTGGTGGGCTGCCAGCTATGGGGTTGCACAGAGTCGGACACGACTGAAGTGACTTAGCAGTAGCAGCAGTCATTATATATTGTAAGAGGCAAATCCTCAAAACTATCTTTTTATATGAATGAAAAGTCATATATATTGAGAGACTATTTCACTTAATCCATGTGCTGTTCATTTCAATCCAGAGTTAGCAAATATTTCATACGCACACAGTGAAATCTGTTATAGTCCAATTTTAAGGTTGTCAGGTATTCTGATTTCAATCTGACTTGACCAATTAAAATTACAATTTAAATGGTTAGATTCTACCATTAGATTTTTAATTACCTTCAATTCTGTCAGAGTCCTTCCAATCCTTTGTAGCAGATTCATTTCCCGCTTTACCAAAAAGACAATACTCTAAATAGGCTTTTTCCCCTGCTAGTGATTTCTTTCTCTGCAAAGAAAGAGTTTTAACACATACTGTTGTTTATTTCCTCTCCTACTCAAGGAAAAATTTATGTATAAAATAAGTAACACACCATACAAAGGAAAGACAAGATGAGAAACATAATATTTACCTTGTGAAAAAAGATACTCATAATTTCTTTAATATATGTGACTGAGTGTGTTTGTCATTTTAATTAGGAACTGTAAATGTTCATAATAGTATGACTCTCCATTGTTAAGCCCTCCTTTGCCTAGGTCATTTCAAATACAATCTTACTCTAGAGAACATAATTATGCAATTAAATTAAATACATAGAAAAAAAAAGAAATCTTCACTTACTGGCCTCTGGTTTCAAACACAACATTGAATAAAATCATAGAGAATTCATATGAAGTGTATACATGTACACTTATACAAAAATATACTGTAAAAGATGTAGCAATAGAAAGTTTCATTCTTTTTCTTGATGCTATCACCAGGCATTTCTGGCCAAGTCATTAATTGCTTCATGCCATCAAGGATCGTTTAGTGGACTGAAGCAATAACCTTCTAAGTGGCCTCACTGGCTGGAAAGATTTGTTAGGTTCCAGAAGAAACCCATGATAGTTTATACAGGAGTGCGAAAAGTCAGGCTTGCTGGAAATGATTTTGTTACTATATATAATAACTTTGAGAATATGAATGTTATTATATGTGAATAGGTGATTAAAGGAAAATGGTTTTCTTTCCTTGATTCTTGACGATTTTTGATGCAACCAATGTCCAAAAGTGAAGGTGACTCTATTATAATGATACAGCATCTTGGCAGAAAGGCATTCCATTATTTGTAAACCCTTTTAATCAAAATCTAGTGTGACAAGAGATTGCCAGTTTTTCTAAACGGGATCTGTTGCCATTATAATCAATTCCGACAAGCTCCTGGCTCATTTTTAAAAAGATGTACTGTTTATCCTTGAATCAAATAATAACCTAAAAAAAGCCAAATTAAATTTTTATAAGATCTGCATATCTTACATAGGAAATTCATATATAAACAAAGAGTTTGCTTCTGTGCCTGTCACTGACTGGTATTATGGAAGGTACTACAAGCTAAAGTGGTTGACAGCTTTGGATTCAGGCAAATCTTAGGTCTGCCACTTGCCAGCTATGTGATCTTACACAGACTTCTTAATATCCCTTAAACCTCAGTTTCCTCATCTGTGAAATGAGGTGACCACATGTAGTTGTGAGGATTAAATGAGATTGTCTAACACATTTTGAACACAGGACCTAAGACTTACCCCGCGGGCTGCGTCGCGCACTAAGAGCACCCCGTCGGCTGCGGCCCCCCCCCCGCGCCCAAGAGCGCTCAGAGGAGCTACCCCACGACCGAGGAAGGACGGCGGTGAGGGCCAGCCGCACTAAGCACCGCCGAGAAGAGCTACCCCACCACCGAGGTCAGGAAGGGCGGTGGTGAGGAGAGACCCCTCGTCCAAGGTAAGGTGCGATGGCTGTGCTTTGCTGGCCGGGAGCAGCCAGGAGCAGCCCGGATGAGATACCCCACGCCCAAGGTAAGAGAAACCCAAGTAAGACAGTAGGTCTTGAAAGAGGACATCAGAGGGCAAATACACTAAAACCATTCTCACAGATAACTAGTCAATCTAATCACACAAGGACCACACCCTTGTCTAACTCAATGAGATTAAGCCATGCCCGAGGGGCAACCTGGGATGGGCGGGTCATGGTGGAGAGATATGACAGGGTGTGGTCCGCTGGAGAAGGGAATGGCAAACCACTTCAGTATTCTTGCCTTGAGAACCCCATGAACAGTATGAAAAGACAAAATGATAGGATACTGAAAGAGAAACTCCCCAGGTCAGTAGAGGCCCAATATGCTACTGGAGATCAGTGGAGAAATAACTCCAGAAAGGATGAAAGGATGGAGCCAAAACAAAAAGAATACCCAGCTGTGGATGTGTCTGGTGATAGAAGCAAAGTCCGATGCTGTAAAGAGCAGTATTGCATAGGAACCTGGAATGTCAGGTCCATGAATCAAGGCAAATTGGAAGTGGTCAAACAAGAGATGGCAAGAGTGAATGTTGACATTCTAGGAATTAGCGAACTAAAATGGACTGGAATGGGTGAATTTAACTCGGATGACCATTATATCTACTACTGTGGGCAGGAATCCCTCAGAAGAAATGGAGTGGCCATCATGGTCAACAAAAGAGTCCGAAATGCAGTACTTGGATGCAATCTCAAAAATGACAGAATGATTTCTGTTCGTTTCCAAGGCAAACCATTCAATGTCACAGTAATCCAAATCTATGCCCCAACCAGTAACGCCGAAGAAGGTGAAGTTGAAAGGTTCTATGAAGACCTACAAGGCCTTTTAGAACTAACACCCAAAAAAGATGTCCTTTTCATTATAGGGGACTGGAATGCAAAAGTAGGAAGTCAAGAAACACCTGGAGTAACAGGCAAATTTGGCCTTGGAATACGGAATGAAGCAGGGCAAAGGCTAACAGAGTTTTGCCAAGAAAATGCACTGGTCATAGCAAATACCCTCTTCCAACAACACAAGAGAAGACTCTATACATGGACATCACCAGATGGTCAACACCGAAATCAGATCGATTATATTCTTTGCAGCCAAAGATGGAGAAGCTCTATACAATCAGCAAAAACAAGACCAGGAGCTGACTGTGGCTCGGACCATGAACTCCTTATTGCCAAATTCAGACTGAAATTGAAGAAAGTAGGGAAAACTACTAGACCATTCAGGTATGACCTAAATCAAATCCCTTATGATTATACAGTGGAAGTGAGAAATAGATTTAAGGGCCTAGATCTGATAGATAGAGTGCCTGATGAACTATGGAATGAGGTTCGTGACATTGTACAGAAGACAGGGATCAAGACCATCCCCATGGAAAAGAAATGCAAAAAAGCAAAATGGCTGTCTGGGGAGGCCTTACAAATAGCTGCAAAAAGAAGAGAAGCGAAAAGCAAAGGAGAAAAGGAAAGATATAAACATCTGAATGCAGAGTTCCAAAGAATAGCAAGAAGAGATAAGAAAGCCTTCTTCAGTGATCAATGCAAAGAAATACAGGAAAACAACAGAATGGGAAAGACTAGAGATCTCTTCAAGAAAATCAGAGATACCAAAGGAACATTTCATGCAAAGATGGGCACGATAAAGGACAGAGATGGTGTGGACCTAACAGAAGCAGAAGATATTAAGAAGAGGTGGCAAGAATACACAGAAGAACTGTACAAAAAAGAGCTTCAAGACCTAGATAATCATGATGATGTGATCACTGACCTAGAGCCAGACATCTTGGAATGTGAAGTCAAATGGGCCTTAGAAAGCATCACTACGAACAAAGCTAGTGGAGGTGATGGAATTCCAGTGGAGCTATTCCAAGTCCTGAATGATGATGCTGTGAAAGTGCTGCACTCAATATGCCAGCAAATTTGGAAAACTCAGCAGTGGCCACAAGATTGGAAAAGGTCAGTTTTCATCCCAATCCCAAAGAAAGGCAATGCCAAGGAGTGCTCAAACTACTGAACAATTGCACTCATCTCACACGCTAGTAAAGTAATGCTCAAAATTCTCCAAGCCAGGCTTCAGCAATATGTGAACCGTGAACTTCCTGATGTCCAAGCTGGTTTTAGAAAAGGCAGAGGAACCAGAGATCAAATTGCCAACATCCGCTGGATCATGGAAAAAGCAAGAGAGTTCCAGAAAAACATCTATTTCTGCTTTATTGACTATGCCAAAGCCTTTGACTGTGTAGATCACAATAAACTATGGAAAATTCTGAAAGAGATGGGAATACCAGACCACCTGATCTGCCTCTTAAGAAATCTGTATGCAGGTCAGGAAGCAACAGTTAGAACTGGTCATGGAACAACAGACTGGTTCCAAATAGGAAAAGGAGTACGTCAAGGCTGTATATTGTCACCATGTTTATTTAACTTATGTGCAGAGTGCATCATGAGAAATGCTGGACTGGAAGAAACAGAAGTTGGAATCAAGATTGCCGGGAGAAATATCAATAACCTCAGATATGCAGATGACACCACTCTTATGGCAGAAAGTGAAGAGGGGCTAAAAAGCCTCTTGATGAAAGTGAAAGTGGAGAGTGAAAAGGTTGGCTTAAAACTCAACATTCAGAAAACAAAGATCATGGCTTCTGGTCCCATCACTGCATGGGAAATAGATGGGGAAACAGTGGAAACAGTGTCAGACTTTGTTTTTCTGGGCTCCAAAATCACTGCAGATGGTGACTGCAGCCATGAAATTAAAAGACGCTTGCTCCTTGGAAGGAAAGTTATGACCAACCTAGATAGCATATTCAAAAGCAGAGACATTACTTTACCAACAAAGGTTCGCCTAGTCAAGGCTATGGTCTTTCCTGTGGTCATGTATGGATGTGAGAGCTGGACTGTGAAGAAGGCTGAGCGCCGAAGAATTGATGCTTTTGATCTGTGGTGTTGGAGAAGACTCTTGAGAGTCCCTTGGACTGCAAGGAGATCCAACCAGTCCATTTTGAAGGAGATCAATCCTGGAATTTCTTTAGAAGGAATGATGCTAAAGCTGAAACTCCAGTATTTTGGCCACCTCCTGTGAAGAGTTGACTCATTGGAGAAGAATCTGATGCTGGGAGGGATTGGGGGCAGGAGGAGAAGGGGACGACAGAGGATGAGATGGCTGGATGGCATCACTGACTCGATGGATGCGAGTCTGAGTGACCTCCGGGAGCTGGTGATGGACAGGGAGGCCTGGCGTGCTGCGGTTCATGGGGTCGCAAAGAGTCGGACATGACTGAGCGACTGATCTGAACTGAAATCCTTTGTTCCTGGTGATGATGGTGAATAGCTTTCAGCTCAACCTGAAGTTCTTTGATAGTTTTCCCTTTGTCCATATTCAAGCAGTAGTCAGACCCTTTAATTCAGTCTCTACAATAACTTATGTGTGCATGAGTACACGCTAAGTTGCTCAGTCATGTCTGACTTTTTGTAACCCCATGAACTGTAGGCTGTTAGGCTCCTCTGTTCATGGGATTATCCAGGCAAGAATACTGGAATGGGTTTCCATTTCCCCCTCCAGGAGATCTTCTCGACCCAGGGATCAAACCCACATCTCCTGCATCTTCTGCATTGGCAGGTGAATTTTTTACTACTGATTCACTGAGGAAGCTCACAATATCTTGTATCTATGCTTTATTTTTAGTCCTAGCTTTCTGCTCTGTATTAACCTGTATTCAAATGAGAGTGTGTGCAAGAGAACTTTATAAATTCTAGTACACTAAAGAATTATTGGTTATTTCTAATATTTTATTGCAACTTCCCAGAACTATGGTAATTTATTAACTGGTATATCTGCCGCTAGTCCCTTCACATTCTAGTCCATTCTTAGCAGTGCTACCACAGGTATGCTTTGAAGCATTTCTTTTTAGATCGCTACCTTCCTCAAATACTTTATATTTCCTTTAGGCGTGAGAGGGGAGATGGACAACAATCTACTAAAGTGGGTCATTGCCTCTCTTTTTAACCTTGTCTTCCAACACTTCCCCTTAAATACCATGAACAGTCTTCTCTTCATCACTTCAAAAGATGTCTTCCTCTGAATTTGTTCTAACATTGCCTTATATGAATGGTTAACTGACTGAGTAGTTCTAATAGTTAAAGATTTAAAGATTTATATTTATTGTAGTATAATTGAGATATAACATTATATTCATTGATGAATACTTAGGATATTTCCATATCCTGGCTATTGTAAATAATGTTTCAGTGAACATGGAGGTATGTATATCTTTCTAAGTTAGTGTTTTCATTTTCATTTTGATAAATACCCAGAAGTGGAATAGCTAGATCTTATGATAATTACATGTACAATTTTTTAAGGAACATCCTTGCTATTTTCCATAGTGGCTTCAACAATTTACATTCTATTATATACATAGTAGTTGATTCTTTAATTGGTCAAATATTTATTGAAAAAAATGTTGTATGCTTTCTCTCTGTACTGAATGGTCTATTACTCTCTTGACTACTTAAATTCCTATCCTCCAAAGCTCTACTTAATTTTTTTTTTTTAATTTAACTTTCTTGCATCTCTCAGGTGGGAATCCACCTCTTCTTTACCTGTTCTCCATTTTCTAGACTCTATTTATATTCACCCTTTCCTCTTAGTTTGCCATTTATGACTTAATATGAGAAGTCTGGAGGACAAAGACTGGGTTGTTATTTTCCCTCCACCCTCCACAGTGCCTTGTGTAACATCTTTCACAAGGAAGGTGCTAAATTAGGAGAAAATACATTGTCTTTTTCTCTATAGATGTATTTGCTAAAAGTAACCCACAGTAAAGGAATAGAGGAACAAAAGATGGAGCAGCAGGCAAACTGAAGAAAATAAATCCCCCAATATCCCCCCAGAGGAGATGGAGATTGGCTTTGATGCTCCCTTCTCTTTTTTCATGTACTCCTCTTAGTCTATACATTATCTTGATATTTGTTTTAACCAGTATTGGCCAGGATAAAAATGGTAGGCGAAGATCACAGATGAAAGATGGATGGAGAACAAAGTTTCTTCCCAAACCAAAGTTCCACTGTGCACTGAATCTTTGTAATGAAGTATCTTACTGAGATGTATGACACATCCTCACTGTCATACAGCAACAACAAAAAACATATCTATAACTCTATTTTTTTTCCATTTGATGACGAACTGTATTAGCCTGATGGGATCAGTTTGGTATTCAGAGTAAGGTGAAAATTCACAGAACGACACAGCATTTTCTCAATGGCCATTGTCCTCATTTTGTGCTCCTACCTCTACCCTAGTATTTTGTGGTTTCTGTTTAGCTCCAAATTGCTGTGTGTGTGTGTGTGTGTGTGTGTGTGTGTGTGTGGATGTAGAAGACTGAAAGATTCAATTAGAAAATACTTTATTGGCCTTCCACACCACCAATGTGTAGGATTATTAGTGTTTACCACAAGTACCAATTAGGCAACATTGAGAGGATTGCTTCAGTCGTCTCAAATCTCCGTTCATCCTTCATGTAAATCACTGTGAACTCTGCAGAAGATGTAATGGGAAGGGTCACTTGGGAATCACAACAATATTGATAGCTCTGGGTAAGATACTGTTATAAATTTTTGTTGTACCTCTCATAGAGTAATTAACTGGATAAAAAGCATTGTGCCTTTAAGAACTTTAAAATCTGGGGAGAGCCATTCGTCTTTCTAAATAAATGAAATTGGTCATCAACTACAGTTGTTTCTCACCCTATGGACAATAAAGACTGCTGCTGCTGCTGAGTCGCTTCAGTCGTGTCTGACTCTGTGCGACCCCATGGACTGCAGCCTACCAGGCTTCTCCGT
This sequence comes from Tragelaphus eurycerus, assembly GCA_935064755.1. Classification (NCBI taxonomy): domain Eukaryota; kingdom Metazoa; phylum Chordata; class Mammalia; order Artiodactyla; family Bovidae; genus Tragelaphus; species Tragelaphus eurycerus. Next base: position 970,799 of record CAKXYN010000228.1, on the reverse strand, counting down.
CCCTGGGATTCTCCAGGCAAGAACACTGGAGTGGGTTGCCATTTCCTTCTCCAAAGCATGAAAGTGGAAAGTGAAAGTGAAGTCGCTCAGTCATGTCCGACTCTTAGCGACCCCATGGACTGCAGCCTACCAGGCTTCTCCATCCATGGGATTCTCCAGGCAACAGTACTGGAGTGGGGTGCCAGTGACTTCTCCGCAATAAAGACTAGTCATCTTTATTGTGAGGAATGTAATATTTTAGTCCTCCTGTTTTAAATTCCACTTAAATAAAAGAATAGATGGACTAAAAGATAAAGAAAATACATTCATCCTCAAATTATCAATTATACTGATTAAAACAATGAGTTTGTTGTTGGCAGGTTGCCTGACTGACAAACTATTAATAAACAGAGTGGAGAAAGCATTACCTCCCCACCCACCACCCCATGTGTCAAATGTTGTTCTGGGTCCTTGGTTCCTGAAATGGCCCTGTGGTGATGGCTTTCACTCTCCTGACATCACATGAGTTTTACTTTGCATCAGATTGGGAAAAGAGATGTATTGAGTGCTTTTGTTTCTGTGACCAACTCTTCTCCTTTCATTAAAAGGTGTATTAAACACAGTTTACAGGGATATTCAAATCACACAGGTTTTCTTTTTAAAGATTTCCACTTGATAGAAGAGAACAACCATATCAGAATACATTGCTATTTGTACCGAATCCACTGTTTCAGAAAGATATTGCTGGCAAAACTGCTGCTAGCTATAAAATGAATAAAATATCAATGCTGCACTACAAGTTACACACCAGATGTAACCAAGCTTTTCTGGAAACTATACCCACCAACAGGAGCTATGTGAGAAATTGGCCTCGAGCTCTTTCGGTCTCATACACAGGACTCTAATTAGAATGCTGATAAATACTTCAACAACTAGTATACAGAATTGGCATTCTGTGGTTTAATTTATACAATTCTTCTGACATTCTCTGGTAGGGAATGATAAACCATACTGCTGATATCAGGCTTTCATGAAAGCAATAATAACATTAGCCAAACTCTATTTACAAAATAATTGCATTAAACCTCAGTCGTGAATATCCCTGCAAATGCTGAATGAGAATAGCATGGATAAACGTAACTGATAGATACTCATCTCATATGACTTCTAGTTTTAGATTCCTTGAATTTTTATCCCTTTCCTAAAATGCTTTACTATAACCTGAAATATAGACTGATGTGGGCTTTAGAGTCAATCCTTTTTGCCTACTCTTGTTGAGATACTCCAGGCTTTTGCATATATAGGAAAAAACCCTTTTATCATGGTAATCAAAGTCTATGCCCCAACTAGTAATGCTGAAGAAGCTGAAGTTGAAAGGTTCTGTGAAGACCTGTAAGACCTTCTAGAACTAACACCCAAAAATGATGTCCTTTTCATCATAGGGGACTGGAATGCAAAAATAGGAAGTCAAAAAACATCTGGAGTAACAGACAAATTAGGCCTTGGACTACAGAATGAAGCAGGGCAAAGACTAATAGAGTTTTTCCAAGAGAATGCACTGGTCATAGCAAACACCCTCTTCAAACAACACAATAGAAGACTCTGCACATGGACATCACCAGTTGGGCAATACTGAAATCAGATTTACTATATTCTTTGCAGCCAAAAATGGAGAAGCTCTATACAGTGAGCAAAAACAAAAACAAGACCAGGAGCAGACTGTGGCTCAGATCATCAACTCCTTATTTCCAAATTCAGACTGAAATTGAAGAAAGTAGGGAAAACCACTAGACCATTCAAGTATGACCTAAATCAAATCCCCAACGATTATACAGTGGAAGTGAGAAATAGATTTAAGAGACTAAATCTGATAGACAGAGTGCCTGATGAACCATGAACAGAGGTTCGTGACATTGTACAGAAGACAGGGAGCAAGACCTTCCCAAGAAAAGAAATGCAAAAAAGCAAAATGGCTGTCTGGGGAGGCCTTACAAATAGCTGTGAAAAGAAGAGGCGAAAAGCAAAGGAGAAAAGGAAAGATATAAGCATCTGAATGCTGCGTTCCAAAGAATAGCAAGGAGAGATAAGAAAGCCTTCCTCAGTGATCAGTGCAAAGAAATAGAGGAAAGCAATAGAATGGGAAAGACTAGAGATCTCTTCAAGAAAATTAGAGATAGCAAGGGAACATTTCATGCAAAGATGGGCTCGATAAAGGACAGAAATGATAAGGACCTAACAGAAGCAGAACATATTAAGAAGAGATGGCAAGAATGCACAGAAGAACTGTACAAAAAGGATCTTCATGACCCAGATAATCACAATGATGTGATCACTCACCTGGAGCCAGACATCCTGGAATGTGAAGTCAAGTGGGCCTTAGGAAGCATCACTACGAACAAAGCTAGTGGAGGTGATGGAATTCCAGTTGAGCTATTTCATATGTTAAAAAGTGATGCTGTGAAAGTGCTGCACTCAATATGGCAGCAAATTTGGAAAACACAGCAGGGGCCATGGGACTGGAAAAGGTCAGTTTTCATTCCAGTCTCAAAGAAAGGCAATGCTAAAGAATGTTCAAACTACCACAAAATTGCACTCATCTCACTAGTAAAGTAATGCTAGTAAAGTAATGCTCAAAATTCTCCAAGCCAGGCTTTAAGAGTATGTGAAGCATAAATTTCCAGATGTTCAAGCTAGATTTAGAAAAGGCAGAGGAACCAGAGATCAAATTGCCAACATCTGCTGAATCATCGAAAAAACAAGAGTTCCAGAAAAACATCTACTTCTGTTTTATTGACTATGCCAAAGGCTTTGACTCTGTGGATCACAACACACTGGAAAATTCTGAAAGAGATGGGAATATCAGACCACCTGACCTGCCTCCTGAGAAATCTGTATGCAGGTCAGGAAGCAACAGTTAGAACTGAACATGGAACAACAGACTGGTTCCAAATTGGGAAAGGAGTACGTCAAGTATGTATATTGTCACCCTGCTTATTTCACTTATATGCAGAGTACATCATGAGAAATGCTGGGCTGGAAGAAGCGCAAGCTGATATAAAGATTGCCAGGAGAAATATCAATAACCTCAGATATGCAAATGACACCACCCTTATGGAAGAAAGTGAAGAAGAACTAAAGAACCTCTTGATGAAAGTGAAAGAGGAGAGTGAAAATGTTTGCTTAAAGCTCAACATTCAGAAAACGAAGATCATGGCATCCAGTCTCATCATTTTATGTCAAATAGATGGAGAAACAGTGGCAATAGTAGCAGACTCTACTTTTTTGGGCTCCAAAATCACTGCAGATGGTGACTGCAGTCATGAAATTAAAAGATGCTTGCTCCTTGGAAGGAAAGTTATGACCAACCTAGATAGCATATTCAAAAGCAGAGACATTACTTTGCCAATGAAGGTCCATCTGGTCAAAGCTATGGTTTTTCAGTAGTCATCTATGTGAGAGTTGGACTGCAAACAAAGGTGATCGCCAAGGAATTGGTGCTTTTGACCTGTGGTGTTAGAGAGGACTCTTGAGAGTCTCTTGGATTGCAGGGAGATCCAACCAGTCCACCCTAAAGGAAATCAGTCCTGAATATTGATTGGAAGGACTGATGCTGAAGCTGAAACTCTGATACTTTGGCCACCTGATGTGAAGAGCTAACTCATCTGAAAAGACCCTGATGCTGGGAAAGATTGAAGGTGGGAGAAGGGGATGACAGAAGATGAGATGGTTGGATGGCATCACCGACTCAATGGGTATGAGTTTGAGTAAACTCCCAGAGTTGGTGATGGACAGGGAGGCCTGGCATGCTGCAGTCCATGGGGTCACAAAAAGTTGGACACTGCTGAGCAACTGAACTGAAGTGAACCAGATACAACCACTGATTTTATTGTTTAGTTATTTATTGGGACTATATATGTATATATATTTGAAATATATGTGTATATATTTGAAGTATAGCTGATGTAGGCAGAGCTAATGATAAAGATCCTGCCTGCCAATGCAGGAGACACAAGAGATGAGGGTTCCATCCCTGGACTGGGAATATCCCCTGGAGGAGAAAATGGCAATGTACTCCAGTATTCTTGTCTTGAAAATCCCATGGATAGAGGAGCCTGGCAGGCTGCAGTCTATAGTGTTGTAAAGAGTTGGACACGACTGAGGCAACTTAGTGCACATACATTTGAAGTATAGCGATGTACAATATTATATGTTACAGGTACACAATATAGTGAGTCACAGTTTTTAAAGGTTACACTCTGTTTATAGGCAGGCTTCCCTGGTGGCTCAGATTGTAATAAATCCACCTGCAATGGGGGAGACTTGGATTCGATCCCTGGTTTAGGAAGATCTTCTAGAGAAGGGAAGGGCTGCCCATTTCAGTATTCTGGCCTGGAGAATCCCCGTGGACAAAGGAGCCTGGCAGGCTACAGTCCATGGGGTCACAAAGAGTCAGACAAGACTGAGCGACTTTCATTCCATTTATAGCTATTATAAAATATTGGCCAAATCCTCTGTGTGGTATAGCATATGCTTTTAGCTTATTTTATACCTAATAGTTTGTACCTCTTAATTCCCTACTCCCTCTTACTGCCTCTCTCCTTCCTTCTCCCCTTGGTAACCACTAGGTTGTTCTCTACATCTGTGAGTCTGCTTCCTTTTTTGTTATATTCACTAGTTTGTTGTATTTTTTTAGATTCCACATATACATGATATCATATAGTATTTGTCTTTCTCTGACTTATTTCACTTTTTGAACCTTACTTGTGTTGTACTCTTTCAGGTTGCAAAGCATAGAAAGATACGAAAGTTTCTTTTCATGATGTGAGTTTTTGGTCTGGATTCACATGGAGGAGTCATGGAAGTGCTGAACAATGTGTTGAATTTTGTTCAACAAATACATAATCAGGTAGATACATAATCAGGCCTCATGGAGAACTGGAACTCGGTAAGAATGAAAGCTGCTCTAGTGGTCCAACACTGGAGAAGGAAATGGCAGCCCACTCCAATATTCTTGCCTGGAGATATCCATGGACAGAAGAGCCTGTTGGGCTATCGTCCGTGGGGTCACAAAGATTCAGATATGACTGAGTGACTAACACAGTGGTCTAACAATAATTCTAGTAATCTATTATCTCCATGTCAGTTTCACATTCTCTGTAATTCTTTCTCTACTGTTACTGCTATGGAGTGAGATCAGGCTGCCTTCTGCTTTCATTTACACACGGTTCCTCCTGTCTCATGGCTCCAGTTCATTGCAGACTTTCCAAGTATCTTTCCATCTGTGCTACTATACATTCTATGTTTCTTATTTTTTATTCAAATTTCTCAGGAGAAGGAATCTAATCAGGGCAGATAATTATGGTCCAGCAAAGAATACCTACAATAAGTAGATGTTTAACTATAAGATACACATCACAGACTAAGTCAGTGTAGGGTTGAGTGCCTTTGGTTTACGGGTTCTTCAACTATAACAAAGATGTTGGGGTGTTATGTTCCAAAGAATATTGACATATGTATTGGAACTGAATATCTTTGGTTATGGAGAAGACCCTTGAGCTCTTTTTTAGCCCTTGAAAAAACTTAGGTAATGAAATTGGAGAAGGCAATGGCACCCCACTCCAGTACTCTTGCCTGGAAAATCCCATGGATGGATGGAGGAGCCTGGTAGGCTGCAGCCCATGGGGTCGCTAAGAGTTGGCACGACTGAGCGACTTCACTTTCACTTTTCACTTTCATGCATTGGAGAAGGAAATGGCAACCCACTCCAGTGTTCTTGCCTGGAGAATCCCAGGGATGGGGGAGCCTGGTGGGCTACCGTCTATGGGGTCACAGAGAATCGGACACGACTGAAGCAACTTAGCAGCAGCAGCAGCAGCAGCAATGAAATTGTCAACCAAATCATCCTCCAAAAATATAGCATATAATTGTTAATTTGAACTTGGGTTGCAAGAGGTTGAAACTGTCCTGCCACTCTATAGGAAGTCAGGTGTAAGTACCCTAGAATTTTTAACTTAATAGTTATGAGGGGATATAGATGGTCTTACCCAAAGCTTTTATTTCACAGTTGAAGAATAGACTAAGTGAATGGTCTGAGATCACACAGCTGATTAGTATCTATCTGCTACATTATGAAAGACAAGTTAAATGGGTGCAGAAAACATTTTTTCTCTTAGATTTTTTGTTTTAGCTAGAAGACTGAGAGTAGTGCTTCTGCATACTGACAGGGAAATCCTATTAGTTTCAAGCGATTTCTTCACCACTTAAAATCCTTAATCAACAGACCAAATAAAGGCCACAGAATTTATTTGAGTTATTGACAAATGGCTGAAATAGCTATATTTCTCCACATTAAAATACTTAAATTCATTTATTCCTCCATGCTTATACACACTAAATTGTAATGCCATTTTACATTTTTCAAATGATGCGATCTTACTGTGAGTCACAGCATCAATACAATTCATAATTATGCTTTCTTTTTGGTTTATTTCATGGCCACATGAAGCTTTGCAAACGTACGTGCAAGACCTTAAGCCAGGAATCTGCAGCACTGGAAGATTTCACATATTCTGATTACCTTTATTATAGACATTGTTATTTATATACTCCCAATTACAGTTTTGTAATGTTACCTTCCATGGAAAATATATCAGATTAAGCCAGCCTTTAAAGTGTAAGAAATTAAATCAAACTGAGAAATCCTGGGGTATAAATTATGTCCGCTTAGGCACTTTCAAGTGCCCAGGTTAAGTGATATATGTCTTCCTCTCTCAGGTTCACCCTTTTCTCATCCCTGTGAAGCTCAGCCTGTTACATTCCTATTAGATTCACAGTTCTTGAGAAAACAAAGCTAGCTTTTGGGCTTGATTTGGAAGGCACACTCCTAGAGTAAAGATAAAATCATTTTGCATACCATTTGCTAACACTACAAGCCGAACAGAGGAGAGAAGGGCTTTGCGAGTAGAAAAGCGATAGTGGAATCTTATTATGAAGGAAAGAAAACAAATACATACAAATACACCTGTTGGAAATAAAACAGAAACCTCTCATCCATCAAATGACTACTCCAGCCAGCAATAGAATTTAAAGAATTTCATAGAGCCATCCTAAGCTGGCAACAGTAAATTACTGGGTTCAAATATGTTGTTGGTATTCAGAGTCTGAGAACAGTCCTCAAGTCTCAGCTTGGCTCCACTTATGGTCATATTTTCAGTGAGTTATGGCCAACAATCACCTAATATGTTTTAACTGTCAAACTTTATGCAGTTGGTAATGATCCTTCCAGAATGGTTTCTGTGGCCAATGAAGCTTTCACCCATAAACCATAGACTCAGGAAGGAAACAGGGAATAACCAAGGCATTTTGTGTTTGTATTTGTATTCATTTGGATACAGACCCATAATTCCTAATGGTGCATCCTTTCATTCTCTAAATGTCACTCTTAAATGCTAAGGTAGTACATATGGTTCTGAATAGCACTAAGAATTTAAAAACAAAACCTTGTCCTTTTTATATCTTGGACTATGATTATATCAACTGTAGCCAATTAGGACAAAGACACGGGGTAAGTCTGAAACCGAGTCCTCCTACCTAAATTCATAGTATAAAATTATAATATTCAGCAGGTGTAGCATAGTTCATCAGTGGGTAATTCAGTAAAGCTGTTCTCTTCAGTGACGTTAGGATGTGATCATTGTTAGTGGAACCCAGCTATGGGGAATCTGGAAGGCAAGGACTTACCATCCATCATTTGGATCACCAGGTATGAAGGCAAACTTACAAACCAGGGTTTATGAACAAGAATCCAACCTCAGGAAGATGGAGTTTAACTGACAGGATTGTTCAAAGTGAAGGGGGCAGAGAGGTGGATTGGGGGTAGTGGTTGTGTTAATAACACCTGCAAGAATGGTAGCAGTTATAGCTAAAGCTCTTACTATATACCAGGTGCTTTGTGAAGTATTAGTCCATGAACTAGCTCATTTACTTATTACAATAATTCTGTAGATATTGTTATTTTCATTCTAAAAGAAAGGAAACTGATGTCTTATTTACATTATTATCTACCATTTCAGATAGGCATCTTGAATCTTTGCCCCTTGGATCTTTACCTCGATCTTCACCCTAAGAGATAAGCAGGAGAGTGTTAGAAGGAAGTTAGAGAGAGTTAGGGATAAAAGTGAGGTCAAATTACTTTTTCCCCCAGGTCCCTCTCTACTGGGTCATGTCAGGCTGCCTGTGTCCCTCATTTCACAGAACATCTGCTACTGAAGCACAGTCACTAGAAATGTGACATGCCAATTGCCATTCTCTAGTAGGGGTTCAGAGAAAACTGAATACCAAGTGGTGCAAAAATCCAACTTCTGGGGCAGGAACTTTGATCTCCTTTTGATGTGATCACAGACCTGGGTGGGCTAGGTGAACTAACTAGGGAACTAACTAGATTTATCTGTGATGTCAGGAGGGCACCACAGGCTCAGGCAAGGCACAGCTGCAATTAGATTCCTATGAAGACTGTACAAATTTGACTCTCTACCTACTGGGAAACATTTTTTCCTCTTATTAGTTTTCTCTTTTATTTAATTGTTATGACATCATGATACAGTGGGCCTTTCCCTAGGAACTTTGAAATGAGGAAAATCTAATTGCTCTGAGTAAAATTTAATGTCAGTTGAGCTGAGAAATCCACAAAACTGCCAAATAGGCAGACTAGCTCCTAGGTTTGTAAGATTTGATAGTAACTCTCCTAGGTATGTAAGATTAGTAACTCAATTTAGTATGCTTCCCTTGTGGCTCAGATGGTAAAGAGTCTGCCTGCAATGCAGGAGACCTGGGTTTGATCCCTGGATTGGGAAGATCCCCTGGAGAAGGAAATGGCAACCCATTCCAGTAATCTTGCCTGGAAAATCCCATGGGTGGAGGAGCCTTGCAGGTCCAGTCCATCGGGTCACAAAGAGTTGGACACGACTGAGAAACTTCACTTCACTTTCAATTTAGTATGTTAATATCAGTTAAAAACAGCCTCCAGGACAAGGAAAAGAGAAGGTAATAGGCAAATTTGGCCTTGGAATACGGAATGAAGCAGGACAAAGACTAATAGAGTTTTGCCAAGAAGATGCACTGATCATAACAAACACCCTCTTGCAACAACACAAAGACTCTACACATGGACATCACCAGATGGTCAACACTGAAATCAGATTGATTATATTCTTTGCAGCCAAAGATGGAGAAGCTCTATACAGTCAGCAAAAACAAGACCAGGAGCTGACTGTGGCTCAGATCTTTAACTCCTTATTGCCAAATTCAGAATTAAATTGAAGAAAGTAGGGAAAATCAGTAGACCATTCAGGTATGACCTAATCAAATCCCTTATGATTATACAGTGGAAGTGAGAAATAAATTTAAGGACCTAGATCTGATAGATAGAGTGCCTGAGGAACTATGGAATGAGGTTCGTGACATTGTACAGGAGACAGGGATCAAGACCATCCCCATGGAAAAGACATGCAAAAAAGCAAAATGGCTGTCTGGGGAGGCCTTACAAATAGCTGTGAAAAGAAGAGAAACGAAAAGCAAAGGAGAAAAGGAAAGATATAAGCATCTGAATGCAGAGTTCCAAAGAATAGCAAGAAGAGATAAGAAAGCCTTCTTCAGGGATCAATGCAAAGAAATAGAGGAAAACAACAGAATGGGAACGACTAGAGATCTCTTCAAGAAAATTAGAGATACCAAGGGAACATTTCATGCAAAGATGGGCACAATAAAGGACAGAAATTGTACGGACCTAACAGAAGCAGAAGATATTAAGAAGAGGTGGCAAGAATACACAGAAGAACTGTACAAAAAAGATCTTCACGACCCAGATAATTACGATGGTGTGATCACTGACCTAGAGCCAGACATCCTGGAATGTGAAGTCAAGTGGGCCTTAAAAAGCATCACTATGAACAAAGCTAGTGGAGGTGATAGAATTCCAGTGGAGCTATTTCAAATCCTGAAAGATGATGCTGTGAAAGTGCTGCACTCAATATGCCAGAAAATTTGGAAAACTCAGCAGTGGCCACAGGACTGGAAAAGGTCCGTTTTCATTCCAATCCCAAAGAAAGGCAATGCCAAAGAATGCTTAAACAACCACACAATTGCACTCATCTCACACTCTAGTAAAGTAATGCTCAAAATTCTCCAAGCCAGGCTTCAGCAATATGTGAACCGTGAACTTCCTGATGTTCAAGCTGGTTTTAGAAAAGGCAGAGGAACCAGAGACCAAATTCCCAACATCTGTTGGATCATGGAAAAAGCAAAAGAGTTCCAGAAAACATCTATTTCTGCTTTATTGACTATGCCAAAGCCTTTGACTGTGTGGATCACAATAAACTGTGGAAAAAATCTGAGAGAGATGGGAATACCAGACCACCTGATCTGCCTCTTGAGAAATTTGTATGCAGGTCAGGAAGCAACAGTTAGAACTGGACATGGAACAACAGACTCCTTGCAAATAGGAAAAGGAATACATCAAGGCTGTATATTGTCACCGTGTTTATTTAACTTATATGCAGAGTACATCATGAGAAACGCTGGACTGGAACAAGCACAAGCTGGAATCAAGATTGCCAGGAGAAATATCAATAACCTCAGATATGCAGATGACACCACCCTTATGTCAGAAAGTGAAGAGGAACTAAAAAGCCTCTTGATGAAAGTGAAAGACGAGAGTGAAAAAGTTGGCTTAAAGCTCAACATTCAGAAAACGAAGCATGGCATCTGGTCCCATCATTTCATGGGAAATAGATGCGAAAACAGTGCAAACAGTGTCAGACTTTATTGTTTTGGGCCCCAAAATCACTGCAGATGGTGACTGCAACCATGAAATTAAAAGACACTTACTCCTTGGAAGGAAAGTTATGACCAACCTAGATAGCATATTCAAAAGCAGAGACATAACTTTGCCAACAAATGTTCGTCTAGTCAAGGCTATGGTTTTTCCTGTGGTCATGTATGGATGTGAGAGTTGGACTGTGAAGAAGGCTAAGAGCCGAAGAATTGATGCCTTTGAACTGTGGTGTTGGAGAAGACTCTTGAGAGTCCCTTGGACTGCAAGGAGATCCAACCAGTCCATTCTGAAGGAGATCAGCCCTGGGATTTCTTTGGAAGGAATGATGCTAAAGCTGAAACTCCAGTAGTTTGGCCACCTCGTGCAAAGAATTGACTCATTGAAAAAGACTCTGATGCTGGGAGGAATTGGGGGCAGGAGGAGAAGGGGACGACAGAGATTGAGATGGCTGGATGGCATCACTGACTCAATGTACGTTGAGTCTCAGTGAACTCCAGGAATTGGTGATGGACAGGGAGGCCTGGTGAGTTGCTCAGTCATGTCCGACTCTTTGCGACCCCATGAATCGCAGCACACCAGGCCTCCTTGTCCATCACCAACTCCTGGAGTTCACTCAGACTCACGTCCACTGAGTCAGTGATGCCATCCACCCATCTCATCCTCTGTCATCCCCTTCTCCTCTTAACTTCTGCCTACCGGAGACTATAACACTAAGGATGATTTAGATATATAAGATGCTCAGATAAGTTGCTAAGACAGGAGGAATATCTCTTGGTTCCTAAAAGTACTTGGTTACCAAGCTTCTGTTATGGCAGGAGTATATACAGTTCTGTAGCATCCGGGATTTATCCCTGCTTGCTCCCTCTGATTTGAATGTCCAGAACTTGCCAGGTGTCCTGAACCACCCTCACCTGGACTGGGACTCAGTTCCCACCTTGCTGCTTGCCATAGACATGCACCCCTGCCTTCTCTTATCCCAAGGCCAGAGTAGAACCAGATGTTATTTTTTCCTGGAGGGGAGGCCTCTAGGAAACATCCTGTCAACTATTATGAGTGTTGATATGTAAACACTAAAAAACAATTATTTCCCTTGGTTAAAGATTCCATTAATTCATTCATTAAGTCTAATATGTCTTTGGAACAAGTACTGTATGCAAGACTCACCAGTTCTTTCCTTTTACTGCTTTATTCTAGAAAAAGAGATAAGCCACATCTTATTATTCTATTTAAGACATTTATATCAATTGCTTGTGGGAACATTGGGGCATTAGGAGCTTTGTGTGGTAGGTGGTATTGAGATAGATCTTGAAGTGTAAAATATGCTTTTATAGGCAGAGACAGCAAGGACTCAAGACAAGGCAACTATAGTCATAGGGAATAGGAAAGAATGCTGGTTTTGAAATCCACCTGGCCTTCTAGACTAGCTCTGCCAATTACCATATCTGTGACCTTAGAAAAGTCAATTTATCTCTTTCAAGTTTCCATTTATTTTCTAATGAGCAAAATGGGATAAAAATGTATACTTTTACACAGTTGTAAGGATTATGTGTAATGATGAAGCTAAAGTTTTCTGTAAAATTTAAGTGCTATATAATGGTGGGATTTTGTTCACACACAATTCATGAAAGAAAAACTCAAAGGAGTTGCATAATGTGTTTTAGGAATTCTAGGTGTCTTGGCCATAAATTCTGTTTAGGTATTTAAGCTAGTTCTCATCTGAGTGACCTCAGAAAAGAGTTACCTTTTTTCCTCAATTACTCAGCTGGAAAATGGAAATGCTCATTTCTACACACCATGGAGTATGTTATGGAGATGCTGTGATGACTAAAATTAGATTATATTATAAAATGCAACAAGTGTTTGGAAATGAAGAGTTAACATAAATAAGCTCAACTGAGTACATTTCTGCAAATATCACTCTACAGAGATTTCTTTTAATGTGATAGTTTTTTTTTTCAATATGAAAATAGGAAATATTTGACAAAGCTCTTGAAATGATGGCAGATTAAGTAAATGCATTAAAATTTGATCTACAGTAGGTGACCGTCTCCTTTTAAAAACTGTCAACTTGGTTCTTAAAAATTGCAGTATTCCAGTACTTGATTTTGGTTAATAACCATCAGAGCCATTTTGGGGTTTGGACACAAATTTCATTTTAGTATGCAACATTGGGCTAATTTGGGAATGATGTTTATTTCAAAACTAAATTCCTAATGTAAATGTCTGAAAAACCCTCTCTAAAACCCAACACAGAGGAGTTACGTCCTCTTCACAATGTAAACATAGTCTAAAATTGCAGTAAAGATATAAGACTTTTGCAATAGTCATGTGTAAATGATTGCATAATTCCTAATGCCTTGTCCCTTTGTTTTCCAAATACTGCCTTTAAACTCTGTTTAATCTGTTTCTCTGACAGTCCAGGGTGTAGTATGACATATACTGAAAAAGTATTTTCTTCAATATTGTCATTATGAGCAACATGTTGCTATATAAGAAAACACTATGGGCAATGCTAATTTGAATGGCTTCTAAGGCAACATCTTCAGTTCAGTTCAGTTCAGTTCAGTTGCTCAGTTGTGTCTGACTCTTTGTGACCCAATGGACTGCAGCAAGCTAGGCCTCCCTGTCCATCACCAACTCCTGGAGTCCACCCACACTAATGTCCATCACATTGGTGATGCCATCCAACCATCTCATCCTCTGTTGTCTCCTCCTCCCACTTTAAATCTTTCCCAGCATCAGGGTCTTTTCAAATGAGTCAGCTCTTTGCACCAGGTGGCCAAGCTGTTGGAGTTTCAGCCTCAGCATCAGTCTTTCCAATGAACACTCAGGACTGATCTCCTTTAGGATGGACTGGTTGGATCTCCTTGCAGTCCAAGGGACTCTCAAGAGTTTTCTCCAACACCACAGTTCAAAATCATTAATTCTTCAGTGCTCAGCTTTCTTTATAGTCCAACTCTCACATCCATACATGATGACTAGAGAAACCATAGCCTTGACTAGATGGACCTTTGTTGGCAAAGAAATGTCTCTACTATTTAAGACTGTCTAGGTTGGTCATAACTTTCCTTCCAAGGAGTAAGCCTCTTTTAATTTCATGGCCGCAGTCACCATCTGCAGTGATTTTGGAGCCCCCCACCCAAAAAAATTCTGTCACTGTTTCTACTGTTTCCCGATCTATTTGCCATGAAGTGATGGAACTGGATACCATGATCTTCGTTTTCTGAATGTTGAGTTTTAAGCCAACTTTTTCACTCTCATCTTTCACTTTCATCAAGAGACTCTTTAGTTCTTCTTCACTTTCTTCCATAAGGGTGGTGTCATCTGCATATCTGAGGTTATGGATGTTTCTCCTGGCAATCTTGATTCCAGCTTGCGCTTCCTCCAGCCCAGCGTTTCTCATGATGTACTCTGCATATAAGTTAAGTAAGCAGGATGGCAATATACAGCCTTGACGTACTTCTTTCCCAATTTGGAGCCAGTCTATTGTTCCATATCCAGTTCTAACTGTTGCTTCCTGACCTGCATACAGATTTCTCAAGAGACAAGTCAGGTGGTCTGGTATTCCCATCTCTTTCAGAATTTTCCAGTTTATTGTGATCCACACAATCAAAGGCTTTGGCATAGTCAATAAAGCAGAAATAGATGTTTTTCTGGAAATCTTTTGCTTCTTCAGTGATCCAACAGATGCTGGCAATTTGATCTCTGGTTCCTTTGCCTTTTTCTAAATCCAGCATGAACATCTGGAAGTTCAGGATTCATGTATTGTTGAAGCCTGGCTTGGAGAATTTTGAGCATTACTTTACTAGCGTGTGAGATGAGTGCAGTAGTTTGAGCATTCTTTGGCATGCATTGCCTTTCTTAAGGATTGGTATGAAAACTGACCTTTTCCAGTCCTGTGGCCACTGCTGAGTTTTCCAAATTTGCTGACATTGAATGCAGTACTTTCACAGTATCATTTTAGGATTTGAAATAGCTCTACTGGAATTCTATCACCTCCACTAGCTTTGTTCACAGTGATGCTTCCTAAGGCCCACTTAACTTCACTATCCAGGATGTATCCACTGCTCGGCCAGTGCATATTTGTATTAATTGAATCTTGGAATTTGAAGACTCCAACAGTTGTGTCCTTTTCTCTGAAGCTTATTTCTGCCACCCTTAGTCAAGATAATGATGATTCATCTCTGTTACATGATGATGGTAATGGTAGAGTATAACTGGAGACACAATTCATAAATGTCTCAGTTTCAATATTGAGACAATGCAAAAAGTTTTATATACAATGAACTCCCTATATTACTGTGTATTGTACTTCTTCATGTTCCATGATAATCTGCCTATTTCTAAAAGAAAAAAAAAATAATGGGAACAGTGAATACAAAATTCCATTATATCCTTATAAAATTGGTTAAAGGGGAGAATAAAAATGAATATATTCAAGATTTTGTTTACATATATTTGGTGAAATAGTATAAGTACATAGAGCAGGGAACTCCTGCCTGATCCAGAGGACTCAAATTACATTGCAAATTTAGAATTATCTCCTGAAATTACTTTGTAGACAGTTAACATACTTCAGGCTAAAGCATCCACCTTTCTCTCTCACAGGCAATAAATGCTAAGTGGTCTAAGGTCCAAATTAGCTTTTTTCACAATTAAAATTCACTGAAATATTTAATTACCAAAGCTTAATTGTGTTTTGACAGGAGAAAAAGAGGAAGATGAAGCTCTTCAGGACAAAAATCCATCTGCCACCAGTAACAGCCTTTGTATTTAAAGGGCAGTCAGTGTTAACATGACTTTCCTTCCCTGTACTATTTTTGTGTTTCAGTTCTTTGGGAAGAAGGGCATTTAAAAATGGACACACTATCAAAATATGATTCAACAACAACAAACAAATAAACTTCATGGACTTTGTGAGAAGATAAAGGGAAAATGGAATATGGTCAGTATAGGGCCTCCCAAACTTTCCCATATCCTCTGAGTCGAATAGAAATGAATGGATATTGGTGATATTTAGCGTCATAGTAATAATGACTGGAAAACATCAGTAACATTACTGCATAAACCACATTTTGAAAAAACATCTCTTTGAGACAGTATTACTTTGGCTGCTATTCAAATGAGCAGGAACAAATGAGGCATTTATACAATTATTTTTTTTTTCTTACTCAAATCAAGCTAAATCTCATTAAGGGATTCTACCAAAATGAGCCTATGCAATTAAAAATAACTTAGAGATAATGTATTTGACAAAAGTTGATGTTCTATATATAGATGTACTTATTTATCATATAAAATAAAAATCAATTTTCTGTTAAAGGGCCTTCACTCATGACTGAGGCAGGTTAGATCTAATGAATGCAAATACATTATTTCTTTTTTCTGCCAGGAAGTTCTATTATCAAACAAGGAAGTAGATTAGTGAAACCTAAATCCATTTGATTAAAAAAAAATAGTCCCTCCTCTTTTTATGTTGTTCATCCCATATATGTATTTTTAAAAAATATAACTGCAATTTGGCTGCTAATTATCTACAATTCAATTGGAAAACCTTTAATATGCTACTTTAAATCAGATATAGGGAAAGAGTGACTCAGTGATTTGAAACAAGTACAGGAAGCCTGGCAATTGTGGAACTAATCTCTGTTTTGCCCAATTATCTGTGACTTCTTGGTAGTTATATTAGTCCTTAAGGCAGAATTTTTGGATCTGTGGGAGGGATTCTTCTACCTTCCATCTTCAGCTGATATGCTTAGAAAATAATGAATATCTTTTTCCTGATAAAGCTTAATTTTATTAAATTATGTTGGCACTTTTGTTGAAATGGATTGATTTATATGTACAGGTCTACTGTTGAACACTATTCTTTTCCAGTGATCTGTATACTTACCTTTATGCTAATATCATTCCCTTGATTAGTGTAGCTTTAGCAACTAAGTTCCATAAGCTATTCGACTTTTGTTCTTTTTCAAAGTTGTTTCTTTCTATTCTAAGACTTTGTGTTCTATATAAATTTTAGAATAAACTTCTCAGTGTCTACCAAAAAAGCCTGTTAGAATTATATTTGGAATTGTGTCGAATCTACAGCTCAATTAAATGAACGACCCCCGATATTTCATATTTTGGCAATATTGTTTTGCATATTTTAAATTCTGGTGTTAATTGCTGATCTACAGAATATTTTTTTGTTTATGTTTATATATATATTAAAAAATTTTTATTATACTATATGTGATTTACAGTTTGTGTTAGTTTCAGGTATAGAGTAAAATGAATCAGTTATACATATATATATATATATATATATATATATATATATATTCCACTCATTTTAAGATTATTTTCCCATATAACGCTTTACAGAGTATTGAGTAAATTTCCCTGTCCTATACAGTAGGTCATTATTATCTATTTTTCATATAGTAGTATGTATAAAGTGAGAGTGAAAGTGAAGTCGCTCAGTCGTGTCCGACTCTTTGCGACCTCGTGGACTGTAGCCCACCAGGCTCCTCCGTCCATGGGATTCTCCAGGCAAGAATACTGGAGTGGGTTGCATTTCCTTCTCCAGGGGATCTTTCCAACCCAGGGATCGAACCCAGGTCTCCCGCATTGCAGGCAGACATTTTAACCTCTGAGCCGTAGATATATGTCAGTTCAAATCTTCCTATTTGTCCCTTCCCCCACCCCATAATCCCTGGTAACCATAAGTTTGTTTTCTACATCTGTAGCTTTCTGTTTTACAGATGAGTTCATTTGTACCTTTTAAAAAATTCCACATATAAGTGATATCATATGGTATTTGTCTTTCTCTATCTGACTTTACACAGTATGACAATCTCTAGATCAATCCATGTTGCTTCAAATAGGATTCTTTTTCTGTTTTTTGTAATGGCCAAGTAATATTCCATTAGTGTTAACCACTCAGTTGTGTCCAAATCTTTGTGACCCAATGGATGCAATTCTCCAGGTAAGAATACTGGAGTGGGTTGCCATTCCCTTCTCCAGGGGATCTTCCTGACACAGGAATTGAACCTGTGTCTCTGGTGTCTCCAGGGAAACTGGCAGCTCAGATGGTAAAGAATCCTCCTGCAATCAGAAAGCCTGGGTTTGATCCTGAGTTGGGAAGATCCTCTGGACGAAGGCATGGTAACTCACTCCAGTACTCTAGCATGTAGAATCCCATGGCGGGCTACAGTTCATGGGGTCACAAAGAGTTGGACATGACCGAACTACTAAGCACAGCACACAATGTTCCGTTATATATAATGTACCACATCTTCTTTATCCATTCCCCTGTAAATGGACATTTAGGTTGCTTCCATGTCTTGACTATTATAAATAGTGTTAGCAATTAACATTGGGGTGCATGTATCTTTTCAAGTTATGGTTTTCTCTCCATATATACGCCCAGCATTGGGATTGCTGGGACATACGGTAGCTCTCATTTAAGTACCTCCATACTGTTCTCCATAGTGGCTGCATAAATTTAATTTCTACAGAGTAGAAGGTTTCCCTTTTCTCCACAGCCTTTCCAGTGTTCATTATTTGTAGACTTTTTAATGATGATCATTCTGACTTGTGTGAGGCTGTACCTCATTGTAGTTTTGTATTTGTATTTCTGTAATAATCAGTGATGTTGAGCTTCTTTTCATTTGCTTTTTAGTCATCTGTATGTCTTCTTTGAAGAAATCTCTATTTATCCATTTTTTGACTAGGTTGCTTATTTTTTTGATATTGAGCTGCATGAGCTATTTGTATATTTTGGAGATTTAATCCCTTCTCCATTGCTTCATTTTCAAATACTTTTTACCATTCTGAGGATTGTCTTCTCGTTTTGTGTATGGTTTCCTTTGCTATGCAAAAACTTTAAAGTTTAATTAGGTGGTTGTTGTTCATTTGCTACTGTGTCTGACTATTTGAAACCCCATGAACTGTAGCATGCCAGGCTTCATGGAGTTCTCTAGGCAAGAATACTGGAGTGGGTTGTCATTGCCTTCTCCAGAGGCTCATCCTCGACCAGGGATTGAATCTACCTCTCCTGCATTGGCAGGTGGATTTTTTTTTACCACTGGGCCACCAGAGAAGCCCTTAATTAGGTCCTATTTTTTAATTTTATTTTCATTACTCTTGGAAGTAGATTGAAAAAGATCTTGCTGCAATTTATGTCAAAGAGTGTTCTGCCTATGTTTTCCTCTAAGAGTTTTATAGTGTCCAGGTTTAAGTCCCCACTCCATTTGAGTTTATTTTTGTGTATGTCATTAAGGAGGGTCCTAATTTTGTTCTTTTACATATAATTGTATAGTTTTCCCAGCACCACTTATTGAAGAGACTTTCTCCTTACATATTCTTGCCCCCTTTGTCATATATTAGGAGCCCAGAGGTGCATTTATGTGTGGGTTTATCTCTGAACTTTCTATCCTGTTTCATTAATCTACATTTCTGTTTTTATGCCGGTACCATACTGTTTTGATGACTATAACTTTATAGTATAGTCTGAAGCCAGAGCCTGATTCCCAAGCCTGATTCCTCCCTCTCTCTTTCAGAATTTTCCAGTTTGTTGTGATCCACACTGTCAAAGGCTTTGGCATAGTCAATAAAGCAGAAGTAGATGCTTTTCTGGAACTCTCTTGATTTTTCAATGATCCAATGAATGTTGGCAATTTGATCTCTGGTTCTAATTGAATTTGTTGCTGTTTTTGAGTTATATGTGTTCTTTATCTATTTTGGATATTAGCCTCTTATTGGGTGTATGATTTGTAAAATATATTTTCCCATTTAGTAGGTTGCCTTTTCCCCTTTGATATTTCTGCTCAATTTATTCTTTTGTCTTTTTATTACTCTTTATTCCTTTCCTACTTTTTTGAGACTAATTCAATGCTTTTAGCAGTAAATTGTATTTTATCTATTTCTATTCATTTTTAATTAAGTTGTTTTGTTGTTATTGTTGCTCTAAGCCTAACAACATGCAGCCTAACTTATCAAATTCTATGTAAATTTAATATTGCATGAATTTCTACTTTCCACTTTTCATTTCATATTTGGTAGTCTCCATCTTCCATTTCCTTCTTGATAAATGCAAAAAACATGACATTTAATTTCATTTACCCACGTATCCATTTTTGTACTGTTATTTTCATATTGTTTTCTTCAACACATGTTATAAACACCACCTTACAGCATTATTAATTTTGCCTTAGAATCAGATGTATTTTAAGAAAGTTATGACCAGAAAAATGTAGTTATTTATTTTACCTCTATATCTACCATTTCCAGTATTCTTTCTACCTTCCAATAGACATGATTTCTACCTTACATTATTTTTCTTCATTCTGAAGAACACCTTTTTTACCTTTTGTGAAATTCTGTGGGCAATGAATTCTATCGGATTTAATATATCAACATGTTTATAATTCATTTTTATTTTTGAAGGATAGTTTCACTGAATCAGAATTCTGAGTTAACATTTTTTTTCTTTTAGCACTTAAAATTTTTTCTTCCATTATTGTCTGATTTACATTATTTCTTATAAGAAAACGATTATAATTTATATCATTGTTAGCTATAAGTTCATTGTTTTCTTCTTGTGTGTAATGAATCTCTTTTCTCTATTTTCCAAGAGTTTCTATTTATAGTTATACTTTAGTAATTTGAGTATGATATTGTTTTCATTTGGTTAATGTATATCTGAGAAAAGTATTTCCCAAGATACTGCAACTTCCCAGGATTCAAATTCCTCCAAATTATATCTTACCTGAGTTTTTGTTGTTGTTAGGATTTGGTTTTTCATTTTATTGGGCAAATCTAGAGAAATCTGTACTAAACCTTGTGATGTCTCACCTGGATTCCCAGGATACCCCTAGTGTTTTATAAATTGTTAGATCTACACTGTCTATCTGGACAAGACCAAAACTTCCACTGCTGTTCAATACCTAATGTTGGCTCTGAACGCTATACCAGCTGTTTTCTGGTAGGTCTACTGAAGGCTCACCTTGAACATATGCAACTCAGCCTTTAATGAAGGGCTTGCCTGAACCTTAATATAAATTACTATTTATCCCTTCCACAGCTTCTTCCTGTCTGATGCCCTCAGATTCCAGCTGCTCCAGCTACCCTAAACCCTGACATTTACTTCCTCAGTCCATTGCTCTTATTGTTTTTGTTCAATGGTCAAGTTGTGTTTGACTATTTGCAATCCCAAGGACTGTAGCATGACAGTCTCCTCTGTCCTCCACTATATCCCAGAGTTTGCTCAAGTTCATGTCCACTGAGTTGGTGATGCTATCTAATCGTCTCATCCTCTACCATTCCCTTCTCCTTTTGTCTTCAGTCTTTCCCAGCGTCGGGGTCTTTTCCAGTGAGTTGGCTCTTCACATCATGTGGCCAAAGTTTTGGAGTTTCAGCTTCAGTGATGGTCCTTCCAATGAATATTCAGGGTTGATGTCCTGTAGGATTGACTGATTTGATCTCCTTGCAGTCACAGCACTCTCAGCAGTCATCTTCAGCACCACAATTTGAGAGCATCAATTCTTCTACACTCAACCTTCTTTATTGTCCTCAGCTCATTAGGACTTCCATATTCTCTCTGAATTCCAGCTGTGAATTTCCACTGTGCCAAAGTCAGGCATGATGGAAAACATGTGAGAAAAGTCAGTAAAGTTAGGGAATTATCTCCAGATTGAGAACTGGGGTGACTGTGGGGTTAATCTCATGGGCTTTCTCTTCCCTCAAGGTTTATTGTGCTGCCAGTCATCCAGTGCCTAAAAATAGGGTTTTCATACATTTTGTTCAGCTTTACAATTATTCATGTTAGAGGAATTGATTAGTATTAATCAATCCAAGTAAATCATTATATCTGGAATCAAAAGTCCTCTCTATGTAATTTTTTAAAAGATTGCCATATTCTTGTGTGAGTCTTCGAGTATATATTTTAAAATTCGATTTTACTTGCTCTACTAACAGTGCTTATCTGAGGTACAAATTATATTTGCTGAATTTGTTTTTTCATGACACTGTTCTTTCTGAAATATATGGTGATTCTTGCTTGCATGACTATACAGTTAAGGTCAAAATAAGAAACCCAGAGCAAAATTAAAATAATGATTAGAGAATAGTTGCTTTGCAAAACTGGGGGTTTGGGTGGCTCAGAGGTTAAAGCATCTGCCTCCAATGCGGGAGACCTGGGTTCGATCCCTGGGTTGGGAAGAATCCCTGGAGAAGGAAATGGCAACCCACTCCAGCATTCTTGTCTGGAGAATCCCATGGACAGAGGAGCCTGGTAGGCCATAGTCCATGGGGTCACAAAGAGTTGGACATGACTGAGAGACTTCACTTTCACTTAAGAATTTTTAGTTCTAAATATAAAAAGTCAGTCTCTATAACAGTATTATATGTAAACATGAGAATTTGGGGTACCTATATTTTCTACCATGTGTAGTAAGGAAGATAAATAACTGAGCCAGTATTCAGAGAGCGAGAAAGAGGGAGGGAGAGAGGGGGAAACTCCTTATTGCAGTCAATAGTCTGACTTTGTTCTAGCACTTGCATATTTCTTGTGGGTTGTTGGCTCAGTGCCTTTGCTAATGTTGACCAATACATTTACCTGTTTTCCTTTCAGTTAGTTTAACCTGGGTCTGTCACTTGCTACAAGAAGAATCTTAAACTAATTCTGACAATAAAGGGTTGAAGGAAAATAAAGAATAATTCAAGAGAATGTATTAAATGTGGGTGGGGAAACCTCAATTTTTCTAGTTAGATGTATTTTTAAAAAGAAATTTAGGCTCTGGTACATGTTGTATTAGACTTCATTGATGGCTCAGCAGCAAAGAATCCACCTGCCAATGCAGGAAAGATGGGTTCTATCCCTGGGTCAGGAAGATCCCTTGGAGAAGGAACTGGCAACCCACTCCAGTATTCTTGCCTGGAGAATTCCCTGGACAGAGGAGCCTGGAGGGCTATAGTCTATAAGGTTGCAGAGTCGGACATGACTGAGGGACTAAACAAGAACAACAATCACCTGTGGTTTTGCTTATGATAAAAAGACTAAGAGTGTCTTTTTAGGTTTCTTTAGGTTTCACTAAAAGGAAAATATTATCTGAGAGGTCGAACGGGGGAGAAGGTTTTACTTTGGATTTCTTAGATCAACTAAATAGGAATGAAATGTATCATTAAGTATACTTGCTTACCAGCAAATATTTCACTGGATATTTCATATCCTTTACACAGTGATATAGGGATTTACTTGATTAAAATCTTTAAATAATCCACATATTTTAAATGCTTATCCTAAAATGATTCTGCTTATTATCTTAGACAAAATATCCATGTCTTGTCTCTTTAGATTACCAATTTTATTGCTACTTATGGAACAAGAAGTTAAGGTGGTTAATGAGTGCCAAATTCATCCCTGCTAATGGAACAAAGGACTTGCTATTTCCTGTTCAGGAATTGAAAATGGTTAATTATTACATTGCCTATATTCATACAGAATAATTAGAACTTGGTATAGACACTGCCACATAAACTAATTGCTTGCACAGAATTTTAAAAAGAATTATGTTTGTTAACATAAGAAAGGCATAACATTTTCAAGTTTAATAGTTATTAATTAGCTATGAAACTTACACAAGTCTAAGCCATGAACACAAGGCTCCCTTCCCTTAAAACTTTTATTCATACTATTTTTATGAACAAGATATGGCAATGAGATGAGGGGATGCATTAAATAAGACAAAGCCAAATTTTATGACTTGGTTGGGGGAAGGAAAACACTAGAGCTTTCAAAATAAGACTTACAATGAATGTTTATGGAATTAGATTCAGGAGAGGCTGTTAAGTAACTGGATGCCTTTAACTCACCTAAGGGAAATAGTTTTATCCATCATGGTGAAAAACTGGCAGATCAAATGTATGTTCAAATCATTTATCACTCATGAATTTAATCAGAAAATTAGTGTGTATTGAGAATTCTGGCATCTAATTTATGTCTTAGTTTGGTTGGTATGCAAGGAATTGGAGACTCTGGCATATAGAAAACAAGTATTGTTTCTGTTGAGGTTTGGGTTATGTAAGATGTATAGCTGACGTCCTTGCCCTGTAAGCCATTTTTATCTCTTCCTATTTTTTCCTGCATTATTGAGCATGAGAAAAAAAAATCTGTCTGAAAAATATACATTTCGGAAAAGTCTATGTAAGGCAAGTTCATCCAAGCATAGTGTGCTATTTGCTCCCAGGACACTTTTTTCCCCACTTTGTTTTGATTATCTCTCCTAGCTTACTGTCAGCTTTGGTGCTAGATTTTTGGTTGCCTTGTGCAAACCTTGGTGTGTGGGCCTGCCTGTGTCTATCAGATGTGGCAGCATGTCAAGGTAAAGAGAAGAATGACTACAGGATGATAAAATATTTTTTACTGAGGAGGCTCATCACACCAAATCCTAGGATTGTTGCACAGTAGCCAGCACCCTCTCCAATAGAGTCATGTCTATTGAAGCCAGAAAACTTTCTTCCTGAGAATGCTGTGTCTCATATTCACATGGCCCTAAACCCTCCCGCCATCCATCACAGTCACTAGTGCTTGGATTCCATCAGTCCTTATGGTAAGAAACTGCATACACAGTGTGAATCTTTAAATAATCCACATATCTTCATTTCCAGCCTTTCTCCATTGTTAGAATTTTGCTTCTGTAGCTGCCTGTGGTAAATCTCAGAGGTTTACCAAGAGCTGGGCAAGTACTTTGAGAACTACTGTTCTTTAGGGTCACTGGAACTTTGATTTTTTTTTAATTGTACTGTTTCTGGAAATGACTACTGGATGGACTTCCACCTTTATCAGGGGTTGTCAGAAATAAATGAATCATTCATTAATTGGTTCAATGAGCCATTGACTCTGAGCTCAAATGGCTATACTATGATTTTTACCAGAAAGGACGCCAGGATTAGGCCAATAATTTAAACTTAAAAGGATAATGCCAAATGCCATAGCCATGATGAGAAGGGACCTGAAATAGAGAAAAATACTACAAGGGTTTAAACCACACACATTAGGCCTGAATCATATTACTAGAGCTCTTCAGAAAGAGGTCTCTGCTGTCTTTGTACTTCTTTACTATGAATCTATTATGGGATGATACTGTTCAGTTCAGTTTAGTCGCTCAGTCGTGTCTGACTCTTTGCAACCCTGTGAATCGCAGCATGCCAGGCCTCCCTGTCCATCACCAACTCACGGAGTTTACTCAAACTCATGTCTATCAAGTCAGTGATGCCATCCAGCCATCTCATCCTCTGTCATCCCCTTCTCCTCCTGCCCCCAATCCCTCCCAGCATCAGAGTCTTCTCCAATGAGTCAACTCTTCACATGAGGTTGCCCAAGTACTGGAGTTTCAGCTTTAGCATCATTCCTTCCAAAGAAATCCCAGGGCTGATCTCCTTCAGAATGGACTGGTTGGATCTCCTTGCAGTCTAAGGGACTCTCAAGAGTCTTCTCCAATACCACGTTAGTAAAACATAATTACCCACTTTTCTTCCTTTGTTTTCCTTCTTTTCTGCCTTCCAGAAATAATACCATGGCCACTCTTTTCTGATTATGTTCTTGTTGTTTAAAGGAGAGTTACCTCCAAGATGCTGCCCTACTTGGATTCTCCATACAACACAAGGTCAGGCAATTCTTTACTCAGGATGGCTTTGATTGCATTTCCTCAGTTTAACAACTTTTCTATCCCTGAAGTGTACATTATATACAATTGTGCAGTAGCACTTTTGAGCTTCTCCTATGTGCCTGGCCCAAGGCTATGACATGAGGATATATTAGTGAAGAAGATACAGGGACTATTCACCCCCTTTCTAACCACTTAAAAATAGCTGGCATGTAGTAAAATCTTCCTGTTCCAGACATTCACACAAGACCTTTCTTTCCTTCATTCTATCTTACACTCCTGCAAACTCTTACTGGGTTTACCAGGTAGCACTAGGGGTAAAGAACCTGCCTGCTGATGCAGGAGACATAAGAGACACAGGTTCAGTCCCTGTGTTGGGAAGATCCCCTGGAGGAGGGCACAACAACCCACTCCAATATTACTGCCTGAAGAATCTCATAGACAGAGGAGCCTGGTGGGCTACAGTCCATAGGGTCTCAAAGAGTCTGACACAACTTAGCATTTTCTGAAGTGACTTAGCATGCACACACAAACTCTTACCTCCCTGGCTCATTAAAGCCATATTCTTTCCCCAACTTTCAATATCCATGACTGGCACCCCAACTTTGTTTGCTAAAATATCCTTTTATCAAACTTCCTCTTTTGCCTTATGAATCTTTCACTGCAAAATCCCTTGATTGTGGCTTTACTGGTAATATCTGGTGAGAGTAATGCATAGTAGTCTTCCCTGCATAAGTGAGAAAGTGATGAGTGAGTATCTACAGCTCAGAAGAAAGAAAAAGGAATAATATTCACAATTATCGTGTGTTAAATGCTATGAAAAGTGCCTAACATATTATTTCATTTAATTTAGTAGCCAAATATATAAAATATACTATGCCAAGTGAAGGAAGTATAAATAAAAGAAAGGGATAACATAACTGAGAGAGTTAGTTACTCTACCTGAGTACTGAGGGGGTGGTTAGATGCTTTTTGTATATGAGGTAAGTGTTGACTTGTGACACACAAAGATGATGCTGGTCAGCTACTGGGGAGCCATAACATGTCAGCTTGTCTTCTGTCTTCTCTTGCTGTTCTCCAGTTCATTCTACACTTGGAAACCAGAGAGAATGAAATCTCAGTGATTTGTCATCACACTGAAATGCTCAAACTCTTTCAGTGGTGAACAGAGATGTAGATCTGATCCATCCTTCCAAATTTAGCTCTGGCTGTCATCACTCTTTCATTCCTTTCACCCCAACTACTCTGGCCTTCTGAGTTCTCAAAAATACCAGATACATTCCCCTGGGAGACTTTTTAATTCCTCTGTCCAGCATGTACTTCCCACCCTATCTTAAGGAATGGGTGCACTCTTGGCCTACAGCTTGTGCATCATGATGATTACCAGATTGGATACATTTCAAACAAGCCTGTTTATCACCTACAAGAAATTCTTATCTGACAAGCTGGCCTAATAAGCAGTTTCATTTCATATAGCCTTATTTGATACACTGACATGTGTTTGCCTCAGAAACTTTAGCCAGTGAAAATGCTGAATTTACTTAGGGCATGGATTTGTTTATGGTTGTGGATATCAGTTTTGGTTTTTAGATTATCTTTCAATATTTAGACCTGAAAGTCCTTGCACACATCAACAGTGTTGTGCATGTAACTGGCTATGGACTTTGAAGTTCTGATCTCTGGCTGCTGTTGCTGTATTTTGTGAAATTATCAGCTGTTATCAAATAAGGAAATAATTAATCACATTTATTGTAACTGAAATTAACACCAGGCTACCACTGGTCTGCTTTTCCTAGCTAACTTAGATTTTAGGGACCATTTTACTGTTGGGAAACTCTTAAGCTCTCCAGGAGGACTTGATTTAGTTGTGTTTGTTTCTCATATGTTTGTACTTTTTCTCTACCAAGTTTGCTTAAAATCCCAGTGGACGTTACTTGATAATTCACTTCTTTGAATGGAGGCTGGAGAGTGATGGGATAATTAACAAAGCAGGTGATTTTAGCAGAGTGGGCAACTGTCAGTGGGACAAATTTGATGGATAAAGTCAAGTAATTTGGTGACTCCTGTGGGCTTGGAATTTTCAGGGCTGTTCTCTGGGACTCAGTGATGGTGAGAGCAGCTGGGCTGACCTAGGTGATCAAACAGAAACAGAAAATCATGCAGGTTAGTTGGGGGATATAAAACTGCATCAGACACAAAGCATCAGTTTAGTTCAGTTTAGTCACTCAGTTGTGTCTGACTCTTTGCGACCCCATGGACTGGAGCACGCCAGACCTCCCCGTCCATCACCAACTCCTGAAGTTCACTCAAACTCATGTCCATTGAGTTGATGATGCCATTCAACCATCTCATCTTCTGTCGTCCCCTTCTCCGCCTACCTTCAATCTTTCCCAGCATCTGGGTCTTTTCAAATGAGTCAGTTCTTCACATCAGGTGGCAAGAGTACTGGAGTTTCAGCTTAAGATCAGTCCTTCCAAAGAAAACCCAGGACTGTTCTCCTTTAGGATGGACTGGTTGGATCTCCTTGCAGTCCAAGGGACTCTCAAGAGTCTTATCCAACACTACAGTTCAAAAGCATCAGTTTTTCAGCACTCAGTTTTCTTTATTGCTCAACTCTCACATCCATACATGACTACTGGAAAAACCATAGCCTTGACTAGACAAACCTTTGTTGGCAAAGTAATATCTCTGCTTTTTAATATACTGTTTAGGTTGGTCATAACTTTTCTCCCAAGGAGTAAGTGTCTTTTAGTTTCATAGTTGGAGTCACCATCTGCAGTGATTTTAGAGACCCCAAAATAAAATCTGTCACTGTTTCCATTGTTTCCCCATCTATTTGCCAAGAAGTGATGGGACCGAATGCCATGAATGATCTTAGTTTTCTGAATGTTGAGCTTTAAGCCTACTTTTTTCACTCTCAGAGTTAACTTTCATCAAGAGGCTCTTTAGTTCTTCTTCACTTTCTGCCATAAGAGTGGTTTCATCTATATATCTGAGGTTATTGATATTTCTCCTGGCAATCTTGATTCCAGCTTGTGTTTCTTCCAGCCCAGCATTTCTCATGATGTACTCTGCATATAAGTTAAATAAGTACAATGACAATATACAGTTTCGATGTACTCCTTTTCCTATTTGGAACCAGTCTGTTGTTTCATGTCCAGTTTTAACTGTTGCTTCCTGACCTGCATACAGATTTCTCAAGAGGCAGGTCAGGTAGTCTGGTATTCCCATCTCTTTAAAAACTTTCCACAGTTTATTGTGATCCACACAGTCAAAGACTTTGGCATAGTAAATAAAGCAGAAATAGATGTTTTTCTGGAACTCTTTGGCTTTTTTGATGCTCCAAAATTTCCAAATTTGCTGGCATATTGAGTGCAGTACTTTCCATCATCTTTCAGGATTTGAAATAGCTCAACTATAATTCCATCACCTCCACCAACTTTGTTTGCAGTGATGCTTCCTAAGGCCCACTTGCCTTCACATTCCAGGATGTCTGGATCTAGGTGAGTGTGAGTGATTACACCATCATGATTATCTGAGTCATGAAGATCCTTTTTGTATAGTTCTTCTGTGTATTCTTGCCACTTCTTCATAATATTGTCTGCTTCTGTTAGGTCCATACCATTTCTGTCCTTTATTGAGCCAATCTTTGCATGAAAATTTTCTTGAAGAGATCTCTAGTCTTTCCCATTCTTTTGTTTTCCTCTATTTTTTTGCACTAATCGCTGAGGAAGGCTTTCTTATCTGTCCTTGCTTTTCTTTAGAACTCTGCATTCAAATGGGTATATCTTTCTTTTTCTCCTTTGCTTTTCACTTCTCTTCTTTTCACAGCTATTTGTAAGTCCTCCTCAGACAGCCATTTTTCTTTTTTGCATTTCTTTTCCATGGGGATGGTCTTGCCCCTGTGTCCTGTACAATGTCCCCATCCTCTGTCCATAGTTTATCATGTGCTCTATCAGATCTAGTCCCTTAAATCTATTTCTCACTTCCACTCTATAATCATAAGGGATTTAATTCAGGTCATATCTGAATGGTATAGTGGTTTCCCTACTTTCTTCAATTTCAGTCTGAATTTGGCAATAAGGAGTTCATGATCTGAACCACAGTCAGCTCCTCGTCTTGTTTTTGCTGACTGTATAGAGCAGCTCCATCTTTGGCTGCAAAGAATGCAATCAATCTGATTTTGGTGTTGGCCATCTGGTGATGTCCATGTGTAGAGTCTTCTCTTGTGGTGTTGGAAAAGAGTGTTTGCTATGACCAGTGCATTCTCTTGGCAGAACTCTATTAGCCTTTGCTCAGCTTCATTCTGTACTCCAAGGCCAAGTTTGCCTGTTACTCCAGGTGTTTCTTGACTTCCTACTTTTGCATTCCAGTCCCCTATAATGAAAAGGACATCTATTTTGGGTGTTAGTTCTAAAAGGTCTTGTAGGTTATAGAGCCATTCAACATCAGCTATTCAGCATTACTGATCAGGGCATAGAATCCATAGCCCTTCAGTGTAAGCTCTCACCCTCTGTCCCTCTCCTTTGTCCTAACAAGATGTTAAAAGCAACCATAAACCCATCAAAGGAAGAAGATGTTTTTTAAGAATACAGTACAGGGCTTTGTTTGTGTGTGGAGGTAGGGGGAGTGGGGTAACTGGGGGTGGAGCAAGAGGAGGGTGGTATTCTTTTGTAAGGCATTATAAAATAAGACACCTCTTACTAAAATAGTGTGCAGTGATATGTTCTAATAAGATCAGAATAAGTCTTTATCTTATAATCAGGGAAGAAATGTTTGAACCCATTTTGCAGCATTAAAAAAAATCCCATTGTATTTAAAGGAAATACTGAGAGCAACAATCTTCACTGGGTAATTCTTGATAAGGAAGTTGGACTAATGGGAAATGCAAATACTGTGACATGCATGCGTGCTAAGTCACTTCAGTTGTATCCGACTCTCTAGGACTCTATGGACTGTAGCCTGCCAGGTTCCTCTGTCTATGGGATTCTCTAGGCAAGTATACTGGAGTGGGTTGCCATTTCCTTCTCCTGGGGATCTTCCCAACCCAGGGATCGAACCCGTATCTCTTAAGTGCACTGCATTGGCCAGGAGTGTTCTTTACCACTAGTGCCACCTGGGAAGCCCCGTGAAGACTGTGACAGAGATTATGAAATAGACTGGGAAGTGCATTGAAGGAGCAAAGAAAAACCACTCTCAGATCAAAAATGAGCCTAAGTAGAAAGGAAATTGCCAAAAATACTGTCTGATAAGACTAAATCTGAGAAAATAAAGTCATTGTGACTTGAATTCATGTCTCATAATACTCAGCTCTGCCTTCATATATTTTATTTGCCGAGAAACCTCTTCCACATTGATGCAAATGGTGGTAGAGTCAGCTTGCACTAATGCATACTCTTTCAATAAGACACCTCAGTGCTGACTCAACACATAGCTTGAAAGCATGCAAATAGAGTATGCCATGGGAGGGAAGGATTGTATTTTGAATGCATGGTAAGTAATGGTAGACCATTTAAGTACAGCATTTGCCAGAAATCAACAGTCTGGGTTTTCTCTTTCTACCTCATTTATGAATGGCAAACCAAGATCAAGAAAGGAAATAGCTGAGAAAGGAATTCATATGAATACTGACAAATACAAATCACATGGAACCTTTGTTCTTGGTCAACTGTGTCACAATAAAATGAGCTATCATATCATCTCAAATAAAATGTCATTGATTATTGCTCTTTTGTGATAACAAAAATATCAGGGAAATTGAACATGTATTCTTAGAATGAAACCAGCCTTCTGAATCAGACTTTTCATGGAAAATGTCTAGTGTATATTCTTCATAGGAGTCACCATACCAATTATATGAGGGATAAACATGCAGCTTGATGATGACTGAACATGGGTGACTTATGTGGTTATAACTCAGAGTAGCAGGGGCAGTTCAGCTGGTACTTATCAGAAAACACCCATTTTCAAAAACTGAATTTGGGTTTTCTTTGGACCATTTGCTGCCTGAATTGGTTTCTATTACATACTTTTCTCTGGAAGACAGATGCACTTTGTATATAGTTTTCCAAATAATTTTATCATTAAAAGAAATATGTCAGAAAGCTTTATACAAGTGTTGCATCCAATGCCCCTCTATCTGATTTCAGCTTTTTTTTTTTTTAAAGTAGCTATTTTTTTTTTTTTTTTTTTTTGCTAAAGCCCCAGCTTTGTGTTATGAAATCATGGCTCCCATAAAATATAAGTCTATGAAGGAATCTTAGAAATTATCAAGTCTAATAGTTCTTAAATTTAGCTTTCTAAAAATCACATATGTCAAATCAACTGAATCATACTCTGGGGATGGACCAAAGCCAGATAGTTTAAACCATTTCTCAAGGTGATTTTGATAAAAGCAGTGAAAACCATTGACTATTCTCCAGAGAGATACTTCTGTTCTTTAGGAATTCAATAACCTAGCCAAGGTCACAGAGTTGGTTTGGACAAGTAAGAACTAAAATTCAAAACTGTGGACATCCAGGTCAGTGAGTGTTCCTTCTAAAGTATCAACAATTTAGAAAAGTTAAAATATAAACTTTTCCTCACTATGGAGTACTAGATGCCGGTGACTTTTACACTTCAAAGTGATAGTTTTATGTTATGTGAATTATACCTAATAAAAATAATATTAAAAGTACTAATTTTATTTAATCTGTATATAGGCAAGTTAATTCATTTTCTAAATATCACCGGAAAGGGAACGCATATTATGTCTGGCTAATACATTGGGATGGATCATTTAAGCTATTCAGTCAGCTTTCTTGTCTGTAAGATTGGAGAATGAAAGTGAAAATGTCTTTGTTGTAGAATTAATGTAAAGCTTTGGATGAGGATGTATGTAGTGTGCTTGGTACATAGTAGATGTAGCTGTAATTATTCCCCTAGAATGATTTGTAATGACAAAACACTATTTTTGTTTTTCTAAATCTGTAGGAATCATATCTCCTGCATGAGGATAGATAACTTCACTGGAACAAGGAGTTTTTATTATCGAAACTGCTAGTTTTGCTTGAGGATGTATAGTCTGTTAGGTACTTTCTTTGTCTCCTCATCTTGCCTATCACATAGTAAGTGATTAAAAATTTATTTACTGACTCACTGATTGATAGATACCTTTAGAGATTAGCACAACCTTTTATTGGTGGAAAAGATTTCCTTGAAACCTCCATTCGAGGCAGTGAATTGCATTTACTCCATATGTGAATGTTCTGTTTTCCTGAATATGATTAGGTTACAAGTTGTAAAGGCAGGGCTCGTTTTGGGGGTAATTGCAGCGTTAAATGCACCCAAAAGGCTATTAAAAACTGGCCATATCCAATGCATATAATAAATAATTAATTGGACAAATAAATAAAAATTACAGCTCATAAAAGCTCTTCATTAACTTGCCCAGTACTAGTCTGGCTTTTGCAATTAATTTTAAACTCTCTTGTTTCTCCTTTATTAAGTAAGCTGGAATGAAATAGAAATGATATAATTGTTTTTGCTTTCTCGTTTGGAGAAACACTCATGCAGGCTTAGTTCTCAGAGCACACAGAAAATGAAACTAGGCGATCCCCATGCAATACACAAATAACCTCCTTATTCCAGTGAAATTATCTATCCCCGTCCAGGAGATATGATTCCTACAGATTTAGAAAAACAAAAATACTGTTTTTGTTTTTACAAATCATTTATCTCTAGGGGAATAATTAGAATTCACCCTTCTTTTATAACCACTGTTTTGTGAAGCTTCTTTGACATTAAGCCCATTTCCTCTCTTTTAGTGGGGAAAAATTCACATGGGTACACTTCCATGTCCTGATGATGACTTGTATCCTCCATGCCCAAATTAGAGTCAAAGGATACAATACAAACATCCAGAAATGTAGTTTGCCAGTATGGCTTCCATGGAAAGTATTGAGTGAATGAATCTGTCTCTTCTGTGAAGGCCAGCTGATGTAGTATTTCCAAAAATGGACATGATGTGGTATTGTTTTGCAGGATTTTGTAGATCTTAAGGCAGTGTGGTCCCAAATCACTGCAGATGGTGATTACAGCCATGAAATTAAAAGACACTTACTCCTTGGAAGAAAAGTTATGACCAACCTAGAGAGCACATTAAAAAGCAGAGACATTACTTTGCCAACAAAGGTCCATCTGGTCAAGGCTATGGTTTTTCCAGTAGTCATGTATGGATGTGAGAGTTGGACTATAAAGCAAGCTGAGCACTGAAAAATTGATGCTTTTGAACTGTGGTGTTGGAGAAGACTCTTGACAGTCCCTTGGACTCCAAGGAGACCCAGCAAGTTCATTGTAAAGGAGATCAGTCCTAAATATTCATTGGAAGGACTGATGTTGAAGCTGAAACTCCAATACTTTGGCCACCTAATGAGGAGAGCTGACTCATTTGAAAAGACCCTGATGCTGGGTAAGATTGAAAGTGGGAGGAGAAGGGGACAACAGAGGATGAGCTGGTTGGATGGCATCACCAACTCAATGGACATGAGTTTGAGTAAACTCTGGGGGTTGGTGATGACCAGGGAGGCCTGGCATGCTGCAGTTCATGGGTCACAAAGAGTTGGACACAACTGAGCGACTGAACTGAACTGAACTGAAGGCAGTGTGGCAGTGGAAGTGAGCACCGTTTGAGAGAGAGTTCTCTTCTCACTCTGTTCAGTCAGTTCAGTTGCTCAGTCATGTCTGGCTTTTTGCAACGCCATGGACTACAGCACGCCAGGCCAACCACTGGAGCTTATTCTAACTCATGTCCATTGAGTTGGTGATGCCATCCAACCATCTCATTCTCTGCCATCCCCTTCTCTGCCTATGCTCAATCTTTCCCACCATCAGGGTCTTTTCAAATGATTTAGATCTTCACATCAGGTGGCCTAAGTATTGGAGTTTCAGCTTCAGTATCAATCCTTCCAATGAATATTCAGGACTGATCTCCTTTAGGATGGACTGGTTGGATCTTCTTGCAGTCCAAGGGACTCTCAAGAATCTTCTCCAACACCACAGTTCACCAGTTCTTTGGTGCTCAGATTTCCTTTTACTCCTACTTTCATATCCATACATGACTACTGGAAAAACCATAGCCTTGACTAGATGGACCTTTGTTGGCATAGTAATGTCTCTGCTTTTTAATATCCTATCTAGGTTGGTCATAACTTTTCTTTCAAGGAGTAAGTGTCTTTTAATTTCATGGCTGGAGTCACCATCTGCAGTGATTTTGGAGCCCCCCAAAATAGTCTACCACTGTTTCCACTGTTTCCCTATCTATTTCCCATGAAGTAATAGGACCAGATGCCATGATCTTCATTTTCTGAATGTTGAGTGTTAAGCCAACTTTTTCACTCTCCTCTTTCACTTTCATAAAGAGGCTCTTTAGTTCTTCTTCACTTTTTGCCATAAGGGTGGTGTCATTTGCATATCTGAGGTATTCTTCTCACTACTGGTTTTATAAACTCTCACACAGGAAGTTGTGGGTACTCAGGTAGAGGACATATTCTATTCCAATGACTTGGTGGATAGATTAATGATTATCTGTGTAGAAATACCTCTTTCAAGCTCATTTTTTTGGGTTCTAAGAGCTTCAAATGTAATTCAATTATTATTTTTTGAATTAAAAAAATCAATAGATGAATAATGTCCCATATAATTATTTGAAGAGATCTTAACTTGATTAAAATGAAACATCCAGGCTTATTTAATGGCCTTGTATGTTATTTCACTTTGAATTGGCAGTGTGGCTCAGTGCTAAGAGAATTGGACTAAAGTGAGGATGGCTGATCAAGGCTGGAATCTTCCCCAATAAGCTGTGTGTGATGTTTAACTCTTTGTGTCAGTTAGACAGGGTGCCAGATATTTGGTCAAACATTATTCTGGATGGTCTGTGAGGGTGTTTCTGGAAAAGATTAACTTTCAAATGGGTAGACTGAGCAAAGCAGATTGTCCTCCCTATTTTGGGTGAACTCCATCTACTCACTTGAAGGCCTGAATAGAACAAAAAGGTGGCTACATTTCAAATTGGAGAGAAATTCCTCCAGCCTGCATGGGATCTGGGACATAGTTTCAAACCTGAACAGAAATACTGGCTCTTCCTAGGTCTAGAGCATACCAGTGTTCAGACTAAAAATATACCATTGGCTCTCCTAAGTCTCAAGCTTACTGGCTGCAGATCTTGAGACCTATCACTTTCCATAATCATGTAAACTGAGTTCTTATATTAATAATAAATATGCCCCATATAAATATAAATATATATATATATTATAGTCTCACACACACACACACACATATTCACACACAGTGGCTCTTCAATACAAAGCTTTCACTTGAGTCCACTTATATGTAATTTTATTTTTCCAGTAGATACATACTGCAGTACTACACGATCTGTGGTTGGCTGAATCCACAGATGTGACACAGGGAGGGGTGATTATAAAGTTGTATGGATTTCTAACTTCGTGGAGGATCATTGCCCCTAACTCCTACCTTGTTCAACACTGTATATATATGTATATGTGTTTGTATATAATATATATATATATATATGTATATGTATGTGTGTGTGTATATCCTATTGGTTTTTTTCCTCTGCAGAACCGTAATAGCTATGACCTTGAGAAAATCAACACAACTTTTCAAACTCTATTTTTCTTTATCTCTGTAGTGAAAGAATTGGACAATATAAGGCCATTGTAGTTCCAAAGTACAATATGGCTCTTAAATTTATATGACAATTCTGGGCTCCCTCAGAAGAGAATTTTTGTCTTGTTACCCCTGAAAGTATATAGAATATATTTGTTTTTTTTTTTTCATCTCCTCATTTGTTGGAGGCCTTTAAAATATTCCTCTCTCTCCCTTCTTGATGTTCTCTTCTAAGCCAGGCTACTCTGTGGGCAGAACAACACTGTCAGTTGGGGAACCATAACTGGCTACACTCACCTTCTCCCTAAGCTGATCTGCTAAAGGAGAGGCATTTTCTCTTGGATAGAATTGCTAACAGTATGCTAATTATGTTGGAGAAACAAGTTTATACAAAGGTCTGGTGCTCAGTGAGGGTACCACCATGCCAGAGTAGGTGGGTTTTCTGGTATTACTAGCATGACTGTGCATATAAGCTCTCCCTGGTGGGGACTGCCCTAGCCAGCCTGACATGTGTCTCCTCATGGTTGGCAGTGGTAGAGTGCAGTGGAACAGTCAGCTCCTTGGTTATCCTCCAAGGTGAGCAAGGTCAGTTTTAAACAGCTTTGTTGTCAATTAGCCTCATATTTTACTCCAGGTTCCTGACCTCACAAATCTTAAGGCTGGCATTGAAGTCAATGAATCTTCTGCAGCCTGATTCCCCACAGTGACTTCTCTCTTCTGACAAACCGTGCCTCATCATGGTTCTGCCAGCCCACACAGGTTTTCAGAGAGCAGAACTGCAATTAGTCAGTGCAGCCATAATTCAACTGTAATACAGTATTTGCTTTCACTAAGCGTCCTTTTTCACAGTCCCAAATTAAGCACCCAATGGAAGGAAAACTGCCCTTGAAAGTTTGGCCTGTCATATTAAATCACAGAGCTGACTTAAAGTTTCATCAAATGATTGTCATAGGAGAGGGTGAGATTACACAGTCATTTACTTATTAGCATTTCATTTAAAACATTACCATATCAAATTGACATAATTCTTCTCAGGGTATAAATATTTAAATTTTCACAACTCCCATTATGTTCCTTGCCCCCATTTTATTCTTCATACAGGAAAAAAAAATGAACATGAGTCACAGAAATGTCTGTTAATCTCACTTAAGGCAAGGAGGAGTCTGAAGAGGAATATTTCCTTTTTAGGACAACAAATGTCCTAAGAAAGAAATATTTCCAAAACAAAACTTCTATACGGCTCCTATTGTTACAGGGATGTTTCTAATTAAAATTATATTTGGCATTTAATTTCAAGCAAATGAGCTAAATAGTGATGTCATTTGCAGTTAGATACCTGTTCATGTGTAATGGGTTACTTGAAGACATTTAGAATTGGGACAGAACCCTTTTTGAGTATGTGCCATTGATCCTAGTCTACTCCTGGCATGTCATTAATTTCTCCAGTTTACCAGTTGATCTTTCTCTAAGATCAACACTCCGTGGGGACAATCCTGGGAAAGAAATGAATAACTCTAGTTTATACTTCTGCTTCGAGGACTGTGGACCAGCAGAACATTAAGGAATCTGTCTATATGGTTAGGGCATTGTAGGGACCAGCTCAGAAAAACTGACAAGTCAAGTTCTCTTAAGTTAGTTAGTACCCTGAGATTGTGCTAGAAGGATGAGTGAGTAATTTGTCAGCCTCTTGATTTGCCTCATGTACCCATTCTCTCATGGTTGACACCTGCTGAGTAGAAACTAAAAGTTGAAGATTTATGAAGAAAATTCTTTATAACCTGTGAAGCATTTTATGAAATCCTAGGTAGATGAGTCATGTGGCATTCCACATCTAATTTTCCCAAAATGCCTGAAATATTCTTTGAAACTCATTTCTTACATCAATTGCCTATGATAATTTCTTTACCATAGCCTTCTGAATAAAATCCAGAGTGTTAATATGCACCTCAAACCCTTCCTATTCAGGTTGCAGACTGCCTCCTTAATCATCTCTTATCTATGGCTCTATCACATTATTTCCTAGTTATATTGAACTTTTTTTTTTTTTTTTTAAACCTTGGTCACTGCATTTTCTCAAGTCTCCTTGGACTTGGATTTGATATTCCCACACCCTGTAAAGCCTTTTCACATATTAACATGGCCAATTCCTATGGGTTTTCTTGAATTCATTTGTTCTTTGGAGGGTACTTAACTTTATACCATCACTCAAAACCCATCAGAGATTTTTGTTCCTCCTATATGTCCCTTGCCCATTTAACTCTTATCACTACATTGTAAACTCCTGGGTAGGAATTATATCTTTTATTTTTCAAATTACAATGCTTAGCTGTGCCTGGCACAAAAAAGTTTCAGTCAATGTTTGTCAAATGAATAAATGAAGGAAACTAGGAACCAAGACATAAGGGACCTAGGAAAAGTGCCTTCAAAGGTGTCTGATCCTTTAGAACTGGAGCAGTATCTCAGTCTTTGAATAATGGTTCATTTTTGTGTTTATCTGTGTTTGCTGCTCTTTATCTGCCTTGATTTTTAATGAAATCTCTTTTAAAGTTCTAGCCTCCCTCAACTATGCTTACAGGAACACAGAATATTTTGAATGTGCTTTAGATAGAGCAAGGAAAGGTATACCACCCTTCTGGGACTAGTGAGATGGCAGCAGCAATATTTGAAATGAAGAAATCCCAAAGAGAAAGACAAGACAAGCAGAGTGACAGGACTGCTGAGTTGACTAGTTTCCCCTGTAGAAAAGCCTGGAGTTTTGAGGTTTTGTTTTAATAAA
The DNA here is from genome assembly GCA_935064755.1 of Tragelaphus eurycerus. NCBI lineage: Eukaryota > Metazoa > Chordata > Mammalia > Artiodactyla > Bovidae > Tragelaphus > Tragelaphus eurycerus. The sequence goes on along the minus strand of CAKXYN010000228.1, from coordinate 931,891 downwards.
GAAAACCCTATGTCATTATAGTGCCTTCTTACATCATTCTTTTGGCCACATCCTCCTCTTTTTGCCAGGCTGCCTAGAGTCATTGTGTTGTCCTCCAGTTTCCCTAAGAACCCTCACTGAGTGGCTAAACCCTGTCTGAGTTCCTCTACCTGCTATGGTGGGAGCTTGTCCAGACAGTGGTCACTTACACAGGGTGTTTACCTTCACAGCTGCTGAGTGGATGAAGCCTAAGCTTCATAGGGGCAACTTACACTCCAAAACTTAGTGGCCTAATGCAACCATCATTTTATCATCTCTGACATTTCTGTATGTTTACTGTGTTCAGCTGGCCATTTTCTGCTGGTCTCCCTTGAGGTTTCTTGGGAGGAGCTGACTCATTTGAAAATACCCTGATGGTGGGAAAGATTGAAGGTGGGAGGAGAAGGGGATGACAGAGGATGAGATGGTTGGATGGCATCACTGACTCAATGAACATGAGGTTGAGTAAACTCTAGGAGTTGGTTATGGACAGGGAAGCCTGGAGTGCTGCAGTCCATGGGGTGGCAGAGAGTGAGGCACGACTGAATGACTGAACTGAACTGTCCCCATCTCTTCTATCTCATTACCGTACTTGTTTTCCTCACTTCCATTGCTTCTGCTTCCTTTGTCTCTCCCTCAACAATGACAAGACACAACCCTCCAAGGCCTTGTCACTTATCAGTCTGCCACTGTCTCTCCACCACAGAGCTCTTTTATGATCTCACCTTGACTTTCTTTACCAGGCCCATCCCACTCCCTCTGTCCTGTGCTTTAGGCATTTTGAACATTGGTACTGCCTTGAGTTGAACTTGGTCCTTCTGATCTTTGTGCTGTTTCACATTCTGTTCCTTTGACAAGAAGGCTGAAGTATTTTTCTAAAATGTTTTTAACCTCCATTTTGCCCTTGGAATAAGTTGGAAGAACATTCTTCATGGCATAATATGAGGCTTCCTCTGCATGACTGATTAATCCTTCCATTGGGCTTTTGATATAGACTTGATTTTACTGTGTTGCAAATACAGTAGGTGTCTATCTTTCAGTTATGTACCTTATTTATCTCTGTGTTTTTCTGCCCCAGTGTTTCACAGTATCTAACATATAAGAGGAACTCAAATATACTGAATTGACTAGCTGAATTATTTCATTCCTTTTTCCAACTATTAACTCTAAGTAATAGTTATTACATATTTGTCTCTAATCCTTTGGCTACGTAATCACATTTCATATTGCCTCCCGGAAGCTATACTGCAAATCTTATGGGTCATCTCAAAAGTAACATTCTTATAATCACACTTAGTGTCTTTCCTTCCAAAATTTCCTCATCTCTTTCAGTGAAGCCACCATTATCCCAGACTAACTTTTGTCCATTTCATCAATCCACATTAGTCAGTCTTAGATTTGGGGCATTTTTTTCTTTCACTATTTCTCTCATATTTATTTTGTGTATTTTTACTGTCACCTTCCTAACCCAAACCTTTCTCTCCTTGTGACTGAATTATCACCTTTCAAGTCTATGTTTCCTAAGCTTCTCTGTTTTCATTTGTAATCTCTCCCATGCTCATCACAGGCTAGTCTTCCCCAAACTGCGTTTTCACAGTGTTGCTGTGATGCATCCAGAAAGCTGCTTGTTGTCAAATCAAAGTTGTTCTTCTGCCTGGTTCTCACTGTCTTCCCCAGTCCACACCCCTCTACCCATCTCACTTTACTTCCCTCTACGAGGTAGCACTCACCCGAATTTCTAATAATCTCCTCTCCTCAATGATCCTGGCTCAAACACTGGTCCAAACCTAACTGCAAAGTCCATCTATCTGTACCTCCACATACATCAGTATTCTTCCTTTATTCCAGGCTGTGTCAGTTTTAATTCTCCATCATTGTTCTTTCACCTTACACCCACCCACTCTACTCTCTCCATGTCTGAATTCTGATTGCAGATGTGTCAGAGCCACTTTTCACCAGTCACTTACATTTGAGCTTTCCTAACAGCTGTGCTTCCTGAGGTTGGAAACAATGGCTTATAGTCCTTGGTTGGCCTCACAGTGTCACAGTGTCCAGCATAATGTTGATCATGTAGTACGTGATCCAATATAAGTGGGTGAATTATATGAACTTGCAGTGGGCATTTTCCGGGTCATTACCTATGGGTCAAGAATGAAATTTTCTCAGGATAACTCAAGGTTACAAGGAATCAAGTTTTCTCAGTGTCTCCAATTTCCAGATGAGGTGTTTCCTACTTTATTTCTGGAAATTGGAAAATACTAATTTTAGTATTTTATCAAATTTAACTTCATATTAAGCACTTTCACTGATATTTACTTATTCATACTTTTATAATTTCGTCCAGAACTGCTGTGCACTTGGGGACTGGAGTATAATGTGTGAGGATAAAATGCATGGGAAAAGTAGGGAGTGAGGAATTTGGATTAACAAAAATATTTAGTAGCAGATCGCACCTTTTATTGGCCCTAAGAAATGCTGATATATATAGTGTGTATATATATATATATATATATATGTATGTACATGTATACACACACATACATACACAAGGGAGAATGCTTGCTTCTTTAATGTTTCAATGAGATGGAGAATTCCAGATACACAGATATATGAGGCATATGTATATCAATATTGGTCAGCACTCAGGAACCAGTGATAGCAAAAGACTGAATCTCTAATATTCAGGTCATACTACAGAGGGATTTTGAACTTCTCTTCATCAAGCCTGCTTGTATGGTTTAATAGTTTTTCTGTTATAAGAATGGGGAAGATGACATGAAATTTCAGTGTGAAAGGCAGCAAAAATGAAACCAAGAGAAAAGCAACACTGGAAATGAAAAATATGCTAGTGAGAAATTGGAGAGCTGAAACTTTTGCACCAGAAGGTGAAAGCTTATTTTTAAGATTATATCGCCACCTAGTAAATCAGCCTAGAAGTACACCCACAGCTAGAGGCAGAGTCAGCATGGTGGTTGAGCCCTAATCCTGTAGTTAGCAGTTCCTGATACGTATGTTTATAAACATCTGCACTCACTGCAGGACAAGCACACGACCTACAGCAGCATCTCCAGTTCCCAGTGCTCAGCCCCTGCTCACATTCTCCCATTCTTCTGGAGTTATTCAGTGGAGAAGTCAACAGCACACATTTTAGGTATGCAAATGTGTCAAGAATTTCTCTCAATCTGTTATGCATCCTTGGAAAATGATTAGTTAAACACTGCATATTATCATTTGCTTGTTCTAAATAATTTAACTCTGGGCTGTTCATTAGTGAAGACATTTTACATTTCTACTTTCATTTCTTCCTAGTAAAAGAAGTGGTCTGATCATGATTTTTTTTTTATGCAGAAGCACTAGAATTGTGGAATTAAAAACACTAAACAGAGAACCCTACTTTTTTTGTTCTTAAAGCCACATCTTTAGTTTGTCCATGTCCTGTGTCTTCTATAGCAGTCGTTGGCACTGAATTCTTGATCAGTTCTCTTGGTTTTGCTTTCATAAGGAGATCCTTAGCTTGATAAAATATTGCATGGATTTTAAGGCTTGGTATCTGCAAACAATTGGTTATCAGAGGTGGCATTCTGGCTATATAGCCTCCTTGCTGGTTTCAGTTTTTTCATCTGTGAGATGGGGACAGCAATAGTATACAGCACTGGGCTTTTAGAAGGAATAAATTAAACAGGAGTGTTAAAAATTATTAGTGATTAACAACAAAAATACACTTATTAAGAAATGGTAGAAACAAAGAATAGAAACTAATTTTATTTTGCCATTCACAATAGATCAACACGCTTTAGCCAAACAAATGGTTAAAACTCTTTAGCCAGACACAGAGAGAGGATGCATGTATTCTGACACCAAGAAAGCATCCATTAAAAAATCCAAGTGATTATAATTTTTAAAATTTTTAACTTTTAAAATAATTATACTTTGATTACATTCAAGTGCTTAAAATACCTTGAAATGCACTTCCATATTTTTTCTTCTATATATTCTTCCCCCCTTTTAGAAACCTATTCTCACTTCAACCTTCCAAATAGGTTTATCTTTTATTTTAAGGACTACTCAGAATATTTTGATTGAGTTTACCCAAGAGTTCCTTTTTGGCTCAGCTGGTAAAGAATGTACCTACAATGTGGGAGACCTGGGTTTGATCCCTGGATTGGGAAGATCCCCTGGAGAAGGAAAAGGCTATCCACTCCAGTATTCTGTACTGGAAGTTCCACGGACTTTATAGTCCATGGGGTCTCAAAGAGTTGGACACAACTGAGTGACTTTCATTTCACTTAGGGTAGAAAGTAGAGGAGGGGAGATTTTTGTTGTGGAAGCCTTTGCCATAGGGGCTGTCAGTCACAGAACTATCAGTTTAACTTCTGACATGGCAAAATCTGTCATTTGTCTTCTAACAGCTAGTTTTCCTTTTTCTTAAGGTATGCAGGTTAAGAAGCAGCAGTTACAATTGGACATGGAACAACAGACTGGCTCCAAATCGGGAAAGGAGTACGTCAAGGCTGTATATTGTCACCCGGCTTATTTAACTTACATGCAGAGTACATAATGAGAAACATTGGACTGGAAGAAGCACAAGCTGGAATCAAGATTGCCGGGAGAAATATCAATAACCTCAGATATGCAGATGACACCGCCCTTAATGCAGAAAGTGAAGAACTAAACAGCCTCTTGATGAAAGTGAAAGTGGAGAGTGAAAAAATTGGCTTAAAATTCAACATTCAGAAAACTAAAATACTGGCATTTGGTCCCATCACTTCATGGCAAATAGATGGGGAAGCAATGGAAACAGTGACAGACTTTATTTTCGGAGGCTCTAAAATCACTGTAGATGGTGACTGCAGCCATGAAATTAAAAGATGCTGGCTCCTTGGAAGAAAAGTTATGACCAACCTAGACAGCATATTAAAAAGCAGAGATATTACTTTGCCAACAAAGGTCTGTCTAGTCAAAGCTATGGTTTTTCTAGTAGTCATGTATGGATGTGAGAGTTGGACTATAAAGAAAGCTGAGGACTGAAGAATTGATGCTTTTGAACTGTGGTGTTGGAGAAGACTCTTGAGAGTCCCTTGGACTGCAAGGAGATCCAACAAGTCCATCCTAAAGGAAATCAGTTCTGAATGTTCACTGTAAGGACTGATGCTGAAGCTGAAACTCCAATACTTTGGCTACCTGATGCAAAGAGCTGACTCATTTGAAAAGATCCTGATGCTGGGAAAGATTGAAGGCAGGAGGAGAAGGGGATGACAGAGGATGAGATGGTTGGATGGCATCACTGATTCAATGGACATGAGTTTGAGTAAGCTCTGGGAGTTGGTGATGGACATGGAGGCCTGGCCTGCTGCAGTCCATGGGGATGCAAAGAGTCAGACACAAATGAGCGACTGAACTGAGGGTAACAGAACTTTTGGTTGGCACATAATCACACAGCTAAATATGTCTAGTTACCTCCTAAAGTAAGTATGGTCTTTGGAATTAAGATGTGTGTAGCATCTGGGTCATCCCCTTATGAAGAACATGTGTGCCTCCCTCCCTTGCCTTTTTTTTTTTTAACTTCCTGCTAACTGCAATGTGAAATTTGGTGGGACTAGAGAAACATTATGGGCCAGGAGGTAGAAGCTAAGTTTAAAGAGAAGCAGACCACCATGGTGGATGGACCTTAGACGGCCTTTGGGAAAAGATAAAAAATATTAATTGAGGTTTATTAAGAAGTTTGATACCTGGATTACAAAGTAGTTATAGCTCCTCTAATAATAGCTAATCATTATTGAACACTTCCTAGAAGCCAGATATTTTTCTAAGGGTTTTACATCTGTAACACATGTGATCCTTACAAAAACCCTCTGAGGCAAGTGATATTATTATTTTGGTTTTCAAGATAAATAAATTGAAGCGTAGAGGGGTAAATTAATTTGCAGATATTGTACTTGATAGCAATGTTTGACATTTGTACTCAAGCATTTTGTGCTAACCAACATACTGTCAGTTTAGTTCACTCAGTCGTGTCCCACTCTCTGCGACCCCATGGACTGCAGCACACCAGTCTTTCCTGTTCTTCACCAACTTCCAGAGCTTGCTCAAACTCATGTCCATCAAGTTGGTGATGCCAACCAGCCATCTCATCCTCTGTCATCCCCTTTTCCTCCTGACTTCAATCTTTCCCAGCATCAGGGTCTTTTCCAGTGAGTCAGTTCTTAGCATCAGGTGGCCAAAGTATTGGAGTTTCAGCTTCAGCATAAGTCCTTCCAATGAATATTCAAGACCGATTTCCTTAAGGATGGACTGGTTGGATGTCCTTGCTGTCCAAGGGACTCTCAAGAGTCTTTTTCTTTTTTCTTTAAATTAAATTTATTTATTTTAATTAGAGGCTAATTATTTTACAATATTGTATTGGTTTTGCCACACATCAACATGAATCTGCCACAGGTGTACACATGTTCCCCATCCTGAACCCCCCTCCTATCTCCCTCCCCGTACCATCCCTCTGGGTCATCCCAGTGCACCAGCCCCAAGCATCCTGTATCCTGCATCAAACCTGGACTGGCGATTTGTTTCTTATATGATATTATACATGTTTCAATGCCATTCTCCCAAATCATCGCCCTCCTCCCTCTCCCACAGAGTCCAAAAGATTGTTCTATACATCTGTGTCTCTTTTGCTATCTCCCATACAGGGTTATTGTTACCATCTTTCTAAATTCCATATATATGTGTTAGTATACTGTATTGGTGTTTTTCTTTCTGGCTTACTTCACTCTGTATAATCAGCTCCAGTTTCATCCACCTCATTAGAACTGATTCAAATGTATTCTTTTTAATGGCCGAGTAATATTCCATTCAAGAGTCTTTTTCAACACCACAGTTCAAAAGCATCAAGTCTTTGGTGCTCAACTTTCTTTATAGTCCAACTTTCACAGGCATACATGACTACTGGAAAAACCATAGCTTTGACTAAATGGACCTTTGCTGGCAAAGTAATATCTCTGCTTTTTAATATGCTGTTTAGGTTGGTCATAGCTTTTCTTCCAAGAAGCAAGTGTCTTTTATATTCATGGCTGCAGTCACCATCTGCTGTGATTTTGGAGCCCAAAATACACTCTACTGTTTTTATATGAAGAAAAAAATGGCAACCCACTCCAGTACTTTTGCCTGGAAAGTCCCGTGGATGGAGGAGCCTGGTAGGCTATAGTCCATGGGGTCACAAAGAGTCAGACATGACTGAGCAATTTCACTTCACTCACTTCATACTTTATCAGTGGAGAAGGAAATGGCAACCCACTCCAGTGTTCTTGCCTGGAGAATCTTAGGGACAGAGGAGCGTGGCAGGCCATGGTCCATGGGGTCGCAGAGAGTCCGACACGACTGAAGTGACTGAGCACACACTGTCTTTATAAAATGTTTATTCAATTATTTATTGTTAACCATTGTTTTCCTACAAGTGGAATTTGGTTACATAGGAAATCGGGAGAGAGTATAACTGGACACAGTGTTATATTTAGTTAATCAATGCACATTAGCATAACAAAGGCTTCCCAGTAATAAATCTGCTTAACTCTGTTTAATTCAGACGTTCCCAAGTGTACTTAATAAGAAGTAACATGTTAATCACCGCCTAATAACAACCCAAGAAGCTTACATCTCACTGAATACTTTTTGAAATTCTAGGCGAGAAAAATATATTGACCTAGGGGTCAGGATGCCCATAATGTGATCCTGATTTGGTGAGCTTATTTTTTCATGTAACTTTAAGAAAGAAACTGAAGATTTCTGTGCTTAGATTATTTGATTTAGCAAAATAGCACCCTTAGACTTGATGAAGAGATGACCAATGACATCTGATCTTAAGTACCAGGCTTGTATTTGGAAAAAGCAAAGCACAGATGCAGCTAGGAAAAAATCAAATAATTAAGTCCAGTTTTAGATTAAAAGGGCAGAAGTAGAACCAGGGAGATTTTTTTCTTAAGCATTTGAGTATTGGCACCAAAAAAAAAAAAATATATATATATATATATATATATGGATATGCCCCATAAATAATTGGATTCCACACTTAAACTTCATAAACATGAGAATGTCACTGATTTCCATGTTACCTGTGATCCCACTACATTTCCTGTTGGGATCTATCTCCAACCCATAACCCACAACATCCAACCAAGATGTTTTACATTTATCTTGTTCAGGGATAATCTTAGTAAAACTGTAAAGAAATGAATGAAAAAGACCTGACAGCTGATCCTTGGTCAGGTGTACAGGGTAGAAGAAGATATACCAGCAGAGGATGTAGCAAGTGTGAAGGTTTGCATGAAGGAGACTGTGAAATGGTTCAGTAATCTCTGAGTAGTGCAGTGTGTGCCTTCAGGAGATTGTAGGTGTGAGGGTCAGTGAAGGAGGAGAGTTACATGCAGATGTGGCTGGAAATATGAGCTGAGTCAGCACAACAGTCTAGGTGGTAAAGTGTGTTCCATGTGTTGTATTGACTGCCTCTCTGCATAGATTCAAGTTTTTCTATCTCAGTAGAAACTTCTAGCAATTAAACACAAAACTCCTTCATCCTGATCAGATTCTGCACCTTTTACTTTATCTTTCTCAGAAAAAAATGATCAAAGTTAGGACACAGTTAATTTCCTAATTTTTGTTCTGTTTGAATAATTAAATCATCATGTTGCAGAGATGAGATATCATGAATTTTCAGATGTTTATTTAGATGGAAATAACTTCCCCTATTTCTATAGTGTGATAACTTCTACAATACATTCCCCATGATGTGAGATGTCTTCCTGTGATGATGTCTTTCTGGAACTACTGTAACTAAATCTCTGAGTAAGACCAGAATAAAAGAGAAATTTGTGTGTTAAATATAACTGATGCTATTGCTGGGGACCACTGATTAAAGCACTCTAGGCGATGGTGATGGACAAGGAAGCCTGGTGTACTGCAGTCCATGGGGTCACAAAAAGTCAGACATGACTGAACAACTGAACAACAACAAATCAACTCAGAGGAAACCTTGACTTATAAAGCACACTCCTCTGCCTGGTCTCAGGTTACCAATTCAATTTCATTCATCTCCCCTGCTCCTTTCTTACCACAAAGCCCCACTCATCTACTGTCTCCTCACTCTGGATCCCCTACTATTTCCCTTACATCCATGTCATTTCATGCTAAACATTTATTTTTCTCTATCTGGTCCAGATAGGCACTTACTGTGGCTGTTATAAAGTGCTTTGATACAGCTTAAGTAATTCTTAACTTAGAATAATTCAATTTCTTTACTGTAAATAGGATCAGCTATTATTAATCTTGCAGTTTGATTGGTGGAAAAAAAGGAATTGGAAAAAAGGAAGGAACTTGGAGAGTGGAGGAAAGAGACTCCTTCCTCAACTTCTCTTTTCAGAGAAAGCTTCTGTAATTCATGTTTATAACTAGAAATTTAGAAGAGAAATATCTCTCATTAAGATCCACTTGGAGAAAAAGGAAGGAAGGAGGAAAGAAGGGAGGGAAGGAAGGAAAGAGGAGTGAGGGAAAAGAGGAAAACATCTACTTTATTTCAGGTCCTCTTCCTGAATCAGCACACATGCTTTCATATAATCCTCACATCTGAGCTTGAAATCACTATTTCCATTTTATTTTGAAGCATAGAAGACTCAGAAAGTAAATAACACTTTCAAGATTATGAAGCTGAATAACACTTTCAAGATTATGAAGCTGATAAGATAGTGAAGCTAGAATTTTAAGTGCCCTGGTAGTCCAGTGGTTAGGACTCTGTACTTTCAGTTCCAAGGGCCTGGGTTAAATCCCTGGTCAGGGAACTAGGATCCCACAAGCCAAGTGGAGCAACCAAAAAATAAAATAAAATCAAGCTGAAATTGGAATCAAATTTTTAAGACTTAAACTCTACCTTTCTTTCTATGTCAAAAACTCTCAACAGCTCTGATTACTGCCTTATTACAGATTAGGTAGGAAGTCAAGTGGTGAAGGTGTTCTTGAAATGGTCATTCTGGTCTGACTTATAGACCACTGTTCTAGTTCAATTGCATTCGAATTAGTCTTTTGGATGGGAAAGTGTTGTCTTACATACTTTGGTTGGGGCTATCAACATTAACCACCTACTGAATGGCCATCTCTTGGTTCACTTGGCACATGGCATTACTCATATATTTTCCTTGAAAATTGTTAGAAATATATATATATATATATAGGCTATGTGGTATAGACCAAAAAGCATGCATTATACATCACTGGGTAATTCTGATACAAGGGGGAGGAGAAGACTTCTATAATGTTGAAAGTGGTTACAAGTACAATGCTGAGTAAGAAGGGATGTGCTTATCAGATAATGACAGTACAACAAGGAACACTATAATAGCAACATTTTAGCATCGGATAATGATAGTACAAAAAAGAACATTGTAATAGCCAACATTTTAAATGAGTAATTAGCTGTGCTTTATACCACCTTGGTCTATATAATGTGTTTCATCTTTCCAGTTGCTTGAATATATAAGTTATTAATAGAATCCTCAATAAAACAACAATAAAAATAATGGAAATAAGAGTAGAATATAAATGCTTTAAAATCTATGGAAATTCAAGTGGGCAGGTTATATGCAAGGGTTAACCTCTTGCCTTTAAGTTTTCTAATAAACTTTGCAGTAGGCTATGAGTCTATTAGCTTGATGTTGGTTAATCATCATTATTTTTTCTGTTCTGGACCACAGTAAAGGCACACAAACCAAATTAACCAGCACATGAGCCCTTTATAAGAATCTCTTAAGATAATTTGTTTAGCTTATTCACTTCCACACTTTTTAGTCCTCTGAATTATAGAATTCTCCAAATGAATCAGTATCCCAACTTGTTTGCCAAAATATAAAGATGAAAAGAAAAATGAGCTCTCTTACAATACCCTCTGGGACTAATTACACTGATCTGACTAGACTGGTTGTTAGATCTGAATTATGGTCATGAATAAGTTAGATCTTAATTAAAGTCATGTATGGGGTCTAAGAGGCAATGTCATACAGGCAAAAAAGCTGTTTTGTAATAAGTGGAAATTAGTATTATAATACTTTATGAGAAATTGGGCTACCAGTTAGAAACCTATCTAGTAAGATGTGTAAGAAATTTCCGGCCTAAAACATTAACTCATCTTTTTTCACTATATATGGGTCCCTTCTAAATGTTTAGTTTAAAGTCATATTAATTGTTGGGTTTCCAGTAACACAAAGAAAATAATATATTTTCCAAATTAGCTTATCTTTGTTTATTTTCTTTTCCTGCAAATTTATTTCAGCTTTTATTGAAGGCTTTTAACTTTCCTAATAGTTCCCAATATCTAATGTGGATGAGAGACATTATAACAAGAAAGATTTTGGTTAGTTAGATAATACAGGAAAGAATTTCCTGGTAGTAGAAAGTGTTGAGCAGTATAAAATAGAACTGGAATAAATAATGGAATTTTCTTCTCTAGAGGATCTTAAATTTAAAGAAATTTCATTCAGAAGGCAAGGGGATGAACTATGTCTATGTTTCTTGACCTATTCCTTTCACTGAGCAATGAAGCTATTCTAAATTTGTCACCAGCTATGTGGGGTATCGAATGTGGACACACAAAACCAACATCAATGACAACTCCTTTGTTAGGCCCCAAGGTGACAATGTACCAGAAGGGAGCTCATGCTGAGTGCTGGCCTCAATATGAGTTAATGGACTTAAAGAAATGATGATGAGGGTATCAGCAGTGCTGTGATGAAGTAGCCAGATGACAAGGCGCACCTGGGAAGTTTCTGGAGGGAAATTTTTTTTTTCTAATATTTTTCATTTAAATCAGGGATACTAATATCTCCTGGAAGAAATAATTCCCTTGGGGAGGATATATAAAGTAGTTTTAATTTTTCTTCACATTTAATAAGACTTAGGAGTTTACAAAATGTTCTTCCATCTACAGTGGGCTGGTGAATGAATAGAGGTGATTGTTCTCATTTTATAACTTGGATAAAACTGAGACTTGGCACAATTTACTGACTTGCTCAAGGTCATAATGTAGAACTATAAAATGGCAGAGAAGGATCTCAAATGCAAGTCTCCTGACTCTAATGTTAGTGATTTTCATTTATATCTTGTCATTTTTAAAATGGGTTCAGAGTCCTACTTCGCTAGGAGGTGAGGTAGCAAAGGAAGCTCAACGATTTTCTTTCCTAAGGAGAATTCTCAAAATTGGCAGAGTAGGGCTGTTGGTTATTGTTTTTGGAGAGTTAATGCCTCAATTTCAACTATTAGATTTACAAAGCCCAACATATAATCTTAGACTAATAAGTAGGTTGAATGTACTTGTATAGCATGGGTCACAGGCTCTTCAGATGTCTTTCAGCATATTGACTTAGAGATTCATATGCTGTTATAGTCAGATAGGATTTTAAGTATCATTTAATTCAGTGCTTTGATTTATATATGAGAAAACTGGCCTAAAGCAGTTTGATCCTGTGCTTATAGGATGTATGTTGCAAATTAGATATGAAACAAAACAAAACATTTCTCAGTGAAATGTTTTGATTGTATAGAAAATTTACAAAATAGAATGAAAGCCACAAAAGCTCTGACGAATGTTCTGTAACAAGAGTTGAAAAGGAAATCTATATTTTATTTATTAATGGAATTTTAACATTGTTTGTATAAAGGAATAGTATTATTGTTATGACACATTTCATGAAATGTTACACAGTAGGGTGATTGTGGAAACAGCTGATCCATGATCTGAGATTGATTATTCCATGAAAAAGCAGCAATTGTTTAGTTAGCAGATTTCCTGATTTTTGTAGTATTTTTCTTTAAGGGCTTGGTCGCTTTAGAGCACAATAACTTGGAGATGAGTCTACATTTTCATATGAATCATTAGGATGTATGCAAAGGGGAGCAGTGAATTCTAAAATGCATGTGCATGTTTTCTGCTGTATCTTTTTCTGAATTATCCATATGTTTTTGTTTGGCCTATGAAAATACTTGTTTCTTATCCTAGCCTGTGGTTAAACAAATCATAATGCCATGAATAACTTACATATGCAGTATAATTTCACCTTTCTCAAACAATAGATTATAAATTGACAGTATCATATACTTGAGATTGATCTTGAAATGTCCCATAAAGTGTAATATCAGAACAACCCAAATTAGTTTTATATGGATACTTTTCCTACTTGTTTCTTTGAGTGAGCACCAGATGAAGCATCTGGCTTATTTTTAGGGGCCATATGATACAAAACAAACACACAGAGAAACATATAGCAACTTTAAACACTAGAATTAGAATTAACACAGGTCATGTGTACAAGACGTGACACAAGGGACCCAGACTACACTAGGAAGGGCAGCTTCTTGTCAAATAATGGTCATGCTGGCTAATCAATTTTGAGTAAAAGAGTGACAGGGGTTCATTTGTATTATTTAAGTAGTTATTTCTTTTTCCCTTTTTTGTTTCAAAATGAACAGAATTCAACCAGCCTAGTTAAATGTGTAAATTTTACCAGTCTACTATATGTTTTTAAAAATAACCCCCCCCCCCAATTACTCTATACGTCAACAATGAAATACTCACTAGGTATAATATTTTGATGGTAACCAATATGGTCTGAAGGTTTGTGCTACTCTGCAATTCATTTATTAAAATCCTAACCTTGGCCCTTGAGGGCTGCTTAAGTCATGAGGTTGAAGCCCCCATGAATGGGACTGGTGCCTTATTACAGAGGCTCCAGAGGTATGCCTGGTCCCTTCCACCATGTGAAGATAGAACAAGAAATTTATGACTGGGAAGAGAATCCTCATCCAACCATGCTAGCACCCTGGTCTCAGACTTCCAGCGTCTAGATCTGTGAGACCTAAATTTCTCTTGTTTATAAGCCACTCCTTCTGTGGTATTTGGATATAGCAGCTTGAATGGACTATGGCAGTGACATTTGAGTTTGGCCACTAGCTTGCCTGTCTCTTATCCCAATTCACCCTTAAACACAATAGCTTGAGTAATTTGGTAACTTGGTTATGAATTCATTGAACATCTTAACTGATTTCAAAAACATTTTGGCATCATGTCTATTCAACAGCCTTATTGCAAAATATATTAATCCTTATGATGGGTGATTCTTTGAATGGCATTAACTCTAGTGGTAGGAAAATTGAGTACAAATAGTAACAGACATGGTTTGTGAATGAAGCATTTACAGACTGCTCCCCTGAAGCACATTCATTTAGATCAGGAATCCAGTGTTCATTGCTGGGCTTCAGGAAGATCAGAGCACAGGCTAATAGCAAAGGCATAGAAAGGATCTAAGGAGAGAAGTCTTTGCAGAGAAGAATCCAGGTCTGAGAAGCTGAACAATATTTTTTTTCCAACCCCAAACCCAAACAGCTCTGAAAACAATGATTTTTCCTAAGTTTCCTGCAAACATGTATGGTGGGAAAATGTAAAGGGAATTCATGTATATACTTGACCCTCTTAGACAATTTCTAAATTTCATTGCAGAGTGTTGGGGCCTTGATTACAGGTGTTGCCCCCGAAGCTGTGAAGTTTATACAATACATGGTGTGGACACTGTGGAAATTCAAACTTAAAATTGGAAAAATTCTGAATTCTGAAACACACATTTTTGGGAAGGAATTGTGGACTTGTGATATTTTGCCATGTAGTTTCCACATTTTCTAACTAATTTGCTTTAGGCCACAGGTTTGTAGTTTTGAGCCTATTAATACTTACTGTCTTATCTCTAATATGAGATAAGCATAAATTTCTTTATTTATGCTAAAATCGATAATGAAAAGGTTAAGTGATGGTATTTGTCCTTCTGAATTTTCTTCTGTGTATAAAACCCCTAAATACAAAGTTTTTGGTTGTTGTTTTTGACTTCTGTTGGTACACTGAGTTTGAAGAAGCAATAAAAACAACCCAATTGGTCAGAAGAAGCAAAATAACAAGAGTGATGAGTATGTCTGGAGAACTCAGTGGCACACAGGATGTGGATTCATCGTGCAGCACATGAGGCTAATAGCCTCTCTGTCACTAAGATTGTCATCATGGGTATAACTCACTGAGAACCGAGAACCCCCTCTGCTGTCTAGTATTTCAAAGCCCTTTATTTATTTGTTCAGAGGTTCATCACGTAAATGGACTGCTTATAATTGTAGGTGTAGTACCAACCATTAAAGCAAATATATTTACAGCCCCTGTAATTGTATTCTGGTAAAAGTTGTTCTGGATGACTTAGCAGGACTCTTCTCTGGATAGTATGTTTACTTGGGTACTTTCTCCGATGATGCAGAACAGCTTCTAGATCAAACATTCTCCTGATGATACATTTATTTCTGGCATGACCTTTTCTTTCAAGTTCAAAAGGGAAAAAAAAATTATAGAAACATGTAGAGTGGTAGATAAATGTAATATACTCCAGGAACTTATTGATTTATTGAGCAACATTCACATTTTGAAAGATCTATAATTCAAAGGTAATGAAAGAAGGAAGGTACAGTAAGTATGACGTTAAATAAAGTATATGTTCGGGCATGATGGTTTAATTTTTACCCTGATGTCCTGTTCTTAGACATTCTTGGACAGGTTTTTCTATTGCTTAAGCATTTATGTA
Source organism: Tragelaphus eurycerus (assembly GCA_935064755.1). NCBI lineage: Eukaryota > Metazoa > Chordata > Mammalia > Artiodactyla > Bovidae > Tragelaphus > Tragelaphus eurycerus. The sequence continues at coordinate 916,235 of CAKXYN010000228.1, read as the reverse complement.
GAATAATTGAGTCATAGATGTTATGTAACAGAAATGCTGTATTACAACTTTGTGTTCAGTGACAACATGAGCTTTCTCTTGGGAGTGTTTTAAAGCTTAAGTCATTTTTGGGCAAATTGAGTTTCAGGCAAATTGAAAGGTATCTAAATCCTTTTAGATCACCTTGGTACCATTTAGTGTCCTGGTGTGTTAATTTGCCAAATGGACACTCAGGGAAAAGAAATAATTAAGTCAATAAATAAAGAAAGTAAGTAAATGCTTACTTATATATAAGAACATCCTATACTGGTATGAGCTCTTTGATTTGTTGTATGGATTATGTTATGAAATATTTAATAAAAGGAGTTTCAGTTTAATTTTATAACAGGGTGTTTTTTTTTTATTATTCAAAATGCATTTCCATGTTTTCTCCACAAAGTCTTCTTAGATTGTAAAGTCATTGGACAAATTATTTTCTTTCTTTAATAATTGCTTATGGTGCTTAACATGGTGCTTTGAATAAATTTTAACTGCATTTTGTTGGAACTGTAGATGGCTGGTTCTATAAAACTCAAGATTATGGAGTCAAGTGAGAAGCAAAAATATAAATTAATGTTTCATGATCTATTTTGGTCACAAAAACAGTGGTGATCTATGATTCTGCTGCTACTGCTGCTAAGTCACTTCAGTCATGTCCGACTCTGAGTGACCCCACAGACGGCAGCCCACCAGGCTCTGCCATCGCTGGGATTCTCCAGGCAAGAACACTGGAGTGGGTTACCATTTCCTTCTCCAATGCCCAAAAGTGAAAAGTGAAAGTGAAGTCGCTCAGTTGTGTCTAACTCTTAGCGACCCCATGGACTTCAGCCTACCAGGCTCCTTCATCCATGGGATTTTCCAGGCAAGAGTACTGGAGTTGGGTGCCATTGCCTTCTCTGGATCTATGATTCTGGCCTTCCCAATACCTATTTTACAATGGAAGATGGTCTCCTTTCTTTCAAACATGTAATATAACATGTCTATTAATCTGAGTCACCCAGTTTATGACAACAGGAACTGCGCCCTGGACTTCTCTAAATACAAACATTTTCCTCTTTCCAAGTAGAATAGAAAATTGTAACAAGGTCAATGAAAATCTTTTTAATGACATTTTACATATGAATGTTAAGAGAGAGGAATTCTTCCTATTGGATAGTAAGCTGTGAAAAATATTTGTTTGGATCAACCAGCAGTTGTCTTTCCATATAGTTAAAGTTAGTTTGTTAAAGAAGACAATGAGACCAATATACAAAGAGCATCAAGAAATGGAGCCAACATATGAAAAGAGAGCCACTTAACTCCTTAATGCAACCATACCTGAACTTCACTTTTGAACTTCTAGTTATATGGCTTAATTCTCCTTTGTTTAAATTGGTTTCAGCTAGGTTTAATTTGGGGCTTCCCTGATAGCTTGGTTGATAAAGACTCTGCCTGCAGTGCAGGAGACCCTGGTTCAATTCCTGGCTCGGGAAGATAAGCCTGGCGAAGGGACAGGCTACCCACTACAGTATTCTTGGGTTTCTCTTGTGGCTCAGCTGGTAAAGAATACAAAGTCTATGAGTCAGGATACTTTAAGTTCATTTCAGTTCAGTCGCTCAGTCGTATCTGACTCTTTGCGACCCCATGAATTGCAGCACACCAGGCCTCCCTGTCCATCACCAACTCCCAGAGTCCACTCAAACTCACGTCCATCGAGTCAGGGATGCCATCCAGCCATCTCATCCTCTGTCGTCCCCTTCTCCTCCTGCCCCCAATCCCTCCCAGCATCAGAGTCTTTTCCAATGAGTCAACTTTTCGTGTGAGGTGGCCAAAGTACTGGAGTTTCAGCTTTAGCATCATTCCTTCCAAATAACTTAAAGTATCCTGACTCATAGACTTTGCATTTTTGAAAATTAAATTTATGTTATTTTGATGCATATTTTAAATAAAAATGCATGCAAAAACTTAAAAATCAGATACACATTGATTTTTCATTTTTAGCAATCAAGTAAAGATTTATAAACTAAGTGTTTATAAGTTATAAAGTTACTTTTAGAACCCTGTTTCTTTCTAATTATTATTAAGCATCATCTTATCATAATTAGTTTGTAAATTCATGAAAATATTATTTGCTTTGGTAAATGCAGAGTGATTCAGAGTGCTGTCAATACATGGCCACTTGACAGTAGTTTTAACACTGACAAGCCTGTAGCAAATTTTAGGATACATTAAAAGGTGTTTATTTTATCCAGTATCTAATAGATGTAATCATACAAAGGTTTTTTTCAAACCAATTCAGAAGATTCATTTTATGGGCACAGATTATGGTAATGTGTCATTAATATTATCTTCTAGATGCTGTAGTTTTGGTTGAGGTAATGATTTGCAGTTTCACACCTCCCTGTCCATGGTCAGTGTTCATCTAATAGTTAGCATCCTACCTAAGGTTAGATTTATGCATTTGTTTTTGGTTCAAGGTTTCTTGCTCCTGCTGGCAAACACAGACGCTCCTTAACTCCTCTCCACCTAAATGTGCACAGAATATAATTGTGACAGGAACTAACATTATCTGAAATACATTCTGTTTATGCTTGTAGACCAAGGTCAGAACAATTAATCTGAAAGATGGTAGCACCACAGATTACACAAAACAATATTTCCCCCAGAAATGCAATACCATACATCACAAATACGCAAAATATTCATGCAAATTCTCTGCTGGCCTCTCTGTCAACCCAGGTTTACTGTCACTAAATATGAAGTTTACAAAACAGACTGCAGGGCATGCAGATGTTTCTAGTAGTATGTGTTTCTTTCATATATTGAAATAATATTATGAAGATTCTTTTTTATAGCTTTATTGAGATATAATTGATATATGTAAGTTTAAGGTATACAATGTGATAATTTGATACATGTATATATTGTGCAATGATTACTACAATAAAGGTAGTTAACATACTCTGATGGTTAAATGTATGTGTTGATTTGACTGGCCATGGGTGCCCAAATATATGGTCAAACATTATTCTGGGTGTTCCTGTGAGGGTGTTTTTGGATGTAATTAATGCTTGTATAATTATAAGCATTTCTATTAAAAATAATAGAAATAGGGGCTTCCCCAGTGGTTCAGTAGTTAAGAATCCACCTGTAATGCAGGAGTCTCAGGAGATGTGGGTTGACCCCTGGGTTGGAAAGATCCCCTGGAAGAGGAAATAGCTACTCAGGTCAGTATTTTTAACTCACTATGGCTCAGATGGTAATGAATCCACCTGCAATGCAGGAGACCCAGGTTCGATCCCTGGGTTGGGAAGGTTCCCCTGGAGAAGGGCATGGCAACTCACTCCAGAATTCTTGCCTGGAGAATCCGCATGGACATAGAAGCCTGGCAGGCTACAGTCCATGGGGTCGCAAAAGATCCAGACATGACTGAGCACAGTAGAGCATAACACAATGAGCAAAGCAGACTGCTCTCCATAATGTGGGTGGACCCCATGCAATCAACTGAAGGCTTGAGTAGAACAAAACAGCAGACCCCTGCTGCTCACCCACCACACACATACCCCAGATTAAGTGAGATTCCTGCTACCTGACTGCCTTTGAACTGGAACATCATTTTTATCCCTTGCCTTTTGGACCCAATCTGAAACATGAGCTCTTCCTGGGTCTCAAGCCTGCCAGCCTTTGGACTGGAAGTAAATTTTTGACTCATCTGAATCTCTTTATTCTATCAGTGTCTATCTATCTATCTATGTACCTATCTATCTCTCATCAGTTCTGTTTCTCTGGATAAGCCTGCCTAATATAAATAAATATTATATGGATAAGCAGCAAAGTGCTAAGAGTGATCTTTGGTCTGCCTATGTGACAAAGAATCTGGGGACATCTCAAGTCCATTGTAAACATCCACAATGCCAGGTATAATGATATTGAATAGCATTATCTTTAGTGTCCCCTCCCCCTAGTTTCCCAGAGCAATTTGTGACATTGAGATGACACTGTTGGACCATTAAGCTTCTCTAGGTAACGTCTAGCTCTCTGGGTTGGTTAAGACATGAAGGCTCAGGTCCACTAGGGACCTGACACTAGATCATTTCCAAAGGAAATCTCATGACTCTAAAACAGATTGTAATCGGCCCAACTAAACAAAACAGAAAAATCATGTTCAACTTTACTTGTTGGGTTGGCCAAAAAGTTTATTCAATATTTGCTGTAGGGTGTTATGGAAAAATCTGAATGACCTTTTTGGCCAACCAAATTTTTTGAAACATTAAATTTTTTGCAACTAAATCATTTAAAAACAACTTTCCTTTAACCTTGAGCTTTCTGAGAAACATAACAACACTCATGGTAGAGACAAGGTTATTGGTGATTAATGGGTGTATTTCATGATGCAATTGCTGAAAAGCCATTTCTGCTGTGGCTGGAGGAGGAAGGGGGGCTGGTTTGGGAATCTTTGTAATAGGAGTAATAGGAGGTACAATATTTGCCTGTGCGTTAGAAGCCTCCACAATTGTCTCCACACTACAGTGGTCTTCAGTTGGCTGTAATTCGGGGTTAAAGCCAATTGATAAATCAAGTTAGTAGGGTAATAATCATTTGACAGAAGTGGAAGTTAATGCTTTAAACTGTCTTTGACAAAATCATAGACTCAATCAGTGCAAGAAACAGCCAGTCTTGTTACCCACGACCTTTCACTATTATCATTCCCTGTCACTCCTACTAGTATTAATTACTTCACCCTACAGGGCAAAGGAGTTGGGGAGCTGATGACTCTCCTTTGACAGCAGACTGCAACAGTATTGTAAAACTAGTCAGCCTTATATAAATTTTTCTGTTGTATGGATGTGATCTAAAACACACAAAATATTCTGGAGCTTGAAAACACCTTATATATCAGTCTAAGAAAAATGTTCTTTTAAATAGATCGTAAAAGCTATAGTCTTATTTAGGCTAAATTCTGGGATTTGACTTTTTAACTTTAAATCTTTATTAAAGCAGGTGTATCATCAGGGAAAAAAGTCTGTATCAAAGAGTACAGGGATTTGATCCTGTGAGTAATTATTGCTAAGGGACCATTTCATGCAAATTAATCTGTAAACACTTAGCAGTTAGATACCTGAGGGGAGGGGAAGAGTAGAGAAAATTAGTCAGGTGGAGAGCAAGAAAATTACTCCCATCTGATTAGACAAAGATAATCATGGTGTTTTCATGCAGACCAGCAGTATCATGATGTTTCTTTAATTTCCCTTTCATTTTTGCTTGCCTTGGGGTGAGGGTAGGGAGTCCAAAGGACTCTGAGGAAGTATACCTGGTTTCCTAGAAAAGTAAGGCAACTGAATACATTCCAGTTTAAGTCATATCTATTCAAGTATCTCAATAAAGAAAAGATCAAACGCTGAGAATATACTTGTCAGATTCTGCCCACCCACCACTCTACCCTGGTCCAAAGCTCACTGGAATTTTCAGAGTTGCTAAGAAATTATGGTTAAAATTAGAAAGGTTTTTCATCAATATTTGAGGGAAACCAGGAGCTACTTAAGAGAAGGCAATGGCACCCCACTCTAGTACTCTTGCCTGGAAAATCCTATGGGCGGAGGAGCCTAGAAGGCTGCAGTCCATGGGGTTGCTCAGGGTCGGACACGACTGAGCAACTTCACTTTCACTTTTCACTTTCATGCATTGGAGAAGAAGATGGAAACCCACTCCAGTGTCCTTGCCTGGAGAATCCCAGGGACAGGGGAGCCTGGTGGGCTGAAGTCTATGGAGTTGCACAGAGTCGGACACGACTGAAGTGACTTAGCAGCAGAAGCAGCAGCAGGAGCTACTTACAGCCACATTTGGGGTTGGTCAGATGTGATCTATAAAAGATACTTGTAAAACTTATCTTTTTCTTTTAACTATTGTGATAAATATTTACCAAAAAGCATAGTGTTAGAAATCAGTAATTAGTTATATTTAGTGTTTTTCTTATTTATGTGATTATTTAGGACTTAAAAAAAATTATGTGAGTTGAAATTGAACTAATAAATATGTTTTGCTTAATTAATTGTGTCTGAGTTTAGAACATGGAACCATAATTAAATGTAGTTAAAGTGTACATTTACTCTAGCAAATCTAAAGTTGAAAAACAAAGGATAATTGTGATGGTATTGTGCTATATCTTGCCCATGGTGATGGTTACATGAATCTGCACATGAGACAGACCACACACACACACACACACACACACACAGTTAGAACTAGTGAAATAAGAATAAAGTCAATGGAATATATTGATGTAATTTCCTGATTGTAATATTATACTGAAGTGATACAAGAATTTGCCATTGGGAGAAAAGAAGTAAAGGGCTTGCTAGGGCTCCCTGTTTTTTAGTTGCTAAGTCATGTCCAACTGACTTACGACCCAATGGACTGCAACCCACCAGGCTCCTCTCTCCATGGGATTTCCCAGCAAGAATACTGGAGTGGATTGGCATTTCCTTCTCCAGGGGATCTTCCTGACCCAGGGATCAAATCCACGTCTCCTGTGTTGGCAGGCAAATTTTTTACCACTGAGCCACCTGGGAAGCCCAGAGCTCCCTGTATTACCTTTTAAAACTACATAAGAATCTGCAGTTTTCACACAATTAAAACTAAAAACAACTGTGAATATTGTAAAAATATTGCTTGTTATTCCCTTCCTTGAAAACTGATATTCAAATTTTGTAAAAGCTGACATACTGAAATTATTCTTTGATAAATTATAGAAAAATCCAGAAACTGCAATGTTTCTACAGAGCAGAAAGCAATAGGATTTCCCTTATATGGTTCCAAAAGAAAAATTCTGAATTATTGGTATGCTCATAAAATTGCCAACATACAACAAATATAACTTGCTTTAAAATAATCCAACAGACAGAGCAACAGAATACAATGTAGTCTATATAAGGCCTACTTACTCTAAGTACATGGAAAACTACCCCTTTCCACCATGTTGTGTGTGGATGAGTCAGTTTGAGCAGACACATTAAAAATTTTAGAGCACATCGAAATATATTTTTCAAAACATTATTAAAAATGTAGATAAATTAAAAACATAAAAAAGAGCATCTGTTTACATTTTTTACTATACCAAATGACTCTGCTGAGTATATGCAATGTTAAATATTAAGACAACTAAACAACTTTTTTCTAATTCTTAAAGATCACTACAAAATATACATCAGTTAGTTTTTCATCAACCATTTTTGAATAGCTACAGTTTGGCATAGTGCCAGATGACATAGATATAATAGTAAACTAGAAAAATGGGCTTTAACTTAATGTGCCTTCTGACCAGCTGAGAACTTATAAAAATAATGCTATAATAATAATATTTATTGTAACTATTAGTGCCAGATCTGGTGCTAATCCCTCTATATTCATGTTTTCATTAAAGGTCACTATAAACCTGGGAAGTAGAGGTCTGGGAAAGCACAGCTGTGATATAAATGTTAGAATAAGTTAGAGCTTGGAAGAGCTCAAGGTTCTGATAAATACTGTTCTTGTTTTTGTTGTTGTTTAGTTGCTAAGTTATGTCTGACTCCTTTGTAACCCCAGTGGACTGTAGCCCGCCAGGCTCCTTTGTCCATAGGATTTCCCAGGCAAGAATACTGGGAATGGGTTGCTATTTCCTTCTCCGGGGGATCTTCCTGACCCAGGGATAGAGCCTATGTCTCCTGTGTTGGTAGGCAGATTATTTACTATTGAACCACCAGGGAAGCCCAGACAATGGGGGAGATAAAAGAATTAAAACTCTTCTACTACAGTAAGAAGTTAGTAGACTGTGTCCTGAGTTAATTCAAATGTTAATATATTAATAATGGTGCAATTTTGTGGGAGAAAATAATAACATGCAGAAGTGGCTAAACATGATTGTTTCTGAAATGTGGAAAGGACTATAGATGAATATGGATATTTCTTTTTACCACAGACCTTCCTATGCTACTTGATTATATTTTTCTTTAAAAAACAAAGCAGAATATTCTGTTTTATGTTAAAAACTACCGCCTTAAACAATTCTTGAATTTCAACTCTTCACTTACTTGAAAAACCACTGAGCATATACTTTATGTGAGGGTAAAGTTTACTCAAAAGAAAATAGGATTATTGAGGATGACTATTCATACTAGGTGTATTTAGCTAAAATGAATTTTTGGCCTGAAAATTAAGATTTGTATAGTTGTGTGTACATATTTACATGCATATATATTTATATATGGAGAAGGCAATGGCACCCCACCCCAGTACTCTTGCCTGGAAAATCCCATGGGCGGAGGAGCCTGGTAGGCTGCAGTCCATGAGGTCACTAAGAGTCAGACATGACTGAGCCACTTCACTTTCTCTTTTCACTTTCATGCATTGGAGAAGGAAATGGCAACCCACTCCAGTGTTCTTGCCTGGAGAATCCCAGGGACGGGGGAGCCTGGTGGGCTGCTGTCTGTGGAGTCACACAGAGTCAGACACGACTGAAGTGACTTAGCAGCAGCAGTTCTTGTTTCCTCACACCTGTATTCAATACAGCAAAAAATGCCTATTGGTTCCACCTTGAAATGGAAACTCCAGTTTCCAACTTGCATCTCTCACCATGTCAAGAAGTTATCATCTTAGTTCAAGCCTCCATTATCTCTTTTACATAAACTACAACCATCTCTTCCTCACTAGTCTCCATACTCTTTTCTTGTGCGTTAATTGTTCTCATAGCCCCTACAATGATATTTTAAAAGCTGAATTCTGATTGGTGATTACATGATGCATACTTGTATAAAAGCATCTTTGATTTCTGCACTTAAGGTTTTCTTATTTTGCTTTGTGTAATTTTTGATTCAATTTCAAGAATTCAGAGAAAGCAAACATGGTTCAGCTCATTTCTCATCCTTGCTCAGAGCATTCCAGTGGCTAAATATTATACTCTGAATATTCTTAATATTCTACAAGTTCTATATTATATGCTCATTCAAAACATCCAGCTATATTAGGCACTGTCACTTATTCCACTGTGTTCACACTGGCCTTCTTCTTCTTATAATAAATTCTTCTCTGTTATTTTTCAAATGCACAAAGTTAATTTTTGTCTTAGAGTCTTTTTCCTCTGCCTCAAACACTCTTCTTTTTATATCACTGTATCTTTGCTTCTCAAGTATCACTTATTTAGGAAAAAACCCTATTTGGTCCAGTCCATTTTAGTTCGCTAATTCCTAGAATGTCAACATTCACTCTTGCCATCTCTTGTTTGACCACTTCCAATTTGCCTTGATTCATGGACCTGACATTCCAGGTTCCTATGCAGTACTGCTCTTTACAGCATCGGACTTTGCTTCTATCACCAGACACATCCACAGCTGGGTATTCTTTTTGTTTTGGCTCCATCCCTTCATTCTTTCTGGAGTTATTTCTCCACTGATCTCCAGTAGCATATTGGGCCTCTGCTGACCTGGGGAGTTTCTCTTTCAGTATCCTATCATTTTGTCTTTTCATACTGTTCATGGGGTTCTCAAGGCAAGAATACTGAAGGGGTTTGCCATTCCCTTCTCCAGCGGACCACACCCTGTCATCTCTCTCCACCATGACCCACCCATCCCAGGTTGCCCCTCGGGCATGGCTTAATTTCATTGAGTTAGACAAGGGTGTGGTCCTTGTGTGATTAGATTGACTAGTTTTCTGTGAGAACGGTTTTAGTGTATTTGCCCTCTGATGCCCTCTTTCAAGACCTACTGTCTTACTTGGGTTTCTCTTACCTTGGGCGTGGGGTATCTCGTCCCGGCTGCTCCTGGCTGCTCCCCGCCAGCGAAGCACAGCCATCGCACCTTACCTTGGACGAGGGGTCTCTCCTCACCGCCGCCCTTCCTGACCTCCGTCGTGGGGTGGCTCTTCTCGGCCGTGCTTAGTGCGCTGGCCCTCACCGCCGTCCTTCCTCGGTCGTGGGGTAGCTCCTCTCAGCCGCGCAGTTTTCATCCCAATCCCAAAGAAAGGCAATGCCAAAGAATGCTCAAACTACCGAACAATTGCACTCATCTCACACGCTAGTAAAGTAATGCTCAAAATTCTCCAAGCCAGGCTTCAGCAATATGTGAACCGTGAACTTCCTGATGTTCAAGCTGGTTTTAGAAAAGGCAGAGGAACCAGAGATCAAACTGCCAACATCCGCTGGATCATGGAAAAAGCAAGAGAGTTCCAGAAAAACATCTATTTCTGCTTGATTGACTATGCCAAAGCCTTTGACTGTGTAGATCACAATAAACTATGGAAAATTCTGAAAGAGATGGGAATACCAGACCACCTGATCTGCCTCTTGAGAAATCTGTATGCAGGTCAGGAAGCAACAGTTAGAACTGGTCATGGAACAACAGACTGGTTCCAAATAGGAAAAGGAGTACGTCAAGGCTGCATATTGTCACCATGTTTATTTAACTTATATGCAGAGTACAACATGAGAAATGCTGAACTGGAAGAAACACAAGTTGGAATCAAGATTGCTGGGAGAAATATCAATAACCTCAGATATGCAGATGACACCACTCTTATGGCAGAAAGTGAAGAGGGGCTAAAAAGCCTCTTGATGAAAGTGAAAGTGGAGAGTGAAAAGGTTGGCTCAACATTCAGAAAACGAAGATCATGGCATCTGGTCCCATCACTACATGGGAAATAGATGGGGAAACAGTGGAAACAGTGTCAGACTTTGTTTTTCTGGGCTCCCAAATCACTGCAGATGGTGACTGCAGCCATGAAATTAAAAGACGCTTACTCCTTGGAAGGAAAGTTATGACCAACCTAGATAGCATATTCAAAAGCAGAGACATTACTTTGCCAACAAAGGTTCGCCTAGTCAAGGCTATGGTCTTTCCTGTGGTCATGTATGGATGTGAGAGCTGGACTGTGAAGAAGGCTGAGCGCCGAAGAATTGATGCTTTTGAACTGTGGTGTTGGAGAGGACTCTTCAGAGTCCCTTGGACTGCAAGAAGATCCAACCAGTCCATTCTGAAGGAGATCAATCCTGGAATTTCTTTAGAAGGAATGATGCTAAAGCTGAAACTCCAGTATTTTGGCCACCTCATGCGAAGAGTTGACTCATTGGAGAAGACTCTGATGCTGGGAGGGATTGAGGGCAGGAGGAGAAGGGGACGACAGAGGATGAGATGGCTGGATGGCATCACTGACTTGATGGGTGTGAGTCTGGGTGACCTCCGGGAGCTGGTGATGGACAGGGAGGCCTGGTGTGCTGCGGTTCATGGGGTCGCAAAGAGTCGGACATGACTGAGTGACTGATCTGATCTTATCTGATTAAATAGTATACCCTTGCCCATGATTTTTTAATCTTCTTTCATTGATTTCTTTTCCTTCACAGACACTATCAAGCAGTCTTGGCTATTATATCATGTATTTATTCCACCCTTTTATTTTTGTCCCCACTAATGAACTCCTAGGCCTAACTTGATGCTTAGTGCATTGTTAATGCTCAGTATATATTTATTGAATGACTTAAAAACTGAGAACTTCCAGATGTAGAAGTTGGGTTTAGAAAAGGCAGAAGAATCATAGATCAAATTGCCAGCACTGGTTGAATCAGATCATAGACAAAGCAGGGAAATTCCAGAAAAACATCTATGTCTGCTTCACTGACTATGCTAAAGTCTTTAACTGAGTGAATCAAAACAAACTGTGTAAAATTTGGAAAGAGATGGGAATACCAGACCACCTTACCTGTCTGCTGAGAAACCTGAATGTGGGTCAAGAATCAACAGTTAGAACCAGACAGGGAAAAACTGACTGGTTCAAAATTGAGAAAGGAGTATGTCAAGGCTGTATATTGTCACTTTTTTTTTTTTTTTAAGTTATATGCAGAATTGCTGCTGCTGCTGCTAAGTCACTTCAGTCATGTCCGACTCTGTGCGACCCCATAGACAGAAGCCCACCAGGCTCCCCCATCCCTGGGATTCTCCAGGCAAGAACACTGGAGTGGGTTACCATTTCCTTCTCCAATGCATGAAAGTGAAGTCGCTCAGTCGTGTCTGACTCTTAGCGACCCCATGGACTACAGCCTACCAGGCTCCTCCATCCATGGGATTTTCCAGGCAAGAGTACTGGAGTGTGGTGCCATATGTAAAGTATATCATGTGAAATCCTGGGCTGAATTAAGCACAAGTCTAAATCAAGATTGCTGGGAGAAATATCAGTAACCTCAGATATGCAGATGATACCACTCTAATGGCAGAGTGAAGAGGAAGTAAAGAACCATTTGATTAGGGTGAAAGAGGAGAGTGAAAAAGCTGGCTTAAAACTCAACATTCAAAAATCTTAGGATCTTGTCATCTGGTACCATCACTTCATGGCAAATAGATGGGGAAAAATGGAAGCAGTGGCAGATTTTATTTTCTTGGGCTCCAAAACCACTGCAGATGGAAACTGCAGCCATGAAATTTAAAGATGCTTGCTCCTTGGAAGAAAAGCTATGACAAACCTAGACAGCATATTAAAAAGTAGAGACGTTACTTATGTGAGTTGGACGATAAACAAGACTGAGCACTGAATAATTGATGCCTTTGAAATGTGGCATCAGAGAAGACTCTTGAGAGTCCCTTGGACAGCAAAGAAATCAAACCAGTCAACCCTAAGGGAAATCAGTCCTGTATATTCATTGAAAGGACTGATGCTGAAACTGAAGCTCCACTATTTTGACTCCTTTATGTGAAAAGACAGCTCACTGAGAAAGACCCTGATGCTGGGGAAGATTGAAGACAAAAGGAGAAGGAGGCAGCAGAGGTTGAAATGTCTGGAAGGCATCATTGACTCAATGGACTTGAGTTTGAGTAAACTCCAGGAGATAGTGAAGGATGTAGAAGCCTCCTGTGCTGCAGTCCATGGGGTCACAAAGAGCTGGATGCAACTTTGTGACTGAAAAACAACAACAAATATGTAAAACAAAACAAATTTTAAAGATCACTTTGACTATAAATTTGAGACCATTTCAAATACAGTTTAGGGTTTGGAATGTTCTCTCTTTTCACCAATTCTCCATTTTTCTTTGAAGCAGAGCTTCAGTTTAAATGGAATGTGCTTTAAATTTTATTATTATTATTTTTTGCAATTTAGACAGTTAAACTTTACTAAATTTGGTGAAAAAATTACTTGTTCTCAAATATAATCAGGCAGATAAAATTCATTCAACACCTACATGCCTTTACTCTAAATATTTGAGATTAAATGAATTCTATTACTTAAAAGACATTTTCAAGTAGAAAGACTATGTAAATATATGTATCCTTACTTTATATAAGCAGTGTGTGTCCCAAAACATGGCCTGTAATAAACTGTTAGCAATTTTATTATATTGGATGATGTCTCCATTTTTATAAAATAATCCTCTGAAGGCATTTGTAAAAAAAAAAAAAAAAAAGAATTTTATGATATGAATAGTTGGATAGTTTCTAAATTTCCATACTTAAATAATCTTGGGAAAGTCTTGATTTCTTTGACCCTTTTATATGTATACACAGAGACATATATGTAAAGGATGATTCTAACAGTAATAGTAATAACAATGAAATTATCACGGAGTAATTATATCACAGGTAATTATAAGATGAAATAAAATAATTATGGTAAAACATATTGTAAAGTGCAGTACTTTATAAATGCTAGAAATTATCCTTTAAATCAAGTAAGAAATATTTGAGGGCTTATGATTTGAAGTATTCTGAACAAACAGGAAAAAAAAAATTGTTTTAGCTCTAAAATAAGAAAACTGTTGAACTCAAAGTTACAGAAACTTTTTCAACTGGAAGCTGATGAAAGTCCTGATAAATATAACTGTTAAATCTTGATGATAGAAGTAAATTTCATAGCTACTTCTATTTTTTTCTTAGTTTTAATTTTGGTTCAATTGATTTTCTAAAAACTTAATTTTTACATCATGTTCTCACAGTTTCCTTCCCCACTGAGGAACCAAAATTGAGTTGCTTATCTAATTTTCAAAAAATATTTTTCAAAGCATTGATTGGGACTGTAGAAAAACTAACCAATAAGACCTCATGTAGAGATCTTTTAATTATTTATCTTCATATCCTTGTCTTCTCTATCTTATGATTACAAGTATAATTATACTTCTTTATTTATTTACTCAAATCACAATGGCACAAGACCCCATGCACTTCTTTGCCAGAGATTACTCCTCTGGAGAAGATACTTTGTGTATTCCTGGAAATGTCCCCAAGGTACTGCCTCACATGACAGCAAAACAAGTTCCTCGGATTCCTTGACTCAGGGCTGTTTCTTGTCACTGATCTGCTACAGCTATTTCTGAAGATATCTGTGCATTATGAGTTCTGCTGGGCACAGCACTCTGTGTTAATGATGCCAGTCTGCTGCTATTCACATCTCAGGTAAGGTAGCTCCTCACCTGTCTGAAAGTCAGTCTTAGCTCTTTTTACTTGCTGCACCGTATGTTGTGTTGACTGGAAGCCAGGCCCTGCACTGCCCTGCTGTGACTGCCACAGGCAGCCTCCTGCTGCCCTGCAGTGTGAGAAACTCACTGCCTCCTCTTACTTCCATACAGCTTCCACATGACCATGGAAATGTCACTCCATTATAGCCATCACTCCAGGTCTTTCCACTCTTTGGAGTCTGCAATGTTTAATTGTATGTTTCAACTTGACAAGGCTAAGAGATGCCCAGAGAACTGGCAAAATTTTAGTCCTGGGCATGCCTGTGAGAGAGTTTCCAGGTGAGATTAATATTTGAATCAATAGAATGTGTAAAGAAGATCCACTCTCACCAAGGTGGGTGACTATCATCCAATCTGTTGAGAAGAAGATAGAACAAAAGCTGGAGGAAGGGCAAATTTTCTCTGTCTCTTCTTGAACTGGAACATTCATCTTTTTCCTGCCTTTGGACATCAGAGCTCCTGGTCCTTGGACTTTAGGACTCTGGGACTTCCCAGATGTTCCCCATCCCCAGCTCATAACCCTTCTCAGGCCTTTGGCCTCATACTAAGTTATACCGTCAGCTTCCTGGTTCTCCAGTTTGCAGAGGACAAATTATGGGATTTCTCAGCTTCTATAACTACAAGTGTGTGTGTGTGTGTGTGTGTGTGTGTGTGTGGTCATGGGCATACTTAGTTGTGTCTGACACTGTACAACCATATGGACTGTAGCTTTCTAGGTATCTCTGTCCATGGAATTTTCAAGGCAAGAATACTGGAGTGGGTTGCTGTTTCCTCCTCCAGGGGATTTTCCTGATTCAGGGATTGAACCCATGCCTCTTGTGTCTCCTGCATTGACAGGTGGATTCTTTACCACTGCACCACCCCAGAAGCCCATCACTACATGAGCCAAGGCAATTCCTATAATAAATCTCCTTATATATTTACATAGATCCTAGGGGCTCTGTGTCTCTGGAGAACCCTGATTAATGAAAAGTCCATACCGTTTTGTTTCTAAGCCCTAGGGAAAATCCTTCCTCTATTGTCAGTTCATATGTAGCCTAAAAATGTACCCCAGGAATAACCACAGCCTGGGATGATTGAGAGTGGATATATATCCATACATTTCAGAGGTAATTCTGTCTTTATCCACCAGCCCATAGACTAGACCCATGGCTTTGATAATGCTCTTAAGCATTAACCTGAAATTGGTGCATTTCCTGAAATCCAACTATTTAGTTTTCCTTTGATAACTTTGTTACTGTTATTAAAACCAGACTGGTTCTAGATATTTTGAGAGCTTTAAAAAGTTTGAGGTGAATGACTGTCCCAGCTGAATAAAGATAATAAATCTTAACATTGAAGCTCATTTTGTTAAAGACTACCAGTAACTAAGTGCATAATATTTTATAGTGTACCTAACATTTTCATAATTTAGTTATAGGCAATAACTCACATGGAGAATAAAATGGCAACCCACTCCAGTAATCCTGCCTGGAGAATCTCATGGACAGAGGAGCCTGGTGGGTTATAGCCCATGGAGAGAGTCAGAAATGGCTGAGTGACTGAGCACAGCACAATAACTCACATATATGCTAATCTCCTGATCTTTTTATTGCTGATCAGAACATACTTGTTATAACTTAGTTATCACATCTTGTGATATGTCTTCAGTAGTAATGAACTTCAATTTACAGACTTCTCATGTAAAAGGTACATTATAAGCTACATGTTCAGAAATGTTTGAGTTTATTTGATATATGAATGTGGATGTAGTGTATAATCATTTTCTTTACAGGTTACTACCTTTTATGGGAAATAACAGTCTCACCTGGAAACAAAGCTTACATTTAAGTGCTCTTTGTTCTTATCACTCTGCTATTAAATAATTGCTGAAGAATTGGGAACTGTCTAAATGAGAATATTATGTAATAACAATTACAGGATTTAATTCTGTTCTCAGATGTTTAAATTCATATTGACTTTAACTCGTTTCCTCAGAACATCTATTATATGTGACCATTCCTGTACAAATGAGGCTAAGTAATTATGCAGGGTATTAGCATATTTGTGCTCAAGTGATATATAATAAATTCAGGATAACCCTCTGAGTTTTTATAAGAAAATGGAAAGAAACTGATATTCACTCAGATACCACAAGGGTTGGTCTTTTATGTCACCAAGAGGCATTTCTTTAAGCTAACTTTAAGGTCATCATGTTCAGGTGCAAGTACAGGGACACATGCAAAACCACATAGTCCATTTTGTAATTTTGTATCTCAGTGTCTGTCCAGCTCACTGTGGAAGCTCAACTATGATTTGTATTTGGAATTCGGCAACACATCCTGGTGTGTAGTTGCAGTTTTATGCATTTGTTTGCCAAAGACTTTGAACCCCCTAGTTAATAACTTGTCCATATGGAAGGATCAGAACTGTGTTTGAACATCTCTTGATCTGGGAGAGGACCAAGTCAACCTAAAGCATAGAGGTGCTTTGAGATCCTGGAGGGAATTTGCTAAGGGGCAAAGAGTCTCATGACATGAGCCAAATTTGGGGACATAGCCTGAAGTATAGGGGATTAGTGATTCTAAGAACAGAGAGAGGCTGCATTTGAACTCACACTGCCTAAGGCCTTCTTGCTGTTTCTATGTATCCATGAGACCCTCTTGCTTCTGGTTCCTAGAGCTTTTCAGTATCAAAATTCATTTCTTAATCTTTTGTGACTTTTGGTTTCTAACGGTAGAAAAAGACTCCTTAATCCTGAATTTTGACCAAGGCCGTGGAAAAGAAATTCAAAAAAGCAAAATGGCTGTCTGGGGAGGCCTTACAATTAGCTGTGAAAGGAGAGAAGCAAAAAGCAAAGGAGAAAAGGAAAGATAGAAGCATCTGAATGCAGAGTTCCAAAGAATAGCAAGGAGAGATAAGAAAGCCTTCTTCAGCGATCAATGCAAAGAAATAGAGGAAAACAACAGAATGGGAAAGACTAGAGATCTCATCAAGAAAATTAGAGATAGCAAGGGAACATTTCGTGCAAAGATGGGCTTGATAAAGGACAGAAATGGTATGGACCTAACAGAAGCAGAAGATATTAAGAAGAGGTGGCAAGAATACACAGAAGAACTGTACAAAAAAGATCTTCACAACCCAGATAATCACAATGGTATGATCACTGACCTAGAGCCAGACATCTTGGAATGTGAAGTCAAGTGGGCCTTAGAAAGCATCACTAGGAACAAAGCTAGTGGAGGTGATGGAATTCCAGTTGAGCTATTCCAAATCCTGAAAGATGATGCTGTGAAAGTGTTGCACTCAGTATGCCAGCAAATTTGGAAAACTCAGCAGTGGCCACAGGACTGGAAAAGGTCAGTTTTCATTCCAATTCCAAAGAAAGGCAATGCCAAAGAATGCTCAAACTACCACACAATTGCACTCATCTCACACGCTGGTAAAGTGATGCTTAAAATTCTCCAAGCCAGGCTTCAGCAATACATGAACTGTGAACTTCCTGATGTTCAAGCTGTTTTTAGGAAAGGCAGAAGAACCAGAGATCAAATTGCCAATATCTGCTGGATCATGGAAAAAGCAAGAGAGTTCCAGAAAAACATCTATTTCTGTTTTCTTGACTATGCCAAAGCCTTTGACTGTGTGGATCACAATAAACTGCAGAAAATTCTTAAAGAGATGGGAATACCAGACTGCCTGACCTGCCTCTTGAGAAGTCTGTTTGCAGGTCAGGAAGCAACAGTTAGAACTGGACATAGAACAATGGACTGGTTCCAAATAGGAAAAGGAGTACATCAAGGCTGTACATTGTCACCCTGCTTACTTAACTTATATGCAGAGTACATCATGAGAAACGCTTGACTGGAAGAAGCACAAGCTTGAATCAAGATTGGCAGGAGAAATATCAATAACCTGATATGCAGATGACACCACCCTTATGGCAGAAAGTGAAGAGGAACTAAAAAGCCTCTTGATGAAGGTGAAGGAGGAGAGTGAAAAAGTTGGCTTAAAACTCAACATTCAGAAAACAAAGATCATGGCATCTGGTCCCATCACTACATGGGAAATAGATGGGGAAACAGTGGAAACAATGTCAGACTTTATTTTTGGGCTCCAAAATCACTGCAGATGGTGACTGCCGCCATGAAATTAAAAGACATTTACTCCTTAGAAGAAAAGTTGTGACCAACCTAGATAGTATATTCAAAAGCAGAGACATTACTTTGCCAACAAATTAGTCAAGGCTATGGTCTTTCCTGTGGTCATGTATGGATGTGAGAGTTGGACTGTGAAGAAAGCTGAGCGCTGAAGAATGATGCTTTTGAACTGTGGTGTTGGAGAAGACCCTTGAGAGTCCCTTGGACTGCAAGGAGATCCAACCAGTCCATTCTGAAGGAGATCAGCCCTGGGATTTCTTTGGAAGGAATGATGCTAAAGCTGAAACTCCAGTACTTTGGGCACCTCATGCGAAGAGTTGACTCATTGGAAAAGACTCTGACGCTGGGAGGGATTGGAGGCAGGAGGAGAAGGGGATGACAAAGGATGAGATGGCTGGATGGCATCACTGATTAGATGGATGTGAGTGAACTCCAGGAGTTGGTGATGGACAGCGAGGCCTGGCATGCTGCGATTCACTGGTTGCAAAGAATCAGACACGACTGAGTGACTGAACTGAACATGGTATTATTTTGGCTTGGTAAATCATCTATCCAGGTTTGACTAGAATAATCAAAATATGCATTTCATCACAGTGTAATTATACATAAGACATCCTTTTATTCTCAAAATTGCTTTATTTTGGACAACAAATTATAATTTTACCTTTTTAAGGATCTTAGTTTTTAATGTTCAGACCTCTTCTTCTGCCAGGTTTTATAATACAAAGGAACCCAACGAAAGGTCATGAAGGGAAAGATTCTGGAGCTGCATTCCAGCATCTGTGTAGTGGTCTCTGTGAAGATTGTTGGCTGGCGACAGTGGCCTGCATGGAGCAGCAACATGAGGGTGTCCACGCAGTGGTGTAGCCATGATCTCTCAGGAATGTAGGACCTTGGGAGGTGCAGAGCAGAGCAGTGCAGAGGCACAGCATGGATGGCAGTGTAAGAGGCATACGTATAGTAACCAATTTGTCTGAAGTGATCCAGACATAAATATTAATGGTGCTCCTGGAGTGGGTGCTGTTATTGACACCCAGATTCTTTTATAGGCTGATGCACCCATATCTCAATAGCTGTGTGGACTGTTAATGGCTTACAATTGACACCACATCAGTCCCACCGCCCAACACACAGGCATACACACACATACACACACACACACACACACACACACACACACACACAGAAGTGCCCTCAAATAAGAAAGGAGTGGGGTGATTGATCCATAGTCAATGGGTGACTAGGTATAATAGATCCTCACCTTAGCTCAGATTGGGGACATCTTTGTAGAACAATGTATGCCCCAGAGCCTCCTGTGGATCAAGCCAGCACAAGACCTCACTGTGACTACATCCTTGCTCAGTTCTCCCCTCTTTTCCTACTCCACTTGCTTCACTCCCTTATAGTATTATCCTGAAAAACCTCCCCTCACTAAATCACATACACATGAATCCTTGATTGGGGGAAGGAAGCTGTACTTCTAGGGAATCTGACCTAAGGGAACCTCGTCTCAGTCTCAAGAGCATCCCAATTTGGAGAATAAATTCACCCTTCATATGGGTCTAGTGTAGCAGAGGCAAGCAGAGTGAGGATTGAATGAAACAATGAGATTGCAGAAGAGCAGCAGAAAGATAGAGAGAAATGGGAAGTGACAGTGGGGCCGACTGTATGCGACAGCCCCACTCTAGGGATTTCCACAGAGACGCTATGGAGCAGAGGGAAACTTTTTTGTGTTACTCTATGAGAGTCAGTGATCTGATGGGCTTTGGGCTTATCTGTTAAAGAGAATATATTTTGTGTATCCTAGGGGATATTGTTTATATAGATATTAAGCTAACCTAGATGCTAGTTGAAGTTACTCTTATCCTTTTTAGTAAGATAAAATTAGCACAGGTTTATTTTCTTGCATCTCAGATAGTCTAATATGCTGCCCCAATACTTGTGCAAATTTTGAGTGCTTATTGTTTAATTGGACTCTGGGTTTTGCTTTTGTTGGACCATGTCACACTCACTGTGGGAATATGAAAGCCACTGATGACATTAATTGGGAGCTGATCTAGTGGAGTCATGGATAGGTGTTCAGGGCTTGTTTGGAAGAGTGGGAGGAAAGGAAGTGGAGATATGAGAAAAGACCATTTGAAAAAGTTCACAAGAAAGAATATTGGTGAAATGGGGCTATAGATGAAAGATGGCTTAGTGTCTAAAGAGGACTTTTTCAAATATGAGAAATACTGAAGCATGTCTCTTTGTGAATAATAAAAATAGCTCATTCTTTTGAAATTTTATTTTAATTTGAGTATAATTGCTTTATAATATTGTGTTGATTTCTAGCTCATTTGTATATAACTTACCATGTACCTGAAATGAAATGTTCTACAAGTATCAATTTAATTTTCATAAGAATCTTTCATCTTACAGATGAAATTGACTCACAAAAGAAGTCAGTGTTTAGCTCATGTCATACAGCTGCTACAGGGTGGGACCAGGAGTCCAATCTCAGGACTCTGTTTCAGAGCCCATGTCCTTTAGAGAAAAGGGCACTGTCACTCATAAAGATAGGAACAATCCTGTAGGGAGAGAGAAGGTAATGGGGAAAGATGGGGAATACTGAAAGAGCAAAATTCTTAAAGATGAGAAGATGTTTGGTGTCAGTGTGTAAGTGGAAGGATCCTTTAGAACATCTGTTTCATGGACGGCAGATGCAGGAAGGTTGTTAGTCTTTGCGGTGGCTCTCTTCTGATTTTATTTTGCCTGTTTCCTCAATGTAGGAAGAGTTAGGAGTGAAGTAGAGAAGTGGGGTATTGAAGAAAAGAGGAGAGGTGTGAAATACTCTGTTCAAAATAATGACTTCATTTCTTTCTTTTTAAACACAGTTTCTGAAGAGGCTGTCAACCAAATCAGGGTGTGTTAGTGTTAATTGCTCAGTCGTGCCCGACTCTTTGCGACCACATGGACTGCAGCCCACCAAGCTCCGTGTCCATGAGATTTTCCAGGCAACGATACTGGGGTGGGTTGCCATTTCCTTCTCCAAATCAGAGGATCCTTAAATTTAGGACCTTGGCTACTTCTTGCCAGACAGCTTGGTCAGCATCCATCTGTCCTCTGGTTACTTTCTTAGTGATCCCCAAATTCTCTCCTTCATGAGGCTTGGGTTCCCTTTCACTGCCAAATTTCATGAAAACAGAGGAATGTCTCTTTCTGAAGAATCCCACTAAGGACATATGGGAATTAAAACAAGGTTTTAAGGTGGCCACGGGGTAAATGGAAGCATTTCATGTGCCTCGTTAAAACAAAATACCACAATTGAGGAAAAATGAACTATTAAAACAAATTGTCTGAGACCTCACCCCGGGAAGTTTTATTTGCTTACAGATTAAGCGGGTCTTTTTATTTTCTTGGAGAAAGACATGCTTGTAAAAGTGTTTTATGTATAGTTTAAGTGCCATTAATGTGGTGTCACAGGAAAGTGTGAGTCGCTTTGTAAATGTTCTCTGAATCCTTCCTTCTTGCTTCCTGTCAAGAGAAAGGACTGTGGACACAGTGAGGGAAAGGGAAGATGGGATGAACTGATAAAGTAGCATTGACATATATACACTTATGGGTAAAGCAGATAGCTAGTGGGAAGCTGGATAACACAGGCAGCCTGCCCGGCACTCTGTGGGGTGGGATTGGGGGGTGGGAGGGAAGCTCAATAGGGAGGGGGTGTATATATGTAGCTATGATTGATTTGTTATGTTATGTGGCAAAAACCAACACAACATTGTAAAGCATCTATCTTCCAATTAATTTTAAAAGTGTCTTCACCTACTGATCCATTAATGCCAAAGATGTTCAAATATCTAAACATATGCACTATGAACCTGTTGAAAATTTGGCAAACAATGCAATCATTCCTTTTGCTACTCATATTTTCAGTTTTGAAGCATTCTTGATATAAGCTCTTGTACATATTAGTCTGAATGCCAGCACATTTTTGGTGTCATTTCTAAACTAAAACACACAACCATTCTGAGAAGGAAACAAAAGTTACCAAAGTTTTTGCCTCACATATTTAAATGACCAACTCTATTTAACCAGTGACAAATTTTCTCAAGGGTGTTCTAAAAGCCACTTGGCTCTTTCATGTTTAAATGTAATTTCTAGCAAAACTAGTTAATCAGTGTGCACTTGTGAACCTAACCATAAAAATGCATTCTTATAACCTTCCTTCTTTGCATCTACTGCCAGAGTCTATACATCTTGCTTGACTGTGAGAGACAATCATAGCCTTTAAATTTCCTTGTAGTTGTCTCTTGCTAATTTCCTATTTGTGGCATTTCCATAACTCAGCTTTCACTCTTTCATGCAATATCTCCATTTTTCAGAATAAAATTAAGATTTCACAACTGTGTGCTGACCTAGTAGGGTGTACACACAGGTGATACTGAACCAATGCACTTAAAGAAATATTTATGAGGCAACTATTAAAAATAATGTTGAAGGTATACATCTATTGCTGTGAAGATATGTGGAATATGTTAAGAGACAAAAGTAGATTACTTAAGAGTATACATGGTGTGATTTCACTTTACATATGATTGTCTTTAAGTAGTTTAGAAGGATTAGTATCAAAATGTTAACTGGTTATCTCTGGTGGCATGGTAGTAATGCAAATTCCTTTGAATTTTATTCACCAATAAAAATATTTTACTCATTTAATATAAAGCATGGGGATGCAAAGAATAGTTTTCCTTTCCATACGGTCCTTCATTTCTTGGAATTTTAAGTAATCCAGAAATCTGTGGGTAGGGTGCCTGTCAGTACTCATTATTTTATTTTTTCAGGTTAGCATGATGTAAGAGCTTATTTATCTCTGTGAATGTATGCAACTCACCTAACTTGTGTGTACTTCAGTTTCCTTACCTATAAAATGGGACAATAATGGTACCTAAATCAAAGGATTGACATGAGAACTTAATAAATGTAAAAGGCTTAGATCCATACACAGTGGCTGTTTTTCTTTTTTTTTTTTTTTTTTTATTCTTGTGTATTTAATCTTGACACTTTAAACAATATGCTAAAACCTGAAACTAACACACAGAAGAATGTAGAATCAATACCTGTTCACAGTTTAGTGGAAGAGATAGATAAAGTAGATGATTACTATAAGCATGTTGTTTGCTACAGAGAATGTTACTGGAATGTTTAAGAGGGGCAGGCAACCCAAAGCAGAAGGCTTCCTCTGAAAAGTAACGTCACAGAAATGGAAGATTCCTCTTAGGAAGATCGAATTCCAGTTATGTGGGCCAAGATCCAAAGCCAGAGGTTAACAACACTGGTTTCTTCTTTCCATCTCCAATGTAGCATGCTGTGAAATTTATCTTTTAATTCTGCTTTAAAGATCCCAGTTTCTGTATCCACTTCTAGTATTTTATGTGATGGAGACATTAAATGCTTCCTGTCTTCTAGGAGCTATGGAGAAATTATATTTTTTTTATAAAGCACACTGAAAACTCATTTGTAAAATCTCCATTGGGAATAGAATGATTAATCCTTGAATAAGTAACTTTATAAGCCAAAGGAAAAAAGACAAATTTTAGAAAGCTAATCTGTAAATCCCAGCTTTGGCTTTTATTGACCATTTATTAGACTTTTCTTTAAAAGGGGAATTTTTAAGGTCTTAAATGGAAACCTTTGAATAAAAGGAGATAAAGAAGGCAAAACTAATTTTTGCATGCACTGAGATAGCATTTAATAGTTTAATTAAGATGCAGATTAAGTAGTAGATATAAAACCTTACTATTCTGGGTTCTAACTGGGGAGTTAAGAAGATTGTATTTTAATTTTGAGCAAACAGATGCAAACAAAGGAAATCTTAGTTGATAAAGAGTGGTGTTGCCAGATTGGTAAATTACCTGTAGTATGTACAATTGTCCTTTGACCCTTTTTTTTTGTAACTTCAGAGCTTTCAAAAAAAATTTGTAGTTCATATCTAATATATTTTTGAGGTCTTTCATAATTTCAGAAATAGCAAAAAAGTAAACTTCAGAGATTTCCCTTTAACTATAATTGGCTACAAATTATTTTATTTATAGATAGATACTTACATGGTTAGTCCCTAACTTTTTTCAAATTTTTTCCTTGTCTTCAAACACATAATAAATTTATAATCTTAACCATTTTAAGTGTATGATTCAGTTATATTGCATATAATCATATTGTGCAAACATCACTACCATTCATCTGCAGAGCTCTTTACATTCTGCAAAACAAAGTTCTATATTCATTAAATAATAACTCCCCATTTACTTCTCTCCCTAGTTCTTTCACTTTTAGAGTGCGTTCTGATTTTTTAAAAAATCTGAACTACAATTTATAATAGAAAGAACACAGCAAGTAATGATTGAATTCTTATATCACAAAAAAGCTCATTTATAGAGGGCTTCCCTGGTGGTAAAGAATCCAGTGGTAAAGAATCCACCTGCCAATGCAGGAGATGTGGCTTTGATCCCTGACCTGGGGAGATCCCCTGGAGAAGGAAATGGCAACCGGCTCCAGTTCTGGCCTGGGAAGTCCCATGGACAGAGGAATCTGGAAGGCTATAATCCAAGGGGTTGCAAAGTGTCAGACACAACTTAGCGACTAAACCACCTATTTGCAGACTATTTCACAGTCCTATTAGAGATAAGCAATAGGCTGAAATTTGCAGTGAATGTAAGATACTCATACAAAACCTCACTTTATTGGGTGCACAATGATCTTTAGGCAAAATTTGAAAATGGACAAAGTTTGTGTTTAATGGCTGCCATGCCTTTTGTTGTGTTTACCTCTTATATTTGGGTGCTTTTCTCTCCAGCTCCTAAGCATTTATTCCCCTGATGCCATCCTAAGTCTGAATGTCAGTGCCTCACACAGGTCTATATCACTATCAGTACGTCCTTATGTATGTTTTGTTTGGAGATTTTCAGAAGTGGAGAAGGGGATATTTTGGTATAAAATACCAAACAGGCTTGAAGAATACCTTCTAACAATATTTACATGTTGTTTTTCACATTCTTAGAACTCATGGGAGAATTCAGAGGCAGTATTATTATTATTATTGGCAGATTCCCCCGTGGCTCAAACGATAGAGTGTGCCTGCAATGCAGGAGACCCAGGTTCAATCCCTGGGTCGGGAATATCCCCTGGAGAAGGAAATGGCAACCCACTCAAGCATTCTTGCCTGAAAAATCCCATGGATGGAGGAGCCTGTCAGGCTACAGTCCATGGGGTCACAAAGAGCTGGACATAACTGAATCACTTTACCTTATTATTAACACATCACTAAAAAAAGTGTAAAAGATAGATTTCATCACACCACGCAAAATATCAAATGAAAAACATTTGCAAGTAATGTACTAGTGATGAGATTCATTACAGTCTAGGCTCCTTATCAGCCATTTTTCAGATGCCAACTTTGTGACATATAGAGAAACTGCTCTGTTATTGAACTTAAAACATATTAAATTGCATTTGTTACAGTTGGATTACAGGTACAGAACTTAAATTTCCTCTAGTCAGAATCTCAGTTTACTTTCTCTATTCATTATCCTTTTCATGTTTAATACTTGAGGAACTTCGGCCTGAGATGGGGCTGGGAGGGTGGTGAAAGTTTAAATTGTAGAGATTTTGGATGAGGAAGGATGATTGCAAACCTTGCCTCCTTCTATGGGAGATTCATATAGAAGGATCTATATCTAATAGTCCTCATTGTACTCATGATCATTAGATTCTCATATATACTGTCAGATAAGATGGTAGGGACATTATTTTGTAGGCCAATAGTCATCCAAATAATATTTTATTTTCTATATTAAAATTCACATTGTCATTATTTCCAGGGAGAATTTCAAGCTTTCTAGTGTGTGTTCTCAACTATCACTGATTATAAAATTTCTAACTCAGGAAGTTTGATTTGCTGGAAAGGTAACTGTCATTTATTTTTGTGGTGTGAGTGCTTGCTCTGTGGCAAAATTTGGGTAGTAGTAGTTTGCCCTGGGATCTCTGGCAGCATGTAAACTTCCTTGGTGGCTCAGATGGTAAAGAATCTGCATGCACTGCTGGAGACCCGGCTTCCATCTCTGGGTTGGGAAGATCCCCTGAAGAAGGGAATGGCTATCCACTCTGGTATTCTTGCCTGGAAAATTCCATGGACAGAGGAGCCTGATGGGTTTCAGTCCATGGGGTCACAAGGAATCAGATACAACTTAGCAAATAATACTTAAACATCTTTGGGGAATGCAGAAAGAGATAAATTCTCTTAGAATTCAAATGTTGAAGATTTGGGCAATTCCCACTGTTTCCTCACATACCCTCTAAGTGACAGAGGTTGGGATAAACTCATAATAAAAGAACAGATTTTCTGATCCGGTTACTACATTTATTCTATTCAGTTCTGCTCTCTTTGCCTCTTCTTCTGTAGCAGGAGAACTGCTGCTTACCTCTGATGACTCCTTGAAAGTTAGCTCTTACTTGAAGGTCATCCCTCAGCTGACTGCTACCTTTTCTTGCTGGCTAGGACATCTCAGCCAATGCTTTTGTTCTGGAAAGAAATCATGCAACTGTTTTTACAGCATATTTTGTCTGGTAATTAAAATAACAAGTATTATGCCCACAAATCTGTTCCATTTATTATAGCATACTATTTCAATAATATTTCAGTTCCCAAAGGTTATTCCTATGCTGACTACTATGCTGAAGCATACGATTTACTTTCATACTTGGAGAACAGTGTCTGTTATGGGTTAGATGGTTGGAAGGCATATTTTTGAGTAACGCTAACTCTTTTCTTCTTACTCTTTTATTTTAATCATGCTGCCCTTGGTTTAAAACTGTGACATCTTCACGTCAGTAATTCTTATAGGTAAAATGCCAAGTTACCCTTTTCAGCTCAAAACATTGCCGTAGGATAAAACTAAATCGAGGTTAAAGAAACAATGTAAAAGTAAATCAGAATAGACATTTACAGGGAAGAAATAATATTTTTATTGAATGGCCTACAGCAGCAGTAATGTTCAGAAATGGAAAAATGCCATCCTAAGGAGAATAGACAAATAATAGGAGACTCAGTTTGAAGAACCAAATACTTGTAATTCGTAAATTTTCTCAATGTTGTAAAACTATTGTTTAATGAAAGAGAGAGGCAATTACACCTTTATATACTAAGTCTGGTCCATTTTAACAAAAGAAAATAGAAATATGTGATAAAACTGATCAGTTTAAGCAGCTGTTCAAATTTATTAGTCTTATGTATCTTTACCCTCAATATATTTGATTTCTCTATATATTTGGTATTTGTTATTTATCTCAATTAACGGTGAATAATAAAGTCTTTGGTCATAGATTATGATTTTATCTACCCACCTATTAGTAGAAGCTGATTTCTTTTCTAATCATTCAGTTTTGCGGTTGTAATAGTCACCCTGTGGATTTACATCTAGGGAAGATGGGTTATATAGAGCGATAGGAACAATTAAATTAAAAAAAATCTGTTGTTATTATGCCCTATTGTAGTTACTGGAAATATTAATTTCAGAGTTATTTGATACAGTTACAGTGAACCATTCTATGAGTCATCTGGAATATTCAGGCAAAACCTAAAAAAACTCTTTGCAAAAAGTCTTGCATTTAAGCCTGAGTCTGGATCTACATATTGGTTGCATTTAATGACAGTTTATATTGATTATAAATTGATTAAATTGATGACAGACTATATTGATTATATTCTTTGTAGCTAAGATGGAGAAGCTCTATGCAGTCAGCAGAAATAAGACTGAGAGCTGACTGTGGCTCAGATCGTGAACTCACTGTCAAATTCAGACTTAAACTGAAGAAAGAAGGGAAAACCACTAGACCATTCAGGTATGACCTAAATCAAATCCCTTACCATTATACAGTGAAAGTGACAAATAGATTCAAAGGATTAGATCTCATAGACAGAGTGCCTGAAGAAATATGGATAAAAGTTCCTGACATTGTACAGGAGACAGGAATCAAGATTATCCCCAAGAAAAAGAAATGCAAACAGCAAAATGATTGTCTGAGGAAGCCTAACAAATAGCTGTGAAAAGAAGAGAAGTGGAAGGCAAAGGAAAAAAGGAAATATATGCCCATTTGAATGCAGAGTTCCAAAGAGTAGCAAGGAGAAATAAGAAAGCCTTCCTCAGCGATCAATGAAAAGAAATAGAGGAAAACAATAGAATGGGAAAGACTAGAGATCTCTTCAAGAAAATTAGAGATAATAAGGGAACGTTTAATGCAAAGATGGACACAATAAAGGACAATAATTGTATGGATCTAACAGAAGCAGAAGATGTTAAGAAGAGGTGGCAAGAATACAGAGAACTATACAAAAAGGATCTTCACAACCCAGATAATCACGATGGTATGATCACTCACCTAGAGCCAGACATCCTGGAAAGTGAGTCAAATGGGCCTTAGGAAGCATCACTATGAACAAAGCTAGTGGAGGTAATGGAATTCCAGTTGAGCTATTTCAAATACTGAAAGATGATGCTGTGAAAATGCTGCACTCAATATATCAGCAAATTTCTAAAACTCAGCAGTGGCCATAGGACTGGAAATAGTCAGTTTTCATTCCAATCCCAAAGAAAGGCAATGCCAAAGGATATTCAAAGTACCACACAATTGTTACACCCTAGCAAAGTAATGCTCAAAATTCTCCAGGCTTCAAGAGTACATGAACCTTGAACTTCCAGATGTTCAAGCTGGATTTAAAAAAGGTAGAGGAACCAGAGATTAAATTGCCAATGTCTGTTGGATCATTGGAAAAGCGAGAGAGTTCCAGAAAAGCACTTACTTCTGCTTTATTGACTATGTTAAAGCTTTTGACTGTGTGAACCACAACAAATTGTGGAAAATTCTGAAAGAACTGGGAATACTAGACCACCTGACTTGTCTCCTGAGAAATCTGTATGCAGGTCAAGAAGTAACAATTAGAACTGGACATGGAACAACAAGAATGGTTCCAAGTCAGGAAAGGAGTACGTCAAGTCTATATATTGTCAGCCTGCTTATTTAACTCTTATGCAGAGTACATCATGAGAAATGCCAGACTGGATGAAGCACAAGCTGGAATCAAGATTGCCAGGAGAAATATCAATAACCTTAGATACACAGATGACACCATGCTTATGACCAAAAGTGAAGAAGAACTAAAGAGCTTCTTGATGAAAGTGAAAGAAGAGAGTGAAAAAATTGTCTTAAAGCTCAAAATTCAGAAAACTGAGATCATTGCATCTGGTCCCATCACTTCATGGCAAATAGATGGGGAAGCAATGGAAAGAGTGACAGACTTTATTTTTTTGGACTCCAAAATCAGTGCAGTTGGTGACTGTAGCCATGAAATTAAAAGACACTTGCTCTCTTGGAAGAAAAGATATTACCAACCTAGACAGTATATTAAAAAGCAAAAACATTACTTTGCCAACAAAGGTCTGTCTAGTCAAAGCTATGGTTTTTCCAGTAGTCATGTATGGATGTGAGAGTTGGACTATAAAGAAAGCTGAGTGCTGAAGAACTGATGCTTTTGAACTGTGGTGTTGGAAGAGACTCTTGAGAGTCTCTTGCACTACAAGGAGATCCAACCAGTCCATCCTAAAGGAAATCAGCCCTGAATATTCATTGGCAGGACTGATGCTTAAGCTGAAACTCCAATACTTTAGGCACCTAATGCAAAGAACTGACTACTTTGAAAAGACCCTGATGCTGGGAAAGATTGAAGGTGGGAGGAGAAGGGGATGACAGAGGATGAGATGGTTGGATGGCATCACCGACTCAATGAACATGAAGTTGAGTAAACTCTAGGAGTTGGTTATGGACAGGGAAGCCTGGCGTGCTGCAGTCCATGGGGTTGCTAAGAGTCAGACATGACTGAGTGACTGAACTGAACTGAATATGACAGTTTACCAACTATTAATTTTGTAAACCTTGATTTATTATCCTAAAATGACTGAAAGGGTTTGTGGGCTCTGCTTTTAACAGAAATAACCAAGTAACTATTTGCAGGTACAGATGCTCAGTCAGTACTCAGACTCAGCACACAAGCTGAAAAACTGATAACCATGTACTTTTGTGATTTACTAAAAAGTACCTAAAAGCCTGTTCCTTTCTTTTCTAGTTTCTTCTCTCTCTTTAAGCTACTACCTCTGTTTGGCCTCAGCACTTTGTGCCCCAGGCCAACTTCTCTCTGTTCTTTGAGACCAAGCCTTGAAAACCTTGTTTACTCCAAAATTTCAAAATTTTATATTTTTATAAGACAGTCCAGTCCCTATCTGTCTTGATAATATTCTTTTTGCCCTCCAAAGAGTAGCCTATGCTCTATTGGGCTGACATATGCATTGCATTGCCCAGTAGGAGTTAGAGTAGGTCAGGACAAGGTAAATGAAGAGTCCAAAGATCTATGACCCCCACCTCTTCCATGGTTGGTGAAGAGAGGACAGTAGAAATCAACCTGTAGTTTTCAAACTGGTCTACTTATTAAACACAGAAGAAAAGGTAAGATATTGTGGCTATGTTCTAAATGATAACATTAATTTGTTCATAGTTTTCCTGTACCCTTTACTTATAAGGTACATTTTTTAAAGATTGCTCTGTTAATAGGCAACATTTTATTTTAGTTTTGTTATATGCTCTTATATACTATATTATATACACTTACATAGAGAATTGAACTTATCATATACCCAAGGTTGACTTTACTGAGAGCAGTGCCTCCCTTTTTTATACTTTAGATATGGAAAAGTAATCTTTGCCCTTCAGATTTTTCAATTTAATTTGTATGGGAAAAAATTTCCTCTTATAAATCACCAACAGGATTTTCTATTTAGAAATGGAATTTTTAAAACTTGCTAATGAGCCGCCGAAGAATTGATGCTTTTGAACTGTGGTGTTGGAGAAGACTCTTGAGAGTCCCTTGGACTGCAAGCAGATCCAACCAGTCCATTCTGAAGGAGATCAATCCTGGAATTTCTTTAGAAGGAATGATGCTAAAGCTGAAACTCCAGTATTTTGGCCACCTCATGCGAAGAGTTGACTCATTGGAGAAGACTCTGATGCTGGGAGGGATTGAGGGCAGGAGGAGAAGGGGACGACAGAGGATGAGATGGCTGGATGGCATCACTGACTCGATGGATGCGAGTCTGAGTGACCTCCCGGGAGCTGGTGATGGACAGGGAGGCCTGGCGTGCTGCGGTTCATGGGGTCGCAAAGAGTCGGACACGACTGAGCGACTGATCTGATCTGATCTGAATGTGGTATCTAGATAGCACACTCATTATTGACAAATAAGGTTGCTTTGCTACTGTTTTGAGACTATATCAGCAGCATTTACTAATGGGGGCCATAAAGTAGCGCTGAAAGAAGTAAGTTTAAAATATCTAGAAGAATGCTGAAAGATTTGAAGTTGAGCTTGAAAGGGTGTATAATTAGCTGGCTTGTAAGTTTCAGTCACTCTTGAGGTCTTAAGGAAGACTGCATTATCAGAAAAAGCATTTCATCAACTTTCAAAGAGGAAAAAAGATCTAAAATAGGAGCACTAAACTGTGTACATCACAACTTCACCTGCTGAAAGGAGAATGTAAGAGGGTCATTCAGTAAAGCTGATGTGATAATTCTAAGGTCTTGGTTATTAGCAAATTGATTGCTGTATGCAAACTTGTATTTATTATTCGAGATTCACTGGCTTTTGAAAATGTCGTCCAGGGCTTTCTTAAAGCACACAAGAAGCATCCATAACATCATATGGGAGGCATCAAGTGTCAGATAGGGCCAGGATGTTAAAATTTGCCATATGCATTCTGAAAAGTATAAGATATCATGTTGTAATTCACCAACTCGACGGACATGAGTTTGAGCAAGCTCTGGGAATTGATGGACAGGGAAGCCTGGTGTGCTGCAATCCATGGAGTCACAAAGAATCAGACAGGACTGAGTGACTGAACTGAACTGAAGGTTGCAATTAGGCATTTCCAGTTATAATAAAGGATTTCAGGAGATAATGCTTCATGTATTTGTTTATACAAGGAAGGGTAATTTTATAGGTTCACATTTCTATGTGGACAAAGATGATCTCTGCAGGCCAAGAATCAGAGTTTGGAAGCAAAAAAGCTTATAGCTCTTTCCTTTCTAATCTTGGGGAAGTAAAGCTTATCTATCTTTACTACAGATAATCGCCCATTGATTGCTCAGCTCCACCAATGACTTCAACTGGATCAGCTAAAATATCTCTCTAAGACACATGAATAGCTAATTTATACTTGGGAAAACTCAGGAGTTCCAGGGGCCAGGAGATTTTTAATTCTAGGACTTCTGAAAGTTTGGAGTCTTATTTTTATCTTCAATTCTAGTTTATTTTTGAGCCTTTTGCCATGAATTTGAGGCTCTAATTCTGTTACACTCTTTACAGTATATATATTTAAGGTATTCAGTTTGGTTTCAAATCTTATGTATTCAGCCAAATACCATCATTACCACATATATTTAAATCACCTCTGAACCTTAAGTTTTGCTCTCTTTCTCTTTTAATTTTTTAAAAAGTTTATTTCACCAAAAAAAATTAGCTTTCCCAGATAATACTAAAAATTGTCCCTGGTGGGAAAAGCCAAAGCAAAAACAATGCCCAGTTTGGATGTGACTGGTGATGGGAGTAAAATCCAATGCTGTAAATAACAGTATTACATAGGAACCTGGAATGTTAGGTCCATGAATCAAGGTAAATTGGAGGTGGTCAAACAAGAGATGGCAAGAGATCAACATTTTAGAATTAATGAACTAAAACGGACTGGAATGGATGAATTTAATTGAGATGGCCATTATATCTACTACTGTGGCCAAGAATCCCTTAAAAATAATGGAGTAGCCCTCAGAGTCAACAAGAGAGTCCGAAATGCAGTACTTGGATGCAGGCTCAAATATGACAGAATGATCTCTTCATTTCCAAGGCAAACATTCAATATTAGAATAATCCAAGTCTATGCTCTCACCAGTAATGCTGAAGACGCTGAAGTTCAGTGGTTCTATGATGACCTACAAGACCTTCTAGAACTAACACCCCTAAAAGATGTCATTTTTATTATAGGGGATTGGAAGGCAAAAGTAGGAAGTCAAAAGATACTTGGAGTAACAGGCAAGTTTGGCCTTGGAGTGCAAAATGAAGCAGGGGAAAGGCAAAAGCCAAGAAAAGGCACTGGTCATAGCAAACACCCTCTTCCAGAAACACAGGAAACAGCTCTATACATGAACATCACCAGATGGTCAATTCCAAAATCAGATTGATTATATTCTTTGCAGTTGAAAATGAAGAAGCTCTCTACAGTCAGCAAAAACAAGACTGGGAGTTGACTGTGGCTGAGATGATGAACTTCTTATTGCAAAATTTTTGCTTAAATTGAAAAAAGTAGGGAAAACGCTAGACCATTCAGTTATGACCTAAATCAAATCCCTTACCGTTATACAATGGAAGAGACAAATAGATTCAAGGGATTAGATCTGATAGAGTGCCTAAAGAGATATGGACAGAGGTTTGTGACATTGTACAGGAGACAGGGAGCAAGACCATCCACAAGAAAAAGAAATGCAAAAAAGCAAAATGGCTTTCTGAGGCCTTACAAATAGCTGAGAAAAGAGAAGTTTAAGGCAAAGGAGAAAAGGAAAGGTGTGCCCATTTGAAGGCAGAGTTCCAAAGAATAGCAAGGAGAGATAAGAAAGCCTTTCTCAGTGATCAGTGCAAAGAAATAGAAAAAACAATAGAATGGGAAAGACTAGAGATCTCTTCAAGAAAATTAGAGACACCAAGGGAACATTTCATGAAAGATGGACTCAATAAAGGACAGAAATTCTATGAACCTAACAGAAGCAGATGATGTTAGGAAGAGGTGGCAAAAAAACAGAGAAGAACTGTACAAAAAAGATCTCATGACCCAGATAATCATGATGGTGTAATCATTCACCTAGAGCCAGACATCCCGGAATGTGAAATCAAGTGGGTCTTAGGAAGCATCACTGCAAACAAAGCTAGTGGAGGTGACAGAATTCCAGTTGAGCTATTTCAAATCCTGAAAGATGATGCAGTTAAAGTGTTGCACTCAATAAGTCAGCAAATTTGGAAAATTCAGCAGTGGCCACAGGACTGGAAATGGGCAGCTTTCATTCCAATCCCAAAGAAGGCAATGACAAAGAATGTTCAAACTACCACACAATTGCACTCATCTCAGTTTAGTTCAGTTCAGTTGCTCAGTTGTGTCCGACTCTTTGCAACCCCATGAATTGCAGCATGCCTGGCTTCCCTGTCCATCATCAACTCCTGGGGTTCACTCAGACTCATGTCCATCGAGCCAGTGATGCCATCCAGCCACCTCATCCTCTGTCATCCCCTTCTCCTCCTGCCCTCAATCCCTCCCAGCATCAGAGTCTTTTCCAGTGAGTCAACTCTTTGCATGAGGTGGCCAAACTACTGGAGTTTCAGCTTTAGCATCATTCCTTCCAAAGAAATCACAGGGCTGATCTCCTTCAGAATGGACTGGTTGGATCTCCTTGCAGTCCAGGGGACTCTTAAGAGTCTTCTCCAACACCACAGTTCAAAAACATCAATTCTTTGGTGCTCAGCTTTCTTCACAGTCCAACTCTCACATCCATACATGACCACTGGAAAACCCATAGCCTTAACTAGACAGACCTTTGTCAGCAAAGTAATGTCTCTGCTTTTCTATATGCTACCTAGGTTGGTCATAACTTTTCTTCCAAGGAGTAAACATCTTTTAATTTCATGGCTGCAGTCACCATCTGCAGTGATTTTGGAGCCCCCCAAAATAAAGTCTGACACTGTTTCCACTGTTTTGCCATTTATTTCCCATGAAGTGCTGAGACCAGATGCCATGATCTTCTCACACCCTAGCAAAGTAATGCTCAAAATTCTCCAAGCCAGGCTTCAACAGTACATGAACCAAGAACTTCCAGATGTTCAAGCTGGATTTAGAAAAGGAAGAGGAACCAGAGATCAAATTGCTAACATTCATTCGATCATAGAGAAAAGAAGAAAGTTCCAGAAAAACATCTACTCCTGTTTCATTGATTATGCCAAAGCCTTTGACTGTATGGATCACAACAAACTGTGGAAAATTCTTAAAGAGATGGGAATACCAAACTATCATACCTGCCTCCTGAGAAATCTGTATGCAGGTCAAGAAGCAACAGTTAGAACTAGACACGAAATAATGGATTGGTTCCAAATCAGGAAAGGAATACATCAAGGCTGCATATTTTCACCCTGCTTATTTAACTTATACAAAGAGTACATCATGTGAAATGCTGGGCTGGATGAAGCACAAGCTGGAATCAAGACTTCCAGGAGAAATATCAAAACCCTCAAATATGTGGATGACACCACCCTTATGGCAGAAAGCAAAGAGAAACTGTAGAGCCTCTTGATGAAAGTGAAAGAGGTGATGAAAAAGCTGGCTTAAAACTCAACATTCAAAAAATGAAGATCATGGTATCCTATCCCATCACTTCATGCAAATAGATGGGGAAACAATGTAAACAGTGACGGACTCTATTTTGGGGCTCCAAAATTACTGCAGATGATGACTGCAGCCATGAAATTAAAAGATGCTGTCTCCTTGGAACAAAAGCTATGACAAACCTAGACAATGTATTAAAATTCAGAGACATTACTTTGCCAACAAAGGTCTGTCTAATCAAAGCTATGGTTTCCCATTAGTCATGTGTGGTTGTAAGAGTTGGAGTGTAAAGAAAGTGGAGCACCAAAGAATTAACGCTTTTGAACTGTGGTGTTTGAGAGTCCCTTGGACTGTGAAGAGATCAAAGCAGTCAACTGTAAAGGAAATAAATCCTGAACGTTCATTTAAAGGACTGATGCTGAAGCTGAAGTTCCAATATTTTGCCCATCTGATGTGAAGTACTGACTCATTAAAAAAGACCCTGATGCTGAGAAAGATTGAAGGCAGGAGGAGAAGAGGATAACAGAGGATGAGATGGTTGGATGACAACAATGACTCAATGGACATAGTTTGAGAAATCTCTAGGATTTGGTGATGAACAGGGATGCCTAGCGTGCTGCAGGCCATGGGGCTGCAAAGAGTCAGATATGACTGAGTGACTGAACTGAACTGAAGAGATAGTTGTATCATCCTGTCTTAAAATTATGGACTGGTGAACCTTCACAACTTTAAGGGTTGTCCCAACTTCTTTGGGGGAAGGTATACATATCCTCAGGGCGTCCCTAGTAGCTTAGCTGATAAAGAATCCACCTGCAATGCAGGAGACCCTGGCTCAGTTCCTTGGTTTGGAAGATCCGGAGGAGGGCAGAGCAACCCATTCCAGTATTCTTGCCTGAAGAATCCCCATGGACAGAGGAGCCTGGAGGGCTATAGTCCATGGGGTCACAAACAGTAGGACATGACTGAACAACTAAGCACAGCACAGCACATACATGTCCTACTCAAATATATTATAACACATCCTTGCACATCTAAGCAAGATTTCTAAACTCAAATAAATAACTTAACTAGAGGGTTGGATTATGCTCAGCCTCTCAGTCATGTCCAACTCTTTGGAACCCGAAGGACTGTGACCTGCCAGGCTCCTCTGTCCATGGGGATTCTCCAGGCAAGAATACTGGAGTGGGTTGTCATTTCCTATTCAGGGGATCCTCCTGACCCAGGGATTAAATCCATATCTTTGCATCTCCTACATTGGTAGGTGGGATGGGTTAGGAGACTTTTTTTTTTTTTTTTTGTCATTTTTCATCAAGGGAAGACTGAAATCATCAATGGTCTTTTGGTCTTTTCTTGAGGACTATATTGTTCCTGGGTAGGGATGGCTTGAGGGGATGAGAAAGAGGGATTAGCACCTAATTTTTCAAGTTCTCTGGCAAAGCCCACACATGACATTTGATTAGTTAATATAGGAATTTTTTAAACCTGCAAAGGGCCTGGAAAGCTGCAGATGTTAGGAGCAAAAACATCAGCTCTGTGATATCCTGGCCTAATAGTCAAGAGAACTGGCTCTGATGCCATTAACCTATTGTGCTTTGTGGAACAAGTCACTTATCCTGTCTTAGGCTAATTTCCTCATCTGTTAAATACATGATTTGCATTCACTTCTCTTTGGAGCATCTGTATTACTTCATTCACCAAGTATTTAGTGGACACCAACAATGTATAAAGTACTCTGATTATTAGTTCATTAATGTAAAATTAAAGGCATTTTGCAGAGTTACTTCTCCAAGGTCCAGTTTTTTTTTCACATATAAAATGGATGTTTCAAATAGCTCTTCTCTTACAGGATTTTTCAAATAACCTGTATATGTGGGATACTCTATAAAGAGACATTCCACATAGGATGTGCTCAAGGTGTAGTAGTAATTACTATGCCTATTTTAAGTGGGGATTATAGGCCTTGCCCTCATGGAGACTCTGAGGGCATACAGACAATTTCTATACTGTGATAATGGCTAGCATAAGGAAAAGGTTCTGAAGGCAGCTTGTATCCCACCCCATAGCCCTCAGAAGTGGTCTAAAATCAGCCTGTGATTTTTCAACTCTGAACCTCAGGGTATCATTTTCCCTACCTTTCATAGTCAAAGTCATACATAGGGCCTATTCTACTACAGAGTTGGTAAAATGTAGTCTTCAAACTCGGAGAAGGCAATGGCATCCCACTCCAGTACTCTTGCCTGGAAAATCCCATGGACAGAGGAGCCTGGTGTGCAGTTCATGGGGTCGCTAAGAGTCGGACACGACTAAGCGACTTCACTTTCACTTTTCACTTTCCTGCATTGGAGAAGGAAATGGCAACCCACTCCATTGTTCTTCCCTGGAGAATCCCAGGGACAGAGGAGTCTGGTGGGCTGCATCTATGGGGTCGCACAGAGATGGACACGACTGAAATGACTAAGGAGCAGCAGCAGCAGTCTCCAAACTGAGTGGTCATCACTTTCAAAATGTATCCAACTTTTCTTACCATAAGAACACTGGTGAATGTAAAAAAAATTACAGATTTTATTTGGTATCCCATCACTTCATGGGAAATAGATGGGGAAACAGTGTAAACAGTGTCAGACTTTATTTTTCTGGACTCCAAAATCACTGCAGATGGTGACTGCAGCCATGAAATTAAAAGACGCTTACTCCTTGGAAGAAAAGTTATGACCAACCTAGATAGCATATTCAAAAGCAGAGACATTACTTTGCCAACAAAGTTTCATCTAGTCAAGGCTTTGGTTTTTCCTGTGGTCACATATGGATGTGAGAGTTGGACTGTGAAGAAAGCTGAGCACCGAAGAATTGATGCTTTTGAACTGTGGTGTTGGAGAAGACTCTTGAGAGTCCCTTGGACTGCAAGGAGATCCAACCAGTCCATTCTGAAGGAGATCAGCCCTGTGATTTCTTTGGAAGGAATGATGCTAAAGCTGAAACTCCAGTATTTTTGCCACCTCATGCGAAGAGTTGACTCATTGGAAAAGACTCTGATGCTGGGAGGGATTGAGGGTAGGAGGAGAAGGGGATGACAGAGGATGAGATGGCTGGATGGCATCACTGACTTGATGAATGTGGGTCTGAGTGACCTCCAAGAGCTGGTGATGGATAGGGAGGCCTGGCGTGCTGCAGTTCATGGGGTCGCAAAGAGTCGGACACGACTGAGCGACTGATCTGATCTGATCTGATCTGATTATTTGTAAAAATATAAAATGAAAAATTACTACATAGGGATATATTTGTAATCAATTTACATATTTAAATCCCAATAATATGAACACATTTTGAAAAATAGTATCGTATCAGAGTTCTCCAGATAAACAACCAGTAGTTGTACCGTATATATCTTACATTATTATGGGTGCTGGTAAGTCTAAGATTTGAGGGGACAGGTAGGCATCTGGAAACTCTGAAAGAGGAGCTGATGTTGCAGTCTTGAGGCAGAATTTCGCCTTCATCAGGGAACCTCAGTTTTGTTCTTAAAGATTTTCATCTTTAAGATGAAAGCCCACCCACGTTATGGAAGATGGTCTCTTTTACTTAAAGTCAATTTATTGTACATGTTGACCATATCCATAATATATCTTCACTACACCTAGATTACTATTGATTAAATAACTGGTTATTATAGCCTTTGATGTACGGGGAAGCCTGGCATGCTGCGATTCATGGGGTCACAAAGAGTCAGACATGACTGAGCGACTGATCTGATCTGATTATAGCCTAGCCAAGTCAACTTATAAAATTAACTATCACAAGTACATTTTTCTAAAATATATTTTGTTTATTCATCTACCAAAAAAAATTGTGATGCATATGGATTGAAGGGACTTTCTTTGGTTTTCTAGGGGGCAAGAACTATAGATTGGTCTCCATGAGCTTAGGTCAATGAAGATGTCATAGTTCTGTAAGACTCATGATTGTCCTATACTAAGGGAACAACAGGAACATTAGGGAAAGTGATCAGTAGTTTTTTCCAGAGAAGATTCTGATTTTGCTTCTATCAGAATTATTGGATATGCCTGGCTTACAGTGGGACATGGTGCAGCAGAACAGACAGCCTTCTGAGAGCTCTCTACTTGTGATTTCCCAGCTAGAGAAATATGACTGTTCCAACTGGCTGACAATCATGCAACAGAAAGAATTATGAATTATTACTAAAGCATATTGATTTTTTGAAATGTTGCATGTGATTTAAAAGGAAGCAGAAAAGTAAAATACTTGATTGGGAAAAGCTGGCCCTTATACAGGTAGAGATACATCTTTATAGACATTTCTAGGAAAGATATACACATATAAAAATAAGTCTTTCCATTATAAATACATTTTCTCGTCTCTTCCTCTCTCTGATTTCTCTCTCTCTCTCCCTTTCAATTCCTCTGGACAAAGATTTTATGTAACAGTGTGAATTTTATCAGCTTTGGTCCAAACAGATTGAAAGCAGCTAAGAAGAATTACTACTGAACAAATATTTACCTAATCTGAGAATTTCCACATAACAGATTAGTTGTTGAAGTTGTATGATTTTTTCACTGCAAGAAGCTTGAGAGTGAAGAATATTTTTTTCTGATTCCAGCTGAAAGTTAGAACTGACCAAATATATTGCATCTCATCTTAATCTTTTTAAAAGGAGTCCAAAGAAAGGAAATGAAAATGATTGTAGAATCAGAAAAATCATTTGAGGAAAAATTAAACTCTGGTGAGAAGAACTCTAAGGGCAAACTTGATTCCTGTCTCTGAACATTTATAAGACACTTAGGGAGGGGAATATTGGCATAGTTGGAAATAGTTGTGAATGTCTACTATGTAAGATTTTCTATGTTGGCATACAAAATCAAAACACACTTGGGCTTAAAATAACATGCATTTGTTATATTTCTGTTGGTCAGAAATCCAGGAGGAATCTTACCTGTTGGTAGGCTCTACTTATTTCTGGAGGATTTTGGGCGAAAGAGTGGTGAAATGATGAACCTTGTTTCTTGTTGGAGTCTGAGAAGTGCAGAAAAGAAAATGTTTAAATAGAATCCATTAAGATCTCCTGGAGAAGGGAATGGCTACCCACTCCACTATACTAGCCTGGAGAATCTCAAAGACAGAGGAGTCTGGTGGGCTATATTCCACGGGGTCACAGAGTCAGACACAACTGAGAAACTAACATTTTCTTTTACTATAGAATAAAAGGAAGGTATTCCAGACCAAGGGAACAGCCTGAAGAAGTAAAGTGCATGGCATGGTCAGGGTTGTAAGTAAAGAGGACATGTGTGAGTGTGGCTAGAAATTGTAGAGAGGTGGAGGTTTAAGGGACTTG
This sequence comes from Tragelaphus eurycerus, assembly GCA_935064755.1. Taxonomy (NCBI): domain Eukaryota; kingdom Metazoa; phylum Chordata; class Mammalia; order Artiodactyla; family Bovidae; genus Tragelaphus; species Tragelaphus eurycerus. The sequence continues at coordinate 874,799 of CAKXYN010000228.1, read as the reverse complement.
GAGTCTATATTTTTGGCAATGAGAAAAACTTTGAAGAGTTCTAAACTAGGATGTGAAGATATAATTTTCATTTCAGAGAGGTAATTGAAATAACACATATAATAGCAATAGGCATAAGAACTGAGAAAATAATTCATAAAACCTTTACAAAGTAAATTTAACAAGTTTTGGTGATAAATTTCATGTGGTTGGTAAAAATTAGAAGAGGGAAGGTTTATGCCCAGGTCTCTAGTCTCAATGACTAAGCTGAGGATGGTACTACCACCCAAAGTAGGGAATGGAGAAAGAGACTGATATGGGGAAAGTTATATACATGTTCAGTTATATACATGTTGAGTTTGAGCATCTTGTGAGTGATCTGGGAACTAAGGCCTGAAGCACAGAGAAGAGATTTGGGCTGGAGATAGTACAGATATGATAAACAAACTCCTAGAATACGGATATCCCCAGAGGGATCATGCAAAGTAGGGTGAGAGAGCCAAGGTAAACTAGAAGTGCTAAGAGGGCAGACAAAGCATGGGAAATCTGTCATGGAGATTCAGGAAGAAAGGAGATAAATCGTGGCTAGCAGAGGAGAGGAAAGACATAAAAAGAAAGAAGCCATTTTCCAAATCACATTTCAATCATGTCAATTTTAATGGATGGATAAGATTAGCTGGCCCAGATTTGACGACAGATTTGTAAATTAAGTCATTCAGATTAGATCAGATCAGTCACTCAGTCGAGTCTGACTCTTTGCGACCCCATGAAATACAGCATGCCAGGCCTCCCTATCCATCACCAACTCCTGGAGGTCACTCAGACTCACATTCATCGAGTCAGTGATGCCATCCAGCCATCTCATCCTCTGGCGTCCCCTTCTCCTCCTGCCCCCAATCCCTCCCAGCAGCAGAGTCTTCTCCAATGAGTCAACTCTTCGCATGAGGTGGCCAACATACTGGAGTTTCAGCTTTAGCATCATTCCTTCCAAAGAAATACCAGGGCTGATCTCCTTCAGAATGGACTGGTTGGATCTCCTTGCAGTCCAAGGGACTCTCAAGAGTCTTCTCCAACACCACAGTTCAAAAGCATCAATTCTTCGGCACTCAACCTTCTTCACAGTCCAGCTCTCACATCCATACATGACCACAGGAAAGACCATAGCCTTGACTAGGCGAACCTTTGTTGGCAAAGTGATGTCTCTGCTTTTTAATATGCTATATAGGTTGGTCATAATTTTTCTTCCAAGGAGTAAGCGTCTTTTAATTTCATGGCTGCAGTCACCATCTGCAGTGATTTTGGAGCCCAGAAAAATAAAGTCTGACACTGTTTCCACTGTTTCCCCATCTATTTCCCATGTAGTGATGGGACCAGATGCCATGATCTTTGTTCTCTGAATGTTGAGCTTTAAGCCAACCTTTTCACAAATTGCACTCATCTCAAATGCTATTAAAGTAATGCTCAAAATTCTCCAAACCAGGCTTCAGCAATACGTGAACTATAAAATTCCAGATGTTCAAGCTGGTTTTAGAAAAGGCAGAGGAACCAGAGACCAAATTGCCAACATCTGCTGGATCATCGAAAAACCAAGAGAGTTCCAGAAAACATCTATTTCTGCTTTATTGACTATGCCAATGCCTTTGACTATGTGGAACACAATAAGCTGTGGAAAATTCTGAAAGAGATGGGAATACCAAACCACCTGACCTGCGTCTTGAGAAACCTATATGCAGTTCAGGAAGCAACAGTTAGAACTGGACATGGAACAGAAGACTTGTTACAAATTGGGAAAGGAGTACATTGAGGCTGTATATTGTCACCCTGCTTATTTAACTTATATGCAGAGTACATTATGAGAAACGCTGGGCTGGAAGAAGCACAAGCTGGAATCAAGATTGCCAGGAGAAATATCCTTAACCTCAGACATGCAGATGACACCACCCTTATGGCAGAAAGTGAAGAGGAACTAAAAAGCCTCTTGATGAAGGTGAAAGAGGAGAGTGAAAAAGTTGGCTTAAAGCTCAACATTCAGAACACTAAGATCATGGCATCTGGTCCCATCACTTCATGGGAAATAGATGGGGAAACAGTGGAATCAGTGTCAGACTGTATTTTTTGGGGCTGTAAAATCACTGCAGATGGTGACTGCAGCCATGAAATTAAAAGACATTTACTCCTTGGAAGGAAAGTTATGACCAACCTAGATAGCATATTAAAAAGCAGAGATATTACTTTGCCAACAAAGGTCAGTCTAGTCAAGGCTATGGGTTTTCCAGTGGTCATGTATGGATGTGAGAGTTGGATGATGAAGAAGGCTGACCACAGAAGAATTGATGCTTTTGAACTGTGGTGTTGGAGAAGACTCTTGAGAGTCCCTTGGACTGCAAGGAGATCCAACCAGTCCATTCTGAAGGAGATCAGCCCTGGGATTTCTTTGGAAGGAATGATGCTGAGGCTGAAACTCCAATACTTTGGCTACCTGATGGGAAGAATTGACTCATTGGAAAAGACTCTGATGCAGGGAGGGATTGAGGGCAGGAGGAAAAGGGGACTCCAGAGAACGAGATGGCTGGGTGGCATCACCAACACAATGCACATGAGTTTGGGTGAACTCCAGGAGATGGTGATGGATAGGGAGGCCTGGCATGCTGCGATTCATGGGGTTGCAAAGAATTGGACACAGCTGAGCGACTGAACTGAACTAAACATTTGAAACCATTAGTGGGAAATAATAATACTAAATCATATGGTACAAACTGTGCTTCCTGGTGTCTCAGTGGTAAAGAATCTGCCTGTAATGCAGGAGGCTGGTGTTCTATTCTTGGGTTGGGAAGATCCCCTGGAGAAGGAAATGGCAACCCACTCCAGTATTCTTGCCTGGAGAATTCCATGGAGAGAGGAGCCTTACAGTCTACAGTCCATAAGGTCACACAGAGTCGGACACGTTGGAAGTGACTAGGTAGCAGCAGCAGTAGCAGCATGGTACTAACTGTAATAGAATAGGAGTTTAAAGAAGTGGTTTATGGGATGGAGGTATATGGTAAATTCCTGATAAATGGGGAACCATATAGACATATGCATAAATTGCCTTTGTTGCCAAAAGATGGGTAGTTGGCACTAAATAAATGTGACCAGGAAGGACCTTCTTGGTGTGAACAGACTCCTTAATTGAAGACATAAAAGTAGAACTGGACTTATTGTATTTAGACTAGAGTTTCTATAATAGAAAGTGTGGTCAATAATTTGAAATGGGAGAAGTGAGGCTATGTTATATAAACCATGGTAGTTCAGAATAGGAATTTATATAAAATGTAGCAATTGAGGAGATCATGAGGGTTTCTGAGTATGGAATGGCATGATTAAAAGATATTTGAACATGTAACTTGAATATCATGTCAAAGGACTAAATTTTCTCACCCTTTTACTTTTTCACTTGTAGCTACCTACCCTTACCACTCCAGACATCATACCTTGAAGATACTCTCTCAAGAAATTGTGGTAAACTAAGGATTGTGGGACTGGGTTAAGGGAGTCATACAAAGTAAGGAGTGAAGTTAGGGTGGAGGGAGCAATGAACTTTGATAAGTGTCTTGCATAAGCGATCTCATGTAATTCTCCCATCAAGCCAGAAAGGAAGATATTTACATTGTGTTGCTATTTTACAGGTGAGAAAATTTGGTCTCAAGTAGTTATTAAGCAGAAGACATGTAAACCAAATTGAGGTTCTGCCTGTCTTCAAAGTCCCAGCAATATTAAAGTAAAAGATATACCTTCAATAGTTTTTTTTTTTTTTCTTCAAAGATAAGGGACTTACATAAATAAGGTATAATAGAGTTAAGGATTGTATTTAATTAGAAATTATAGAGTATTTGGAAAGACAGGGAATTTACAGGACTGTCTACAATGGTTTTTGATGTCCCATCTTCCTGTGTTGTTTCTACTTAAGAAAAAGGAGAAGTTTCTGAGAAGCTTTTCAGTGCCCCTCAGGTAGGTTAAGAAGCTTCCTAAGTGTGATACCTCCATCACTCTGGCTCAGCTGATAAAGAATCTGCCTGTAATGTGGGAGATCTGGGTTCGATCCCTTGGTTGGGAAGATCCCCTGGAGAAGGGAATGGCTACCCACTCCAGTATTCTGGCCTGGAGAATTCCATGGACTGTATAGCCCATGGGGTCACCAAGAGTTGGGCAGTACTGAGTGACATTCACTTCATTTCACTTCCATCACTACACTTTGAATACTGTGTTATAATTAGTGATTCCCTTGATCTTCACTTTCTGGAGCTGGCTTGGATCAGCGCTCCGCCCATGACAAAGGTCATGAAGAAGGAGGCTCGGCACACGCAAGGGCAGGATCGAGGCTCAAGAGCCCCCTGGAAATTCTCGAGCATCTACCCCGAAAAACCAGAGTCTGCCTACTTTCTGCTTTGTGCTCTCACCTACACCTCTGACTTTACAGGGGGCTGTCCCCCACTACCTTTCTCTGAAAAAAGAGTTAACTTACAGCTCCAGTTAATAATTCCTGGGTGTGACAGTGTTTCAGCCTACAAACTCCTTTGGAAATCTTCTAGCCCGCCTGAATAGGCTTTTCTGGCCACATGTGATTGTTTAGAGCCTCCCAACTGAGAGGCATGAGATGTTCTAAACTGTCTAAATACAGATTCCTTTGAGCAGTTAAAAGATTGATTAGAAATTGTATTGGTGAAGGGTTTTTCACTTGTTGGGCCAATTCTCTAAGTCTCCTATCCCTTACCTACTGTCTCCTTGGCAGTGTATTGATTAATATAATTGGTTTATAGAAATGTAAGTAGTAGCTTTAATGTTTGTAACCTTGTACCCTTGAGTTAATTATTTTTCTTGTTACAACCCACCACACCTTTGCCCTATAGAAATGCAACTCCAATGCTTTTGGAGGGTAGCACCTGACTTTAGAATAATCATCTTTAGAGAAAAGTAAGTTTCTTAAAATGTTAATAGGCCTCCGGGCCATAAAGATGATGTAACTCACCTAAACTTTTGCGTGTGATAGGTTTGAAAGCCTGGCTCAGGGACTGCTGTCCCTGCATGACTCTACCCCTTCCCTCATTATCCTCTATGCAAAACTTAAGGTATAAAAACTACTTTGAAAAATAAAGTGTGGGGCCTTGTTCACTGAAACTTGGTCTCCCCACGTCGTTCTTTCTCTTGCCTTCTGGCTGAATTATTCAGCCTCTTCTCTCCACAAAATGGTCTCACTGAGCTATCCTTATTTCATCCGCTTTTCTTCACTGAATTTTCTCCTCACTGAGCTATCCTCATTTCTATTATTCTTTATATCTTTAATTAATACTTAATTAAGCAATTGTTTCCTGATCGTCGCCAATGCCGTCCCCGCTTCGAATTCCCTGGATCCACCGGGGCTGTACCCCGGCACTTCACTGTGAATGTCTTCAGAACTGGAAATGTGTTTTAAATTTCCATATTTGCTGCCTAGTTTCAGTGTCTTTGCATAATAGATAATCCTTGGTTGTTCAACAAAAAAGTAGATGATAAGAAGCTAATGCATCCATGGAAATTAGTAGTGACTGTTGGCTTCAATTCAGTTCAGTCACTCAGTCTTCTCTGAACTCTTTGCGAATCCATGAATCGCAGCACACCAGGCCTCCCTGTCCATCAGCAACTCCTGGAGTCAATCCAAACCCATGTCCATTGAGTCAGTGATGCCATCCGACCATCTCATCCTCTATAGTCCCCTTCTCCTTCCCTCAATCTTTCGCAGCATCAGGGTCTTTTCAAATGAGTCAGCTCTTCGCATCAAGTGGCCAAAGTATTGGAATTTGAGCTTCAACATCAGTCCTTCCAATGAACACCCAGGACTGATATCCTTTAGGAAGGACTGGTTGGATCTCCTTGCAATCCAAGGGATTCTCAACAGTATTGTTCAACACTACAGTTCAAAAGCATCAATTATTCAGTGCTCAGCCTTCTTTATAGTCCAACTCTCACATCCATACATGACCACTGGAAAAACCATAGCCTTGACTAGACAGACCTTTGTTAACAAAGTAATGCCTCTGCTTTTTAATATGCTATCTAGGTTGGTCATAACTTTCCTTCCAAGGAGTAGATGTCTTTTAATTTTATGGCTGCAATCACCATCTTCAGTGATTTTGGAGCCTAGAAAAATAAAGTCTGACACTGTTTCCACTGTTTCCCCATCTATTTGCCATGAAGTGATGGGACCGGATGTCATGATCTTAGTGTTCTGAATGTTGAGCTTTAAGCCAACTTTTTCACTCTCCTCTTTCACCTTCATCAAGAGGCTCTTTAGTTCTTCTTCACTCTCTGCCATAAGGGCGGTGTCATCCACAAACAGACTGAAACCACAATCACAGACAACTAGCCAATAAAATCACATGGACCACAGCCTTGTCTAAATCAATGAAATTAAGCCATGCCATGTGGGGCCACCCAAGACAGACAGGTAATGGTGGAGAGATCTGACAGAATGTGGTCCACTGGCAAGGGGAATGGTAAACCACTTCAGTATTCTTGCCTTGAGAACCCCATGAACAGTATGAAAAGGCAAAAAGGTAGGATACTTAAAGGTGAACTCCCCAGGTTGGTAAATACCCAATATGCTACTGGAGATCAGTGGAGAAATAACTCCAGAAAAAAATGAAGAGATGGAGCCAAAGCAAAAACAACACCCAGTTGTGGATGGGACTGGTTATAGAAGCAAGGTTCCATGCTGTAAAGAGCAATATTACATAGGAACCTGGAACGTTAGGTCCATGAATCAAGGCAAATTGGAAATGGTCAAACAGGAGATGACAAGAGTGAACATTGACATTCCCGGAATCAGGAAACTAAGATGGACAGGAATAGGTGAATTTAACTCAGATGACCTTTATATCTACTACTGTGGGCAGGAATCCCTTAGAAGAAATGGAGTAGCCATCATGGTCAAAAAAAGAGTCCGAAATGCAGTACTTGGATGCAATCTCAAAAACGACAGAATGATCTCTGTTCGTTTCCAAGGCAAACCATTCAATATCCTGGTAATACAAGTCTATGCCCCAACCAGTAACATTGAAGAAGCTGAAGTTGAACGGTTCTATTAAGACCTACAAGACCTTTTAGAACTAACACACCAAAAAGATGTTATTTTCATTATAGGGGACTTGAATGCAAAAGTAGGAAGTCAAGAAACACCTGGAGTAACAGGCAAATTTGGCCTTGGAGTACAATGAAGCAGGACAAAGGCTAATAGAGTTCTGCCAAGAGAATGCACTGGTCACAGCAAACACCCTCTTCCAGCAACACAAGAGAAGACTACAACTGGACATCACCAGATGGTTGATATCGACATGAGATTGATTATATTCTTTTTTTTTTTTTTTTTTGCTTAACTTTACAATATTGTATTACTTTTACTATACATCGAGATGGATTTGCAGCTGAAGATGGAGAAGCTCTATACAGTCAGCAAAAACAGGACAGGGAGCTGACTGTGGGTCAGATCATGAGCTCCTTATTGCCAAATTCAGACTGAAATTGAAGAAAGTGGAGAAAACCCCTAGACCATTCAGATATGACTTAATCAAATCCCTTATGACTATACAGTGGAAGAGAGAAATATATTTATGGGACTAGATCTGATAGAGTGCCTGATGAACTATGGACAGAGGTTCATGACATTGTACAGAAGACAGAAATCAAGACCATCCCCAAGAAAAAGAAATGCAAAAAGGCAAAATGGCTGTCTGAGGAGGCCTTACAAATGGCTGTGAAAAGAAGAGAAGTGAAAAGCAAAGGAGAAAAGGAAAGATATACCCATTTGAATGCAGAGTCCCCAAGAATAGCAAGGAGAGATAAGAAAGCCTTCCTCAGCAATCAGTGCAAAGAAATAGAGGAAAACAATAGAATGGGAAAGATTAGCGATCTCTTCAAGAAAATTAGAGATACCAAGGGAACATTTCATGCAAAGATGGGCTTGATAAAGGACAGAAATGGTATGGACCTAACAGAAGCAGAAGATATTAAGAAGAGGTGGCAAGAATACACAGAAGAACTGTACAAAAAAGATCTTCATGACCCAGATAATCACGATGGTGTGATCACTGACCTAGAGCCAGACATCCTGGAATGTGAAGTCAAGTGGGTCTTAGGAAGCATCACTATCCAAAGCTAGTGGAGGTGATGGAATTCCAGTTGAGCTATTTCAAATCCTGAAAGATGATGCTGTGAAAGTGCTGCACTCAATATGCCAGCAAATTTGGAAAACTCAGCAGTGGCCACAGGACTGGAAAAGGTCAGTTTTCATTCCAATCCCAAAGAAAGGCAATGCCAAAGAGTGCTCAAACTACTGCACAGTTGCACTCATCTCTCACGCTAGTAAAGTAATGCTCAAAATTCTCCAAGCCAAGCTTCAGCAATATGTGAATCATGAACTTCCAGATGTTCAAGCTAGTTTTATAAAGGCAAAGGAAGAAGAGATCAAACCGCCAACATCTGCTGGATCATAGAAAAAGCAAGACAGTTCCAGAAAAACATCTATTTCTACTTTCTTGACTATGCCAAAGCCTTTGACTGTGTGGATCACAATAAACTGTGGAAAATTCTGAAAGAGATGGGAATACCAGACCACCAGACCTGCCTCTTGAGAAACCTGTATGCAGGTCAGGAAGCAACAGTTAGAACTGGACATGGAACAACAGACTGGTTCCAAATAGGAAAAGGAGTTCATCAAGGCTGTATATTGTCACCCTGCTTATTTAACTTATATGCAGAGTACATCATGAGAAACTCTGGGCTGGAAGAAGCACAAGCTGGAATCAAGATTGCCGGGAGAAATATCAATGACCTCAGATATGCAGATAACTTTTGGCTTAATTTAATTTAATGAACATTTATCAACTACCAGTGCTTTTCTAGACAGTATCATCTGTGCTGTGTTACCTGTCCTGTAGATGTTGAAAAATCTAATGGCATTATTCTAAATGAAAGACAGACTGTGATAAATTATCTACTAGGTAAATAAAGAGCTATGGAGATGAAAGTGAGGAGGAGGTGATTGTACCACTGAGATTCAATAACTATAGTATGATTGATCATTTCCAGAGTTGGTAAGAGATATCTATTACTAAAATTTCTTAAAAAGATTACCAAATAATTTAGAGTCAATATTTTATTAATCCTACTTGAAATCTAGATAATAAATATCTTTAGTTTGTTATTGAGGATTTATGGGTATAAACTATTGATAATCTCCACCATAATTGAACCCACCTCATCTCCAGCTGTTTCCCCTTATGCAGGTTTCTTTCCTTTAGTCAGTTCTTCACATTGTAGCAGTATTAATTTTCTGAAAGCAAATTTCTCATTATCATATCATTTGGTAGACACTCAGGGCCAAGCTTAGAAGTCTTAGCCTCCTATTGAGGCCACTATGGTATAACCTACTTTTTTAGTCACTTCTGCTCTTAATATTTCATCTAGTCTGGGAACCACTCTTCTTTGCCTGTATCCTGTTCTTGGCTGCCTCTGTGTCTTGTTCCCATAGTTCTCTCTCCCTGGACTGCCTCTGCCCATTTCCTCTTGTCCAAATTCCACTCGCCCTCCAGGTCAAACTAGGAGGAATACCTGTCCCTCTTACATAATTAATCTCCACTTATTTTACTTTTTAATCATTTATGTACATTCCTTGATTAATTGAAAATTCTTTTCAGCAAATATCTGCATCCAATTCATCTCTGCATTCATTCAGTACTCCAAAAAAGTCATTTTAAGTAGAAAATGTACATAAATGTTTGATAAACAATGCTGAATTATAATGAATGAATGGAATATCTCTCATCTCATCAGTTTCCAAATATTTCAATAATTATAATAAGTAAATAAAACATTGTGAAGTGCAAGTCACTCAGTCATGTCTGACTCTTTGCCACCCCGTGGACTATACAGTCCATGGAATACTCCAGGCCAGAATACTGGAGTGGGTAGCCTTTCCCTTCACCAGTGGATCTTCCCAACCCAGGAATCAAACTGGGGTCTCCTGCACTGCAGGCAGATTCTTCACCAACTGAGTTATCAGGGAAGCCCAAATAAAACATTATGCACTTATAAATCAAATACTTACTTGTGATATACAATCAACTGATACTTGTGTTTCTTCCAAGACAAATGTTATTATAATGTTAGATTTGGATAAAGGCCAAGGTTCATACTGAGGAAGGCCCTATCCTAAGTGCTGAAGATTCAAAGAGGCATAGAGTAGTGTTCCTATAATCTAAGAGTTTCTAGATGTACATGGACTAAACAAGACATATGCTTGTGTGTGTGTCGTTCAGTCATCTCCAACCCTTTGTGACTCCATGAACTGTAGCCCGTCAGGCTCCTTTGTCCATGCAATTCTCCAGGCAAGAATACTGGAGTAGATTGCCATTCCCTTCTCCAGACATATACTTGAAAATTTACCTAACATAAGTAAGGGAGAAGGCAATGTCACCCCACTCCAGTACTCTTGCCTGGCAAATCCCATGGATGGAGGAGCCTGGTGGGCTGCAGTCCATGGGGTAGCTAAGAGTCGGACACAACTGAGCGACTTCACTTTCGCTTTTCACTTTCATGCATTGGAGAAGGAAATGGCAACCCACTCCAGTGTTCTTGCCTGGAGAATCCCAGGGACAGGGGAGCCTGGTGGGCTGCCGTCTATGGCGTCGCACAGAGTAGGACACGACTAAAGCGACTTAGCAGCAGCAGCAGCAACATAAGTAAAACAGGTTAAGCCATAACCGAGCAGTGTACTCAATAAGTGTTTCTAGAAGAAGAGTGTTTTGGGAAATTAGCAGGAGGTAGTTGTTGTTTAGGACACAGAATTTCATGTTAGTGGGTCTAAGTTTGAGCCTTGACTCTACCTAGCTATGTGACATCAGGCAAACTACTTAATTTCTCTGTAACTGAATTTTATGATCTGTGAATTAAGATAATTAGAATATCATGTACTTCATAGTGTGGTCATGAAGATTAAATAAGATTATATGTATAAATTTAATCTAAGATTGTCTATTTACCTATTCATCTACCTATAGAGCACAGTGTTTGGCATATAGTAAAATGTTACAATATAAACATTTATCATTACTTGTGCATAGTAAAATGTTACAATATAAACTTTTTATCATTATTCATGTATAAAGAACATTGGGAAGGCTTCCTGGAGAAGAGAAAATTTGGATCTGAATTTGAAGGATAAGACAAGCTTTTGTGGAAGGGGAAAGGCATGGATAGGAGGGTTCAAGAGACTGAATTAGAAAAGAAGAAATTCAGCCTTTAGTGGTTTTCTTTCTTTCTGATACATCTCGAAAAAGTAAAGTGCTTTTAATTCAGGAAGGTTAAGGAAATGTATGAGAGTGCCTGAAATTATTCTTCCAGTATGACTGGTAATGCACTTAAAAATGGCTTTAGTTGTGGCATGGGACTCTTAACAAGACCAACAGCCATCAGAAAAATGGATATCAATAGAACTAGAAGTCTTTTTTTAGAAGAAATCCATAGCATATCTGAGCATTCAAATCCTGTAGATCATCCTGATCTTTATCATCCTGATAGAGTGCTGAGGTTGAGTCCCAATGTCACAGACCAGGTGACATGACTAACCAGTCCCTTCTGTCTGTCTCTTCACTCAGAGACTTCAGTGATTCCAGCTCTTGTTCCAGGAAAGGACACCCTGGGGAAACATGTACTTTGTCCTTAATTCCTGGACTCCTCTGGGCAAATGAAGGTCTCCTCCTACTTTGAGAAGTGGGGGAACATCCTGCTGCCACATCTCTTTGAAGACAAATAAAAGTTAGTATCCTGTAGGGGGAACATTTCCCCACATCCCACTTGAGTTCTTGTGGTTGGATTAATAATAGGCTGACACAAGACAGGTTAATAGAAAAAAAAGAAACAAATTTAACTCTTGTACATGTAGGTCTCATAGAAATAAGATATTAAAAAGTGACCATACCAGTCACCTTCTATACTTTTTAAACAAAGAAACAATACATTTGTGAGGAATTGATAGAATAAAGAAACGTAGGTTTCGGATGTTCAGTTAAAGAAGAATCTAAGCAGAGTTTGTCCTTGGGGTAGTAAATTAAAGTAACTGGATTTGTTTATATAGGATGTTTCTATCTCTGGTGATAGGATGCTTTTCTACCTCCAGATGTAGGGAGTGTACCTCTCACATTAATTTCATTTCCTGCTTTCATGGAGACAGAAAAGTGGGTCAGTGTTCCACTTGCTTTGGTCATTACTTGTTTTTGTTAAGATGCTCAGTTGTGTCTGACTCTTTGCAACCCCATGGACTGCAGCATGCCAGGCCTCCCTGTCCATCACCAACTCTCAGAGTTTACTCAAACTCATGTCCATTGAGTCAGTGATGCCATCCAACCATCTCATCCTCTGTCATCCCCTCTCTTCCTGCCTTCAACCTTTTCCTGCATCAGGATCTTTTCCTATGAGTTGGCTCTTTGCATCAGGTGGCCAAAGTATTGGAGTTTTAGCTTCAGCATCAGTCCTTCCAATGAATATTCAGGGCTGATTTCCTTTAGGATTGACTGGTTTGATCACCTAGCAGTACAAGGGACTCTCAAGAGTCCTCTTCAGCATCACAGCAACAGAGAATTTAATTCTTTGGGGCTCAGGCTTCTTAATGGTCCAATTCTCACATTCATACAGGACTACTGGAAAAACAAAAGCTTTGGCCATATGGACTTCATTGGCATGCTAATGTCTCTGCTTTTTAATACACTGTCTTGGTTTATCATCAGAGAAGGCAATGGCACCCCACTCCAGTACTCTTGCCTGGAAAATCTCATGGGCAGAGGAGCCTGGTAGGCTGCAGTCCATGGGGTCGCTAAGAGTCAGACACGACTGAGTGACTTCACTTTCATTTTTCACTTTCATGCATTGGAGAAGGAAATGGCAACCCACTCCAGTGTTCTTGCCTGGAGAATCCCAGTGACGGGGGAGCCTGGTGGGCTGCCGTCTATGAGGTCGCACAGAGTCGGACACGACTGAAGTGACTTAGCATAGCATAGCATAGGTTTATCATAGCTTTTATTCCAAGGAGCGAGCATTTTTTTTTTTTTTAATTTCATGGCTACAGTCACCATTCACAGTGACTTTGGAGCCCAAGAAAATAAAATCTGTCAGTTTCCATTGTTTACCCACTTATTTGCCATAAAGTGATGGGATCTGATGCCATGATCTTAGTTTTTTAAATGTTGAGTTTTAAGCCAGCTTTTTCACTCCTCTTTCATCTTCATCAAGAGGCTCTTTAGTTCCTCTTTGCTTTCTGCCATTAGGGTGATGTCATCTGCATATCTGAGGTTATTGATATTTCTCCCAGCAATCTTGATTCCAGCTCGAGGCTTATCTAGCCTGGCATTTCACATGATGCACTCTGCAAATAAGTTAAATAAGCAGGGTGACAATATATAGCATTGGCATACTCCTTTCCCTATTTTAAGCCAGTCTGTTGTTCCATGTCCAGTTCCAACTGTTGCTTCTTGATCCGCATACAGATTTTCTCAGGAGGCAGGTCAGGTGGTCTGATATTCCCATCTCTTGAAGAATTTTCTACAGGTTATTGTGATCCACACAGTCAAAAGTGTAGTCAATGAAGCAGAAGTAGATGTTTTTCTGGAATTCCCTTGATTTTTCTATGATACAATGAATGTTTACAATTTGATCTCTGGTTCCTTTGCCTTTTCTAAATCTGCCTTGTACATGGAAGTTCTTGGTTCATGTACTATTGACGCCTAACTTGAAGAATTTTAAGCATTACCTTGCTAGCATGTGAAACAAGTACAATTTTGCTGTAGTTTGGACATTTTTTAAGTAACTGCAATTCAAAATAATCAATATGCCATTGTAGGGTAGCATAGTTTGGTGCAGCCCTTCATGAGCCCCAGTTTTCATTCTTTGGATGCAAAGAGAAGCTTCTTAGGGTCAGTGATAAATTGTACTACAGGATAACAAAGTATAGGTTTAGACCAGTCATGGGTGATTCAAATCATGTCATATCATACCTCACCACACAAATGATAATGATTGAAATGGAAGGTACAGGCTGGGTTTAAGAATACCATCTGTACATTAGACTGCCTGGATTCAAATCTCTGTATAGGTTGATCAACCATCCAGGTTTCTTTGGGATGGAAATATGGAACGTTCAATGCTGAAACCAGAATATGCGTGCTAAGTCACTCAGTTGCATCAGACTCTTTGCCATCTCAGGGAGTGTAACCCACCAGGCTCCTCTGTCCATGGGATTTTCCAGACAAGAATATTGGAGTGGGTTGCCATTCCCTTCTCCAGGGGACCTTCCTGACTCAGGGATTGAAACTGGGTCTTTTAGGTCTCCTGCATTGGCAGGCAGGTTCTTTACCACTAGTGCCACCTGGGAACCCAGGATGGTATTGAACAAATGAGCATAGTTGTTAATCTTAACACACTGGTTGTGTGACCTTGGGCAAGTCACTGTCTTTCATGTCTCATGTGATCACTCTCAGAATTCAGTTCCTTGTAATTATAGGACTGAGGCCTTCAGGTTAGAGATCATCCACTGTTCCATGCCACGCCATGCCACTGCTCCCTCCCCATAATGTGCCAACCTTCTTCTTCAAGTCTAGCAGGATTGACTATCCTATCACATTTGCCACAACTTAAGAAAGAAACTATCCCATCATATTCACAGGTCACTCACACTCAATTAGCAAGAATTTCACAGGGCATGTACTGAACACATTGGGCTAGGAATCTTTATAAGCCACCTTAGAATTCAGGTTTTGACAAAATTCCTGTATCCATAAAGGGAATGAGCTTTTGCAGGGAAGCATGGCAAGTGGCTTAGGAAGCATCACTATGAACTAAGCTAATGGAGGTGATGGAATTTCAGTTGAGCTATTTCAAATCCTAAAATATGATGCTGTTAAAGTGATGCATTAAATATGTCAGCAAATTTGGAAAACTCAGCAGTGGCCACAGGCCTGGAAAGGGTCAGTTTTCATTCCAATCCAAAAGAAAGGCAATGCAAAGAATGCTCAAATTGGTGCAAAATTACACATATCTCACATGCTAGTAAAGTAATGCTCAAAATTCTCCAAGCCAGGCTTCAGCCATACATGAGCCATGAACTTCCAGATGTTCAAGCTGGTTTAAGAAAAGGCAGAGGAACCAGAGATCAAAATGCCAACATTCGTTGAATCATGAAAAAAGCAAGAGTTTCGGAAAAACATCGATTTCTGCTTTATTGACTATGTCGATCACAATAAACTGTGGAAAATTCAGAAAGAGATGGGAATATCAGACCACCTCACCTGCCTCTTGAGAAAACTGTATGCAGGTCAGGAAGCAACAGTTAGAACTGGGCATGGAACAATAGACTGGTTTCAAATAGGAAAAGGAGTATGTCAAGGCTGTATATTGTCACCCTGCTTATTTAACTTATATGCAGAGTACATCATGAGAAACACTGGGCTGGAAGAAGCACAAGCTGGAATCAAGATTGGTGGGAGAAATATCAATAATCTCAGATATGCAGATGATACTACCCATATGGCAGAAAGTGAAGAAGAACTAAAGAGTCTCTTGATGAAAGTGAAAGAGGAGAGTGAAAATGTTGGCTAAAAGCTCAACATTCAGAAAATGAAGATCATGGCATCCAGTCCCATCACTTCATGGGTAAATAGATGGGGAAACAGTGGAAACAGTGTCAGACTTTATTTTTCTGGGCTCCAAAATCACTACAGATGGTGACTGCAGCCATGAAATTAAAAGATGCTTACTCCTTGGAAGGAAAGTTATGACCAACCTAGATAGCATATTCAAAAGCAGAGACATTACTTTGCCAACAAAGGTCCGTCTAGTCAAGGCTGTGGTTTTTCCTGTGGTCATGTATGGATGTGAGCATTGGACTGTGGAAGAAGGCTGAGCACTGAAGAATTGATGCTTTTGAACTGTGGTGTTGGAGAAGACTCTTGAGAGTCCCTTGGACTGCAAGGAGATCCAACCAGTCCATTCTGAAGGAGATTAGCCCTCGGATACCTTTGGAAGGAATGATGCTAAAGCTGGAACTGCAGTATTTTGGCCACCTCATGCGAAGAGTTGACTCTAGCCATGAAATTAAAAGACACTTACTCCTTGGAAGGAGAGTTATGACCAACTTAGACAGCATATTAAAAAGCAGAGACATTACTTTGTCAACAAAGGTCCGTCTAGTCAAGGCTATGGTTTTTTCAGTAGTCATGTATGGATGTAAGAGCTAGACTATAAAGAAAGCTGCCGCTGCCGCTAAGTCGCTTCAATCGTGTCCGACTCTGAGCGACCCCATAGACGGAAGCTCACCAGGCTCCCCTGCCCCTGGGATTCTCCAGGCAAGAACACTGGAGTGGGTTGCCATTTCCTTCTCCAATGCAGGAAAGTGAAAAGTGAAAGTGAAGTCATTCAGTCGTGTCCGACTCTTAGCGACCCCATGGACTGGAGCCTACCAGGCTCCTCCGTCCATGGGATTTTCCAGGCAAAAGTACTGGGGTGGGGTGCCATTGCCTTCCCCGAAAGAAAGCTGAGCACCAAATAATTGATGCTTTTGAACTGTGGTATTGGACAATACTGTTGAGAGTCCCTTGGACTGCAAAAATATCCAACCAGTCCATCCTAAAGGAGATCAGTCCTGGGTGTTCATTGGAAGGACTAATGTTGAGGCTGAAACTCCAATCCTTTGGCCACCTGATGTGAAGAGCTGACTCATTTGAAAAGACCCTGATGCTGGGAAAGATTGAGGGCAGGAGGAGAAGGGGACGACAGAGGATGAGATGGTTGGATGGCATCACCGACTCAATGGACATGAGTTTGGGTGGATTCCAGGAGTTGGTGATGGACAGGGAGGCCTGGTGTGCTGCAGTTCATTGGGTCACAAAGAGTCGGACACATCTGAGTGACTGGACTGGAACTGGATGGCAAGTGGTAAAGAACATGTTTGCCAATGCAGAAGATGTAAGAGTGGCAGAATCCATCCCTGGGTTGGGGAGATCCCCTGTAGGAAGGCATAGCAAGTCACTCCAGTGTTTTTGCCTGGAGAGCCCATGGACAGAGGAGCCTGGTGGGCTACAGTGAATAGGGTCGCAAAGAAGTCAGACGAGACTGAAGTGACAGCACTCACACACGCATGCATGGCACGGAGGCATGTGCTTCCTTCCTGCCTCAGACTTGCCAATGGGCTCCAAAAGAGAGCAGAACACAAATCTGCTATTCTTCATTGAGATATTGTGGGGAAACACAGTCACCCATCTAGGGCACTATGGGATTAAACGATCTGAGAGATTATGGAGAAGAGTTTCTAAAATGACAGAAGACTTCAAGAACACCCCATCTTAAAAGTATTACCTGCATGGATGAGGTAAAATTGGTCAGGAGCCACCTTGCAAAATGATTATTACAGTTAGTTGTAGTTCATTAAGACTGCTTTGTGAGTAACTGTATTAGTGTTTCTGAATCTATACTGCTCATGAGGTCAGTCCCCCTAAATCTGGCCTGCTGTAATAAGAAATCTTTTGGTGAAAAACTATTTGAACTACAAGTACTTAGAATTAACTGAAATTTATTAGCCTGAATTCAAAGAGGATTCTTTTTTTTTTTTTTTTTTGCTTTTATTTTATTTATTTTTTTAAATTTTATTTTATTCAACTTTACAATATTGTATTGGTTTTGCCATATATCAAAATGAATCTGCCACAGGTATACATGTATTCCCCATCCTGAACCCTCCTCCCTCCTTCCTCCTCATACCACCCCTCTGGGTCATCCCAGTGCACCAGCTCCAAGCATCCAGTATCATGTATTGAACCTGGACTGGCGATTCATTTAATATATGATATTATACATATTTCAATGCCATTCTCCCAAATGATCCTATCCTCTCCCTCTCCCAGAGTCCAAAAGACTGTTCTATACAGCAGTGTCTCTTTTGCTGTCTCGTTACTGTTACCACTTTCTAATTCCATATATATGCATTACTATACTGTATTGGTGTTTTTCTTTCTGGCTTACTTCACTCTGTATAATAGGCTCCAGTTTCATCCACGTCATTAGAACTGACTCAAATGCATTCTTTTTAACGGCTGAGTAATACTCCGTTGTGTATATATACCACAGCTTTCTTATCTATTCATCTACTGATGACATCTAGGTTGCTTCCATGTCCTGGCTATTATAAACAGTGCTGGGATGAACATTGGGGTACACGTGTCTCTTGAGGATTCTTAATTCTAAATTGTTTTAAAATGAGTCTTAGTTAAAATAAGTTTATTTTTCATTAAAAGAGCATTTCCATGGAAGACTAACTAGAGTCTGCCTAGAAGAATGGGAGCTAAATAAACACATTATGCTATTGAGCAATTTTTATCTTTTGTTTATATTAAGTAGGCACAGCAAGACTATTATTATTGCAAAGAAAATTATTCAATTGCTAACTTTTAAGCATTGAAACAGAAAATAATGTAAGCTTTTAAGCCATGGCATTCAAACAAATATTTCCAAGGAAAATTGATTGGTAATTTAGGGTTTTTTCAGTCATTAACTATGGTCATCTTTTTTTCTGTTTTGATTTTATTTCTTACTATTCTGTGTAGAAAAAAACCTTTAAGTGTTGTGTGAGGTTTGATCTTATAAAGAAGCCTTAAAATTGTTATTGATCATTTTCAATGGACTTTATCCATTTAAATGTAATTTCAGATATGCACTTAATCTCATATGTATATTTTATGGACATTGCTGTTTACACTGCCTTAGATTTAAAGGTTCTGTGACTAACTCGCTTTTTCTGCTACTTCCAAGGCTCTGGCTTTCTCATCCATTCTAGCTGATTGAAATAGCTTGCACTGAGGATGTTGTTGTCTATAGCTTCTCTGAGCCTCCCTAGATCCTGATAGAAAGCAGTCATCATTTACTAAAAGTCCTTACCCTTGGAATTATTCAGAGAAGAAGTATTGTGATGCTGGAAATAATCTTCATTTTTTTTTTTTTTCATACTTATCAGCACATTTGAAGGCAAGTCTCTAAAGCCCAAGACTTTTTGTGCAGATGCCTACAATTCTTTTCATTTGTTGCTGGCCTAGTTTTTCCCCAGTCCATCCTTCTCAACTGGGTGTTGTTTTTGCTTTGGTTCCATCCCTTCATTCTTCTTGGAGTTATTTCTCCACTGATATCCAGAAGCATACTGGGCACCTACTGACCTGGGGAGTTCCTCTTTCAGGATCCTATCATTTTGCCTTTTCATACTGTTCATGGGGTTGTCAAAGCAAGAATACTGAAGTGGTTTGCCATTCCCTTCTCCAGTGGACCACATTCTGTCAAACCTCTCCACCATGACCCACTCGTCCTGGGTGGACCTACAGGGCATGGCTTAGTTTCATTGAGTTAGACAAGGCTGTGGTCCTAGTATGATTAGATTGACTAGTTTTCTGTGATTATGGTTTCAGTGTGTATTCTCTCTGATGCCCTCTTGCAACACCTACCATCTTACTTGGGTTTCTTTTACCTTGGACGTGGGGTATCTCTTCATGGCTGCTCCAGCAAAGCGCAGCCTGGTGATAGAAGCAAGGTCCAATGTTATAAAGAGCAATATCGTATAGGAACCTGGAATGTCAGGTCCATGAATCAAGACAAATTGGAAGTGGTCAAACAGGAGATGGCAAGAGTGAATGTCGACATTCTAGGAATCAGTGAACTAAAATGGACTGGAATGGGTGAATTTAATTCAGATGACCATTATATCTACTACTGTGGGCAGGAATCCCTTAGAAGAAATGGAGTAGCTATCATGGTCAACAAAAAGTCTGAACTGCAGTACTTGGATGCAATCTCAAAAACGACAGAATGATCTCTGTTCATTTCGAAGACAAACCATTCAATATCCCGGTAATACAAGTCTATGCCCCAACCAGTAACACTGAAGAAGCTGAAGTTGAAAGGTTTTCTGAAGACCTACAAGACCTTTTAGAACTAACACCCCGAAAAGATGTCATTTTCATTAGAGGGGACTAGAATGCAAAAGTAGGAAGTTAAGAAACACCTGGAGTAAACAGGCAAATTTAGCCTTGGAACACGGAATGAAGCAGAACATAGGCTAACAGAGTTTTGCCAAGAGAACACACTGGTCATAGCAAATACCCTCTTCCAACAACACAAGAGAAGACTCTACACATGGACATCACCAGATGGTCAACGCCAAGATCAGATTGTTTATATTCTTTGCAGCCAAAGATGGAGAAGCACTATATAGTCAGCAAAAACAAGACTGGGAGCTGACTGTGGCTCAGATCATTGAGCTCCTTATTGCCAAATTCAGATTTAAATTGAAGAAAGTAGGGAAAACCACAAGAGGATTCAGGTATGACCTAAATCAAATTCCTTATGATTATACAGTGGAAGTGAGAAATAGATTTAAGGGACTAGATCTGATAAACAGAGTGCCTGATGAACTATGGAATGAGGTTCGTGACATTGTACAGGAGACAGGGATCAAGATCATCCCCATGGAAAAGCAAAATGGCTGTCTGGGGAGGCCTTACAAATAGCTGTGAAAAGAAGAGAAGCAAAAAGCAAAGGAGAAAAGGAAAGATATACCCATTTGAATGCAGAGTTCCAAAGAATAGCAAGAAAGGATAAGAAGCCTTCTTCAGTGATCAATGCAAAGAAATAGAGGAAAACAACAGAATGGGAAAGACTAGAGATCTCTTCAAGAAAATTAGAGATAGCAAGGGAACATTTCATGCAAAGATGGGCTTGATAAAGGACAGAAATGGTACGGACCTAACAGAAGCAGAAGATATTAAGAAGAGGTGGCAAGAATACACAGAAGAACTGTACAAAAAAGATCTTCACGACCAAGATAATCATGATGGTATGATCACTGACCAAGAGCCAGACATGCTGGAATGTGAAATCAAGTGGGCCTTAGAAAGCATCACTATGAACAAAGCTAGTGGAGGTGATGGAATTCCAGTTGAGCTACTTCAAATCCTGAAAGATGATGCTGTGAAAGTGCTGCACTCAATATGCCAACAAATTTGGAAAACTCAGCAGTGGCCACAATATTGGAAAAGGTCAGTTTTCATCCCAATCCCAAAGAAAGGCAATGCCAAAGAATGCTCAAACTATCACATAATTGCACTCATCTCACATGCTAGTAAAGTAATGTTCAAAATTCTCCAAGCCAGGCTTCAGCAATACATGAACTGTGAAATTCCAGATGTTCAACCTGGATTTAGAAAAGGCAGAGGAACCAGAGATCAAATTGCCAATATCTGCTGGATCATGGAAAAAGCAAGAGAGTTCCAGAAAAACATCTATTTCTGCTTTATTGACTATGCCAAAGCCTTTGACTATGTGGATCACAATATACTGTGGAAAATTCTGAAAGAGATGGGAATACCAGACCACCTGACCTGCGTCTTGAGAAACCTGTATGCAGTTCAGGAAGCAACAGTTAGAACTGGACATAGAACAACAGACTGGTTCCAAATAGGAAAAGGAGTATGTCAAGGCTGTATATTGTCACCCTGTTTATTTAACTTCTATGCAGAGTACATCATGAGAAACGCTAGGCTGGAAGAAGCACAAGCTGGAATCAAGATTGCTGGGAGAAATATCAATAACCTCAGATATGCAGATGATACCACCCTTATGGCAGAAAGTGAAGAGAAACTCAAAAGTCTTTTGATGAAAGTGAAAGAGGAGAGTGAAAAGGTTGGCTTAAAGCTCAACATTCAGAAAATGAAGATCATGGCATGTGGTCCCATCACGTCATGGGACATATATGGGGAAACAGTGTCAGACTTTATTTTTTGGGGGCTCCAAAATCACTGCAGATAGTGACTAGAGCCATGAAATTAAAAGATGCTTACTCCTTGGAAGGAAAGTTATGACCAACCTAGATAGCATATTCAAAAGCAGAGACATTACTTTGCCAACAAATGTTCGCCTAGTCAAGGCTATGGTTTTTCAAGTGGTCATGTATGGATGTGAGAATTGGACCGTGAAGAAAGCTGAGTGCCAAAGAATTGATGCTTTTGAACTGTGGTGTTGGAGAAGACTCTTGAGAGTCCCTTGGACTGCAAGGAGATCCAACCAGTCCATTCCGAAGGAGATCAGCCCTGGGATTTCTTTGGAAGGAATGATGCTAAAGCTGAAACTCCAGTACTTTGGCCACCTCATGTGAAGAGTTGACTAATTGGAGAAGACTCTGATGCTGGGAGGGATTGGGGGCAGGAGGAGAAGGGGAGAACAGAGGATGAGATGGCTGGATGGCATCACCGACTCAATGGGTGTAAGTTTGAGTGAACTCCGGTATTTGGTGCTGGATAGGGAGGCCTGGAGTGCTGCGATTCATGGGGTTGCAAAAAGTTGGACATGACTGAGCGACTAAACTGAACTGAACTGAACTGATCCCTCTCACCTGAGGCTTCCCAGGTGGTCTAGTGATAAAGAACCCACTTTCGAATGCAGGAGATGTAAGAGACACAGGTTCAATCCCTGGGTCAGGATGATCCCCTGGAGAAGGGCATGGCAACTCAGTCCAGTATTCTTGCCTGGAGGATATTGGACAGAGGAGCTTGGTAAGCTACAGTTCTTTGGGTTGCATAGTGGCTTATCATGCATGCATACATCCCTCTCAATATGTTTTCCTCTGCAGTTCAAATTTAAAATCTGTTTCTAGCTTTTTAAATTCAGTGATTGCTTCTGATCAACTTTTTGAAGACTGACTTGCTGCACTCCTTAGAGTCATTAACACACTGGCTGCCTCAAAGAGAAGCCCATGCTCTAGTTTGGTTCCATGGAACCGACTCATTGCAACAGGCAGGGACAGCCACATCGCTGAAAGAAGGGAGGATGGAAGCTACAAAACAAGAGAAATGATTTGGGAGACAGCACTAATTGGCACAATTCAAATATCTACCCACCTAGTCCCTGATGAAATACAGCACATATTATTCCAGATTAAAGTCATTCTTTGGGGGGCTTAGTAAAAAGAGCTCTAACACTATAAGGGAGGAAATTTATTTTTCTAATCTCAGTGGTAGCTGCACTATTTAATGACTACAGCAGCTTATTCATGAGACACTGTAGAAGGTTTTGATTCATATAGTCATGGTCTAAATATTTGCTGAATATAGGGCTTTAGTTATACTCCTCCACTATCTCAGGTCTCAGCTCATCCCAGTCACTTTATGCTCAGAAATTGAGAATTGCATGCAGAAGATTTATAGGGCTGCTGTCAGGAGATATATAGGCAAGACTGGGCAAAGAGGAAAAAGGATACATATTGAAGTAACTAATGAAGTTATTCATTAGCCAACCAGCCAATCTATGGCAAGCTCTGGAACTGGGATGGCCTTCAGTGTTATCCCAAATTGAGGCAAAGAGCAAATACTTTTATCTCCAATTACTATAGTAATTTACTTCTCTGGATAGACCACTTTAGTATCCACTACAGTACTTTGTTACCTGAAGAAACAGTGTGGAGATAACTGTAGTAGCAATATTTGACCTGTAATCAAGCACTCCATAGGTTAAAATTATTTATTATTGACTTTCATTAAGTGCACTGCCATTAAGATTTATGGGTCAATGTCTTGGAAGAAGACAGAATTCACTGCAGATAGTTCAAGTGATGAGATTTCCATTAAAGTAGCATTTAATGACATGGACAAGTCAGGGATTATATAGGGATGATGAGGTACCCAGAGATAGCAATAGTAAGATGCAGTTAACTTCCTTGGGGTAGAAAAGGATAAGACATATAAAGAGAGATACAGAAACCCAATGAGAGTTGGAGTCATGGAGGAAAGTTCGTACCAGAAGGAACTATAGTCTTGGAGATGAAAAGCTGATATAGAGGAGGTGCCAAAGGCCTTCATGACATGCTTGTGCCTTCCCATTGGCTAACTCAACTGGAAGCCAACTAACAAGGGAGTCTGGGAGATGCAATGCACAAGGGTTAGTGTGGGGCAAAGAGTAGACTTAGAATGATAAGAGCAAAGAATGAATAAGCTTTGCAAAAGCAGAATAATCTTTACAGTTCCCAAATAAAATGTAGATTACTATCCTATCCACAAAGCAAACCATTTTCTCTAACATATTTGACAAATAATCTCTAAGTCAAACACTTAAGAAAAAGGCACCACCAGCTGAGATTCCAAGGTCTCAAGATAGGAAAATTCCATCTACTCATTTTATTTTTCCTATTTAGAATAAGCCCTAAGTAATGAAATTTTGAAAGAAAAAAAATCTCTAATTGCTAATTCTATGTTGTAACTGCCAGTCCATTTTATTCATTGGGCAAGTGCCATGTAAAGAGTGCTGTTTTTGAGAACATGGCAATTACAGATACTAGAGAAGCCACCAAGAGAATAACTAAAGAAATAATTATTACTGAATGTTCAGTGTGGTGTGTGTGGCTTTTGCAGTACGATATCCATTAAGTGAGAGTCACATGATTAAATCGTATACATATTTTTTCCAAATTTACCCCCTAAGGGGCAGATTACCAGCACAGTTCTGAATAACATTATTGTAGCTATTAGTCTTTGTGTGCATTAATTCCCCATCCATGATTTTTACAATTTTCCCCTTAGTGTTTCTTTGAAAAGTGGCACAATTACAATATTTTTATTATACTGTGGCTTACACAGATAATTAAACAAATAAATATGCATTTACATAATTCATTTTAAATGTTCCCAATCTTTAGAAAAATCCCTCATTTTGGAAGAATAAAGACATACAGTATACCTGCAATTTTTATTTTCTTTTACAAAGGCATCACCTGGAAGATTAATAGAACTAATTAATTTAAGACATAAATTTAATAATTCTCTTTCCAGTCAGAAAGTAAGCTAGTACCAAATAGTAACAATCACAACTTTTACATGGAAATGTTAAGAACAGAATATTTTCATTTTAGAGATATCTGGAGAAATTAAAGGTATATTTCTCACAGTGTATTGATTTTATTATTGAGTTGAGTTAATTTTAAGTGTTTAGCATGTTAATTAAAGTGAATTAAACTCTCAAAATTTGGGGCTTTTAACATATCCTATTTTTTGTAGATGCTAAATGTAATGAAAACTGGTACTTAACTATCATAAGCAAACTTCCAATATATCTAGATTTTATTTTCCAATAATAGAACTTTAGAGTAATCTGGAAAGATAAGTTTATTTTGCCAATAAAGAATCCAGGTCTTGGAAATAGTAAATAGCTTTCTAGAGTTTCACAGCTGGTTCGTGTCAGAGGCAGAACTATAATAGGCAATATCCTAAACTACTATGCCTGTGTGCCTGTCTTTTCTCCTATTAAGCATGCCTCTTCTAAGGGACTTTATACTTTCACTTTAAATAAACATTTTTGAGTCTCTTCTCTGTGCCAAGTGTTACTTAGGGTGTTAGGGACAGGCAAATGAGTAAGATAAGGTTCCAGCTCTTTTAGAAGCTCACAATATAATGAAAGAATCAATTGAACACATGAAAAATGCTCCTTTATTATAAATTGTAATATGTGCTTTGGGGACACAGAGGATGGAGTGCTAGCTCTCTTTTAACTCTCCCTGGCTTGGGGGTTTGATTTCCTGTCCTCAACTAGTACATTTACTGGCGTTTTCAAACACACCAAGTTCCTGTTCTTACCAGGCATGTTCATGTCTTCTTATACTATTATTTTTATTTATTTATTTATTTTGCTTAACTTTACAATATTGTATTGCTTTTACCATACATCGAGATGGATCCGCCACCAGTATACACGTGTTCTCCATCCTGAACCCTCCTCCCTCCCCTCTCCCCACACCATCCCTCCAGGTCGTCCCAGTGCTCCAGCCCCAGGCATCTGTTATCCGGGATTCTACTTGGACTGATGACTCGTTTCAGATGTGATATTATACAATTTCAATGCTATTCTCCCCAGTCATCCCACCCTCTCCCGGTCCCAGACAGCAAAAGAGACACTGATGTATTTTTAATTGAAGTATAAAGGCTGAGCGCCGAAGAATTGATGCTTTTGAACTGTGGTGTTGGAGAAGACTCTTGAGAGTCCCTTGGACTGCAAGGAGATCCAACCAGTCCATTCTGAAGGAGATCAGCCCTGGGATTTCTTTGGAAGGAATGATGCTAAAGCTGAAACTCCAGTATTTTGGCCACCTCATGTGAAGAGTTGACTCATTGGAGAAGACTCTGTTGCTGGGAGGGATTGGGGGCAGGAGGTGAAGGGGATGACAGAGGATGAGATGGCTGGATGACATCACTGACTCGATGGATGTGAGTCTGAGTGACCTCCGGAAGTTGGTGATGGACAGGGAGGCCTGGCGTGCTGCAGTTCATGGGGTCGCAAAGAGTCGGACACGACTGAGCGACTGATCTGATCTGATCTGATTTACAATGTTATATTAGTTTCAGATGTCCAGCTCAGTGATTCATGTATATGTATTCATATATATATATATATTCTATTCTTTTTCAGATTGTTTTCCCTTATAGGTTATATATGTGTATAGTTTACTGTGCTATACGGAAGGTCCTTGATGATTATCGATTTTATATATAGTTGTGTGTGTATGTTAATCCCAAATTCCAGCTATATCCCTCTCTCCCTTTCCCCTCTGGTCACCATAACTTTATTTTTTATGTCTGTGGATCTATTTCTGCTTTGTGAATAAGTTCATTTGCATCATTTTTTAAAAATTCTACATATAAGTGATATCATATGATATGTGTCTTTGTCTGACTTACTTCACTTAATACGATAATCTCTAGGTCCATCCATGTTGCTGGAAATGACATTATTTCACTCTTTTTGTGACTGAGTAATATTCTATTGTATATACATACATATGTATGTATGTGTCCACATATGTATGTATGTGTACACGAATGTATGTATGTGTCCACATCTTCCTTATGTATTTATCTGTTGATGGACATTAGGTTGCTTCCATGTCTTAGCTCTTGTAAATAGTGTTGCTATGAACATTGGTGTGTAACTATTTCAGTTGGCTTTCTGTGTTTTCCTGTCACTCCCATAAGTCCTGCTTTCTTCCCTGTGGTCTCATGCAGTAATTGCTATTTAGGTGCTACTATTTCTGATTTTGGAAGTTTGAAACCATCTGCCGCACCAGAAGTAGAAGCTGTTCTCTTAAAGAACTTCTCACAATAGTTACTGTTTCTTCATTATGCTTCTTAAAGGACTGCCTTTTCCTTTGCTTTTACCCCCTTTCCTTAAACCTTTAACCCCATCCATCCTCAAACTTCAGACTGAAATTGAAGAAAATAGGGAAAACCACTAGACCATTCGGATATGACTTAAATCAAATCCCTTATGATTGTACAGTGGAAGTGAGAAATAAATTGAAGGAACTAGATTTGATAGAGTGCCTGATGAACTATGGACTGAGGTTCGTGACATTGTACAGGAGACAGGGATCAAGACCATCCCCATGGAAAAGAAATGCAAAAAAGCAAAATGGCTGTCTGGGGAGGCCTTACAAATAGCTGTGAAAAGAAGAGAAGCGAAAAGCAAAGGAAAAAAGGAAAGATATCAGCATCTGAATGCAGAGTTCCAAAGAATAGCAAGGAGAGATAAAAAAGCCTTCCTCAGTTATCAATGCAAAGAAATAGAGGAAAACAACAGAATGGGAAAGACTAGAGATCTCTTGAAGAAAATCAGAGATACCAAAGGAACATTTCATGCAAAGATTGGCTCAATAAAGGACAGAAATGGTATGGACCTAACAGAAGCAGAAGATATTAAGAAGAGGTGGCAAGAATACACAGAAGAACTGTAGAAAAAAGATCTTCATGACCAAGATAATAATGATGGTGTGATCACTGACCTAGAGCCAGACATCCTGGAATGTGAAGTCAAGTGGGCCTTAGAAAGCATCACTACGAACAAAGCTAGTGGAGGTGATGGAATTCCAGTGGAGCTATTCCAAATCCTGAAAGATGATGCTGTGCAAGTGCTGCACTCAATATGCCAGCAAATTTGGAAAACTCAGCAGTGGCCTCAGGACTGGAAGAGGTCAGTTTTTATTCCAATCCCAAAGAAAGGCAATGCCAAAGAATGCTCAAACTGCCACACAATTGCACTCATCTCACATTCTAGTAAAGTGATGCTTAAAATTCTCCAAGCCAGGCTTCAGCAATACGTGAACTGTGAACCTCCAGATGTTCAAACTGGTTTTAGCAAAGGCAGAGGAACCAGAGACCAAATTGCCAACATCCACTGAATCATGGAAAAAGCAAGAGAGTTCCATAAAAACATCTATTTCTGCTTTATTGACTATGCCAAAGCCTTTGACTGTGTGGATCACATTAACTGTGGACAATTCTGAAAGAGATGGGAATACCAGACCACCTGACCTGCCTCTTGAGAAATTTGTATGCAGGTCAGGAAGCAACAGTTAGAACTGGACATGGAACAACAGACTGGTTGCAAATAGGAGAAAGAGTACGTCAAGGCTGTATATTGTCACCCTGCTTATTTAACTTATATGCAGAGTACATCATGAGAAATGCTGGGCTGGAAGAAGCACAAGCTGGAATCAAGATTGCTGGGAGAAATATCAATAACCTCAGATATGCAGATGATATCACCCTTATGGCAGAAAGTGAAGAAGAACTAAAAAGCCTCTTGATGAAGGTGAAAGTGGAGAGTGAAAAGTTGGCTTAAAACTCAACATTTGGAAAGTGAAGATCATGGCATGTGGTCCCATCACTTCATGGGAAATAGATGGGGAAACAGTGGAAACAGTGTCAGACTTTTTTTTGGGGGGGGGGGCTCCAAAATCACTGCAGATGGTGACTGCAGCCATGAAATTAAAAGACACTTACTCCTTGGAAAGAAAGTTATGACCAATCTAGATAGCATATTGAAAACCAGAGACATTACTTAGCCAACAAAGGTCCGTCTACTCAAGGCTATGGTTTTTCCAGTGGTCATGTATAGATGTGAGAGTTGGACTGTGAAGAAAGTTGAGTGCTGAAGAATTGATGCTTTTGATCTGTGGTGTTGGAGAAGACTTTTGAGAGTCCCTTGGCCTGCACGGAGATCCAACCAGTCCATTCTGAAGGAGATCAGCCCTGGGATTTCTTTGGAAGGAATGATGCTAAAGCTGAAACTCCAGTACTTTGGCCACCTCATGCGAAGTGTTGACTCATTGGAAAAGACTCTGATGCTGGGAGGGATTGGGGGCAGGAGGAGAAGGGGACTCCAGAGGATGAGATGGCTGGATGGCATCACTGACTCGATGGATGTGAGTCTGAGTGAACTCTGGGAGTTGGTGATAGACAGGGAGGCACGGCGTGCTGCGATTCATGGGGTTGCAAAGAGTTGGACATGACTGCGCGACTGAACTGAACTGAACGAACTGATCCCCAAGCTGGAGTATGGACTTTCAATGACAACATCCAAATGTTACACCCTAACTGACTCACTGCACATGCTTGATGATCTTGTTAACCATGGCATACTCCTGTGCATGTACCAAGGATTATGTACCCCAACCATACAAGACATAACTTCCCGTCTTTTCACTCTCATAAGAAATTCCATAGTGAAAAAAGGAATGAACACGTTATAAAAAATAAATTCCTCATAACTATTTATGTAAGGTTATGGAGTCACCTATGAGCAATACTACTGTCCCAAAATTTGCTGCCTCAATAATAATTAGCTGGCATTTACGATCAAGACCAGGGCACTTGAAACCTCCCCTTCTCAATAAGGTTTCCTCTTTCTTCTCAGGAATATCTCCTACCCTACATACAGTAAGAGATTCCAAAGTGACCTCCTTTCTTCTGTCAGTCCTTTTTAAATTTGTTATCCTCTGACTGATCTTTGGAGGACAAATCATCTATTCAGCTTCTCCAGGAAATTTCCACCTCCGCATTCACTAGGAATCATGATGTGGGTATAGAGAGTAAGGCAGTCATGATTTCCTGGCTGCAAAAATTACTTTGCAATATCTATCATATCTGGCCAGATATTAGCCACTGTGCTACCACAATAGGCAGATATTACCTTTGAACAAGTGTCCTACTAAACCCATACCCAACACTAGTTGGTGTATTATCCAAATCAAGCTTGCCTACTTGTACCAGTTCCTAGTGTGGGATTAGTATTTGTTCTAAGAATTAACACTGATGCCTCTAGAAAACTTTAAACTTTACTTCTTTCAATTAATTATGGTTGTGTATAATTTTTTTTATTGAAATATAGTTGATTTACAATGTGGTATTGGTTTAATATATGTATTTATTTGTTTTCAGATTCTTTTCCCATATAGGTTTCTACAAAATATTGAGTATAGAGCCCCAGGCCATACAATAGGTTCTTGTCGTTTGTCTAGTTTGTATATAGTGCTTTTCTGGGATGATGTTTACTGATGGCCATTGAAAAAGCTGATTTTGTGTCTTATTCATTAGATGTATGTTAAAATGGTGTGGGCAATTTTGGACAGAAAAGTACAATTTTTAATTACTGTATGTAATTATAAAATGTTGTGGAGTATATACCTTCAAAGATTTATTACGAATCATTTCAGCTCTATTTTGAACCTAAGGGACAATATTGTACATTTGAAACAGAAAGTGCTGGGCCTTACCTGAGAAAGTCCCTGTGTCTTATTGCTGGGTGGTACCTGTGATAGAATTTCTAAGATCT
Source organism: Tragelaphus eurycerus (assembly GCA_935064755.1). Classification (NCBI taxonomy): domain Eukaryota; kingdom Metazoa; phylum Chordata; class Mammalia; order Artiodactyla; family Bovidae; genus Tragelaphus; species Tragelaphus eurycerus. The sequence continues at coordinate 844,079 of CAKXYN010000228.1, read as the reverse complement.
GGCATGCAAGTTCAATGTTCTCATTGGATGTAAATCTGTCTAAAACAATCCATGGCTTCTCATATCTTAAAACCCTTTCCATTGAGGCTGAGTGTCTTAGAAGTCACATCTGTGCCCTGACTTGGTTAATACTACCTCTAACCCTTACCAGCTTGCAGCTCCTCACATAGCCCTGTTTGCTCACCTAAGAGAGAAAACAGCAGATTTCTGGATTTGCGTGAACTCCCTATGAAGATAATAGGGTTTACATGTGGATATAGAAGGGGAAAACAGGTTTTGTTTTACTGCTACATTAACTGTTCTCTCATTTTCCCTGAAATAAAATTCTAGGATCATTTCCCTCCAGTTCTGTGGGTTTGCACTGTTGGCCTAATTTAACTATCTTTGCTTTGGGGCTGAGGTCCCCTATGATGCTTAAACGCAAAATCAATGGTTGATGACAGACACTTTGTGTTCATTTAATATGTGAATTATATTCTTCTTTGCCTTTTTAATAGATGAGCTGTTTGCCATCCAGAGCATCTTCATTTCCAGTTTCACCCACCAATATTCTCATTTCTTCCTTCATTGGTCTCTTGCCTTCTTGACAGTAGAAACACTTTGTGAAGTTGCATGTAGCATTGGTTTGTATTTTTAATGTCTTCCTCTGCCGTGAGTTAGGATTTTGATTGTTTTTCTGAATATATCTCTCAAACGTTTGTAAAATCTAAGAAAGTTTGACTCATTTCCTTTTAATTTCATGCTTCTTCTTTATTTCTCTTCTATAGCAGTTTTTACTATACACATTGAAGGAATCCTTGGTCCTAGAAAAGAAAACAATGGTCTCAAAGGTCCTTGCTGAATCATCTAACTTTGGGGAAGACAAAACTGAACTTTAAGTTCTGCCCTTATGCTCCGGGCTGGTTGCATCTACCTGGGACTTATCACCCCCAGCCAAGAAACCTTTCACCCCCTACATCTGCTTGGGACTTATTACCCCTGCCTAGGGGACTTATCACCCCTTGCCCAAAACCTCCCACCCTTTGTTCAACTACAAATGCCATCTCAACTAAAGATTACCCAAAATGTCCTGCATGACTAACGTTTCCCTTATTGCTCCCATAAACCTCCCTTTAAGTATTAAGCCTCCCTGATACCGCTTGTGCTCAGCCTGGTCATTAGGCTGACTGTTGCCCCTCCTTGCCTGAATAAAGGTAACCTATATCTGTTGAGGTTGTTTCTCCTTTTCTGCCTCTGCCCAAACTATACCTTACACACATTAGAAAATTTAAATGCAATTGTAATTCCTTCAGTTCAGTTCAGTTCAGTCACTCAGTCATGTCTGACTCTTTGCAACCCTGTGAATCGCAGCACGCCAGGCCTCCCTTGTCCATCACCAACTCCCGGAGTTCACTCAGACTCATGTCCATCGAGTCAGTGATGCCATCCAGCCATCTCATCCTCTGGAGTCCCCTTCTCCTCCTGCCCCCAATCCCTCCCAGCATCAGAGTCTTCTCCAATGAGTCAACTCTTCGCATGAGGTGGCCAAAATACTGGAGTTTCAGCTTTAGCATCATTCCTTCCAAAGAAATCCCAGGGCTGATCTCCTTCAGAATGGACTGGTTGGATCTCCTTGCAGTCCAAGGGACTCTCAAGAGTCCTCTCCAACACCACAGATCAAAAGCATCAATTCTTCAGCACTCAGCTTTCTTCACAGTCCAACTCTCACATCCATACATGACCACTGGAAAAACCATAGCCTTGACTAGACGGACCTTTGTTGGCAAAGTAATGTTTCTGGTTTTCAATATGCTATCTAGGTTGGTCATAACTTTCTTTCCAAGGAGTAAGTGTCTTTTAATTTCATGGCTGCAGTCGCCATCTGCAGTGATTTTCGAGCCCAGAAAAATAAAGTCTGACACTGTTTCCACTGTTTCCCCATCTATTTCCCATGAAGTGATGGGGCCGGATGCCATGATCTTCGTTTTCTGAATGTTGAGCTTTAAGCCAAGTTTTTCACTCTCCACTTTCACTTTCAAGAGGCTTTTTAGTTCCTCCTCACTTTCTGCCATAAGGGTAGTGTCATCTGCATATCTGAGGTTATTCTTTTTGTAATCTTAACCTACTCAGTTTAAAATTTTGGTCTTAAGGCAGGGAAGGAAAATATATATGCTTGACTTTTTAAAAACATGATGAATTCACAAGTTATACTCAAGTTGCCTCATGCAGGAAGAATACTGCTGAGTGTCAGGGGACCTGATCTCACATCATGGATTTGCTACTAACAAGCTTGTGTCTTTGGGCAAATAACTACACTCTCTGAATCAGTCTCTGTTTTGGAGTGAACTGGATTTTTGGTTCTTTTCAGTTTTATAATTCTATATGAGAAAAAGCCTCTTTGCTTTTATAATGTATCAACTGAGGATAATACAGAGGAGAGAAAAAGGGAAGGATTTTCTTGGATACAACATTAAATTGCCAGTCATATGAATGCTTTTTATCAAGACTGCACTTCCCAAGGGTTGTGTTTGGGATAAAAAGACAGAATAAACCTCCTTGAGATCTAGTTCTTTTCTCTTTCACTTCATCCTCAATGTTTCCAACATGAATAGAAAACCATTATATCAGTAGAGAAAGTCAGGCCAGAGTTGGAGGTGGGGAGGAGAGGGGAGATTAACAAAAGTCCTTTGTGGGATGTGGGGAATAAGGGGTAACTAAATAATGATGTGTTTCTTGCATTAAAATGGCCTCTATAACCTTGGCCAGAAATAGCATTTGAGACTAGAAGAGAATTAATGTTCAGTAATTTTTGAATCCTTATTTAAATGTGACTTTCAAATATCTTTCCTAAGAGGAACACTTAAAAAGATCCATCAAAAGCAATCGTGCTAATAATCTGCCCTGGGACCTGGGCAGTAGGTTAAGAGACTCACCTCTCATTAATTAGGTGAAGGATTCACAGTGTTAGGCATGCACCTGAGCCTGGTATTTCATTTTCAGGAAAGCAATCTATCCAGGACTGAAATGATATTGGAATTATCAAGCATCCAGCAAAAGGAGAAGGGAACAGAAAATTTTTAAAAATCTGAAAGTCATAAATTTGAAAATAGTGACATTGTTTTCTGTTTAAATTGTTTAAAGAGGTATTTACAATGGAATCATTTTGACATTCACTTGAAAGCAAAGAGTGTCTTTGTGTGCATGTGTCTTGGAAGTAGAAATCCTAGTGGGTATTAGCAATCAATTTCTAAGCGAACACCTAGTCTTAGCAGCAGCTCTGAATTTCTAAGTCCCATGTTACTATTTCACCTTTTGTCTGTAGGGTCCATGAGCCACCAATAAAACCTCCCATAATCACCTTGCCTGGGTGGTCCTCCAAGCACTCCAGGGAGGTGCTGGTGGGTATTTAAGCCTATGGCATCTGTTAATTTATTCAGTCCCTTGAGGTGTGGATTTGAAGGGGCATAATGCGAGATGTAAGAAGGAGAACAGCTGGAAACCGCAAAACTCCTATTCTCTGGCCCTGAGGAAGTCAGGTCATATCTTTACAGGATCAAAATTTTTATCAGAGACATAATCATCTTTAGCAGTGAGCACAGAAAGAGTGATTTAGCCAGTGTACCAAACCTAGGAACTGTTTTGCTTGTTTGTTTTTGGCTACCCCATCACTGACAGATGTATGGAAGAATAAATTCTGACTTTGCAGAAACTACTATTCATTCACTTGGAAAAATACAGAGGATTAAGTTAATGGATAAATTCAACAATATTACTTTGAAAGATATTTGTCAATAAATCACCTGTAAAACTTTGGTCATTAAAGGAGATTGTGTAGCAAAGGATGAATACTAAGCCAGGCTGCTTTGTTCAGAGCCTTCACTGTCCTTTCCCAGATCCCGCAGTTACTGTACCATCTCTAGTTATGTTAGACTCTTGAAGTACACAAATGGCCTTTATTCAAGCAGGAAGGAGTGAAGGAATCCATTAAGGTCAATTGGGTACTTTTAATTTTCCTTATGTTCTCTGGAGAGTTCAGATCAGTATGAAACTAGGGGATGAGAGAAACAAATATGACACCAGTAACCACAACAAATAACCTCAATTATCTAACATGGCAGTGTGGCCGTGATGATGAAGGTGTGCCTGAGTAACAAGTCAAAAGGTCTGCAGAAGTGGTTTCCTATGTCAATTTAAACTGGCTGGGTTCATGCAAAATCAATTCACACTTCTTTTAAAGAACCAACCTTTGTGGTGGTCTATGATCTTAATTAGCAGGCACAAAACTCCTTTCACTCTTCATAAGTCTAAAACATAATTGCACAAATATTAAGAATGGTTAAGTTATTAAGACTGCTGGGGAACACGTCATTTCTTTTCTAGTTCTACAGCCAGTTTTTTGCCTATTAACATTTCTAGACTAAAGCAGAAATGGAGTTGGGAGTATACAAGAGGTTCATAACTTTGCTCATAGATCAGAAACCTTACCCTTGACCTTGCAAAAACACTGAAAATCTCTTATATGTCCAGCCAACACTAGAGACTGGGAATCCAAGAAGAGCATATGTCCATGAAATGGCCATAAAATTCTTATGTCCATAAAATGTTTCCACACATATTGCTGCTGCTGCTAAGTCACTTCAGTGTCCGACTCTGTGCGACCCCATAGATGGCAGCCCACCAGGCTCCCCGTCCCTGGGATTCTCTAGGCAAGAACACTGGAGTGGGTTGCTGTTTCCTTCTCCAATGCATGAAAGTGAAAAGTGAAAGTGAAGTTGTTCAGTCGTGTCCAACTCTTTGAAACCCCATGAACTGTAGCCTACCAGGCTCCTCCATCCATGGGATTTTACAGGCAAGAGTACTGGAGTGGGGTGCCATTGCCTTCTCCATACACACACACACACACACACACACACACACACACACACACACACACACATTGTTGAATTTTCCCTGAGCTTGAATTTTTCTGAAACAAATTCTGATAAACAGTGAAGTTGAAAGGAATCCCCTTACCCTTATTTATTCTGAAAAAAACATTTACTGCAAAGAACCAGCCAATGAATCAGATATAAACTTAGATAATGTTCTGGGATGCCTCCTTTAGTTTACCTTTGATAAGGCCAGACTGAAGCTCAGAGCAACGAATTGTTTGCTAGGTCAAAACAATTAACTGAACGGCTTGTTTCTCCCCTAATTAAAAAAAAACACACACAAAGTTTTGCTAACCAAATTTGAGGTAGGATTGTCTTCTTCCCCTAAATCCCTAAACTCTGTCCTACCCTGAGCCGGGTGGCATTAGTGGTAAAGAACCTACCTGCCAATGCAGGAGACACAAGAGACACGGGTTTGATCCCTGGGTCAGGAAGATACCCTGGAGAAGGGCACGGCAACCCACTCCAGTATCCTTGCCTAGAGAATCCCATGGACAGAAGAGCCTGGCAGGCTTCAGTTCATAGTGCTGCACAGAGTCAGATGAATGAAGCAACTTATCATGAATGCATGTACAAGCCTGATCCAGCACAGAATCCTTCTTAAGAGTCCCTCCAGAAAATAGAAAAGTATACTGGCCTCAGTGTGAAACTTCCTCTGATCTTCTGTCTGATCCTACCACCTGTCATCCCACTTCCTCACATCCTGCCCTAAGCCTTGTTGACTCCTCTCTATAACAGAAAAACCCTTCCTGCCTAACTCTTGAGACTCTTCAAACAGATCTTATGGCCACAACTTCTTCTGTTGCCATAGTCCTCCTCTTCCTATTTCCCTTATAATTATTCTTTTGAATGAAGTCTCTCCTTACTAAATCTAGAAAAGTTCTTTATGTGCTAAAGGCACACAAGTTTGTTCTAAAAATAATTTTTGTATATTTTTATCTGTGGCATCTGGGGGGGCATTTTTTTCTATGTTCCAAGTGCAATTTATATACTTATTTTATATATCAACTATCTCTATGTCAATGTTGATAAAACAGGGCTGAGGAATAGATCTCTCTGGAGCTTATCTATTTCCTACATTAGGAACCACTTTTGAAAGAAACTGGGCCTAGAGAAGCAGGTAGCATTACATATCTTTTTCAAAGACTCCTCAAAGCTTTGGAAAACCAGACAAAAACTAGCTAGAATGGGTTGACAGCTTGAGACATTTCTAAATCTTTTGAACATTTAGAATTTACCCAGAATTGGGAGAGAATCCATGATTATATTGCTGGATATGGGATACAATTTACCAGTAATGAAAGAACAGGAAAACAACATTACTTATTCAAGTCATTCAGAACCAGGGATTTGAAGGGGAAACGGACACAAAAGTGCTTCCTGAGACAGATGCCAAGTTCTGGCAAATTTTACAGCAGTGAGGTTTCATTTGTAATTGTTTTCGTTAAACAGCAGGAGCTTTTGAGTCCCAGCATGTGGTAATTATGAGATAAATGACTTAAGAGAACATGCTATGTAAATACAAAGTGGGCTGAGTCATTGACTCAATCACTGTATAAACCTAGAAGCCTTTGTGTTGTTTAGTGCAATCACTGCTTCGAAAAACCAGCACTCACACCAAGCTGCAGTCCTTGAGTTTTTAGTCAACATGTTAAACTCTCCCATTCCACTGATTTTACTAGTGGTTTCCCTACTGAGTCTCCAGAGAAACATTGGTTGAATATCCAACTATGCCTGGGGCAAGATGTTGATTACCATATAGTCAGAAGCAAAATAAACTATCTGTAGATATATCAGGAAACAAAAAGTTTGGCTTTGGAACAATGGAGAAAAATTGTAATTAGGCTTTTTCTTGCCTATTTGCAAGCTTGGCTTTGCCCTGTATTATTTATTGTGTATTGTTGTCTATTGGTCTTTTGGCCTATCACAATGCTTTTTTCATTTTGATAGAATGGTAATAAAAGGGCAAATTATTTATTACTTTTGTCTCTTAATTGAATGTCAATCACTTTCCATTCAAAAAGCAATGGCTTTCTTTGTAATCCAGTACTTCACTGATCTTTTCCTATTCTGCTCTAATATTTTAGTACGTACATTTCCTTTTATTTTACTATTCATAAAGTCATTATAAATCAAACCAATTGCAGCATAACAGGAAATGCTTGACATTTTCTATCTCAAAGACTCATTCATAATTTCTCAATTACATGTAGTTTAAATACATAGCATCCAATCTGCAGTCTTTGAAATGGTGCCAAATTCCATCTGCTTTCCTGAATATTACCACAGTTATTTCTGAGCATGATGTGAGAGAGGGCTTCTGAGAACTCTAACTTGAACACAAGTTACTCTTGATAGAACCTTACTATTAACTTGCACTTTTCTGTTCAACAAACCTCTCTTACATAAATACACAGTTTTATTGATTTCCATATCTGGCTGCTTATTGACCTCCACTAACAATCTATCAGCATTCTTTTCCATTCAGACAAGGATGAGCCCATGCCTCTTCCAAGATTGTCTCAAATTCACAAAAGGTTGATTCTGAGGAAATGCCAATGAAGTTGCCAAATTAAGTGTTATTGGCATAACACTTAATCTTTTGTTGGAATTCTTAAGTTAGGTCTCAAAATTCTACCCAGAAATATGGAGAATTTAAATTATACTTTGAGAAAGTAAACCTAAAATTGTTCTACAGACAGTGTCACTAGTAAATTATCTTTATTATTTCAATTTTTCTTCACTATTTCTTGGTTTCTCCCCTGCTGATAGCATTGATTTTCTAGAGTACTTGTGGTGTAATACATAATGTATGCTTGCATTTTATAAAATAGGAACATTGGGTTGACTTTGAGAATTTAATATTCCTCTGGAAAATTATAAATATTCTAGTGCTAAAGTCTGATATCCCACAGACACACCAAAGAGCTGAAACAAATGAGAAAAATACCTTGCTCTTGATGCATTAAGGCTAAATCATGATAGATTTACTACATAATCTCTAACACATTCTATGTTGAAATCATAGCAAAAGCTCTATCATTCCTTAAAAATTTGACATGTGATTGCTTGTAGGCATACCCAGGCATTTTCTCATTCATTTAAAAATTTTTGTTTATTTTGTATTTGATTTTTATGAAAATGCTAAAAGAAATATTAAATACTTAGAGCACATACTGCCTATATGAGTTCTTTCAGTTTTTAGATTAACTTTTGGAAGTTGGGCCCTTCATCTGGGCTTATGTTATCCCTCTCCATTGATCAGTATCTTCATGTCTTATACAAGTTGTTTGACTTTTCAGAATTTTCTGTCTCTCATCTCTTTAGCAATATCAACCTCCCTCCAAATCCCTCTAGCACAGTGCTTTCTGTAGCAGAGAAGTATGGTTGTCCATCGATGTTAGCAACAATCAAGTATGGTGCAAAAATCTCTGGGAACAATTTATACTAGTTAGAGAAGTTACACAGTGATGATTTTCCATTACTTAGTCAGTTTGGCTGGAGAAGGCAATGGCACTCCACTCCAGCACTCTTGCCTGGAAAATCCCATGGATGGAGGAGCCTGGTAGGTTGCAGTCCATGGGGTCACTAAGAGTTGGACATGACGGAGCGACTTCACATTCACTTTTCACTTTCATGCATTGGAGAAGGAAATGGCAACCCACTCCGGTGTTCTTGCCTGGAGAATCCCAGGGACAGTGGTGCCTGATGGGCTGCCGACTATGGGGCCGCACAGAGTCAGACACGACTGAAGCGACTTAGCAGCAGCAGCAGCAGTCATTTTGGCATAGATTCCAACCAGCTATGGGCTTCCCTGGTGGCTCAGATGGTAAAGAATCTGCCTGAAATGTGGGAAACCTGGGTTTGATCCCTGGGTTAGGATGATCCCCTGGAAAAGGGAATGACAACCTACTCCAATATTTTTGGCTGGGGAATTCCATGGGAAAAGGAGCTTGGCGGGCTACAGTCTATGGGTCACCAAGAGTTCAACATGCCTGACTGACTAGCACATACATACATATGGATCTCAGGCTAGAAACTTGGTTTTGTAAGAGACATTGTTTTTTTTTTTTCTTTGTTTGTGATAAGAATATTTTTATTCTAAGCCCTTATCTAGCTGCCTAGTGAGATATTCAAGTTTTGTTATGCTTTGGGCTTCTCTCTACACCCCAAAATGACAGTGTTGTATGCAGTGCCACCTGTATTTTTGGTAGGGAGGAAGGTGGCATCCTCCAGTAATGATTGTGAGATGCCCCAAATAACTATCCATATGTCCTTTATGTTCATCAGAGCAGCCCACTCAGACCCAGCTCCTCTCTGGACAGTTATTTATGGTCTAGGTACTCCGATGTCCATGTTTCCTCTTTTTAGAAATAGCATATGTGTTCTCTTTTGTTGTCTTTCTGGAGTGTTGATCTAGGATCCACGTCCTCCTCTTTGCTGACCCAAAACTCTAGTCTCAACACTGCACAAAGATTCAGAAATACCTATCTCCAAGTAGTCTTTTCCTGGTCCTGGACCCTCCCGAAATACATTACAAGGGATCTGGGTGTCTGGCCAGCAATACGAAACAGATGGAGAGCAGAGAGACTCGGCATTGTGGGGATAAGCTATCCCCACAATGCCTAGGAAGGCAAGGTGTATCCACAGCATCTCAGGCACCTGGGAATGGGCATGAGGAGCTACGCCACGACCAAGGTCAGGAAGGGCGGTGGTGAGGAGAGACCCCTCGTCCAAGGTAAGGTGCCATGGCTGTGCTTTGCTGGAGCAGCTGGGAAGAGATACCCCACGTCCAAGGTAAGAGAAACCCAAGTAAGACGGTAGGTCTTGCAAGAGGGCATCAGAGGGCAAATACACTGAAACCATATTCACAGAAAACTAGTCAATCTAATCACACCAGGACCACACCCTTGTCTAACTCAATGAAATTAAGCCATGCCCGTGGGGCAACCAAGGATGGGCGGGTCATGGTGGAGATATCTGACAGGGTGTGGTCCGCTGGAGAAGGGAATGGCAAACCACTTCAGTATTCTTGCCTTGAGAACCCCATGAACAGTATGAAAAGGCAAAATGATAGGATACTGAAAGAGAAACTATCCAGGTCAGTAGGGGCCCAAGATGCTACTGGAGATCAGTGGAGAAATAACTCCAGAAAGAATGAAGGGATGGAGCCAAAGCAAAAAGAATACCCAGCTGTGGATGTGTCTAGTGATGGAAGCACAGTGCGATGCTGTAAAGAGCAATATTGCATAGGAACCTGGAATGTCAGGTCCATGAATCAAGGCAAATTGGAAGTGGTCAAACAAGAGATGGCAAGAGTGAATGTCGACATTCTAGGAATTAGCGAACTCAAATGGACTGGAATGGGTGAATTTAACTCAGATGACCATTATATCTACTACTGCGGGCAGGAATCCCTCAGAAGAAATGGAGTGGCCATCATGGTCAACAAAAGAGTCTGAAGTGCAGTACTTGGATACAATCTCAAAAACGACAGAATGATCTCTGTTCGCTTCCAAGGCAAACCGTTCAATGTCACAGTAATCCAAGTCTATGCCCCAACCAGTAACGCTGAAGAAGCTGAAGTTGAATGGTTCTATGAAGACCTACAAGACCTTTTAGAACTAACACCCAAAAAAGATATCCTTTTCATTATAGGGGACTGGAATGCAAAAGTAGGAAGTCAAGAAACACCTGGAGTAACAGGCAAATTTGGCCTTGGAATACGGAATGAAGCAGGGCAAAGACTAATAGAGTTTTGCCAAGAAAATGCACTGGTCATAGCAAATACCCTCTTCCAACAACACAAGAGAAGACTCTATACATGAACATCACCAGATGGTCAACACCGAAATCAGACTGATTATATTCTTTGCAGCCAAAGATGGAGAAGCTCTATACAATCAGCAAAAACAAGACCAGGAGCTGACTGTGGCTCAGACCATGAACTTCTTATTGCCAAATTCAGACTGAAATTGAAGAAAGTAGGGAAAACCACTAGACCATTCAGGTATGACCTAAATCAAATCCCTTATGATTATACAGTGGAAGTGAGAAATAGATTTAAGGGCCTAGATCTGATAGATAGAGTGCCTGATGAACTATGGACTGAGGTTCATGACTTTGTACAGGAGACAGGGATCAAGACCATCCCCATGGAAAAGAAATGCAAAAAAGCAAAATGGCTGTCTGAGGAGGCCTTACAAATAGCTGTGAAAAGAAGAGAAGCAAAAAGCAAAGGAGAAAAGGAAAGATATAAACATCTGAATGCAGAGTTCCAAAGAATAGCAAGAAGAGATAAGAAAGCCTTCTTCAGTGATCAATGCAAAGAAATAGAAGAAAACAACAGAATGGGAAAGACTAGGGATCTCTTCAAGAAAATCAGAGATACCAAAGGAACATTTCATGCAAAGATGGGCTCGATAAAGGACAGAAATGGTATGGACCTAACAGAAGCAGAAGATATTAAGAAGAGATGGCAAGAATACACAGATCAGATCAGATCAGATCAGTCGCTCAGTCGTGTCCGACTCTTTGCGACCCCATGAACCGCAGCACGCCAGGCCTCCCTGTCCATCACCAGCTCCCGGAGGTCACTCAGACTCGCATCCATCGAGTCAGCGATGCCATCCAGCCATCTCATCCTCTGTCGTCCCCTTCTCCTCCTGCCCTCAATCCCTCCCAGCATCAGAGTCTTCTCCAATGAGTCAACTCTTCGCATGAGGTGGCCAAAATACTGGAGTTTCAGCTTTAGCATCATTCCTTCTAAAGAAATTCCAGGATTGATCTCCTTCAGAATGGACTGGTTGGATCTGCTTGCAGTCCAAGGGACTCTCAAGAGTCTTCTCCAACACCACAGTTCAAAAGCATCAGTTCTTCGGCGCTCAGCCTTCTTCACAGTCCAGCTCTCACATCCATACATGACCACAGGAAAGACCATAGCCTTGACTAGGCGAACCTTTGTTGGTAAAGTAATGTCTCTGCTTTTGAATATGCTATCTAGGTTGGTCATAACTTTCCTTCCAAGGAGCAAGCGTCTTTTAATTTCATGGCTGCAGTCACCATCTGCAGTGATTTTGGAACCCAGAAAAACAAAGTCTGACACTGTTTCCACTGTTTCCCATCTATTTCCCATGCAGTGATGGGACCAGATGCCATGATCTTCGTTTTCTGAATGTTGAGCTTTAAGCCAACCTTTTCACTCTCCACTTTCACTTTCATCAAAAGGCTTTTTAGCCCCTCTTCACTTTCTGCCATAAGAGTGGTGTCATCTGCATATCTGAGGTTATTGATATTTCTCCCGGCAATCTTGATTCCAACTTGTGTGTCTTCCAGTCCAGCATTTCTCATGATGTACTCTGCATATAAGTTAAATAAACATGGTGACAATATGCAGCCTTGACGTACTCCTTTTCCTATTTGGAACCAGTCTGTTGTTCCATGACCAGTTCTAACTGTTGCTTCCTGACCTGCATACAGATTTCTTAAGAGGCAGATCAGGTGGTCTGGTATTCCCATCTCTTTCAGAATTTTCCATAGTTTATTGTGATCCACACAGTCAAAGGCTTTGGCATAGTCAATAAAGCAGAAATAGATGTTTTTCAGGAACTCTCTTGCTTTTTCCATGATCCAGCGGATGTTGGTAATTTGATCTCTGGTTCCTCTGCCTTTTCTAAAACCAGCTTGAACATCAGGAAGTTCACGGTTCACATATTGCTGAAGCCTGGCTTGGAGAATTTTGAGCATTACTTTACTAGTAAAGTAAAGTAAAGTAAAGAATACACAGAAGAACTGTACAAAAAAGAGCTTCACGACCCAGATAACCATGATGGTGTGATCACTGACCTAGAGCCAGACATCCTGGAATGTGAAGTCAAGTGGGCCTTAGAAAGCATCACCACGAACAAAGCTAGTGGAGGTGATGGAATTCCAGTGGAGCTATTCCAAATCCTGAAAGATGATGCTGTGAAAGTGTTGCATTCAATATGCCAGCAAATTTGGAAAACTCAGCAGTGGCCAGAAGATTGGAAAAGGTCAGTTTTCATCCCAATCCCAAAGAAAGACAATGCCAAAGAGTTCCCCTACTACCGCACAATTGCACTCATCTCACACGCTAGTAAAGTAATGCTCAAAATTCTCCAAGCCAGGCTTCAGTTATATGTGAACCGTGAACTTCCTGATGTTCAAGCTGGTTTTAGAAAAGGCAGAGGAACCAGAGATCAAATTGCCAACATCCGCTGGATCATGGAAAAAGCAAGAGAGTTCCAGAAAAACATCTATTCTGCTTTATTGACTATGCCAATGCCTTTGACTATGTAGATCACAATAAACTGTGGAAAATTCTGAAAGAGATGGGAATACCAGACCACCTGATCTGCCTCTTAAGAAATCTGTATGCAGGTCAGGAAGCAACAGTTAGAACTGGTCATGGAACAACAGACTGGTTCCAAATAGGAAAAGGAGTACGTCAAGGCTGCATATTGTCACCATGTTTATTTAACTTATATGCAGAGTACATCATGAGAAATGCTGGACTGGAAGAAACACAAGTTGGAATCAAGATTGCTGGGAGAAATATCAATAACCTCAGATATGTAGATGACACCACCCTTATGGCAGAAAGTGAAGAGGAACCAAAAAGCCTCTTGATGAAAGTGAAAGTGGAGAGTGAAAAGGTTGGCTTAAAGCTCAACATTCAGAAAATGAAGATCATGGCATCTGGTCCCATCACTACATGGGAAATAGATGGAGAAACAGTGGAAACTGTGTCTGTGTCAGACTTTATTTTTCTGGGCTCCAAAATCACTGCAGATGGTGATTGCAGCCATGAATTAAAAGACGCTTACTCCTTGGAAGGAAAGTTATGACTAACCTTGATAGCATATTCAAAAGCAGAGACATCACTTTGCCAACAAAGGTTCGCCTAGTCAAGGCCATGGTCTTTCCTGTGGTCATGTATGGATGTGAGAGCTGGACTGTGAAGAAGGCTGAGCGCCGAAGAATTGATGCTTTTGAACTGTGATGTTGGAGAAGACTCTTGAGAGTCCCTTGGACTGCAAGCAGATCCAACCAGTCCATTCTGAAGGAGATCAGCCCTGGAATTTCTTTGGAAGGAATGATGCTAAAGCTGAAACTCCAGTATTTTGGCCACCTCATGCGAAGAGTTGACTCATTGGAGAAGACTCTGCTGCTGGGAGGGATTGGGGGCAGGAGGAGAAGGGGACTCCAGAGGATGAGATGGCTGGATGGCGTCACTGACTCGATGGATGTGAGTCTGAGTGAACTCTGGGAGTTGGTGATGGACAGGGAGGCCTGGCGTGCTGCGGTTCATGGGGTCGCAAAGAGTCGGACACGACTGAGAGACTGATCTGTTCTGAGACAAAATAAAACATGAAATAAACAGAAACCATGTCAGGAACTCAGAAAGGAAAAAAAAAAAAAAGGACAAAGTCAGGTTCTAAAAGCCTGTGAGCATTACTGAAACACTCATCTGGTGCCTGATTAAAAGTCTCAAGGTCACATCAGAGTCCTCTTGAGAGTATGATCTGTGTTTAAAACTGGCCCGACAGGCTAGTCTGAGAGAGTTGATCAGATGTTATCTGGACCCTGAAACATGACTAATTTTTAAAAGGGAGATCATAGATCACATTCTCATAATTACCTGATGGTAGAGTAAGGGCCCTGAACGTTTTCTGTAAAGAATGTGGTTCATATAGAGCCTGCCATGAAATTCTTGAATTACTTCCCAGTCTCTTCTCGTATCAAGAAAGGAATTAGAATTGACCACTTTGTAATGGTTTCCATATTGGCAGGCCAGTTGCCTAGAATAAAACATAAAGTTACAAAATCAGATATCTAAATAGTAAATTCCTCTCAAATTCAAATCCTCCATCCCTGTGTCCCCTCCTTTCAGGCACAAAAGTATTCCACTAGCACCTTCTAATTCCTCCTTCCCTTTAGATCTTCTGATGTGTACCATCAGAAATGCCTGTGTTTTAAGCAGGCATTGGAATGTCTTTTTCCAGGGTTTTTTTTTTTTTTTTTTAAACTTGGATGACATTTATTCTTCCTCTTTCTGGATTGTTTACTTCTAGATCAATTCTAGAAGTAATTAATATCAATTGTATTTTTTTTCTGGGCATTGACATCCTCCTGCAATGAATTCATAGGATAATACTTCTAAATCAATTTCACATGTTGCAGCCAAGTTACTATTTCCCCTGTAAGATCTGAATTTTTCCATTGTGGAAAAAGAATTTGAATGTGGCATAGTGAGGTGGGATCTTTCAATATAAGCAGAAGGTCGTGGGACTTCTCAATAGTTTTTATAGGACTTTACCTTATAGGAGATGAAAAACATTAGAAAGACAAAACGTATCATGAAAGGAAAAGTAGGGGGATTTAACAAAGAGAAGAAAAAAATGAAATTAGGGAGCAGAACTGGGGAGAATTATTCTGCTTAAAATGTTCATAAGGAATAATGACAGAATCTAAGGAATGGATTAGTAAATTTTCAGGGTCTTCTGGGGAGTAAACATGTAGGTATGAGGCTTTTTGCTACTGTTGCTGCTGCTAAGTCGCTTCAGTCATGTCTGACTCTGTGCAACCCCATAGACGGAAGCCCACCAGGCTCCTCAATCCCTGGGATTCTCCAGGCAAGAACACTGGAGTGGGTTGCCATTTCCTTCTCCAGTGTGTGAAAGTGAAAAGTGAAAGTGAAGTCGCTCAGTTGTGTCAGACTCTTAGCGACCCCATGGACTGCAGCCTACCAGGCTCCTCCTTCCATGGGATTTTCTAGGCAAGAGTAGAAGAGTGGCTTGCCATTGCCTTCTCCAATGAGGCTTCTTAATATCACCTAAATCGAAATCTATTCCATACGTGCATGTGACAGACTCTGACAAGCTACTATTAGAACTACTGGAGCTTAAAAATTTGTCTTACTATCTGATTCAGTGTCTACTGTTTTTTAAATTTGTAAAGTACTTAATTCAACAGCTGAGTTGCACACAATATGAACACAATAAGTCATAGATATTGTTTCACATTTTTCATTCTCCTTGATGGGCTTCTCTCCTAGCTCAGTCAGTAAAGAATGAGCCTGCAATTGAAGGAGACTTGGGTTTGATTTTTGGGTTGGGAAGATCCCCTGAAGAAGGAAATGGCAACCAACTCCAGTATTCTTGCCTGGAGAATCCCATGGACAGAGGAGCCTGGAAGACTACAGTCTGTTGGGTTGCAAGAGTTGGACACAACCTAGCAAGTAAACTACTACTATTACGCGATGGGTATTAAAATAATTTGATCAAATTTGAAAGAAATCACTGATATATTCATAGTAATTTCAGGACATAAAGCAAGGTAAGTCTTGCAATGAAGCATGATAAAGAAGAGGTAGGAGAGAAGGAACTATGAAATAACTGGATTGAAAACAATGTAGAAGATAGAGACAATATATTAAATTTAGAAAACACTGTTTTTGAGGAAATCAAGATTCTAACATGTAGCCTTGTCAAAAAGTTATCTAAACATTCTCAATGGCCCCCTTTTTAAATCTCATCTGTTATTTAAACCTTTAGTTTCACATTTTTCTGGCAGGCATGTGGGGTGTTGGGAAGGTTTAGGGAGAGTGCTTGCATAGCACAATATACTGTTAGTTACTCTTTTCAGAATACCTTTGACTAGTTAACATTCACAGATGCATTGACTTATTTGAACAAAACACATCAGCATTCTAATTCAAATGGAACAAAGATGAACAGTTCAGTCTTAGAAAAGGCATGTGAGAGACATTTCATAACTGCCCATGAATACTGATTCCCCTTTTTTTATTTCTCTTTCTTTCAGTTCTGATCCAACATAATCCACTAGACTGTCACTATTCACCTTGCTTATTATCTATTTAGTGAGCTGAGTTGAGTCCTTGAAGACCTGTGGGGAAAGCTCTTTGACTTGAAAGACTCTGTTGCTACGGTCAAAGGTGTTAACATAGATTCAGTTCAGTTCAGTTCAGTCCCTCAGTCGTGTCTGACTCTTTGCAACCCCATGAATTGCAGTGCACCAGGCCTCCCTGTCCATCATCAACTCCTGGAGTTCACTCAGACTCACGCCCATTGAGTCAGTGATACCATCCAGTCATCTCATCCTCTGTCGTCCCCTTCTCCTGCTCCCAATCCCTCCCAGATTCAGAGTCTTTTCCAGTGAGTCAACTCTTCACATGAGGTGGCCAAAGTACTGGAGTTTCAGCTTTAGCATCATTCCTTCCAAAAAAATCCCAGGGCTGATCTTCTTGAGAATGGACTGGTTGGATCTCCTTGCAGTCCAAGGGACTCTCAAGAGTCTTCTCCAACACCACAGTTCAAAAGCATCAATTCTTAGGCACTCAGCTTTTTCTTCACAGTCCAATTCTTGCATCCATACACGACCACGGGAAAAGCCATAGCCTTGAGTAGACGAACCTTTGTTGACAAAGTAATGTCTCTGCTTTTCAATATGCTATCTAGGTTGGTCATAACTTTCCTTCCAAGGAGTAAGTGTCTTTTAATTTCATGGCTGCAATCACCATCTGCAGTGATTTTGGAGCCCAGAACAATAAAGTCTGACACTGTTTCCACTGTTTCCCCATCTATTTCCCATGAAGTGATGGGACTGGATGCCATGATCTTTGTTTTCTGAATGTTGAGCTTTAAGCCAACTTTTTCACTCTCCACTTTCACTTTCATCAAGAGGCTTTTTAGTTCCTCTTCCCTTTCTGCCATAAGGGTGGTGTCATCTGCATATCTGAGTTTATTGATATTTCTCCTGGCAATCTTGATTCCAGCTTGTGCTTCCTCCAGCCCAGCGTTTCTCATAATGTACTCTGCATAGAAGTTAAATGAGCATGGTGACAATATACAGCCTTGATGTACTCCTTTCCCTATTTGGACCCAGTCTGTTGTTCCATGTCCAGTTCTAACTGTTGCTTCCTGACCTGCATACAGATTTCTCAAGAGGCAGATCAGGTGGTCTGGTATTCCCATCTCTTTCAAAATTTTCCTCAGTTTATTGTGATCCACACAGTCAAAGGCATTGGCATAGTCAATAAAGCAGAAATAGATGTTTTCCTGGAACTCTCTTGCTTTTTTGATGATCGAGCAGATGTTGGCAACTTGATCTCTGGTTCCTCTGCCTTTTCTAAAACCAGCTTGAACATCAGGAAGTTCATGGTTCAGGTATTGCTGAAGCCTGGCTTGGAGAATTCCTTTGCTAGCATGTGAGATGAGTGCAATTGTGCAGTAGTTTGAGCATTCTTTGGCATTGCCTTTCTTTGGGATTGGAATGAAAACTGACCTTTTCCAATATGACCCCTCAAGTAGAAAAGCACTTAAAAAGACACAACCAATAAATGATTCAATTAGTGTAATATCCCACCTGCCCTTTTTAAGAAAAGAGAATTCTCTCTCATAGCCATAGCCCAAGACCATCTTCTTTGTCCACAGTGCATAGAGTGGAGTTGTTTCTCCAAGCTGATAGCATTTGTAGGACAGATCTAAGGGGTACAAGGAAGAAAAAAGGGCTGCTGATCATCTGGGATCAGAACTTTTTAAAAATGACTTGAACTATTTATCATCAGATCCTATATCACTAGATTATAAATTATTAAAAACAACATCAACAACAACAAAATTAGCTTGGTGTATCAGTGATTTGACTGCTTTCATGATAAGAATTGAGTTTACTAACAAATTGTAGACTCTTAGCCCTTCACATTACACAGTAATTTCCAGGCAGTTTAAAACCACTTCTGGCCTGCCCTCTTTCCTTGAGTCTACTGCTGAGTCTAAAAGCCTTCTTGATTCCCCTGTGTTTATTACAGATTCTTTTTCCATTTGAAGAATCAATACTAAATGCAAGCATAGAAAGAAGGCATTTTATACTTGACATTTGGAACAATGGGAGGTCCTCATTTATCAGTATTTTTTCAGGCACTAGAACATTATAAGATGAACTAAATTTGTAGATTAAATATTTTTTCAGTTACATTGATTATGGCTCATCAACTTCTTAATACTATATATATATATATATATATATATATATATATTGTGTAAAAGCTTACTTCAATTTTATTAAAGAAATCTGGAAGCAAGAGATGCTTGAGGAATAAGACTATGGGACAACATCTTTAAAATTTCTTGTTAAACAGCAAGGATCATGATTTACTTTTTTTTGTGTGTGTGTGTGTTTTTAAGTTTGATATTTGGGGCATACTTTGAGGAATTCACTAGTTCATACCGAATGTGAGACACTGATAAGCTTATTTTTATATTCTCGATTTCAACAATATTCATCTATGATTTCCATAACCTGTCACTCAGCAATATACTGGGAACACAAATGGTCTCATTAAAATACTCCTTTCAAAATGTTTTCCCTGAATAGACATCAGAAGAGGTTTCCAGCTAAATTGAATACAGAATAAAAGGACAAAGTAACAAAACATTGAAGTTGGAAATGCCTTATTAGAGTTTTAATTTTAGATTTAGTGTATTCATCAGATCTCAATCAAATCTGCTTTCTGTATGTTTCCAAATCATGTCTGCCTACAAAGTATATCCCAATTGAGTAATTATCTTTTAAAAATAATCATCTAGCTCCTGTTCTTGCATCTATGTGAAGAGAAAATTGAAGACTGAGAAGAATCTGAAACTGTATGTTTTATCCCTCTGTACACTTGATACACATGCCTCTGACAAAATGTTCTAATAATAGTTACAGAAGTGAGAATGGGGGAAGGAAACCTGCATTTCATAAATATTATGCACTAGGCAACAAATGAAGTCTTTACAATATTCTAGCTTCTTAAACCTTCTTACAACAACCTTGTGAACGATGTTATTCATTTTGCACATTTGGATGCTAAGGCTCAGATTTATTGAGTGACATGTTCCTGCTCCTATGCTCAGTTGGAAGTGGAGCATATAAAGCCAGAACTTTGCTACTAAATCCTTCCTTTCATCCAAAATGCACTTTGAGAAACAGTTTTTGATGTGTCCATTATTGGATCACCAACCAGAAAGATAAAACATCATTTGTTTGAAAAGTACACTTTTATTTTTATTGCAAATTATCTCATGACTGTAACTTAGAAAAAAATAATGCCCACCTATTTGGTGCCTTGGTATTTCATGAAGGAATCACTATGATCAGGGCTTCCCTTGCGGCTCAGCTGGTAAAGAATCTGCCCACAATGTGGGAGACCTGGGTTCAATCAATTTGATCACTTTGATCAATTCTCTCAATCAAATCACTCCATCTGCCTCCTTTACCTTTGACATCTAGAAAGGCTCTCTAGATGACTTGGACAACATTTTCCAAGGGTTTAGCTTTTTTGTTCTGTTTCTCAAATTGCCCATGGGCTTAAAAAAGTTTTCTCATTAAAAAAAAATCAAATGACATCTTAGCAGATTCTTCTGTGAGTACCAAATATTGCCCATCTTACCTAAGCAATCAGTTCTGGAACTGCTGAGTTACACTCAATTAAACAAATATCTATTCCTAAAATCCCAGTCAACTGATTTTCTCTCTCATGCAACATGAACAGTTTCTCTCAGTGTAAACCTATGTTTCATTACTAAATGAGGGGGAATCCATTTTACTTGAAGCATATACCAGTCATTGAAAAATCTAATTGTGGAGGGAAGTTAATACTACTACTGCTACTAATTTCTTGTCCATCACCACTACCACACTACCAGTCTGAGCACTTAGAATCCACCAGATATGGTTCAAAGGACTCTATCTACTTTATCTTATTGTGTCCTCACAATATTTCTACTGAGAAAGTACAGTTAACCCTTGACCAACATGGGTCTGAACAGCATAGATCTACTTATTCCCAGATATTTTTTCAATACATTTTAATTTTGCAAAACTTTAAATAAGGGTAGGGAAAGTTTATGTTTGATTAGAAATCACAATATGTAGAATCAAAAGAGCTAGGGTTTAAGTTCTGATTCTATCCAAACCGTTTCAGCTTCCTGCCCTTGGATGAGTCATTTATTAATTCTTCTGTTTTTGAGGCAGAGATGGCAGTATGTGGATGTTTAACTGTGTGGGGGGAGTGAGTTGCCTTAATTCGCTTGTTATTCAATGGTCAAAAGTACTGTTAGAACCCCTCTCATTTTATAGATGATAAAATGTATCAAAACCTCACAGGGTTTGGAAAATTTGCCTCAGGTAAAAGAGGTATAATTGCCTGCCTGTATATTTAAAAACCTCTTTCAGGAAAATGAACCAGGGGAGCCTTGTTAATGATGATTTCAGCTCTGTGTGGATCTTCTTGTACTGGAACACCCCTTTTATACTAAACTCTCTGTGGCATATTTAATACCAGAGGTAATTTATACTGCCAGGTCTCTCTAGATTGTACTAATTTTTACACAAAACCTTAGCAAAACCTATAGTTACATTTCAATTACCCTTGAGGAATGATCCTTGTGGAAATTATGTGGCAGTTATACTAAAATATTATTTTTATTTAAATAAAAGTAGAATATTAACATATTTTTATTATCTTGGAAAGTAGAAAAATGAGAATATTATCTATAATTTTTATGTTTCCACCCTATGTTTCAGTTTTAGTTACGTCAAACTGAATCTATAATTTTACATTTGGCTCTTTCACTCATTATTATATCAAAACTCCAGTTCATTACTAAGTTCTCTATATTTTACCTCCTAAATATCCTCTGCTGCTGGTCATTTCTCTCAATATTTTCCACCACCATCCTAATTTAAGCTGCTAGGTTATCTTTCCTGAACTTCAGCAATACCTCCTAACAGTTCTACATTTTGGCCCATCTCTATTTTGATGTTAGAATGTCTTTCTCAAAAATGTAAATCTAATTATGGTATCATTCTTAAAATCTTTCCAAAGTTTTTTCCATTGTTCTTGGTATAACAGTAAATCTTCTGTAGAGAGCCTTTCACCTGCTCCTCAGTTCAGTTCACTCAGGCGTGTCTGACTCTTTGTGACCCCATGAACCTTAGCTCGCCAGGCCTTCCTGTCCATCACCAACTCCCAGAGTCCACCCAAACCCGTGTCCATTGAGTCAGTGATGCCATCCAACCATCTCATCCTCTGTCATCCCCTTCTCCTCCTGCCCTCAATCTTTCCCAACATCAGGGTCTTTTCAAATGAGTCAGCTCTTCGCATCAGGTGGCCAAAATATTGAAGTTTCAGCTTCAACATCAGTCCTACCAATGAACACCCAGGACTGATATCCTTTAGAATAGACTGGTTGGATCTCCTTTCAGTCCAAGGGACTCTCAAGAGAGTTCTCCAACACCACAATTCAAAAGCATTAATTCTTTGGTGTTCACATCCATACATGACCACTGGAAAAACTATAGCTTGACTAGATGGACATTTGTTCAAGCCTCATCTTAACTAGATTCTCCCCCTTATTTTCAATTTCAGTCATATTGCTTTTATTAGTCTGTATTAGGTGGCTATAACAAAACAATAGATTGGAGGTCAGAAGTCCAAAATTACAGTGTCAGTAAGACCTTGATCTTTTGAATTCTTGAAGAGAGAATCATTCCTTTCCTCTTCCAGCTCATGGTGGCATCTGACATTTCTTGATTTGTGACAGCATAACTCTAATCTCTGCCTCTGTTTTCACAAGTTCTTCTCTATATAGTTCTGTGTCCTCTCTTTTTCCTATAAAAGCATTAGTCATTGGATTTAGATCCCATCCCAAATCCTAGAAAATTGATTTCATCTGAAGATCTTACTTGCAATGACCCTATTTCCAAATAAGATTCCATTCTGTGTTTCCAAAGAATAGCAAGGAGAGATAAGAAAGCCTTCCTCAGTGATCAATGCAGAGAAATAGAGGAAAACTATAGAACGGGAAGGACTAGAGATCTCTTCAAGAAAATTAGAGATACCAAGGGAACATTTCATGCAAAGATGGGCAAAATAGAGGACAGAAATGGTATGGGCCTAATAGAAGCAGATGTTAAAAAGAAGTGGCAAGTATTCACAGAAGAACTATACAAAAAAGATCTTCATGACCCAGATAACTGAGATGGTGTGATCACTCACTTAGAGCCAGACATCCTGGAATGTGAAGTCAAATGGGCCTTAAGAAGCATCACTAGGAACAAAGCTAGTGCAGGTGATGGAATTCCAGTTGAGCTATTTCAAATCCTAAAAGATGATTTTGTGAAAGTGCTTCACTCAATATGCCAGCAAATTTGGAAAACTCAGCAGTGGCCTCAGGACTGGAAAAGGTCAGTTTTCATCCCAATCCCAAAGAAAGGCAGTGCCAAAGAATGCTCAAACTATCGCACAATTGCTCTCATCTCATACACTACTAAAGTAATGCTCAAAATTCTCCAAGCCAGGCTTTAACAGTACATGAACCATGAACTTCCAAATGTTCAAGCTGGATTTAGAAAAGGCAGAGGAACCAGAGATCAAATTGCCAACATCCGTTGGATCATCAAAAAAGCATGAGAATTCCAGAAAAAACATCTACTTCTGCTTTATTGACTGTGCCAAAGCCTTTGTCTGTGTGGATCATAACAAACTATGAAAAATTGTTTCAGATCAGATCAGATCAGTCGCTCAGTCGTGTCCGACTCTTTGCGACCCCATGAACTGCAGCATGCCAGGCCTCCCTATCCATCACCAGCTCTTGGAGGTCACCCAGACTCACATTCATCGAGTCAGTGATGCCATCCAGCCATCTCATCCTCTGTCGTCCCCTTCTCCTCCTGCCCTCAATCCCTCCCAGCATCAGAGTCTTCTCCATGAGTCAACTCTTCGCATGAGGTGGCCAAAGTACTGGAGTTTCAGCTTGAGCATCATTCCTTCCAAAGAAATCCCAGGGCTGATCTCCTTCAGAATGGACCGGTTGGATCTTCTTGCAGTCCAAGGGACTCTCAAGAGTCTTCTCCAACACCACAGTTCAAAAGCATCAATTCTTCGGCGCTCAGCCTTCTTCACAGTCCAGCTCTCACATCCATACATGACCACAGGAAAGACCATAGCCTTGACTAGGCGAACCTTTGTTGGCAAAGTGATGTCTCTGCTTTTGAATATGCTATCTAGGTTGGCCGTAACCTTCCTTCCAAGGAGTAAGTGTCTTTTAATTTCATGGCTGCAGTCACCATCTGCAGTGATTTTGGAGCCCAGAAAAATAAAGTCTGACACTGTTTCCACTGTTTCTCCATCTATTTCCCATGTAGTGATGGGACCAGATGCCATGATCTTCGTTTTCTGAATGTTGAGCTTTAAGCCAACCTTTTCACTCTCCACTTTCACTTTCATCAAGAGGCTTTTGAGTTCCTCTTCACTTTCTGCCATAAGGGTGGTATCATCTGCACACTGAGAGCACGCCTGAGAGGAGCTACCCATCGACCGAGGTCAGGAAGGACGGCGGTGAGGAGAGACCCCTCATCCAAGGCAAGGTGCGATGGCTGTGCTTTGCTGGAGCAGCTGGGAAGAGATGCCACATGCCCAAGGTAAGAGAAACCCAAGTAAGACGGTAGATCTTGCAAGAGGGCATCAGAGGGCAAATACACTGAAACCATACTCACAGAAAACTAGTCAATCTAATCACACCAGGACCACAGCCTTGTCTAACTCAATGAAATTAAGCCATGCCTGTAGGGCAACCCAGGATGGGCGGGTCATGGTGGAGAGATCTGACAGGGTGTGGTCCGCTGGAGAAGGGAATGGCAAACCACTTCAGTATTCTTGCCTTGAGAACCCCATGAACAGTATGAAAAATTGTTTAAGAGATGGGAATACCAGACCAACTTACCTTCCTCCTGAAATCTATATCGAGGTCAGGAAGCATCAGTTATAACTGGACATGGAACAGCAGACTGGTTCCAAATTGGGGAAAGGAGTACATCAAGGCTGTATATTGTTACCCTGCTTGTTTAACTTATGTGCAGAGTACATCATGAGAAATGCTGGGCTGGATGAAGCACAAGCTGGAATCAAGATTGTTGGGAGAAATATCGAAAACCTCAGATATTTATATGAATCATCCTTATGGCAGAAAGTGAAAAAGAACTAAAGATCCTCTTGATAAAGGTGGAAGAGGTGAGTTGAAAAAGTTGGCTTAAAACTCAGCATTCAGAAAATGAAGATCATGGTATCTGGTCCCATCATTTCATGGCAAATAGAAGGGGAAACAAAGGACACAGTGACAGACTTTATTTTGGAGGCTCCAAAATAACTGCAGAATGTGACTGTAGCCATGAAATTAAAAGATGCTTGCTCCTTGGAAGAAAAGCTATGACCAACCTAGACAGCATATTAAAAAGCAGAGACATTACTTTGCAACAAATGTCCATCTAGTCAAAGCTATGGTTTTTCCAGTAGTCATGTATGGTTGTGAGAATTAGAGTAGAAAGAAGGCTGAGTGCTGAAGAAGTGATGCTTTAGAACTGTGGTGTTGGAAAAGACTCTTGTGAGTCCCTTGGACTGCAAGGAGATCCAATCAGTCAATTCTCAAGGAAATCAGTCCTGAATATTCATTGAAAGGACTGATATTGAAGTTGAAACTTCAATACTTTGGCCACCTGATGTGAAAAACTGACTCCTTTGAAAAGACCCTGATGATGGAAAAGATTGAAGGAAGGTTGAGAAGAGGACAACAGAGGATGTGTTGGTTGGATGGCATCACCAATTCAATGGTCATGAGTTTAAGTAAGCTCCAGGAGTTGGTGATGGACAGAGAAGCCTGGCGTGCTGCAATCCATGGAGTCACAGAGTCGGACACGACTGAGCAACTGAACTGAACTGAACTGTGTTTCCACATAGACATGAATTTTACAGAGAAACTATTCAATTCACTTTGAATATAATACCACTTTTTCATATATCACATACATAATACCTATATACTATGAAATGCATAAGGATTCCTTGAAAAATATTTTAATGACCAACACAACTAGGTTCCTCAAATTGCTCTCTTGTTTTTGTGATACTTTCTTACCATTTGTACTTTGGCTATTTTTCCATATGAACTTTATAATTATTTGTTTATTTCTAGAAAATAATCATGCATATAATTTCATGAAAATAATTGTAAATGTATAAATTAAATTAGGGGCAATTAGCCATCTTTATTCAGAGAAGGCAATGGCACTCCACTCCAGGACTCTTGCCTGGAAAATCCCATGGACAGAGGAGCCTGGTAGGCTGCAGCCCATGGGGTCACTAAGAGTCGGACACGACTGAGCAACTTCACTTTCACTTTTCACTTTCATGCACTGGAGAAGGAAATGGCAACCCAGTCCAGTGTTCTTGCTTGGAGAATCCCAGGGATGGGGGAGCCTGGTGGGCTGCCATCTATGGGGTCACACAGAGTCTAACACGATTGAAGTGACTTAGCAGCAGCAGCAACAGCAGCCATCTTTTATGGTTTTGCTATAAAGTTATCTATATATCAATGTTTCAGATCTATTAACATTTTTACATAAAAATAACCCTTTAAAATTTTCTTCTGGTTTAATTGCTATATTTCTGTTGTGATTTTGTATTTTGTATATTTTACAATCTGTGTGTGTAGTTGCTCAGTTGTGTCTTACTTTGTGTAACCGCATGGACTACAGCCCACTAGGCTCCTCTGTCCATGAAATTTTCCAGGCAAAAATCCTTGAATGGGTTGCCATTTCCTACTTCAGAGGATCTTCCCAAACAGGGATTGAACCTGCATCTCCTGCATTTCCTACTTGGCAGGCAAATTCTTTATCACTGTGCCACCTGGGAAGACATATTTTTTAATAATAGTGTTGTTTTTTTGCCTTAATATACATGATATTAAATGAACTTAAGCTTACTCTGTTTGTTAGCTTTGAGTGATCAGTCAGCAAGCTTGATAATACCTATAAGTCAATCAGCATGCTTTATCTTTTATTGATTTCATCTCTTCTCTTCTCATTTTTTATTATGTTATTTCTTCATGATCAGATCATGTGTTTCTTAATATTTATTTTGTCACAATGTCTACATCTTCTAATATTGGTAACTTAGTTAAATATATTTAACACTAAACAGAAAATCTTAGGTTGATTCTTTTGAAGTTACTTTGTAGTTGTCTACAGCTTATTTTCTATTATATTTCTCAGGAAAACCTAGTATCAACATTTTTAGGCTCTTGTATGTTAATAACTGTCTAAAATCTCCCTGTTGACTTAGATGGTAAAGAATCTGTCTGCAATACAGGGGACTTGGGTTCAATCCCTGGTTTACCCTGGAGAAAGAAATGGCTGCCCACTCCAGTATTGTTGCCTGGAGAATTCCGTGGACAGAACAGTCTAGCAAGCTACTGTCCATGGGGTTGCAAAGAGTCAGACATGACTGAATGACTGACTCTTTCACTTTTCATTATCTTTATACTTGAAGGACAGTTTGGCTGGGTATAAATTTTTTACCCATATTTTCTTTTCTTAAAAATAGTTTCTTTGATGGAGTTCTCTGGCAGTCCAATAGTTAGGACTTGCTGTTTTCACAGCTGTGGCCTGGATTCAATCCCTGGTCAGGGAACTAAAATCCTGCAAGCCATACGGTGTGGCCAAAAAATTTTTTTTCTTTGAGAACTCTAACAGAAATCCAATTTTCTTTTCTTATTAGTAATTTGAATTTCTTTGTATGTTTATATAACTTCTTCTCTTATTAAACTCTCAATGTTTCTCATTTGAATTCTATTTTCACAAGTATACAGTGTGCCTTTTATACATGTGGTCTTTTATTTCAGGATTTACTGCTCTAGCAACTTGTTTAAAACACACTTGAATTATTAGCAACATGAAAAAAGTGTGAAAAGAACGTGAACTCGTGGGAAAAACATAAATGACATACTTTTTAAAAATATATCAACTCATTGTCTATTCACTCGACAAAGCTATTTGTAGTAATGTTAAGATGACTCTGGTAATCAGTATCATTTAGTATCAAAGTGCACAGATACTGGTGTTAAACTGCCTGAATTTAAATACTAGTCTTATTGCACACTGCTTCAATTTTATCACTATAAATGAAGATAATAGTGCATTTTTATAAAATTAAATAAGACAAGCCACATAGAGTGCTTAAACATTGATAATGCTGATACCAAAATGCTACAAGGGCTATAAGTATTCATTTTCAGTACAGATTTTAATGAACTCCATTGGCTATGATCATCAGATAATTTCAGTCTTCAATTTTTTTGTGTAATCACAAAATCTGTTTATATAAGGGATGAAGTGTAAGGTAATGAAAAGTAGATGAGCCAAAGTAGAGGAAATATAACTTGCAGTTTGGGGGTTAATTATGTGTTTGAGCCCATCTATTAATTATTAAAATTTGTAAGATGGGCACAGTATTTTCACTGAGCTCTCTTTCTCCATCTTTCCCAGGTATCTGTCTCATTCTCTTTGACTGGCTGTCTTGTCCTTATCGTTGATGAATCTGGAGGTAATAACTTCCTTCACTGGGTAAGATCCTCACAGTATACTTAGAATTTCCCAGAACACTCTTACTAACTTCTACTTTAATTCTCTTAATATTCTGTGGTGATTTTCTGATTACATGGGATTATCCCCCCACCCCCCAGGAGCAACTTAAAGCAAGGAATGTGTTTTTAAACTAGTTTCTATAATACCTGATGTTTTGTGGTTGAACAATATATTTTTGTCAAATTTATATTCTCTAAAGAATGACTGTAAGGACAAAATGGAAAAATATAAATGAAGTTTTCCTGGAAACATATTTAGTGTAAAATGTTTAATAATTATAAATAATGGAACCTAGCTTTAGAGATTTGAATTGAAGGAACTGTGTCATTCAAAATCTAAATAAATTCACCACTGTAGATAGAGGAATCAAGGACAGCCACTTCATTTTAATATGTCTTTTCAAACCAAACAATAGTAGTATACTAAATAGCTTTAAAATATCAAAGTTGCCTTTTTAAGAGGCAGATACATCTTTATGTGTTAGTTTATCAAGTTTTCATTTGTTTGAGGAGCAAACAATAGGCTGTTAACTTTACCTTCCTCTATGATATGTATAAACATCTCCAAAAACCTACAAATCTTATCTCTGAGCTCTTTGCTGCTGCTGCTGCTAAGTCGCTTAAGTCGTGTCTGAATCTGTGCGACCCCATAGATGGCAGCCCACCAGGCTCCCCCGTCCCTGGGATTCTCCAGGCAAGAGGACTGGAGTGGATTGCCATTTCCTTCTCCAATGCATGAAAGTGAAAAGAGAAAGTGAAGTCGCTCAGTTGTGTCTGATCCTCAGCGACCCCATGGACTGCAGCTTTCCAGTTTCCTCCATCCATTAGATTTTCCAGGCAAGAGTACTGGAGTAGGGTGCCATTGCCTTCTCCATAGCATGGCCCAAATATAAATGCAATTGTAAATCTCTCTGCTCTATTAACGAAAGTTCAGACCACTTCTCCTATTAATGTAGGGTATTTTCCTACATTAATAGGTACTTTCCACTGGTAACCTTATGTTTAAGGTAAAGGAGACACACATGAAAACATGGTTGTAGATAAAATGTAAAAGCTGTACAGATGGAAATTATTTGGGAAATATTAACTCAATACTATTTCACATCTGTCTTAAGTATTTTGTCCATCTCCAACATATCTATTATTATCATAGTAGTAATGGCAGGCTGCAGTTCATGGGGTCACAAAGAGTTGGACATGACTGAGTGACTGAAATGAACTGAATGTTCTAGCAGATTGGACAATGAGTCTTAGAGAATAATTCAGTTCAGTTCAGTTCAGTTCAGTAGCTGACTGACTGACTCTTTGCAACCCCATGAATCGCAGGACACCAGGCCTCCCTGTCCATCACCATCTCTCGGAGATCACTCAAACTCATGTCCATTGAGTCGGTGATGCCATCCAGCCATCTCATCCTCTGTTGTCCCCTTCTCCTCCTGCCCCCAATCCCTCCCAGCATCAGAGTCTTTTCTAATGAGTCAACTCTTTGCATGAGGTGGCCAAAGTACTAGAGTTTCTGCTTTAGCATCATTCCTTCCAAAGAACACCCAGGGCTGATCTCCTGTAGAATGGACTGGTTGGATCACCTTGCAGTCCAAGGGACTCTCAAGAGTCTTCTCCAACACCACAGTTCAAAAGCATCAATTCTTCAGTGCTCAGCTTTCTTCACAGTTCAACTCTCACATCCATACATGACCACTGGAAAAACCATAGCCTTGACTAGACTGACCTTTGTTGACAAAGTAATGTCTCTGCTTTTGAATATGCTATCTAGGTTGGTCATAACTTTTCTTCCAAGGAGTAAGCGTCTTTTAATTTCATGGCTGCAATCACCATCTGCAGTGATTTTGGAGCCCAGAACAACAAAGTCTGACACTGTTTCCACTGTTTCCCCATCTATTTCCCATGAAGTGATGGGACCGGATGCCATGATCTTCATTTTCTGAATGTTGAGCTTGAAGCCAACTTTTTCACTCTCCTTTTTCACTTTCATCAAGAGACTTTTTAGTTCCTCTTCACTTTCTGTCATAAGGGTGGTGTCATTTGCATATCTGAGGTTATTGATATTTCTCCCGGCAATCTTGATTCCAGCTTGTGCTTCTTCCAGCCCAGTGTTTCTCATGATGTACACTGCATATAAGTTAAATAAACAGGGTGACAATATACAGCCTTGATGTCCTCCTTTTCCTATTCGGAACCAGTCTGTTGTTCCATGTCCAGTTCTAACTGTTGCTTCCTGACCTGCATATAGGTTTCTCAAGAGGCAGGTCACGTGGTCTGGTATTTCCATCTCCTTCAGAATTTTCACAGTTTATTGTGATCCACACAGTCAAAGGCTTTGGCATAGTCAATAAAGCAGACATATATGTTTTTTCTGGAACTCTCTTGCTTTATCCATGATCCAGTGGATGTTGGCAATTTGATCTCTGGTTCCTCTGCCTTTTCTAAAACCAGCTTGAACATCTGGAAGTTCACGGTTCACATATTGCTGAAGCCTAGCTTGAAGAATTTTGAGCATTACTTTACTAGTGTGTGAGATGAGTGCAATTGTGTGGTAGTCTGAGCATTCTTTGGCATTGCCTTTCTTTGGGATTGGAATGAAAACGGACCTTTTCCCGTCCTGTGGCCACTGCTGAGTTTTCCAAATTTGCTGACATATTGAGTGCAGCAATTTCACAGAATCATCTTTTAGGATTTGAAATAGCTCAACTGGAATTCCATCACCTGCACTAGCTTTGTTTGTAGTGACACTTTCTAAGGCCCACTGGGCTTCACAATCCAGGATGTCTGGCTCTAGGTGAGTGATCATACCTTCATGATTATCTTGGTCATGAAGCTCTTTTTTGTACAGTTCTTCTGTATATTCTTGCCACCTCTTCTTAATATCCTCTGCTTCTGTTAGGTCCATACCATTTCTGTCCTTTATCAAGCCCATCTTTGCATGAAATGTTCCCTTGGTATCTCGAATTTTCTTGAAGAGATCTCTAGTCTTTCCCATTCTATTGTTTTCCTCTATTTCTTTGCATTGATCACTGAGGGATGCTTTCTTATTTCTTCTTGCTATTCAGATCAGATCAGTCGCTCAGTCGTGTCCGACTCTTTGCGACCCCATGAACCGCAGCACGCCAGGCCTCCCTGTCCATCACCAGCTCCCGGAGGTCACTCAGACTCGCATCCATCGAGTCAGTGATGCCATCCAGCCATCTCATCCTCTGTCGTCCCCTTCTCCTCCTGCCCTCAATCCCTCCCAGCATCAGAGTCTTCTCCAATGAGTCAACTCTTCGCATGAGGTGGCCAAAATACTGGAGTTTCAGCTTTAGCATCATTCCTTCCAAAGAAATCCCAGGATTGATCTCCTTCAGAATGGACTGGTTGGATCTTCTTGCAGTCCAAGGGACTCTCAAGAGCCTTCTCCAACACCACAGTTCAAAAGCATCTATTCTTCGGCGCTCAGCTTTCTTCACAGTCCAGCTCTCACATCCATACATGACCACAGGAAAGACCATAGCCTTGACTAGGCGAACCTTTGTTGGTAAAGTAATGTCTCTGCTTTTGAATATGCTATCTAGGTTGGTCATAACTTTCCTTCCAAGGAGTAAGCGTCTTTTAATTTCATGGCTGCAGTCACCATCTGCAGTGATCTTGGAGCCCAGAAAAACAAAGTCTGACACTGTTTCCACTGTTTCCCCATCTATTTCCCATGCAGTGATGGGACCAGATGCCATGATCTTCGTTTTCTGAATGTTAAGCTTTAAGCCAACCCTTTCACTCTCCACTTTCACTTTCATCAAGAGGCTTTTTAGCCCCTCTTCACTTTCTGCCATAAGAGTGGTGTCATCTGCATATCTGAGGTTATTGATATTTCTCCCGGCAATCTTGATTCCAACTTCTGTTTCTTCCAGTCCAGCATTTCTCATGATGTACTCTGCATATAAGTTAAATAAACATGGTGACAATATGCAGCCTTGACGTACTCCTTTTCCTATTTGGAACCAGTCTGTTGTTCCATGACCAGTTCTAACTGTTGCTTCCTGACCTGCATACAGATTTCTCAAGAGGCAGATCAGGTGGTCTGGTATTCCCATCTCTTTCAGAATTTTCCATAGTTTATTGTGATCCACACAGTCAAAGGCTTTAGCATAGTCAATAAAGCAGAAATAGATGTTTTTCTGGAACTCTCTTGCTTTTTCCATGATCCAGCGGATGTTGGCAATTTGATCTCTGGTTCCTCTGCCTTTTCTAAAACCAGCTTGAACATCAGGAAGTTCACGGTTCACATATTGCTGAAGCCTGGCTTGGAGAATTTTGAGCATTACTTTACTAGCGTGTGAGATGAGTGCAATTGTGCGGTAGTTTGAGCAGTCCTTGGCATTGCCTTTCTTTGGGATTGGGATGAAAACTGACCTTTTCCAGTCCTGTGGCCACTGCTGAGTTTTCCAAATTTGCTGGCATATTGAGTGCAGCACTTTCACAGCATCATCTTTCAGGACTTGGAATAGTTCCACTGGAATTCCATCACCTCCACTAGCTTTGTTCGTAGTGATGCTTTCTAAGGCCCATTTGACTTCACATTCCAAGATGTCTGGCTCTAGGTCAGTGATCACATCATCATGATTGTCTAGGTCTTGATGCTCTTTTTTGTACAGTTCTTCTTGCTATTAGGAGATAGTAATAGTATAAATTGCATTAGCTTGTACAGTGTTTTCATATTCCTTAATAAAAAAAGTTTAGCTTATTTAAGAATTCAATGATTATTTCCATATCTTAAAAAATTTTTGGTTATAATACTCTATAATATTCTGCTCTCATATCTCTGCTGCTGCTGCTAAGTTGCTTCAGTCGTGTCCGACTCTGTGAGACCCCAGAGACAGCAGCCCACCAGGCTCCCCCGTCCCTGGGATTCTCCAGGCAAGAACACTGGAGTGGGTTGCCATTTCCTTCTCCAATGCATGAAAGTAAAAGTGAAAGTGAAGTTGCTCAGTCGTGTCTGATCTTCAGCGACCCCATGGACTGCAGCCTACCAGGCTCTTCCATCCATGGGATTTTCCAGGCAAGAGTACTGGAGTTGGGTGCCATTGCCATACCTCAATACCTATTAAATGTTTACCTGTTCTTTAAGACACACTTCCATGATTCTTTCCCTTCACTTCTGCCTTATACATTTCTATTTTATGTTTATTTCTGAGTTGTCTCTTGTGTGACAATTGTCATTAATTTATTTATGAAAGCCATATTACTGGGATTCCTATATGCAATGCACAATGCTTGGCACTAGCAGTTCAACTGGAAAGTAGAATTACATGGTCCCTGATAATCTAGGGAAGCAATGAGTAGTCAATAGAAATTAGGTTTTCCTGCATTTCTGGCACTGTACCAGACATGCCACAGATTTTACTCTTCATTGCTTCCCTGTCTCCACACTACCTTCTTAAAAGAATCTTTATTTCCCTTCTTTTTTAAAAGTCTATATCCACAACAACTGATAAGTAGGCAACGGATCAAGTATTTCTATAACGTAACCATTGGAACAAAGATATAGTTATGATCCAAGCTGAAGCAAAACATTTCCCTCTCCAGGATCTTAGGATCTGAACTCAAAATTGATTTAGTTTTTGTTGGCACTTCAATAACAAGATGATAAAAAGCAAGAAGCCTATATAGCGAGTCCTTGCTATATTAATAAACAATCAGAAAAAAAAAATCAATGAACAGAATTGTCAAAAGAAATAGAAAATTAAAGAATCTTGATTCCTAGTATTTTCACTTTGGGAGTCTTGGCAACATCTCTAATGTTCTTCTGATACATTTTCCAGTTTGCTTGAGTTAAATGAGTTTGTGTATCTTTCTACCAAATGTTAACATGACAGAATTTTATCGGACAGCAGGGCTATAAGGAGCAAACTTCTGGGAAAAATTGTAGAGCATTAAGAAAGTGAAAATCCCTTCATTTGAAGCAGGGGAATGGTTTTACTTATGGATGATGAAACAGTAAGCTGATTCTCATATTTTGTTGGTACAAACAAAGACTGGATCTTACCAAAAAGGTAATTTCCCAGCCCAAAGAAGGGTATAGCATTGCAAAGATAAAAATCTCTTATGAAAAGCTTTATCAGTCTAAGTTGTCTAAAAATTCTGAAATTGTTGAAATGCAGAGCAAGAAATCAGTTAAATGCCATGTCGAATTGCAGCTGTTGAATTCTCTGTCCTTTCACACATCTGTGGCTAAACTACACAGTTCAGCAAAAAGCAGGATTCTGACTTTTGGATTGGTATGAGTGCGAAGGTGCAGGTGATGAAGGAGCCCAATTTTGCTAGGTTATTCAATGTTTTTCTTGTATACATCTCAAATTGAATAAACTTGACACAGTTTCTCAATGACGTCAATAAATTGGGCTAGAATTCAATATGGGCCTTTGGGGAACTGGCATTCCTCATATATCGTGAGAACACATTGTAGAACTGCTCATTATTATCTCACCTCTGTTGACTGTATCATCCATTTATTTATTCATTAATCTTCTCATTCATCAGTTTTCTTTTGAATAGTGAGTGGGTTCTTGGAACTCTTTAGAGCACAGAGAAGGCAATAGTGAATAAAAGAAAATTTCTCTTTGTAGAGCTTATATTCTAATAGGAGAGAGATTTCAGACAGTATTAAGAAAATAAAGTAAGGGAATAAAAAGTGACTGTTGGGCTGGAGGATATAATACATTATCTAGGGGAAATCAAGGGAATTTTCTATTGCAAAACTAAGCTGATACTCAAATAATAAGAAAAAGTCAAAGAGCATTTTAAGGAACAGAAATACAAGAGTAAAGATGCTAAAAAAAAAAAAAAAAAACACCAGGAACTTACTTAGCGTGTTCTTCTGGAGGAAAGAAGGTTCAGAATACCTGGAGCCCAGGAAAAGATGGTGAATTCTGTGAGAGATTATATCAGAGACATTATTGAAGTCACATAATATACACTCTAATAGGCACTGTTAATGCAGTTGTATTTTATTTCAATTATGACTGCAAACATATTAAAGACTTATAAACAGAAGGGTAATATAAACTCAATTGAGCTTAAAAAAAAGCATACTTTATATACTTTAAACAAGAGGAAATGAAGTGGGACAAGAGAGGAAGGTAGACATTGCAATATTCTATGTGACAGGAAAGTGGCTTGGGTTGCAGTGGAGATGCTGATAAGTGACGATGAGAATACACTGGATGTGAGGATGAAGTAGAAGAAAATGACTAATGACCTTTAGACCTGTTGCCTGAGCTTATGTGTAGATATGATGCCACAACAGAGACTGAAAAAGGTGAAAGAGGAGGGAAGGATGCCAAGAACTAGGTTTTAAATTATGTAAGACTTGGGATGTCTATTTACAAGCCAAGAGTAAAGGCTGAGGAAACAACTGGATTTATTGGAGCTCATAGGTGCCTTTTGGGTACAGAAATAAATTGTGGAATCATCAGCATATAGATAACATTTAAAACCAAAAGAAGACTGGATGAGTGAGTGAGAGAAGTTTAGGCAAGTGGAGATAGATAAGGCTATCTAGGATTATGCTCTCAGACACTGAAGTGTTTTTAGTGAGGGAGAAAAAGAGAAGCCAGTGAAGGACACTGGGGAGTATTACACAGTCAGGGCAGATGGTAGGAAAGGATATCTCAAGGAAGTGTGGTCAAGAGGTTTGGTAAGCAGAGAATGAACCTACCATATGATTTGGTCAAAAGGGATGCCATAAGTGACCTGAATAAAGAGATGTGAGCCCAGCTTGAGTGGTCTTTAGGAGAGGAGTAGAGAAGTGGAGGTAGTAATCATAGATAAATCTTTTGAGGATTTCTGTGCTGAAGAGTTATGGAGAAATGTGGAGAAAAATCAAATAAGGTTCTTATTTTTAAAATAGAATAAAAAGTGACTTTGTATACTGATGAGAATTATCCAGGAGTGAGAGGGAAACTAATGTTGCTGAGAAAGGAAAGGGTGGAAAATGGCAGAGGAGGATACTATGAGAAGGCAAGAAGGGGCAGGCTATGGAGCAGTACTACAAAATGGACACATAATCTGAGCCACATATGTAATTTAAATTTTTTCTAGTAGTCATATTTATTAAAAGACATAGTGTACAATATAATAAATATGATTAATATTGCTGTTAATACATAAAAGTTGTTAAGACAGTAAATCCTAAAGGTTCTCATCATAAGGAAAAAAATTTTTTTCTATTTCTTTAATTTTGTATCTACTCAAGATGTTGGATGTTCACAAACTTATTGTGATAAACATTTCATGATGTATGTAAGTCAAATAAGTATGTTGTTGTTGTTGTTAGATCACTAAGTCCTGTCCAACTCTTTGCAACCCCATGGACTGTAGCACACCAGGCTTCCCTATTCTTCACTATCTGTCAAAGTTTGCTCAAACTCATGTCCACTGAGTTGGTGATGCTATCCAACCATCTCATCCTCTACCACCCTATTCTTCTTTTGCCTTCAATCTTTCCCAGCATCAGGGTCTTTTCCAATGATTTAGCTCTTTGCCTCAGGTGACCAAAGTGTTGGAGCTTCAGTATCAGTCCATCCAATGAATATTCAGGATTGATTTCCTTTAGGATTGACTGGTTTGATCTCCTTGCAGTCCAAGGGACTCTCAAGAGTCTTCCCAGTGCTACAGTTCAAAAGCATCAGTTCTTTAGTGTTCAACTTTCTTCATGGTACAACTCTCACATCCATACACAACTACTAGAAAAACCATAGCTTTGACTATACAGACCTTTGTCCACAAAGTGATGTCTCTGCCTTTTAATATGCTGTCTAGTTTTGTCATAGCTTTTCTTCCAAGGAGTGAGTGACTTAATTTCATGGCTGTAGTCACAGTCTGCAGTGGTTTTGGAGCCCAAGAAAATAAAATCTGCCACTGTTTCCACTTTTCCCCCATCTATTAGCCATGAAGTGATGGGACTGGATGCCATGATTTTAGTTTTTTGAATGTTGAGTTTTAAACCAGCTTTTAGTTAACTCTTTAGTGCCTCTTCATTTTCTACCATTAGAGTCATATCATCTGCATATCTGAGGTTGTTGATATTTTCCCCAGCAATCTTGTTTCCAGCTTGTGATTCATCCAGTATGGCATTTCACATGATGTACTCTGCATATAAGTTAAATAAGTACATTGACAATACACAGCCTTGACCTACTTCTTTCCCAATTTTGAGCCAATCCATTGTCCCATGCTACACCTTAAATTTATACAGTGCTGTGTGTGCTAAGTCTCTTCAGCAAAGGCTCTTTGGGACCATATGTACTGTGGCCCACCAGGTTCCTCTGTCCATTGGATTGTCCAGGCAAGAATACTGGAGTGGTTTGCCATTCCCTTCTTCAGGGGAACTTCTTGACCCAGGGATTGAAGCTGCATCTCTCATATCTCCTGTGTTGGCAGGAGGCATCTTTACTACTAGTGTCACCTGGGAAGCTCATATGGTGCTGTGGCTCAAGTATATTTCAATAAAACTGGAAGAAAAAAAGTGAAATTAATTAAATTTTGTATTTAATCATGAATATTAAAATATTATTTCAACATGTATTTAATATTAAATTATTGAGATGGTTTTTATTATTTTTATCATATTAGGTCTAAAATTTGGTGTGCATTTTCCACTTATAGCACACATCAACTTTGATTCATTGTGTATTAAGTGACTAATAGTCACATAAAACTAATGATGACTGTATTGGACGGTACAGATCTAGAGTATAGCTAGAAGATTTGGCATGAGATAAACGTATGGAAATTTTATCCATGGTCCCATCACTTCATGGCAAATAGATGGGGAAACAGTAGAAACAATGGCTGACTTAATTTTTCTGGGCTCCAAAATCACTACAGGTGGTGATTGCAGCCATGAAATTATGATCTAATGTGTATCCAGAAAACTAAGATCATGGCATCCAATCCCATCACTTCATGGCAGATAGGTGGGTAAACAGTGGAAAAAGTGGCTGACTTTATTTTTCTGGGCTCCAAAATAACTGCAGATGGTGACTGCAGCCATGAAATTAAAATACATTTGCTCCTTGAAAGGAAAGTTATGACCAACCTATTAAAAAGCAGAAATATTACTTTGCCAACAAAAATCCATCTAGTCAAGGCTATGGTTTTGCCAGTAGTCATGTGTGGATGTAAGAGTTGGACTATAAAGAAAGCTGAGCACAGAAGAATTGGTGCTTTTGAACTGTGGTGTTGGAGAAGACTCTTGAGAGTCCCTTGGACTGCAAGGAGATCCGACCAGTCCATCCTAAAGGAGATCAGTCCTGGGTGTTCATTGGAAGGACTGATGTTGAACCTGAAACTCCAAAACTTTGGCCACCTGATGCAGAGATCTGACTCATTTGAAAAGATCCTGACTCTGGGAAAGATTGAGGGCAGGAGGAGAAGCAGATGATAGAGGATAATATGGTTGGATGGCATCACCAACTCAATGGGCATGCGTTTGGGTGGATTCCAGGAATTGGTGATGGACAGGGATACCTGGTGTGCTGTGGTTAATGGGGTCCTAAAGAGTCAGAC
The DNA here is from genome assembly GCA_935064755.1 of Tragelaphus eurycerus. Classification (NCBI taxonomy): domain Eukaryota; kingdom Metazoa; phylum Chordata; class Mammalia; order Artiodactyla; family Bovidae; genus Tragelaphus; species Tragelaphus eurycerus. The sequence goes on along the minus strand of CAKXYN010000228.1, from coordinate 805,102 downwards.
ACAAGTGAGCAACTGAACTGAACTGAACATGAAGAAAGATAGAAATCTATATGTGAAAACTATGTTTGGTGGTAGGAGTTTGAGGTGATTTTCATTTTACTGTATGTTTTTATACAAGGGTTTTTAAAAAGTGTTAAAGATTTTAAAGGAAGAGGACAAGGGAGAATTGTGAAATGGCCATTTTGGAGAGTAGACTGTGGATCTAACATTAGGCTCATTAGCTGTAAAACACTGGAAATGGGTAAAGTTCTAGTTCAAGTTTTTACTTACACAAAAGCTTATTAGTATTGGCCAGATTTGACTTTTTCTTTTGGAGGGATGGCATGTCATAGAACAGTAAAGCCTTGAAAGATATCTATTATTTAATATTTGCTTGTCATCAGTGGAGACCTCTAAGCAATATTTACTGTCTCAGCAAAAAAAAAAAAAAAAAAAAAGTGTGATGAATAGAGGCCAATGCTTGAACTCAAGTCCCCATATCCTCTTTCCAGACTGTGTCTAGAACAAAGCATAATAGAACCAGTGGGTAGGGGATAGCAATTTTCCACTATGTGAATAGAAAAGTGGAAGAAGCTCCCTTGCAGAAAGAATGAATGAGGCACATGTAAAAAGAGTGAGAAATGAGACCAACAGCCCCAAGAGAGATTTGAGAGAAAAATTTTGGTTCCAGTCCCTGCTTCTATTTCCTTTTCAAGTCTACTGCTTTTCTTGGTTTTGAGTTCCAAGACATAGCCCTTATCCTACTGATAAATCACTTCTGTTTTTATTGTCCTAGTTGAAGTGATTTCTGTGATTTGCAGCCCTGCCTTCCTCCTGTGGAGGGATAATGAAGTCCTGAGTTTAATGTGGATTTAGTTGGTCATTTGTCAAGAATGACCATACAAGGTGCTGACTGAGGAGATGGGACTGGAGTGTAGTCATGGACTAGAGAGAACTCATGGTGCCTACCATTTCATCTTATTTTTAAAATATTTATCTATTGGCCCAATTTATGCATCATCATTTTAGAATATAAAGATAATGCCACAGGTGAAATTACAAAAAAAGCCTATAACTCTAATAAATAGAATTGACCACTATTTTCTTTTTGACAGATCATTTACTGAATTGAATCTGTTCATATAGCTTTTTGTCACAAAAATCAGGGAAGAGAGGTATTTCAATTATTGTAGAAACACATTACTACAAAGAACTCTACTCATTCTCCTTGCCTCCTTAACTGCATTCGACCTCTTTATTTCTTTTCCTGGAGAATTTTTATTTAGCCTTTATTCCTAAATTTTCTTTATTGCTCTCTTCACAATGGAAGTCCTTTTTCACTCTGGAGTTGCAGTTATGTTCTTGGAATCTCAGTGCAAAACTTGGCTCAGGCTCTTGCTGGATCCTCCATAGAGACAGGGCTACCACTGTCAGGGAGATTTCAAGACTAAGAGTATTTTAAGTTTGCTCAGCATAGAGCAATGTTTCCTTGGGAGCTGCTCTAATGCCTCAGCTTAGAGACAGCCTCTGGAACTGAAGGCCAGCTCAAGATAGCTGTCACTGTAATAGCAGCAACCTAAGATCCCCTGGAGAAGGAAATGGCAACCCACTCCAGAATTCTTGCCTGGAAAATCCCATGGATGGAGTCTGGTAGGCTACAGTCCATGGGGTTGCAAAGAGTCGGACATGACTGAGCCACTTCACTTCACTTCAAACAGAGTCTTGGAAAAAAAGAAAGCATTGACACAGGGTTTCTGCAATTTCTTCTTCTGCGGAATGTAACTAGTCTGGGGCTTAACTATGGATACAACAGCATCCCAAGAAGCTAGAGTTAAATGCCAGAGACTCCTGAAACAGAAGAAAGGCTGTCCTCAATTTGAAGGTCTTTGTTTTTGGCAGCTCCTGTGGTTGTGTGGTAGGAGAAGAAATTTTCCCTGGACTTGGCACTGTGAAGAGTATGAACTGTGAGATCCTTTTTTTTAATGTCAATTTTCTGTTACTACAGTGAGCTAAATAATGCAACCTATTCACCAGCCTAGAGAGGTTTTCAATTTTGTTTTTATTATACTGAAAACTCTCTTGATACTCACAGTGAGTCTGTAGGGGAGCAGTAACACAACCTGTATCTGCTTCTTCAATTTAGGAAATCTTGTTCAATATGTAATGGGGCAGCTGGGATGGATTTTTACAGAAGACACATGCATACATATGAAGCCAGGCATGTTTTTCTCACTCACCTCTTTCATTGGCCAGCTTTCTTACTCTGTCAGATTTGTCTGTGCAAGTGTCAAAATACTACAGTTTATGCCAAATCATGCACATTTGTTTTCCATTTAGAAAAGACAGACCTACATTCAGGTGATAGTTTATGGTACGTACAGGGGATTTTCTTTTCTTTATCTTGAATGCACTTCTTATTCCTGTAACAAATAAAATACTGGCTGCAGTTTACTGAACATCTATGTATTTATTATACTGTCTCCTAGCATGATTCATGAGGTCAGGGATTATCTCTGCTTGTTCACCCCTGAACTATATTGCTTGTGACACAACAAAAGTTTATTGAATGAACAAATTATAGGCATTCCTTGGAGATACTGTGGGTTCAATTTCAGACCACTGCAATAAAGAGAATATGGCAATAAAGCAAATCACACAAATGTTTTTGTTTCCCAGTAAAAATAAAAGTTATGGTTATACTATACTCTGGCCTAAGTGTGCAATAGCATTATATCAATGAAAACAACATGCATACCTTAATTTAAAAATTCTTTATTGCTAAAAAATGCTAACTGTCACCTGACAATGCAGGGTTGCTTCAAAGCTTTGATTTGCAAACAACGCAGTATCGGCAAAGCCCAATAAAGCGAGGAATGCTTATACTTGTATTCACAGGTTGAAACACCCTTGCATAAATAGAGTTTACTCTCTGCATTTCATAAAGGAGAAACAAAGGTTCAGATAAGTTACCACTTGAAAGTCACACAATGAATGAATAAAGAAAGAGTTGGCCTTCAAACCAGTTTTGCTTGCTTCTATCATCCTCCCTACCCCATTGTGCTTCCTCAAACATAACTTTGATGTGGAAGTCAACCATTTTTTTGACGGGTTCAGGGTTAACTCCATGCTCTATTACATTTAAGGGAGCTATACGTGACATTTCTTCTCCATTCAAAAATTAGAGAAAGGAAGATACTTGCTGATTTTTCTCTATTACTCAGACATACAAACGAGATTTTATGTAAATGTGTTAACTCAGTTGTTTAGGTTCAAATTTGCTTTAGAAACTGAGTTAACTACTCCCTTTTCCTGTGCTTCTCCTATAAGCCTGTCTTGTTGGTCCACCCACCACATCCTGCTCTCAGACCCACTTCCTAGGGCTTCCTCCATAATTTCCACAATAGTGACAGGATTTGGTTGATAGTCTCTTAATGAACACAACCTGAAAAGCTCCAACATTGTAATGAACAAAAGTTGGTCTGATTAAGATTCTTTATTCATTTTAATTTCATAAAATCCTTACCATGAAAAGTAACAGTAAAATATACCAAGACACCTAGATACTAGAAACCTTATTTTCATCTAGTTACTATCCTCATTTTTCTCTGTTGAATTCCTACACTGCTTGAATTTTTTATTCTGTTCACTTGAAACCATTTGAATTCCTCTAGCATTACCTATTTTCATCCTCCTTTTTCAGTCCCAGCTCAATTCCGTGTTTGTTTCGAAGTTATTTATTTTTGCTATCCTCCTTCCCCTCCTCTTCATGGGATTTTTCTGCTCCTATAAAAGCCACATTTAATTCTTTCTTCTTCTATATATATTTAATTTGCTGCTTGGAAAATACCTTGAATAGGAAGAAAAGGCTGCTGGCTATTTCTCCATTAACACTCAAATATAACATCACCAACCACTCTAGCAGCACACACATATACACAAACTATGCAAAAGAGATATGAAGACATGTTTGTATAGTTTATTTCTTAGGGATTTTGCTTTTCTCTTTACATTCCCATTTTGGGATACTACATCATCTATCACTATGTCATTTTTTTTTAAATGCTTCCATCTCTTTCATTCATTTTTCCCATAATACTTTATACTATCCAAAATGAATAAATCATGTTAAAATCATTAGGATTTTGCTGCATTTTATCTCCCCAGAAGCCAGGGAAGAAAACTGCTTGCTGCTTTGATATTTTCATTAAGGCAAATAAGCCAAATCAGGAGAGGATATATTAATGCTGGTAGTCCAGTTTCTATGTGGATTATGACATGTTCTGATTTTTATCATCTCCAGATATCACTTTTTTCTTTTTTTGGCAAAGATGATATGAAGGTGCTGAGATTCTGAGAGTTGTGGAAATTAAAAACTAATTTGATCATTGGATGAGTGGCATGAATATCAGTTCCTCTCACATTTGGCATCATGAATATTTCTGAGTACCAATCCAAACACATTCAGCTTCTGGGTATTAGCTATGTCTACTCAGGAATATTGCCAGCAGGTTGGAGCAAAAATTTTGAACTTGGGGTGCATGATATTATTCTGATGGAAAACCCACTAGACAGAGATTGATATAGTCATTAACAGGGATCCAAAAACCTTATTGAGAAGACATTTAGGACATATGGAGTGTCCCAGGTCCTTTCTTCAAGACTTGCTTGTGTTCCAGGACAAAGAAATATTTTCATCAACTGGGTTTGTATAAACATTATTCTCTTTACCTTTACCACATATTGCTTTCTATTCTTTATAATCTTATGCACTATGGGATATAAATGTCCTATATTTGAAAAAAAAAAAAAAAAACAACAACAACTCAGTTCTCTAATTATCTCTATCCAGGGTTTTACACATGATTCATTCTTAACCATAATTTCTAAAGATGATTACCACTCAATTTCCATTTAAATTTAAGCTTCAGTTGTATTTTATTTATTTTTTTACCTCTGGTTTATAAAGTTTTTCCAATTTTTCTCACTTATTTTTCTTTGTTCAAATCTTTGGAAAGTGAGTTTTAAATCTGATTTTAAGGAGTTTAAGAGAAACAAATTACAATCTGAAGACAGTAGCTAATTGTCCAGGCAGACTAAGGAATAATTTGTAAAGGAAATAATGAAGAACATAAGGCTAAGTGCTAGAGTGTTAAGGTAATAAAAGTTGGCTGGTTAAGTGGAAACAATTGATAAAAGTATCACTCTTCTAGTTTTGTAAGACACAAACTAGAAACTATTCTTGCCTTTTTAAAACTTTATTCTCATCACTTTCAATGACCTGTCAATTGTACTTTTAAATATCTCTTGAATCTGTCCAGTTATCTTTATGTTCTGTACCTCTATTCTTGTCAATATTTCCACATTCCCTCTGTGGAATCCTATAATAGCATCCTAATTGTTCCTCATTCATTCACTCATTTATTTATTGTTTCATTCACACATTATTGAGTACCTGTGTAGGAATACATAATGCACAAGAAAGATGCTTTCTTTGCTTTAATCATGCGATTTATTCTTAACAAAAAAGCTGAGCAAAGTGTTATGAATACTGTGACATAGAGAACACAAAGACTGGCCTTTTCTAGCTATGAGTTCTCTGAATCACAGCTAGGGTAAGTATCTTAAAATTCAAATATATAAATCTAATTAAAATATAAATATAAAATTAAAATGTAAATTTCTGTGATTGAAAATCTCACAGTAGTTCAATATTACCCTTCAAGTGGATGTGGCTCTGCTGGCTGCTTACTTTTCTTACCTCTTTTCATCTCTTTACACATTTTTTTAGGTTTTCTCTCCCATGACACCATTTTTCACCTTAAAGCCTTCTCAAATGCTCTCATCTGTTTTTGCAAATCTCCCCTCCATCACTTTCCACTTAGGTCTCAGTTTATATTTTATTTCTCCAGCAAAATATCCCCTAATCTCCAATCTACATTTGGAAGCTCTGCTCTCTGCTGCCATAGCAACCTATCTTACCCCAATAAAATACTCAGATCCCACTGTAAAGGCTTCTTTAAAGTTCTGCCCCTCCTGTTAGGCCATGAGTTCTATGTATGTTCTAGTTAGTTGTATCCCTAGGTACAGGGATACAACTGCCTAGGTAAAGCACTGAAGAAACAAGTGAATCCACTTCATTCAATGTCATTGTTATGAGTCCATTTTTCCTCTTGAGAGCCTTTCAAATTAGTTCCTTCCTTTCATCATCTTCTACCTCTTTCCTTCAGCCTCCAGTGATAACAAGGCTCTCCGAACTACTAACTTTATATTTAATTGGTGTGAGTCAATTCTGTATGTTTCATTCAGAGTGAACTCCAAGTAGCAAATATGACCATACTAGTTCATTGCTTTAAGACAGCATTTTCTTAACTTCTTCTCATTACCTGGGACATAAATTCCCAAATTACTGAATGGCATAAGAAGCCCTTTAATTTTCCCTTGGAGTACTTGCATTTTGTTGGCTCATGCTGTTTCATACCTCTTTTGTTCCTATTCTCTACTCAATTGTCTGTTTGGAAAATTTCTACTCATCACAAAGAACTTTCTCAACTGTATGTTCTCATTGTAAGATCTTCCCCCAGTGCATCAGTGTACATTGTTCATCTCTATTACAGTGCCTGGTACATGACATTTCAAATATTCATATAGATTTTTCTTCTCTCCTACCTGACCATTCTTTTATTCTTGGTGTTAAAAATTAGACAGTGGGCCCCAAATGGAGTCACTTATGCTAACCTCCACCTCACTTAATTGAAACTTGATTATAGTTTCAGTCTCCCAGAAATGGAATCAAAGCAGTCTATCAAGAATCACTTGATCAACACTAATTAGGTCACCTGCCTTATAGACCCCTGCCTTCACCACCTAAGGGAAAGTATCCTTACAATAGCCAATGTGATTTTTTTTTTTTTTTTTTTGGCCTAATATAACATCCTTGTTTTACTCCCTTTTGCCTATAAAAACATTTCATATTGTATAACTCTTCAGAGCTTTTTGGCTGTTGGATTAGATGCAGCCCAATTCATGAATTATTGAATAAAGACAGTAAAATCTTTAAAATTTACTGAATGAAAAATATTGAAAATACAGAGCAAACTGCTGTAGCAGCTATAATAAAATTAAGATATATTATTATAGTCTCATTATCTAGACACTTTTGGCAAAAGACTATCCTTCCAAATTAAATTACTGGCACAGAAGTTACCTATAGGCTAAGATGCTGGGAAAGATTGAGGGCAAGGAGGAGAAGGGGACAACAGAGGATGAGATGGTTGGATGACATTACCAACTTGATGGACATGGGTTTGGGTGGACTCCGGGAGTTGGTGATGAACAGGGAGGCCTAGTGTGCTGCGGTTCATGGGGTCCCAAAGAGTCGGATGACCGAGCAACTGAAATGAACTGAACTGAAGATGTCATCAGTCTGTCTTTTATGACTAAATTATGTTTTTAATGCAATTTTCATTGCTGACCTTTGGCATAGGGATATGCCTGTAGGCTCACAACTCTGGTGAACTCCTTTTTTGTGTATCTTTACAAATATATTTCTGGTAGTACAGTGGTCTGGGGGAAACTTCTATAGCTTTTCATAATAACAATTGTTATTATTAAAAATTCACTTAAATACTTCAGTAACCATTGCTTTGGTGCAATATAGCTCCAAAGTAAGGCTGACTATACATAAATCCCAACATAAGAACAACAAAAAAAATAAGCAACACCAACAAGAAGCATGTAAAAAATCATGTATTTTGTCTGTACTCAGTGACAGGATCTCTTAATTATTTGATCAATATACTGCTCTGCTTGCTTGTCTTCACTCACATCCCTGCCATGAGAAAGGATAAAACAAAAAGATGGTCTGTCAGTCTTATCCTAAGTAGTGTTTGCATAGATTTGATTTGAGTGAAACTGTCATTCTCTGATTTACTAATTTTCATGGATCTTATATTTCTCAAGGACTGGAGAAATGGTCATAGCAAAAGAAGTACTACAACACCTATAAACAAGTAGAAAATGCACAGCCAATGCTAGCATAATCTCTGAGAAACTTTAATGGACATTCTTTTAATTCACAGGAAAAGGTGGTCTAAGTAATTTATGAAATACTAGCCAGAAATTCGGAGAAGGCAATGGCACCCCACTCCAGTACTCTTGCCTGGAAAATCCCACAGACGGAGGAGCCTGGTGGGCTGCAGTACATGGGGTCGCTAAGAGTCGGACATGACTGAGCAACTTCACTTTCTCTTTTCACTTTCATGCATTGGAGAAGGAAATGGCAACCCACTCCAGTGTTCTTGCCTGGAGAATCCCAGGGACGGGGAAGCCTTGTGGGCTGCCGTCTATGGGGTCACACAGAGTTGGACACGACTGAAGTGACTTAGCATAGCATAGCATAGCCAGAAATTAACTATGCATCAGCTTGCATTATAATAGGCTCTACTTAAAATGGACTATGGCATGAAACATGTTCCCCAAATTGTAGTCAAAGTCAAAACATATTTTTGTGATGTATATGGCATATAGAGGAAAGTTTGATAGCAAAGGAATGTGCTTTGTTGAAAAGAAGGTTCTGATAAGGTTAAGGTTAAAATAATTCTGCCAAGCATGCCAGCAGCTAGGCAGATTTTGAAATTGTTATCCTGAGTCATTTTCTTTCTATCACCTTTAAAGGTTCAAAAGGTTTGACTTAGCTCAAAAATTACTGGGGAAATGTCAAATTGCCCCTTGGTGTAGTTCAACAATCACTGAAGCTTTTCATCTTAGAGAAAAATTTCCATTTCAAAAACACTCTTCTTATTTCTGATGAAAAGAAACATGGAGATCACATATTTTAAAATATCATTTTCAGATGAGTGTGAAGATATGCAGAGAATTCTAAAACTGGCTACAGGGACACAACTAAAAATATGTGTGGTGTAACCAGACTCTTTCAATGGAATTATTTCTACTATTCCTTTAACATTTATATATATACAAAAAAGAAAAAAAAAAAAAAAAAATCAGTTAAGATTAAGGGATTTTAAATAATTTAGATAGAGACTAAGTTGTTACTTACTTGCTTGGCAATTTTTTTTTTTTAAAGACAAAGAAATTTGAAGCTTTTATATACTATTTTTGGCTAGAAAGGATAGAAATATTCCTTATGCATAAAGAAAAAACTCTCCATACATAAAGTCTGTGCCTCACCAGTAATTATTTCCAATGTAGATAAATTGTTTCACTACATTCTCTAATACACTTTTTAACTTTCATTTATTATTGCACTCTAAAAATGAAACTATTATTTGCTAGATTAGTCAGACTGTTCATAAATACTTATCTCATGATTATTTTTTATTCCTAACTGGAATTGTCTCATTTTACTCTACATTCATAAAAATCTCCTTTACACAAGGATTTCCAAATATAAGTATTGGTCTCAAGATGGTTTGATTTAAAAAAAAAAAAAAAAAAAAACTGTATGGTATTAAATCTAGTCACTTCCTTGGTAATCAAATGCATGCTTCCTTCTTTTGCTACCATCCTCTATGAGCATGGATATCTCACCATACAATTTTGATGTAAAAATTTGCAGTTAGGGAACACCTTAATGCAGTCCACATGCAGTTTCTTAGGAGGACACAAAGTTTTCTAAGAAAGGGTCTTTGCCTCAAGGAACTAAAAATCTTTTTTTCTTTTTTCTTTTTTTTTTCTTTTTATTTTGCTTAACTTTACAATATTGTATTGCTTTTACTATACATCGAGATGGATCCGCCACCAGTATACACGTGTTCCCCATCCTGAACCCTCCTCCCATCTTTAAAGAAGATGAACTAAAATGAAAAACAAAAACAAAAACACCTAAAACCTTCAGTACCAGGAAGTCTGTGTATTAACTATGTGTGGTTAAATAGATTGTTACTGGAGGATTGGCGAGGACTTCATGGAATAGGTGACTTTGGGTTTGAGCTTGGAAGGGTAAATAAGGAAGAAAAAGGGAACATAGTAGGGTAAGATATCCTACTTCAAAAGAAATGAAGATTAGGAAGTATAAAATATGGCTAGTAGTTCCTGCCTAGGGAAAGGGAGATGAGATGGCATACTTTTAAATGGATCAAGATACTAAGACATCACAAGAGTTGCAGTGCACCATTCTTTTTAAAATGACAGCCTATATGACTCATCATTCACATGTTCTCTGTATGGAATCTGCTATGCACAGGCCTGTACTATAATTAACAGGGCTTCTTTGAAAAATAAGAATGACTTTCTCATCACTCCCAGGCGAAGAACTGGTAGCAATAAAAAGTACATCCTGGAAAGCCATCTTGAAAACAAGATGTTGAAGTACTGATGTGACTGATGTAAAACCATTTGTGACTGTTCCCGTAACCAGAGCCTTGAGGGAGTTGCTGAAAAAGAGCATCACTAGCTGAAGGGCTAAACAAAGTCCTGAAACCCCTGAAGGTTTTACCTTGAAGACTGTGCACTGAGATTGTAAAGAACAGATATCTCTCAGATCAGATCAGATCAGATCAGTCGCTCAGTCGTGTCCGACTCTTTGCGACCCCATGAACTGCAGCACGCCAGGCCTCCCTGTCCATCACCAGCTCCCGGAGGTCACCCAGACTCGCATCCATCGAGTCAGTGATGCCATCCAGCCATCTCATCCTCTGTCGTCCCCTTCTCCTCCTGCCCTCAATCCCTCCCAGCATCAGAGTCTTCTCCAATGAGTCAACTCTTCGCATGAGGTGGCCAAAATACTGGAGTTTCAGCTTTAGCATCATTCCTTCCAAAGAAATCCCAGGATTGATCTCCTTCAGAATGGACTGGTTGGATCTTCTTGCAGTCCAAGGGACTCTCAAGAGTCTTCTCCAACACCACAGTTCAAAAGCATCAATTCTTCGGCGCTCAGCCTTCTTCACAGTCCAGCTCTCACATCCATACATGACCACAGGAAAGACCATAGCCTTGACTAGGCGAACCTTTGTTGGTAAAGTAATGTCTCTGCTTTTGAATATGCTATCTAGGTTGGTCATAACTTTCCTTCCAAGGAGCAAGCGTCTTTTAATTTCACGGCTGCAGTCACCATCTGCAGTGATTTTGGAGCCCAGAAAAACAAAGTCTGACACTGTTTCCACTGTTTCCCCATCTATTTCCCATGCAGTGATGGGAACAGATGCCATGATCTTCGTTTTCTGAATGTTGAGCTTTAATTCAACCTTTTCATGAATAAGAAAGTAGAAGTTAACAATAAAAGGCATGCAAGGATTAGGATCTGGGCTTTTGTCTGCGAATGGCATCAGCCCCCTGATCCCCACTTTATTTCTGAATCTTGTTTTTCCTTATTCTTCTGCAGCACCTCTCCATCAGATAGGTTCGTTGTTGGGCTGGTCCCAACATTCTCCAATATAATTCAACTTTTCTTCTCTGTGTGTAGTTAGAAAACTCTATAATTAAAGAAAATTCAGACCTATCAAGGAACAGCCAAACCTCAAAATCAATGAGAATTTTCTAACAAAAGAAGTGAATAACACAGTGCTATTCAAAGTGTGTTCTGGACCATTTAAACTATTGGTAACCAATCCACAAAAGATAAGTATATACATTGAGAGTAGAGTTTTGAAAGTCTTTTGTCAGTACAGTATGATCCCAATATTCATGCTCATGATCAGTGGCCTTGTTTTGTTGAACAGGTTCTATTAATAGAATGGTTTGAGTATATTGAACTCATCTCCTGGTTCATAGGTGAAACAAGCTACTACATTTTGATTGTGTTCGCGGGACCACATATCATTCTGTGGAGGGTTAAAAATGAAAAAAAAAAAAAAAAGTTTTTTTTTTTTTTTTTCTCATTTTTAACCACAGATAGCTAGACAAGTGCCTCAATAAAGAGTTAAGAGGGACATTGATTCATCTATTTTCTGAAAATATTTATCTCATGCCTACTGTACACTGATTTTTAGTTGTAGATGAGTATGTTTCATTCACAGGGTTTGCTGGGAGAATACTTTTTAGCTTTTTCTCCTAAATTCAGCTACCTTTTGGACTGTGGTAACTAGAGATGGGATGCTGTTGTCCTAATAAATCCCTGAGCAATACACTTATAATAACACTGTAAGTTGTTGAGCACTAACCATTGCTATGCAATGTTCTAAACATTTTACAAATATTAACTTATTGTATGTCAGGGCACAGTCATAAAACTAATAGGTGTTTGAGTAGGGGCCTTTTAACCTAGAGAATTGGTTATACAGGTGTGAGAGAGCTGGAGAAGAAAATACATAATAAACATATGAAAGCAGCTACATGTATTTTACACCCCAACAGATGGGAGAACAGTAGAACTGAGTTTCCCAGAATCTGATAAAATGCTTAAGGGTGCTCAGACTTTTTTTTTTTTTAGGTATCAAGAATCTCTTTTATTGATTATTAGAAACATTACAAACATCTAATATGAACAAATTGTAACATGACAGTGATTAGTTTGAACAATTAATACATTTCAGATATAATATTATACATATTTCAATGCTATTCTCCCCAATCATCCCACCCTCTCCCAGTCCCAGAGTCCAAAAGTCTGTTCTATACATCAGTGTCTCTTTTGCTGTCTCGTAAATAGAGTTATTTTTACCATCTTTCTAAATTCCATATATATGCGTTAGTATACTGTATTTGTGTTTTTGTTTCTGGCTTACTTCACTCTGTATAATAGGCTCCAGTTCCATCCACCTCCTTAGAACTGATTCCAATGTATTCTTTTTAATGGCTGAGTAATACTCCATTGTGTAAATGTACCACTGCTTGCTTATCCATTCATCTGTGGATGGACATCTAGGTTGCTTCCACGTTCTGGCTATTGCAAACAGTGCTGCTATGAACATTGGGGTACAAGGGTGCTCAGACTTTTGATGAGAAGGTTACTCAGCTATAGTTGACATCTTATGAATCTGAGAAATGGCCCATAGAACTAGTGCTTTGTTCTCTGAAACAATGGCAAGGACAGACTATTGCTAGCATCAATAAGAGTGCAAGTGTATTAAAATAAGATGGAGGCTTAACACCAGGGTTTGCATGCACGACACAAGCAGCTGTGCCACCTTCACACTCAATCCTTGCTGGAGCAGAGCTGCCACAGGCAAAATAAATAAATAAATAAAGCTCTCGAATCTATGAATTCAGGGTAGATTCAGTCATGTCCAACTCTTTGTGACCCTGTGGACTGTGGCCTGCCTGGCTTATCTGTTAGGGGGTTTCTCCAGGCAAGAAACTAGAGTATACTGGCCAATATTGGATGCTATGCCCTTCTCAGTTCAGTTCAGTCAGTGCAGTTCAGTCACTCAGTTGTGTCCAACTCTTTGTGACCCCATGAATCGCAGCACGCCAGGCCTCCCTGTCCATCACCAGCTCCCGGAGTTCACTTAGACTCACGTCCATTGAGTCAGTGATGCCATCCAGCCATCTCATCCTCTGTTGTCCCCTTCTCCTCTTGCCCCCAATCCCTCCCAACATCAGAGTCTTCTCCAATGAGTCAACTCTTCTCATGAGATGGCCAAAGTACTGGAGTTTCAGCTTTAGCATCATTTCTTCCAAAGAAATCCCAGGGCTGATCTCCTTCAGAATGGACTGATTGGATCTCCTTGCAGTCCAAGGGACTTTCAAGAGTCTTCTCCAACACCACAGTTCAAAAGCATCAATTCTTCGGCACTCAGCCTTCTTCACAGTCCAACTCTCACATCCATACATGACCACAGGAAAGACCATAGCCTTCACTAGACGAACCTTTGTTGGCAAAGTAATGTCTCTGCTTTTGAATGTGCTATCTAGGTTGGTCATAACTTTCCTTCCAAGGAGTAAGTGTCTTTTAATTTCATGGCTGCAGTCACCATCTGCAGTGATTTGGAGCCCCCCCACCACCAAAAAAAAAAAAAAAAGTCTGACACTGTTTCCACTGTTTCCCCATCTATTTCCCATGAAGTGATGGGACCAGATGCCATGATCTTCATTTTCTGAATGTTGAGTTTTAAGCCAACTTTTTCACTCTCCTCTTTCACTTTCATCAAAAGGCTTTTTGGTTCCTCTTCACTTTCTGCCATAAGGGTGGTGTCATCTGCATATCTGAGTTTCCTCATATTTCTCCTGGCAATCTTGATTCCAGGTTTTGCTTCTTCCAGCCCAGCGTTTCTCACGATGTACTCCGCATATAAGTTAAATAAGCAGGGTGACAATATACAGCCTTGACATACTTTTTTTCCTATTTGCAAGCAGTCTGTTGTTCCATGTCCAGTTCTAACTGTTGCTTCCTGACCTGCATACAAATTTCTCAAGAGGCAGGTCAGGTGGTCTGGTATTTCCATCTCTTTCCACAGTTTATTGTGATCCACACAGTCAAAGACTTTGGCATAGTCAATAAAGCAGAAATAGATGTTTTTCTGGAACTCTCTTGTTTTTTCCATGATCCAGCGGATGTTGGCAATTTGATCTCTGGTTCCTCTGCCTTTTGTAAAACCAGCTTGAACAACTGGAAGTTCACGGTTCACATATTGCTGAAGCCTGGCTTGGAGAATTTTGAGCATTACTTTGCTAGCGTGTGAGATGAATGTGATTGTGCAGTAGTTTGAGCATTCTTTGCATTGCCTTTCTTTGGGATTGGAATAAAAACTGACCTTTTCCAGTCCTGTGGCCACTGCTATGTTTTCCAAATTTGCTGGCATATTGAGTGCAGCACTTTCACAGCATCATCTTTCAGGAGTTGAAATAGCTCAACTGGAATTCCCTTCTAAGGGAATGCCCTTCTAGAACACTATATTTCCTACTGCCATAGCTTCCAACTCCCCTGTATACCTAGTGTTGCCAGAACTGCTGTGGCCCAAGCAAGTGCACCACGTTTGCACTTGGCCCTCATAGGGGCAGACCCAAGTCCTCCAGGGCAGCCTCAGGAGCAAACCCCAATGGATGACCCACATGCAGAGTTAGAAATAAAACCACAATTGAAACCCAGGAGCAGTGCAGCTAAGGAAGAAGACCCGAAATCTCTCCACCAGCTGTACCAGCCGCAGATTAAATCTGCACAATCAACTAGGCAGGCTGTGTATATGGAAATATAAAAGGCCATTGAGAGCTCCCACAAAAGAAAACACAGTAGTTCTGATAGCTAGCTAAGACAAAGGAGGCAAGAACATGCAGGAGTAGGACCAGATTAGAATCTGAGCTGCCCCCACAGTGAGTCTGGAAACCAGCACAGTATTGGAGGGCATCGTAGGAAGGTGAGAGGAACTGTGACTCCCAGGGAAGGAAAAGATACTGACAGTAGTGACTCAAGAAAAACATTTATTATTCTTGTGCTTTGACTTGTTCTGTAGTTTATTTTGGATTGTTTTTCTTTTTCTTTTTATCCTTTCCTTCCACTGTAGTTGTCAATTTTATTGGCATTATGTAATCTAATCGAGCTTTTGAATTTTTTTTCAATTATACTTTTTATTGTTGTTATAAACCTCTGCCTCTATGTTGGGCTTTTGCAGTTTTGTGGAGTTTTTCTTTTCTTTTCTTTTTTCTTCTTTCCTTTGCTTCTTCTTTTTTTAATTTTAATTTTTTAAACCTATTATTATTTTTCCTACATTTATTCCTTTATTTAATAGCTCAGTTTGTAAAGAATCCATCTGTAATGCAGGAGACCCTGGTTCAATTCCTGGGTCAGGAAGATCCATTGGAGAAGGGACAGGCTCCAGTATTCTTGGGCCTCCCTTGTGGCTCAGCTGGTAAAAAATCTGTCTGCAATGCAGGAGACCTGAGTTAAGTCCCTGGGTTGGGAAGATCCCCTGGAGAAGGGAAAGGCTATCCACTCCAGTATTCTGGCCTGGAGAATTCCATGGACTGTAAAGTCCATGGAGTCACAAAGAGTCAGACACAACTGAGAGACTTTTACTAATTTTCTTACTGTTCTTTCCCCCTTCAGTTAATATTTAATGTATATAAATCTTCTTTATCTACCTCTATTTAGCTTTGCATATCTATTCTTTCTTTTCTTTCCTTTCAAGATATTTGTTAGCTTTGCTTTCATTGCTTTATTCCCCAGTTGGCACTTTGGTTTAGTTTTGTTTTCCAGTTTGTCTTTGTTCTTAATTGGTAGATATAATTTTTGGTTTCCTTTGTTTGCCAGGTCAATCTATTGTACTTTATTTTTGTTGGACCATTTTGATTTTGCTTGTGTATGTGTATATTCCATTATTTTAGTTATTATTTGCCTGGTTTTATATTTGCCTTTAGTGTGGTGTTCATCTTTGGTTTCTTGATTTTGGGTCTGTGTTTTAATCTCACTTAATGCCATAACAAACCATTTGTGGAATCTTCAGTCCTGACCAGAGATCAAACCCTGAGCCCTTGGAGTGGAAGTACTGACTCCAAGACCCTAGTGAGTATCAAATGGTGAGAACTCCCACAAAAGAAACTACTTGAATATAAGACCCAAATCACCCAACCACCAGTAGCACCCTGTGCAGGATGCCTCATCCAAAAAACAAACAAAACAAAAATACAAACCCAATCATCAACAGACAGGATTACCAAATCACTTAGCCTTGCCCTTCAGAGGAAAAACAAAACACAAACAAAAAAACTTAGCATAAATCTCACCCTATACAAACCTTACACAAGCCATTGTACCAACCTTAGTGGGGCAGAAAGCAAAAGGAAGAAATAATTCAACCTTGAAGCCTGGGAAAAAGGAGACTCCAAACACAATAAGTTAAAAAAAAATAATTAAAAGGTGGAGAAATACTGCACAAATGAAGGAACAAACTAGAAACACAGAAGTGCAAATAAACGAAGAGGAAATAGTCAAACTCTGAAAAAGAATTCAGAATAATGATAGTAAAGATGATCAAAAACCTTGAAAACAGAATGGAGAAAATCCAAGAATCCATAAACAAAGACCTAGAAGAATTAAAGAATAAACATACAGAGACAAACTGAATTTAAATTACTGAAATTAAAAATACTCTAGAAAGAATCAATAGCAGAAATTCTGAAGCAGAAGAATGAATCAGAATGAGCTGGAAGATAAAATGGTGGAAATAACTTCTGAAGAGCAGAACAAAGTAAAAAGAATGAAAAGAACTGAGGATAGTCTCAGAGACCTCTGGGACAATAAAAACACACCAATATTTGATTTATAGGGGTCCCAGAAGAAGAAGAACAAAAGAAATGGTATGAGAAAATTTTTGATGAGATTATAGTTGAAAATTTCCCCAATATGGAAAAGTAAATTGTCGATCATGTCCAAAATGCACAGAGTCCCATACAGAATAAACTCAAGGAGAAACACGCCAAGACAAACACTAATCAAACTAACAAAGATTAAACACAAAGAATATTAAAAGCAGCAAGGGGAAAGCAACAAGTAACATACAAGGCAAACCCCATATGCTTAACAGCTGATCTTTCAACAGAAGCTCTGCAGGCCAGAAGGAAATGGAAGAATATATATAAAGTACTGAAAGGCAAAAATCTACAACCAAGATTACTGTACCTGGCAAGGATCTCATTCACAATTGATGGAGAAATAAAAAGCTTTACAGACAAACAAAAGTTAAGAGAATTCAGTACCAGCAAACCAGCTTTACAAGAAATGTTAAAGGGACTTATATATAGTCAAGAAATATCAGAGATGAAAAAGATCTACAAAATCAAACATCAAACAATTGAGAAAATGGAAATAGGAATATATATATATATATATATATATATATATCAAATCAATGTAAACAGATTAAATGCTCCAACCAAACGACACAGACTGGCTGAATGGATACAAAATAGACCCATCTATATGCTGTCTTAGACTTCGGCTCAAGAATGACACAGACTGGCTGAATGGATACAAAAATAAGACCCACTATATATGCTGTCTGTAAGAAACCCACTTCAGACCTAAAGACACATATAGACTGAATGTGAGAGGATGGAAAAATATATTCCATGAAAATTGAAAGCAAAAGTGAAAAAACTTCACTCAGCAAAACTGAAGTAGCAATCCTCATATTAGACAAAATAAATATAAATATTTATTTAAATAAATAAATTCTTTATTATTAAAATAAAGACTATTACAAGAGATAAGGAAGTACACTACATAATGATCAAGGGATCAGTCCATGAGGAAGACATAACAATTGTAAATATCAATGTGCCCAACATAGGAGCACCACAATACATAAGAGAAACACTGACAGATATAAAAGGAGAAACTGACAGTAACACAAAAATAGTAGGAGACTTTAACACCCCACTTACACCAAGGGACAGATCATCAAAACAGAAAATTAATATAGAAACACAAGTCTTAAATGATACATTAGATGAGATGGATCTCACTGACATCTTCAGGACATTCCATCCAAATGCAGAGGAATACATCTTCTGAAGTGCACATGTAACATTCTCTGGTATAGACAACATCTTGGGTCACAAATCAAGCCTCAGTAAATTTAAGAAAATTGAAATAGTATCAAGCATTTTTTCTGACTGCAGCACTATGAGATTAGATATCAATTACAAGAAAAAAAAAACAAACTATAAGAATCACAAATACATGGAGATTAACCAATACATTTCTAAATAACCAACAGGTTAATGAAGAAATCAAAAGGGAAATAAAAACATTTCTAGAAACAAATGACAATGAAAAGACAACAACTCAAAACCTATGGGATGCAACAAAAGCAATTCAAGAGGGAAGTTTATAGCAATACAATCCTACCTCAAGAAATAGGAAAAACATCAGACAACCTAATGTTACAACTACAACTGGAAAAAAGAGAACAACAAAAAAACCCAAAGTTAAAAGGAAAGAAATTATGTAGACCAGAACAGAAATAAGTGAAAAAGAAATGAAAGACACAGTAGTAAAGATTTATAAAACTAAAAGCTGGTTCTTTGAGAAGATAAACAAAATTTACAAACCTTTGGCCAGACTCATCAAGGAAAAAAGAGAGAAGTATCAAATCAACAAAATTAGAAATGAAAAAGGAGAGGTTACAACAGTGTAGAAATACAAAGGACCATAAGAGACTATTATGAACAATTATGTGGCAATAAAATGGATAACCTGAAAGAAATGGACAGATTCTTAGAAAAGTTCAATCTTCAAAGACTGAACCAGAAAGAAATAGAAATTATGAACAACCCAATTACAAGCATTGATATTGAAGCTGTGATCAAAAATCTCCCAAAAAACAAAATTCCATCACCAGATGGCTTCACAGGAGAATTATACTAAACATTCAGAGAAGAGCTAATGTCTATCCTTCCAAAACTCTTTCCAAAAATTGCAGAAGAAGGAACACTTCCAAATTCATTCTGCAAGGCCATCACCCTGATACCAAAACCAGACAAAGACAACACAAAAAAAGAAAACTATAGGCCAATATCACTGATGAACATAGATGCAAAAATCAACAAAATTTTAGCAAACATAATTCAATAGCACATTAAAAAGCTCATACACCATGATCAAGCTGGGTTTATTCCAGGGATGCAAGGATTCTTCAGTATACTCAAATCAATCAACATGATACACCATATCAACAAATTGAAAGAAAAAGCCATATGATAATCTCAATGATGCAGAAAAAGCCTTTGACAAAATTCAGCACTGATTTATGATTAAAACTCTTCAAAAAATGGGGATAGAAGGAATCTATCTCAATGTAATAAAGACCATATATGATAAGCCCAAAGATTATTCTCAATGGTGAAAAATTATTCTCAATGGTGAAAAACTGAACAAGACAAGAGTGTCCATTTTCACCACTATTATTTAACATAGTTCTGGAAGTCCTAGCTACAGCAATCAGAGAAGAAAACAAATAAAAGGAATCCAGATCTGAAAAGAAGTAAAGCTCTCACTGTTTGCAGATGACATGATACTATACATAGAAACCCTAAAGATGGTTTCAGAAAATTACTAAGCTAATCTGTGAACTTAGCAAAATTGCAGGATATAAAATCAATACACAGAAATCACTTGCATTTGTATATACTAACAGTGAAAAATTAGAAAGATAAATTAAGGCATCAATCCCATTCATCATTCCAACTGAAATAATGAAATGTCTAGGAATAAACTTACCTGAAGAGACCAAAGAACTGTACCCAGAAAATTATAAGACACTAATGAAAGAAATCAAAGATGACATAAACAGATGTAGAGATAGTCCATGTTCCTGGGTAAGAAGAATCAATATTGTGAAAATGAATATACTACCAAATCCAATCTGCAAATTCAATGTGATCCCTATCAAATTACCAATGGCATTTTTCTCAGAATTAGAACAAAAAATTTCACAATTTGTATGCAAACACAAAAGACCCCGAACAGCCAAAGCAGTCTTGAGAAGGAAGAATGGAGCTAGAGGAATTGACCTTCCTGACTTCAGATGATATTACAAAGCTACACTCATCAAGACAGTATGGCACTGGCACAAAAACAGAAATACAGACCAAGGGAACAAGATAAAAAGCCCAGAAATAAACCCACGTACCTATGGGTAACTTATTTTTGAGAAAGGAGGCAAGAATATACAATGGGGCAAAGACAGCCTCTTCAATAAATGGTGCTGGGAAAACTAGACAGCTACATGTAAAAGAATGAAATTAGAACACTTCCTAACACCATGCAGAAAGATAAACTCAAAATAGATTAAATATCTAAGTGTAAGACCAGAAACTATAAAACACTTAGAGGAAAACATAGGCAGAACACTCAATGACATAAATCAAAGCAAAATCCTTTGTGACCCACCTCCTAGAGTAATGGGAATGAAAACAAAAGTAAACAAGTGGGACCTGATTAAACATAAAAGCTTTTGCACAGCAAAGCAAACTCTAAGTAAGGTGAAAAGACAACCCTCAGAATGGGAGAAAATAATAGCAAATGAAACAACTGACAAAGGATTAACTTCCCAAATATACAAGCAGCTCACACAACTCAAACCAGAAAAACAAATAACCCAGTCAAAAAGAGGGGAAAAGACCTAAACAGACAATTCTTCAAAGAAGACATACATATGGCTAACAAACACATGAAAAGATGCTCAACATTGCTCATTATTAGAGAAATGGAAATCAAAACTTCAATGAGATATCACCTCACACTGGTCAGAATGGCCATTATCAAAAAGTCTACAAACAAATGCTGGAGAGGGTGTGGAGAAAAGGGGACACTCTTGCACTGTTGGTGGGAATGCAAACTGATACAGCCACTATGGAAGATGGTATGGAGATTCCTTAAAAAACTAGGAATAAAGACACCATATGACCCAGCAATCCCTCTCCTAGGCATATACCCTGAGGAAACCAAAATTGAAAAAGACACATGTATCCCATTGTTCATTGCATCACTATTTACAATAGATAAAACTTGAAAGCAACCTAGATGACTATCAACAAATGAATGGATAAAGAAGTCATGGTACATATACACAATGGAATTTTACTTAACCATAAAAAGGAACGCCTCTGAGTAGGTTCTAATGAGGTGGATGAATCTAGAACCTATTATACAGAATGAAGTAAGTCAGAAAGAGAAAGATAAATATCGTATTCTAATGCATATATACGGAATCTAGAAAAATGGTACTGAAGAATTTATTTGCAGGGCAGCAATGGGCAAATAGACATAGAGAATAGACTTACGGACATGGAGAGAGGGGAGGAAAGGGTGAGATGTACGAAGATAGTAACAGTGAAACTTACATTACCATATGTAAAATAGATAGCCAATAGGAATTTGCTGTATGTTTCAGGAAACTAAAACATGGGCTCTGTATCAACCTAGAGGGTGGGGTAGGGAGAGAGATGAGAGGGAGGTTCAAAAGGAAGGGGATATATGTATACCTATGGCTGATTCATGTTGAGTTTTGACAGAAAACAACAAAATCCTGTAAGTAATTATCCTTCAATTTAAAAAAATAAATTAAAAAAATGAGATGGAAGCTCAAATAAATGGACATAAATAATGCTGACAAAATAGCCTAAAACATAAGGATGTCCTTTCTTTCTCCTTGTATTTTCCAGTCTGCCTCTTTGTGCCTCCTGTTGGTAGAACAATGAGATGTCCATTGGCAAAGGGATCTAAGAAAAGTAGTTTGTAGAGTCCTTCTTCAGCACCAGAAATCAGAAGAGAAAAGAACAGATTTGGGCTGAGAGACAATAGACAAAAACAGGCCCAATCATTAACCCCACATATCCTGTGAGGTAGGTGCTATTATTATCTCTCTTTTCAGATGAATAGACCAAGAGCCAGAGATTTTAGGTTAGTTGTCCAAGGCCAACTGGTGGCAGCAGTGGCTATGAACCAAGGCCGTCTGATAGGAGGGCTCCTGCCCTTGCCCTACGTGCTATATTGCATATGCTAAGCTGGGTAGAATGTCTGTTAAAGAGATTAGCTCATAAACACCATGTATTTAGATGAACATATCACTGTTTCTCTGTTTTTATGATTCCTGTTAGAGTTTTTCATTTTGAAGTTAAAATATTTTTGAATTATTCTAGAACATTAAAAAGATTCCCCCATTATTCTATCTGTAAAGAAGAGAAAATGGGAAAAGAAGATTTATATTCTGATGTATGTGAAGCTTACTATTTCTCATGAAGCTTTACCTTTTTGTTAATATATCTTAATATGTTTAATTTTATGTATATGTGACTGGAATGTTATCAGGTAATGGGGCACAGTGTTAGTAGGGCTTCTTCATTCATTTATTTAACATGTATTTATTGATTCATTCATCTATTTCACATATTGTAGATGGTGTTGAAATGGCAATGAAAAAGACAGATATGGTCCCAGGTTTCATGAAGCTTATATTTTGTTTGTTCAATAAAGTAGACTGGTGGATTAGTAAAAGGCATTACAGTGAGTTGCAATGTGTTAGTGGCATTTTTTGTGTTCTTAGTCACTCAGTCGTATCTGACTCTCTGAAACCCCATGGACTACAGCTCACCAGACTCCTCTGTCCATGGGATTTTCCAGGCAAGAATCCCCAAATGGTAGCAGTTCCCTTCTCCAGGGACTCTTCCCAACCCAGGAATCAAAACCAAGTTTCCCACATTGCATGTGGATTCTTTACCATCTTAGCCTCCAGGGAAGTCCAGTGGCTTTATTAATTTATTATTTATTTACTTTAATGAGTAATTGGACCAAACACAAAGGTTGATTTAAAATGTAGACTCAATTCTTTCTGTCTGTGCATTCCAAGAAAGAACAGGAAAGTAGAGTGATGGTCTGACTGGAAATGACCATTTCTTTAGAAGTTCAGAATATAACACATAAAGATGAAGATCTAGCAATGGCTTCATGGGAAAGTGCTCTAAAGTAATCAGAAACAATTAACTGGAAATAGGTGGAAATAAAGGTAAAATCTATTTAGTAATTTTTTCTTTGCCAAAGGAAACACATAACTCTCAACAATATAATTTCAAGATAAAAGAGCAAGCAGTTGAAAAATTCACCAGTGTTCCATCATTAACTTCAGAGATTTTCAACCAGAGTCTGGAAACATTGGCACATGCCTTAATTTATGGTAATCAAGCATATTTAATCACCAAGACATAAAATGAATCAGGTTAAATTGATTCATGGTTCTCTATGCTAGGCTTTTGCCATGTTTCTAGTTATGATGGGAAGATCTGAGTTTGTATGTTTGAAATATCAGCATTTCTGGAACATTTTTTTGTGTGTGTGAAATTAAGAGAATTTTTTACATGAGAAATATATTGTAAAATTTAGTATGATATTCTCATCTTTCATATAATGTTTATACTGTCACAACTAACTTTGCCCTTTACTCCAAGAATTTTTGTAAATATGTTAAGGCAGAAGCTTGGAATAAAGACAAAAACATACAAGAATATACATTATAAAGATGAGATCTAGGCTGAGCTAAGAAATTGGAGAGACATCCCCTCCATTTCTCCTATGACAAGGTAAGAAAGTGAAAGAAGGAACCTAAACCCAGGAATCTCAAAGCAAAGACCAGCAGTACATGTCTGCTCAGTTGTATCTGACTCTTTGGGACTCCTTGGACTATAGCCCACCAGGTTTATCTGTCCATGGAATTTTCCAGGCAAGAATACTGGAACAGGTTGTCATTTCCTACTCCGGGGGATCTTCCTAGCCTAGGACTGAACCTATATCTTCTGTGTCTCCTGCATTGGCAGGTGGATTCTTTACCACTGAGCCACCTGGGGATCCATCAGAAGTACTGCCAAGTTTGCATGTTGCTGACTTGTTTGAGCAGACACCTGTGAAGTTCATTACCATGATACGGCACTTCTCCAGATTTCATCTAAAGGTAAAATGTTCTCATCTGCAAAACCTTTTTATTATCAACTCATTCCTTTGGGACATTTTTTATTTTTTTCATTGTCCATGGAAATTCTTCTATTTCTTTAACTCTTCAGCTTTAAGGAATGATTGATGACTTTCTTGAAAATTGACCTTTAACTATATTTCCTGGTTCTTGATTTTATATCTTTCCTTTGGCATGATGCCTCTAAACATTAATCCTTTGGCTATGGAGTTATTTGGCTCAGTTGGGTTTCCCATGCACCTGAGCTACCGTTACAGACAGCCTTATGGAGGCCCTGGACACTTACTGAACTAGTTACCAAGATCTTTTAGCTTGAACTTGTTTATATGCCTATGGTGTCAGTAGGCAGCAAAATAAGATTTGTATATAACTGATATGTATCCTTTTAAGCTCTCAAACTTTAACATTTTAAACTAGTTTTGATTTTAAAAAAATCCAAACATGTTTCACAAACTTTCTTGCTTTTGTAAGCAAAGTATGATGAGCAAAATTTAAGCATTTCTTGAGGATTCATTTTAATTTTGAAAATTAACTACTATGCCAGAACATAAAAGAGAGTAAAGGCACTATACTAAATGGTCCCAGACAGCTATATATTTTGCATCCTTATGGCATAATTATTTTGTTTCTTTTCCAGTTATTAAGCTATCAAATAAAATATTCTCCAAGATTACCCTAACATGGATATGTTGTTTATAATTGAAAAAAACAGATAACCAAACTGATTAAAATGACATCACTCATAAAAGTAGATGGTCTCTGGGTGATGGCTAATGGACTTTACTTTTAGCAAAATGAAACATATTGAATACCTGAGCATTTATTTTGCCTGTTTCAGAGACCTTTTCAACTTATACTTTTTGGTTCTCAGATTCTGGAAACTTTAGACCCCAGACCTTCAGAGAGTAGTGTAACTTTTATGAATTGATAGAGTCAACATACAGTAATAGCGACAGGGAGATAAAGGATTTAAGTCTTGTTTCTGTTACTTACTAGCTTGAATAAGTTACACAGGACTTATGAGCTTCATTTTAGTCATCTGTAGAACAGTCATATGAATGGTGATTGATGTCAAGGGTCTTATAAAGTTTATAAATCAAATACCCTTTGTAAGATTCTTGGTGCATACTAGAGGCTTAAACATTACTGCTTGAAGTACTACAGGGAGACTGAGTGATCTTATATGAGGCCAAGGATAACTTTACCACATATCTTGACGACAAAGACAGCATATATCACCTGGAGTAGAATAAACTGGTTCACAAACTGCTTTGTTTACCATATGCAAAGCCATATGTGAAAGGCACTTTTCTCAGTTTTAGCTATCTATAACAAACAGAATTATTCAGAATTTTTATCATGATAATCTCTGTCCATTCTTTAGACCATTACTCTAGTGATGACGAGATGGCCAGGAGCTTAGAACCAACCTATTCTCCCCACTCCTCCACCCCACCAAGTGATTGTCCTTTCTGAAAGATAATTTGAGTGAGTCAGAGCCTGTTAAAGACCAGTGAGGATAATTTAATTAAATCCAGGAGCTTGGGACAGGCAAGCCAGAGTTAAGGCTGTAAGACTGTGTGGTACTGGTTTGAAAGGCAGCATTAGCTCTTCGGTTTCTCATGAAACAATCACTTTGGTGCTACTTTGGAATAACTTTTCAGGCTGGTAAAACAGCCAAAGAGACTGTGACTCTAGTCCCTGGAGAATATACCTCTGGGGACAGTGTGTATGGCTGATAAGAACCTTGTCTTCTAACCTGGATTCATGCTTATACTCTTAGCCTGCTCCAGGGTTCTCTTTCTCAGCCTTTGTTTACAAAGTGTTTATCCCCTTTTATGAAGAAGGAAATGGCAACCCACCCCAGTACTCTTGCCTGGAAAATTCCATGGACATAGAAGCCCGGTAGGCTGCAGTCCATGGGGTTGCAAAGAGTCAGACATGACTGAACGACTTCACTAGCCTTTTTACCTAAGAACAGAAGTCAATTAACTATAGCCATTGAGCCAAATCTGTTTTGTATTTCCTACAAGGTAAAAACGAATTTTACATGTGTAAGCAGTTGAAAAAAATAAAAAAAAGAATATTATTTCATAATATGAAAAATACTTAAAATTCAAATATTTATGCCCACATATAAAGTTTTATTGGAATATAGTTACACATTCATTTATGTATTGACAATGACTGCTTTCACATGGCAAATGACTCTTCGGCAAAGCCTAAAATATTTATTATTTAGGCTTTTACAAAAAATGTTATTGACTCCTGCCCAAGTAGATTGTATGAGTCTGTCCTTTTACCTCAGCAACATCCATTTACTTGTCTACATTTTATAAATAAGACTTTCATAGCAACAGCAACAACAACAACTAAAATACATGTATATGCTTTAAACTAGTATGTTTAAGGAAGGATGTTTAAATATTTTGCAGGTATGTCCATGACATTCCAGTGTAACATTAATTGCTGAGTGCTGAATCTCCTCATTTGGAATGAAAACAAAGGATTTAACCATGGGCACATTCTCAGGAAGCATTCAGAAATAAAGTCCTCTTGCACATTGCCTCTCTCAAGCCACATGGTGGATTTATTTAGTCTTTATTCCCTTGGGAACACTTAGTAATATACCTGGGCTAATATTTGTTGTGGCTCAAGTCATTTTTCTTCCTTTATCCTGCAGAGAGGAAATGGCAATAAGAAGGAACATGCTGCTCCCATACTGTGAGACTGCCGGGAAAGAGGGAAAAAACTATAATCATTCACTTCTCTTATGCAAGGCATGAGTGAAGGAATAACCAAGAAACAGATTTATCAAGTGCCCCTCTGTGCAGAGTGCCCCATGCTTAATTTAGCTAAATACACATATACATTAAAGGCACAGCCATTATTCTGTAGGAGCTTGAGCCTGAAATTAGAATGTGAAGGTCAAACTGGTGTGTATTTCTGACTCCAGAAGGAAGCCCTTGGTCCTGTTCTGTGTAGCCCTGTTGGTTCAGTCTTTCTCTTTGACTGAGCAAACAGGAGCCAATCTCTGCTTCCATGTTCTGTTGGTTCTGGAGCACAATAGCGGGTTCTTGGGGCATCATTCTTGCCTCTGAACTTTTGTCCACTCTGGGCCTTTCCCAGGAATACCCTGTTCATTATATCCCTCTTAGACAAATTCTGTGCTAGACTCAAGAATCCAGAAAAATTCCCACTTAAAAAAAATATGTCTGCCTTACACATACCAGATGACTCATCTAACTTCTTATGACTTGATCCATTGAAGAGGGTCTCCTTATATCATCAGTTTATATTTTCTTTAAGTATTTTATTTGTGTTAGTCCTAATCCTTCAATTAAATGTAAACTCTTGAGGTCAATAAAAGGCTGTGTCTTTATTTCTAATTGAAAAGTTCTAGCTTTATAGCATTTACAGATATATACAAACACATACACACATAAAGCTTATCCTCATTATTTACAGATGTTGTATTGTCAAATTCAATTGCTTGCTAAAATTTGTTTGTAAATATAAAATCAATACTCATGACACTTTTTTGGTCATTTGTGGACAAGCAGAGTCCACAAAAACTTGTGAGTTGCTTGAAGTACATGTTCTAATCACATGCTGTAACAAGTGAAGTGTCCTCTACATGATCTCGTTAGGGCCATGTTTTGGTATTTTGTTGCTTTTTGTAGGTGCTTTTGTCTTTTAGAATGTCCCTAAGTATAGTGCAGAAGTGCTGCCAAGGTTTCCTCAGTGTAAGAAGGCTGGGATATGCCTTACAGAAAAATCATGTGTGAGATAAGCTTTGTTCAGGCATGAGTTATAATGCTCTTGGCCAAGAGTTCAATGTTAATGAATCATGTTATACATTAAGCAAGATGTCTTTGAGCAGAAACATACATGAAATAAAGTACTTTATTGATCTACTGATGAAAATGTGACCAGAGGCTCACAGGAACCTAACCATAGGAGCAATTGTTTGATATTCACTAGTTCAGTGTTCCCAGTGACTTTATAGAGCAGAATTACTGCTACTGTGAATAATTACTAACGCTGTGAATAAATAAATAAATCTCTCTCTCTCTCTCTCTCTCTCTCTATATATATATATATATGCATATATCTATATAGATATCTTTTCTTCCCAAGAAAGCTGTGGTTATTTCTGTCTTCTCAGGAAGTTTTCTGTACACTTTATGGACCCATGAACTTGCAATACCTGTCTTTAGTTGTTCACTTTCCCATTCTAAGCTTCCTGTCTCCCTCCAGATACATGCTTCTGTCTTTGGGTTAGTAGATAGACAAACAGCGGAGATCAAAAATAGCATATCATTTCGGTTATTGCAAAAGAACCTAATGCTATCTGTCTGTTGTTAAACAAGAGTTTTCTCTCCATTTCAACATGAATCAACAGCCTGCCAATAGTCAGAGGAAAAAAAGGCTTTCATTCAGAGATGATAAATGCACAGTCCACTCTCTACCTTTCCCTTCTTGTTCATGATTCTTGTTGCTAATTGCTTGTGGTACTCCTGCTGCTTCTAGACCTTTTAGCTAGGATGAAGTGCAGTATGGGGCCTTCCCAGGTGGCACAGTGGTAAAGAATGCACCTGCCAATGCAGGAGATGCAGGAGACACAGGTTCTATCCCTGGGTCAGAAAGATCCCTTGGAGTAGAAAATGGCAATCCATTCCAGTGTTCTTACCTGGAGAATCCCATGGAGAGAGGAGCCTGGGGAGCTACAGTCCATGGGGTCACAAAGAGTTGGACACAACTGAGCAATGGAGCATACACACTCCTGCCTCAGCCTGATGTAATTATATAGAATGTAATTATATAGAATCATCCTCAGCACAGTGCTGTAGGAGGCCACTAATAAGGATTTGAAGTGGGGATGCTGATTGAAACTGTTTTCCATAATAGCAAGCATAATATGTTTTCATCTGCTTTGATAGACTCTAAATTGTATGCACAGTATGGATTTTGTGATACTCAATAAAAAGTTTCTAGGAAACAGTTCTGAATGGGCTGTTTATTACTGAGTCATCACATGTAATACAGGGTTGCAGCATAAACTTGTATTGGCTCCTGCTGTGATTAGGCAATCTTCAGAGTATACGGAGGATGTGCTCACAATAACCAATGCCACTAGCCAACATTTCCAAGAATGTAAGTTCATCCTGCTGCTTTTCATTGCAAAGATGAGTGATGTTGGATCAGAGCAAAACTTAATTACCATGCCCTATTTGTACTGTCTCATTTCTTGCTCCCAAACTTGATTTCCATAACTGCTATAGAGTATCTTCATTTTATAAGGAAGTTCAAAGTATAAACATGAATGTACTTCTTTTAATATAATATAAACTCTAATTTGGAATTTATTTAAAATTTACTATAAAATCTGATGTACAATACTGAATGTTATAGGGATATTCTGCATAAATGAATAGAAATATTTTGAATAAATAAGATGCATAGAGCAGCTTTTGAGAAGATATATTTATTTTTCCAGTTTTCAGGATGGCTTAGATTTAAGGAACACATTCAGGAGAGTTTTCTACTTCTCCACTGTTGGAGAAGTGTTGTTAGTAGTTAACTAACTATGTTTGAATCTCCATTCCTCATATGTTGAAAATAATTTGGTAAAATAACATAACTTGTCTGTTATGTTATTAGGACAGGATACTGACTATCCTCTTTAGATTTAAGTGGTCCCATTTGATCTAAAAAATAAAATAAAATTCTGTCCTCCATGCAGTGGAAAGTTCTGTCTCTGCCCAGGTCAGGGCTGACCAAAGGCTTGCCTGGAGGACAGTTCTGGGGCAGGGGGACAACTTTGTTTCTTCTAGTATTTCCTCTTTCAACTCTGTTTGCTTTTTTGCTTCAGGCAGGCCCCTTTGAGTACAAGGTAATGGGGTATTAGAAGAAAAGGCAAAAAAAGTAATTTGCCTGTCTCTATTTCTGATTCTTGATTGTTTGTTTCATGGTCTCCATCAGGCACCACTCTCTTATAAAGGACTTTTGAGGGTTTTTAAGAAATACCACTTCTATTCAGCATAGTTTTGGAAGTTTTAGCCACAGAAATCAGAGAAGAAAAAGAAATAAATGGAATCCAGATTGGAATAGAAGTAAAACTCTCACTGCTTGCAGATGACATGATCCTCTACATAGAAAACCCTAAAGACACCACCAGAAAATTACTAGAGCTAGTCAATGAATATAATAAAGTTGCAGGATATAAAATTAAAACACAGAGATCCCTTGCATTCCTATACACTAACAATGAGAAAACAGAAAGAGAAATTAAGGAAACAATTCTATTTACCATTGCAAAAAAGAGAATAAAAAACTTAGGAATAAATCTACCTAAAGAAACAGAAGACCTATATGTGGAAAACTATAAAACACTGATGAAAAAAATAAAAAATGACACAAATAGATGGAGAAATATACCATGTTTATCCATCAGAAAAATCAATATAGTGAAAATGAGTATACTACCCAAAGCAATCTATAGATTCAATACAATCCCTATCAAGCCACCCTATCAAGTATCAAAATGATACTTTTCAGAGAACTAGAACAAATACTTTCACAATTTGTATGTAAATACAAAAAACTTCGGATAGACAAAGCAATCTTGAGAAAGAAGAATGGGACTGGAGGAAGCAACCTGCCTGACTTCAGACTATACTGCAAAGCTACAGTCATCAAGACAGTATGGTACTGGCACAAAGACAGAAATATAGATCAGTGGAATAAAATATAAAGCCCAGAGATAAATCCATGCACCTATGGACACCTTATCTTTGACAAAGGAGGCAAGAATATACAGTGGAGAAAAGACAATCTCTTTAACAAGTGGTGCTGGGAAAACTGGTCAAACACTTGTAAAAGAATGAAACTAGAACACTTTCTAACAGCATACACAACAATAAACTCAAAATGGATTAAAGATCTAAACGTAAGACCAGAAACTATAAAATTCCTAGAGGAGAACATAGGCCAAAACACTCTCTGACATAAATCACAGCAAGATCCTCTATGATCCACCTTCCAGAATATTGGAAATAAAAGCAAAAATAAACAAATGGGACCCAATTAAAATTAAAAGCTTCTGCACAACAAAGGAAACTATAAGCAAGGTGGAAAGACAGCATCCCAGCAGGATCCCCTCAGAATTTCCATTATTCACCTCCCAGAATAATGGAAATAGAAGCAAAAATTAACAAATGGGACTTAATTAAACTTAAAAGCTTTTGCACAAAGAAGGAAAATATAATCAAGTTGAAAAGACAGCCTTCAGAATGGAAGCAAATAATAGCAAATGAAACAACTGACAAAGAATTAATCTCAAAAATATACAAGCAGCTCATACAGCTCAATTCCAGTTAAAAAATGGGCCAAAGAATTAAACAGACATTTCTCCAAATAATACATACAGATGGCTAACAAACACATAAAAGGTGCTCAACATCACTGATTATCAGAGAAATGCAAATCAAAACCACAATGAGGTACCATCTTGTGGTGGTCAGAATGGCTGCTATCAAGAAGTCTACAAACAATAAATGCTGGAGAGGGTGTGGAGAAAAGGGAGTCCTCTTACACTGTCAGTGGGAATGCAAACTAGTACAGTCACTATGAAGAACAGTGTGGAGACTCCTTAAAAAACTGGAAATAGACCTGCCATGTGACCCAGCAATCCCAGTGCTGGGCATACACACTGAGGAAACCAGAATTGAGAGACACATGTACCCCAGTGTTTATCACAGCACTGTTTATAATAGCCAAGGACATGGAAGCAACCTAGATGTCTATCAGCAGATGAATGGATAAGAAAGCCGTGGTACATATACACAATGGAATATTATTCAGCTATTAAAAATGCATTTGAATCATTTCTAATGAGGTGGATGAAACTTGAACTTATAATATAGAGTGAAGTAAGTCAGAAAGAAAAACACCAATACAGTATATTAATACATATATATGGAATTTAGAAATATAGTAATGATAACTCCATATGTGAGATAGCAAAAGAAACATAGATATAAAGATCAGACTTTTGGACTCTGTGGGAGAGGACGAGGGTGGGATGATTTGAGAGAATAGCATTGAAACATGTATATTACCATATGTGAAATAGATCACCAGTCCAGGTTTGATGCATGAGACACAGTGCTCAGGGCTGGTGCACTGGGATGACCCTGAGGGATGGGATGGGGAGGGAGGTGGGAAGGAGGTTCAGGATGGGGAACATATGTACACCCATGGCTGATTCATGTCAATGTATGGCAAAAACCACTACAATATTGTAATGTAATTAGCCTCCAATTAAAAAAAAAAAAGAAAAGAAAAGAAACACTCCTTACTCCCTACTTTCAGTCTCTTTCATCTGTGCTGAAAACCTCTGTCCTGTAACCTACAGTTCTTCCTCAACTCCTGCTCAGGATTTCTTCCAAGGACTGCTTGTTTCAGCAAGAACCCTTTGAAGGCAAGATCCCTTTTTAAAGCCCAGTTCTCTTCTGCAATGTCTACTTGGCTTATAGGAAAACTCACGGATCCTTGTTCTGCTGAACCCTGGAAATGTGTACCATTCACACAGCTCTCTCTGCTTGCTTTCAGGCAAGGATCACACACTGGTCATCAGGCTTTCCAAATTCCAAGGAACATTCCTCAAAGTTTCCAAAGACCTCTTT
Source organism: Tragelaphus eurycerus (assembly GCA_935064755.1). Taxonomy (NCBI): domain Eukaryota; kingdom Metazoa; phylum Chordata; class Mammalia; order Artiodactyla; family Bovidae; genus Tragelaphus; species Tragelaphus eurycerus. Next base: position 772,077 of record CAKXYN010000228.1, on the reverse strand, counting down.
CATTGCATATAGCCATGGTTCTCTGGCAGTGTCCTAGTCCATGTGGGCTGCTATAACAAAATACTACAGAATGGGTGGCTTATTAACAACATATATTTCTTTCTCACAATTCTGGGAACAGAGAAATCCAAGATCAGAGTGTTGGCAGATTTGATATCTAGTGAGGACCCACTTCCTGGCTTTTCCAGTGGTCATGTATGGATGTGAGAGTGCCGAAGAATTGATGCTTTTGAACTGTGAAGAAAGCTGAGTGCTGAAGAATTGATGCTTTTGAACTGTGGTGTTGGATAAGACTCTTGAGAGTCCCCTGGACTGCATGGAGATCCAACCAGTCTGTTCTCAAGGAGATCAGCCCTGGGTGTTCTTTGGAAGGAATGATGCTAAAGCTGAAGCTCCAGTACTTTGGCCACCTCATGCGAAGAGTTGACTCATTGGAAAAGACTCTGATGCTGGGAGGGATTTGGGGCAGGAGAAGAAGGGGATGACAGAGGATGAGATGGCTGGATGACATCACTGACTCAATGGACATGAGTCTGAGTGAACTCTTGGAGTTGGTGATGGACAGGCAGGCCTGGCGTGCTGCGATTCATGGGGTTGCCAAGTGTCAGACACGACTGAGCAACTGAACTGACTGAGCTGAATTGAACTGAGGACCCACTTCCTGGTTCATATACAGCTGTCTTCTTGCTGTGTCCTCACGTGGCAAAAGGGACGAGGGAGCCTCTGGGTTCACTTTGACAAGGGCACTACTCACATTCATGAGGGTTCCACTCTTGTGACCAATCACTTCTCAAGGCCCACGTCCTAATTCTATCACACTGAGGGTTAGGATTTCGACATATACATTGGGGAGGGGGACACAAACATTCAGTCTATAGCAGACAGCATCTGACCCACAGTTCTAAAGCTCCAGAAATACTAAGTCTGGAGGTCAATATTCCTTTCTTCTGAATGTCCCTCAGTTTCATTTTCAGGGGTTGACTTGCTCCCATTTAGCCTGGAATTTGAAAGAAGACAGTCTCTTCCCTATGTCACAGTATTCTTTATTAATTCTCTTCCATCATCCTTTCCTCTCTTATCAACCTCTCTTGAATTTCTTATCATGTCATTAAGGGCAGAGGCAGAACATGGGCTAAGGGTTACAGAGGCAATTTTGTCCACTTTTTAGAATATCCAGTGTGAAAGCTGTATCTGCATGTGTGATCCATTGCCCTCAGATTTGGGACCTCACTAGAAAACCAGAAACATAACACACACATATGGACTGAGTATGCTCCTTCAAGATTCATATGTTGAAACCCCTAATACCAGCCCAAATGGGATGGTATTAGGAGACAAGGCCTTTGGGAGATAATTAGAATTAAATTAATGGAATTAGTGTCCTTATGAAAGTAATGAGAGCACCTGTTTTCTCTCTCTGCTCTCTACCACCTGAGGATACAAGGCGTCTGGCAGTCAGCATCACAGAGGAGGATTCTCATGAGAACTTGACCTTGTAACATCTTGATGTTGGACTTCCAGGCCACAGAACAGGGAGAAATGAAATTTTGTTGTTTATAAGCCAACCGGTGTGTGGTTTGCAATAGCTGCCTGAACAGAATAGTGTGCTTATAAAGCCAGCCAAGCCCACTACTATTTCGGTTTGTTTTACAATACATTTTATAGACTCACAGGAAAGATAAGGAAAGTATATGTCAGTTAACTCACCCACATAATGGTTAACTTTCTTCAGCAATATCCCTGACAATAATTCATTTGGCCTCAATATCCTCAGTCGTGGTGAAACCTCAATCTGTTTGGGAACCACTCCAGTTTTGTCTGCCAATGGATCGAGCCAAAGTCTGCTTCTTTCCAATTTCCCCCCAATATTCCTCCTCATTCTGTTCTTTTAGCTAAATAGGACAAGCTGTTTTCTCTTTTACACAAGAATCTTTAAATGTCTAAGGAAAACACAAATGCTTTTCCTTCTTTCTTCCTTGAAGACTCTGTATTCCCATTGACTCCACTGAAAAAGAGCATTTCAATTACTGTCAGAACAGAAATCTCTTTTGGACACTGTTTACTTGTCCAAGTAGAGTTCAACTTATACTGAATAGAATGGGAGAATCGTCACCTTTGTTTTTGGATATCCTGCTTCTAAAATCCCCTCCTGCCACCCATGAGTCACCTTTTCCTGGGGGAATCTTATCTCTCCTGTGGAATTCAGACATCATCCTCTACATCTCCCCGTCCCCTTCCTCTGTTGTTAAAACCATTTTATATATACACTTATTTTGCATATATCACATTGAATGGTGATTTGTTTATTTGTTCATTCAGTCATTATTTATTTACATCTGTGTTCTCATTAAATGCTAAGCTTCCTGAGAGAGGACAAGGTGTTACTCATCACTGCGTTTCCCTTTATGTTAGGCACACGCTAGAGATTCAGTAAACGATGTCCACTAAATGGATAACTGATTATGGACTGAGACTCCCTTCTGCCTTTTTTAGCAGTTGCAGCACATGGTTGAGTCATGTTGAGCCCCTTGCCAATTTACATTTCCCAAACTTTTTCACTTCTGCTCAGCTGAACCAGGTTCTCTCTATCACACTTACACCTACATATGTATATTTTAATTTTACACATATGTTGAAAAAATTAAGATCTGAGAAGTATATTTTAATTAATATAATTATTAATCCAACAACAAACTGTGGAAAATTCTTAAAGAGATGGGAATACCAGGCCAACTTACCTGCCTTCTGAGAAATCTGTAGGCAGGTTAAGAAGCAACAGTTAAAACCGGACATAGAACAACAGACTGGTTCCAAATCAGGAAAGAAGTACATCAAGGCTGTAATAAGAGACATGAGTTTGGTCCCTGGTCTAGAAGTTCCCCTGGAGGGGGGCATGGCAACCCACTTTAGTATTCTTGTCTGGTTTATGTAAAACTTCCTGAAATGTAAGCCATCAAAAACTGGAGAACCTACAAAGCCAACAAGGTTAAGAAGATTTTTTGTTTTCGCTTTTGCTCTATTTTGATAGCAGAGAGAAGAGTGAGGGCAGAGAGAGTTTTCACTCCTGGCCCCAAGCCTGTATTTTGGGCAGTGTGAGCCCTTTGTAGGTTCGTGTCCATAGCACATCAAATAGAGTCCTTTACTGTATTTCTGTGTCTTTTCCTCCCTGAAGCCCAGATCAACTTGCTCATTTTCATTTGGCATAAAGTGCTACAAAACACCTGAACAACCAAAGTATGTTTTCAAGGCATAGAATGCTGGACAGATACAATAGAGACTCACTTCCCCATTTGGGACTTTCTGTTCCTTTGAACTTCCTTTATTTCCCTTTGATTTTTCATGTGGTTGGGCAAAAAATAATCCTGGTTAATTCCATTCATAATTTCTAGGGCACGTCTACTTGGTGCATAGAGTTTATTATGATCCATCATATTTTAAAGTCTATATATGGTGTGAGAGCTATTGTCAGAAAACCTTATAATTCTACTTTAACCATTTATCATAAAATTATCATTTTTTCCATTAACCGTGTCATTATTTACAGGATGCTCAAGTTTGCTTTGTTTCTCTTCTGGATCTGTGCCCTCCTCCCTACACACCACCTTGGGAATAAATGCTTCTAGTTATATAATAGGTCTCCATGGGAAAATCAGATCAGGTTATATTAAACTTATTGGACTTCACTGTTCAACATTTCTTATCATAAGTGCCTGAGAACACAAGAAAGAATGAGAAATAAATGTGAGGAATCAGGTAAAGATTAGGAGAATATGTTGAAATGATTCTAAAATACCTTTATCTGTGGTCTAAACTATCACTTTAACATTTTTAGATCATTCATCTAAGGGTCCTTTTTCTACAAACAAAGACAATTTTTCAGACCCCTTCATGATTATATTCCCTAGAAATGAAAGTGTGTTCCAGTAGTAGTCTGATTTCTATTTATATGTCATCAAGATTTTAAATAGTTTTCCTCTATTTCCTAGTCCTTGTAAAATCTCTAAATTCAACTTTTGCATTCTCTCAAACATTTAGCACATCATTGGTGCTTAATAAATGTTTAACAGTCGCAATACTTATGTTAAACAGCTGCAACATTGACTCTAAGGATAGCTGCATTTTAATGATGTGTGAAATGATTTATATGTAAGCTGCTCAAACTCATAACTAAAACACTTAGCACTTTAGGCTCCCCTGGGATGAAAGGTGATAGATTAAGGTAAAATGTTATTATTATTTAATTCCGAAAGAGGTAAATTACACTGGCAAAATGCTATTTGATGTTGCTGGCAAACCACTGTGGTCTAATGCTTCGCTGACACCAGGAAACATGGTCCAGTGGTTGGAGCTGTGGTGTAGGAGGCAGGAGTCCTGGGTGCTATTTCTGGTTGGTTCACTGACTTCCTGGGTGACCTTGGTTAACTCACTTAACCTCTTCATGCCTCCCTCTTTTGGAGTGGAGAAGGACAAAGCTTTTCAAGATTCTGCTCTGAAGGGACATTTTAACAGTAAAACTTTTTCATGCTTCATTAATAGTATTTTTGTGGTAATGTATTTGTCTGTTTTTCTTATAGCTGTGCTGTTGGCTATAAGAAGGCAGTACATATTAATATGCTCTTAGCTGGAACACACAGCACTCAGAATGGCCATGGGCTCAGGATTCTATATTTCAGAACAGACCCCCCCACTCCATTGTCACTGCCTCAAGACACTTTGATTCCACACCTAGTCCATGGACAGGTCTTACAACTCTGTCCTCACCATTTAAAAATAGACTTTGAAGAAAAGAAATAAGCACTTTTCCTGAATCCATGGTGCTTAGAACAGTCTGGATTATGAATCAATTCTGGCAGTAAGCAGGGAAGAACTTGTTCATATGTTCGAGGAAAATAACAAACACGCTCCCAAACTTAAAGCTTCTGTTGACTCCTAAGTTGTCGAACAGAGCCAGTGTTCGACATTATTTCTGTCGAACAGGGGATCATTATTTCTGTCTGTTTCAACCTTGTGCACCTATTGAATGAGGATGTCCTGTAGTGGAAACAGAGAGCATTTCAGATTTTGTAGGAAAGAAAGCTGAGTGCTGAAGAACTGATGCTTTTAAACTGTGGTTGGAGAAGACTCTTGAGAGTCCCTTGGACAGCAAGGAAATCCAACCAGTTGATCCTTAAGGGAATCAGTCCTGAATATTCATTGGAAGGACTGATGCTGAAGCTGAAACTCCAATACTTTGGCCACCTGATGCAAAGAACTGACATTTGAAAGAGACCCTGATGCTGGGAAAGATTGAAGGCAGGAGGAGAAGGGGATGACAGAGGATAAGATGGTTGGATGGCATCACCAACTCAATGGACTTGAGTTTTAGTAAACTCCAGGAGTTCGTGAAGGACAGGGAGGCCTGTTTTGCTGCAGTCCATGGTGTTGTAAAGTCGGACATGACTGAGTGACTGAACTGAACTGATCTTGAATTCTGACCACTTTCTTCACTCTGAATTCCTGGAATGGCTATTTAGGCTGCTGTATAGCTAGACAGACATATAGCAATTTATCCACACCACCTGTCAGATGTAAGTTCTTTAGGAAATCGGTAGTAAGAGATGTGAAGTATAAAGAAGAAGAAAAGAGAGGATAAGAGAAGATCAGTATATAAAATAAATTCAGTTTTCTTGATTAATTGACTGAAATTTTCCAATGAAATTCTTTCTTGATGACTTCTTATCACGTATAAAAATGTATTGCACTTTTCTTAGGGGTATGAAGATCTGTAACTGACTTGGATTTTTATTTTAACTATCTTTAGAAAGACAACAATTAGCACATGCTTACAAAGTGCAGTGGCTCCTGTTCAGGGAAATTTAAGTGACCTTGAAGGATGTTGGGAAATAATAGTGATCTTCAAGGGGAAAAAAAAGATTATATGGTGAAAAATACATGCAGCTTCACTTTTGAGGTTATGGGTTATGGCTGCTGTACTACCATCATAGTTCTTTACTGATGGTAGTTACAAATTGATTTATTTCTATTTCATGATTTCTATTACTTTTTAACAAAAGTATCTTATGTAAAATTTGTGCTTTGTGTATTATAAGAATGAGTGCTAAAGTTTATGACTCACACATGTGAATTGAAAAGCAAAGAAAAAATTGGTTAGTTACTTATTTCCACTTTTAATCAAGAAATTTATGATACATGAAAATAACTTTTAATCATAAATCCCCATAGGAAAACTGCTTGATGTCATAAGTCTAAAACACTGATTATAGCACAATATTGTCTGAAACTCTGTTTTACCCCATTATAATCATTGCTTTTTTAAAGATTTAGGTTAATTTAAAGTTTCTTAGGAATTTAACTTTTAGATTTTGGCAGAAAAAGCAGTATGTGCTAAGTGCTCACAAATCCTCTTCTGAAAAAATATGTGTACATACAGTACTTAAGCTTAATATAGGCAGTAAGAAACCTAAAGATTTTATGCCAAATGAAATAAAATGTTAGGCAAGGAGAAAGTTGCTAATGATTATTAAATAATTTCATTGTTGATTTCACTACGTTGATTATGGGGGTATTCTGAGGAGATATAAATACATCTGTTACTGCTGGCAAAGGTGGCTGTTAACCTGTGAAAGAGGTATTAAGCAGAACAGTAGTTTTTAATTTAAAAAGCAGTGTATTTTATAGAATTAATGCATTAAGCCAGATTTATCCCATAGGTAGTTTGCCTCAAATCTATATGCCTCAATTAAATCAGACAAAAGTGAATTATTTTTATTTGCTTGACTTACTATGGTAAAAACAATACAGTAACTGACTACCAGGTTTGTCAACAACCCTATGAAATATGTATTACTAACCACAAAGAGAAGTGCAGTAACTTGTCCAAGATGACACTGCTAACAGATTATAGAGTTGGGACAGCATGACATCACTCCAGAGTGTGCACTCAGAACTTGTACACTGTATTTCCCTCTCTGCAGGTCTATGAATGCTGCAGCACTGGGAGGACTCATGCAGCACTGGGAGGACTCATGCAGCACCGGGAGGACTCATGCAGCACCGGGAGGACTGGCCTTAGGCATGCTATGCTGTTGCCATGTTGGCAAAATTACCTTTGGGAGATTCTGATTCAGCTCTTTTCCCCACAACACACATAAGCCCAGGTACACGCACAGACATGTACATTATCATTTTGTAAGGCAATTCCAAGTGCAATAATACAATCTCAGAAATTTGAAGATCTACAAGTAATAAAAAAAGAGTTCATAGTAATGTACTTATATCAAGAATCATAAGAGTTTGAGATATTACACTATTTTTAAACTAGCCTGCCATAGATTCATGGATGTTAGGAGAAAACATGAGATTCTTGGGTCACAGAAAAAAGACTTGATTATTCTGGGCAAGACAGGCAGCCTAAGCTTCTTGATTGCCTTGATTTCCATCTCCACCCCCAGATCCCAAGGTGGTCACTAGGAGATGGGCCCAGGGAGATGCTGGGCACCTAGTATATTTGTGTCACAGAGAAAAAAAAAAATCCAGTCTTTAAGGGGGGTTACAGAAAACTTGCTCAATCTTTGCCCAGAGGAAGACCTCACTATTTTTTTTTATTATCTTTATTATATTGGGCAGCAAATAAATCTACCCTCTGCCTAGGAAGGTGATGCTATTTCTATATCCCAAGGCTGTTTTCCACTCTTGAAAAGAACGCCTTGAAAATACATTTTTGAAATTATTGTTGTTGTTTAGTCATTTGTGTCCGACTCTTTGCAGCCCCATGGACTGCAGCATGCCAGGCTCCTCTGTCCTCCACTATCTCCAAGAGTTTGCTCAAGCTAACATTCATTGAATCAGTGTTGCTATCCCAGTAGTCATGTATGGATGTGAGACTTGTATCATAAAGAAGGCTGAGCACTGAAGAATAATTGAAATGATAGTCTGGAATAAAAGTTATCAGTGACTCTGCTCATAGTAAAAGTTAAAAAGTGAAAGTTGCTGAGTCGTCTCCAACTCTTTGCAACACCACAGACTATACAGTCCATGGAATTCTCCACATCAGAATACTGGAGTGGGTTGCTATTTCCTTCTCCAGACTCTGCTTATAAGACATGTATATATACAAAAGGAAACCATAAAAAAAAAATTTCCTCAAAATATATTTTCTATAATCCATGCTAAATTAATTGACACCCATTCTGTTGAAATTAATAGGCAAATCTTATATTTTCTATTTTATATATTTTTATACTTATATGGGGAAATAGATGGAGAAACAGTGTAAACAGTGTCAGACTTTATTTTTCTGAGCTCCAAAATCACTGCAGATGGTGACTGCAGCCATGAAATTAAAAGACACTTACTCCTTGGAAGGAAAGTTATGACCAACCTAGATAGCATATTCAAAAGCAGAGACATCACTTTGCCAACAAAGGTTCGCCTAGTCAAGGCTATGGTCTTTTCTGTGGTCATGTATGGATGTGAGAGCTGGACTGTGAAGAAGGCTGAGCCGCCGAAGAATTGATGGTTTTGAACTGTGGTGTTGGAGAAGACTCTTGAGAGTTCCTTGGACTGCAAGAAGATCCAACCAGTCCATTGTGAAGGAGATCAGCCCCTGGGATTTCTTTGGAAGGAATGATGCTAAAGCTGAAACTCCAGTATTTTGGCCACCTCATGTGAAGAGTTGACTCATTGGAGAAGACTCTGATGCTGGAAGGGATTGAGGGCAAGAGGAGAAGGGGACGACAGAGGATGAGATGGCTGGATGGCATCACTGACTCAATGGATGCGAGTCTGAGTGACCTCCGGGAGCTGGTGATGGACAGGGAGGCCTGGCGTGCTGTAGTTCATGGGGTCGCAAAGAGTTGGACACGACTGAGCTACTGATCTGATCTGATCTGATACTTATACAATGATTCTTTGAGTACTAATATAGCTTTCATAACCTAAAAATAATTTAGTTGATAAAATATATATACAGTTGTTTGGGAAAAATCCCAAGTATACAAATCAATGTTTAAACAAAGGAAATCATTATTATACAATAAGAATTAGTATAAAATATTTTTATCTAATACTATTTTATATTCTTTGTTTATTTTTTACTAGCTACTTGACTAGGGGTAGAGATGCTGTGTCCCAGGGTATGTATTGGGATCACTGGCAATCAAAGGACTAGAAATAAAGATAATGCACTTCCTACTTTATATAATAAATCAGTAGCAAAAGATGATCTGAATTGATACACTATGGAAGACTATATTTATTATGTCAAGCAACAAAAATCTGTATTAGAATACTATCATATGTGTAATGTATTTGTTTCCTAGATTCTAAGGTGTGTAACTTCTAAATTTTTTTTTTTTGATCAAGAATCTCAATTTGGGACTACAGACATCTGTATGAACAAATTGTAACATATAGTGTTTAGTTTGAACAATTATACATTTCAGAACATAATAAATGTAGTCTCCCCACCTCCCCCCCAGGAATTTCAAAGGTGTTGTCTCAATAGGTTTTTTACCATCTTCTAAATTCCATATTGCTTAGTGTTTTGTTTCTGGCTTCTTCATTTATAATAGCCAGTTCACCAGGCCAGAACTGATTAAAGATTTTTTTATGGCTGGACTCCATTGTGTATATAACCACAACTTGCTTATCCACACTGTGGAAAATTATTTGTCTAACATTAATAAGCAAAGAAGAAATATTGATATGATGTTGCTCTGTAAGAGGGATATGTGAGAATTGAAGATAGGAAGGCTCACATTTTCTATTGCAGCCTACCTAAAAAGAGGCAAAGGAAGGCAAGTGAAAGGCAAGGGAAGAAGTGAAAGTCACTGGAAGCTTGAGGTGAATTAAAGCAAGCAGCCATAGGCTACCATTTAATAAAGTAAATGGTGTTGATCATTTACTCAGCAGCACTCTTTGAAGCTGTGGCTATTTCAACACCAAATGAGATTATTGTTTCTCATTGTGGGTAGACCTTCTATTATTATTGATGACTGACACAAGCTGAAAAATGGCCACAATCGTACAACATCCAAAATATATTTGTAGTAAATTCTGGAAGATTTGGCTTCATCCATCATTTGAATAGGTTGTCCTAAGTACACAAGATCATTCAACCAATAGCATCTTTGTAGCAGTTGACAAGCTATCCTAGTTCAGTGGGGCATTTAAACCTTGTCCTTCAGCAAAGTGAAATGAGAGGAATGTTCTCATCAGAAGTCAAAATCTAAAAAGCAAAATTTGATCTGTCAAATGGTCAAGTATGTTAAAGCTGAAAACTATAGCTGCCAAGACACTTAGATCTTTTTTTAGACTGTTGTTTTCCTGGCAAGTGAAGTGTCCTTTTATTCACAATTCACTTTCCTTTATAGTGACAATTCATAATTCTTTGTTCACCTACATGTGAGCTCTGGGCTAATAACATTAAGGTCAAGTTAACAAACTTACATGCTTCTAATCAGTATGTGATTATCAGTCTGGGATATATTTTAATGACTAGATTTTCAAACCTTGTCTGCTTCCTACCACTTCTTAGCTCTAGACACATCACAGAATGAACGAGAATTCCCTATGAAAAATCAATATGGACTTTGATTCAATGCCTAAGATATTACCATTATAATTAATTATTCTTTTTCTGGTGTTCATCATACCACCACTGTAATCATGGTCATGGTAGCGAAGATGATACAAGTAATATATTTCTCTCACAGACAGCTTCACTTCAAGTTAGTTCTAATAGAAACTTGTCAACTAAAATTGTGTCATTACTTGGGAGTGAGGTAAAATTGTCCAATAAAAAATATAAGATGGTCAATTAAATTTGAATTTTAGATAAAGGATGAATTTTTAAAATTTTAGTGTATCCTAAATATCGCATGGACATCCTTGTATTAAATAATTGTTAGATGGTAAATTCGACTATCTATCTACCTATATTGATATCTGCTTATATGTGTGTGTGTGTTAGTCACTCAGTCATGTCTGACTGTTTACCACCCTATGGTCTGTAGCCTGCCAGGCTCCTCTGTCCATGGAATTCTCCAGGCAAGAGTACTGAAGTGGGTAGCCATTCCCTTCTCTAAGGGATCTTCCCCACCCAGGGATCGAACTTGGGTCTCCTGCAATGCAGGTGACACTTTACCATGCATGCACCTATATCACCCCAAACAAGAACTGAAACACTTTCATCATCCCTGAAAATTCCATCTGTCCTTTTACGTTTTTATCCTATCCTTCCACCCTCAAGCAATAACTTTTCAATTTCTGTCAGTGTGTTCTATAATCATCAAGTCACGTCCAACTCTTCTGTGACCCCATGGACTGTAGTTCGTCTGTCCAGGGAATCTCTGTCCATGGGATTCCCCAGGCAAGATGGGTTGTCATTTCCTTCTCCAGGATATCTTCCCCACCCAGGGATCAAATGTGGGTCTCCTAAATTGCAGGAGGATTCTTTACCATCTGAGCCACCAGTTAAGCCCAATTATATATTAATTTGGCAACCTTAGTGTAGGGGAAACAGATGTTTGCAAAGAGAAAGAAACCTATTGAAGTCTCAAATAGAAAGGCTGAGGACGCACTTGTAAAGACAGCAATGCAGTTCTGGAAAGGTTTCCTCTGTCTTTCTCTTTTTCTCAAGGAAGATGGAAGCCATTTACTAAGGCAAAAAACACTTGTCCCCATCACAGTTCTGGCTTATTTAGACAAGAACCGTCAATCTCTGCAGGACACTGGTTTCAACTGCATGGGTCAACTTAAACGCAGGTCTGTCTTTTCAATACATATAGTACGTGTATTTTCATTTTACAGATTTTAAAATTAACTCAGTGTGGGAAAACGTGTGTGTTCGATTAGAGATCACAATATGTGAAATGAAAAGAACTAGGGTTTGAGTTCTGATTTGGTCTAAACTGTTCCAGCTTTCTGCCTTTAGGTGAGTCATTTATTAATCTCTTTGTTTTTGAAGCTGATATAGCAGTGATCTTTTTTCAACTGCAGGGGTTGGGCAGCCCCTAAACACCACATTATTCAAGTGCCAACTGTATTCTCTTTTTCCTTAGAACTAAAAAAATAAACACATCACTGCACTAGGAGGGAGACTGATTTAGTAATTTTCTCCGAGTGTCGTGAAGCCACTAGATGGCAGTATCAGCTCATCATACCCCAACCCCCGCCCCAGCAATCTGGAGCGGATTTTCTGTACCTTGTCCTCTTTCTCTTTGCAGGTTTCAACTTGTCACTTTTCCTCTCCCTCTTTGTTTGCTATTTTTACTTTTATTCAAATGCCAGGAAAGCCAGCCGGTGGAAGAAATCATGCGGTGGTCCGCACGTTTTGTCACAGGGTACTGTGATTGAAAAGCGTGGCTGCTGGATCTGAGTCTCAGGCAGGAGAGCAAAGGGGCCTTTGCACTGGAAGTTGTGGCAGAGTAGATGAGGACACGGAACTCTGTGCTTTGCTAAGCCTTGTGGACCCAAGATCCAGCCTCCTGTGTGTGGGAATCCGGCTCAGCTGCTGGCAGACAGCCAGGTGAGAGCAGTAGATGGGGACAAAACCTCACCTGAGACTTCTGAAGACTGGAGCTGAAAGTTTAGTAGTTGTAAGGTGCTTGCTCTCAAGACATGAAGTCTATTTTTACACAAAGAGAACCATTGAATTGCAAAACTGTACACATGGAAGGGTTTGGAATTGATCTTGAATTTATAGAGTGTGTACTCCTTGCAGATTTTTCAAGTCGCAGGAGAGCTCCATTTTGTTAAAAGGCAGAATGCCCTAGAATTCTTTCTGAAAGAAAGGAGAGGGATAGCAAATACTGTGTAGAAAATGTGTTAAATGAGTTCGCGTTACATTCTCATTCTTACTAAAAGCATGTTACCCACGTGGTGAGGGTGCCCCTCTCAGTGAAATTCCTTTCACTCTCATCTCTTGTGTTGGTCCCAGCCATGATGATGCCCAATAAGATCTGCATGAGGCGAGATCTATGCAGAAGTCTTTGGTATCGATATTGGCTAAAACCCCTCTCTAAGAATCCATACTTTAATTCTTTCCAGGGATACAACTTCTTTCATTTGACTATTTCAAAACAGATTATGAACACAGTTAGAGTCTTACTTGTACTAGTTCATTGTTCTTTATGTTTGCCAACCTAAAACTAGATATGATATTTTTTTAGCTTACTATTTTTTTCTCATCCTTCTTTCATTTAGTGGAGAAAAATAGGTACACCATTCATCTGACATGTTAGATACAGATATATATCTCCTGAATTCTTTTCTGAGCTTGCAAACAGTAACTCCTACCAAGAGTCTTGTGTAAGTACAGTAGACCTTATCTTTACCACCACTGACAACCAGCTGCTTAGTAATGAACATATCTGAGGAAAGGGGAGCACCTGTTATAAACGCCTAGAACTCGCCATGGTGGCCAAGCCTCCATTCACTTTAGATCTTCCGTCAAGAATCGTCAACCCCTGGATAACTCCTGGGTCTAGGAATATGTCAACTGTCAGGTCCTTCTTGCCTGGATCATTTTTTAAAAAATGAACTCTGTATGTAAAATTCTATTTTGCAATTATTCACAATTTATTTATTTTATTCTGCACTGATAATTATGAGAAAATGGTTTTCCTTAAAGGAGCCTTTAATACCATACATCAGGAGACTGACAAATGAAAAAACACACGTTACTTTTCAAAAATATTTCCCACTAATCGATAATTCGAGGCCATTTTTTATTCATTCATTTATAACTTATTCATTTATTTGACAAATACTTATTAAACATCTTCTATGTGCCAAGCACTGTACTAAGAGTTGACAAAACAAAATACAAAGATTGAAATGGATATTGCCCTAGCCTTTGTAGAACTTAAAGCACATGAGATAGTTTATTTTAATGGGTATTGTGCATGCATTTAGTGATTTTAAAATCAGAATCAGCATAATGTTGTGGAGAGGAAAACTTAACAATTTACGTATGCTTCCTATTTTATGCATATGTTAATCTCATTTTGCACCTTTCACTCTAGCACACCATCTTATGTCATGAAAGCCTATATCAAACACATTTACCTCTTTTAAATAATTGTTTTTAAAGTTTATTTGGTTGGAAATTGTCAGTGTATTTCCTAACTATAGTTTCTATCCATATACTTATTTAACCACAAGCATTTGTTGAAAGACTATCAAGTGTCACATATGCTCTAGATGTAGTGAATGGAGCAATAAACAAGATGGACATTATTCCTGCTGTCATGGCGATATCTGCATAGCCATAACAATTATACATTAGAACTAGGAATTTTACTGTTCTAGTATTAATTAAAACTAATTCGTCTTCTTAGTGAAGAAGAGATATTGTTTTTTTCCTGTGGATACTGGATTCTTATATCTATATTACAGAAATCCATGAACCTATTCTCAGCACAGGAGAGTAAGTGTGTGAGAAAGTGGAGACAGCAGTCTTCATCTGTGTTGAGATTTCCAAAAGAATGCAGACTGGAGGTCTGATGCCCAAGACGAAATGTGTATTCCCTACTCCTCTACCCACTTCATAATAAAGATATATTAAAACAGGAGACAGGATTTATAGAAATAAGTAGACATGTGCCCACTCTCTTCTCTAAATGTTGAAAAGTGATTGTTAAAATGACTTTTTTTAAAGGTCCGTCTAGTCAAGGCTATGGTTTTTCCTGTGGTCATGTATGGATGTGAGAGTTGGACAGTGAAGAAGGCTGAGCACCGAAGAATTGATGCTTTTGAACTGTGGTGTTGGAGAAGACTCTTGAGAGTCCCTTGGACTGCAAGGAGATCCAATCAGTCCATTCTGAAGGAGATCAGCCCTGGGATTTCTTTGGAAGGAATGATGCTAAAGCTGAAACTCCAATACTTTGGCCACCTCATGTGAAGAGTTGACTCATTGGAAAAGACTCTGATGCTTGGAGGGATTGGGGGCAGGAGGAGAAGGGGACGACAGAAGATGAGATGGCTGGATGGCATCACTGACTTGATGGACGTGAGTCTGAGTGAACTCCGGGAGTTGGTGATGGACAGGGAGGCCTGGCGTGCTGCAATTCATGGGGTTGCTAAGTGTCAGACATGACTGAGCAACTGAACTGAACTGAATAATAATTTTTACATTCAAAACAATGTTTGGTGGGTTGTCAGATATCTACTCATTTACTTCTCTTGAGGCTCTCCCTCTCTTTCTCTCCTTTGATCACTAAGAGGATTCAAGAAACTTCTCCTAGAATCCAGAGAGGTGATCAAGCATCCTGTAGTATAAATTGTTTAGCAATAGGTGGTGAAGAAACTTTCTCACAAGGATATTGACATAAACTTTCTTTTCAAAATTCAGCTAACATGCTGGTAGACAATTTTCTTTACAGGCAGAGCATGATGGGCCTTCAGGTTTTATGGTTTTCTGAAATCATATGGATTTTCATTGTCTCTCAGGCCAAGACTTCAGAAAACTTTACTCTTATTTCATCCCAAAACTTAAGCTTGCAAACTCAATATAGCTAAATATAAATGTAAATGTGGATGGAACTTTTACCCCTTAACATAAAATGCTTTTCATCTGATTTCTCTTCATAGCTGCCAAGATGAGCAGATAGATGCATTGCGGCTTGTGATTTTTTAGGTTTTGTTGCAAATGTTGGAGCAAGAGGTTGATTGATTGGTATAAACATGTAGCAATGGCAACAGCTGCTTTAAAAAAAATCATAAAAGGGAATGAAATGATTTAAAATAAACAGTAGTTACATTTATGACATACATACTGCCTGAATATTTTTAATTTTCCTTGCCTTTACTAAAAATGAAAACTGGTACAGATAGCAGTAAAATAACTGCATTCTAAATTCAAGTGTTCATGCCTCAGAAGTGTTAGCCTTCTTTCAGATCTTTTTAAAAATTTTATTTCAGTGCCTTTCTCTATTGAATTAGGCTTAATTTTCTAGTAAATGGGACAATATTTATTTGCATTTTGATATATGGCAAAACCAATACAATATTGTAAAGTTAAAAAATAAAATTAAAAAAAAGAAAATGCAGCAAATTTACAAGTTATAAGACCTTCCTTAATCTTTACCTTTATAAAGTAGATAATATCAGTGAAAAAATTTTTATAATTAACTACCTCTTATTATCATCAGTCAATGATGTAATAAGTCATAGAACAGCTGTCATCTGAAGTGGTATTTTGGTTTTACAAAACTTTTCTAACTTTTAAGGATGGATCTTTGAGTGATCTTCCTTTAAGTATGGAACCTTGTACCCAGGGGCTGCTGCTGCTGCTGCTAAGTCGTTTTAGTCATGTCCGACTCTGTGCAACCCCATAGACAGCAGCCCACCAGGCTTCCCCGTCCCTGGGATTCTCCAGGCAAGAACACTGGAGTGGGTTGCCATTTCCTTCTCCAGTGCATGAAAGTGAAAAGTGAAAGTGAAGTCGCTCAGTTGTGTCTGATTCTAGCGACCTCATGGACTGCAGCCTACCAGGCTCCTCCATCCATGGGATTTTCCAGGCAAAAGTACTGGAGTGGGGTGCCATTGCCTTCTCTGGTACCCAAGGGCAGTTGTGTTTAAATAGTCTGATATGTAAAAGGAATTTTACTTTTTCTACTTTGGGATTGGTAAAAAGAACAGTTGTCTTTAACGTCTTTTTTAAATGAGTTGTCTTGTTCACAAAATGAAAGACTGTTAAATCAAGGAAGACATTAGAGACCAGGTGGTCCCAACCTCCATTATTCTGTTGTGAGTCTTTTTGACCAGAGATATTGAAGAACTTTCCTAAACCCTAAGTACCTAAAATAAATAAGGGAAAGAGCCAGAATTAAAGCCCAAATTCCAGTAGTCTTATTACATTTTTAAAACTGTCTTCTCAAGGTATGATATCAACCAAAATGTGTTTCTTCTTCCTAAGATTTTACTCACACAGAGACATTTGTAGCTTTTTGCACTCAGAAAAAATAAAACCAAGTCTTTAATTTTAGGTCTTAATTATCCTTTTCATTTATCATCTTTTCCTGGGAAACAAGTTGAATTGTTACTTCTGTATTGCTGACAAAGAAATTAAGGTACTAAAAAAAGAGGTAAGAAGCACAATAAGACCCTTCAAGTTCTGATTGAGGGAAAGGTTTTCTTTTAAAAGGACTTTTGTAAATCTCTTGTTTGCAACTCAGAATTCATTTCCCCATAAAAAGTCAAGTTATACATGATGGTTGAGTTTCTCAGGGAAACATCCAGAATATCTATTTACCCAGGACATAGCTCTGAATGTAGATTGATGTGGAATGTAATGTAATAACATTTCTATGCAGAAAATGGATTCAGAATCTCATCATGGAAAATACAGGATTGCATAGACTGTCGTTTACATGACTAAAATGAGATACAATATAATCATTGTTATAAGATTTGGCATAAATTATCTGAACTTCCCAGGTGGTGCTAGTGGTAAAGAACCCACCTGCCAATTCAAGAAACATAAGAGATGCAGGTTCAATCCCTCGGTCAGGAAGATCCCCTGGAGAAAGGCATGGCCATATGCTCCAGTATTCTTTCCTTGAGAATCCCATGGACAGAGGAGCCTGGCAGGCTACAGTCCATAGGGTCGCAAAGAGTCAAACTTGACTGAAGTGACTTAACACACATAGACTAGGGTATATTGGTTTTTCATTCCCATCCCATTCCTTTTTACATCTTTTTGTCTAAACTTTTGTCACACACACACAAGAAAATGGCCTTTATCAGGTCTCTTGGTTTGGTCCTGCCTCCAAACACATTGAGAGTGAAGGAGAGCAGAGTGAATGGAAGGAATGGATGTTTCAGGTTAGGGTAAGTAGAAGGAGCTGATTTCATATGTTTTTTAAAGGGATGGGAATGAAAAACCAATGTTGAAGGTTCTATACATTTTGGTGGGCTCTCTTCAAAATTTTTTGAATTCATAAATATAAAATTAGGATAAAAATAAATATTTATTTAATATCAAAACAAAAATAAACCAAGTTAAAGATTTTAAACAAAGGAGAAGTAGCACAAAAATCTGATATATAAAAAATTTAACATTTTAATTAATTAATTCTCTATTACAACTTTATAATACTCCTTTTTCTCTACATGTAAATATTTATACATACATATATATATATTTGCTGTGTTCTTTTTAGCACTTTATATAAAAATGACTTTATAGTAGCACTTCTAATCAAGAATAGAAAAATCTTTCCTCTATCATGAATGATTAAAATTTTTTATTAATATTGAAGGTATATAAACATATGTGACCTCATATGTTTGTGATCTCAAACACAGAATTCCATGCATTGCATTTAATGTGATTACCATAATAATGTATTATTCATTTATACTTATATATGATGCATTGTTAAATATATTATTCATAGATGGAACATACAGTTTGACTAAGTGTTAATGAGAAATGAATCTTGTGCTTATAATTTTACATCTATGATGACTGGAAGAATTTTCCATAAACTGTTTTCTAACACATTATCTTTCAGATCTTTATTCCCTACTTATCACTTGCTTCTGGTGCAAGGCACTGGGGGAAATATTCATATAGCAATCTGTCAAAGCACAGAGGAATCAATAGAAGAGGTAATAGAAATATTCTAGAAATCTTTCCTACACTAGGATGGCTAGCAACAACTTATCAAGAATGGGAATGACTATGAAATCACAAAAATAATACACTTAATATATACCAAGACTGCCTGCCTACCAGAGTTCCTCCCTTCCGCCCTGCCTCCTTCTTTTCTTACCTCATCCCTCTCTTTTTCCTCTTTCTTTTCTTCTCACTTATTTACATTTTTAATTTAAGAACTTCAGAAATACAGAATTAGTTTAACCATAATTTTAGTTCATTATGCATCATTATCTTTTGCATATATTATCTTTTTATAATGTTATCTTTTGCTTTTTAAATAATATAATAACATAATGAACATTCCAGTGGATATCTAAAATAAATCAACAATTCACACAAACTCTTTTCCTCCACTAGCCCTCAACTTCCCCATGGAGATCACTGCTATCCTAAATTTTGTGTTCATCATTCTCTTGAACATCATTATATATCTAAAGAATACATTGTTAGTTTTACTTGTTATTGAACTTTATAAAAGAATGTCATACAGTTATAGTCTTTGGGGGCTTAATTTCATTGTTTTGTATTATTAAAATCACTCTGTGTGATTCCATGCCACAACATTCGATTGTGTTAAATTGCTATATTATAGTTACTAATCTTCCCCTTTGTGGGAATTTATATTGTTTTCAGTCTCTAATAATTACATTTAGTGTTGCAGTGAATATTTTTATCTCATGATGTTCATATGCAAGATACCTTTGTATTTTCCCAGGAGTGATATTATGGAGCCGTAGTCTGCCATTGTTTAGCAGATAAATCTTAATTTGCTTTTAAGACAACTTATAACCATCACATTCATATCTGTAGTGTAAAAGGAGATCCTCAAACTATTTCTCATTCAACACAATATTGTTAAACTTCATTTAAGTTGATTAAATAAGGGGGGTTGAAATGATATCTCATTGTGGTATTGCTTTCCTAATTACAACTGAGATTTTATCTTCATATTGCTCAAAAGGATTATTGTTTTTTAAAAGGTATTTATATGAGTTCTTTGTATGTTCTTGATACTAACCATTTGTCAGTTGTTATGTACTATAATTATTTATATATATAAATATACAATTATAAAATATATCATAAATATTTTCTTTGAGTGTGACTTGGGTTTTTTCATTTCCTTCAAAAATATGTTTTAATTAATACAATTGATTAATATACATATAATATTCATCTTTTTTTCTGGTCAGTTACTTTTGTGCCTTATAAAGAAAATGTTATTAAAACAAAGTAAAATATATGAATTTATTTAAATCTTTTAAAAAAGTTTTTTTCACGTTTTAAAGTCTCCATCTATTTGGCATTGTTTTTTTTTGCCATAGTGATAAGCTTTTAATTCCATTTCACTGCTATACAGAAAACTGTATTTCCAATTTTTATTTATTGAATCATTTTCTGCCACTGCCCTTTCCGGTGACTTGTATGATCTCACACTTCATATATGAAACTTGCATAAATTCAAGGTTGGCTTATAGGCTAAGCTACTTTCTATTGGTTAGACTATTCCTGTTCCAAACTATATTGTTTTTATTGTTACAGATTATAACAATTTATAACAACATAATATAATTAATACTATAATATTTTAATACAATTGGTGTCTGTTAAGCTGAGTTCCTTTGACATTTTTTTTTTTTTTTCTGCTGTGTGTTTATGTGTGTTTTCTATCCACAGCTACACTAACATGAAAACTTTTTAAAATCAAGATCCTTAATACATTTGCAGTTATGATTTTAACAGAATCCTCATGAACTGAGTAGGTTCAGTTAATGGGGTTAAGGGGTAGGTCAGTTAATGTCTCCTATATATAGTAGTTCAGATGTTTATATCGTTCCTTTTCTCCTTTGCTTTTCGCTTCTCTTCTTTTCACAGCTATTTGTAAGGCCTCCCCAGACAGCCATTTTGCTTTTTTGCATTTCCTTTCTATGGGGATGGTCTTGATCCCTGTCTCCTGTACAATGTCACGAACCTCATTCCATAGTTCATCAGGCACTCTATCTATCAGATCTAGGCCCTTCAATCTATTTCTCACTTCCACTGTATAATCATAAGGGATTTGATTTAGGTCATCCCTGAATGGTCTAGTGGTTTTCCCTATTTTCTTCAATATAAGTCTGAATTTGGCAATAAGGAGTTCATGATCTGAGCCACAGTCAGCTCCTGGTCTTGTTTTTGCTGACTGTATAGAGCTTCTCCATCTTTGGCTGCAAAGAATATAATCAATCTGATTTCAGTGTTGACCATCTGGTGATTTCCATGTGTAGAGTCTTCTCTTGTGTTGTTGGAAGAGAGTGTTTGCTATGACTAGTGCATTTTCTTGGCAAACTCTATTAGTCTTTGCCCTGCTTCATTCCGTATTCCAAGGCCAAATTTGCCTGTTACTCCAGGTGTTTCTTGACTTCCTACTTTTGCATTCCAGTTTCCTATAATGAAAAGGATATCTTTTTGGGTGTTAGTTCTAAAAGGTCTTGTAGGTCTTCATAGAACCGTTCAACTTCACCTTCTTCAGTGTTACTGGTTGGGGCATAGACTTGGATTACTGTGACATTGAATGGTTTGCCTTGGAAACAAACAGAGATCATTCTGTCGTTTTTGAGATTGCACCCAAGTAATGCATTTTGGACTCTTTTGTTGACCATGATGGCCACTCCATTTCTTCTTAGGGATTCCTGCCCGCAGTAGTAGATATAACGGTCATCTGAGTTAAATTCACCCATTCCAGACCATTTCAGTTCGCTGATTCCTAGAATGTCAACATTCACTCTTGCCATCTCTTGGTTGACCACTTCCAATTTGCCTTGATACATGGACCTGACATTCCAGGTTCCTATGCAACATTGCTCTTTACAGCATCAGACCTTGCTTCTATCACCAGTCACATTCATAGCTGGGTATTCTTTTTGCTTTGGCTCTATCCCTTTGTTCTTTCTGGAGTTATTTCTCCACTAATCTCCAGTAGCATATTGGGTACCTACTGACCTGGGGAGTTTGTCTTTCAGTATCTTATCATTTTGCCTTTTCATACTGTTCATGGGGTTCTCAAGGCAAGAATACTGAAGTGGTTTGCCAGTCTTTTCTCCAGTGGACCACATTCTGTCAGATCTCTCCACCATGACCCGCCCATCTTGGGTTTCCCCAAGGCATGGCTTAGTTTCATTGAGTTAGACAAGGCTGTGGTCCTAGTGTGATTAGATTGACTAGTTTCCTGTAAGTATGGTTTCAGTGTGTTTGCCCTCTGATACCCTCTTGCAACACCTACTGTCTTACTTGGGTTTCTCATACCTTGGGCATGGGGTATCTCTACACGGCTGCTCCAGCAAAGCGCAGCCATTGTTCCTTAACTTGGACGAGGGGTATCTTCTCACCGTCGCCCTTCCTGACCTTCAGTGTCAGATAGCTCCTCTAGGGCTTCCTGCGCCTGCACAGCCAGGGCTCCTTGGACGTGGGGTAGCTCCTCCCAGCCGCCGCCCCTGACCTTGGACGCGGGGTAACTCCACTTGTCACCGCCCCTGACCCCAGATGCGAGGTAACTCCTCTCGTCGCTGCCCCTGACGAATAGCAAGAAGAAGAAAAGAAAGACTTCTTCAGCAATCAATGCAAAGAAATAGAGGAAAACAACAGAATGGGAAAGACTAGAGATCTCTTCAAGAAAATTAGAGATACCAAGGGAACATTTCATGCAAAGATGGGCTTGATAAAGGACAGAAATGGTATGGACTTAAGAGAAGCAGAAGATATTAAGAAGAGATGGCAATAATACACAGAAAAACTATACAAAAAACATCTTCACAACCCAGATAATCACGATGGTGTGATCACTCATCTAGAGCCAGACATCCTGGATTGTGAAGTCAAGTGGGCCTTAGAAAGCATCACTACGAACAAAGGTAGTGGAGGTGATGTAATTCCAGTGGAGCTATTCCAAATCCTGAAAGACGATGCTGTGAAAGTGCTGTACACAATATGCCAGCAAATTTGGAAAGCTCAGCAGTGGCCACAGGACTGGAAAAGGTCAGTTTTCATCCCAATCCCAAAGAAAGGCAATGCCAAAGAATGCTCAAACTACCACACAATTGCACCCATCTCACACACTAGTAAAGTAATGCTCAAAATTCTCCAAGCCAGGCTTCAGCAATATGTGAACCGTGAACTTCCTGCTGTTCAAGCTGGTTTTATAAAAGGCAGAGGAACCAGAGATCAAATTGCCAACATCTGCTGGATCATGGAAAAAGCAAGAGAGTTCCAGAAAAGCATCTCTTTCTGCTTTATTGACTATGCTGAAACCTTTGACTGTGTGGAGCACAATAACCTGTGGAAAATTCTGAAAGAGATGGGAATACCAGACCACCTGACCTGCCTCTTGAGAAATTTGTATGTAGGTCAGGAAGCAACAGTTAGAACTGGACATGGAACAACTGACTGGTCCAAATAGGAAAAGGAGTACGTCAAGGCTGTATATTGTCACCCTGCTTCTTTATCTTCTATGCAGAGTACATCATGAGAAATGTTGGACTGGAAGAAACACAAGCTGGAATCAAGATTGCTGGGAGAAATATCAATAACCTCAGATATGCAGATGACACCACCTTTATGGCAGAAAGTAAAGAGGAACTAAAAAGCCTCTTAATGAAAGTGAAAGTGGAGAGTGAAAAAGTTGGCTTAAAGCTCAACATTCAGAAAATGAAAATCATGGCATCTGGTACCATCACTTTATGGGAAATAGATGGGAAAACAGTGGAAACAGTGTCAGACTTTAAAATTTAAAGACACTTACTCCTTGGAAGGAAAGTTGTGACCAACCTAGATAGCATATTCAAAAGCAGAGACATTACTTTGCCAACAAAGGCTATGGTTTTTCCTGTGGTCATGTATGGATGTGAGAGCTGGACTGTGAATAAGGCTGAGCGCCGAAGAATTGATGCTTTTGAACTGTGGTGTTGGAGAAGACTCTTGAGAGTCCCTTGGATGGCAAGGAGATCCAACCAGTCTATTCTGAAGGAGATCAGCCCTGGGATTTCTTTGGAAGGAATGATGCTAAAGCTGAAACTCCAGTACTTTGGCCACCTGATGCGAAGAGTTGACTAATTGGAAGAGACTTTGATGCTGGGAGGGATTGGGGCCAAAGGAGAAGGGGACGATAGAGGATGAGATGGCTGGATGGCATCACTGACTAGATGGATGTGAGTCTCAGTGAACTCTGAGAGTTGGTGATGGACAGGGAGGCCTGGCATGCTGTGATTCATGGGGTCGCAAAGAGTTGGACACGACTGAGCAACTGATCTGATCTCTGATATATAGTAGTTGGAAAAAAGGCCTGAGTCTACTTACTGTCTTAGATGACAGGTGTTCAATCTTCATCCAGCCTGCCTTAAAAATCAACTGAATGGCTTGTTCAACTCAAGATTGATGGGTCCCACCCACATATTTTCTGATTCAGAGACTTGATGAGGCCCAAAGACTGCATTTTTTTTTTCGAGTATTAACCCTGGCAAAGTTAATTCTGCTGGTTTGAGGACCCTACTCTGAGACTGACCAAACGGAACTAACTTTGCCTGAAAAGTCCTTATGAAACTTTGTTTTTATTCCTGTTCTTGCTGGCCATCGTTTCAGTATCTGTTTTTTCATCATGTGGAGGCAGTGAGGTGTGTTACGTTCTGCTTCTTTGGGAAGATGGAGAGTCTGATGAACATTGTCTCCCTTGGAAGATAATTTAAATATTTAAAATAACAGGCCATTTATTGAGCTTGCAGCATAATAACATGTAACATTCCTTGCTGGCTGCAACAGCTTGGGTTTTTACCCTTCAACCATTTCACATCCCATGTTGGAAATAATATAGAGAGGACTGAGTTCTATAGGGGAGGCTATGAAAAATCAAGAGGGAATTCACAGCTCATGTTCTCAGAGGAGAAATGGAAACATCTGTTCTAGAATAACTACTCATAGGTGACTATCCATTTATAAAGCAGTTATTTAAGCCAGTTAAAGGTAATTTGGAGATTTAGAGGATATTCCCAGGATTTTGGTACTAACAGCTTCCTGACCTTATTAGCTATGCCTATAATTTATTTGCTTTGGTTTCAGCAGAGTCTTGCTCTAACTGAACGTTGTGATTAATAAAATCTTCTTCACACTCTAGCTATTAGCTTTGCAATTGTATTTGAAATTGAATGAAGGATATAGAACTTTAACCCCACTAGTGGAATTCAGATTCATGAATGCTGAGTTCAATTTAGTTTTTGAACCACTTCAGGGAAGTGCACCGTGGAGAACTTATTTTTTTTTGTAAACTCAGTTGCTCTATTACAATCGTACATAAGAGAGGAAACCATCTTAACAAAATAAACTCTATTATTCATGGATATGGTAAAAATTAAGTAAATGCCACCCTGTGCCAGGTCTTCTGTATGGCAGTGGTAATAAAATGATGATCAGGACTGAGATATTCCTTTCTGGCCTTAATGTCATATTTTTGCAGGGAAGACAAAGTAAATATCAATCAGATCAGATCAGTCGCTCAGTCGTGTCCGACTCTTCGCGACCCCATGAACTGCAGCACGCCAGGCCTCCCTGTCCATCACCAACCCCTGGAGGTCACTCAGACTCACATCCATCGAGTCAGTGATGCCATCCAGCCATCTCATCCTCTGTCGTCCCCTTCTCTTCCTGCCCCCAATCCCTCCCAGCATCAGAGTCTTCTCCAATGAGTCAACTCTTCGCATGAGGTGGCCAAAATACTGGAGTTTCAGCTTAGCATCATTCCTTCCAAAGAAATCCCAGGGCTGATCTCCTTCACAATGGACTGTTTGGATCTCCTTGCAGTCCAAGGGACTCTCAACAGTCTTCCCCAACACCACAGTTCAAAAGCATCAATTCTTCGGCGCTCAGCCTTCTTCACAGTCCAGCTCTCACATCTATACATGACCACAGGAAAGACCATAGCCTTGACTAGGCGAACCTTTGTTGGCAAAGTGATGTCTCTGCTTTTGAATATGCTATCTAGGTTGGTCATAACTTTCCTTCCAAGGAGTAAGCGTCTTTTAATTTCATGACTTCAGTCACCATCAATACTTACCAAGAAAACACTGTATGGTAAGTAAAATGGTAAACGCATTCCAGGTTGGGCTGATGGTTCAAATGGTATCTAGCAGTGAAGAGATCCAGAAATGCTTGCCATCATGAGGAATGTGACACCACACACACACACACACACACACACACACACACACATAAGGAAATGAGAGGCATTCAGCTCAATCTCAGATAAACAAATTGCTACCCTTTTTCATACAACCTTTCTTTTGCTTTTTTGCTTTGTGTGGGCTATACCCCACAAGCCCTGTACTTATCCAGCCCCAGCACTGAAGAAAGAGCCTGGAGTCAGCAACAGAGACATTGTTAAAGCCAAATGCTCAGGGACACAAACTCATTCAGAAGGACAGTGTGGATAGTGGAGTGCAGTTTATTACACTGCAGTCCAAGGCAGAGTTTCCTCGTTAGCCAGGGATCCTGACCGACTTCTGTGAAAACCTTATATGTTTTAAGTGTATGTGTTCAAGCCCACATCCCCAAATTCCTTAAACCTAGCCTGGAAAATGTTAAAGGGAGATACAATCAGGTTACAGCCATGATTCATAATCAGAAGGGTCAGCTGGTTGTACAGTGTAACCTATACCAGTGGGTGCCATCAAGGTTACAAAGGTGATTGACTACATAGGGGATTATTACATTCTTTCTGGCGAAGGGAAATCTTGGTATGGAATCTGGTGTCTATCAGTCTGGGAAGCCTGTTCGGCCATAGGTATATGATCTCCATGGCACAGGCACATAGTACAAACTTCACTGGGAATGTAAGATGGAGTTTCCTTCATTTTCAAGATGGAGTGAGCTTGGCCTGTTCCTTTCCTCCTTCAACATCAGTGGTTTAATAGAAGATTTTTACATGTCTGAAGCAAAAGGGTCCTGGAGAGACATCCTACCATGAATGGCTGATAGCAGGAAGGAAGCACAGCAGCAGTCTTTGCTGGGAAAAGTGAGGTGGGATAAGGAGACTACCCAGCCTACCAGTCATTGGGGGAATTGACTTCAGATTGGCTCATCCATTACCCAGGAAACCAGCAAAGGGGCACTTCCCTCTTGGCCCCTGGGCTCCGTACCTTCATGGAACAGAGGCCCTCCCTTTGTGAGCCACTCTAAAGATTAGAACAATGACTAGCAGGTTGGGGTTGGGGGATGTGAATAAGTTTGCTGGTATTTACTGATTAGGCTTTATGATTAAAAGGGAAGTTCAGTCATCTGAGTAAGGTGTATATGAGGCAGGGGCTGGTGGAGCTGAGGATGTACAGAGAGCAAGAAAAGAGCCATTGCAAATACCCTAAATATGCATGTTCAAAGCTGCCAAACTTTTATAATCAATAAACATTCATGAGTAAGTGTATTGTATGGAATTCTATCTCAGGCAAGCAAAGGAGACATACATCCCTCAGGAATAGTTAGTATTCCCATAAAGAAGAGCCGGAACAGGCTCTTGGTTTAGATAGCAGGAGCTAGGTAATCACCAACCAGCTAAAATAAAAATGGAAGTTCAGAAAGACTTATTGGCCTTCTAAAGTGGAGCATTTGGCAAAGCTTGTCCAAGAGCAAGTAGGTTTTAGAGTGTTGGACCCCCTTACTCTTTCTTTTTTTTCTTAAATTAATTGTATCTGCAGCCTGAATTTCACAGCAGTGATCAACTGTTGTAAACCAGAGAAATAACATCTTTGGCAGAATTACTTGCAAAAATAACAGGGAAATAGCAGGATTCCTGCCATAAGCACTCTAGGGGGTTGAAATGCAAAGCTTCCAGTACTTGTAAGATAATGGGATAAAATTCCCCTTGACCACCAGTTGTGCAAAATGAAGTCCCTGGTGGGATAACATCCCACAGCCAGCCTGCTCTTCTTTACTAGCCTTGTCATTCTTCCCACCTTGCCTTTTACTTCATTTTTTGTTGTTGTTGCTCAGAAATAAAATGCAAATACCTTAGTCTTGCAATAATTAATATGCTTCTATTTTTAAATGAACATCTGCAATTGCAGGAAATATTCATAAAACCTGTCTTTTACTTGATCCAGCATCGTCAACTCTGGTACTGTCATCTTTCTTCAAGTCCCTTGTCAAAGAGGTGCCTGAATGACTGACACTGATAAAGTGAAAGAGTGTTTTAGAAGGGTAGCAAAAGAAGAAATGCAAATCTCTCCTGTAACATCAACACATTTCACCATGCTTGCAGACTTCATAAATCAGATTTGGTAATGAGGGTTGCAGGCACATACTATATGAGAGGAAAGGATGGTAAACTCATGTCTGAGAACTGAAGTGTTCTGATGATGAGCTGAGAATTCCTGAGTTAATCAGAAATTAATGTTAAATCTGTGTAAGTATGGGGGTGTAAGGATCATATCTGTCTCTTTGTATAACAAATATCTTCAGTGCTCTAAAAATGTTTAGTGTTACTATTTATAACATTATTCTGAAAGTCATAGCATTTCAGAGACAAATACAAAACTATTGTATGGCCCTTGAGATATCAA
This sequence comes from Tragelaphus eurycerus, assembly GCA_935064755.1. Lineage (NCBI taxonomy): Eukaryota > Metazoa > Chordata > Mammalia > Artiodactyla > Bovidae > Tragelaphus > Tragelaphus eurycerus. Next base: position 743,835 of record CAKXYN010000228.1, on the reverse strand, counting down.
TCTAACAAATCACTAACAAGTAAGAAAAATGCCTATACACACATCTTTAGATATTAAAGCTGGAAAATAAACCTGTGTACCCAGGTAGAAACATAATCCAGTGGGAAAAAAATGGGGTGGGGGATGAATATTGGTTTCTAAAAGTTCATTTTGCATTACATAATTGTTCCATTTATCTTTCTTTCTACTATCTGAAAATCAAATGCATATATATATATATATATATATTTTTTTTTTTTTTCTGTGGTTATTCCAGGCACAACTTAGTGTTTGAGCATGCATGCACACATTCTGGGCTGGGGTTAATTGCAAATGAATTTCATAATCTCACACTGGAGGTGTTCCTTTGTACTAAAGCTGAAAAATTATGTCATATAGTTGATAAGAACTTTTCAGATATAGTAAATCAATGCTTTGGCTCTCTGCTCCTGAGGAGCAACATCTGGATCTTGATTGGCTAGTGCTCAGGAGTGCAAGAAATCTTGCCAGCCTTAGTTTTTCACTAAGTCATGTTAGACTCTTTTGTGACCCTATAGATCATAGCTTATTAGGCTCCTCTGTCCATGGGATTTTCCAGGCAAGAATACTGGAGTGGGTTGCCATTTCCTTCTCCAGGGCATCCTCCTGACCTGAGAATCAAATCCTGGGTTCCTGCATTGGCAGGTGAATTCTTTACTATTGAGTCACCAGGGAAGACCCACTGATTGATTTAGTACTAGGCAGTTAGAGACACGAACAAACTTTTCTCAGCCTAGTGTTAATAAGGCATCATGATGCTGATTCATTAGGTTCATAACTAACCCTGGGGAATTTATTAATACTACATTGGTACAAAGGTCTAGGACATGGGATTATAAATCTTTTTGACTCTTCAGATCAAATTGAACAAAGTCCTACCATTACAGTTCCTCTATACCCTGAACCTAGTAGTTTCTCAGTTAGAGAACCATGAAGAGATTGAAATGGAACTTAAATCTAGACTCTCTCCTGAATGGACATGGATGCACTGAAAAATGAGGCTGAAAGGGAGTATCTAGATTCATCTTCTAATTTTTAAATTTTTAGACCATGTAATCTATGACTGTGGCTCAGATCATGAACTCCTTATTGCCAAATTCAGACTTAAATTGAAGAAACCAGAGAAAACCACTTGGTAACAATAACCCTGTATACGAGACAGCAAAAGAGACACTGATGTATAGAACAGTCTTTTGGACTCTGGGAGAGGCAGAGGATGGGATGATTTGGGAGAATGGCATTGAAATAAATACAATATCATATATGAAATGAGTCGCCAGTTCAGGTTCGATGCTTGATACCGGATGCCTCGTACTGGATGCCTGATACTGGGGCTGGTGCACTGGGACAACCCAGAGGGATGGTATGGGGAGGGAGGAGGGAGGAGGGTTCAGGATGGGGAACACATGTATACCTGTGGCAGATTCATTTTGATACATGGCAAAACCAATACAATATTATAAAGTTAAATAAAATAAAAAGAAAATTAAAAAGAAAAAGAAAACCACTAGACCATTCAGGGTTGACCTAAATCAAATCCCTTGTGATTATAGAGTGGAAGTGAGAAATAGAAGGAAGGGACTAGATCTGATAGAGTGCCTGATGAACTATGGACTGAGGTTCGTGACATTGTACAGGAGATAGGGATCAAGACCATCCCCATGGAAAAGAAATGCAAAAAAGCAAAATGACTGTCTGGGGAGACCTTACAAATAGCTGTGAAAAGAAGAGAAGTGAAAAGCAAAGGAGAAAAGGAAAGATATCAGCATCTGAATTCAGAGTTCCAAAGATTAGCAAGAAGGTTTTAGAAAGCATTCCTCAGTGATCAATGCAAAGAAATAAATGAAAACAACAGAATGGGAAAGACTAGAAATCTCTTCAAGACAATTAGAGATACCAAGGGAACATTTCATGCAAAGATGGGCTTGATAAAGGACAGAAATGGTATGGACCTAAGAGAAGCAGAAGATATTAAGAAGAGGTGGCAAGAAAACACAGAAGAACTGTACAAAAAAGATCTTCACAACCCAGATAATCACGATGATGTGATCATTGACCTAGAGCCAGATATCCTGGAATGTGAAGTCAAGTGGGCCTTAGAAAGCATCACTACGAACAAAGGTAGTGGAGGTGATGGAATTCCAGTTGAGCTATTCCAAAGCCTGAAAGATGATGCTGTGAAAGTGCTGCACTCAATATGCCAGCAAATTTAGAAAACTCAGCAGTGGCCACAGGACTGGAAAGGTCGGTTTTCATTCCAATCCCAAAGAAAGGTAATGCCAAAGAATGCTCAAACTACTGCACAATTGCACCCATCTCACACACTAGTAAAGTAATGCTCAAAATTCTCCAAGCCAGGCTTCAGCAATACATGAACCTTGAACTTCCTGATGTTCAAGCTGGTTTTAGAAAAGGCAGAGGAACCAGAGATCAAATTGCCAACATTTGCTGGATCATGGAAAAAGCAAGAGAGTTCCAGAAAAGCATCTCTTTCTGCTTTATTGACTATGCCAAAGCCTTTGACTGTGTGGATCACAATAAACTGTGAAAAATTCTGAAAGAGATGGGAATACCAGACCACCTGACCTGCCTCTGGAGAAACCTATATGCAGGTCAGGAAGCAACAGTTAGAACTGGACATGGAACAACTCACTGGTTCCAAATAGGAAAAGGAGTACGTCAAGGCTATATATTGTCACCCTGCTTCTTTATCTTCTATGCAGAGTACATCATGAGAAATGCTGGACTGGAAGAAACACAAGCTGGAATCAAGATTGCTGGGAGAAATATCAATAACCTCAGATATGCAGATGACACCACCCTTATGGTAGAAAGTGAAGAGGAACTAAAAAGCCTCTTGATGAAAGTGAAAGTGGAGAGTGAAAAAGTTGGCTTAAAACTCAACATTCAGAAAACAAAGATCATGGCATGTGGTCCCATCACTTCATGGGAAATAGATGGGAAAACAGTGTCAGACTTTATTATTTTGGGCTCCAAAATCACTGTGGATGGTAACTGCAGCCATGAAATTAAAAGACACTTACTCCTTGGAAGTAACCTAGAGCAACCTAGATAGCGTATTGAAAAGCAGAGACATTACTTTGCCAACAAAGATCCATCTAGTCAAGGCTATGGTTTTTCCAGTGGTCATGTAAGGATGTGAGAGTTGACTGTGAAGAAAGCTGAATATCGAAGAATTGATGCTTTTGAACTGTGGTGCTGGAGAAGACTCTTGAGAGTCCCTTGGACTGCAAGGAGATCCAACCAGTCCATTCTGAAGGAGATCAGCCCTGGGATTTCTTTGGAAAGAATGATGCTAAAGCTGTAACTCCAGTATTTTGGCCACCTCATGCGAAGAGTTGACTCATTGGAAAGACTGATGCTGGGAGGGATTGGGGGCAAGAGGAGAAAGGGACGACAGAGGATGACATGGCTGGATGGCATCACCGACTTGATGGACATGAGTCTGAGTGAACTCCGGGAGATGGTGTTGGACAAGGAGGCCTGGTGTGCTGCGGTTCATGGGGTCGCAAAGAGTCAGACACACCTGAGCGACTGAACTGAATCTATTGATACAATCTATTAGAATCAAAATATTTGATGTGTAGAAAACAAAATTCTTAGATGATAAACCCTGAATTGAAACATACTATCAAATACTTTGGAGTTGAGTATTCAGCTATTGACCCTGTTAGAGAGTTGATCCTGAGACTGAATTTAAGACTGAAGTTTTAAACCTATGCTCAAGGCTAAGCACATAACAGTGATGCAATGTGTTTGTTTGAGAAAATGATGTATAAAGTTGAATAACTTTTTAATGCAAATTTCTCCATAGCATCCCATTTATACTAACCTCTGCTATGTAACAACTCTTCATAACATAAAATATAAAAATCAACAACCAAAAATTATTAAACGCCTTTGATTAGATATTATTCCTCCTGCTTTCTTTTTCTAATATTTGAAGTAATCCTGAGCTACATCCGTCTGTGTTTCTTTTCTGATGAATGTATTTATACATATCATTTGTTATTTTTTATTGGAACATATTTGACATACAATTTTGTGTCGGTTTCAAGTGTACTACATGCTGCTGCTAAGTCGCTTCAGTCGTGTCCAACTCTGTGCAACCCCATACACGGCAGCCCACCAGGCTCCCCCATCCCTGGGATTCTCCAGGCAAGAATACTGGAGTAGGTTGCCATTTCCTTCTCCAATGCATGAAAGTGAAAAGTGAAAGTGAAGTCGCTCAGTCGTGTCCGACTCTTAGAGACCCCATGGACTGCAGCCCACCAGGCTCCTCCATCCATGGGATTTTCTAGGCAAGAGTACTGGAGTGGGGTGCCATTGCCTTCTCCGAGGTGTACTACATAGTGATTTGATATTTGTGATACAATCACTATGATAAGTCTAAGAACCATATGTCTCATACCAAGTTATTACAACATTATTAATATAGACCATATTCCTTATGCCATTTGTTACATCCCCATGATTTATTTATTGTATGACTGAAGGTTTGTACTTCCTAATCCCCTTCACCTATTTTGCTCACTCTCCGACTATCTTCTTTTCTGGCAAGCTCTGTTCTCTGTATCTAAGAGTCTGTTTTAATTTTGTTTTGTATTTAGATTCCACATATAAGTGAGATCATAGGGCATTTGTCTTTCTCTGTCTGACTTATTTTACTTAGCAGCATATACCCTGTAGATCAGGGGTCCCCAGCCCCCAGGCCACAGACTGGTATTGGTCTGCTGTCTATTCAGAACCTGGCCACAGAGCAGGAGATGAGCAGCAGGAGAGTGAGCAAAGCTTTATCTGCTCCCCGTTGCTCCCCATCCCATTTACTCACATTATTTCCTGAACCATCAGTCACATTCCTGCCTGAATCATCTCCCCACCCTCATCCCTGAAAAAAATTGTCTTCCACAAAACTGGTGCCTGATGCTTAAAAATGTTGGGGACTGCTGCTCTAGATCCATCCATGTTGTCACAAATGGCTAGATTTCATTTCTAATGACTAAATCCATTCTATTGTATGCGTATGTGTATGTATATGTGTGTGTGTGTGTGTATGTGTAACATCTTCATTATGCATTCATCTATTGATAGACAATTCAGATTGCTTCCATATTTCCATATCCTGACTGTTGTAAATAATGTTGCAATATACATTGGAGTTTATATGTATTTTCAAATTAATGTTTTACCTTATTTTAGGTAAATACCCAGAAGTGAAATTGCTGGATCATATGGTAGGTCTAGTTTTAATTTTTAAGGAAATGCTATACTGTTTTCCATGTATTAATTTACATCCCAGCAACCGTGCACGAAGGCTCCCTTTTCTTTTTTTTTTTTTTCTGGCATTTTATTTTATTTATTATTATTATTTTAATTTTTCTTAACTTTACAATATTGTATTACTTTTACTATACATCGAGATGGATCCGCCACCAGAATACATGTGCTTCCCATCCTGAACCCTCCTCCCTCCCCCTTCCCTCACCATCCCTCCAGGTCATCCCAGTGCTCCAGTCCCAGGTATCTGTTATAGGGCATCGTACCTGGACTGACTCGTTTCAGATATGATATTATACATATTTCAATGCTATTCTCCCCAATCGTCCCACCCTCTCCCAGTCCCAGAGTCCAAAAGTCTGTTCTATACATCAGTGTCTCTTTTGCTGTCTCATAAGCAGGATGATTGCTACCATCTTTCTAAATTCCATATATATGCGTTAGTATACTGTACTTGTGTTTTTCTTTCTGGCTTACTTCACTCTGTATAATAGGCTCCAGTTCCATCCACCTCATTAGAACTGATTCAAATGTATTCTTTTTAATGGCTGAGTAATACTCCATCGTGTATATGTACCACAGCTTGCTTATCCGTTCATCTGTGGATGGACATCTAGGTTGCTTCCACGTCCTGGCTATTGTAAACAGTGCTGCTATGAACAATGGGGTACACGTGCCTCTTTCACTTCTGGTTTTCTCAGTGTGTATGCCCAGCAGTGGGATTGCTGGGTCATAAGGCAGTTCTATTCCCAGTTTTTTGAGGAATCTCCATACTGTTCTCCATAGTGGCTGTACTAGTTTGCATTCCCACCAACAGTGTAAGAGGGTTCCCTTCTCTCCGCACCCTCTCCAGCATTTATTGCTTGTGGATTTTTGGATCGCAGCCATTAAAGAATCTGCCTGCAATGCATGAGACCCAGGTTCGATCTCTGGGTCAGGAAGATCCCTTGGAGAAGGAAATTGCAATCCACTCCAGTATCCTTGCCTAGAGAATTCCATGGATAGAGAAGCCTGACAGGCTACTGGATAGAGAAGCCTGACAGGCTACTGTCCATGGGGTTGCAGAGTCAGACGTGACTGAGAAACTATACTTTCATTTTCATCCTAGCATGTGTGGGATAATATCTCATTGTGATTTTGATTTGCATTTCCCCAATAATAACTAACATTAAACATCTTTTTCATAAGCCTGTTTGCCATCTGTGTATATTCTTTGGGAAAATGTTTATTTAGATTCTCTGTTCATTTTATAACTGTTTTTTGATGTTGAAGTATATGAGTATATTTAGTATATTTTGAATATTAATCCCTTATCATATATGTCATTGCAAATATTTTCTTGTTTTCCATAGGCTACTTTTTCATTGTGTTGATAGTCTCCATCACAGTGCAAAAGCTTTTTAGCTTAATGTAGGCTCATCTGTATTTTCTTGCTTTCCTTAACTTTGCCTGAGGAAACATATCCCACAAAATATTACTAAGACTGATGTTCAAAGAGCACACTGCCTAGATTTTATTCTTGGAGTTTTATGGTTTCAGGTCTTACATTTAAGTCTTTGATTCATTTTGAATTTACTTTTGTATACGGTATGAAAAAGTAACCCACATTTATTTTTTTTCATTTAGCTGTCCAGTTTTTGCAAAACCATTTGTTAAAGAGTATATACTCTCTGCATTGTATATTCTTGATTTCTTTGTCATAGATTAATTGACCATATTAAGTGTAGGATCATTTCTGGGTTTTCTATTCTGTTTCGTTGATCTATGTGTCTGTTTTTGTGCCAATCCCATAGTATATTTTGATACTGTAGCTTAGTTGTATAGTTTGCATTTGGGAGTGTGATACCTCCAGATTTATTTTTGTTTTACAAGTTCATTTTGGCTAATTGAAGTCTTTGTATCTTCAAGCAAATTTTAGAATCATTTGTTCTTTTCTGTGAAAAATCCCATTGGTATTATAATTGAGATTGCATTGAATCTGTAGATTATCTTGGGTAATATGGTCATTTTTTAGCAATATTACTTTGCCAAATCCATGAGTATATCTTTCCATTTTTGTATCATTTTAAATTTCTTTATCAGTGCCTTTTGTTTTTCCAAGTACAAGTTTCTTACCTTCTTGGTTAGCTTTATTTCTCAGTATTTTATTCTTTTTGATGCAATTGTAAGTGGGATTGTTTTTTCAGTTTCTCTTTCAGATAGTTCATTGCTAATGTATAGAAATGCAATAGATTTCTGTATATTAATTTTTTATCCTTCAACTTTATTGCATGAATTTATTATTTTTTTCCTGATAGTTTTCTGAAGGGTTTTTGGAATTTTCTGCATATACTATGATGTCATCTGTGAACAGTGATAGTTATACTTCTTTTCCAATTTCAATTTCTTGTATTTCTTTTTCTTTCCAGATTTCTATAGTTAGGACTTCTAAGATTTTGTTGAATAAAAGTAGTGATAGTAGGTATTCTCATCTTGTTCCTAATCTTAGAAGAAATAATTTTGTCTTTTCACTGTTGAATATGATGTTGGCTTTAGGTTTGGCATAGACAGTAAGTTCCCTACATATAATCACATTCTGTCTTGAGAGTGAGTTCATAAGTCCAATTTGTTTGTAAGTTCAACAAAATTAGCCTAGGTTGCTCACTAACACAATCGGCCATATAGTACTATACAGTAAGAGGTTTAAAATATTTTTCACACAAATAATATGTATGTAAAAAGCAAACAAAAATAAATAAAAATTTTAAATCTTACAGTACAGTATCTCATAAAGTACAATAGTACAGTTCAACAGCTGGCATGTAGGGACAAACGTACAAGTTACCAACTTTGAAAGTTCACAATTTGAAGATTCACATGTAGGGGACTTAACTGTATTTTGTTTCTGTTTTCATTTTTCTTTAGATGTTCTTAAATTTCCTCTTTGGTTTCTTTAGTGAACATTGATTGCTTTGGTTGCATATTTTTCAGCTTCCAGGTATTTGCATTTTTGCAGTTTTCTCCCTATAGTTGATTTCTAGTCTTATAGTGTTATAGTCACGCGGAAGGCAATGGCACCCTACCCCAGTACTTTTGCCTGGAAAATCCCATGGACGGAGGAGCCTGGTAGGCTGCAGTCCATGGGGTCGCTAAGAGTCAGACATGACTGAGCGACTTCACTTTCACTTTTCACTTTCATGCACTGGAGAAGGAAATGGCAACCCACTCCAGTGTTCTTGCCTAGAGAATCCCAGGGATGGGGGAGCCTGGTGGGCTGCCGTCTATGGGGTTGCACAGAGTCGGACACGACTGAAGCGACTTAGCAGCAGCAGCAGAGTGTTATAGTCAGAAAAGGTACTGGCTATGATTTCTATCTTAAATTTATTGAGATTTATTTTGTGGCCTAGCATGTGATCTATCCTGGAGAATGTTCCATAAGCACTTCAAAAGAATATGCATTCTGTTGCTTTGGGATGAATGTTCTATGTGTGTGCGTGTGCGTGTGTGTGTGTGTGTGTGTGTGTGTGTATACAATCAATTTGGAGTAAAGTAGAATTTAAAGTCAGTGTTTCCTTACTGCTTTTCTGTCTAGATGTTTGGATTTTCTGTCTGTTTATCAAGTAGATGTTTAAGACCCTTTTATTTTTGTGTTACTGTCAATTTCTCCCTATATGATTTTTAATATATACTCTATATTTTGGTGCTCCTATGTGGGGTGCCTATATATTTGCAACTTCTTGTTGGGTTGGTTGATTATTTTATCATTGTATAATATTGTTCTTTGTCTCTTATTATAGTCCTTCTTTTAAAGTTTATATTATCCGATGTAATTATTGCAACCTCAGGTTTTATTTCCATTTGCATGGAATATCTTTTCCATCTCTTCACTTCCACTCTGTGCGTGTCTTTAGATCTGAGGTGAATTTCTTATAGGCTGTTCCCTCTGCCTGGCAAAGCACGGTAAAGCATCTGCCTGCAATATGGGAGTCCCAAGTTCAATCCCTGGGTCAGGAAGATCCTCTGGAGAAGGAAAAGGCAACCCACTCCAAGTACCCTTGCCTGGAAAATCCCATGGATGGAGGAGCCTGGTATGCTACAGTCCATGGGGTCGCAAAGAGTCGGACACGATTGAGCAACTTCACTTTCACTTTCTTATAGGCTGTACGTATATGGGTCTTGTTTTTGTATTAGTTCAGCTATTCCTTCTTTTGACTGGAGAATTAATCCATTTACATTTACAGTAGTTATTGTATGTATACTTACTGCCATTTTATTAACTGTTTTCTAATACTTTTTGTGGTTCTTTTTTTTGTTGTTCCTGTTTTCTTCATTTGCTCTTTTCTCTTATGATTTAATAACTATCTTTTGTCTTTTATATTATGTTTCCATTTCTTTCTCATTTTTGTGTTTGCATCCAAGATAGGTTTTTGGTTTGTGGTTACCATGAGGTTTATATATAGCAACGTGTGTAAATATACGATTATTTTAAATTGATAATCTCTTAAGTTGAAAGTATTCTAACAACTTTGCATGCTTACTATCCCTCTTGTATTTAATATTTTTGATATCATCTTTCACATATTTTTTTCTGTGTATAATTTAACTACTGTTGTTTGGATATAGATGATTTTATTATTTTTGTCTTTTAACTTTCCTACTAGCTTTATAAATGGTTGTTTGTCTACCTTTACTATGTTTGCCTATACCAGTGAGATTTTTTCCTTCTGTAATTTTATTTTATAATATATTGTATTCTTTTCTTCTCCACCTAAAAAAGTTCATTTAACACATTTTATAAAGGCAGTTTAATGGTACTGAACTGTTTTAACTTTTACTTCTCTGTAAAACTTCTGTCTCTCCTTTAATCTAAGATAAACATAGAGTATTTTTGGTTGTTAGTCTTTTTTCCTTTTATCACTTTGAATATACTGTGCTATCCCTTCCTGGCCTGAAAAGTTTTTATTGAAAAGTCAGCTGATAGACTCATTCCGAGAGTTTCCTTGTATATAAGTTATTACTTTTCTTTTGCTCTTTTTAAGATTGTCTTTTTTATCTTTATTATTATTATTTTTCCATTTAAATATGATGTGTCTTGGTGTTGTCCTCCTTGGTTTTCTCTTGCTTGGAACTCTCTGTGCTTCTTGGATTTTGATGTCTATTTCCTTTCCCAAGTTAGGAATATTTTTAGTGATTATTTCTTTAAGTAAGTTATCTCCCTTATATTTCTGGACCCATATAGTGGAATTGTTAGCATTGTTGAGATATCCCAGAGGCCTCTTAAACTGTCATTTAAAATAAATCTGTTTCTCCTCATTTTGGATAAACTACTCTGTCTCTTTTTCTGTTCCTCTGTATTATCTAATCTGTCAATTTCATCTAGTGTTGTATTTTTATTTCAGTTATTGTATTCTTCAGCTCTGTTTGGTTCTTCTTTGTATTTTTTACTCTTTGTTGAAATTCTTACTGTGCTTACCCATTCATCTCTCAAGTTTGTCTAGCATCTTTATGACCATTATCTTGAATTATTCAGCATATAAATTACTACTTTTACTATGTTTATTTCTTTCTCTGAGGTAATGTCTTTTTCATTCATATGAAACATATCTGTCTGTCTCCTCATTTTGGCTAATTCTCTGAGTCCATTTCTATGCATTAGGTAGGTCTATTACATTCCCCAATTTTATAAAAGTAACTTTATGGAGGTAATGTTCTATGGGACCCAGCAGCACACTCCCCTCTGGCTACCAGAATTATATACTCTAGGGGTGCCCTCTATGTTGGCTTTGTGGGTCCTTTCATTGGCACATTCAGTTAATGTGGGTGTGCTTGTACAATTGCACTCATCTCACACACTAGTAAAATAATGCTCAAAATTCTCCAAGCCAGGCTTCAGCAATATGTGAACCGTGAACTTCCTGATGTTCAAGCTGGTTTTAGAAAAGGCAGAGGAACTAGAGATCAAATTGCCAACATCCGCTAGATCATGGAAAAAGCAAGAGAGTTCCAGAAAAACATCTATTTCTGCTTTATTGACTATGCCAAAGACTTTGACTGTGTGTATCACAATAAACTGTGGAAAATTCTGAAAGAGATGGGAATACCAGATCACCTGATCTGCCTCTTGAGAAATTTATATGCAGGTCAGGAAGCAACAGTTAGAACTGGATATGGAACAACAGACTGGTTCCAAATAGGAAAAGGAGTTCGTCAAGGCTGTATATTGTCACCCTGTTTATTTAACTTCTATGCAGAGTACATCATGAGAAATGCTGGACTGGAGGAAACACAAGCTGGAATCAAGATTGCTGGGAGAAATATCAATAACCTCAGACATGCAGATGACACCACCCTTATGGCAGAAAGGGAAGAGGAACTAAAAAACCTCTTGATGAAAGTGAAAGTGGAGAGTGAAAGGGTTAGCTTAAAGCTCAACATTCAGAAAACGAAGATCATGGCCTCTGGTCCCATCACTGCATGGGAAATAGATGGGGAAACAGTGTCAGACTTTGTTTTTCTGGGCTCCAAAATCACTGCAGATGGTGACTGCAGCCATGAAATTAAAAGACGCTTACTCCTTGAAAGGAAAGTTATGTCCAATCTAGATAGCATATTCAAAAGCAGAGACGTTACTTTGCCAACAAAGGTTCATCTAGTCAAGGTTATGGTCTTTCCTGTGGTCATGTATAGATGTCAGAGCTGGACTGTGAAGAAGGCCGAGCACCGAATAATTGATGCTTTTGAACTGTGGTGTTGGAGAAGACTCTTAAGAGTTCCTTGGACTGCAAGGAGATCCAACCAGTCCATTCTGAAGGAGATCAGCCCTGGGATTTCTTTGGAGGGAATGATGCTAAAGCTGAAACTCCAGTATTTTGGCCACCTCATGCGAAGAGTTGACTCATTGGAGAAGACTCGGCTGCTGGGAGGGATTGGGGGCAGGAGGTGAAGGGAACGACAGAGGATGAGATGGCTGGATGGCATCACTGACTCGATGGATGTGAGTCTCAGTGACGTCCAGGAATTGGTGATGGACAGGGAGGTCTGGCATGCTGCGATTCATGGGCTCGCAAAGAGTCGGACATGACTGAGGGACTGATCTGATCTGATCTGATCTGTCAAGTCCTGCCTTATGTGATGGTTGCTATTCCACTGGTAAGCATGACAAGTTGCATGGCCCAGACGGCTCTTGGGTGATACAAGCCCCTTGGTGGGTAAGGCTGTGTCCTGGGGAAGTCATCTTCAGGACTGGGGTAAATTCTAGGATTGGTGCCTACATAATGAATAAGTTCTTGGTGCTAATAGACTAGAGAGAGGATTCCAAAATGATTCTTGCCAGCATAAGTTTTCTCCTGGTAGAATAAGCTCCTCCAAATGACTGTGACCTATATCTGTGTCCCAGGGGTATTTAAAGTTACCTCCTGCTTCTCTGATGGTCTCTTCAAGATCAGCAAGTGGGTTGAACCCATGCTCTCTTCAAATGAATCCCTCTGTATTGGAACTCAGAGTGTGTGAAATTTTCGTGCATGCCCTTTAAGAAAACTCTCTGTTTCCTGTAACTCTCTGACTCTCCCATTCATAAGCCACATGGGCCTTCAAAGCCACATTTTTGGGGGCTCCTGTTCCTGGTGCAGGAGCCCAGGCTGGAGTGCTTAATGTGGGGCTTGCACCCCTCATACCTTGGAGAGAACTTTTGCAACTGTGATTATCCTTTATTTGTGGTGCCAAAAGGTATGGATCTTGACTATCATGTGTCTTCACCCCTCCTACCAATCTCATTGTATTTGCTTCTTTTTATCTGTAGTTGTGGGAGTCATTTCTGGTATTTTTCAGGTCATTGTCATAGATAGTTACTCTGTAAAGTGTTATAATTTTGGTAAACTCATGTGGTCATGAGAGAAGATGAGCTTAAGGTCTTCCTACTCTGCCATCTTAGCCACACATCCCCCTTACATATATTTTAAAGGTGTGTTAAACTTCTAAGATAATAAGACTGGAAGCAGTATATCTTGTTTTCATGATATCTAAAATAACCTGCATATTATAATGACACAAACTGCCTTTCTATTTTTTTTTTTTTCTTTTTTTTAGCTCTGGAAGTTACAGAGTTGCCCAGAGGCTAATAAATGATTGGTGAATCTCATAAATGTAATAAATACATGATGACTAAGAAAATAAATAATAGATACATAGTTTTGATATTGGCTTTTATGAGAGATACTTGTATATAGAAAGAAGAGATACAGGTTAACAGTTTTTAAATTCCTTTATGAAAGGAACCATTTAAATATAATATGTTACTATTATTCTAGAGGCAAATAATTCCCTATAAATATAGGGTCTGTCAACATTTCCATTGGAAGCCTTCATTTTAAGGGTGTGTAACTCAACCCTAAATTGTGCTGCCAACTGAAATATGGTATATAAAGTTTCAGCGTCATTGCCATTTGTTTTCTATATTCCAAATCACAAAAGCCCACTTTTTTTCACATGTGGACATTAATCTAAAGCAGAAGTCAGTAATTGCCAATGCTATCAAATTTTATTCTGTCTGAATAAGATGATATTTCCTAAGAAATCAAGGCTGCCAACACTAAGGAGCATATATAAACATAATTTTGTGATTCTGCTTAATGTCAGTGTTTTGGTCAAATATAATGTGTAGGTGGATGCTGCAATTCTGGCTACTAAGTCATTTGGAGAAAAATAATTATGCCTGGAGCACTGGAAAAATTTCAGTTTTGAACTAGAGATGTGAAAGTATTAACAATCACGCCTACTGAGATGAACTATCTACTGGTGACATTTAAAACTAGCCTATTCATTTCTATTCTTTATGGGCTAGATGTCTATTTCAGGAATTTATGACAACCATCTGATCCAAAAGTAGTTATGTTCTTGACAACAAAAGTGATAAAGAAGCTGTAGAGAGCAATGAAAATTGATGGGGAAAGAGAGCGATAAACAGCAAAAAAGACCCATGAAGGGCCAAATGATTGGAAAAGCCTGAGGATAAGGGACTCAGAGGTAAATTGGAGTGCAGGTGGATCATTTCACAGGTGCAATCATTCAGTTCTTACCCAGTATTTCTGGTTTGTTCAGAATTGAAATCTGAAGGCACCTTATTAGAGTTTGGATCTGACGTCATTCTGGACTTGTGAGAGGAAAACAAGGACCATGACTCCTGTGTTTATGGAACTTACTGTAATAAAATCAGCAAGTTTCAAGGTAAGTTCAAAGAATATTTTTTTAAACCAGGATTGGGAAAAATAAAATTAAATAGAAATGAGAAATGTAACTTTCCTGGAGTGTGTGATTTCTAATGAGTTCTTACTTTTAAAAGGATAGTATGACCTTCTATTCAGATATTAGGGGCTCATATTTAGTCAGTTTTCCTTTCAAGAGGAAACTTAAAGCACAGCACTGATGTTTTAGAAGTTAACTTTAAGAATGCTCTTCTCTTTCCTTTCAGCAAAAAAGTACACAAAAACCTCATCATATTTACTTGTCAGTCTCATCACCACTGTAGGAAGGAATTTGATTATGTTTCAGAAGCAGATAGACAGAATGCCTACTAACTTGCTGGCTGTTTGGGGCATATTAACTCAACAATTCTATTCATATATATCTATATGAAGAAAAAATTCAGTTCAGTTCAGTCTCTTAGTCGTGTCCAACTCTTTGCAACCCCATGGACTGTAGCACGCTAGGCCTCCCTGTCCATCACCAACTCCCAGAGTCTACCTAAACTCATGTCCATTGAGTCGGTATGCCATCCAACCATCTCATCCTCTGTCACCCCCTTCTCCTCCTGCCCTCAATCTTTCCCAGCATCAGGGTCCTTTCAAATGAGTCAGTTCTTCTCATCAGGTGGCCAAAATATTGGAGTTTCAGTTTCAACATCAGGACTGATCTCCTTTAGGATGGACTGGTTGGATCTCCTTGCAGTCCAAGGGACTCTCAAGAGTCTTCTCCAACACTACAGTTCAAAAGCATCAATTCTTCGGCACTCAACTTTCTTTATAGTCCAAATCTCACATCCATATATGACCACTAGAAAAACTATAGCCTTGACTAGATGAACTTCTGTCGACAAAATGATGTCTCTGTTTTTGAATATGTTGTCTAGGCTGGTCATAACTTTCTTTTCAAGAAGTGTCTTTTAATTTCATGGCTGCAATCACCATCTGCAGTGATTTTGGAGCCCAGAAAAATAAAGTCAGCCAGTTTCCACTGTTACGCCATCTATTTCCCATGAAGTGATGGGACCAGATGCCATGATCTTAGTTTTCTGAATGTTGAGCTTTAAATCAACTTTTTCACTCTCCTATTTCACTTTCATCAAGAGGCTTTTTAGTTCTTCACTTTGTGCCATGAGGTTGGTGTAATCTGCGTATCTGAGGTTATTGATATTTCTCCCAGCAATCTTGATTCCAGCTTGGGCTTCATACAGCCCACTGTTTCTCATGATGTACCCTGCATATAAAGTAAATAATCAGGGTGACAATATACAACCTTGACGTACTCCTTTTCCCATTTGGAACCAGTCTGTTGTTCCATGTCCAATTCTAACTGTTGCTTCCTGACCTGCATACAGATTTCTCATGAGGCAAGTCAGGTGGTCTGGTATTCCCATGTCTTTCAGAATTTTCCATAATTTATTGTGATCTACACAGTAAAAGGCTTTGGCATAGTCATTAAGCAGAAATAGATGTTTTTCTGGAACTCTCTTGCTTTTTTGATTATCCAGCAGATGTTGACGATTTGATTTCTGGTTCCTCTGCTTTTCCTAAATCCAGCTTTAACATCTGGAAGTTCATGGGTCATGTATTGCTGAAGCCTGGCTTGGAGAATTTTGAGCATTACTTTGCTAGGGTGTGAGATGAGTGCAATTGTGCAGTAGTTTGAGCATTCTTTGGGATTGCCTTTCTTTGGGATTGGGATGAAAACTGACCTTTTTCAGTCCTGTGGCCATTGCTGAGTTTTCCAAGCTTGCTGGCATATTATTTGCAGCACTTAAATAGCATCATCTCTTAGCACTTGAAATAGCTTACCTGGAATTTCATCACCTCCACTAGCTTTGTTGGTAATGATGCTTCACATTCCAGGATATCTGGCTCTAGGTGAGTGATCACACCTTTGTGATTATCTTGGTCATGAAGCTCTTTTTTGTACAGTTCTTCTGTGTATTCTTGCCACCTCTTTTTAATATCTTTTGCTTTTGTTAGGTCCATAACATTTCTGTCCCTCATTGAGCCCATCGTTGCATGAAATGTTCCCTTGCTATCTCTAATTTTCTTGAAGAGATCTCTAGTCTTTCTCATTTTATTATTTTCCTCTATTTCTTTGCACTGATCACTGAGGAAGGCTTTCTTATCTCTTCTTGCTATTCTTTGGAACTTTGCATTCAAATGGGTTTATCTTTCCTTTTCTCCTTTGCTTTTCACTTCTCTTCTGCCTCCTCAGAGAACCATTTTGCCTTTTTGCAGCTCTTTTTCTTGGGGATGGTCTTGATCACTGCCTCCTGTACAATGTCACGAACCCCTGTCCACAGTTCATCAGGTACTCTGTCTATCAGATCTAGTCCTTTCAATCTATTTCTGACTTCCACTGTATAATCATAAGGGATTTGATTTAGGTCATACCTGAATGTTTTAGTGGTTTTCCCTACTTTCTTCAATTTCAGTCTGAATTTGGCAATACAGAGTTCATGATCTGAGCCACAGTCAGCTCCCGGTCTTGTTTTTGCTGACTGTATAGAGCTTCTCCATCTTTGGCTGCAAAGAATATAATCAGTCTGATTTTGGTGTTGGCCATCTGGTGATGTCCATGTGTTGAATCTTCCCTTGTGTTGTTGGAAGAAGGTGTTTGCTATGACCAGTGCATTCTCTTGGAAAAACGCTATTAACCTTTGCCCTGCTTCATTCTGTACTCCAAGGCCAAATTTACCTGTTACTTCAGGTGTTTCTTGACTTCCTACTTTTGCATTCCAGTCCCCTATAATGAAAAGGACATGTTTTTTGAATGTTAGTTTTAAAAAGTCTTGTAGATGTTAAAGGTCTTAAAGCAAAAATTACTTCCCATTTAACTAAATAAGGAAGCTTAAGCTCAAAAAGGTGAAAGTTTCCTGCCATGTTCACATAGCTGGTATATTACCAGAAATGATTCTGGCTTCAGTGTTCATTCACTTTCTGTGAAAGCTAGTTATACACCATGTTATGCAGGAATTGTTAACCTGATATGTTATTTTTTGAATTACAATTTTCCTGAAAAGTTTAAATCTATTGATTTTTATTTCAGCAGTTTTTTAGTATTCACTAACAAGCTGGGCTCAAGACTTCTGGGAGAAATATCAATAATCTCAGATATGCAGATGACACCACCCTTTTGGCATAAAGTGAAGAGGAACTAAAAAGCCTCTTGATGAAAGTGAAAGAGGAGAGTGAAAAAGTTGGCTTAAAGCTCAACATTCAGAAAACGAAGATCATGGCATCTGGTCCCATCACTTCATGGGAAATAGATGGGGAAACAGTGGAAACAGTGTCAGACTTTATTATTTTGGGCTCCAAAATCACTGCAGATGGTGATTGCAGCCATGAAATTAAAAGACTCTTACTCCTTGGAAGGAAAGTTATGACCAACCTAGATAGCATATTGAAAAGCAGAGACATTATTTTTCCAACAAAGGTCCATCTAGTCAAGGCTTTGGTTTTTCTAGTGGTCATGTATGGATGTCAAGGTTGGACTGTGAAGAAAGCTGAGCCCCGAAGAATTGATGCTTTTGAATTGTGGTGTTGGAGAAGACTCTTGAGAGTCCCTTGGACTGCAAGAAGGTCCAACCAGTCCATTATAAAGGAGATCAGTCCTGAGTGTTCTTTGGAAGGAATGATGTTAAAACTGAAACTCCAGTACTTTGTCCACCTCATGCGAAGGCTGACTCATTGGAAAAGACTCTGATGCTGGGAGGGATTGGGGTAAGGAGGAAAAGGGGATGACAGAGGATGAGATGGTTGGATGGCATCACTGACTCGATGGAAGTGAGTTTGAGTGAACTCTGGGAGATGGTAATGGACAGGGAGGCCTTGCGTGCTGCAGTTCATGGGGTCGCAAAGAGTCGGACATGACTGAGCAACTGAACTGAACTGAATATATGCATAGCATTTAAATATTTATAAAGTATCTTTTAAAATATTATCTCATTTGAAACTCATGACATTTTTTTTTTTTAATGGGAGTGTTAATTACTTCCAGGCACAAATATAGTCTTCTTTTTCTATGTAACACTCCTTTTCTTAACTTCCCATGCACTACTGGACTTGAAATAGATTCTCAAAGAAAATTTTCTTGATAGATTTACTTGTCATCTGATAGCCTACAGAAAGAAATAGATGGTTATGTAACTTCTTTTGTATCTACAGTGAAGTATCATCTCTCTCTGTTTTATTTTCCTTTAGAATGTGGCAGATGCCTGCACTTGTGTTGAGACTTGTCTTTGAATCAACTTGCCCATCCCAACAGGATGCTCATTGTCTATTGTCTTCTCTGTGCACCCTGGCTTCTGGATTGAGCTTGGGTTCAAATATAAAACCCCTTTGCTCAGCTGATGTTGAAGAACAAAGAACAGTGTGCCAGTGGACACAGCATCCTTTCCATGGATGGAAAGCAGCTTTTGGCAGCTGTGTAGGTTCATGTGGTTTCTGGACCATGAAATCCTGTACTAGCCCTTTACAAATCTGTCCAGTGGGGAGGTAATTGGAATGGAAAACAGGATGGAGCCAGAAGAAGAAGATGGATGCCAAAGACAGCGATTTAGGTCTGGAATCAGGGATGAAACAGTTAATAGCTTTTTCAGCAGGCCCCTGACTGGATAAATCCCTTTTCTGAACAGGTCCTTCCTGGCACCTCCTCCTTAAAGGTATCTCCCAAAGATAGAAGTGTACTTCTTCCTCAGAGTCAGTCAGAAGACTGGGAGTTTAATTACCATTGGTTCTATTATGAAGATACACTAGAAATCTACATGTTTGTTTAACCTGTGAAAAGATTTTCTCAGATTCAAGGTGTGTTTAAAAATGCTGTTTACCTAATCTTATGTTACATGAGTTTGAGTGAACTCCGGGAGTTGGTGATGGACAGGGAGGCCTGGCATGCTGCAATTCATGGGGTCGCAAAGAGTTAGACTCAACTGAGCGACTGAACTGAACTGAAACAAGGAAAATTGTATAAATTCTCAGAAGTTGAATTTCCATTTTACAAACATGCTGGTGCCTTCCTTTACCTTTCTCTCCAAAATCAAATAGTAAAACAATTTAAAGAATATTCTGTACAATGAAATACTTAATCCCAAAATGGGATTGCTTGAATTGGCATGAATCTCTTTTAATATTCTATTCTGAAGTAATTTTTAGAAAGTTATAGCATTTTATGTTTTATGAATTTTAATTCACAATGGCTACTGAGTATAGGGAAATAAAAAAACCTTCTTGTGTGGTCCCCTGATTGTCCAAATCCCTGTAATCTAACAATCTAGGTGTGACCAGAACAATATCTAGCAAAAGGGACACTCAAGGCACTATGCTAAGACCTGAAACTTTGATGTTAGACTTGGAATGCAAAAGGAATAGTGTCCTGGAGAAAATGAGCCAAGTGTGAGATGAATGGCTCTTTGCTTCCCTATTTTATTCTTTTGTGTTATCATACTGACAGAAGCAACGAAAGAAAGTAAAGGAAATGGTATGAAATTTTATTTTATAATATGTTAAAGAAGACAAGTGCCTTCTGGACTGAAAATGAACGTAATATATAGTAAGTTTCAGCTGAGAGCAATTTTTTCCTCGTAGACAGTTATAATAAGTTTGTTCTGGAAGCTTATGGGTTTTATAATGGAAATGCTGAATCAAACTTAACAGAAGCATCATGTGAAAGTGTGGATATAATAACAGCTCCGAAACCTCCAGAACAAGAGGACGATGAGATCCTCAGTGAGTAGGAGGGAAAGACTGAGAAGTACATAAAAAATGCATGCCAAAAAAAGAACAAATATGTGTTTTCAGTATTGCAGCCCAACAGTTGGAATTATTTGGGGGGGATGATTTGGGTAGCTGTCTTTACAATGGAGTGAAATTGGTTTCTTATTTTAGCCACTGCATTGGTTCAGCTTCACTCTGTTCCATTCTAAAAATGCACCAGCGTATCAGTCAGCTGCAGGGCACTTGACTCCTTGTGCGTGCCTGCTATGAGATTAGGGTAAGTGGATCAGAACTTGAGAGCACAGATTTTGAAAGTTTAATGTTATAGATGGTCTGAAGAAGCTAAGCAAGGCAAGTCACGGCAAGCCTCAGTCTCTACCACTTGTCATAGCATTAGGTATATTTTGAATGGATCCACTTGACTTGGGTCTTTTGGGTTAAGTTACACTGAACATTTATCCACAGCTATCTTAAACACTTAAATTTTATTGATGGATTTCCTTCCTATTAAACCATCAAATAAAATAATGATGTTTTAGTAAGGAAATCAGTTAAAACAGAATATACTAATATAACTGAAGACTATCAGAATCATCTTTTTCCTTTTAAATTTGTGCAACCTCATGTGTGTGTAAGCAGTCACAGATTAAAGAAGCAATTAGTCTGAACAGGGAAAACATGAAACTAATGCTTAATATACCAACAGACTGTGAGCTTGAGAGCCTCCATTTTTGGTATAGTTGCCAGCAGAATTGCAAAAATCTGTTCTATCAAATTCTATCATTCTGATCAGATTAAAAAAGGCAGTTGTGGTAAATTGCATCCTTATGTCATAAATCCACATTTTTAGAGATTTATGGACCCTGGAGTTAACTGACATGATGATTTATATCATCCGTGATTAAAACCTAAAAGGCTTTATTTAGCTTAATGTTGCTTCCAAAGAATTATACTCCTAAAACAACAAAATGTTAAAGATCAGCATTTAGTGCTTTTCTCCATAGATGACTTCTACAGGGCTTTGGAACCTGTTTATGAGCAAGTGGTGCTAGGGGGAAAGGGGAAAAAAGTAGGATGACAATTGTATTTACTGAAGTAAAATGTATGGAATTGTTTAATGCAAGCAAATAGAGGAAGAAAGTTAAGGTAATTTTCATACTGTTGTTTCCTATTGTTCTTTTCTTTGCTTCAGTCTTTTGATTTCTCTTCTGCTCCACTGACTCGTCACTCCCCTCATCCCATCTATACACACACACACATACACACACACACACACACACACACACACACACACACACACATTTAATAGAAATCTGTTAATTAGAAATCTGTTAATCAGTAAGGGCCCAATATGCTACTGGAGATCAGTGGAGAAATAACTCCAGAAAGAATGAAAGGATGGAGCCAAAACAAAAAGAATACCCAGCTGTGGATGTGTCTGGTGATAGAAGCAAAGTCCGATGCTGTAAAGAGCAATATTGCATAGGAACCTGGAATGTCAGGTCCATGAATCAAGGCAAATTGGAAGTGGTCAAACAAGAGATGGCAAGAGTGAATGTCGACATTCTAGGAATTAGCTAACTAAAATGGACTGGAATGGGTGAATTTAACTCGGATGACCATTATATCTACTACTGTGGGCAGGAATCCCTCAGAAGAAATGGAGTGGCCATCATGGTCAACAAAAGAGTCCAAAATGCAGTACTTGGATGCAATCTCAAAAATGACAGAATGATCTCTGTTCGTATCCAAGGTAAACCATTCAATGTCACAGTAATCCAAGTCTACGCACCAACCAGTAATGCCGAAGAAGCTGAAGTTGAAAGGTTCTATGAAGACCTACAAGACTTTTTAGAACTAACACCCAAAAAAGATGTCCTTTTCATTATAGGGGACTGGAATGCAAAAGTAGGAAGTCAAGAAACACCTGGAGTTACAGGCAAATTTGGCCTTGGAATACGGAATGAAGCAGGGCAAAGACTAATAGAGTTTTGCCAAGAAAATGCACTGGTCATAACAAATATCCTCTTCCAACAACACAAGAGAAGACTCTATACATGGACATCACCAGATGGTCAACACCGAAATCAGATCGATTATATTCTTTGCAGCCAAAGATGGAGAAGCTCTATACAATCAGCAAAAACAAGACCAGGAGCTGACTGTGGCTCGGACCATGAACTCCTTATTGCCAAATTCAGACTGAAATTGAAGAAAGTAGGGAAAACTACTAGACCATTCAGGTATGACCTAAATCAAATCCCTTATGATTATACAGTGGAAGTGAGAAATAGATTTAAGGGCCTAGATCTGATAGATAGAGTGCCTGATGAACTATGGAATGAGGTTCGTGACATTGTACAGGAGACAGGGATCAAGACCATGCCCTTGGAAAAGAAATGCAAAAAAGCAAAATGGCTGTCTGGGGAGGCCTTACAAATAGCTGTGAAAAGAAGAGAAGTGAAAAGCAAAGGAGAAAAGGAAAGATATAAACATCTAAATGCAGAGTTCCAAAGAATAGCAAGAAGAGATAAGAAAGCCTTCTTCAGTGATCAATGCAAAGAAATAGAGGAAAACAACAGAATGGGAAAGACTAGGGATCTCTTCAAGAAAATCAGAGATACCAAAGGAACATTTCATGCAAAGATGGGCACGATAAAGGACAGAGATGGTGTGGACCTAACAGAAGCAGAAGATATTAAGAAGAGGTGGCAAGAATACACAGAAGAACTGTACAAAAAAGAGCTTCAAGACCTAGACAATCATGATGATGTGATCACTGACCTAGAGCCAGACATCTTGGAATGTGAAGTCAAATGGGCCTTAGAAAGCATCACTACGAACAAAGCTAGTGGAGGTGATGGAATTCCAGTGGAACTATTCCAAGTCCTGAATGATAATGCTGTGAAAGTGCTACACTCAATATGCCAGCAAATATGGAAAACTCATCAGTGGCCACAGGACTGGAAAAGGTCAGTTTTCATCCCAATCCCAAAGAAAGGCAATGCCAAGGAGTGCTCAAACTACCGCACAATTGCACTCATCTCACACGCTAGTAAAGTAATGCTCAAAATTCTCCAAGCCAGGCTTCAGCAATATGTGAACCGTGAACTTCCTGATGTTCAAGCTGGTTTTAGAAAAGGCAGAGGAACCAGAGATCAAATTGCCAACATCCGCTGGATCATGGAAAAAGCAAGAGAGTTCCAGAAAAACATCTATTTCTGCTTTATTGACTATGCCAAAGCCTTTGACTGTGTGGATCACAATAAACTGTGGAAAATTCTGAAAGAGATGGGAATACCAGACCATCTGATCTGCCTCTTAAGAAATCTGTATGCAGGTCAGGAAGCAACAGTTAGAACCGGACATGGAACAACACACTGGTTCCAAATAGGACAAGGAGTACGTCAAGGCTGCATATTGTCACCATGTTTATTTAACTTATATGCAGAGTACATCATGAGAAATGCTGGACTGGAAGAAACACAAGTTGGAATCAAGATTGCTGGGAGAAATATCAATAACCTCAGATATGCAGATGACACCACTCTTATGGCAGAAAGTGAAGAGGGGCTAAAAAGCCTCTTGATGAAAGTGAAAGTGGAGAGTGAAAAGGTTGGCTTAAAGCTCAACATTCAGAAAACGAAGATCATGGCATCTGGTCCCATCACTGCATGGGAAATAGATGGGGAAACAGTGGAAACAGTGTCAGACTTTGTTTTTCTGGGCTCCAAAATCACTGCAGATGGTGACTGCAGTCATGAAATTAAAAGACGCTTACTCCTTGGAAGGAAAGTTATGACCAACCTAGATAGCATATTCAAAAGCAGAGACATTACTTTACCAACAAAGGTTCGCCTAGTCAAGGCTATGGTCTTTCCTGTGGTCATGTATGGATGTGAGAGCTGGACTGTGAAGAAGGCTGAACGCCGAAGAATTTATGCTTTTGAACTGTGGTGTTGGAGAAGACTCTTGAGAATCCCTTGGACTGCAAGAAGATCCAGCCAGTCCATTCTGAAGGAGATCAATCCTGGAATTTCTTTGGAAGAAATGATGCTAAAGCTGAAACTCCAGTATTTTGGCCACCTCATGCGAAGAGTTGACTCATTGGAGAAGACTCTGATGCTGGGAGGGATTGAGGGCAGGAGGAGAAGGGGACGACAGAGGATGAGATGGCTGGATGGCGTCACTGACTCGATGGATGCGAGTTTGAGTGACCTCCGGGAGCTGGTTATGGACAGGGAGGCCTGGCGTGCTGCGGTTCATGGGGTCGCAAAGAGTCGGACACGACTGAGCGACTGATCTGATCTGATAAATTAGATTGAGGAGAAAGTGATGGCACCCCACTCCAGTACTCTTGCCTGGAAAATTCCATGGACAGAGGAGCCTGATAGGCTGCAGTACATGGGGTCGCGAAGAGTCAGACAGGACTGAATGACTTCACTTTCACTTTTCACTTTCATGCATTGGAGAAGGAAATGGCAACCCACTCCAGTGTTCTTTCCTGGAGAATTCCGGGTATGGGGGAGCCTGGGGGAGCTGTTGGCTATAGGGTCACACAGAGTTGGACACGACTGAAGTGACATAGCAGCAGCAGAAATTAGATTCTACAAGTATATTCTCAGTCCTCATGCTCAATTGCAATTGATGATTCTGAATGATCTTAAGTTTCTGAAGGTGATTCTGAGCAGATAAAGTGAGCAGAATGTGTAAAGTGAGCAGAATGTGTAAGTTATTTGTTGAATTGCTGATGAAATCCACTAATTTAAGATTTTCTAAGTTATGAAGGAAGAATGTACCAGTACTTCTGAAGCATCTTTTCTGCTTACTGGTCATCAGATTTAGGGCAGAAACCATTGATTTAAATGTTAAAAATCATCACCCTCCCCATTCAACTGGAGTGACTTTTCAAATATGTTTGATGGAATCTTTTCTTCAAATACCACTCTATTTTGAAACTGAGTAATATTTAAAAACTTAGGTATTAAAGAATAAATTGTCTGAAAATAGTTAAGGCAGTTTAGATATTAAAGAATAAATTGTCTGAAAATAGCTAAGGCAATTATCAAAGCAGAAAAATAGTGGGGAGAGGCATGCTTGGTCAGTTAATAAAATATACTTTAAAGACATAGCAGTAAAAACAGTGTCTTGTTAGCATTGGATCAGAAAATATAAGGAGTGAATTAGAATATAGAACCCAGACAAATAAGACATGATAAAGATTCATCTGGTACATAATAGTTTTGCTTAATCAGTAGCTCCAGCACAATTGGCACTCTTTCAGAAAGAAAATAAATCTAGATTTTCTTCATATCAAAATTAAGCATTGGATGAATTATATATTGAAATTTAAATATTTAAAAATTATATGAATCTATGCATAACCTAGAAGTTTTCAAAGCTTATATAATAAAGACCTAAATCTCTACTGAACAATGCAAAAACAAAAAAAGACATATTTAACCACATAAGTGTTCAAAAATATTTATATGGCAAAATACACCACAAACAAAGTCCATAATAAATGATTGACTGAGGGAAGTAGTCATAATACATATGAGAAATCAACAACTTTTGAATAAAATGAACACTTACAAATTAATAAGAAAATCAAGAAAAAATATAAAAATGAACAAAGTTCATTATGAGTAGATGACAGAAGGATAACCCCAGAGAGCCAAGAAACATTCTGACAGTGGTCCAACCTCACTGGTAATAAGGAAAAGCTTAATTTTTTAAAAATGACATACTCCTATGCTTATAAAAATTGTAAGAGATGACATTCTTTGCCAGGTCATAGTATAAAGAGTAGATTCATCCTTTGCAAGTAGAAATGTTATTTATAACAATCTATAAACAGATCTGGAAAAAGTATTAAAATTGAGAAAATAAATACTCTTCAACTTCAGCTGGGAATTTATTCCACAGAAAAATAAACCACTAGGATATATGATAATTTAAAGTGGCTGTCCCTCAAAAGGAGAATGATTGAGTTAATTATTGTAAATTCACAACATTGATAAGAAAAATAAAAGATTTTCTCTGGGACAGTTAACTTGGGAGAGATTTCCAAGTTAGTGTAATACTAAATGACAAAAGCAGAAGACAGATAAGCATATGAAAAGTAGGCATAAGATTATAGTCACTGTTAGTAAAAAGAAACTATTATTATTTTGTGTTACTATTGTGAGTTACAAAGGGCATATACCAGGTTGTCAATACTGGCTAGTCAAGTGAGTGGGAAAGAGAGGAGAAAGGCGGAGGTGTAAAAGAAAAGGGAAGAAATCAATGGTAAGAATAATGTGTTTGCTATAATCTTGATTGTGGAAATGTTCAACATGCTGGTAGTAATTTCAGAGCAGTGAAATTTCAGGGGATTTATATCTCTTAGTTATAGCTAAAGACCTAAAACTACAAAAAGGATAAGTCATGAATCATCATAACTCAACATCCATATCCAAGCTACATAAAAGAAGATTTCTGTATCAGAGAAAGATAATTTTTTATCATATTAAAAAGGCTTTTCTCATCATTTTTCAATTGGAGGATAGGTTCTCCTCAGCTCCTCCAGTATGTGTTTGTGTATCAGTAACCAACAGAAAGCTGGACATGTGTTTCAGATTATAAAGGACAGTGGCTGTTGTTTAGTTACTCTGTCATGTCCATTTCTTTCTGTGACCCCATGGACTATAGTCTGCCAGGCTCCTCTGTCCCTGGGATTTCCCATTCTAGAACACTGGAGTGGTATGCCATTTCCTTCTCTAAGTGATCTTCCCAACCCAGAGATTTAACGCTATCTCCTGTGTTGGTAGATGGATTCTTTACCACTGAGCCACCTCAAAAGCCCATAAAAAACAAAGGGACTCATAAAATATGTGAAAGAATTTGTTGGAGTTCCTCTGGCAGGAAAAGCTGTGATGTGTTGGAAAAGGCCTTTACTCCAAGACTTCAGTAGAGAAAGGACACTGCCATATTTCAGGTTGGCAAAGATGCAGATTCCACTTGGACCAGACTGGGATCATCTTGAGTAGTTCCATGAGGAAGAGGTCCACTTGGATGATTCATTGATCCTCTAAGGAGGGAATATGAATGATATGGACTGATAAATGCTGGTATCAAAGCCATTTATAAGTAGCTGTCCAGAAGAGATATCCCCTGTGTCATGGAAGAGTTTCAGTGTCAGGATTTCCCATAAATCATCGAAAGTGCTCCATAAAAAAAATGGAAAACAAAGTCCTCTGTGAGAGAGTCAGCTTTGAACATCTGCCACATCCAGAAGGCACTCATGCCAAATTACAACCATGCTAGTCAAGGAAGAATTCTTCTTCCCCTTATTTCCCTCTTCTTTCTACCAATACCTGATCACTCTTCTCTACCCTCACCTCCTACAGTTATGTATAACAGCAATAGAGGAAAAAGGGACAAAAGAAAGATGTGGACAAAACCTACTTTCCTTCCTGCTGAAGGCTTCCCAGTATGAGCCAGGAAAGTGAAAATTCTGTGTTGAAGGAGATGCTGAAATTGTGTTCATACATTCCAGTAGAGACTTTTTAATTCTCTGAATGTTAAGATAATGTGTTAATTAATGAAAATGACTAGGCGAGTTACATATCTGCCTGAAATTTCACCCAGATGAAAGGAAAGTAATTCAGGCAAGGAGATTCCAAGAAAAATTAGCTAGAAGGAGTAACAGTACTTTCTGTTTGCATGCCACTGCATCTCTCTCCCTCAGTGAATTAACTACAGGTATCTTTAATTCATAGCTAGAGACTTTTAAAATTATCATGCATTTTTATATAATAAGATAGAAAATCTAAACCTGTTTTCCTTTGTAAAAATTAGAGAATTATATTCAGAATTTCAAAATACAAAACAAAATGGAAAAATACCGGAGTTGCTCTGATTGAAGACTTCATTCATGGCTTTTCTCCTTTAGCATCCATTCTCACTGGCAGTCCCTCATCCCACTACCACCCCCCCATCCGAACACAAAGGCTTCTCCACAGAATCCAAGGTAGCTATGTCCTACCATTTGAATATCCCTGATTTAGAGCATGTAGAATAGGTGCTTTCTAAGAAATAGGAACAAAAGAAAATATCTCTTGAGTGCCTACTATGTTAGCACATTCTTTTTCTTCTTTTGTTTATATTATATTGGAGTATAGTTGATTTGTAATTTTGTGTTAGTTTCAGGTGTAAGTATTAATAATTTTTTCATGGTGTAGTTGTGTAGTCACTTCGTCATGTCTGATTATTTTTGCTTCTCCATGGACTGCCAGGCTCCTTGGTCCATGAGATTTCCTAGGCAAGAATACAGAAGTGGGTTGCCATTTCCTTTTTCAGGGGATTTTCCAAACCCAGGACTCAAACCCATGTCCCCTGCATTGGCAGGCGAATTCTTTACCACTAAGCCACCAATAGTCATGTATATATATATAAACATACATCTATTCTTTTTCAGATTCTTTTCCCATATAAGTTATTACAGAGTACTGACTAGAGTTCCCTGTGCTATTCAGTAGGTCCTTATTGGTTGTCTGTTTTATATACAGTGGTGTGTATATGCTAATGCCTACATCTTAAATCTGCCCCCTCTGCCCTGCCACCTTGCCCTTTTGGTAGCCATAAGTTTATTTTAGTGATATGATATTTGTCTTTCCCTAACTTATTTCACTCAAGATGATAATCTTTAGATTCATTTGTGTAGCTGCAAATGGCCTTATTTCATTTTTATGGTTGACTAATATTCCATTGTATTTTGGTCATCTGATGTGAACAGCTGACTCATTGGAAAAGTCCCTGATTTGGGGTAAGATTGTGGGTAGAAGGAAAATAGAGTGTCAGAGAATGAGATGGCTATATGGCATCACCAATGGAATGAACATGAACTTGGGCAAACTTTGGGAGATGGTGAGGGGCAGGGAGGCCTGGCATACTGCAGTTCATAGGGTCACAAAAAGTTGGACATGACTGAGTGAACAACAACAAATGATATTGCATTGTATGTATATGTGTGTGTGTGTGTATATATATATATATACACACACATCTTTATCCATTCATCTGTTGATGGACACTGAAGTTGCTTGCATGACTTCAGATCAGATCAGTCGCTCAGTCGTGTCCGACTCTTTGCGACCCCATGAACCGCAGCACGCCAGGCCTCCCTGTCCATCACCAGCTCCCGGAGATCACCCAGACTCATACCCATCGAGTCAGTGATGCCATCCAGCCATCTCATCCTCTGTCGTCCCCTTCTCCTCCTGCCCTCAATCCCTCCCAGCATCAGAGTCTTCTCCAATGAGTCAGCTCTTCGCATGAGGTGGCCAAAATACTGGAGTTTCAGCTTTAGCATCATTCCTTCCAAAGAAATTCCAGGATTGATCTCCTTCAGAATGGACTGGTTGGATCTTCTTGCAGTCCAAGGGACTCTCAAGAGTCTTCTCCAACACCACAGTTCAAAAGCATCAATTCTTTGGCCCTCAGCCTTCTTCACAGTCCAGCTCTCACATCCATACATGACCACAGGAAAGACCATAGCCTTGACTAGGCGAACCTTTGTTGGTAAAGTAATGTCTCTGCTTTTGAATATGCTATCTAGGTTGGTCATAACTTTCCTTCCAAGGAGTAAGCGTCTTTTAATTTCATGACTGCAGTCACCATCTGCAGTGATTTTGGAGCCCAGAAAAACAAAGTCTGACACTGTTTCCACTGTTTCCCCATCTATTTCCCATGCAGTGATGGGACCAGATGCCATGATCTTCGTTTTCTGAATGTTGAGCTTTAAGCCAACCTTTTCACTCTCCACTTTCACTTTCATCAAGAGGCTTTTTAGCCCCTCTTCACTTTCTGCCATAAGAGTGGTGTCATCTGCATATCTGAGGTTATTGATATTTCTCCCAGCAATCTTGATTCCAACTTGTGTTTCTTCCAGTCCAGCATTTCTCATGATGTACTCTGCATATAAGTTAAATAAACATGGTGACAATATGCAGCCTTGACGTACTCCTTTTCCTAAATTTGGAACCAGTGTGTTGTTCCATGTCCGGTTCTAACTGTTGCTTCCTGACCTGCATACAGATTTCTTAAGAGGCAGATCAGATGGTCTGGTATTCCCATCTCTTTCAGAATTTTCCAGTTTCTTGTGATCTACACAGTCAAAGGCTTTGGCATAGTCAATAAAGCAGAAATAGATGTTTTTCTGGAACTCTCTTGCTTTTTCCATGATCCAGCGGATGTTGGCAATTTGATCTCTGGTTCCTCTGCCTTTTCTAAAACCAGCTTGAACATCAGGAAGTTCACGGTTCACATATTGCTGAAGCCTGGCTTGGAGAATTTTGAGCATTACTTTACTAGCGTGTGAGATGAGTGCAATTGTTCGGTAGTTTGAGCACTCTTTGGCATTGCCTTTCTTTGGGATTGGGATGAAAACTGACCTTTTCCAGTCCTGTGGCCACTACTGAGTTTTCCAAATTTGCTCGCATATAGAGTGCAGCACTTTCACAGCATCATCTTTCAGGACCTGGAATAGCTCCACTGGAATTCCATCACCTCCACTAGCTTTGTTTGTAGTGATGCTTTCTAAGGCCCATTTGACTTCACATTCCAAGATGTCTGGCTCTAGGTCAGTGATCACATCATCATGATTATCTGGGTCTTGAATCTCTTTTTTGTACAGTTCATCTGTGTATTCCTGCCACCTCTTCTTAATATCTTCTGCTTCTGTTAGGTCCACACCATCTCTGTCCTTTATCGTGCTCATCTTTGCATGAACTGTTCCTTTGGTATCTCTGATTTTCTTGAAGAGATCCCTAGTCTTTCCCATTCTGTTGTTTTCCTCTATTTCCTTGCATTGATCACTGAAGAAGGCTTTCTTATCTCTTAGGTATTGTTAACAGTGTTTCAGTGAATACTGAAATTCATGTATTTTTTGAAGTATGGTTTTCTCTGGATATATGCCCAGTAGTGGGATTGTTGGATCATATGGTAGTTCTATTTTTAGTTTTTTTAAAAGAAACCTCCACCAATTTACATTCACACCTACAGTGTAGAAGGTTTTCCTATACTGTTTACTGTTTGTGGACTTTCTGATGATGGCCATTCTTACTGGTGTGAGGTGACACTTCATAGTAGTTTTGATATGCATTTCTCTAATAATTAGTGATGTTAAAATATATTTTCATGTGCTTTTTGACCATCTATATGTTTTTTTTTTGGAGAAATGCTTATTTAGATCTTCTGTCCATTTTTGGATCGGGTTTTTGTTTTTTTGATATTGAACTGCATGAACTGTTTGTATATTTTGGAGATAAATGCCTTGTCAGTAACATCATTTGAAAATACTTTCTCCCATTCTGTGAGCTGTCTTTTTGTTTTGTTTATGCTTTCCTTTGCTGTACAAAAGCTTTAAGTTTAATTAGTTCCCATTTATTTATTGTTGTTTTTATTTTCATTACTTTAGGAAGTGGATCCAAAAAGACATGGCTATGATTTATGTCCAAGAATGTTCTGCCTATGTTTTTCTCTAAGCTTTTTAAAGTAACTGGTCTTACATTTAGGCCTTTAATCCATTTTGAGTTTATTTCTGTGTATGATGTCAGAGGCTTTTGAAGTTTCAGCTGTTGTGATACCGTGCAGCTTTTAGGGCTAAAATGGAGTTTCCAGAGTTCATAAGAAAATTGATTGCCAGATACCCACTGCCTTCTGGCCAAGAGGCAGAACATAAAGATTCTTGAAAGAGGACAGAATCATGTATTGAGATCTTCCTCTGCACTAACATCTATTTATTCCTCCTAATAATTTACCCAATACAAAGATTCACCCTTTAAATGATCTGAGAAGGAAGTGAAATGCTCTGATGAGTTCATGAGGGAAATGAAGAGAATTTGGTTCATTGACTTGTTTTATATCTAGGAATTATTCCTTATATAAGGGTATAATTTGGAGAAGGAAATGGCAACCCACTCCAGTGTTATTGCCTGGAGAATCCCCGGGACGGGGGAGCCTGGTGGGCTGCTGTCTATGGGGTCGCACAGAGTCGGACATGACTGAAGTGACTTAGCAGCAGCAAGCATATAATTATATTCTCTTTCCTAAAGCTGTTAAAGGAATGGGTAAAGAGAAAACAACCCAGTTTAGAACCGTGCAAATGAACTCTCAAACAAGAAGTTTGGTTTGAGTCACTTGTTCACTCAGTTAATCTGTCCATCAACAAAAATTTAGAGTCTATATTACATTTCAGGTATTAGTTGAAGACTAGAAAATATGGTGAAAAACAAAATCAATGAAGGCTGTGCCCCCCCCACCCCGATCTTACAATGTAGTAGAATTGAGAACAATAAACAGATAAGATTTTATTTTTATAATTAAAAAAAATACATTTTAAAAATAAATGTAAAGCAGAGGAAACCGAGCATGATGGACAGGCGATATTTTTATGTAGTGTCATCTGAAATGACAGTCAAAACCCAATCTTACAGCTCTATGGGGAAAAACAGAGGAAAGAGTAGGGACGATACCCTTAGGCATACTTGGTATTCTACAGGAATAACAAGAAAGCCTGACAATAGAGACATGGATGAATTAGTTTGAGAGTGCTAGGAAATACAGTCAGATAGATAGTTTAGGTGGATCTTGTATTGTGATGCTACAACGTTGTGGTCCATTTTAAAACTCTAAAGTCTTATATAACATCTTCCAGGATAGGAGAGTCATTTCCCATGTTATCTTTACCCAAGATTGTCCTTCACTTATTCTCTCTTGATTATGGAACGTTGATAATAAATATTTATAAGAATAGACTCTGGAAAGATGAGGATTTGAGAGGGCAAAAATACCTTTGTCCCAGTAGGATAATAGGAGAGAACTCTTGCAACACAAAAGGAAAATAATTTGGAAAAGAAGGATAGAATGGCAATTTACAACTAAATTAGTTCCTTTCTATTCCTTTGTGAACTGCAGAATTAACAAAGTTCATTGACAGGGAATCACAATTTGGTTAAAACCAAGCCAGTAAAGTAGCATGATTTTATATGGCCAACTCACTGAAAGGCAACAATTAAAGGAATTGTCTTCCAAATGCCTGAGAGACTGGTTGGTAATGGCTGAACACAAATGATTGTTCAATAGGAAAAACTGTGTCTCTGGGATAAAAATCTTTCAGATTCTCTGTAGTTCTGTTTGTAAGAAGTGGAAGGGCCTGAAGCAGAGCTTTCCATTTCATACCAGGAGAGCCCAGAAAAATGGACATGTGTGGCAAACAGCATATCCCTCCAATACTCGAATGTGAATGTGATAGGTGAGTCCAACTAATCAAAATCATTCTGGGATTCTCAGTTTATGGCCACATATTAACTGTGCACTTAATGCTTTACACATTAAGCAATAATTTGTTATATAGCAATAATTTGTAATAGCTAGACCTTGAAATTTTTCTATCATGTGATGTGGGGGAAGGGGTTAACTGTCTTACTCTTATGTTACTGCACTCTTCTTTGGGAGATATTGTACATGGCTTTCTTTTATAAACTATATAAATTTTAGCTTCTATAAGAGTCAAGATGGGGCTGTTTTTACCCTGTTATTTGTCATTTTAGCCATTTATTTCTCTCTTGCAAAAGGACTATTTCTTCTGTTTTATTGATTAAATATCACACACACACATATATATACACATACACACACATATATGGACATCATAATCACCCAAAAGAAGCCCATAGTTTACATAATGGTTCACTCTTAATGTTGTACATTCTCTGGGTTTGCATAAATGTATAATGACATGTATTTATCATTATGGCGTCACGCAGAGTGTTGTCACTGCCCTAAAAGTTTTCTTTTCTTTGCCTATTCATCTCTCCCTCAGCTCCACTTCCAGCTCCTGATCTTTTTATTGTCTCCATAGTTTTGCCTTTTCTAGACTATCATAAAGTTGAAGTCATACCATATCTTGCCTTTTCAGATTGGTTTCTTTCACTTTCAGTTCAGTTCAGTTCAGTTCAGTCACTCAGTCCTGTCTGACTCTTTGCGACCCCATGGACTGCAGCACTCCAGGTTTCCCTATCCATCACCAGTTCCCAGAGTTTACTCAAACTCTTGTCATTGAGTCGGTAATGCCATCCAATCATCTCTGTCATCCCCTTCTCCTCCTGCCTTCAATCTTTGCGAGCATCAGGGTCTTTTCAAATGAGTCAACTCTTCACATCCAGTGGCCAAAGTACTGGAGTTTCAGCTTCAGCATCAGTCCTTCCAATGACTATTCAGGACAATTTCCTTCAGAATGGACTGGTTGAATATCCTTGCAGTCCAAGGGACTCTCACTTCAACACCACAGTTCAAAAGTATCAGTTCTTTGGTGCTCAGCTTTCTTTATAGTCCAGCTCTCACATCCATACATGACTACTGGAAAAACCAGTAGTTTTGACTAGATGGACATTTGTCAACAAAGTAATGTCTCTGCATTTTAGTAGGCTGTCTCAGTTGGTGATAGCTTTTCTTCCAAGGAGCAAGCGTTTTTTAATTTCATGGCTGCAGTCACCATCTGCAGTGATTTTGGAGGTGAAAAAAATAGTCTGTCACTGTTTCCCCATCTCTTTGCCATGAAGTGATGGGACCAGATGCCATAATATTAGTTTTCTGAATATTGAGTTTTAAGCAGACTTTTTCACTCTCATGTTTCACTTTTATTAAGAGGCTCTTTAGTTCTTCACTTTCTGCCATAAGGGTACTGTCATCTGCATATCTGAGATTATTGATATTTCTCCTGGCAATCTTGATTCCAGCTTGTGCTTCCTCCAGCCCAGCATTCCTCATGATGTACTCTACATATAAGTTAAATAAACAGGGTGACAATATACAGCCTTGACGTACTCCTTTCCTGATTTGGAGCCAGTCTGTTGTTCCATGTCCAGTTCTAAGTGTTGCGTCTTAACTTGCATACAGATTTCTCAAGAGGCAGGTTAGGTGGTCTGGTACTCCCATCTCTTGAAGAATTTTCCAGTTTATTGTGATCCACACTGTCAAAGGCTTTGATATAGTCAATAAAGCAGAAGTAGAGTTATGAAGATGCATTTGAGATTCCTCCATGTCTTTTCTTTTTTTTAATTTTTAAAATTTTATTTAACTTTACAATATTGTATTGGTTTTGCCATGTATCAAAATGAATCTGCCACGGGTATACATGTGTTCCCTATCCTGAACCCTCCTCCCTCCTCCTTTCCCATACCATCCCTCTGGGTCGTCCCAGTGCACCAGCCCCACGCATCCAGTACCAGGCATCGAACCTGGACTGGTGACTCGTTTCATATATGATATTATACTTATTTTAATGCCATTCTCCCAAATCATCCCACCCTCTCCTTCTCCCAAAGTCCAAAGGACTGTTCTATACATCAGTGTCTCTTTTGCTGTCTCGTATACAGGGTTATTGTTACCATCTTTCTAAATTCCATATATATGTGTTACTATGGTCCCATCACTACATGGGAAATAGATGGAGAAACAGTGGCAACTGTTATTTTTCTGGGCTCCAAAATCATTGCAGATGGTGACTGCAGCACGCTTACTCCTTGGAAGGAAAGTTATGACCAACCTAGATAGCATACTCAAAAGCAGAGACATTACTTTGACAACAAAGGTTCGCCTAGTCAAGGCTAGGCTATGGTCTTTCCTGTGGTCATGTATGGATGTGAGAGCTGGACTGTGAAGAAGGCTGAGCACCGAAGAATTGATGCTTTTGAACTGTGGTGTTGGAGAAGACTCTTGCAAGTCCCTTGGACTGCAAGGAGATCCAACTGGTCCATTCTGAAGAAGATCAGCCCTGGGATTTCTTTGGAAGGAATGATGTTAAAGTTGAAACTCCAGTATTTTGGCCACCTCATGCGAAGAGTTGACTCGTTGGAAAAGACTCTGATGCTGGGAGGGATTGGGGGCAGGAGGAGAAGGGGACGACCGAGAATGAGATGGCTGGATGGCATCACTGACTCGATGGATGTGAGTCTGAGTGATCTCCGGGAGTTGATGATGGACAGGGAAGCCTGGCATGCTGCGGTTCATGGGGTCGCAAAGAGTTGGATACGACTGAGCGACTGATCTGATCTGATCTGATCTGATACTGTATTGACATTTTTCTTTCTGGCTTACTTCACTCTGTATAATAGGCTCCAGTTTCATCCACCTCATTAGAACTGATTCCAATGTATTCTTTTTAATGGCTTAGTAATATTCCATTGTGTATATGTACCACAGCTTTCTTATCCATTCACCTGTGGATGGACTTCTAGGTTGCTTCCAAGTCCTGGCTATTATAAACAGTTCTGCGATGAACATTGGGGTACACATGTCTCTTTCAATTCTGGTTTTTTCAGTGTGTATGCTCAGCAGTGGGATTGCTGGATCATAAGGCAGTTCTATTCCCAGTTTTTTGAGGAATCTCCATACTGTTCTCCATAGTGGCTGCACTAGTTTGCATTCCCACCAACAGTGTAAGAGGGTTCCCTTTTCTCCATACCCTCTCCAGCATGTACTGCTTGTAGACTTTTGGATCACAGCCATTCTGACTGGCATGAAATGGTACCTCATAGTGGTTTTGATTTGCATTTCTCTGATAATGAGTGATGTTGAGCATCTTTTCATGTGTTTGTTAGCCATCTGTATGTCTTCTTTGGAGAAATGTCTGTTCAGGTCTTTGGCCCATTTTTTATTGGGTCATTTAATTTTCTGGAATTGAGCTGTAGAAGTTGCTTGTATATTTTTGAGATTAGTTGTTTGTCTGTTGCTTCATTTGCTATTATTTTCTCCCATTCTGAAGTCTGTCTTTTCACCTTGCTTATAGTTTCCTTTGTTGTTCAGAAGCTTTTAAGTTTAATTAGGTCCCTTTTGATTATTTTTGATTTTATTTCCAATATTCTGGGAGGTGGGTCATAGAGGATCCTGCTGTGATGTATGTCAGAGAGTGTTTTGCCTATGTTTTCCTCTAGGAGTTTTATAGTTTCTGGTCTTACATTTAGATTTTAATCCATTTTGAGTTTATTTTTGTGTATGGTGTTAGAAAGTGCTCTGGTTTCATTCTTTTACAAGTGTTTGACCAGTTTTCCCAGCACCAATTGTTAAAGAGATTGTGTTTAATCCATTGTATATTCTTGCCTCCTTTGTCAAAGATAAGGTGTCCATATGTGCGTGGATTTATCTCTGGGCTTTCTATTTTGTTCCATTGATCTATATTTCTGTCTTTGTGCCAGTACCATACTGTCTTGATGACTGTGGCTTTGTAGTAGAGCCTGAAGTCAGGCAGGTTGCTTCCTCCAGTTCCATACTTCATTCTCAAGATAGCTTTGGCTATTCGAGGTTTTTTGTATTTCCATACAAACTGATAAATTATTTGTTCTAGCTCTGTGAAGAATACTGTTGGTAGCTTGATGGGGATTGCATTGAATCTGTAAATTGCTTTGGGTAGTATACTCATTTTCACAATATTGATTCTGCCAATCCATGAACATGGTATATTTCTCCATCTGTTAGTGTCCTCTTTGATTTCTTTCACCAGTGTTTTATAGTTTTCTATATATAGGTCTTTAGTTTCTTTAGGAAGATATATTCCTAAGTATTTTATTCTTTTCATAGCAATGGTGAATGGAATTATTTCCTTAATTTCTCTTTGTATTTTCTTATTATTAGTGTACAGGAATGCAAAGGATTTCTGTGTGTTGACTTTATATCCTGCAACTTTACTATATTCATTGATTAGTTCTAGTAATTTTCTGGTGGAGTCTTTAGGGTTTTCCATGTAGAGGATCATGTCATCTGCAAACAGTGAGAGTTTTACTTCTTATTTTCCAATTTGGATTGCTTTTATTTCTATTTCTGCTCTGATTGCTGTGGCCAAAACTTCCAAAACTATGTTGAATAGTAATGGTAAAAGTGGGCACCCTTATCTTGTTCCTGACTTTAGAGGAAATGCTTTCAATTTTTCACCATTGAGGAAAATGTTTGCTGTGGGTTTGTCATATATAGCTTTTATTATATTGAGGTATGTTCCTTCTATTCCTGCTTTGTGGAGAATTTTTATCATAAATGGATAATGAATCATGTCAAAGGCTTTCTCTGCATCTACTGAGATAATCATATGGTTTTTATTTTTCAATTTGTTAATGTGGTGTATTACATTGATTGATTTGTGGATATTGAAGAATCCTTGCATTCCTAGGATAAAGCACACTTGGTCATGGTGTATGATCTTTTTAATGTGTTGTTGGATTCTGATTGCTAGAATTTTGTTAAGGATTTTTGCGTCTATGTTCATCAGTGATGTTGGCCTGTAGTTTTCTTTTTTGGTGGAATCTTTGTCAGGGTTTGGTATTAGGTGATGGTGGCCTCATAGAATGTGTTTGGAAGTTTACCTTCCTCTGCAATTTTCTGGAACAGTTTGAGTAGGATAGGTGTTAGCTCTTCTCTAAATTTTTGGTAGAATTCGGCTGTGAAGCCATCTGGACCTGGGCTTTTATTTGCTGGAAGATTTCTGATTACAGTTTTAATTTCCTTGCTTGTGATGGGTCTGTTAAGATTTTCTATTTCTTCCTGAACCAGTTTGGGAAAGTTGTACTTTTCTAAGAATTTGTCTATTTCTTCCAAGTTGTCCATTTTATTGGCGTATAATTGCTGATAGTAGTCTCTTATGATCCTTTGTATTTCTGTGTTGTCTGTTGTGATCTCTCCATTTTCATTTCTAATTCTATTGATTTGATTTTTCTCCCTTTGTTTCTTGATGAGTCTGGCTAATGGTTTGTCGATTTTATTTATCCTCTCAAAGAACCAGCTTTTGGCTTTCTTGATTTTTGCTATGGTCTCTTTTGTTTCTTTTGCATTTATTTCTGCCTTAATTTTTAAGATTTCTTTCCTTCTACTAACCCTGGGGTTCTTCATTTCTTCCTTTTCTAGTTGCTTTAGGTGTAGAGTTAGGTTATTTATTTGACTTTTTTCTTGTTTCTTTAGGTATACCTGTATTGCTATGAACTTTCCCCTTAGGACTGCTATTACAGTGTCCCACAGGTTTTGGGTCGTTGTGTTTTCATTTTCATTGTTTCTATGCGGATTTTGATTTCTTTTTTGATTTCTTCTGTGATTTGTTGGTTATTCAGCAGCATGTTGTTCAGCCTCAATATGTTGGAATTTTTAATAGTTTTTCTCCTGTTATTGAGATCTAATCTTACTTCATTATGGTCAGAAAAGATGCTTGAAATGATTTCAGTTTTTCTGAATTTACCAAGGCTAGATTTATGGTCCAGGATGTGATCTATCCTGGAGAAGGTTCCATGTGCGCTCGAGAAAAAGGTGAACTTCATTGTTTTGGGATGAAATGTCCTATAGATATCAATTAGGTCTAAGGTTGTGTTTCCTTGTTAATTTTCTGTTTAGTTGATCTATCCAGAGGTGTGAGTGGGGTATTAAGTCTCCCACTATTATTGTGTTATTGTTAATTTCTCCTTTCATACTTGTTAGTATTTGTCTTACCACCTGATCTGCCTCTTGAGAAATTTGTATGCAGGTCAGGAAGCAACAGTTAGAACTGGACATGGAACAACAGACTGGTTCCAAATAGGAAAAGGAGTACGTCAAGGCTGTATATTGTCACCCTGTTTATTTAACTCATATGCAGAGTACATCATGAGAAACACTGGACTGGAAGAAACACAAGTTGGAATCAAGATTGCTGGGAGAAATATCAATTACCTCAGATATGCAGATGACACCACCCTTATGGCAGAAAGTGAAGAGGAACTCAAAAGCCTCTTGATGAAAGTGAAAGTGGAGAGTGAAAAGGTTGGCTTAAAACTCAACATTCAGAAAACGAAAGATCATGGCATCTGGTCCCATCACTACATGGGAAATAGATGGGGAAACAGTGGAAACAGTGTCAGAATTTATTTTTCTGGGCTCCAAAATCACTGCAGATGGTGACCGCAGCCATGAAATTAAAAGACGCTTACTCCTTGGAAGGAAGGTTATGACCAACCTAGATAGCATTTTCAAAAACAGAGACATTACTTTGACAACAAAGGTTCGCCTAGTCAAGGCTATGGTCTTTCCTGTGGTCATGTATGGATGTGAGAGCTGGACTGTGAAGAAGGCTGAGCGCCGAAGAATTGATGCTTTTGAATTGTGGTGTTGGAGAAGACTCTTGAGAGTCCCTTGGACTGCAAGGAGATCCAACCAGTCCATTCTGAAGGAGATCAGCCCTGGGATTTCTTTGGAAGGAATGATGCTAAAGCTAAAACTCCAGTATTTTGGCCACCTCATGCAGAGTTGACTCATTGGAGAAGACTCTGATGCTGGGAGGGATTGGGGTCAGGAGGAAAAGGGGACGACAGAGGATGAGATGGCTGGGTGGCATCACTGACTCAATGGATGTGAGTCTGAGTGACCTCCGGGAGTTGGTGATGGACAGGGAGGCCTGGCGTGCTGCGATTCATGGGGTTGCAAAGAGTCGGACACGACTGAGCGACTGATCTGATCTGATCTGATCTGATTGTGGTGGCCCTATGTTGGGTGCGTATATATTTATAATTGTTACATCTTCTTCTTGGATTGATCCTTTTGTATATTATGTAGTGACCTTCTTTGTCTATTTTCACAGCCTTTGTTTTAAAGTCTATTTTGTCTGATATGAGTATTGCTACTCCTGCTTTCTTTTGGTCCCTATTGGCATGGAAAATCTTTTTCCAGCCCTTCACTTTCAGTCTGTATG
This sequence comes from Tragelaphus eurycerus, assembly GCA_935064755.1. Classification (NCBI taxonomy): domain Eukaryota; kingdom Metazoa; phylum Chordata; class Mammalia; order Artiodactyla; family Bovidae; genus Tragelaphus; species Tragelaphus eurycerus. Next base: position 702,837 of record CAKXYN010000228.1, on the reverse strand, counting down.
TGTCCCCTGTTTTGAGGTGGGTCTCTTGTAGATAACATATGTAGGTGTCTTGTTTTTGTATCCATTCGGCCAGTCTCTGTCTTTTAGTTGGGGCATTCAACCCATTTACGTTTAAGTTAATTATTGATAAGTATAATCCCATTGCCATTTACTTTATTGTTTTGGGTTTGAGTTTATATACCCTTTTTGTGTTTCCTGTCTATAGAATGTCTTTTCGTATTTGTTGAAGAGCTGGTTTGTTGGTGCTGAATTCTCTCTGCTTTTGCTTGTCTGTAAAGCTTTTGATTTCTTCTTCATATTTGAATGAGATCCTTGCTGGGATCTCATTGTACCCTTGCTGGGTACAATAATCTGGGCTGTAGGTTATTTTCTTTCATCACTTTAAGTATGTCTTGCCATTCCCTCCTGGCTTGGAGAGTTTCTATGGAAAGATCAGCTGTTAACCTTATGGGAATTCCCTTGTGTGTTATTTGTTGTTTTTCCCTTGCTGCTTTTAATATTTGTTCTTTGTGTTTGATCTTTGTTAATTTGATTAATATGTGTCTTGGAGTGTTTTGCCTTGGGTTTATCCTGTTTGGGACTCTCTGGGTTTCTTGGACTTGAGTGATTATTTCCTTCCCTGTTTTAGGGAAGTTTTCAACTATTATCTCCTCTAGTATTTTCACATGGTCTTTCTTTTTGTCTCTTCTTCTGGGACTCCTATGATTTTAATGTTTTGGTGTTTAATATTGTCCTGGAGGTCTCTGAGATTGTCCTTATTTCTTTTAATTCATTTTTCTTTTTTCTCCTCTGATTCATTTATTTCTACCATTCTATCTTCTAATTCACTAATCCTATCTTCTGCCTCTGTTATTCTACTATTTGTTGCCTCCAGAGTGTTTTAGATCTCATTTATTGCATTATTCATTATATATTGAGTCTTTTTTATTTCTTCTAGGTCTTTGTTAAACCTTTCTTGCATCTTCTCAATCCTTGTCTCCAGGCTATTTATCTGTGATTCCATTTTGTTTTCAAGATTTTTATTAATTTCACTATCATTATTCGGAATTCTTTATCAGGTAGATTCGTTATTTCTTCCTCTTTTGTTTGGTTTGGTGGGCATTTATCCTGTTCCTTTACCTGCTGGGTATTCCTCTGTCTCTTCATCTTGTTTTATATTTGGGGTGTCCTTACTGTATTCTGGCAATTTGTGAAGTTCTCTTTATTGTGGCATTTCCTCACTGTGTGTGGGTTTGTACAGGTGGCTTGTCAAGGTTTCTTGGTTAGGGAAGCTTGTGTCTGTGTTCTGGTGGATGGAGCTGGATTTCTTCTCTCTGGAGTGCAATGAAGTGTCCAGTAATGAGTTATGAGATGTATATGGTTTTGGGGTGACTTTGGGTAACCTGCATATTGGAGCTCAGGGCTGTGTTCCTGTGTTGCTGGAGAATTTGCTTGGTATGACTTGCCATGGAACTTGTTGTCCCTTGTGTGGTGCTTTGCTTCAGTGTAGGTATGGAGGCATTTGACGAACTCCTGTCAATTAATGTTCCTTGGAGTGAGGGTTTGGACTTAAGCCTCCCGCTTCCAGTTATCAGTCTTATTTTTACAGTAGTCTCAAAACTTCTCCTTCTATACAGCACCATTGATAAAACATCTAGGTTAAAGATTTAAAGTTTCTCCACCGTGAGGGTCACCCAGAGAGGTTCACAGCATTACATGGAGAAGAGAAGAGGGAGGAGGGAGTTAGAGGTGACCTGAATGAGATGTGGTGGAATCAATAGAGGAAAGAGTGGGCTAACCAGTAATCACTTCCTTATGTGTGCTCCACAACTGGACCACTCAGAGATGTTCACGGAGTTATACAGAGAAGAGAAGAGGGAGGAAGGAGACAGAGGTGATCAGGAGGATAAAAGGAGGGAATGAAAAGGAGAGAGACAGATCCAGTCAGTAATCAGTTCCCTAAGTGTTTCCCATCGTTTGGAACACACAGAAATTCAGAGTTGGGTAGAGTAGAGTGGGGTTAGGGAGGAGATGCAGGCGACCTGGTGGAGAAAAAGGAGAGTCTGGAGACGGAGAGCGCAGTCAAGCCAGTAATCTTGCTCCCTAGTAAAAAATGAGTACTGAAGATTGGGTTCTTAAAGGTACAAAATTGGTAACAAATACCTAAAAGCAAAAATTAAAAATCTAGAGTAGAGTTTGGAGTTTCAAAAATACAATATTAAAGAAAAGAAGATGGAAAAGAAAGAGAGAAAAAGAAAAAGAAAAAAAAAAAAAAAGAGTCCCAAAAGTTATAAAGAAAATATAGGTACAAAATTAGTAACAAATACCAAAAAGCAAAACTTAAAAAACTAGAGTAGAGTTAGGAATTTCAAAAATACAACATTAAAGAAAAGAAGAAGAAAAAGAAAGATAGAAAAAAATAAAAGAAAACAAAAACAAAGTCACAAAAATTATAAAGAAGATAGAGATACAAATTGACAACAAATACCAGAAAGCATAAATTAAAGATCTGGAGTAGAGTTTGGAATTTCAGGAATAAAATGTTAAAGAAAAGATGAAGAGATAGATAGAGAAAGGAAAAAAAAACAGTCACATAAGTTATAAAAATAATAGGTACAAAATTGATAACAAATACCAAAAAGCTAAAATTAAAAATCTAGAGCACAGTTTGGAATTTCAAAAATACAATGTTAAAGAAAAAAAAATGATCACAAAAGTTATAAAAAATATATATATGAAGTGTTTCTTTTTTAAAGGGTCTTTTATTTATTTTTTCTGCAAAGTAACAGAAGGTTATAAAAGTGAAAATTAAAGGAGTAATAGAGGATTTACAAAAAAAAATTAATTAAAAAAAAGAAAGAATGATCATAAAAATACACATAGGACTTTCTCTGATATTGTTGTGGGTATTGTGAGTTCAGTTCATTTTTGGCTAGTTCCTTGTTCTGGCTTATATTTCTCAAGATCTGTAGGCCCCTTCCTATGAAGTTGGTACTAACCACGGGGTGTTAGTTTATTGCTTGTCGCTTTCAGGGAGGTTCCCTCTGTTACAGCTTCTTCTGTTTGCTGGTCTCTTCAGTGTCTGATTTCTGCCCTGATAAAAAGGGTGCGGTGGTGGATACCTTTTTTTTTTTTTTTTCTTAAGGCTCCCTTGTTCAGTCTCAATGTGGGGAGGGAGAGACACTGCAAATAAATAACACTGGCGTATGCTCGCAGTGCCTCAGCCACACTGGGCCTGTCCCCACTCACAGCGCATGTAGCCTCCCTGCCCACACTGCTCTGGCTCTAGGAAGTTCTGCCAGGAACCATCCACGGCCGGCCCTGGGCTGCTTGCCCCTCCCAAGTCTAAGCCGCTCAAGTTCAGGCACTCGGGTGGTCCTCAGAGGCCCAGACTCGGTTGGGCCTGCGTTTTGTGTCCTTCGCAGGTCCAAGCAGCACAGGTGATGAGGTGTTTAGTGAGCATAGCTTCTGCGACTTACCGCGTCCCCACTGCTCCGTTTTCTGGGTGTACAACTGGCGCACCTTCTCAGGCGGATGTTGACCGTCCAGAGCCCCAAGAAGTCTTAGTTAGCAAACATGCCTGCTTACAGTTTTGTAGATAATGTCTCTCTGGGGCTGCGATTGCCCCCCTCCGGCTCTGGCTGCCTGTCACCGGAGGGGGACGGTCTGCAGCCGGCTATCTCTGTACAGTCCTTTGTTCCGTGCGTGGGCCTGGCGGTGTCTTAGGTTAGGGCTGGCTTTTCGTGTGGTAGGTATCCCACAGTCTGATTTGCTAGTCTAAATTATTTCACTCAGGTAGCGCTCCGGATATTCAGGCCAGATCCTTACTCTAAGCAATGCAGCCCGCGCCACGCCTCCCTGCCCAGCCCCGGCTTGCTAATGGTGGATGCAGGCATCTGCGCTGCTTCTCTGCTGGGGGGATTACTGCAGGGCTCCTAATCTGTGGGTTTTAATTGTTTATTTATTTCTCCTCCCTGTTATGTTGCCCTCTGTGCTTCCCAGGCTCGGCACAGACTCGGCAGTGAGAATGTTTCCTGGTGTTTGGAAACTCTCTCTTTTTAAGACTCCCTTCCCCGGACAGAGGTCCGTCCCTCCCTCTTTTGTCTCTTTTTTTGTCTTTTATATTTTTTCCTACCTCCTTTAGAAGGCAATGGGTTGCTTTTCTGTGTGCTTGATGTCCTCTGCCGGCATTCAGAAGTTGTTTTGTGGAATTTACTTGGCGTTTAAATGTTCTTTTGATGAATTTGTGAAAGAGAAAGTGTTCTCCCCATCCTATCCCTCCACCATCTTAGCTCTTCTGGCCTCCTCCATGTCTTTTCATGACTTGCTGTTTTATTTCTTTTTAGCATTAAATAACATCCCATTATCTGGATATGCCACCATTTATTCATTCACCCACTGAAGGACATCTTGTTTGCTTCCACGTTTTGGCAATGATAAACAAAGCTGCTGCAAATATCCATGTGTGGGTTTTTGTGTGGACATAAATTTTTACCTCCACTGGGTGAATATCAAGTAGTGTAATTGGTACATTATACGGTAAAGACCCTGATGCTGGGAAAGATTGAAAACAGGAGGAGAAGGGGATTACATAGGATGAAATGGTTGGATGGCATCACCAACTCAATGGACATGAGTTTGAGTATAGTCTGGAAGTTGCTGATGGACAGGGAGGCCTGGCGTCCTGGAGTCTCTGGGGTCATAAAGAGTCAGACATGACTGAGTTACTGAACTGAACTGAACTGAATAGTAAGGGTACAGTTAATTTTGTAAGAAATTGCTAAACTGTATTCCAAAATGTTCCAAATTTTTCATTCTCACTTCAGTGAATAGGAGTTCCTCCTGCTCCACATCCTTGCCAGTATCTGGTGATGTCAGTGCTCCAGAGTTTGGCCATTGCAGTAGATGCAAAGCTCAATATTAAACAAAATAATTAGCCTATGAAATCCCAAAGGAAAGCAACTCTTAGTCAAAAGTTTTTTTTGTTTTTATAAATATGAGGGATTTTTTTCTTTAATTTCTTTGTATCATGGGTGTTTTCTTATATAAAATATAGGCGTAGGAGTAATATTCATTGTAACAACAAATATTTTATGAAAGTATTTGAGTGAAAGTATAAATATTTAAATGAAAGAAGATGTAAAAATAAATGGGTTTCAAACATTTATACTGTCTTTATATGAGGATCTTGATGCGATCAACACTTTTAGATCAATATTTCATTGTTTGTTTGGGACTTGAGAGATTTGATTCCTACACTTAATTAGTCACTGGCCAATCATATAACTCTTTGATCTGGTTTAGGCTTTCTGGGCCTCAGTTTTCTAATCTTTGGAGTATGAGAGGAATAATCTTATGATTTCTTAGGACCACTTCATTTGCCAATATTCCATAATTCCTGGCCAATATAGTAAATACGGTCAGTTTCTCTTTATCTACTAAATTCAGTGTGGGTATTAATTGTTAAAACAGTTGACTAGCTTACTGTTTTCCACATTGGACCATTTGTTACATCTGTCTGAGGGATAGAAGATTTATATTTGTGTATTTGGGGGGCAATATTAAAATGCCTAAGCATTCCCTAAACATCTAAGCAAGATTCATAGTAGAAGAGACAAGTCAGTCTAGCACTGTTAATTCTGAATTTAATTGAGAGTAGATTGAATTATACTGTTTTATTTGCTTTTTTATGTGTTCCTACAAGGTTCACAGTCTTTGAAAAATAGCAGTGAGTCCAAGTTCTAAGCACCAGATTCTAATAGGAATTGATTGAGTACTTACCACATGCCAGGTACTTAGTAACAAATCTATGAAGTAGGTATTATCATCCCTCTTCTACAGATGAGCAGTCGAAGCATGGACTGATTAAATAACTTGCCAAAGTTCACATCAATTATAATGAAAGCTGGCAATATATGAGCACAGGATGGAACACATTAAAGCATGTATTAAACTCTATTGCCAAGTAGCTGTTTTCACACAGAACAGGGCTCATCATATACTAAGTGCTCAATAATGTTGATCATTTTTATCTGCTAAAGAGATACAAATGGTGATCATTGACAAATTGCTTGATTTTTCTAAGATTTATTTTCATTTATCACTCAGGTTCTTGGCAGAGAGCATAAGGCATACACAAACAGTATAATTAAAGGGAATTTAACAAAGGTACTCATCAGAACACTGTGGGAAAGGTTAAGGAAAACCACAGAGGGATGTTGCTTCACCTCTGGGCTAACAAGGTCTGGATTATCACCAGCAGATCTGAAGGGCCAGGGGAGTGAGTAGTTCCCAGGACCCCAGAAGAGCTATAGCTACAGCTACAGCTGCCTGACAGGTGCTGTGACTTTCCGCTGATCAAGGCAGCCACTGCCAACCCCCTGAGCAGGAGTGATGGAGGCAGGAAAAGAACTTGGATCTCTCTTTCTCCTACCTTTAATTTCCTGCTGCCTTTCCACCCTAGCCACATCCCACGAGAATCCAGAGCACATACGGACCTGCCTGAAATAGTCTACAGAGGTTGGCTTCCTGAAGGCCCAAGGCAGAATAGAAAAAAGGAGAAAGATCCAATGGGACACAGAATTTGCTGGTGTATTCACCTTCTGCACAATGAATTTGTTACCCAGTATTTTTATAAGTCTCCCAAAAACTGTTAAGTGCTCTTGAGTATTTCAAAGGTAAACGATAATGTTTGTGCCCTAGAGGAACTTAAGTTTTAGAAACGCAGTTTGATATGGCACTGATATGTAGTTAAAACATTAAACTCTAAATGTTAAAACTTAAAAGTTCAGGTTCTGGTGTTAGGGTGTAAATTTGGATAGTTAACTTAAAACATTTAGACATCAACGTTCTCATTTTGAAAAATGAGAACAGAAACCGTACCTTTCTCACTGGCTGATGTTGAGGGTTAAATAAGCTAATTTATGTAAAGCATTTGAAACAGTACTCCATAATTATAAGACTTCATAATATTGACTATTATTATCTGCCTAATGTGATATAGAAGGGTGAGCAAAACCTTAGAACTATTCCATGAGAAGACAGCATGACCCTGTAGGGGCTGAGCTAGACATCTCTAAGGTCTATTCTATGTCCTGAGGTTTCATGGCAGTTCCTCAAGGTCACTCTGTAGGTATAAGCAATGTCAGAAATATTGCCAGTTTCCGATATGCATTTAACCACCTAACCAGGCTTCTTCCCTTCTCTGAGTCTATAGACTGCAGAAACCAGCCTTCTTCAGGATGGTCATAAATGAAATACTGCATCAGCTATTTAGATGTCTTAAAAAGCATATTTTAAGGATGATGGTATTGATGATACTTACTGGCACTTGAACCCAAGGCAGTTAGGCATTTTATAAATCATCCAACATCCCTTGTGCTCCTGGAACTAAATTGTGAGTTCTTGGGCTATACATCACAGATGTCTTTTTGGCCTCTATGCTTTTCTCCTTGGAAGGCAATTTATTATTTTTATCAATATTAATGTTAGTTGCCATTATGATTTTAGATGAAGTGTGTGGAATATCCATATGTGGCTTGAACAAATTTCTTTTGGATCAATTAGAAGCATGCTGTTGGCTTTTTCTTTCTTTTTCTCTGCAAAAATGTTCAAATGTTTATTGCTAATGTCTTTGTTGTTGTTGTTAAATCAAGTATTATTACGTAGTTTAAGTTCTAATTTGATTCTGTACTTGATGAAGAATAATATCTAATCAGTGAAACAACAGGACTTATCCTTTTGCAAGAGAGAAATAATCTTCTAACTACAATGGCAGAGTAAAGAACCCCCTTCTTCCCCAGCTGCAATGTTCTGAAGGCGTGGTTTTCTCCTATGGTTTTGCTATGCACAAGTGTGGTAAGAAAGCAAGCATGGGTAGTCCTCTCTCCCATGTTATGATTTTCTTTATTAAGTGACAGTGATTTTTTTTTTTTTTTTTAAATATTAAAGTCCAGAAGGAAGCTCAGAAAATTCTGAAAGAAAATCCTGCCTTTACTTGGTAACTTAGTTTGGCTGGCTTTAAAATTTTTCTGTTGCTAAGGTTGCTGAATGGTAGGTATAAACATGAACTTAAAGCAAGTTCTTAGGACAAGCTTTTGCCCAACAGCAGTCATAGCGTTTATAAGCAGCAACCCTGTCCACATGGAAGACAGAAGAGCTCAAAGTGAAAATTACATCATCCCTTCCACATTAGACAAGTTAATTAGTTGGTTCATAATCACAGACTCTGCTTCAAATGAAAAGAACAGCTTTTTTTCCCTTTTGAACGGGAAAGGCACAGAAGTTGTAATACCTGCATAATTCATTAACAGTAAGAATGTTTTGGAAGAAGAAGTTCTGAATTTAGATTACCCTGAAATTCTACTTGTAATAGTGAAGGTGGTACTGAGACCTCTGCAGTTTCCTCAAACAAATTTAAAATGTGAGAATTTCTTTTGTGCATATCAGAAGCAGTCTAAGTCATTCGGAAGCTTCATGAGATTTCTTGTTTTCTGTTTGTTTAAGATATTAGAAAACTAGTGTGCTGAATAAGCTATGGAGCTTTGTAATCGAAGAATAGTTAATAATGTCAGATCCAAAGTAGTTCCCAAAATAACTTGAAAAATGGGAAATTCTGGATCTAGGTTTCTGACTGTAATGTGTCACATCCACACCCCATCTAGAACAGTTTAAGGACTTCATGTATATAGTAATATCTAAGACTTCAGAAGTTTGCATCACCAGAAAAAGAGTGGCTTGAAGGTCATGGAAACACCTTGTGATAGCTGGAAAGATGATACTGACTGACAATAAATTTAGGAAGCCAGAAGATTGAAATGTACAAAAGGGAGGAGCCAGTGCTTTGCTGTTTGGAAATAAACCTGATCATTTTTCTAAGTCTAGGTAATATTAGCTGAATTTTCCTCTCATTCTTCCTATTCCCAAATAAAAAAGGCAGAACAATCCGAAAGAATGGCATTTGGTTCCTGAGAAGAGAGTGAACTAGCCCATTCTGTTGCTTTGTTCCTCAAATCTACCTGGAGAAACTACAGAAGCTGAAAGAAGCCTGAATCTGGAAAAGATATAAGAATTCTGAGAGATCCCTAAGGAATAAATGCATCAGCAGAGGGTCAAGGGCAGTCTGACTGAGATGCAACTGTGGGAGGGAAGTTTGAGAGAGAGGTTTTCAGATATCCTCAGCCTTGCTCTTCTGCAACCTGGGACTGTTGTCTCAAAATGGGCACAGAAATTATCAGCAGCCTGGACTTAGCAGTGCCAAGGGGTAATGTTAGAGTGCAAAAACTCTGGCTGGGGTGAAGTGCTCATGGAACAGATGTCAACTATGAGGGATCTTACTTCCCTGCCCTAGTTCTCTTTCAGTGTTAGGGCTAGGGGATTTTGAAAATGATGCTGAAGATTTGTCTGGTGGAACAGCAGCAAACAAACGTGACTGAGAGAGACTCTTAGATACATTGACACCCACTCAGTCTCACCATTTCTTTTGTTTAAATTCATCAGGAAGAATATAACTTAGGCCCTTCCCTAATTTTCATTTCAGACAGCATCATGAAGTCACAGGGAAAACAACAATGAAAACAGGAAGAACAACCTGTAAAAGAAAGATGACAAACTGATATCATTTGAAACAGAATTCTTAGAATAGATGGACTAATAATTTAAAATAAGTTTAATTGAAGTAATGAGATGAGAATGATGTTAATAAAATGTTGAAGTCATTAAAAAAGAACCAAATGAAAACAGTAAATATGAAGAAGATAATAGTTGAAGTAAATAACAGAGTAAATAAGAAAAAGAATCCAAATGATGCTGCTGAAGAAATAATTTGTTTGTCAGATGATCAGATTGAGTACTCTCAGAAGGTAACAGAAAAGAAATTAAAAGAGAAACTATAACAATAAATAATGGGATTTGGAAACTAGAATAAAAGTTCTATTATACAATTAATATTATTATTAACATTAATATACATAAGAAAGATGCTGGTGGTCATAGTGGGGGACAAAGGGGAAAAAATTGAAGAAATAAAGAATATTTATTTATCCCAGAATTAAAACAAAATGGCAGACTTCTTATTTGAATAAGGTAAACCATCTATATCTCAGTTTGCCCACAAATAAAATGAGGGTAGTATAATGGTTCCCTTACTCTTAAAAAACTAATGTGAGGAGTAAGTGAATTAACTTAAATGTAAAAAGCTCTTAGAAAAGTGCCTTGTACATAATTGTTATTTTAGTATTAGCTATTATTACCTAGATTTATTGTAATTAAATTCTAGAACATCAAAGACCAAAAGAAAATGCTTCCAAAGAGAATAGCATATCACCTCACAAGGAAAAGTGTTTAGATTGATATCAGACTTTGTAACACCATAATTACATAGTAAAAAAGAAAGAGCATTATATATAGTCAGGCCTCAAAATATTGACCATATGGAAACCCACTTTGAAAGGCTTTTAGAGAAAGTATTAAAATAAAAAGATATATAAAAGTGCAAGGGTGCTACAAGAGATACATGAAGTAATGGTAGCCAAAAGACCAGAGGATATCATGGTTATTTTAAAGAGCTCAGATTGAGGAAAATAACAAAAGTAACATCAAGGGTATGTTAGAGGTGGGAGGTAGGCAGGAAGAGCAAAATAATGTGAAACCTTCAAGGTACTAGTATTGTTCTATTTAAGAAACTAATAAAGGAAACATAAGAAGAAGATCTATAAACGTAGATCTTAAATTAGGAGCAACTGCCCTGAGAATAAAAATAACCAGTAAGGATTTTCACATATTTCTGGCAGGATTAACACAGCTATTCTGGGAAGCCTCCTAATAGTTTTTTGTCAGATAAGTGCATATAAACTGTGGCCCAGCAGATTTATTCCTGGTTCTGCAGCACAGAGGGATAACCACAGGGGCCCATGTGGGGACAATTAAGGAAGATACAATTGGGGTCTCCTAGACTGACACCGGATGATGGATGAATCAAGCAGAGTGACATCCAAAGCAACTTCAGCAGCAGTGCTGGAAGCCCTGAAACCAGTGCATGGTTGGGCAGTGACTTTATTACAGTGTCATGTGTCATATACAACCTGTGGCAGGGCTCTTTTAGGGTGCCCTACTAGATAAGTACCTAATAGATTAAGTCCCTAGAAGTAGCAATATAGATAGAGAGAGGAAAGCCATGATGGGCCATGAATGGGATACTGACAAGACGTGGAATCAGCCTGTGCTTAAATTGGAGCCATATGGTTGTACTGGGTGATGTGTTTTTGTAGACTTTGGGCATCGCACGCTCATCAGTATTACATTGCTAACGGCAGAGCCACAAAACAACAAGAGGAAAACTGAGGAAAATAAGACTCGTTTCATCACTTAATAGATTAAGGCAACCTGTTCAAACTTGAACTATTAGAAGGGCTCTTAAATATGTATTGGAGTTTTCAAATAGATTTAGGATAAAACAACACCCTTGGTTCAAACTCCCAATTTCTGCACATTTTTGAACTGCTAATATGGTAAAAATAGCAATCCCAAAATCTTGCAATAATGTGGAATCAATAATCTTATTGGTATAAACTTAGCTAATTGCTAGTATAAGACCCATAGTATAGTGGTGAATTGCCTGACTCTGGAAACACATTCAGTTCAGTTCAGTTCAATTGCTCAGTCATGTCCAACTCTTTGTGACCCCATGAACCGCAGCACACCAGGCCTCCCTGTCCATCACCAACTCCCAGAGTTCACCCAGACTCACTTCTATAAAGTCAGTGATGCCATCAAGCCATCTCATCCTCTTTCATCCCCTTCTCCTCCTGCCCCCAATCCCTCCCAGCCTAAGAGACTTTTCCAATGAGTCAACTCTTCACATCAGGTGGCCAAAGTACTGGAGTATCAGCTTTAGCATCATTCCCTCCAAAGAAATCCCAGGGCTGATCTCCTTCAGAATGGACTGGTTGGATCTCCTTGCAGTCCAAGGGACTCTCAAGAGCTTTCCAACACCACAGTTCAAAAGCATCAATTCTTCAGCGCTCAGCCTTCTTCACAGTCCAACTCTCACATCCATACAGACCACTGGAAAAACCATAGCCTTGACTAGACGGACCTTTGTAGGCAAAGTAATGTCTTTGCTTTTGAATATGCTATCTAGGTTGGTCATAACTTTCCTTCCAAGGAGTAAGCGTCTTTTAATTTCAGGGCTGCAGTTACCATCTGCAGTGATTATGGAGCCCAAAATAATAAAGTCTGACACTGTTTCCACTGTTTCCCCATCTATTTCCCATGTAGCGATGGGACCAGATGCCATGATCTTCGTTTTCCGAATGTTGAGCTTTAAGCCAACTTTTTCACTCTCCTCTTTCACCTTCATCAAGAGGCTTTTGAGTTCCTCTTTACTTTCTGCCATAAGGGTGGTGTCATCTGCATATCTGAGGTTATTGACATTTCTCCCGGCAATCTTGATTCCAGCCTGTGTTTCTTCCAGTCCAGCGTTTCTCATGATGTACTCTGCATATAAGTTAAATAACAAGGGTGATAATATACAGCCTTGACGAACTCCTTTTCCTACTTGGAACCAGTCTGTTATTCCATGTCCAGTTCTAACTGTTGCTTCCTGACCTGCATACAGATTTCTCAAGAGGCAGATCAGGTGGTCTGGTGTTCCCATCTTTTTCAGAATTTTCCACAGTTTATTGTGATCCACAAAGTCAAAGGCTTTGGTATAGTCAATAAAGCAGAAATAGATGTTTTTCTGGAACTCTCTTGCTTTTTCCATGATCCAGCAGATGTTGGCAATTTGATCTCTGGTTCCTCTGCCTTTTCTAAAACCAGCTTGTACATCTGGAACCTCATGGTTCATGTATTGCTGAAGCCTGGCTTGGAGAATTTTGAGCATTTCTTTACTAGTGTTTGAGATGAGTGCAATTGTATTGTAGCTTTAGCATTCTTTGGCATTGCCTTTCTTTGGAATTGGAATGAAAACTGACCTTTTCCAGTCCTGTGGCCACTGCTGAGTTTTCCAAATTTGCTGGCATATTGAGTGCAGCACTTTCACAGCATCATCTTTCAGGATTTGGAATAGCTCCACTGGAATTCCATCACCTCCACTAGCTTTGTTTGTAGTGATGCTTTCTAAGGCCCACTTGACTTCACATTCCAGGATGTCTGGTTCTAGGTCAGCTATCACGCCATCATGATTATGTGGGTCATGAAGATCTTTTTTGACCAGTTCTTCTGTGTATTCTTGCCACTTCTTCTAATATCTTCTGCTTCTGTTAGGTCCATACCATTTCTGTCCCTTATCGAGCCCATCTTTGCATGAAATGTCCCCTTGGTATCTCCTTTCTTGAAGAGATCCCTAGTCTTTCCCATTCTGTTATTTTCCTCTATTTCTTTGCATTGATTGCTGAGAAAGGTTTTCTTATCTCTTCTTGCTATTTTTTGGAACTCGGCATTCAGATGCTGATATCTTTCCTGTTCTTCTTTGCTTTTTGCTTCTCTTCTTTTCACAGCTATTTGTAAGGCCTCCTCAGACAGCCATTTTGGTTTTTTGCATTTCTTTTCCTTTTCATTGTAGAGGACTGAAATGCAAAAGTAGGAAGTCAAGAAACACCTGGAGTAACAGGCAAATTTGGCCTTGGAATATGCAATGAAGCAGGGCAAAGGCTAATAGAGTTTTGCCAAGAAAATGCACTGCTCATAGCAAACACCCTCTTTTAACAACACAAGAGAAGACTACACATGGACATCACCAGATGGTCAACATCAAAATCAGATTGATTATATTCTTTGTAGCCAAAGATGGAGAAGCTCTATACAGTCAACAAAAACAAGACCAGGAGCTGACTGTGGCTCAGATCATGAACTCCTTATTGCCAAATTCAGACTTAAATTGAAGAAAGTAGGGAAAACCACTAAACCATTCAGGTATGACCTAAATCAAATTCCTTATGATTATACAATGGGAGTGAGAAATAGATTTAAGGGCCTAGATCTGATAGATAGAGTGCCTAATGAACTGTGGATGGAGGTTCGTGACATTGTACAGGAGACAGGAAACACATCATGTGAGTTTAAAGCCCAGGTCTATCATGTACTATTTTAATGAAATAATATATGGAAAAGACCTGGTACTTACTCTCAAACCCAATATTTTCCTTATTTTATTTAATTATTAATCTGATTCAAAAGGTAAACCTTCATGTAGTTGATTCATAAATCACATTTTATATCTGTGTCCAGATTGTACAAAGTTAAAAGTGTTGAATTCATCTGATGCTTACTACACAGTTTCGGTTCAATTTAAGATCTAGATTTGTCTCTTGAGAGGAATTAGGTTGGTTAAACAGAATTTTGGATTTTATGTTTTATCGATTTATATGGATCAGATCTTTGTTCTATTATTCCATAATGGGCTCTGAAATTCTTGGTTAATGAAAAGCTATGCAAGTTGAAAATAGCCATTTAAGGTGTGACATGAATTTATACCATTACCCTCATGTATCAATTTATAATGCTAGAGTACACTGTTGCCTGGAAAATCCCATGGACAGAGGAGCTTGGTGGGCTGCAGTCCATGGGGTCACACAGAGTCAGATACAACTGAGCGACTTCACTTTCACTTTTCACTTTCATGCATTGGAGAAGGAAATGGCAACCCACTCCAGTATTCTTGTCTTGAGAATCCCAGGGACAGGGAAGCCTAGTGGGCTGCTGTCTATGGGGTCGTACAGAGTCGGACATGACTGAAGTGACTTAGCAGTAGCAGCATATAGTTATAAAATTATTATTGTCATTTTTAACTTTTAAATATGTATTTTTAAGCAAAATTAAGTATCTACTCTATAATTTTTAATCATTTCAAGTTTCGTGTATAACTACACCCTCTTTGACATTAGGATGTGAAATATCATATTTTATGATATATACAGTGATGTTTATTGCATCTTTACTCTTTTCTCTAGCTGGAAAGGGTATACTTGATATTGCCAATTTAACATGAAAAACAACCTAGAAATTCAAAATGAGGAAAATGCTGGAAATAATAATTATATTTGTCAAAGCATATGTAAATATTAACTAATAAAATTTATAAAGATTTAGGTGCTTAGACTTGATTTTAAGCTATTCTAATAGTAGGGGGAGACCAAACTGCTTTAATATGTAATATACACAAAGAAATGTGTAATATACACAAAGAAATGGAGGTGAAGAGTCTATCCTCTTTTTTTTTTTTTTTTTAACTTAGATTTTGTGTGTGTATGGGCAAAAAGGAAGATATGTTTAAGAAGGAAAAGAAGATAGGTTAAAGTTACTTTCAGTTTAGCTGATTATTTAAAATTTGGAGAATGTAAATAGAACTCATAATATTCTCAAAGATAGGAAAGAAGGCGGAGAAAAGCAATCAGAGCTTTGGTTATGTCATAATTATGATGTGACATAAAATTCCTTTTCCTCTGGGAAGTTTTCCCTGGTAATCAAGAGGAAGTTATGTCTTCCACTTCTGGCTTTCTAGTGCATCTCCTAAAGCACTTAGAACCTTGTATGGTAGTGATTTATGGATACTCTCCAGGGTCCTATGATACTGCAAGATTATAGACTGAGTAGAAGATTTATATCTGATTCTGCCTCAGTGTGGAAGGCAATGGCTTCTAATAGAGGAGCATGTCATTTAGAGTCAGCAAGAACCTAATTTCAAGCCAAGCTCTTCTACTTCCTAGCTGTCTGACTACACATTAATTTTTCTGTTCTTCAATTCCCTTGTATAATTAAGTTTATAACATTTGTGAAAGATTTCATGAAATAGTTCCTGCACTACTCCTATTCTTTGTATATGTTCAATAAATGTTTGCTCTCTTCTTTCATGTCTCTGATAAGCATTCCTTTCCTCCATGTGGGAGGCATTCCTATGAACAAGGAAAAAATCAGTCATTTTGCAGCTGCATCTCTCACTATTGGAAAAGCAATGTAACCATTATGTTTGACAGGTATGACTTGTGGGATATGATCATAAAGTGCTTTTATTCCTTGCCTCCCCCACCTCACCCAACACACACTATTCTTTTAGTTTGTTCAATGGGACTAGTATTTCCCCTTCTCTTAAATAAAATTTAGGGGAAGTCCCATGACTCTTCTGATCACTTTTGGACAGTCAAGTTCTCTGGCCAGCAATATGTAGGTCTCATTTCATGTGATAATTAAAACTTTAATCTTAACTTTAGTTCCACCTCAAAGGAGCTGTTTTCAGCTCAGTTCTATTGCCTGTTAGCCATGGCCTAAGGGATAGGTGGAGGGAGGAAATGATTGGCCTCTTACTTATGCATCTAATTTAAAAAAGGCAGTAAAAGTATAATTTGGCTAATATTGTCAGAAATTGGTGCCAGATTCTCAGATATAACAAAATAAAATAACATCAATAATCTGAGAATCTGGCACCAATTTCTGACAATATTAGCCAAATTATAATTTTACTGCCTCTTTTAAATTAGATGCATAAATAAGAGGCCTATATATATATATATTTAATTTTTTTAATATTGAATTTTATCTTTGAGAAGAGTTTTAATGGATTCTTCAGATACCATTGCAACCTAGGCCCTCTCCATTGTTGCAGATTTTCTATCTGCATTTCCTTTGATGTGAATGAGATACGTTTCTCTGGCTGAATATGAGGTCCCCATTGGCCTCAAATTACTGATGGGTCTTTCACACTTTAATTCATAGAATATTTCTTGAACTACTATATATCACCTAGTAGTGTCACCACTCTTCTAAGTCGATCAATTAGTGAACAAAGATTTCTAACTTGGGAACATATATTTTAAAGGAAGAGTCAGAATAACAAACAATGGACCTAATATGTAAATAACACAGCATGCTAGAATGTGACATATATTATGTAAACAAAAGCAGGTTAAAGGAGATCAGTAGTGCTTGCCTGCATGCTAAGTTGCTTCAGTCGTGTCAGACTCTTTGTGACCCTATATACTGTTGCCCATCAGGCTCCTCTGTCCATGGAATTCTCTAGGCAAGAATACTGGAATGGGTTGCCATTTCCTTGAGTGGGGCTAAATTTTCATTTTAAATAAGGTGATCACTTCAGGTCTTATTGACAAAGTAGATTGTAACTCTTCCCTTTCCTGTATGCTCTGCTGCTGCTGCTAAGTCACATCAGTCGTGTCTGACTTTGCAACCCAAAGATGGCAGCCCACCAGGCCCTTCTGTCCCTAGGATTCTACAGACAAGGATACTGGAGCGGGTTGCCATTTCCTTCTCCAAAGCATGATGCATGTTAAGTCGCTTCAGTCGTGTCTGACTCTGCGCAACCCTATGGACAGTAAACCACCAGGCTCCTCTGTCCATGGGATTCTCTAGGCAAGAATATTGGAGTGGGTTGCCATTTCCTTCTCCATTCCTGTATGCTCAGCCCTTTGCAATGTGATTTTGCTGCTTCAGCTGTAGAACCTCTCCCTCCATCTTTTGAATAGAGGCTTGAACTTGTGATTTGCTTTGACTAACAGGCATTAACAACCTTGAAAAAACCCAAAGATTTGAAAATGCTTGTGCATTGGGTTTGCCCTTCCTTGCTGCTAGGAAATCCTCTACCACCAAGTGAAGAAGTCTAGTTTTGCCTACTGGAGGATGAGAGCCCGAGGAGTGTTAGAACTCTCAGCTTTCCATATCATTTTAGCTAACGTCCCAAATGAAGCTGAAGGCATCCAGCTGAGGTCTATTCTAGGTCAGGTTTCAGCTGAGCTGACATAGAAAAGAAGATTGAACTTAGCCAACCCACATAATCATTATCAATAACAAACTGCAATAGCTCTAAGATACTGAAATTTATGATAGGCTTTCCCACTGGCTCAGTGGTGAAGCATCCCCCTGCAGTTCAGGAGATGCAGGAGACTTGGGTTCCATCTCTGGGTTGGGAAGATCCCCTGGAGCTACCTACTCCAGTATTCTTGCCTGAAAAATCCCATGGACAGAGGAGCCTGGTGGGCTACAGTTCATTAAGTTGGAAAGAATTGGATACAACTGAGCATGCAGGCACCTTACTGGTATAATGACATTTTAACAAAAAGGATGGTTATCCTTCAAGTTGGAAGTGGGTTAGCTGTCTCTGAGTACCTTGATTTGTGGATGAGGTTGGCTACTTGAATACTTTTCAGGTTTTGTTTGGTAGAAAGAAGGTCTGAATTATGCTTGTTTGGTAAGAGTACTCAACTGCTGTATATCCCAAACAGCTACAGAAGAGGAGAATTAAACTCAGTCTGGGTGGTAGAGGTGGATAAGGAAATGAGTCTATTTTAGGGTAACACTTAAAATGTAGGTTGGAATTCTAAGTAACATTTAGTCAAGACAGTTGTGAGTAAAAGGGCAATGAATAATACAGTGGAAGTAGACAGCTTGGGGAAGGTGCAGTGGTTGGTGAACCATGGGACTCTGAAGGAAATGCGTTAGTTGACTTGTCTGAAGTAGAATTGTACCCAGATGTTTGTAACATTTATCTGAAGGAATTAATCATCTTTGTCTCTGGTACAAAGAAAGATCCAGGAACAGGAATATTGAACTTCATCTATGATAGCATTTCCTGAAAGACTTCCTGGAGAATTTGATGTCCAGTGAAGGCCTAGGCAATGGGACTTGTATCAGCTTACAAGTGATATATGATACGGTATTCCCATGCAGAAGTAGAACAATTTCCATTGAACATTTCTTTCAGAAGAAATATTACTGTGAAGGACCCAAGAACTCTGAGTCTAGACTGAAAGACTTTGAGTTCCAATCCTGCCCTTTTTAGCAGATTGGTTTTGGTAAGTTTATGTAACCTTTCTGTTCCTCAGTTTCCTTTTCTGTGAAATGGGCATAATGGGTTTCCTTCCTGTTACCCACTGCCATCCCCTGCCCTTATTTCCAGAGTCTAAAGTGTAACATTTCATGACCTGCTAGTGCCTAGCTGCTTGACTTGGGTGCAAATGCTTATTTAAAAAAAATTTCTTATATGGAGGATGTCAGGATTCATAACATTTGCATATCTGTTCTTGCTCTGCATAATCATACAAAAGGATTTCCTTCCCTATAACCTCATGATAACATTTAAGAATTGAATCGATTGCTACCACTCTGAAAGCCATTTCCTTCATCTATTCTGGTCTTCCAGGTTCATAGAATCCAAATATGCATTTCACTTATTTTTAATTGATTAAATTGCATTCTCTAAAATGATATGCTCAAATTCTAATCCCTAGTACCTGAAAAAGTACTCTTTCTTGGGAATAAGGTCTTTGCAGATGTAATAAAGTTAATATGAGGCCATCCTGTGTTAGGGTGGGCCCTAAATGTAATGACCAGTGTTTTTAAAAGAGAGAGAGATTTGGAGACATATAGGCACTCTTGAAAGAAGGCCATGTGATTACAGAGAATTTTTGGGGTGATAGAGTTATATGCCAAGGAACACAAAGGGCTGCTGGCAACCACCAGAAGCTGGGAAGAGTTGAGAGATTGTTCCCTAGAATCTGCAAAGGGAGGATGGCCCTGTTGAACCTTGATTTTGGACTTCTAACCTCCAGAAATGGAGAGAAGAAATTTCTGACATCCAAGGTTGTTAACATCCCCACTTGGAAACAAATTTACCTA
Source organism: Tragelaphus eurycerus (assembly GCA_935064755.1). Lineage (NCBI taxonomy): Eukaryota > Metazoa > Chordata > Mammalia > Artiodactyla > Bovidae > Tragelaphus > Tragelaphus eurycerus. The sequence continues at coordinate 683,235 of CAKXYN010000228.1, read as the reverse complement.
TGTTGAAATGTGCAAAGACTCTAGATAATAGGCTCTAATAGTATGTATTAAATCTATTGGGTATAAAAGCCAGATTTTTATATCACTCTACTGTGATTGTTACGAAAGCTATTATCAATATTCTCATCAGAAAGAAATGGATTATGCAATAAATGCAGCGTTTGAATAAAGACATGAAGCTTGTTGGCAAGAAATAAGTATTTTTCCCTTTGTATCTAACAGCTACAAGATAACCTTTCTGCTGCCAACACTGATATTTATCATTATCTTTTTCTTAAATTTAAAAACAATTCTATTAATGATCCTTTCACTGTATCAGATTAGTTGGGTTGGATGAGAATAATAATAATAGCCAGATCATCATAAGATAGCTTTATCAAGTTTTGTTATTTTTCAGCAGACTTAACGAAGCAAATCAAGATTTACCAGTCTCCTGGATGTCTTTATTCACAAAGGAATCTGAATGTAACAGTTACTGATTCAGAATGACAGAGTACTTTGGTTAGTGCACATAAAATTGTTGTTAGTTCAGCTTATAACAAACACATTTTAAATTTAATTTCAAGTTTCCTCTTTCATTTCTCTATGAACCTTTGCTCTGAAATGCTTCTCATGGCCAAGGTTCTGTCCCAAATGGGATAGACACACCATTGCTTCTGAGACCAAATCAGCCTCCTTGATGAGCTGCATGGTGTTCACACTGCCAGCACCACCCTGGCCTGCAGGTCAGTTGCCAGTTTGGAGCAGTGTCCGGGGAGATATCAGCTTCCTAACTGATTTCTCCCCTCTTCCCAAACTAATTATTTGGAGACCTTCAAGCTTTCCAGAAATATCTGCCATTAGTCAGATGGTGTTTAGGGCTTTGCTTAGAATTACAAAAGGAAATTTATCAAGACCATTTGGTCTAATCTCTCTCATCATCTTCCCTGTGGATTTTTCTTCCTCTCTCTGGAGAGTTAGAAAGGAGGTATCATGGTTATTATATAATTACAGAGAATAATAATGATAATGCTTCAAATTATTTTTACACCATGAAGAAGAATGAAGTGTAAAGATAAATCCTTGTCAGATTTAGAAAGATTTTCTTCTGGAAGCTCAAACAATGAACACTTCCTAGGAACTGTGTATATTACAGTATACAGGAAAATCCTCAATATCTGATTTTATCCAATTACATTTCCTTTTTACTCAGTGAACATTTTATCAACTCTTTGCCTAAACTGTAATATTATTTGATTTTCCCCATTTTATTTTCCTATGCCATGTCTTAATAGAAAACTTATGAGTAGTGAATTATACAGAAGTCATTATGTGGTAAAGACAAATAGGCGATGTAAGCACCCTGAAAAATCATATCCCTCCAAATAGGAACTCAACCAGAAAGGTTTTTGAGAGAGATTATTTAAAAATAATTGAACAAATGCCTACAACTCTTATATTTGCTTTATTTTCTCAAACACTACTTTTTTGTTCATTTGTATAAGATAAAATTATGGATTTTTTTTTCATTTGTGAAGAATTATGTTTGAAATTTTGGAAGATGGGAAAGAATTTAAAAGCATTGTCCTTGCTTTAATTGGAAGCTATCACATATTAATTAAATGGCATAAAGGCAATGAAAAAAGAACATCTGTTGTAACGACAAATATTGTAGATTTCAGAAAATTTTATGGGTTTTTTCCTGGTTTTTATCTAATTAGACCACTCATCTAGTTCAGCATCTAATTTCTCTGTGCAAGGATCCAGAGTCACATTTTGAAACCCCTTTTTCTTACACAGAAAAGCTGTATATTGAACTTGAACATTTGCCTTGTGACTCTATATATTTTCTGCTAGTATCTCCTACTGAATTAGAATGGAGCTGAAGGTTCAGTTCCTGGCTGAGGTTCTGTGATAAAATTATTAACAGTGCTTTGGAACCCAAGGTTCTGGTTAAAGTCCCAGCTCTACACGTCAATTGAATAAACTCAGCAAATTGTTTAGCCTCTGTCCTTCCATTTTCTGATTTGTTAGATATAGATATAATAAAATATAGATTTATTAAATGTTAATATCAAATATTGATATGGTATGTAACTCATAAGATTATTTTCAGGACTAAAAGACATTACTTAAAAAAATAATAAATAAATAAAAGACATTACTTATATAAGACTATTAGAACAGTGCCTGACACATAGTAAATATTCATTAAATATTTATTATTATTTCTTTCTTCTAATTATGTTAGAGTTATAAGGTTATGTAGTCCTATATAGTTAGAGGATTTAATTAAATTAAACTTTTGTCTTTGTGTAATTTACATGGGGATAAGTTACATCCTGCTGCTGCTGCTGCTAAGTCGCTTCAGTCGTGTCTGACTCTGTGCGACCCCACAGATAGCAGCCCACCAGGCTACCCAGTCCCTGGGATTCTCCAGGCAAGAATACTGGAGTGGGTTACCATTTCCATCCTAGCAGGTGACATTTGAGAAGATTTTAAATAAGCCCTTTTTAAGTTTATGAACGTGCTGTGTTATGTGTTCTGTATTTCAGAATGAAGAGAAAAATACTTTGAATGGAAAAGGAGGAAGAAAAGGGGAGAGAGAGTGAGGCTGGGCTGTGCCTTGATGCATGGTGCATCAGAAGAAGAGAGACAGAATGTACTCAAGTACACAGTGTACTCAGTGCACTCAAGACAAGCATCTTGGAAGACTTTTTAAATAAATTTTTCCTAGCCCCCCCGCCGGCCCACGACTAGAGAGTAGGTGAAGTACTATGATCCACAGAATGTGGTGCTTCTCTTTTCCCACAAAAATTTTCAATAAAGTGACAAAGTCCTAATATATTGGGTAAACTGTGCTTCTAATGGAAGAAGGGGAAGGCACTGAAGCTAAAGCAAAACATTTGCCATTTGTGTTACATATACAGTCTGTGGAAACCTGTCAGTAAGAAAAAGCATTTTGCAATTCTATTTCTGAATAAAGGTTATGGGAGCAACTGGAGTTAGTGAGATCTTCAGTGAAACACTATGTTCTTTAGTAAATATGGACATTTGTCAAAAGAATTCTGGTTTTAAGATTTAGGAAAAATCTCTTCCAAAATTACTAGATATATGATAAATAAGTTATGTAAAATTATGATTGTCAGGACTGATATTCAAGAAAAATATGGTCAACATCTTGTATTATAATTTTTCCATTAATATATTTAGGTCCCAGATTACTTATTCCACTGATTGATGGGGCTTACTTTGCAGGAATAGTGTTGATTTTAGTCTATCTCTTGGTTTCTGTTTAGTCTCTGTTCTCCAACTAAAAGTGACTCCTGGAGAACAAGAGTATATCTTATTGCTTTGTATTCTCATTATAGAAAAATATCTTGCATAAAGTATGTGTTTCATACATGTTTGTAGAATAATTTTTAATAGTTGAAATCATGATCCTGACAGTGGAACATGTGTTATAAAAGAAAAACAATTGAAGTAGTTCAATTTAAGTCTGAATTAAGAGACCTAGGATGGCAGTTTCTATGGTTATAGTGAAATGCTGATTTATTCTTTGCTAGACTTTTCAGCAGGAACTTTCTGCAAGATCTCACGGAATCCTCATACCAGGAGTAAGCACTATCATTTTAGTAATATGAAGTCAGAACTTTCAGTGCTTTTTCTATAAAAATACCTTCTCCAGTCCTTTCTGTCATTGTTATTTTCCCCTGCTTTTTGCACATGGCCCTTTTTTATGTTTTGTTTAATATTCAGAAATGGATTTACAACAAATTAAGGAAAACTTACTTTAACAGACTCCTTCCAAAACTCCAGGAGTTTTATATATGTAAATATGTTTTATGTATATCAGATCAGATCAGATCAGATCAGTTGCTCAGTCGTGTCCGACTCTTCGCGACCCCATGAACCGCAGCACGCCAGGCCTCCCTGTCCATCACCAGCTCCCGGAGGTCACTCAGACTCACACCCATCAAGTCAGTGATGCCATCCAGCCATCTCATCCTCTGTCGTCCCCTTCTCCTCCTGCCCTCAATCCCTCCTAGCGTCAGAGTCTTCTCCAATGAGTCAACTCTTCGCATGAGGTGGCCAAAATACTGGAGTTTCAGCTTTAGCATCATTCCTTCCAAAGAAATCCCAGGGCTGATCTCCTTCAGAATGGACTGGTTGAATCTTCTTGCAGTCCAAGGGACTCTCAAGAGTCTTCTCCAACACCACAGTTCAAAAGCATCAATTCTTCGGCGCTCAGCCTTCTTCACAGTCCAGCTCTCACATCCATACATGACCACAGGAAAGACCATAGCCTTGACTAGGCGAACCTTTGTTGGTATAGTAATGTCTCTGCTTTTGAATATACTATCTAGGTTGGTCATAACTTTCCTTCCAAGGAGTAAGCGTCTTTTAATTTCATGGCTGTAGTCACCATCTGCAGTGATTTTGGAGCCCAGAAAAACAAAGTCTGACACTGTTTCCACTGTTTCCCCATCTATTTCCCATGTAGTGATGGGACCAGATGCCATGATCTTCGTTTTCTGAATGTTGAGCTTTAAGCCAACCTTTTCACTCTCCATTTTCACTTTCATCAAGAGGCTTTTTAGCCCCTCTTCACTTTCTGCCTTAAGAGTGGTGTCATCTGCATATCTGAGGTTATTGATATTTCTCCCAGCAATCTTGATTCCAGCTTGTGCTTCTTCCAGTCCAGCGTTTCTCATGATGTACTCTGCATATAAGTTAAATAAACATGGTGACAATATGCAGCCTTGACGTACTCCTTTTCCTATTTGGAACCAGTCTGTTGTTCCATGACCAGTTCTAACTGTTGCTTCCTGACCTGCATACAGATTTCTTAAGAGGCAGATCAGGTGGTCTGGTATTCCCATCTCTTTCAGAATTTTCCAGTTTCTCGTGATCTACACAGTCAAAGGCTTTGGCATAGTCAATAAAGCAGAAATAGATGTTTTTCTGGAACTCTCTTGCTTTTTCCATGATCCAGAGGATGTTGGCAATTTGATCTCTGGTTCCTCTGCCTTTTCTAAAACCAGCTTGAACATCAGGAAGTTCACAGTTCACATATTGCTGAAGCCTGGCTTGGAGAATTTTGAGCATTACTTTACTAGTGTGTGAGATGAGTGCAATTGTTCGGTAGTTTGAGCATTTTTTGGCATTGCCTTTCTTTGGGATTGGGATGAAAACTGACCTTTTCCAATCTTGTGGCCACTGCTGAGTTTTCCAAATTTGCTGGCATATTGAGTGCAGCACTTTCACAGCATCATCTCTCAGGACTTGGAATAGCTCCACTGGAATTCCGTCACCTCCACTAGCTTTGTTCGTAGTGATGCTTTCCAAGGCCCATTTGACTTCACATTCCAAGATGTCTGGCTCTAGGTCAGTGATCACATCATCATGATTATCTGGGTCTTGAAGCTCTTTTTTGTACAGTTCTTCTGTGTATTCTTGCCACCTCTTCTTAATATCTTCTGCTTCTGTTAGGTCCACACCATCTACATACATATGTATGTATATAAAACCATATATAAGGTTTTTCATATTGCCAATTTGGCAGAGTTCTTGTTTTTTGAGTGCTTACTAAATTGTATATGTTTCAGGGTCCCACAAAGCCTGAATAAGACCTTGCTTATACAATATTTATTTAAGTCCAAGACTATCTTCCTCACTAGAAGGGAGAATGCTTTCTTGAACATTTCCCCCTGTGAAAAATGTGGAGCTCATAAACTTGCTCATAGTGGGTGTGAGATAAATTTAGGGTGAATTCAGCTTCAGTAGCACCAAGGATTGCTTATAAGACTCAGAGTTTTCCAGAGCAGAAAAGGTAAATACATTATAGTTGGATGTTTTGTTTTCCCTGTCATGTAATGTGTATTGATAAATAAATCCTAATATGTTAATTTCATTTTCCACCTACATAATTTTCAACACATTCTAATTGGTATATATTGAATTCCTACACTGAGTACAGAAAAACAACAACAACAACAACAACAAAACCCTCTGATTTCTTATACTTTTAGAAGACTAGGTTAGATTTATAGCTCTTCAGTCTAGGAGACTTCCTCTAAAGTAGTTTTGTCCAATAGAACTTTATGAGATGATGGAAATGTTCTGTAACATCTGCACTGTCCAATATGGAAGGCATCACCTTTAAACGTGATAACACATGACAAGTGGCTACCATTTTGGATGGTACATCTCTAGATGATTACAAACCATGAGACTGATGTGGGAGGGTTTAATAAAATGAATAAATAAATTACTTATAAACAAATGATGAAAGATGAAATTTGGACAATAGTGTAGTCTACTGTTCCAGCAGAAAATGTGGATATCATGCTTCAGTTCAGTTCAGTTTAGTAACTCAGTCGTGTCTGACTCTTTGCGACTCCATGGACTGCAGCATGCCAGGCTTCCCTGTCCATCACCAACTCCCAGAGTCTACCCAAACTCATATCCATCGAGTCGGTGATGCCATCCAACCATCTCAACCTATGTTTTTCCCTTCTCCTCCTGCCCTCAATCTTTCCCAGCATTAAGGCTTTTTCAAAAGAGTCAGCTCTTCACATCAGGTGGCCAAAGTATTGGAGTTTCAGCTTTAACATCAGTTCTTCCAATGAACACCCAGGACTGATCTCCTTTAAGATGGACTGGTTGGATCTCCTTGCAGACCAAGGGACTCTCAAGAGTCTTCTCCAACACCACAATTCAAAAGCATCAATTCTTTGGCTCTCAGCTTTCTTTATAGTCCAACTCTCACATCCATACGTGACTATTGGAAAAACCATAGCCTTGACTAGATGGGTCTTTTTTGGCAAAGTAATGTCTCTGCTTTTTAATATGCTGTCTAGGTTTTCCTTCTTTGTCTTTTAGCTACCGCCATTCTGGACTCCTTTTTCCTATTCTATCTATCTAACATTTGTAAAGTAAAATTAGCATAAAAATATCATGCTTAGCTGCATGCAAACTTGAGAAAGGAAATCAACACACAGCAAGGTAATGAATTGAAAAGGCAGTTTCAAAGCAAATGTAAATAACATTCAGTTTTGTTTTGTTTTGTTTTTTAAAGCCATGCTAAAATGAAGACAGAAGGGAAAACAATTCTTTCAAAGGTGAACGGAGCCAAGAATTCAGAGTAAAACATCTCTCTTTCTCTTATTCAGCTAGAGAACAGGAGCAAAACAAGAGAGAGATTAAGAAGGCCTATGGATATGCCAGAAATCTCATTGTTTCACTTTGTGCAAGTATTTATGTGGGATGGGAAAAATAAGGCTAGTGGCTACAAAAACAATAATTTGAAAAGGTATGAGCCAACAGAGACCTATGGTCCAAAACATTATTACCACTGTTATCTCCCAAGCCTCTGGAATTTGCAAATTGGACTATTTTACTTTGCTAGCATGACAGGGGAAATGTTCCAAATGATACGCTAACTGTGGTTAGCACTTTAAAGTTAATGTTTCCTGGCTTAAAAAAAAAAAAAAAAAAACACACACACACAAACAAAAACATCCTAGACTTCTAATTTTTGTAATCAGTCATGGCAGGTTATGAATATAAATTATTTGGCAAGAAGATAAAAATCTATCCCCGGGATGCAAATTAAATTAAGTGGCCCTGAAATCTTCATTTGCTATTATTTTAGAAAGCACTGGCATCTGTCATTGCTATTTAGCACATTTTTTTAAATCATATTCTTTCAGTGTTGATGGTGGGTGTTTGGTCAAGAAGGTAATCTTTCACATGCAGTTTTTGCAACTTATTTTTACTCATGTAAGCATTATTTGGTGACTTTTTGGATTAAATATTGGCTTTCAAATAGATGAATATTTCAGCATGCATTTCTAGCTGCAAATGAGAAAAATGCATATTTTGTTGTTCTACTTTATTCCATATTGGTGATATTTTGTTGTTGTTTGAATCATTGAATCATAATGAGAAAAATCTCATTATTTGACTACTTTTTTATAAAAGTGCACACAGCATAGCCTGAAAGCACGTAAAATTTTCTGGATGGGTTAAAAAATAATTGAATATGTGCCTTACATCCTAAAGGATAAATAGCATGGGGATGTCCATGATGTGGGTTCAGAATTTCTTCTCAGCATGGCTTGTGGAATAAAATGAATGACTCAGGTGTTGGGACCCAGTGTGAAGTAGGGCGAAGTTATGCAGAGCAGAGCGTGTTACCTAATTGGAAAGTCCATTTGGGTTTTGCGCGTGTTACAAAGCCAGTCTTTCCTTCTATAAAAACCAGTAATAAATGAATATTCAAGAAAATTATAGTACTAGAACTTATCTCTTGCTCCTATTTTAGTTAATCTTTTAAAACTGTTTTTGTGTTTAGGCTTATTTTATGTATCTTCAGACATTTTCAATACTTACTGCTTCATATGGCATTAAATGACTAATCTATTTCCAATTGCTTTATAATTTTAGAAACATTATTTTCTTAATAGCTACATATTATCAACAGGCTTCTCAGGTGGCTCAGTGGTAAAGAATCCACCTGTGATGCAAGAGATGCAGGAGATGCAGGTTTGATCCCTGGGTTGGAGAGATCCCTTAGAGGAAGAAATTACAAACCATTCCAGTATTCTTGCCTGGGAAATCCCATGGACAGAGCAGCTTGATGGGCTGCAGTCCATGGAGTACAAGAGAGTTGGACATGACTTTGTGAATAAGCACACACACATATATTGTCAAAAAAAAAAAAAAGAATCCAGTGACTGAATGACTAACTCAAAGATTCAAAGAATTAGTATCTAGTTTATGGACTATTTGTAATTCAATGTCTAAAATTCCCCTGCTTGTTCCAATCTTTAATAGTAATAAGAAAAAGAATATGAGCTAACATTAGTAAAATTTCCTTTTCAAATACAGTCTAGCTGATTCACCTCTTTTAGAATGAAGACAAAACTAATTTCAGAAACTAACTTTGATTGTAGACTCCTACTCATTGTTGATGTTTCTCCAGGCAATCTTGATTCCAGCTTATGATTCATCCAGCCTGGCATTTCACAATGTGTACTCTGAATATGAAAGTGAAAGTCACTCAGTCGTCTGACTCTTTGCGACCCATAGACTATACAGTCCACGGAATTCTCCAGGCCAGAATACTGGAGTGGGTAGCTTTTCCCTTCTCCAGGGGATTGTCCCAACCCAGGGATCAAACCCAGATCTCCTGCATCACAGGCAGACTCTTTACCAGCTCAGCCATAAAGGAAGACCAAGAATACTAGAGTGGATAGCCTATGCCTTCTCCAGCAGATCTTCCCGACCCAGGGATGGAACTGGGGTCTCCTGCATTGCAGGCAGATTCTTTACACACTGAACTATCAAGGAATACATCTACATATAAGTTAAATAAGCAGGGTGACAATATATAGCCATCATTTTTATACTCCTTTCCCAATTATGAACCAGTCTATTGTTCCATGTCTGGTTCTAACTGTTACTTCTTGAACTGCATACAGCTTTCTCAGAAGGCAGTTAAGGTGGTCTGGTATCCCTGTCTCTTTAAGAATTTTCCACAATTCATTGTGATCCACACAGTCAAAGGCTTTAGTGTAGTCAATGAAGCAGAAGTAGATGTTTTTCTGGAAACCCCTTGCTTTTTCAATGATCCAACAAATGTTGGCGATTTGATCTCTGGTTCCTCTGCCTTTTCTAAATCCAACTTGTATATCTGGAAGTTCTCAGTTCCACATTAAGTGGGCTGCCATTTACTATCTTCTTTCTCTATTAAGAAAATAGTGGCGGTCCTAAAATGGCGGAGGAATAGGATGGGGAGACCACTTTCTCCACAACAAATTCATCAAAAGACATTTAAACGCTGAGTAAATTCCACAAAACAACTTCTGAATGCCAGGAGAGGACATCAGGCACCCACAAAAGCAGCCCGTTGTCTTCAAAAGAAGATGTTTTATCAACGGTGCTGTATAGATAGAGAAACCTTGAGTCTATTGTAAAAATAAGACTGAAAACCAGAAGCAGGAGGCTTAAGTCCAAATCCTGAGAACACCAGAGAACTCCCAATTCCAGGGAACATTAATCGACAGGAGCTCATCAAACGCCTCCATACCTACACTGAAACCAAGCACCACCCAAGGGCCAACAAGTTCCAGAGCAAGACATACCATGCAAATTCTCCAGCAACACAGGAACAGAGCCCTGAGCTTCAATGTACAGGCTGCCCAAAGTTACTCCAAACCCATTGACATCTCATAACTCATCATTGGACACTTCATTGCACTCCAGAGAGAAGAAATTCAGCTCCATCCACCAGAACACAGACACAAGCTTCCTTAACCTTGTGTTAAGGAAATCTTGATAAGCATATCAGGAAACGTTGATAAGCCACCCATACAACCCCACCCACAGTGAGGAAACTCCACAATAAAGAGAAATCTACAAACTGCCAGAATACAGAAAGGACACCCCAAACTCAGCAATATAAAACAAGATGAAGAGACAGAGGAATACCCAGCAGGTAAAGGAACAGGATAAATGCCCACCAAACCAAGCAAAAGAGGAAGAGATAGGGAATCTACCTGATAAAGAATTCTGAATAATGATAGTGAAAATGATCCAAAATCTTGAAATCAAAATAGAATCACAGATAAATAGCCTGGAGACAAGGATTGAGAAGATTCAAGAAAGGTTTAACAAGGACCTAGAAGAAATAAAAGAGTAAATATATAATGAATAATGCAATAAATGAGATAAAAAACAATAAACAGAGACAACAAATAGTAGAATAAGGGAGGCAGAAGATAGGATTAGTGAAGTAGAAGATAGAATGGTAAAAATAAATGAATCAGAGAGGAAAAAAGAAAAATGAATTAAAAGAATTGAGGACAATCTCAGAGACATCCAGGACAATATTAAAAGCCAAAACACTCGAATCATACGAGTCCCAAAAGAAGAAGACAAAAAGAAATACCATGAGAAAATACTTGAGGAGATAATAGTTGAAAACTTCCTTAAAATGGGGAAGGAAATAATCACTCAAGTCCAAGAAACCCAGAGAGTCTCAAACAGGATAAATCCAAGGCAAAACATTCAAAGACAAATATTAACCAAATTAACAAAAATCAAACACAAAGAACAAATATTAAAATCAGCAAGGGAAAAACAACAAATAACACACAAGGGGACTCCCATAAGGATAACAGCTGATCTTTGAATAGAAACTCTTCAGGCGAGGAGGGAATGGCAAGACATACTTAAAGTGATGAAAGAAAATAACCTACAGCCCAGATTATTGTACCCAGCAAGGATCTCATTCAAATATGAAGGAGAAATCAAAAGCTTTACAGACAAGCAAAAGCTGAGAGAATTCAGCACCACCAAACCAGCTTTCCAACAAATGCTAAAGGATATTCTCTAGACAGGAAACACAAAAAGGGTGTATAAACTAAAACCCAAAACAGTAAAGTAAATGATAATGGGATCATACTTATCAATAATTACCTTAAACGTAAATGGGTTGAATGTCCCAACCAAAAGACAAAGACTGGCTGAATGGATGCAAAAACAAGACCCCTATATATGTTGTCTACAAGAGACCCAACTCAAAACAGGGGACACATACAGACTGAAAGTGAAGGGCTAGAAAAAGATATTCCAAAAGAAAGCAAGAGTAGCAATACTCATATCAGATAAAATAAACTTTAAAACAAAGGCTGTGAAAAGAGGAAAAGAGGGACACTACATAATGATCAAAGGATCAATCCAAGAAGATATAACAATTATAACTATATATACACCCAACATAGGAGCACCACAATATGTAAGACAAATACTAACAAGTATGAAAGGAGAAATTAACAATAACAAAATAATAATGGGAGACTTTAATACCCCACTCACACCTATGGATAGATCAACTAAATAGAAAATTAACAAGGAAACTCAAACTTTAAACGATACAATAGACCAGTTAGACCTAATTGATATCTATAGGACATTTCATCCCAAAACAATGAATTTCACCTCTTTCTCAAGCACACATGGAATCTTCTCAAGGATAAATCACATCCTGGGCCATAAATCTAGCCTTGGTAAATTCAAGAAAATTGAAATCATTCCAAGCATCTTTTCTGACCACAATGCAGTAAGATTAGATCTCAATTACAGGAGAAAAACTATTAAAAATTCCCACATATGGAAGCTGAACAACACGCTGCTGAATAACCAACAAATCACAGAAGAAATCAAAATATGCATAGAAACGAATGAAAATGAAAACACAACAACCCAAAACCTGTGGGATACTGTAAAGGCAGTGCTAAGGGGAAAGTTCATAGCAATACAGGCATACCTCAAGAAACAAGAGAAAAGTCAAATAAATAACCTAACTCTACACCTAAAGCAACTAGAAAAGGAAGAAATGAAGAACCCCAGGGTTAGTAGAAGCAAAGAAATCTTAAAAATTAAGGCAGAAATAAATGCAAAAGAAACAAAAGAGACCATAGCAAAAATCAACAAAGCCAAAAGCTGGTTCTTTGAGAGGATAAATAAAATTGACAAACCATTAGCCAGACTCATCAAGAAACAAAGGGAGAAAAATCAAATCCATAAAATTAGAAATGAAAATGGAGAGATCACAACAGACAACACAGAAATACAAAGGAACATAAGAGACTACTATCAGCAATTATACACCAATAAAATGGACAACTTGGAAGAAATGGACAAATTCTTAGAAAAGTACAACTTTCCAAAACTGGATCAGGAAGAAATAGAAAATCTTAACAAACCCATCACAAGCAAGGAAATTGAAACTGTAATCAGAAATTTTCCAGCAAACAAATGCCCAGGTCCAGATGGCTTCACAGCTGAATTCTACCAAAAATTTAGAGAAGAGCTAACACCTATCCTTCTCAAACTGTTCCAGAAAATTGTGGAGGAAGGTAAACTTCCAAACTCATTCTATGAGGCCACCATCACCCTAGTACCAAAAGCTGACAAAGATGCCACCAAAAAAAGAAAACTACAGACCAATATCACTGATGAACATAGATGCAAAAATCCTTAACAAAATTCTAGCAATCAGAATCCAACAACACATTAAAAAGATCATACACCATGACCAAGTGGGCTTTATCCCAGGGATGCAAGGATTCTTCAATATCTGCAAATCAATCAATGTAATACACCACATTAACATATTGAAATTAAAAGCCATATGATTACCTAAATAGATGCAGAGAAAGCCTTTGACAAGATTCAACATCCATTTATGATAAAAACTCTCCAGAAAGCAGGAATAGAAGGAACATACCTCAATATAATAAAAGCTATATATGACAAACCCACAGCAAACATTATCCTCAATGGTGAAAAATTGAAAGCATTTCTCCTAAAGTCAGGAACAAGACAAGGGTGCCTACTTTCACCATTACTATTCAACATAGTTTTGAAAGTTTTGGCCAAAGCAATCAGAGCAGAAAAAGAAATAAAAGGAATCCAAATTGGAAAGGAAGAAGTCAAACTCTCACTGTTTGCAGATGACATGATCCTCAACATAGAAAACCCTAAAGACTCCACCAGAAAATTGCTAGAGCTAATCAGTGAACATAGTAAAGTTGCAGGATATAAAATCAACACACAGAAATCCCTTGCATTCTTATACACTAATAATGAGAAAATAGAGAAATTAAGGAAACAATTCCATTCACCATTGCAATGAAAAGAATAAAATACTTAGAATATGTCTACCTAAAGAAACTAAAGACCTATATATAGAAAACTATAAAACACTGGTGAAAGAAATCAAAGAGGACAGTAATAGATAGAGAAATATACCATGTTCATGGATCAGAAGAATCAATATAGTGAAAATGAGTATAATACCCAAAGCAATCTATAGATTCAGTGCAATCCCTCTCAAGCTACCAACGGTATTCTTAACAGAGTTAGAACAAATAATTTCACAATTTGTATGGAAATACAAAAAACCTCAAATAGACAAAGCAATCTTGAGAAAGAAGAATGGAACTGGAGGAATCAACCTGCCTGACTTCAGGCTCTACTATAAATCCACAGTCATCAAGACAGTATGGTACTGGCACAAAGACAGAAATATATATCAATGGAACAAAATAGAAAGTCCAGAGATAAATCCACACACATATGGACACCTATCTTTGACAAAGGAGGCAAGAATATACAATGGAGAAAAGATAATCTCTTTAACAAGCAGCGCTGGGAAAACTGGTCAAACACTTGTAAAAGAATGAAACTAGAACACTTTCTAACAGCATACACAAAAATAAACTCAAAATGGATTAAAGATCTAAATGTAAGACCAGAAGCTATAAAACTCCTAGAGGAAAACATAGGCAAAACACTCTCTGACATACATCACAGCAGGATCCTCTATGACCCACCTCCCAGAATATTGGAAATAAAAGCAAAAATAAACAAATGGGACCTAATTAAACTTAAAAAGCTTCTGAACAACAAAGGAAACTATAAGCAAGGTGAAAAGACAGCCTTCAGAATGGGAGAAAATAATAGCAAATGAAGCAACTGACAAACCACTAATCTCAAAATTATTCAAACAATTCCTGCAGCTCAATTCCAGAAAAATAAATGACCCAATCCAAAAATGGGCCAAAGAACTGAATAGACATTTCTCCAAAGAAGACATACAGATGGCTAACAAACACATGAAAAGATGCTCAACATCACTCATTATCAGAGAAATGCAAATCAAAACCACTATGAGGTACCATTTCACGCCAGTCAGAATGGCTGCGATCCAAAAGTCCACAAGTAATAAGTGCTGGAGAGGGTGTGGAGAAAAGGGAACCCTCTTACGCTGTTGGTGGGAATGCAAACTGGTACAGCCACTATGGAGAACAGTGTGGAGATCCCTTAAAAAACTGGAAATTGAACTGCCTTATGATCCAGCAATCCCACTGCTGGGCATACACACTGAGGAAACCAGAATTGAAAGAGACACATGTACCTCAATGTTCATTGCAGCACTGTTTATAATAGCCAGGACATGAAAGCAACCTAGATGTCCATCAGCAGATGAATGGATAAGAAAGCAGTGGTACATATACACAATGGAATATTACTCAGCCATTAAAAAGAATACATTTGAATCAGTTCTAATGATGTGGATGAAACTGCAGCCTATTATACAGAGTGAAGTAAGCCAGAAAGAAAAACACCAATAGAGTATACTAACACATATATATGGAATTTAGAAAGATGGTAATGATAACCCTGTTTGTGAGACAGTAAAAGAGACACAGATGTATAGAACAGTCTTTTGGATTCTGTGGGAGAGGGAGAGGGTGGGATGATTTGGGAGAATGGCATTGAAACATGTATAATATCATATAAGAAACGAATCGCCAGTTGAGGTTCGATACAGGATACAGGATGCTTAGGGCTGGTGCACTGGGATGACCCAGAGGGATGGTACGGGGAGGGAGGGAGGAAGGGGGGTTCAGGATGAGGAACACATGTACACCCATGGCAGATTCATGTTGATGTATGGCAAAACCAATACAATATTGTACAGTAATTAGCCTCCAATTAAAATAAATAAATTTAAATTAAAAAAAGAAAATAGGAATACACAAAAAAATGAAGGCAGTAGATATTGATTACAATTTGGGGGCTCTAAAATGTATAAGGGGTTAGGGAAAAAAGACAGGAGGTGGCAACATCCATAAATATCCTTTTAAGATAAGGATTATATCAATTTTTTGTTGTTGTTGTTTTTGCTACTGTAAGAAATTGCACAAATTTAGTGTCTTACTATAATGCAGTTAAATAGGACAGAAGTCTAACATGGGTCTCACAGGACTAATGTCAAGGATTAAAATCAGTAGAGATGAAATCTTTTCTGTAGGCTCAGATGAAGATCTGTTTTCTTACCTTTTCTAGCTGCCAGAGGCCACAATCATTCCTGGCTTATGGCCCCTTGTCAACATCGTTAAAGCTAGCAAAGAAAGTCAGGTCCTTCTCATGTTGTTTTTGTCCCTCTTGACCTTGCTTTTGTTGTCACATAACCTTTTCCTGCCTCCCTCATAACCTTAAGGACACTTGTGATTATATTAGGATCACCTAAATAATCCAGGCTAAACTTTATATCTCAAGATCTTAACTTAATCTTGTCTCAGTTCAGTTCAGTTCAGTTGCTCAGTCAAGTCTGACTCTTTGTGACCCCCATGGACTGAAACACACCAGGCTTCCCTGTCAATCACCAATTCCCAGAGCCTGTTCACACTCATATCCATAGAGTCAGTGATGCCATCCAGCCATCTCATCCTCTGTCGTCCCCTTCTCCTCTCACCTTCAATCTTACCCAGCATTAGGGTCTTTTCCAGTGAGTCAGTTTTTTGCATCAGGTGGCCAAATATTGGAGTTTCAGCTTCACTATCAGTCCTTTCAATGAATATTCAGGGTTGATTTCCTTCAGGATTGGCTAGTTTGATCTCCTTGGAGTCCAAGGGACTTTCAAGTGTCTTCTCCAACACCACAGTTCAAAAGCATCAATTCTTCAGTGCTCATCTTTATTCATAGTCCAACTCTCACATCTATATGTGACTACTGGAAAAACCCATAGCCTTGACTAGATGGACCTTTGTTGGCAAAGTAATGTCTCTGCTTTTGAGAATGCTGTCTAGGTTGGTCATAGCTTTTCTTCCAAGGAGCAAGCGTCTTTTAATTTCATGGCTGCAATCACCATCTGCATGATCTTGGAGCCCAATACTATAAAGTCTGTCACTGTTTCCATTGTTTCCTCATCTATTTCCCATGAGGTGATGGGACTGGATGCCATGGTCTTCATTTTTTGGATGTTGAATTTCAAGCCAACTTTTTCACTCTTGTCTTTCACTTTCATCCAGAGGCTCTTTAGTTCTTCAATTTCTACCATCAAGTTGGTGTCATCTGCATATCTGAGATAATTATTTCTCCTGGCAATCTTGATTCCAGCTTGTGCTTCATCAAGCCCAGAATTTCACATGTTGCACTATGCATATAAGTTAAATAAGGAGGGTGACAATATATAGCCTTGATGTACTCCTTTCCCGAATTTGGAACCAGTCTGCTATTCCATGTCCAGTTATAAATGATGCTTCCTGATCTCTATACAGATTTTAGGAGGCAGGTAAGTTGGTCTGGTATTCCCATCTCTTTCAGAATTTTCCACAGTTTGTTGTGATCTACACAGTCAAAGTGTTTGGCATAATCAATAAAGCAGAAGTATAAAGTTTTTCTGGAACTTTTTTGCTTTTTTGATGATCCAATAGATGTTGGCAATTTGACCTCTGGTTTCTCTGCCTTTTCTAAATCCAACGTGAACATCTGGAAGCTCATGGTTCATGTACTGTTGAAGACTGGCTTGGACAATTTTGAGCATTAGTTTGCTAGCATGTGAGATGAGTGCAACTGTGTGATAATTTGAACATTCTTTGGCATTGCCTTTCTTTGAGATCTGAATGAAAACTGACATTTACCAGTCCAGTGGCCACTGCTGAGTTTTCCAAATTTGCTGGCATATTGAGTGCAGCACTTTAACAGCATCATCTTTTAGCATTTGAAATAGCTCAACTGGAATTCCATCATCTCCACTAGCTTTGTTCATAATGTTGCTTCCTAAGGCCCACTTGACTTCTTATTCTGGGATGTTTGGCTCTAGGTGAGTGATCACACCCTTGTGGTTATCTGGGTCATGAAGACCTTTTTCGCATTGTTCTTCTGTGTATTTTTGCCATATCTTCTACAAAGTTCCTGCCTTTGTAATCCTGTCTACAAAATTCCTTTTATCAAGTAAAGTAACATACACAGGTACTAGGATCAGGAGATTATTATTCTCAGGCTTCATTAAGAGATTATTATTCTGCCTGCTGCTGCAAATATGTGCAAACTGAGACAGAAGAATTCAGTTATGAGAATCAGATTGAATTTCTGAAAAGAGAAAATATATTTGTAGCAGTGAATTGCTGCTGAAGTCCAAAAGGGCAAGTTAACCTGAATCAGAAAGTGTAGGTCATCTTGGCTCTCAGTGGAATGAAGGCAGATACAAAACATGCATATAGACATAGATATACAATTAGATATATATATATACATGAACAACACAGGTTTGAACTGCATGGATCCATTTCTATGCACATTTCTTTACAGTATAAAATATTTCATTACTATAAGATTCTCAGTTGAGACTGTGGATGTGAGCAGTATGTATGAAACGTGTGGAGAAGTTTTGTATATGGAGGCTTGACTATAAGTTATGCATGAATTTTGACAGTGCAGGGTTGGTGTCCCTAGTCCCATTGTTTTTTCAAGGGTTAGCTGTATATCTATATCTATCTGCACACACACACACACATAAAGAGAGGAAGAGAGTTACTAAAACAGAAAGAAAGGGTAAAAGCTGGATATCAGAATATATGATCAGTGAAGGTGACAATGTAAGATGAAAAGGTGCAGAATGAGCGGCTTCAAGTGAAAGTTAGTCTTAAACAATATTTTGGGGCCTTGGAGAATTTTTAAAAGGATGCATAGAACAATGGCAAGGAACATTCAGGATCCCAATGATGCTTAGTAGGATAAATGTGTGGTGGGTCAAATCTTCATAGTTCTAAATATTCCTTCAACTATACTCAACCCAAGCAGAAACAAAGGAAAACAAAACTCAGGAGAGGCTGAGGGATGAGGAATGATATGTAGTGCTTTCACAAATGGCCTAACCAGCTTGGAATACACTGATATTAATTAAGGCACTGAAGTTTCACAAGTTATGCTTGCTCACATCTTATAAATAGGTAAGAAAATTTAAGAATTTAATTAAGGAATCTGAGCTTTAATTTTATAATTATATTTTATATGAAGATTTCTATTATCTCCAGAGTTAAATATATATCCAAATCCCTAAATGGACTCACTTGAGAATATAGGAGCATTGGCTTTGAATTCAAAAGTACCCACATTGGAGTTTTGGCTATCACTGAGTAGCTAGTCATGCAAATTGATGAATTACAGCCTTAGTTTCCTTATGTGTAAAGTTGAGATCATGTTTAACTTGCTAGGTTTTAGGATTAAAAGGAATATAACATTACTAATAATATTTGATATACAGAAGATACTTAATCGAGTATTTTATGCTATTTTTATAGCAGCATAAATGGAAAAAGTCTAAAAATCTTTATTATATTTTTGATAAATCTACCTGTCTGAAATGTTGTTAACCAATTCCAAGAAGTTCTTTTTTTCTTCACTTTTACATTCAATAAATGATACATTTGAGAGATTTCCTTTGGGTTTCACAGCAAATTGGCAAAGTAATGATTTTACATTTAGTTCTATTCTTAATGTCTAATGGAAGTAAAATAACTTCTACAGTATTTCAAATGCACTGAAAACATAAATAGCAATAGCTTGCCAGCTGCAAATTGATTCTGAAGGTACTTAAATGGCACATAGGATGTTGAATGCCCATAATCACAAGCTGATTGAGTGCTGCCACTTGGCTGAAAACATGAGTTAATATTTTAAAGTAAGTAGAACAGGAGTTAACACCTCTCCTTTAAAATGGTCTGTTATATTGCAGTACGAGATCTTTGAACAAGCACATACGTTATATGATTTGTATCAGTTCTTGAGTTTCTTCTTGTTTTCTTTACAGTAAACCCATCCCAAGTAAATTTTAAGGATTATATGGGCTTCCCTGGTGGCTCAGAGGGTAAAGAATCTGCCTGCAATGTAGGAGACCCAGGTTTGATCTCAAAGTCCAGGAGATCCCCTGGAGAAGGGAATGGCTATCCACTCCAGTATTCTTTCCTGGAGAATCCCATGGACAGAGGAGCCTAGTGGGCTACAGTCCATGGGGTCACAAAGAGTCAGGACTGAGATTTCACTTTTCACTTTCAAACCTATATGGTGCTTGATCAGACTCTAGATGGCACTTTTCCTTTCTTGATGGTTGTATTAGTCGTTTGTTTTCTCCATGAATAGACTTGCAGGTGACACAAGACATATCTCCCATTTTTTCAAGTGAATTAACATTGCAGTGTGTATTTGTGTGTACAAGTGCACATGTGTCCTCATGTATGCTCAGTTGGGTCCAACTCTTTGCAAGCCCTATAGCCAGTTGTAAGCCCTTTGCAACTCTGTAGCCAGGCAGGCTTCTCTTTCAGTGGGATTTTCCCAAAAGTAAATACTTAAGGGGTTGCTATTTCTTTCTCTAGGGGATCTTCCCAACCTAGGGATCAAATCCATACCTCTTGTGTCTCCTGTAATGCAGACAGATTTTTTTTGCCACTGAGCCATCATTGTGTAGGTAAATTTGCATATCTCACATATATGCACAATCTTAGAATATCGTGTAAATAAAGCTCCCCATCATGAAAATTTGGTGTTAATGGAAAAGTTATTAAATTTTAACACTTGCCATTCTACCTCCTCTGTAAATTTTCAGATGGCTCTTAGATAGCTACAAAATAAGCAAAACAAAAAAGTTTTACATATTTCTTTTGGTTAGAAAATACATCAATTTCTTTTTGTTAATATGTCCTCAAGATCACTCTGGAGTGACACACTTGTAAACAAGGCTGCTGGATCAGGATTCACAGCTTTGCCTTCATTTAGTTAATGAAATACTTAGATTATGCATAAGATGCTCTTATTATATTACTTATTAGTATCCCTGGTGTGAACCTCATCTCTGCCCCTTTTATGTATCATCTTTCAAATGCATAGTACTTCATTCCCCTTATGATCCTAAAATGCTATAATCCAGTGATAAATAATGAGTATAAATCCACTATACAGGTCAGCCCATAATCAGGTTTTTGTCCCCTCCCATAATTTTATTTCTTCCTCAATACAGATAAAATAAAGTAGAGAAAATTAGTATTGAATCTATATAGAAGTATTTTTTTAGCACAGATTTCCTTGCTAAAAAACTATCTTCTTGCTATGAAAATCTCTCTATTTGTGCTTCTGCCTTCACTCTCACTGCCTCAAGAACATGGCGAGATATTGGGTCCTTTCCTCTATCATTTATCTTTAGCTACTGTGCTTTTACTAGCTCTTGGTCTGTAAAATTCTCCAATATTTCTCACCCTAAAGAACAACAAAGCAAGTTTTCCCTATATCCCATCTTTCCTTTTCATTATAGTTTGATCTCTTTCTAACAAAGCCTTTGTTCCTAGAAAATAAGATACACTTGCTATCTCAAGTCCTTCAATTCCCATTAATTTTCAATCTGTGAGTAGTACATTTATTGGAACAACAGAAAGCTTATTTTAAAGCACACATTTCCTCTGGCATATTGCATTTTGACATTTCCTTTGAGAAAGAGGTACTTCAATTCTGAAAAGTACTCCCTAGCTGATTTTCATGTGAGAATAACTATCTTAAGGCAATGTTTTGTAGTTAACACTCAACATTCCTCAGTCTTCTTACTAAGATGGCTCCCAACTGGCAAAGTCCATTGCTACTTTCCAGTCCTATTGTGGTTGAGCTTCCTGAAGCCTTTGAACTCCTTGACTTCTTTGCAATCCTTTCTTACCTAAGCTTCCTTTGCGCCACTTCTTTTCTGTTTACTGTCTGCTAGTACTGCTGTTCCTCCACCTACACTTTCTCACTCTCTCTGCTCTTCTTAAAGGGTCTGTGTATGCATACATCTTTAGCTCACTACATATGCCTACAACTCTCAAATATATTAGTATCTGTCTAGGTCACATCTTCTTCCTGGGCCCTAAATAAATATATATTACTGTTTCATGATAGCTGGAAATAAATCCAACTTCTGCTCAAATTTCAAATTATTTAGCTTAAATGTTTTAATTATTTACCTGTTTGTACTATCTACTATTCTGCTAATTATTTAAAAACAGAACCTAGGCTATACTTATCCTAATACTCCCAGTACCTTTCAGTGTCCAAGGTGATAGAATAAAATATTTCTAATAAAATATTAGAAAAAAGTATTTCATAATCATCTTCTGTCACCATGTTTATTTAACTTATATGTAGAGTATATCATGAGAAATGCTGGACTGGAAGAAGCACAAGTTGGAATCAAGATTGCCGGAAGAAATATCAGTAATCTCAGATATGCAGATGACACCACCCTTATGGCAGAAAGTGAAGAGGAACTCAAAAGCCTCTTGATGAAAGTGAAAGTGGAGAGTGAAAAGGTTGGCTTAAAGCTCAACATTCAGAAAATTGAAGATCATGGCATCTGGTCCCATCACTACATGGGAAATAGATGGAGAAACAGTGGAAACAGTGTCAGACTTTATTTTTCTGGGCTCCAAAATCACTGCAGATGGTGACTGCAGCCATGAAATTAAAAGACGCTTACTCCTTGGAAGGAAAGTTATGACCAACCTAGATAGCATATTGAAAAGCAGAGACATTACTTTGCCAACAAAGATCCATCTAGTCAAGGCTATGGTTTTTCCAGTGGTCATGTAAGGATGTGAGAGTTGACTGTGAAGAAAGCTGAATATCGAAGAATTGATGCTTTTGAACTGTGGTGTTGGAGAAGACTCTTGAGAGTCCCTTGGACTGCAAGGAGATCCAACCAGTCCATTCTGAAGGAGATCAGCCCTGGGATTTCTTTGGAAGGAATGATGCTAAAGCTGAAACTGCAGTATTTTGGCCACCTCATGTGAAGAGTTGACTCATTGGAGAAGACTCTGATGCTGGGAGGGATGGGGGCAGGAGGAGAAGGGGACGACAGAGGATGAGATGGCTGGATGGCATCACTGACTCGATGAATGTGAGTCTGAGTGACCTCTGGGAGTTGGTGATGGACAGGGAGGCCTGGCGTGCTGCAGTTCATGGGGTCGCAAAGAGTCGGACACAACCGAGCGACTGATCTGATCTGATCTGATTTTTATAATGAATATAAATTCTCTATTGAGTGGTCAATTAATACAAACATTCTTGAGAATTCTTAATTAACAGAAAAGTAACACAAGAATGTCCTATAAGGTAAATGATGAAGAAATAATTTAACTGAATTTTTATAGATATATTCATAACTGTTTAAAATTTTTATTTAATGATAGCAATAGATAGTATTAGCCTCTCCATTTAGTATCTATACGCTTTTTACAAGGAATAAAAAACTGATTAAATTGAAACAGTTTTGGTCTGATATCAGATCAGAACAGATCAGTCGCTCAGTCATGTCCGACTCTTTGTGACCCCATGAATCGCAGCATGCCAGGCCTCCCTATCCATCACCAACTCTGGGAGTTCACTCGGACTCACGTCCATCGAGTCAATGATGCCATCCAGGCATCTAATCCTGTGCCGTCCCCTTCTCTTCTTGCCCTAAATTCCTCTCAGCATCAGTCTTTTCCAATGAGTCAACTCTTCACATGAGGTGGCCAAAGTACTGGAGTTTCAGCTTTAGCATCAATACTTCCAAAGAAATCCCAGGGCTGATCTCCTTCAGAATGGACTGGTTGGATGTCTATGCAGTCCAAGGAACTCACAAGAGTCTTCTCCAACACTACAGTTCAAAAGCATCAATTATTCAGCACTCAGCATTCTTCACAGTCCAGCTCTCACATCCATACATGACCAGAGGAAAAACCATAGCCTTGATTAGAAGAACCTTTGTTGGCAAAGTAATGTCTCTGCTTTTGAATATGCTATCTAGGTTGGTCATAACTTTCCTTCCTAGGAGTAAGTGTCTTTTAATTTCATGGCTGCAGTCACCATCTACAGTGATTTTGGAGCCCAAAATAACAAAGTCTGACACTGTTTCCACTGTTTCCCCATCTATTTCCCATGTAGCGATGGGACCAGATGCCATGATCTTCGTTTTCTGAATGTTGAGCTTTAAGCCAACCTTTTCACTCTCCACTTTCACCTTCATCAAGAGACTTTTGAGTTCCTCTTCACTTTGTGCCATAAGGGTGGTGTCATCTGCATATCTGAGGTTATTGATATTTCTTCCGGCAATCTTGATTCCAACTTGTGTTTCTTCCAGTCCAGCGTTTCTCATGATGTACTCTGCATATAAGTTAAATAAGCAGGGTGACATTATACAGCCTTGACGAACTCCTTTTCCTATTTGGAACCAGTCTGTTGTTCCATGTCCAGTTCTAACTGTTGCTTCCTGACCTGCATACACATTTCTCAAGAGGCAGATCAGGTGGTCTGGTATTCACATCTCTTTCAGAATTTTCCACAGTTTATTGTGATCCACACAGTCAAAGGCTTTGGCATAGTCAATAAAGCAGAAATGGATGTTTTTCTGGAACTCTCTTGCTTTTTCCATGATCCAGCGGATGTTGGCAATTTGATCTCTGGTTCCTCTGCCTTTTCTAAAACCAGCTTGAACATCAGGAAGTTCACAGTTCACATATGGCTCAAGCCTGGCTTAGAGAATTTTGAGCATTCCTTTACTAGCATGTGAGATGAGTGCAATTGTGTGGTTTTGAGCATTCTTTGGCTTTGACTTTCTTCGGGATTGGAATGAAAATGGACCTTTTCCCGTCCTGTGGCCACTGCTGAGTTTTCCAAATTTGCTGGCATATTGAGTGCAGCAGTTTCACAGCATCATCTTTCAGGATTTGGAATAGTTCAACTGGAATTCCATCACCTGCACTAGCTTTGTTCGTAGTGATGCTTTCTAAGGCCCACTTGTCTTCACATTCCAGGATGTCTGGCTCTAGGTCAGTGATCACACCATTGTGATTATCTGGGTGGTGAAGATGTTTTTTGTACAATTCTTCTGTGTATTCTTGCCACCTCTTCTTAATATCTTCTGCTTGTATTAGGTCCATACCATTTCTGTCCTTTATCGAGCCCATCTTTGCATGAAATATTCCTTTGGTATATCTGGTTTTCTTGAAGTGATCTCTAGTCTTTCCCATTCTGTTGTTTTCCTCTATTTCTTTGCATTGTTCGCTGAAGAAGGCTTTCTTGTCTCTTCTTGCTATTCTTTGGAACTCTGCATTCAGATGCTTATATCTTTCCTTTTCTCCTTTGCTTTTTGCTTCTCTTCTTTTCATAGCTATTTGTAAGGCCTCTACAGACAGCCATTTTGCTTTTTTGCATTTCTTTTCCATGGGGATGGTCTTGATCCTTATCTCCTATACAATGTCACAAACCTCATTCCATAGTTCATCAGGCACTCTATCTATCAGATCTAGGCCCTTAAATCTATTTCTCACTTCCACTGTATAATCATAAGGGATTTGATTTAGGTCATACCTGAATGGTCTAGTTGTTTTCCCTACTTTCTTCAATTTCAGTCTGAATTTGGCAATAAGGAGTTCATGGTCTGAGCCACAGTCAGCTCCTGGTCTTGTTTTTGCTGACTGTATAGAGCTTCTCCATCTTTGGCTGCAAAGAATATATCAATCTGATTTTGGTGTTGACCATCTGGTGATGTCCATGTATAGAATCTTCTCTTGTGTTGTTGAAATAGGGTATTTGCTATGACCAGTGCATTTTCTTGGCAAAACTCTATTAGTCTTTGCCCTATTTCATTCTGTATTCCAAGGCCAAATTTGCCTGTTACTCCAGGTGTTTCTTGACTTCCTACTTTTGTATTCCAGTCCCTTATAATGAAAAGGACATCTTTTTTGGGTGTTAGTTCTAAAAGGTCTTGTAGGTCTTCATAGAACCATTCAACTTCAGCTTCTTCAGCATTACTGGTTTGGGCATAGACTTGAATTACTGTGATATTGAATGGTTTGCCTTGGAAATGAAGAGAGATCATTCTGTCGTTTTGGAGATTGTATCCAAGTACTGCATTTCGGACTCTTTTGTTGACCATGATGGCCACTCCATTTCTTCTGAGGGATTCCTGCCTGCAGTAATAGATATAATGGTCATCTGAGTTAAATTCACCCGTTCCAGTTCATTTTAGTTAGCTGATTCCTAGAATGTCAGCATTCACTCTGGCCATGTCTTTTTGACCACTTCCAATGTGCCTTGATTCATGGACCTGAGATTCCAGGTTCCTAGGCAATATTGCTTTTTACAGCATCAGACCTTGCTTCTATC
Source organism: Tragelaphus eurycerus (assembly GCA_935064755.1). NCBI lineage: Eukaryota > Metazoa > Chordata > Mammalia > Artiodactyla > Bovidae > Tragelaphus > Tragelaphus eurycerus. The sequence continues at coordinate 657,225 of CAKXYN010000228.1, read as the reverse complement.
ACCAGTCACATCCACAGCTGGATATTGGGCACCTACTGACCTGAGGAGTTTCTCTTTCAGTATCCTATTATTTTGCCTTTTCATACTGTTAATGGGTTTCTCAAGACAAGAATACTGAAGTAGTTTGCCATTCCCTTCTCCAGTGGACCACATTCTGTCAGATCTCTCCACCACGACCCGCCCGTCTTGGGTTGCCCCACGGGCATGGCTTAGTTTCATTTAGACAAGGCTGTGGTCCTAGTGTGATTAGATTGACTAGTTTTCTGTGAATATGGTTTCAGTGTGTTTGCCTTCTGATGCCCTCTTGCAGCACCTACTGTCTTACTTGGGTTTCTCTTACCTTGGGCGTGGGGTATCTCTTCACGGCTGCTCCAGCGAAGCACAGCCATTGCTCCTTACCTTGGACAAGGGGTATCTCTCACCACCGCCCTTCCTGACCTTCAACGTGGGATAGCTCCTCTAGGCTCTCCTGCGCCCACGCAGCCAGGGCTCCTTTGCGTGGGGCTGGTCCTCTTGGTTGCGGCCCCTGGCCTCGGGTGTGGGGGTGTGGGGTAGCTTCTCCCGCCCGTCGCCCATGGCCTCGAGGCAGGGATAACTCCTCTGGTCTGATATAGGGGTCAGCAAACTATAGCTTATATTGGCAATACAAATGTGATCTGTGGCTTGTGTTTGTATGGCTAATGGTCTAAGAATAGTTTTTACATTTTTTAAGGGTTATCAAAAAATTGTAGAAGAAAGAGGAACAGGAGAAGGAAGAAGAAGAGGAGGAAGTGGAAGAAGAGGAGGAGAAAGTAGAAGAAGAGAAAGGAGGGAAAAGAGGTAAGGTAACAGATTCTTTGAGTTGGTCACATTCAGCAGTGCCACATCAGAGCTGATAGATATAAAATACATTTATTTTCAATACACAGCCCAAGTCAAAATAATTAACTCAAGATAAATACATATCTACTTACTAGTTCCATCAAGTAATTAAATGCACAACCCATCCTATTAGATATCAGATATATCTAAAACATAACAGTCTTTCTCATACCAGACAAAGGCCACAAAGACATTATATTTTAATGTTTAATAAAATATGAGAAAATACTTAAGGCCTTCTGTTTTTTAATAGTGTCTGTACATAAGGATGGAGAAGACAAAGGTAACCCACTCCAATACTCTTGCCTGGCAACTCCCATGGACGGAGGAGCCTGGTAGGCTACAGTCCATGGGATCGCTAAGAGTTGGACACGACTGAGCGACTTCACTTTCACTTTTCACTTTCATGCATTGGAGAAGGAAATGGCAACCCACTCCAGTGTTCTTGCCTGGAAATCCCAGGGACGGGGGAGCCTGGTGGGCTTCTGTCTCTGGGATTGCACAGAGTTAGACATGACTGAAGTGACTTAGCAGCAGCAGGAGCAGTAGATAAGGAAGTTGTTGAATATCACTGAAAACATTAGAAAGTATAGCTGGTCAAATAAATAGACAAACAAAAATTTATTGTAAAATTTGGCTTAGATTTATTTTACCAGCTATTAATTAATATAATTTACTTATTCTTAATTTTTATATTCACAAAGTGAATGATAAATTTTTTAATTAATTATTTTAACAAATGAAAAATTGAAATTAAGACAGCCAAGACTCTATGACATCCTATCAAATGTAGAAGCACATATTCTGCAACTGGTAGCATTTATTGCTGATTTTATCCACTCCTGGATAATCTGGTGAGGTTTAGAGGAATGGTTTTGTGCTTGATTTATCTTTAGAAGCCTACTCTGTTGTTTAAGTCATTAAGCACTTGGGGGATTGCTTAGCTACCACCACAGTTGCAATTTTGCTGTGCATCAACCCAGATCTGCATTTTCCTTACATATCCTTTAATGTAGTAGTGTTAGTCACTCAGTTGTGTCTGACTCTTTGTGACCCCATGGACTGAAGCCTACCATTCCTATGACCATGGAATTCTCCAGCAAGAATACTGGAGTGGGTTGCCATTCCCTTCTCCAGGGGATCTTCTTGATCCAGGGGTGGAACCCAGGTCTCCTGCACTGCAGGCAGACTATTTGCCATCTGAGCCACCAGAAAACTCTATATCCTTACATGCTTCTTCTTGAAATACCAATCTAAGATTGTGGCAGAAGAGGCCAATGAAGCATTTTGTGGCATATTCAGTATTTTTGGCTCTACCTCTCCTTCTTTAGGCTCCCCTCAGCTTACCCCTATCCGTATCTTGGCTATATGGCCCCAGGACTAACATTCTGAAGAGTTATATTTGATGATGACTTAGACTCTTGAGAGTCCCTTGGACTGCAAGGAGATCCAATCAGTCCATTCTGAAGGAGATCAGCCCTGGGATTTCTTTGGAAGGAATGATGCTAAAGCTGAAACTCCAGTATTTTGGCCACCTCATGCAAAGAGTTGACTCATTGGAGAAGACTCTGATGCTGGGAGGGATTGGGGGCAAGAGGAGAAGGGGACGACAGAGGATGGGATGGCTGGATGGCATCACTGACTCGATGGACGTGAGTCTGAGTGAACTCTGGGAGCTGGTGATGGACAGGGAGGCCTGGGTGCTTCGATTCATGGGGTCGAAAAGAGTTGGACACGACTGAGTGACTGATCTGATCTGATCTATATGGTTCTCAGAGGTTGGAGAGTTTTTCCTTGTCTTTTTTGGCCTGGGGACCAACAGGTTTATAGCTGGCATATCTGTTTTGTGATTTAATTGGATGAAAATGATCATGTAAAATGACAGTTAAGTTGTATGAACCTAAATGTAAACAGAGCACTAAAGACTAAAATCCAGTTTTAGAATCATGGCAAGGGCAACAAAAAGTGGAGTTTAAAATTGAATTAAAAATTAATATAGAATCCAGGCTGGGTATATTGCAGGCAGCTGTGTTACATTCAGAACACCTGCAAATGCAGCCCACTGTATTGAAATCATGGCAAAACTGAACCTATTTGATTGCTGGGGTTTCATTACATAGGACGTATAAAAAAGGAATCATTGTAGTTTTGTGAAAGGGAAAGTGAGAAATATCAACTGAGGGCATAATGATTTCACCAGGAGTAGAATAGAGATAGCAGAATCTGAGTTACACTTATGGCATATGTATTAGCTGTATAGAATTTCAGAAGCAAAAGAAGACACCACAAGCTTCTAGATTACAGGCAAAATTTATTGGAATAGATTTATTTACCTATATCAGGAATAAGCATTTTATCATGCAAAAGGATTACAGAGAATATTTGAAATAACACCACAAAATGCTTTGCAGTTGGTCACCTACAAACTCTCTAGAAAAGATGGTTTACACTTAGCAGTTGATCACATAGAAAATAATAGCTGAATTATTGCAATAAAAAATGTAGTTTGAATGACTAAAAGCCTGTTCTACTACCTGGTAAAAATCTTTAGCACTCAAGAGTATGAAATAAGTAATTTACAAGGCTTAGCAAACACAATTCCTTTCCAAGGTTGATGAGAAATTTTAAAAATCCTAAAAGGGTTTTGAAAATTACTGACTCAAATAGAAAATTCATGAAAGCTGAGACCAAACCAAGTTAAATAGGCCCAATTCAACTCAGCATTAGAAAAATTTTTCCAAAATACTTCTCAAGTGAAATGCACAGGCAGCAAGTTTGTTTGTATACAAAATCACTCAGGTGCCTCTGGAAATCAGTTACTGTGAAGTGCAAAGCCAAATCTCCCAATTCATGCATATGTTATTTCAATTGTATGGCTAGGATGTCCAAGTGTAACAGAATAATGAAAATAATCTGGAGTTATAGAAAATGAGTGAGGTTTTTCAATTATTTTAACCACCAGTGAGCATAAATTCAAATGTATTCTTAAATGTTTACAGTCACAAAAAGTTTTATTAATTTCCACTTTGGGGAAATGTATATCCCTCTATGTAATAAATTCATTTATTAAAAATAATTGAATTTATTTTTTATACACTGAAGCTGTTTTTGAAAAAATCTCAGAAATAGCAAGGATAGTGAAGAATGTTGGTGGTGGGTAAGAATACAGGAAGAGTAATGAAGGAAATATTTGTGATAAGGACCTAATTACATTATCATCAAATTAGAGAAAATTAGTGCTTAAAAAGTTTTGAAAGCTGTCAACTAATCTGTCTTCTCTGTCTTTAAGCAAACCGAGTTGAGAAAAACATCCCATACATTTTTGAAAGGCTAGTAGATAAAAAGATTTCTTAAAGCTTACATTGAGGGCTTAACACATCCCTCTGTCAGCAGATTCTTCCCAAATTCTGACTTAAATCCCATAAGCTTTCACTTAAGTCTATCTGTCCCAGTTAGAACACTGATAAAATAATTTGTTATCATGTAGTAAAAAAAATGTAAGTATAATTTTCAAGAAAGAAAGAACAATAAATATTCACAGACTGTAACTATCACTCTTTTACCTTAATTGATATCAATTTTTTTTGTTTAATCCTTAACCCTAAAAGCACCACTAATTTATGAAACACAATCATAATTTTAATAAGACAATTTTAAAGAATGCAGTAAAGGCTTTTGAGAGTGATATAGCATCATTGTTAAGAGATGGCATACACACAATTCAGCATAATGTGTAAATCAAAGTGATCTTGAGTGAATTATAAATTAAGCCATTTGAGAGGCACTGTGTTGGACTGTTAGCTAAGTCTTCCTTCTTTTCCCCTCCATCTGTTCATTTCCTTCTAAGACACAGTTGTTCAGCTTTATTCCCTAATTGTTTTCTGAAACATTGTCTAAGAAAAAAATGCAGAATTGATTAGCATACTTATACTATTAATGATTGCATAGGACAATTTTATTTCTGCAGTGCTGGCATCATTTGAATCTTATGGAGAGGAAGTTCAGATTCACACCTAAACATTGCAACACTGCAGAAATTTAGCATTTATTGTTTATTATTTTTATTTATATATTTATTTATTTCTGTGCTTATTTTGTGGAGTTTCATATAGCTTCATTTTATGTTTGTTTTTAGAAACTTAACATCACTGAAACATCACAGATATGGAAACAGGAGGTAAGAGTTAAAAATCTTCTTATCTTCTGAGACAAGTTAATTTCTTATGTTCTAACTTGCAAGAAATATACCACAAGTTTCCATAATTAGGTTAAGATTTGGACTGTTTTTCCATGAAATTATATTTTAGAAAAGGCTAGACAAAGAATTTCACTATGGAGATTGTGATATTCATTTACATATTTGGTTATTTTCACCAACATTCTTTAGGATTCTTCTATTATTATTTTAAGAAAAAAAAAAACAAACAGTAACTGTAACATCATAGCAGTTTGGGGAAATAGGCCTCTACTATGTCTTATAAGCGTCACACTTAAAAAAAATAACATTCTGTTTTGTTCTCAGGATTGTTTTATGGTAGTTTGCAATTTTGAAAGGGGCTATAAATAAAAGAAAAATCAAAATAATGGACTTTCTATTTTGCAAGGAATTTTAACATACAGTTTCATGAACTTCAGAGCATGCTGAACCTGTACTGATAAGCAGCTGTCACTGAATTCCTGATAAGGAAGGGCAAATGTTTACTGACTGTTCTAGAGTTGTATAAGGCAATATCTTTAAAGACATTGATATAAGAATGGGAAACACTGACATTTGACTGCATAGGAATTTATGCTATTTCAGAAAAAAAAATTAAGCATTTTATTTATTAATCATATGCATTATGGAACAGTCACTAAGTTATTTGTGGAGTCATCATTTGCCTATAATCCTTAGACTTGACTGTTAAGACTGACTCTAACATGCCAGATGTCTTCTTCTCCTTCATTGTCCCTCATCACAATTTGGGTCCTTCCCAATATATACAATTTATATATACAATATATACAATTTCTTTTAAGTCCTCTTAAGTCCATTGAGTCCACATATAATTGTGAACATAGTTTAAATACTTTGTCAAAGAGGCTATCCTGTTTTTGTATAAACTGAGAGTGTAGCTCATTACTTTGAGGAAAAAGAGGTAGATTTATCTAATTCCACAATTCCAAAGTCCTATCTATTCATACTCTCAAGCCTTAAGCTAATATTCTGCTTTGTCTTATTTCCGCTGTTGGGAGAAATACACTTTACCCTTTTATGCTTTTCTGATTGGCCTGAGTTAAATTGACATGAGATAGATTAACAAGAGAAAATCAAACAAAGTTTAATAACATGTATACCCAGGAAAACTGGGTAACATGCCAAAATGACAAAACCCTCACCTTAAATACTATTTTCAGTGAAAGATGAAAGAGGATATTAGGGGTAGTGGTTTGTGATTTTAGAGGAGAGGAAGGGAACTGACATTGATTGAGATGAAAAAGCTAATGTTTGGTAAAGAAATGTTTGCTGGGCCCTGTGGAGACAGTGAGACACAGAAACGAATTTTAACAAACAGACTTTGCTAGGTTCATCTTGATTTATATCCTAAATTCATACTATAGGTACCTCTGGTGATAGCTCCCTTCCTGGAAGAGGTCTTCTGTATACATTCTTCAGGCAGATAGGGGGAAAGTCAAAGTTTCTTCCTGAATGTTTTGGGCCTTGGGTTCTTTTTTTTTTTTTTTTGGTTTGAAAGAATCCACTTGCCAAAGAGATATTTTGAGGTGGCTGATTTTTTCCTTTATACCACACATTTGGGAAGAGAGTAACTGTATGTGCTTTGATCTAGTTAACAATATATAAGTGGAAAACCCTGTGCATCACATTTAGAGTGGGAGAATTTAAGAAGTAGCCAATGGAACTCCAAGTTTCTACCCTCCTGGGTTAACATAGACGTGCAAACAGGTAGTTTTAAGACTTTCAAGACACATTAATAGAAGGATGTACAGATGATCTGTGGCTAAGTGCCTGGCACCATTTTTTTTTTTTTTTTTTTTTTTTTGAGCCTTCCTCTCACCTGCTAATTACCAGGATGCAAAAGTTTTCTCCTGATAGGGTAAGAGTATCTATTTGAGGTTCATATTTGCTCTAAATTGATTTTTTTTTTTTTTTTTTTTTTTGCATTTATGGCTTTAGATTTTATCTCTGTACTGTCAGTGATAGTATTTCAGTAGGTGTATTCACCACAAACATTAGGGAGACTGCTCTTGAGCTCTCTGGCTCACATGGCAGGAAATATTTGATTCTGTTTCCTGACAAATTGGATGAGATTTCTTTTATAATGAGATTCACACTGCCAATGAACATGCCATATGTTTAGACACATGGTTTTATTTTTATGATCTTTAAAACATTATTTTATGTAGCCCATGGCTGAGATAATCACTTATAGGTTTCTGAATACTCGGACTGCTGTCAGGTTTGAAGGTACTCTGTTTTAGGTATGAATGAAAGTATTACTTAACTGCAATGCATGCATTTAGAAAATATATATATTATTATATTATTATTAATAGGAAACTTCTCAGACGGTTCATTTTTATAAGCACTTATCCAAGTCTATGCCCCAAACAGTCACGCTGAAGAAGCTAAAGTTGAATGGTTGGAATCAAGATTGCTGGGAGAAATATCAATAACCTCAGATATGCAGATGACACCACCCTTATGGCAGAAAGTGAAGAGGAACTAAAAATCCTCTTGATGAAAGAGAAAGTGGAGAGTGAAAAGGTTGGCTTAAAGCTCAACATTCAGAAAACGAAGATCATGGCATCTGGTCCCATCACTACATGGGAAATAGATGGAGAAACAGTGGAAACAGTGTCAGACTTTATTTTTCTGGGCTCCAAAATCACTGCAGATGGTGACTGCAGCCATGAAATTAAAAGACGCTTACTCCTTGGAAGGAAAGTTATGACCAACCTAGATGGCATATTCAAAAGCAGAGACATCATTTTGTCAACAAAGGTTCGCCTAGTCAAGGCTATGGTCTTTCCTGTGGTCATGTATGGATGTGAGAGCTGGACTGTGAAGAAGGCTGAGCGCCGAAGAATTGATGCTTTTGAACTGTGGTGTTGGAGAAGACTCTTGAGAGTCCCTTGGACTGCAAGGAGATCCAACCAGTCCATTCTGAAGGAGATCAGCCCTGGGATTTCTTTGGAAGGAGTGATGCTGAAGCTGAAACTCCAGTATTTTGGCCATCTCATGCTAAGAGTTGACTCATTGGAGAAGACTCTGATGCTGGGAGGGATTGAGGGCAGGAGGAGAAGGGGACGACAGAGGATGAGATGGCTGGATGGCATCACTGACTCGATGGATGTGAGTCTGAGTGACCTCTGGGAGCTAGTGATGGATAGGGAGGCCTGGCATGCTGCGATTCATGGGGTCACAAATAGTCGGACAAGACTGAGCGACTGATCTGATCTGAGTGGTGTTAAATATTATATAGGATAGATATAAGGGAAATGTAGAAAAGGCAGAGAAACCAGAGATCAAATTGCCAACATCCGCTGGATCATCGAAAAAGCAAGAGAGTTCCAGAAAAACATCTATTTCTGCTTTATGACTATGCCAAAGCCTTTGACTGTGTAGATCACAATGAACTGTGGAAAATTCTAAGAGAGATGGGAATACCAGACCACCTGATCTGCCTCTTTAGAAATCTGTATGCAGGTTAGGAAGCAACAGTTAGAACTGGACATGGAACAACAGACTGGTTCCAAATAGGAAAAGGAGTTTGTCAAGGCTGTATATTGTCACCATGTTTATTTAACTTCTATGCAGAGTACATCATGAGAAATGCTGGACTGGAAGAAACACAAGCTGGAATCAAGATTGCTGGGAGAAATATCAATAACCTCAGATATGCAGATGATACCACCCTTATGGCAGAAAGTGAAGAGGAACTCAAAAGCCTCTTGATGAAAGTGAAAGTGGAGAGTGAAAAGGTTGGCTTAAAGCTCAACATTCAGAAAACGAAGATCATGGCATCTGGTACCATCACTACATGAGAAATAGATGGGGAAACAGTGGAAACAGTGTCAGACTTTATTTTTTTGGGCTCCAAAATCACTGCAGATGGTGACTGCAGCCATGAAATTAAAAGACGCTTACTCCTTGGAAGGAAAGTTATGACCAGCCTAGGTAGCATATTCAAAAGCAGAGACATCACTTTGCTAACAAAGGTTCGCCTAGTCAAGGCTATGGTCTTTCCTGTGGTCATGTATGGATGTGAGAGCTGGACTGTGAAGAAGGCTGAACGCCGAAGAATTGATGCTTTTGAACTGTGGTGTTGGAGAAGACTCTTGAGAGTCCCTTGGACTGCAAGGAGATCCAACCAGTCCATTCTGAAGGAGATCAGCCCTGGGATTTCTTTGGAGGGAATGATGCTAAAGCTGAAACTGCAGTATTTTGGCCACCTCATGTGAAGAGTTGACTCATTGGAGAAGACTCTGATGCTGGGAGGGATTGAGGGCAGGAGGAGGAGGGGATGAAAGAGGATGAGATGGCTGGATGGCATCACTGACTCGATGGATGTGAGTCTGAGTGACCTCCGAGAGCTAGTGATGGACAGGGAGGCCTGGCGTGCTGCAGTTCATGGGGTCGCAAAGAGTCGGACACGACTGAGCGACTGATCTGATCTGATCTGATCTGATTGATTTAAAGAGACCGAATTACATTGTATTATAGTTTGCCATTTTTCGGGGAAGGCAGTGGCACCCCACCCCAGTACTTTTGCCTGGAAAATCCCATGGACGGAGTATCCTGGTAGGCTCCAGTCCATGGGGTCGCTGAGAGTCAGACATGACTGAGCGACTTCACTTTCACTTTTCACTTTCATGCATTGGAGAAGGAAATGGCAACCCACTCCAGTGTTCTTGCCTGGAAAATCCCAGGGACGGGGGAGCCTGGTGGGCTTCTGTCTATGGGGTCGCACAGAGTCAGACACGACTGAAGCGACTTAGCATAGTTTGCCATTTTTGCATTATTGCCCATTCCACTTTAAAAATACATGTTGCAAAAGCCCAACATACAGGCAGAGGTTTATAAAAACAATAAAAAATGTGACTGAGAGAAAAAAAAAGCTCAAAAACGTAATTAGATTTCATAGTGCCAATAAAATCGACAACTATAACAGAGGGGGGAAGTGTGGGGGGAGAAAAAAAGTCCAGAAGAATCTACAGAACTAGTCAAAACATAAGAATAATAAATAATTTTTTTGAGTCACAGAAAAAAAAAAAAACATATTGTAATTGAGTAAAAATAAAAGGAAAGATTATGTTCCCCTTGTTTTAAACTTGATCATTTCTAAGGCATGGTTTTATTAGGACAAATGAATGCACTAGATAAGCTATGAAATATGATTAAAATAAATTAATATTCAGTCTACTCAGGAGAAAGATATACCCATCTGAATGCAGAGTTACAGAGAATAGCAAGCAGAGATAAGAAAGTCATTTTTCAAGTGAATAATGCAAATAAATAGAAGAAAACAATAGAATAGGAAAGACTAGAATTTTTTCAAGAAAATTAGAGATAACAAGGGAATATTTCTAACAAAGATAGGCACAATAAAGGACAGAAATGGCATGGACCTAACAGGAGCAGAAGATATTAAGAAGAGGTGGCAAGAATATATAGAAGAACTATACACAAAAGATCTTCATGACCCGGATAACCACGATGGTGTAATCACTCACCTAGAACCAGACATCCTGGAATGCAAAGTCAAGTGGGCCATAGGAAGCATCGCTAAGAACAAAGTGAGTGGAGGTGATGAAATTCCAGTTGAGCTATTTCAAATCCTAAAGGATGGTGCTGTGAAAGTGCTGCACTCAGTATGCCAGAAAATTTGGAAAACTCAGCAGTGGCCACATGATTGGAAAAGTGCTTTTCATTCCAGTTTCAAGGAGGGCAATGCCAAAGAATGTTCACATACTGCACAATTGCATATTTCTCATGCTTACAAACTAATGCTCAAAATCATCCAAGCTAGGCTTCAACAGTATGTGAATCAAGAACTTTCAGATGTACAAGCTGGATTTAGAAAAGGAACCAGAGATCAAACTGCCAACATCTGATGGATATTAAGAAAAGCAAGAGAATTCCAGTAAAACATCTGCTTCTGCTTCATTGACTATGCTAAAGCTTTTGACTGTGTGGATCACAATAAACTGTGGAAAATTCTGAAAGAGATGGAAATACCAGGCCAACTTACCTGCATCCTGACAAATCTGTACCTAAGTCAAGTAGCAACAGTTAGAACTGGATATGTAACAGTGGACTGGTTCCAAATTGAGAAAGGAGTATGTCAAGAGTTTATATTGTCACCCTACTTATTTAACTTACATGTAGAGTTCAGTTCAGTTCAGTTGCTCAGTTGTGTCTGACTTTGCGACCCCATGAATTGCAGCATGCCAGGCCTCCCTGTTCATCACCATCTCGCGGAGTTCACTCAAATTTACATCCATCGAGTCGGTGATATCATCCAGCCATCTCATCCTCCATTGTCCCCTTTTCCTCCTGCCCCCAATCCCTCCCAGCATCAGAGTCCTTTCCAATGAGTCAACTCTTTGCATGAGGTGGACAAAGTACTGGAGTTTCAGTTTTAGCATTATTCCTTCCAAAGAAATCCCAGGGCTGATCTCCTTCAGAATGAACTGGTTGGATCTCCTTGCAGTCCAAGGGACTCTCAAGAGTCTTCTCCAACACCACAGTTCAAAAGCATCAATTCTTTGGCACTCAGCTTTCTTAACAGTCCAACTCTTGCATGCATACATAACCACTAGAAAAACCATAGCCTTGACTAGATGGACATTTGTTGGCAAAGTAATGTCTCTGCTTTTCAATACATCATGTGAAATGCCAATATTGATGAAGCACAAGTTGGAATCAAGATTGTGGAGAGAAATATCAATAACCTCAGATATGTAGATGATACCACCCTAGTGGCAGAAAGTAAAGAAGAATTAAACAGTCTTTTGATGAAGGTGAAAGAGGAGAGTGAAAAAGCTGACTTAAAGCTCAACATTGAAAAAACAAAGATCATGGCATCTGGTCCCATCACTTCGCGGCAAATAGATGTGGAAACAATGAAATAGTGACAGACTTTATTTTCTAGGGCTCTAAAACCATTGTGGATGCTGACTACAACCATGAAATTAAAAGATGTTTGCTCCTTGGAAGAAAAGTAATGACAAACCTAGACAGCTTATTAAAAAACAGAGACATTACTTTGCCAACAAAGTTGTATGTAATAAAAGCTATGGTTTTTCCAGTAGTCATGTATGGATATGTGAGCTGGACAATAAAAAAAACTGAGCATCAAAGAACTGATACCTTTGAACTATAGCGCCAGAGAAGACTCTTGAGAGTTCCTTGGACTGCAAGGAAATAAAACCAGTCCATCCTAAAGGAAATCAATCCTGATTATTCATTGGAAGGACTGATGCTGAAGCTCCAACACTTTGGCCACCTGGTGTGAAGAACCGACTCATTGGAAAAGACCCTGATGCTGGGAAAGATTGAAAGCAGGAAGAGAAGGGGAAGACAGAGGATGAGATGGTTAGATGGTATCACTCAGTCAATGGACAAGAATCTGAGCAAACTCCAGGAGATTGTGAAGCACAGGAAAGCCTGGTGTGCTGCAGTTCAAGGGTTCAAAAAGACTCAGACAGGACTGAGTTACTGAATAACAACAACTCTACTCATGACTGTTTTTGGAAGGGGATCATGTAAAACTGGACTTAGAGTCTTGAGGATAAAATTTCTTTTCTAGCAGATAAGCTAACGTGAACGTGAATGTGAACGTGAAGTCGCTCAGTCGTGTCTGACTCTTTGCGACCCCATGGACTGTAGCCTACCAGGCTCCTCTGTCCATGGGATTTTCCAGGCAAGAGTACTGGAGTGGGTTGCCATTTCCTTCTCCAAGGGATCTTCCCAACCCAGGGATCGAACCTGGGTCTCCCACATTGTAGACAGACGCTTTACCATCTGAGCCACCAGGGAAGCTAAAACAGTTCTTAATTCCAAAGAGTTGTAAGCATAAGCCCAACTGAAGGAGGAAACAGACAGAACAGGCTCCATCTTGAAAGCAGGACTCCATCTTGGCCTGGACTGTGGACTTTGAGCTATATGCCTAGTATCTATGGAAATGACGTACCAACTGGAAAACCAGACCCCCCGGATGGAAGAGCCCCAGGGCTCATATCTAGACTCTTTGTTGCCTAAAAGAATACCTAATTATCTGTGTAACTGAATAGAATTATAAATTCTATTATTCTTATTGGGGTATGACCACAGGCCTATTGATAATTGTCCACTGTTAACTATCTAGGCTTAAGGCATACGAATCATGGGTTTAAAGCATATGAATCATGGGTTAACTTTTATTGTATCTTTCTTTTCCTTTTTCAGACTAGTTTCAGAGAATTTGGGGAGGTGGGTTTGAGCATGTACACTTAGAGTATATAAGGTTTTCACAAAAACTGGTCGGGGTCCTTGGCTAAGAGGAGACTCTGCCTTGGGCCCACTGGTGTAATAAACTACACTCCACTATCTGCATTGTCCTCAGTGAGTCTGTTTCCTGGAACGCGTGGCTACAACACAACTATACCAGTTCCTGGTTCTAAAATAATAGATATTTGGAGACCCTAGCTGATGTTCTGGGTGTGAAATAATGAGCAGGACAGAATCTTACCTTGAAGATTCCTGTGGCTACTTTTTTTTTTGACAAGGATCACTATAAGGGGAAAATACTTTAATGAGGTTAGTGAAGAATCATGCAAAAAATGAAATTTTGAAATGCGTGACCCTATAATATTTAATGTTTATTAAAGTATTAATATATATCAGAGTGCTTCCAAAATTTTAGCTTGTACAAAATTTTTTTTTAATTCAATATAGTTAATTTTTCATACTGTTCATGGGGGTCTTAAGGCAAGAATACTGAAGTGGTTTGCCATACCCTTCTCCACTGACTCAATGGACATGAGTTGGAGCAATCTCAGGGAAGTAGTCGGAGAAAGCAATGGCAACCCACTCCAGTACTCTTGCCTGGAAAATCCCATGGATGGAGGAGCCTGGTAGGCTGCAGTCCACAGGGTCACTAAGAGTCAGGCACGACTGAGCGACTTCACTTTCATGCCTTGGAGAAGGAAATGGCAACCCATTCCAGTGTTCTTGCCTGGAGAATCCCAGGGACGGAGGAGCCTGGTGGGCTGCTGTCTATGGGGTTGCACAGAGTCGGACACGACTGAAGTGACGTAGCAGGGAAGTAGTGAAGGATAGGGGAGCCTGGCATGCTGCAGTTCATGGTGTTGAAAAGAGTCGGACATGAGTTAGCAACTGAACAACCACATAGTTGATATACAATGTTGTGTTAGTTTCAGGTGTATAGTAAAGCAAACCATATACATATTCATTTTCAGATTCTTTTCACTTATAGGTTATTCCGAGATTTTGAGCAGTTCCTTTCACTACACAGTAGGTCCTTGTTGGTTATCTATTTTATACAGATAAAAAAAATAGATGTTAATCCCAAACTCCTAATCTGTCCTTCTTCCCCTTTCTCCCTTAAGCATGAGCTTGTTTTCTATGTCTGTGTATCTATTTCTGTTTTGCATATATGTTCATTTTGTATCATTTTTTAGATTTCACTTATAAGCAATATCATATGATATTTGTCTTTCTCTGGCTTACTTCACTTAGTGTGATAATCCATGTTGCTGCAAATGACATTATTGTGCCTTTTATGGCTGAATAATATTCCATATATATATATATATATATATATATATATATATACACAAACACACACATATATGTATATACTTTTTTATCCATTTATATACACTTCTTTATACATTTCTCTTTTGATGGACATTTAGGCTGCTTCCACATCCTGGCTATTGTGAATAGGGCTGCAATGAACATTCAGGTGCATATATCTTTTAAAATTATGATTTTCTCCAGATATATACCGAGGGTGGGATTGCAAGATCATACGGTAGCTCTTTTAAATCTATTAAGGGGGAACTAGGGATTGAGGGTATAGAATTTCAATTCTAATTACATTATGGAGACTCAATCTTCTTAGCTCTATAAAACAAGATAAAGGGGCTGTAAATTTTGTAAATTATATGTAATTTTCCAGTGGATCCCATTAATCTCATTTTGATCTTATCATATTTATCTGAAAAAAGCATCTAGGGAAGATTCCCTCCCTTCTTTCTTCCATCCAAGGCTGCTAAAGATTTTTGCATATTATCACTAATTATTTTATATTTATCAATTCAAAGGCATGGTCTTATTGGCTATTTCAGAGTATGGTTATTTAATTTCAAAAGGAAAATTCTCTGTTCCAAGTAAAGTATAAAGTATCCCAAACAAATTGTATTGCTTATTTAGCACTAATCTTTAATATTCAGAATGAAGCTGAATCCAGCTTCTGTACTTTGACATTGAATTAAATCGCAGACACAGAGTTTTGAGTAAAGTAGAAATGAACTTTTTGCTTTGCCAGGCAAAAGGAGCCATGGTGGGCTAATGTCCTCAAAATTGTGTTCTGACCTGGAGGGGTTGTGAGTAGTTTTAAGGCAATGGTTTAAAGAGGATATGATTAGCTTGTGGACACTCTTCTGATTAGTTGATGGTGAGGTAAATAGGAGTCAGCATCATCAACCTTCTGGTTCCAACCAGTTTGGAATCTATGTGCCTATGCTATGGGCAGCATAGAGTTAGCTTCTCCCACCTGGTGGGATTTCAGTATCTGCCAAAAGGTTCAGAGAAACTATTATGAATAGCCCTTGAGGGGGAACCAGGACTCTGCCCCCAGGCTGCAACATTTTTTTCTTGATTGCTCCTTCCTTGTCTCTGCATCCCTTTTCATCCCTAATTAGCAACTCTTTGGAATGCAGCAGAAACCATGGAGGCTGAATGAAATCTATTTCATGTAATCAAGAAATGAGATTCACAGAAAGGCTTTTGTGCCCAGGAGCCCCACAGGGTCCTGCTCGGTCTCAGGAATAATAATAATACAATAATATTTACCCAAGGAATAGGCAAGTGATAGGGGCAGCTTTAAGGTCTTCAGAGACAGGCATCTCTTGTTGCATTCTTTATTGCCGCATGAAACATCCACCAGCAAATAAATCTGTTATTTTCTCAGCTTCTACCTCAGCAGTCCTGAGTGATAGGCAGGTTGTCATTATCATTAAGGGCCTACGTGGTGACTCAGATGGTAAGGAATCCACCTGCAATGCAGGAAACCCAGGTTCGATCCCTGGATTGAAAGATCCCATGGAGATGGGCATGTCGACCCACTCCAGTTTTCTTGCCTGGGAAATCCCATGGACAGAAAAGCCTGGCAGGTTACAGTCCATGGGGTCGCAAAGAGTCAAACCATCATTACAGACCCATTTGCTACTTGTGGAAAGTCACACCTTTGTACTAATGCACTAATTAGAATTGGTCAGACAGTCTTGTGAGGCAGAGTTAAGTTTCCAAAGGTGTAAGGAGTATATTTTGTTCTGTCTTTAAAAATGTATTTTTAATGATCTGACACCACTTTTGGAATAGTAAATGATAGGGCCCAAAGGGGTCTCATTATTAAGATGGAGCATTATGTTAACCTTGCAAACAAAGAATAAAATCACAGTGATCCTTGAGCCAAATTGCCCAAATGACATTCTATTATCTCACTGGTGCCTAGCTTCTCAAAGCTATGAGACCATCAGATCCAGACCTCCAGCTATGTGACCATGGGACTCAACTACAGGCTAAAAATTAACCATCCCTTCAGAGAACTTTTCATTTGTGGGTTATAATAAAGACCTCGCCTCAGAAAGGGAGGACACTGGTTCTCCTTAAGGGCCAGTTACCCTCTTGTTGCTTTCTAATAAATTTTCCTTTTCTTGCCTGGCTGCTTGGAGAAGGCAATGGCACCCCACTCCAGTACTCTTGCCTGGAAAATCCCATGGATGGAGGATTCTGGTGGGCTGCAGTCCATGGGGTCACTAAGAGTCGGACACGACTGAGCGACTTCACTTTCACTTTTCACTTTCATGCATTGGAGAAGAAAATGGCAACCTACTCCAGTGTTCTTGCCTGGAGAATCTCAGGGACGGGGGAGCCTGGTGGGCTGCCGTCCATGGGGTCGCACAGAGTCGGACATGACTGAAGTGACTTAGCAGCTTAGCAGCAGCAGCCTGGCTGCTAGGCTCTCTCTCTTTTTCTCTGCACTTACCTTACAGTAAGCACCTATGAGTCTATTATAACTTTATCAGTGTGAATTTGATTTGTTCTGAAACATTCTATCTTGCTTCCTAATGTTCTTACAAGAGAAATACACTACTGACTAACACAGAGCCAATTACCTTTGATAGACATTTTCTCTGCTTTTAACAGGTTTATAAAAGACAAAGCCAGAAGACAAATTACCTCATTTCGTTACTTTGGCATTCTTTCATAAGCAGTCTATTTAGAAGTTATTCTGCTCAAAAGTAGACATTCTATGCATACACTCCTGAGAAGTTGTTTTTGCCTGAGGAAGTTGTGTTTATAATTACTGCTATTTTTTTCAAAATAAAATAATTTATGTTTTATGGAGTAAAATATTGCATCCTTGATTTCTCTCTCTCTCTCTCTCTCTCTTTTTTTTTTTTCTTGCTGGACACTTGAAGTTTACTGTCAACTTGGTTCAAGACACCTGGTTGTGGGGTGTCAGGAAGGCTCATGAGTGCCTTGGAGAGTAATAAGCAGAGTTCTCTGAATCCTTTTTGGTGTTTTGGTGTTCTCATATAAAATAGCACAATTACTTCTGCTAGCTTGGGCCTGCCTAGTCTCAGGGTGGGGTGGGATACGGAGAGGAGGAGCTCTAATAAGCTCAGCGTCTGGGAAAGAATTTTGGCCGTTGGTGGTGACCACTTGAGAAGTGCTCCCCCACCCCCACACCGCTCCTTGGTTTTGCTGGGCTGACCACCAGGCTCCTACTTCCTTGTGGCTTCCAGAGCCAAGTCACAGCCATGCCGCTGGAAGCCCGGGAAATTCAGAGTGCTTGGGACTCCTAACAGTGCAGCCAGGAATGGGAAACCGGACTTGCCAAAAAGAAGTTGCAGTGCCAGTGATGCAGGTTGGCCTTAGGGAGATGGGAGTGGTGGGGTGGCTTTCCCATGGTGCTCTGCACTTCTGCAGGAGCTGATAGTGGAAGTAGAACCCAAACGGCTTAGGCAGTCATGAGCAAGCTTCAGAGCACGAATGTGGGCAGGTGAAAATCTTGGCTGCTTTGCTTCTCCGGCCTTGGTGCACAGTCACGTTCTTGGGTGGTGGGAACAGGGGCAGCTGGCCAGCGCGCCCGTTTGCAAGGAGATTTCGGGAATCCGCTCCAGTACTGAAACTTATAAGGTTGATCTCTAATGTGTTTATGCACTGGGCTGTATTAGACCTGTCTGTAAAAAATGCTGGACAACATCCCTACAGAGCAAAGGCAGAATGGACTTATATTTAGGTTAACTGTCTGCATTAGAGACCTTGACTTCTAGCAAATGATTTTACTCATAATTTTGTTAAGGAAGAAATTTATGCTCAGATCACCTTCCTGGCTTCTTTTGCCAAGAATGCAATCTCAAGCTCTGCCACTCATTTTTCAAAGCATTACTTGATGGAGAAAGTGTTTAAGGAGGACTGCTTAAAGTCAAGCAGTCTATCTCCTTCTTCTCCTTGGTATAAATTGTATTCCTTGAAGAGAAAACAACTGAAAGCAGGTCATTCAGCTAATTAACACCTGTTGGAGGACGTCACCAATAAGACCTGCCACTTGTTGACTCTCAAGTGGACGCAGATGGTCGGATGCACCTCACTCTTCCCCTGGTCCCTGGGATGTACTTTCTGCCCACCATTTGCCTGGGCAGCTGTTTCAAGGATGAACCTTGAGAGTGTAACTGCCGTTGAGACCATCTGAACTAAATAAGTGACTGAACCCAGGTGAGGCTGTATGATCTTTGAAAACTCTGGCTGGCAGGTGCAGAGACCTACTGGTCTTGCGACTGACCAAGACAAGCCTGGTATATCCTTTGTTTATGAAAACTGCCGCCTACCAATCTGGAGTGGCCAGCTTCTTTCTTAGGCCTCTCCCTGCCCTCTTTGTACAGGGCCAGTTTAAGATTTGACCTCCAAAGGTCTTCATTTTGTGAATCAATATCAGCTCTTTGCAGAATCTCATCTTAATTACTGTTCTGAATTGGGCTCTAGTATGGTCCCATCACTACATGGGAAATAGATGGAGAAACAGTGGAAACAGTGTCAGACTTTATTTTTCTGGGCTCCAAAATCACTGCAGATGGTGACTGCAGCCATGAAATTAAAAGACGCTTACTCCTTGGAAGGAAAGTTATGACCAACCTAGATAGCATATTCAAAAGCAGAGACATCACTTTGCCAACAAAGGTTCACCTAGTCAAGGCTATGGTCTTTCCTGTGGTCATGTATGGATGTGAGAGCTGGACTGTGAAGAAGGCTGAGCGCCGAAGAATTGATGCTTTTGAACTGTGGTGTTGGAGAAGACTCTTGAGAGTCCCTTGGACTGCAAGGAGATCCAACCAGTCCATTCTGAAGGAGATCAGCCCTGGGATTTCTTTGGAAGGAATGATGCTAAAGGTGAAACTCCAGTATTTTGGCCACCTCATGTGAAGAGTTGACTCATTGGAGAAGACTCTGATGCTGGGAGGGGTTGAGGGCAGGAGGAGAAGGGGACGACAGAGGATGAGATGGCTGGATGGCATCACTGACTCAATGAATGTGAGTCTGAGTGACCTCCGAGAGCTGGTGATGGATAGGGAGGCCTGGCATGCTGCAGTTCGTGGGGTCGCAAAGAGTCGGACACGATTGAGCGACTGATCTGATCTGATGATGCCATCAGCCTGTATTGATCTTCGGAGTTGTTATTATGCTTATTATATGGCTGTTGTGAAGAATATTGTTTATTTTATTATACAGTGGCCTTTTTATTGGGAGCCCTGGAAGAAATTACTGTTTGATCTTACCACCGAGGTGAATTGAACTTTTTCTGAGCATTCGGTTTATTTCATCTATTTTGTTGTGATCTATATGACTGATTATTACATCTTCCCCCAAAGAATTGAATATTATTTTTTCTCACAAAATATTTTTTAGTTACCTAACTCTGAGCAAAGTGCAATGATGAGTCCTTGAGTTTGTAAGTGGGAATAATCTTGATAATAATAGCTAGTACAGATGACCCTTGAATAACCTGGAGGTCAGGGACATCAATCCTTACCACCCCACAGTAGAAAATCCAAGTATAACTTTACAATTAGTCCTGTGTATCCAGTTCTAGATCTGCAAATTTAACCAAATTCAGGTAGTGTAGTTCTGTGGGCCATATTCATTGAAAAAAATTCCCATGTAAGTGAATCTGTATAGTTCAAACCATGTTATTCAGGGATCAACTCTATTAATTACTTTCTATATTGCATCAATGTTCTTTGCAAGTTAACATATCAACTCCTTGCCACTGTTGTTACTGATTTATAGATAAGGAAACTGACGTGCTAAGAGACTCAAAGAAAATTTTAAAACTTGCTCAAATACATAAAGCTGGTAAGTATAAGAGCTATCATTCATGTCCAAACAGTCTAGTATAGTCACTGCATTATGTTGCCCCTCAATTCAAATGATGATGATATTTGAGTTGATGATATTTGATAGCCTATTTTAACTTATCCTCTCTTATGTCACCTATAAAATTCAGAATTGTACACTTAGGCATCAATCATTAAATATCATTTCATGGTTTGGAGCACATAATGGACACTCAGTAAATGTTTTTTTCTTACCTGGGGAATGTTGAGACATAATGAAGAAGGTATATGGACCCTAAATCCAAGAGCTTATACAGTCATTGTCATGCTACTATAACCTTTGTACATCTACAACAAAATGCTCAAAGTATTTTGATTAGGGAAAAGAGGACAAGAAATGCAAGAATGGGTCTTCTCATGAAACACATATACTTTCTACAGTGAACTGTATCTCTGATATCATGATGCTTTATTCTTTCAGATAGTTTTGTCTTTTTTTATTGAAGTATAGTTGATTTGCAATGTTGTGTTTCAGGTGTACAGCAAAGTGATTCAGGTATACATACATATATATTTATTTTTCAGAGTCTTTTCACTTGTAAGTTATTATATAATTGAGTAGAGTTTCCTGTGCTTTTCAGTAGGCCTTTGTTGGTTATTTATATTATATAGAGTAGTGTATATATGTTAATCCTAAACTCCTAATGTATCCCTCCCTATTCCTTTTCCCCTTTTGTAACCATGAATTTGTTTTCTCTGTCTTTGGGTCTGTTTTGTATATTAGCTCATTTTTACCATTTTATTTAAATTCTACATATAAGTGACTTCGGATGATATTTTAGTCTTGAATGCATTCATCCCATTTCTGAGAAAAGTATGTCCTATGGGCCTAGGGACTTGGGTCGTTTGACAGTTGCTTGCATTTGACACCTATAATATCCTTCCTAAAGGTTGTGATGAATTTAATTTTTGAGGGACAAATACTAAAATATTATTTTATTCTCCCACTCTTAGAGTTTAAAAAGGATAGGTTTGGGACTGTTATCTTCAGAATTTCAATGTATAAACTGCTACAGATTTTAAGCTTGAACTCATATGAAAAGCAAAAGCTCACTGGCAGCAGGAGGCTAGTAGTTGATTTGTGCTCAACCAAAATGCATCAGAAGTTGAGTACTCCCACATCAGTGCTTTTTAGAGTAAGCATTTGACTAATTTAAATAAGCTCAAAGCTGAAAGCTGGGTGAGATCTTATGCAGTCCAGATTTTTATTCAATGTGTTTCTGGGGGAAGTCTTTTCCAAACAATATGGGACAATCAGAGTGGGCAGGAGTTTTGCTCCCTAGGATCCTTTTCCAAAAGGTAATTGCAGAAGAACAAGTAAAACTCTATTATTCTTCTACATAGTTCAATAATATGAATCTTTGAACATATATCAATGATAACCTTTCTTTTATTTCAATGTGTTCATCAAGTAAGAAGAAAAGACTTTCTGAGAATATATTAATATATCATTAATTTCACTCAACCAATGTTTTATTAGTACTCTTCCTATGCCAGGTACTGCTCAAAGATCTAGAAATCATATTTCTCAAATTTTGAGATATATTAGTGAACAGAAGAAAAAATATTCTGCCTTCATCATGTAAACTAAGCTGAATAATACTTTGTGATAATGTGACTTCAAACTATACTGAAAGAGTATCATGAAGAAAACTTTTTCTAAGTAATGACATAAAGAAAGTGCACAAAATAATTTCTAACTTTGAGAGAATAAAACAACATGAACCAAGTGATAATTGCGTCCTTCTTCCCTGTCAATAGTGTGGTATAATATTTCAGTTTCCAAATGTAGTTCCTGAATTATGTTTCCACACTATCAAGTTTACAGAACAATTTGTAATTCTCTATATGTCAGATTCTTTTTGGATCTGTCCCTTTACCCTTGCCCTGATACTCAATTAATATAGCTTTCCTACTTTCAATCTTACCTCTCCTTTTCTTGGTTAATGATTATCATTTTTCAGAACTCAGACAGCAATTCCTCCAGGAAACCTACTAAGTCCTCAATACATTCCATCATACCATAGTTACTTGTTGTTCTAATAGCTGTGAAGGACCAAACTGAAGTTTGTATTGCTGTTGTTGTTCAGTTGTTCAGTTGTGTTCGACTCTTTGTGACCCCATGGACTGCAGCATGCCAGGCTTCCATCCTTCACTATCTCCCAGAGTTTGCTCAAACTCATGCCTGTTAAGTCAATGATGCCATGCAACCATCTCATTATTTGTCTCCCCCTTCTGTTCCTGCCCTCAATCTTTCACCACATCAGGGTTTGTATTATCAGTGCTATAGACAGTACCTGAAACATGGTACATACTTGTTCAGTGTGATTTGAAGATTGACTTTCACTGATAGAATCATTAATATATAATATTTATATCCCTCCGTAATTTGAATTCTGCCCATCTTTCCAAGTTTATTTTTTAAATAGCTCCATACACAGCCAATCTATCCCAATCAAACTTATCTACTAACAGTTCCCTGAACATTGCTTTTATTCCTATGTCCATGACATTCCTAAAGCATTTCCAGCAATATTCTATTCATGTGTCAAATCTCAAGTCAAATTCCACGTATTCCATCATGTCTTTTGTGACACTTTGAATTTATGCAGTATTTAGTGATGGTGTTACTTATAGACAATTAATAAAAATAATAAATAAAATGAAAATGAGACTACTTGCTTATTAACATGGACCCTCATGGGAAGGCCATCAGCTGTAAGAATCTTTATTTGCAAACATTTTAGTGTTGTGGTTTACCTTACATTATAAACATTATACAAAGTAATTTTTAAAATCTTTGCCCATTGTAGTTTTCAAGCATTATCATTGAACATAGAAAAGAGAACTCAGAGATATGTACTCTTTTTATCTCATTTATGCTATACTTAGTGTAAAAGATGATAGAGTTGATACAGTTTTAGATGATGCTTAAATATAATTTTTGAGTTAATATTTTAAAATAGTAAAACTTTGAAAAGTTTATGGACCTATTTGTGTAAAATTAGTAATTTTAACTGACCATACAGAAAACCTCACTTTACAACTGTTTAAGAAATGAGTGAGATTTGATCATAGATTGACTTATAATCTGTTAAGGGTAGACATAACTTGAATGATTTTGCAACATGAGATTAAGTATTTAAATATTATCCTAAGACTAATACCAGTGATTTGAGTGGACTAGTTTTGATAGTTGAAAGTGAACAATACCTGGTATTAGCTCGTTGAACATTGAGAATAATCATCTTAACCCTAAGTTGGACATTATTTGGGTAATAATGCTGGAGTAATACAAGTGACAATCTTATATATTTCCAGAAATCAAGTGGTCCTGGAGTGTGGGTTGCAAGAAGTTTAGCAATGCAACTAAAATTAACTTCAGTAAAAATCAGATCAGATCAGATCAGATCAATCGCTCAGTCATGTCCTACTCTTTGCGACCCCATCAATCGCAGCACGCCAGGCCTCCCTGTCCATCACCAACTCCCAGAGGTCACTGAGACTCACATTCATCGAGTCAGTGATGCCATCCAGCCATCTCATCCTCTGTCGTCCCCTTCTCCTCCTGCCCTCAACCCCTCCCAGCATCAGAGTCTTCTCCAATGAGTCAACTCTTCGCATGAGGTGGCCAAAGTACTGGAGTTTCAGCTTTAGCATCATTCCTTCCAAAGAAATCCCAGGGCTGATCTCCTTCAGAATGGACTGGTTGGATCTCCTTGCAGCCCAAGGGACTCTCAAGAGTCTTCTCCAACACCACAGTTCAAAAGCATCAATTCTTCGGCGCTCAGCCTTCTTCACAGTCCAGCTCTCACATCCATACATGACCACAGGAAAAACCATAGCCTTGACTATGCTATGCTATGCTAAGTCACTTCAGTTGTGTCCGACTCTGTGTAACCCCACAGACGGCAGCCCACCAGGCCTCCCCGTCCCCAGGATTCTCCAGGCAAGAACACTGGAGTGGGTTGCCATTTCCTTCTCCAATGCATGAACGTGAAAAGAGAAAGTAAAGTCGCTCAGTCATATCTGACTCTTAGCGACCCCATGGACTGCAGCCTACCAGGCTCCTCCATCCGTGGGATTTTCCAGACAAGAGTACTGGAGTGGGGTGCTATTGCCTTCTCCGATAGCCTTGACTAGGCGAAACTTTGTTGGCAAAGTAATGTCTCTGCTTTTGAATATGCTATCTAGGTTGGTCATAACTTTCCTTCCAAGGAGTAAGCATCTTTTAATTTCATGGGTGAAGTCACCATCTGAAGTGATTTTGGAGCCCCCAAAATAAAGTCTGACACTGTTCCACTGTTTCCCCATCTATTTCCCATGAAGTGATGGGACCACATGCCATGATCTTCGCTTTCTGAATGTTGAGCTTTAAGCCCACTTTTTCACTCTCCTTTTTCACTTTCATCAAGAGGCTTTTTAGTTCCTCTTCACTTTCTGTCATAAGGGTGGTGTCATCTGCATATCTGAGGTTATTGATATTTCTCCCAGCAATCTTGATTCCAACTTGTGTTTCTTCCAGCTCAGCGTTTCTCATGATGTACTCTGCATAGAAGTTAAATAAACAGGGTGACAATATACAGCCTTGACGTACTTCTTTTCCTATTTGGAACCAGTCTGTTGTTCCATGTCCAGTTTTAACTGTTGCTTCCTGACCTGCATACAAACTTCTCAAGAGGCAGATCAGGTGATCTGGTATTCCCATCTCTTTCAGAATTTTCCACAGTTTATTGTGATCCACACAATCAAAGGCTTTGACATAGTCAATAAAGCAGAAATAGATGTTTTTCTGGAACTCTCTTGCTTTTTCCATGATCCAGTGGATGTTGGCAATTTGATCTCTGGTTCCTCTGCCTTTTTTAAAACCAGCTTGAACATCAGGAAGTTCACGGTTCACATATTGCTGAAGCCTGTCTTGGAGAATTTTGAGCATTACTTTACTAGCATGTGAGATGAGTGCAATTGTTCGGTAGTTTGAGCATTCTTTGGCATTGCCTTTCTTTGGGATTGGGATGAAAACTGACCTTTTCCAATCCTGTGTGCACTGCTGAGTTTTCCAAATTTTCTGGCATATTGAGTGTAGCACTTTCACAGCATCATCTTTCAGGATTTGGAATAGCTCAACTGGAATTCCATCACCTGCACTAGCTTTGTTCGTAGTGATGCTTTCTAAGGCCCACTTGACTTCACATTCTAGGATGTCTGGCTCTAGTTATCTAATTCACTATATTGAAGAAAGGGCTAAGGAACCAAACCTACAGAAAGTAGGCCCCATGCATCTCAAGGCACTTCAAGAATGATGCTAATAACCCTTCTCCTTTCCATCTTTCTTTCCATGAAAACTTCACTATCTCTAGCCACTAACCTATACAAAGTAGAACTGTGTTGGTTAGCAGTTTGTAAGCTCAGCCCTCACAGCGCTGTGATTCCCTAGAGGAGGATTTGTTTTTCCACCTTAAAAAAAAAAAAAAAAAAAAAAAAAAAAACCACAAGCAAAAATACAAATATCAAAACAAACCCTTAGAGAAAGACTCTGGAGCAGCTTAGGAAAGTGTTCGCCTGTTGGACTAATACCACAGGCTTGAGGACAGTGTGATGATGATGGGGTTTGTATGGATCAAACAGGATCTCCATGGCTGGATTACCAGTAAATGTGTTCATTGAAAACCACCACTGGAATCACATATTTGGACTAGAGGAAGAGACATTTATCAAAGGAAGGAGTTTATTTCTCTAAAAATACAGAAGGAGGTACTTACAAGAAAGGAATTTGTGTAAAGATGGTATGACCTTGGAATTCTGAGAGACCTCTTGCCACAGGTCATCAGCTTGTGTTTGCTGGGAATGAAGAGAGAGTAAAGGCTACATCACATGGAAGGAGGAGCTGACAAGAGCTAGGAATCAGGCACCACAAAACAGGTTAGTCAGTCCTCCATTCCCAGATTCCTGGTAAGGAAGGAAAATGAGCCAGAAATACAGTTGTGTGCACTGATAAGGCAGTGGTACCCTTACTGGAGTTGTTGGTCATGAATTATTGGTAGAAAGGTATAATGACTTGGGAGCTTCCAGTTTCATCCCTGAAGGGCTTTATATTTGGGTGATTGACATCTGGATCCGATCTCCTTGCATACAGACAATGAGGATAAACATTTTTTCCTGGTTAGGATCAGTTCTGGTGGATCCTCTTAGTAACTCCATCTATAGGAGGCTGGGTAACTATCAGTGACAACAAAAAGATTTTTATCCTTCTCCCTGCGGTCTAACTGAGCCACACAAATATTAATATAAGAGAGATCAATTAAGCAATGGAGATATCAGTGGCTATTAAAATAGTAGTGGTCCTTGGCTACTTGAATGTGCCTAAGATTCCAAAGAGGACTTAGTTTGTTCCATACGCTTAATATGGAACAATGGGGAGGAAAAAGCAATGGCTGCATGAAGGAAAAAGAACAGAGCATAATAGTCTTTAGTAGAACATATATTTCAAGAAAAAAAGGCTTCTTTTTTGGTCTGAGGGAAAGGAGTAGGAGTCGTGCTAGAGAGTCATGGAAAGTTTCTTTATTCTAAATGTCTTTATTCTAAAATTCTCTCATCTATAAATATTCAAGAAAAGCATTACAATGCTACTGAACTCATTTAACTTTGTTTTCCTAGACTTTAGACTTTGATATTTATAGATTCCCAGATTATTGTGAGGAAGGGGTGTCCCAATGAAGAGCAGCAAAACTACTTAGGTAACTTTTGGGTTGCTGTTTTGTAGTATTGATTTAAGAGTTATTTTTAGTACTTTCTATGGACAGGGAAGCCTGGCATACTGCAATCCATGGGGTCACAAAGAGTTGGACACGACTGAGTGACTGAACTGAGCTGAAAGAGCTAGTGGAAAGGATTTCAAAATTGATAAAATATTAGCTATTTTCTAGCTTTCACCTAAGGCTGATATATCTCTTATGTATATACTTATAGAGTTAATGAAATACATATTTGTAAGACATCACATTAATAAAAAAAAGGTGATTGGAAAAAGTATCACCTGTATTTTGTTAATTTTCTGTAGGCTCACTCTCCCTGCACCTGGCACATATTTTTAATCTTTTTATTTGGCAGGGGAAAACTATCTGTGGTGGGGAAACCAGCAGTAGTTTCTTTTCAGAAAGGAAGGGATGCTGAAAATCTTAGTAATTACAACCCCATTTCAATTTTACTCACAGCATTAAATTATTTAAATGTCTCTTCTGCTGTCAAAATGAATATTTTTTAGTTTACAAATATTTTATTACCATTAAAGCAATTTTGTTTCCATTATCTTAGCTTGCCAATTATGTGTATTAAAAATGAGAACCCTCACAAAGTGATACCAAATTAGAGTTCTGGGGTCAGATATTATTTATTGATTTTCCTTAGTTCTTTGACTAGGGAGACTATGTATATTTTAATAGTAAGATACATTCTGTTATATATATATATATATATATATATATATATATATATATATATATATAAATTGAATCAAGAAAGAAGCATTATATTTTAGGACGAAAAAGTCTGTTGTGTGCGTTATAGTGTTTCTTCACAGAAGTCTTAATACAACCCAGTCTCAAGTTAGAATTTATGCTGTGACCATTTATAGATTATATGATGCATTTGTCTTGGGACTGTTCATATTTTAAAGAAATAATTAAGCCTTTTCATTTTTATCCCATTATCTTTTGTGAACCAAGCTACATTCAATTTTGGGAAAACCATATTTTAATAACACGAGTATTTACATGGAGAATATGAGAGTAAAGCTTTGATAGATTTTGGTTAGGCTCACAAGTTTTCAGTTCTTATTCTGTTGATCATGATAAAATAACTTCTCTCTCTCTCTGTGGTTTAGAGAAGGCAGCCGTCTTATAAGCTTTCAACAATGCTTGTTGTCTATGTGGAACATCACAATGAGATGATAAGGTAACTGAAATTTTTGTTTTATGTGTAGATTTTTTATAAACTTCAGCTCAAAAAATCAACTATACAAAGAGGTTTTCAGTTTTTAATTATTTGACATTCTATATTATTATTTCATATTTGATGGATATTTGCAGTTTTGCCTATTGACTTAGAAGCTAAGTATAATTATACCATTATCAATGTTTTGGACTTTTATTTCTGAAGTTGAATCTTAGAGCAGTTAAATATCGCATTGCTTAGGGATTAGAAATTAGGTTCTGTGGTAGCACTTAGGGATTAGGATTGCTTTGTTTTCCCTCATAAGGTAAATTACCTAATAAGGAAAAGCAGGTATGAAAAATACCTAAATTATCTATTTCAGAAGCAAGACTTCTGGAATGACAAAGATATTAAAAATACCTACTTCTCCATACAAGCATTAGATCAGATCAGATCAGATCAGTCGCTCAGTAGTGTCCCACTCTTTGCGACCCCATGAACTGCAGCACGCCAGGCCTCCCTATCCATCACCAGCTCTAGGAGGTCACTCAGACTCATATCCATAAGGACACCAGAAAAAATTCTCAAAATCAACTTCTCAGAACTCTGGAAAATAACAGAAGGCTTTTATATTTATCATATATTTAATATAATATCTGAGTCATATTTTAATAAATTGGCTATGAAATGTATTCAATCCAAGTTTACCAAAATAACTTCCCTATTTCTCTCTCTGCAGATGGACATTTAGATCTCTCCCATTTACAGATGATACTGTGACACATACTTTGGAGAAAAGTGAAAAAGCAGAAATATCCTGAAAAGTAGACAGCCAGGCAATTAGAAATCATGTTCACAGGCATAGTGTGTGAACTGTCACTGCTTGGGAAATATCAATATTTAACAAGAATTGAAAGAGATCTTGTCAAGCGACACCATGAAAGCTCAGCCTCATTCAGGGGCTGGTAGAACACAGAACAGAATCCTTGAGTTGAAGCAGTAGGGTTTAATGAAGAAAATCAGAGGCATTTGGGTCCCAGTTCATGTCACATTTCAACCACTTGTAAGCTTTGTGACTTAAATTATTCATGAGTGTGAGTGAGTGTGAAGTCACTCAGTCGTGTCTGACTCTTTGCAACCCCATGGGCTGTAGCCTACCAGGTTCCTCCATCCATGGGATTTTCCAGGCAAGAATACTGGAATGGGTTGGCATTTACTTCTCCATGAGATCTTTTCGACCCAGGGATTGAACCCGGGTCTCCCACATTGTAGGCAGACGCTTTACCGTCTGAGCTACCAGGGAAATTATTCATCAGATCAGATCAGTCACTTAGTCATGTCCGACTCTTTGAGACCCCATGAATCGCAGCATGCCAGGCCTCCCTGTCCATCACCAACTCCCGGAGTTCACTCAGACTCACATCCATCGAGTCAGTGATGCCATCCAGCCATCTCATCCTCTGTCGTCCCCTTCTCCTCCTGCCCCCAATCCCTCCCAGCATCAGAGTCTTCTCCAATGAGTCAACTCTTCGCATGAGGTGGCCAAAGTACTGGAGTTTCAGCTTTAGCATCATTCCTTCCAAAGGAATCCCAGGGTTGATCCCCCTCACAATGGACTGGTTGGATCTCCTTGCAGTCCAAGGGACTCTCAAGAGTCTTCTCCAACACCACAGTTCAAAAGCATCAATTCTTTAGTGCTCAGCCTTCTTCACAGTCCAGCTCTCACATCCATACATGACCACAGGAAAGACCATAGCCTTGACTAGGCGAACCTTTGTTGGCAAAGTAATGTCTCTGCTTTTGAATATGCTATCTAGGTTGGTCATAACTTTCCTTCCAAGGAGTAAGCGTCTTTTAATTTCATGGCTGCAGTCACCATCTGAAGTGATTTTGGAGCCCAGAAAAACAAAGTCTGACACTGTTTCCACTGTTTCCCCATCTATTTCCCATGAAGTGATGGGACCAATTGCCATGATCTTCGTTTTCTGAATGTTGAGCTTTAAGCCAACTTTTTCACTCTCCACTTTCACTTTCATCAAGAGGCTTTTTAGTTCCTCTTCACTTTCTGCCATAAGGGTGGTGTCATCTGCATATCTGAGGTTATTGATATTTCTCCCAGCAATCTTGACTCCAACTTGTGTTTCTTCCAGCCCAGCGTTTCTCATGATGTACTCTGCATATAAGTTAAATAAACATGGTGACAATATACAGCCTTGACATACTCCTTTTCCTATTTATGCATAACTTCAATTCCTCATTTGTAAAACAGGGACACCAGTAGATACTTCAAAGCTCCACTGTGTATGTTAAATGTGATAACTGTGAGTAAATACCTAGCCTAAGTCCAGCAACCTAATATTTACCTCCTATTTCCCCATATCTAAGCTGAAATTAAACACACCAGTCAGCCATTTTCTCATTCTTATTTTACTGAGTTGCACTATGAGAGTCAAGTTTACCAGAGTGAATTTCAAAATTTACACCTAGATGTATGAGTAATATATCGTTATTTGGTTTAATTTGACTTGATGCTGGATCTACATTCAACCTCAATTATTAATTAAATTCCCTTTTTTCTGAATTTTGCAAATGATCTTATGGTCTATATAATTTACTTTATGCATTATGCAACCATTTGCAGCTCAGTCTCAGGTCATAGGGTCCCTTACAGTCCAGTGGCTTTCTACTTCTCTGCCATTCATAGACCCAGAGCAGGTAAACTGGGCTTTTAGGCTCCAAACTCCCTTGGCACATTGTGTACCTAGTCCTTTCTGCAATTCACCCATTTTTCGATCGAGCTACTCCATAGAGTTTTCCACTATGCTGGCATTTCTCTCTTCTGTCTCTGTTCTCGGAGAACGCAATGGCAGCCCACTCCAGTACTCTTGCCTGGAAAATCCAATGGACGGAGGAGCCTGATAGGCTGCAGTCCATGAGGTCGCTAAGATTCGGACATGACTGAGCGACTTAACTTTCACTTTTCACTTTCATTCATTGGAGAAGGAAATGGCAACCCACTCCAGTGTTCTTGCCTTGAGAATCCCAGGGATGGGAACCTGGTGGTCTGCCGTCTATGGGGTCGCACAGGATCGGACATGACTGAAGCGACTTAGCAGCAGCAGCAGTCTCCATTCTAGGTAGCTTTGTAGACATTTCCACACTTAAAGGGTTTCCGTTTGCTTCCCTGCTGCTGCTGCTAAGTCGCTTCAGTCGTGTCCGACTCTGTGTGACCCCATAGACAGAAGCTCACCAGGCTCCCCCATCCCTGGGATTCTCCAGGCAAGAATACTGGAGTGGGTTGCCATTTCCTTCTCCAATGCATGAAAGTGAAAAGTCAAAGTGAAGTCGCTCAGTCGTGTCCGACTCTAAGCGACCCCATGGACTGGAGCTTACCAGGATCCTCCGTCCATGGGATTTTCCAGGCAAGAGTACTGGGGTGGGGTGCCATTGCCTTCCCCAGTTTGCTTCCCACCTCTCCTCAAAACCCAGCATCCTTTCTGTAATGAGTAGACTTGAACCAAAAACGGACTGTCCCTGAATTAGAATTTTTCAACTTTACAGTGTTAGTGAAGTGATACACATTCAGGATAAACTGTTCTTTGAAGTTTGAATTCTGATCTCTCAGGCTACTGATACGCAGTACAATGCTCTGCAATGTTGGGAAGTGGCAGTGAGCCACAGCTCCCAGTCAACTGCACAACCATGAGGGTAGACAATATACTAAACCATTCTGTACCCATACGGCCATTCTGTTTTCCACTTTTAATAGTATTCAATAAATTACATAAGACATTCAACCTTTATTATAAAATAGGTGTGTGCTTAATGGTTTTGCCCAACTGTAAGTTGAGGTAGTGTTCTGACAGAACCTATTTAAGGTAGGCTAGATTTAACTGTGATGTTCTAAAGGAGTGGAGTATTTAATGAAATTTTACCTTAGGATGGGTTTATTGGAACATAACCCCCTGATAAATTGAGGAATATCTGAATATGAAGCAGTTCTATAATTATACAACTTCTGCTTTCAGCTCTTTGAAACTTCCTTAAGCAAGGTAATACAGTATCTGACCACAAGTTGGAATTTGAGGGTGCATGAAAGGCAAATGGAGTGCACGTATACAAACACACATGCACACACACAAACTATTTTATCAATAAATTGCCTTCTGTTGTTTGGGAAGAAATATGATACTGTAAGTCGCACATATCTTAGTGACTAAACCACCATGATACAGTAAAATAAACTCTTCTGACAGCATTTCAGTGAAAATTCTAGCACAATACTATGAAAAAGCTGGTCATGACAGCCTCATTTTCTAGTGGTAGTTAATTACCTGTATATTCCTAATTCTCTTCTTTTCTCAGCTATTTGTAAGGCTCCTCAGACAACCATTTTGCCTTTTTGCATTTCTTTTTCTTGGGAAGGTTTTGATCACCACCTCTTTGTAAAGTATTATGAACCTCTGTTCATAGTTCTTCAGGCATTCTGCCTATCAGATCTAATTCTTTGAATCTATTTGTCACTTGTAATTGTAAGGGATTTGATTTAGGTCATACCTGAATGGTCTAGTGGCTTTCCCTACTTTCTTAAATTTAAGTCTGAATTTGGCAATAAGGAGATCATGATCTGAGCCACAGTCACCTCCCAATCTTGTTTTTGCTGACTGTATGGAGCTTCTCCATCTTTGGCTGCAAAGAATATAATCAATCTGATTTCGACATTGATCATCTGTGTCCATGTGTAGAGTCTTCTCTTGTGTTTTTGGAAGAAGGTGTTTGCTATGACCAGTGAATTCTCTTGACAAAACTCTATTAACCTTTCCCCTCTTCATTTTTGTACTCCAAGGTCAAACTTGCCTATTACTCCAGGTATTTCTTGACTTCCTACATTTGCATTCCAGTTGCCTATAATGAAAAGAACATCATTTTTGGTGTTAGTTCCAGAAGGTTTTGTAGGTCATCATAGAATCCTTTAACTTTAGCCTCTTCAGAAGTAGTGGTGGGGCATGGACTTAGATAACTGTGATATTGAATGGTTTGCCTTGGAAACGAACAGAGATCATTCTGTTATTTATGAGACTGCATTCAAGTACTGCATTTCAGACATGTTTGTTCACTTATGAGGTCTATTCCATTTCTTCTAACAGATTATTGGCCACAGTAGTAGATATAATGGTCATTTGAATTAAATTCACCCATTCTGGTCCATTTTAGTTCACTGATTCCTAAAATGTTGATGTTCACTCTTGCCATCTTCTATTTGACTATTTCCAATTTACCTTGATTCATGGGCCATTCCAGGTTCCTATCCAATACTGTTCTTTGTAGCATTGGATTTTACTTCTATCACCAGTCATATCTACAACTGGGTGTTGTTTTCCTTTTGGTTCAGCCTTTTCATTCTTTCTGGAACTATTTTTCTACTCTTTTCAGTAGCATAGTGGGCTTCTACACACCTGGGGAGTTCATCTTTCAGTATCATGTCTTTTTGCCTTATGGCACCACTGTTATAGCAGAAAGTAAAAAGAAATTAAAGAGCCTCTTGATGAAAGTGAAAGAGGAGAGTGAACAAAATGCCTTAAAACTCAACATTAAAAACTAAGATTAGGCATCTGGTACCATCATTTCATGGGGGAATAATGGAAATAATGAAATACTTTATTTTCTTGGGCTCCAAAATCACTTCAGATGGTGACTACAGTCATGATTAAAATATTCTTACTCCTTGGAAGAAAAGCTATGACAAACCTAGGCAGCATATTAAAGAGCAGAGACATTGCTTTGCCAACAAAGGTCCATATAGTCAAAGCTGTGGTTTTTCCAGTAGTCATGTATGGATGTGAGAATTGGACCATAAAAATGGCTGAGTGCCAAAGAATTGATGTTTTTGAACTGTGGTATTGGATAAGACTCTTGAGAGTCCTTTGGACTGCAAGGAGATCAAACTGGTCAATCCTAAAGGAAATCAATCTTGAGTATTCATTGGAAGGACTGAAGGTGAAACTCCAATTCTTTGGCCACCTTATGAGGAGTTGACTCATTAGAAAAGACCCTGATGCTGAAATAGACTGAAGGCAGGAGGAGAAGGGGGAAGACAGAG
Organism: Tragelaphus eurycerus; assembly: GCA_935064755.1. NCBI lineage: Eukaryota > Metazoa > Chordata > Mammalia > Artiodactyla > Bovidae > Tragelaphus > Tragelaphus eurycerus. The sequence continues at coordinate 622,640 of CAKXYN010000228.1, read as the reverse complement.
GATGAGATGGTTTGATGGCATCACTGACTCGATGGATATGAGTTTGAGCAAGCTCCGGGAGTTGGTGATTGACAGGGAAGCCTGGCGTGCTGCAGTTCATGGGGTCTCAAAAAGTCAGACAGGACTGAGTGACTGAACTGATATTTCTAATTCAGTTTCCCATTTATTTACAGAATCATGTGATTGGAATGTCATGGGAAATTTAAGACCTTTTGGGGTGGCCAAATAATTGATGTAGCCCAATGCTTTGTATGTGGTGAAAGTGAAAGTCAATAAGTCATGTCCAACTCCTTCTGAACCCATGGTATATACAGTCCATGCAATTCTCCAGGCCAGAATACTGGAGTGGGTAGCTGTTCCCTTCTCCAGGGTATCTTCCCAGTCAAGGGATTGAACCAAGGTCTCCCACATTGCAATAGGATTCTTTACCAGCTGGGCCACCAGGAAAGTCCAAGAATACTGGAGTGGGTAGCCTAATGTTAATGAGATCATTAACATCTGATATTTATATTTATAGTTGCATATATGATGGTTAGTTTTATGTGTCAGGTTGAAGGGTATTTCTGAAGGAGATAAACATTTAAATTGATAAACTTTGAATAAACAGATTGCCCTCTATAAATAGGTAGACCCCCATCCAATCAATTGACAGCCTGAATAGAACATAAAGACTTTTCTCCCAAATCAAGAGGAAATTCTCCAGCAGACTACACTCAGACTTCATTTGCACTTAGATTTATCTCCTAGATCTCTAGTTTGCCAACCTATACTGCAGATTTTAGACTCACCAGTATCTGTGACACCTGGATCACTGTCTAATAATAAATCTCCTTCTATATATTTATACTAATTCTGTTTCTGTGGAGAACCCTGACCAATAAATAGAGCATGTATCAACTTTTAGATATGGAATGAAGAAAGATATTATGTTTATCAATGATATGAGAGGAAATACTCACTTTACTAATTTTTAATGTTGATGCTTCTTGAGCAGAAGGACTTTCAGTTCAGTTCAGTTCAGTCACTCAGTTGTGTCTGACTCTTTGTGACCCCATGGACTGCAGCATGCAAGGCTTCCCTGTCCATCACCAACTCCCAGAGTCTGCTCAAATTCATGTCCATCGAGTCGGTGATGCCATCCTACCATCTCATCCTCTGTCATCCCCTTCTCCTCCTGACCTCAATCTTTCTCAGCATCTGGGTTTTTCCAATGAGTCAGTTCTTCAAGTCAGGTGGCAAAGTATTAGAGCTTCAGCTTTAGCATCAGTCCTTCCAATGAATATTCAGGGCTGATTTCCTTTAGGATTGATTGATTTGATCTCCTTGCAGTCCAAGAGACTCTCAAGAGTCTTCTCCAACACCACAGTTCAAAAGCATCAGTTCTTCAGTTCTTAGCTTTCTTGATAGTCCAACTCTCCCATCCATATATGACTATTGGAAAAAAAGAAGGACTTTGGGATATACCAAATTGAAATAAGAAAAACATTATCATTTAATATGCATACAAAAGTACAAGTGAAATGGGTAGAATCAACACAAGTAAAACCAAGTTAATGTAAATGAAAAAGTGCATGACTTAATATCAGTTTACTTTTCAGAATGTCAATACTGATGTAACAGACTACCCTCTGAATTAACCTGATATTTTAATGTGAAACATTCTCAGAAATCATGTGTCAAACTCTAAAGAAATCAATAAACAATACAGAGATTTTAGACCACCTAGTTATAATTTGAATGTCCTTTGGAAAGTTGGAGAGCTAAAGTAGCTTTATGCTTTACAGCCTCATTATATTCTTACCAAAGCAAGAAACAGGCACACATGACCTCAAAAGCTTCTCCCATCAGGATACTTTTATTACAGTCAGGAAAACTTTGCACCTAGTGCCTACAAGATATTAAAATTTAGAATATTAAATAATAAGATCATATACAACAGTGGTACACTATCATTAACTTCCAATAAATTAAATTTGCAGGAATTAAAGTATCCAGGTATTATGTTTCATTGAAAGGAAATATTAACATTCATGAGTATTCTAAAGGACACCCTAACTAAATCAGAGTAAATTACTGTTCTGCCAATAAAGAACTGGAAATTTCTAATAGGTCTTTACCATGAAATTATCAGAAATCAATAAGAAAATAGATATCTTCATTGAAAAAATATGTAGAATTAGCTTGAATGATGGTTATAGAAGATAGAAAAGTTAGATGGGTAATTTAAAAATAGCTTATATCCTTTATAGCTACTAAGAAATACCAACAAAGAGGTTAAAGAGAACATGAAGGGCATTTTAAAATAGTTCAAGGAGAACAAGATATAAAAAATATTGAAAATCAGATCAGATCAGTCGCTCAGTCGTGTCCGACTCTTTGCGACCCCATGAACTGCAGCACACCAGGCCTCCCTGTCTATCACCAGCTCTCGGAGGTCACTCAGACTCACATCCTATATTGAAAATAGGGCCTTTTAAAAAATGATTATAGGAGCCATACAAATTGCTAATAATAATTAGATTTAGAAATAGCATAATTCATAAGAGAAAGAATATTGAAATTTTATAAACTGCTGTCAAAATATATATTATAAAATTGAGAAGTAATATGAATTCAGAAAAAGTAAATCTAAAGGTGAAAACTTTAAAAAGTTATATAGAATATTGTTTAAATGCTCTCCTTCAGTAAAGGTATCTCATTGCTGATGATTTCTTTTTTAAATACTGACAAAATATTTCAGCATTTAAATAGGAATATTCATGATATTCAGGGACATTATAAATCTTTTTATCATAGGATTTTTTCACTGTTACTATCATAAAAGTATGATAAACTATTGTGCCTGAGTTGCATCAGTCAATTGAACTGACAAATTGGTTTACCTTTTAACTTAAGCTTTCTTGCTCATACACCTTACCCAGGAAGCATGGCTGGTGCATGGATTCATGGTGGGAGATGTTCATAAAGTAATCATTTGGGGATGCTTTAAGTTATTAGATTATTTTGCTTTGGAAGATAGGAACTATAATAATTAACAAATAGGTTTAAGCTTTTTCTCTTATGCTATAATTCCTTTTAAGTAGTTCAGTACTTCATTAAAAGATTGAATCTCTTTATAATCTTGTGGGGCTTGCATTTTATTTACACATTGAGAGAAAGGACTCTGTATTGAAAAATTTAAGATGGTGATTAATTAGCACAGAGCAAGCAGTCACAGTTCTGGGATCAGCCATGAGGGCATACAGTGTTTAAGAACCTTTCCAAGTAAAACAGTTGGGATGGGTGTAAACCAATGTTTTCCTTTGTAATGGATCTTAGAGAAAGATAAGCCCTGAAAAGGGGAATATGTTGATATGTCTATTACATATTTGTAATACTTGTTTTAAACTTACTCTTTTTTAGTCATGTAGGTCACTTTAATTTGTTGGGTGAAAAAATGCAAAAACATGATTTTGGTCATTAGATTTTAGTTCATTTATAATCTGTCACTTAATGTCCTTGAGTTTTCTTATATCCAAGATAGAAATGCAATACCTATGTCATTGGCTAAGTATTACGTCCCATGTGTCAGCTTGTAGAAATGTCTAGCCCAGTGGCTGTCACAGTTGATAGTAAAATGTAATTATTTCCCTACCCAACCTTAGCCTTTCAAAATTACTTAGGAACTTGGAACTGAACTTACAGTATGCAGAGTCTAATCATTACAGAAGCTGTTAGGGCTGTTGTCTTTCTGTCCATAACACTGTCCTTAGACAAGTATAACCTAAGATTGAGTTAGATTTTTCTCTTTCATATTATTTCCTTGTACTGTTCACTTATATTGAACTTGTATGTCTCTAAAACCCCCAACATTTAATTCTTATGAATAATTCAAGCCAAGCCTTGCCGATAAATTGTTCAATAAATTCTTTTTAACAGAATATCTTCCATTTCCCTCCAATAATTTCTTTTCACAATCCTCTGGCTTTCTGCTCCTTCCAGAAGTCTGTGTACTATGTGAAGCTCCCTTGGGATCCCATTTAGCCTGAAGAGAAGAGAAAATCTCTGATTATCTAATGCTGTTGAGAAGTCAATCAATAAGCAACATGGATTTAGTAACAACAAATAAAGCCAAGCACTAAGGCTTTGTTGTTTGTTGCTAAACTAGTGGCATCCTGAAACAAAAGTATTTCTTTTATACTAGCTGTCAGGTAGATTCTTAAAAAAATAAAGACCAAGGCCAAATTGCATTTAATGGTGGTTAAGTCATGAGACTTAACAAATAAATAACTGAGGCAAGGATTATTTATCACTGATTTATACAAAAATATAATATGCTTAATTATGAGTAACAATCTTGAGGAAGTGACTTGATGTCCTTGAGCACAGCAAAAAAAAAAAAAAAAAAGATATGATGATTATTGTAGGTGGAACAATTGTAGCTATAGAGAGAAAATGAGCTAAAAATATTCAGACTACAGACAGGACCAAAAACAAATCAGCTATAAAAGATATTGAGGGGGAAACATCAGATACTCTTTTATAACTCTAAAATGAAATGCAAACAGATAAAGTATAAAATTTGCTGTAGAAAAAATTTTGAAATTAAGAATCAGGATTCATCTCAGCATTCAATCAAGAATGTGCATGTGTTCTAAAATGCTTCAGTCCTGTCTGACTCTGTGTGACACCATGGACTGCAGACCACCAGGAACCACTGTCCATAGGATTCTCCAGGCAAGAATACTGGGGTGGGTTGCCATGCCTTCTGCCAGGTGATCTTCCCAACCCAAGAATTGAACTAGCCGCATTTCTTACATCTCATATGTTGGCAGGCAGGTTCTTTACCACTAGTGCCACCTGGGAAGCTGTCAAGAATATAAGGGGATTTTTGTCAAGAGTATAGAAATGCCCCCTCTTTGTGAGTGAAATCATCACAAAGAGATTGGTTTATTGATATTGGTGTGCTGGTAGGCTCCCTGCCCCTGCAGTTGCTCTGCTTAATTCTCTTCATCTCCCCTTCCTAACAATTCAGTCATTGGAACTGATTTCTATGAAAAAATGTTTGACTTCTAAAATGTTATAATTCCAAATTACAACAGTGCATTTAATAAGAAGTTTATATTTGCTTCAGTTCAGTTCAGTTCAGTCGCTCAGTTGTGTCCGACTCTTTGTGACCCCGTGAATCACAGCCTGCCAGGCCTCCATGTCCATCACCAATTCCCGGAGTTCACTCAGACTCATGTCCATCGAGTCAGTGATGCCATCCAGCCATCTCATCCTCTGTCGTCCCCTTCTCCTCCTGCCCCCAATCCCTCCTAGCATCAGAGTCTTTTTCAATGAGTCAACTCTTCGTATGAGGTGGCCAAAGTTTAAATTTTTGTTCTGGTAAACAATGATATTTGTCTATTATGGTTTAGGTTGCTTTCCTAATTCTAGTCTGGATCCTTATCTGTAGGGATGTATTGTTGTTCAGTTGCTAAGTTCTGTCTGACGCTTTGCAACCCTATGGACTGTAGCATGCCAGGCTCCTCTGTCTTCTACAGTCTCCCGGAGTTTGCTCAAATTCATGTCAATTGAGTCGGTGATGCTATCTAACCATTGCATCCTCTGCTGCCTCCTTCTCTTGTGTTCAATCTTTCCTAGAATCAGGGTCTTTTCCAGTGTGTCAGCTCTACGCATTGGGTGGCCAAAGTATTGGAGCTTCAACTTCAGTACCAGTCCTTCCAATGAATATTCAGGTTTGATTTCCTTTAGGACTGACTTTTGATTTCCTTGTAGTCCAAGAGACTCAAGAGTCTTCCTCAGCACATCAGTTCCAAAGCATCAATTCGTCAGAGCTTAGCCTTATTTATGGTCGAACTCTCACATCTGTACAGTTACTGGAAAAACCATAGCTTTGACTTTACCATCCAAATATCCCTAGAAAGTTGGAGCAAAGGGAAGCCATTCCTATAGCATTCTGTGGAAGCATATCTAAGAAGGGATCACAGATTAGAAAACCAAAATCATTAAAGGTAAATTCATGCCTTGAACATGAAGAGCTGAGGGCAGATGCCAGAAAGAATAGCAGGACAGGGAAGTGAGTGGCAGGCAGAATTAAAATTTGGCTTGCTCAAGAAGAAGACTTAGGTGAGATAGTTGTGCGTTTGTTATCCAAGAGTAAATCATGACGATTGCTCTTAGGAGCTCCTGTTGTTGTGTGCGTGTCAGCTTAAAGCAATAGTGTGTACATCTTTGGAGAACATCTTTAATTGTTTGAGCACATTCTTCTATCTCACTAGCCTGGTACTATGAAAGTGAAATCAGTGAAAGTCAAAGTCACTCAATCATGTCTTTGCAATCCAGGCCAGAATACTGGGGTAGGTAGCCTTTCCCTTCTCCAAAAGATCTTCCCATCCCAGGTCTCCCATGTTGCAGGCAGATTCTTTACCAACTGAGTCACAAGGGAAGCCCATGAATACTGGAGTGGGTAGCCTATCCCTTCTCTAGAGGATCTTCCTGACCTAGGAATCGAACTGGAGTCTCCTGCATTACAGGTAGATTCTTTACCAACTAAGCTATCAGGGAAGCCCCAGCCTGGTACTATAAAATGATATTATGCTCCATTGTTACTGGACATGTTTAGGGGGTGGATTCATCCCTGATAGCCTTCTGGGAAATCAGTATGTCTTTAAAGGAGAAGACCCCTATTTTTGCTCTTGAAGTTTCTTAGAGCAATAACCCTACTGTTCTCTGGTAAAGTTCCTTCATTTTCTCTGGTCTATGTTTTTGGTCTGGTTTGGAGCTGTGCCAAGCCCATGCCCATTCCTTTACATGTATTTTTCTGTTATAGGAAGTGAAAGTAAGGTCAGGACTGTTCAAAGGTATTAATATGCATGCATGTTCTTCCTTAGAAAGATACACATATTCTAAGTACAGATGACTTACAAAATTCAGATTTTTGAGAGGAAAAGTAAATTGATGAGTAAATACAAGATTTTCCAATTCTCTATGGGTACTTCTCTTCTAAGGAAAACTGTTAAAGTTAATAGACCAAAGAGCAAATCCCTCTATCTCTAAAATTTTCCTGAAGAACAGTAAGAGAGGTCTGTTCCTTACATATGTATAAACTGAAGAGTTCAATTAATTCACCCAAACAGATCAAAGAATGTCTTCCCTAAAAACAAATGCTTTTTCTATCCTGGGATATAAAGTGAGATTTGTGACTCTCAAAATGGCAGTCTTCCAACCTCAAAATTGAAAATGACATTCTTTATCACATGCATCATTGTAAGGATATTAAATAACTAAGCACTGAGAATTCATAAGCCTGAGTCTGACTGTTTCATAAGTGGAAATGTTGACTTGATAGGATCCTCCTTTGAGTTTAGTTTTCTTCCTAAATGTGAAGATTGTGTAGCTAATCTGTTAATTTATGGTCCTGATGTGGGACATGGTTTCAGTAATAGTCTTAATTACTTTAGAAAATGTAGAGCTCCTACAGATTTGTGATGTTTTCTTATTGGGGCATGAAATGAGTTATATAGAAAAATCTCTAATTTTTTCCTCCAGAAGTAGCTATGCTATAAACATTTATATCCATGGCTCTATCCTAGAGCCAGACATCCTGGAATGTGAAGTCAAGTGGGCCTTAGAAAGCATCACTATGAACAAAGCTAGTGCAGGTGATGGAATTCCAGTTGAGTTATTCCAAATCCTGAAAGATGATGCTGTGAAAGTGCTGAACTCAATATGCCAGCAAATTTGGAAAGCTCAGCAGTGGCCACAGGACTGGAAAAGGTCCATTTTCATTCCAATCCCAAAGAAAGGCAATGCCAAAGAATGCTCAAACCACAGCACAATTGCACTCATCTCACACGCTAGTAAAGTAATGCTCAAAATTCTCCAACACAGGCTTCAGCAATATGTGAACCGTGAACTTCCTGATGTTCAAGCTGGTTTTAGAAAAGGCAGAGGAACCAGAGATCAAATTGCCAACATCCGCTGGATCATGGAAAAAGTAAGAGAGTTCCAGGAAAACATCTACTTCTGCTTTATTGACTATGCCAAAGCCTTTGACTGTATGGATCACAATAAACTGGAAAATTCTGAAAGAAATGGGAATACCAGACCACCTGATCTGCCTCTTGAGAAGTTTGTATGCAGGTCAGGAAGCAACACTTACAACTGGACATGGAATAACAGACTGGTTCCAAATAGGAAAAGGAGTACATCAAGGCTGTATATTGTCACCCTGTTTATTTAACTTCTATGCAGAGTACATCATGAGAAATGCTGGACTTGAAGAAACACAAGCTGGAATCAAGATTGCTGGGAGAAATATCAATAACCTCAGATATGCAGATGACACCACCCTTATGACAGAAAGTGAAGAGGAACTCAAAAGCCTCTTGATGAAAGTGAAAGAGGAGAGTGAAAAAGTTGGCTTAAAGGTCAACATTCAGAAAACGAAGATCATGGAATCTGGTCCCATCACTTCATGGGAAATAGATGGGGAAACAGTGTCAGACTATTTTGAGGGGCTTCAAAATCACTGCATATGGTGCCTGCAGCCATGAAATTAAAAGACGCTTACTCCTTGGAAGGAAAGTTATGTCCAACCTAGATAGCATATTCAAAAGCAGAGACATTACTTTGCCAACAAAGGTTCATCTAGTCAAGGCTATGGATTTTCCTGTGGTCATGTATGGATGTAAGATTTGGACTGTGAAGAAGGCTGAGCACTGAAGAATTGATGCTTTTGAACTGTGGTGTTGGAGAAGACTCTTGAGAGTTCCTTGGACTGCAAGGAGATCCAACCAGTCCATTCTGAAGATCAGCCCTGGGATTTCTTTGGAAGGAATGATGCTGAAGCTGAAGCTCCAGTACTTTGACCACCTCATGTGAAGAGTTGACTCATTGGAGAAGACTCTGATGCTGGGAGGGATGGGGGCAGGAGGAGAAGGGGACGACAGAGGATGAGATGGCTGGATGGCATCACTGACTCGATGGATGTGAGTCTGAGTGACCTCTGGGAGCTGGTGATGGACATGGAGGCCTGGCGTGCTGCGATTGATGGGGTCGCAACAAGTCGGACACGGCTGAGTGACTGATCTGATCTGATCTGATATATATTTAAAAGATAAAGTTATTGTTTATTTTTATAGTTACATTTTTGGACTCCTTTAGAACTACTTTTGGAAGTAGATAAATTTTCTTGGTACTGACTATAATTATAACATCATTAAAAGTTACTCTGTCCTTTCAGATGCATATGAACTTGTTTTACATCCTCTATTTTATGTCCAATAAGAAGTCCACTGCTTTCTCCAACACTTCTGTGAATTTCCAGGAGTGTGTATTTTCGGTCATTTCTAATTTTAATTTCTGATTCACTCTGTATGTAATCTAGCCTTTTGTTATTCTCCTAGCTGCTTTTTTCATGATCTATTCAAACAAGGAACATTTTCCATGTATGTAAGTTCTCTCATGTACCACTTACAAAGAGCATTTGTAGATATAGCAGATAGAGTTAACGGGGTGTAAGAGGGGACGCAGCAGTACTATACAGTAGTTCATGTAAAAAGTAGAAGATGTCCTGTTCTTTGAAGTTTTTTTCTTACTACTCCACCTTTTGCATCAACAGCCAAAAACTTGTAACTAGCAACATTTTTCTATAGGTTCCACTGGGGTAAATGGCTTTTCATGTACAAAGTATTTTCTGAAATAAAATAGAGAAAATAATTAAGCAAGTCAACTTTTTATAGAGTACAATTAATCTATTAAAATTTTAATTATCATTTATTAAACTTTTTATGTAGATTTTAAATGTATATTCCATTTACATTTATTGCAAATTATTGACTATATGATGTTGTACAATACATCCTTGTAGCTTGTCTTACATCCAATAGTTTGCATCTCTCATTCCCCCAGCCCTATTTTGTACCTCCCCCACCACTGGTAGCCACTAGTTTGTTCTCTATATTGGTGAGTCCTTTTCTTTCTTGTTATATTCACAAGTTTTTTATATTTGGAGATCCCACATATAAGTAATATCACTTATATTTGTATCTCTGTGGCTTATTTCACTTAGAATAATGCCCACTGAGTTTATCCACATTGCTGCAAATGCTAAAATCTTGTTCTTTTTTATGGTTGAGTAGTATTCCAGTGTGTGTGTATATATATACACATTATAAATATTGCTGCTGTGAACATTGGGGTCCATGTATCTTTTTGAATTAGCATTTTTGACATTTTGGGATATATATATATATATATATATATATATATACAGATGTGTAATTGCTGGATCTGGCAGCCTACTCCAGTATTCTTGCCTGGGAAGTCCCATGGACAGAGGAGCTTGGCAGGCTGCAGTCCATGGTATCCCAAAAGAATTAGACATGACTTAGCAACTAAACAACAACAATAGTAATTCTATTTTGAAAAACCTCTATACTGTTTTCTACAGGAGGTGCACTAGTTTACATTCCCACCAACAGTGTCCAAACCTTCCCTTTCCTCCACATCCTCATCAACATATATTATTTGTATACATTTTGATGATAGCCATTCTGACAGATGTCAAGTGATATCTCTCTGCAGTTTTTATCTATACTGTTTTCTACAGGAGGTGCACTAGTTTACATTCCCACCAACAGTGTCCAAACCTTCCCTTTCCTCCACATCCTCATCAACATATATTATTTGTATACATTTTGATGATAGCCATTCTGACAGATGTCAAGTGATATCTCTCTGCAGTTTTTATTTGCATTTCTTTGATGATCAGTGATATTGAGCATCTTTTAATATCCCTGCTGGCCATCTTTAGTCTATTTGGAAATATGTCTATTCAGTTCTTCTGCCCATTTTTTTAACTGGGTTGTTTCTTTGATCTTAATGTGTATAAGCTTTTTATATATGTTGAATATTAATTAATTAATAATAATTAATCTCACTTGCAAATGTTAATGGCACCCCATTTCAGTACTGTTGCTTGGAAAATCCCATGGACGGAGGAGCCTGTTAGGCTGCAATTCATGGAGTCGCTAAGAATCGGACATGACTGAGCGACTTCACTTTCACTTTTCACTTTCATGCATTGGAGAAGGAAATGGCAACCCACTCCAGTGTTGTTGCCTGGAGAATGCCAGGGATGGGGGGGCCTGGTGGGCTGCTGTCTATGGGGTTGCACAGAGTCGGACACGACTGAAGTGACTTAGCATAGCATAGCCTATCTCATTCAGTAAGTTGTCTTCCCCTTTTATTGATAGTTTCCTTTGTGTGCATAAACTCTTAAGTTTAATTAGGCTCCATTTGTGTATTCTTGTGTTTATTTCCTTTACTTTATGAAATGGGTTTAAAAAAATATTGTAATTTATGGCAAAGAGTGTCCCACCTATGTTTTCCCTGGGAGTTTTATATCTGGTATTTCATTTATGTCTTTAATCCATATTTATTTTATTTTTTTTTTACACGGTGTTAGAGAATGTTCTAATTGCATTTTTTTACATGTAGCTGTCCAATTTTCCCAGCAACACTTATTCAAGAGACTGTCTTTTCTCTATTTTGTTTTTACCTCCTTTCTTGTAGGTTAATTGTCTATGGGTGTGTGGGTTTATATTTGGGCTCTGCATCCTGTTCAATTGATTTGTGTCAGTTTTTATCCCAGTACCAGGTAGCTCAGTTGGTAAAGAATCTGCCTGCAGTACAGGACACCTGGGTTCGATCCCTGGGCTGGGAAGATCCCCTGGAGAAGGCAATGGCAACCCACTCCAGTGCTCCTGAAAAATCCCATGAACAGAGGAGACTGGTGGGCTGCAGTCCATGAGGTTGCACAGAGTCAGGCACAACTGAGCAACTAACACCATACATTTTGATTACTGTAGCTTTGTAGTATAGTCTGGAGACAAGGCATGTGATTTTTCCAGTTCTTTTCTTCTTCCATAAGATTGTTTTGAATATTTGGGGTCTTTTTGTTTGCATACAAATTTGAAAATTTATTTGTTCTATTTCTATGCAAAATGCCATTGTTATTTTGATAGGGATTACAGTGAATTTATATATTGCTTTGGGTTGTATGCTTTTTTTTTTTTTTTTTTTAAACAATGCCTCTTCATGTGGTCACCTCTACTCTCATCCTTTATTTAAATCTCTACTTGGCATACTCTCCAATTTTCATTGTATCTTATGAAGAGCAGCTTAGAGAGCTTTCCATCTCCAGCTAAAACCCTACAGTTTCCCACCTAAAGCAATATGTTCTGCTAGATATAAGACCATATAACCTGGAGAGAAATTACCCCTTTCCTTAGGCGCAAAATTAATTACAGAAGGTTGTGATGCTCCTTGAATGAGTGAATTACTCTGTTATATTTCCCTCTGTGCTTATTCCAGTGGCATCTTCATTTGCCTCCCCATCCTCCAGCAGTCTTTCCAAGTGCTTCTCTTTGCATTTGCTTTTCTTGTTCCTAGTTCTATTAGGCTCTTGCTTTCTGTAGAAAAGAAATATTTCTACTCAGGAACCTCCTCACTCTACCACAGTCTGTGTGTATTTATTGCTTGAGGGGATTTTCAGGGCTGGAGCTTGCTGGTAAAGATGATTCTGGACACTTCTTTCTAGGTGGTCCTGCTCATATGATGCCATGTGTACCTTATTTCATTTATGTGTAAGGCTGGCCTTAGAGATCCAAACCTTTGTGAGAATAAACTTTACAGAATGTACTATACTTAAAACCTCTATTCAGCATGAAGAATGTATTGGAATGTGCTTTTGTTAATCTTTTTTCTCAAAGCTAAGCATTTAGAATATAATCTTGTTTCTTCAGTAAGCCTGATAGCCATTGCATTTCCTTAATAGTCACAACAAATTGCATAAAGGATAGAATTTATCTCATCTGAAACATCCCGTTAAGTTTACGGTTATATTTAAATATAAAATACCCATCTTGTGGTGTTTAAAGCACATGCATATATTTGAGTGGGGAGATTTATTTATTTATTTTAAAGTCCTGTTGTGAATCCTTTCAACCATACTTTCTTGCTCCAAGCTCTAGCCTATACACAATTTTTCACTGAAGTGTTATTTGAACTGAGGACATTTGCAATTATCTGGAACATATTTTCTCCAATATTTGATTTAACCTCTCTAATACATCTTTGCCAACATTCTTGGTGGTTCAGATGGTAAAGAGTCTACCTGCAATGCAGGAAACCCAGGTTTGATCTCTGGGTTGGGAAGATACCATGGAGTAGGAAATGGCTAACCACTCCAGTACTGTTGCCTGGAGAATTCCATGGATACAGAGCCTGGCAGGCTGAAGTCCATGGGATCACAGAGTCAGATACAACTGAGTGACTAACATGCATGCATACACCTTTAGTTCAGTTCAGTTCAGTTACTCAGTCGTGTCTGACTCTGCAATCCCATGAATCGCAGCACGCCAGGCCTTCCTGTCCATCTCCAACTTCCAGAGTTCACTCAAACTCACATCCATCAAGTCAGTGATGCCATCCAGCCATCTCATCCTCTGTTGTCCCCTCCTCCTTCTACCCCCAATTCCTCCCAGTATCAGAGTCTTTTCCAATGAGTCAGCTTTTGGCATCTGGTGGCCACAGGATTGGAGTTTCAGCTTCAGCATCATTCCTTCCAAAGAACATCCAGGACTGATCTCCTTTAGAATGGACTGGTCGGATGTCCTTGCAGTCCAAGGGACTCTCAAGAGCCTTCTCCAACACCACACTTCAAAAGCATCAATTCTTCGGTGCTCAGCTTTCTTCACAGTCCAACTCTCACATCCATACATGAATACTGAAAAACCATAGCCTTGACTAGACGGACCTTTGTTGGCAAAGTAACGTCTCTGCTTTTGAATATGTCATCTAGGTTGGTCATAACTTTCCAAGGAGTAAGCGTCTTTTAATTTCATGGCTGCAATCACCATCTGCAGTGATTTTGGAGCCCCCTAAATAAAGTCTGACAGTTTCCACTGTTTCCTCATCTATTTCCCATGACTTGATGGGACTGGATGCCATGATCTTCGTTTTCTGAATGTTGAGCTTTAAGCCAACTTTTTCACTCTCCACTTTCACCTTCATCAAGAGGCTTTTGAGTTCCTCTTCACTTTCTGCCATAAGGGTGGTATCATCTGCATATCTGAGGTTATTGATATTTCTCCCAGCAATCTTGATTCCAGCTTGTGCTTCTTCCAGCCCAGCATTTCTCATGATGTACTCTGCATATAAGTTAAATAAGCAGGGTGACAATATACAGCCTTGATGTACTCGTTTTCCTATTTGGAACCAGTCTGTTGTTCCATGTCCAGTTCTAACTGTTGCTTGCTGACCTGCATATAGGTTTCTCAAGAGGCAGGTCAGGTGGTCTGGTATTCCCATGTCTTTCAGACTTTTCCACATTTTCTTGTGATCCACATAGTCAAAGGCTTTGGCATAGTCAACAAAGCATACATCTTGGAATTCTCTAAAAAATCCTATGGTATGTTTGAGTATCACTGAACAGACAACAGCTATGCCTAACAAGAACAATGCTATTCTGAGGGGAAAATATGCTATTTTTATCAAGAGCATCTTTGATATGTTTAATTAAGCTCCTTATTCTGCCAATACTGCTCTCAGTAAATAATTTCTCCATACATAGCACATTATATATTATGAAATGGTTTAAGCAACAAAAAATTAATGAAAACAATCAGCTGAGGATTTCTTTGGAAGGAATGATGCTAAAGTTGAAACTCCAGTACTTTAGCCACCTCATGGGAAGAGTTGACTCATTGGAAAAGACTCTGATGCTGGGAGGGTTTGCGGGCAGGAGGAGAAGGGGATGACAGAGGATGAGGTGGCTGGATGGCATCACTGACTCGATGGATGTGAGTCTGAGTGAACTCCAGGAGTGATATTCACTCAGTGATGGACAGGGAGGCCTGGCGTGCTGCGATTCATGGGGTTGCAAAGAGTTGGACACGACTGAGCAACTGAACTGAACTGACTGAATAATAAATATCTACCATCACCTAGCTTTTTATCATGTATGCTCCCATTATTGTAATTAAATATTACATATTCACTGGACTCACATTTCTCAATTATTCCCTCTGCCATTTCCATTTCTTTCTTTCCCAGAAGTAACTGGTATCTTTGTTTATCAAAACAGTGTATATTTATACTTTTATTACATTTGTATATAGTCTGAATCATTTTTACATTTTTATGTTAAAACATGTAAATCTTTTTACAGTATACTCATTATTGCAATATAACCATTTTTTCACATTATGCTTTTAAGATTGTTATTCCTATTAATATTTGTTGTCATAATTTTTTCATTTTTCAATGTATAAGGATTTCATTGTATGAACACAGCAGAATTTATTTCCCTTTGTCTTATTTTCCTTAGTTTTTTCACTTTTCTAGCAGTTGCACTTTAAGAGCTCTTTGATACAAAATCATGTGAGTTTTAATAAATGATTACTTTTTTAAGCCATTGAGGTTTGAAATGGTTTGTTACACAGCAAGAGTACTAATTCCTTCAGTTAAAAATAATAGAGTATTTCTTCTTAATCGCTGAAGCACTATCCTTTTTTCATTGGATCCATGTTTGTGATGTCTTTGATTGTGGTTATTGAGGGTCTCTATCTTAGTTCACCACTGAAATGCGTGTTGTTTGCTGGATGGGCCTGGAATCTCCATTTAATTGTTTATTCCCCTATACCATGACTCCTCACTTGGCAGATGTAGCAGTTATTTTATTCTAAAACAAGTTAGTGTTAAAATAAATTTTGTTAATGTTTTTCTTTTCTACAAAAGCCTATGCTTAGCTTTAATTTAAAACTGGTATGCCCACATTTCCTGAGTTTTTCTAGGCTCAGTGAAGACAAGCAAAAAAGCCTATTTTTGGTCCTGTCTTCACCCTCTCCAGTGCTTTACACTGATATTTTTCTCTGCTGTCTCCAGCTTAGTCCTCTAGGGGCATAACAGCTTCCTCAGAAATGATGAGAAGTCTATTTTATTGATGATACCACCAACTTTTTTTTTTTTCCTTCCAGCCTGAGACCAACTTCTGGACTCTTAACTCTGAATTTAGCACAGCATGCTCTATTATATTTAGGGTCACTCGATTTTTAAGAAAAGAAATTTATATATTTGTTGTGCTTCCTATTGTGACTTGTGATTTATCAGTTCAGTTGAGTTGTTCAGTCGTGTCTGACAATTTGTGAGCCCGTGGACTGCAGTATCTCAGGCTTCCCTGTCCATTGCCAATTCCTGGAGCTTGAACAAACTTGTGTCCATCAAGCTGGTGATGCCATCCAACCATCTCATCCTCTGTGGTCCCCTTCTCCTCATGCCTTCAATGTTTCCAAGCATTAGGATCTTTTCCAATTTAAACAGTTCTTCGCATTGGGTGGCCAAAGTATTGGAGTTTCAAATTCAGCATAAGTCCTTCCAATGAATATTCAGGACTGATGTCCTTGATGATTGACTGGTTGGATCTCTTTGCTGTCCAAAGGACTCACAAGGGTCTTCTCCAGCACCACAGTTCAAAAGCATCAATTCTTCAGCACTCAGCTTTCTTTATAGTCCAACTCTCACATCCATACATGACTATTGGAAAAACCATAGCTTTGACTAGATGGAACTTTGTTGACAAAGTAATGTTTCTGCTTTTTAAAATGCGTATCTAGGTTGGACATAACTTTCCTTTCAAGGAACAAGCATCTTTTAATTTCATGGCTGCAGTCACCATCTGCAGTGATTTTGGAGCCCCCAAAAATAAAGTCAGCCACTGTTTAAATTGTTTCCCCAATTATTTGCCATGAAGTGATGAGACGAGGTGCCATGATCTTAGTTTTTTGAATGTAGAGTTTTAAGCCAACTTTTTCACTCTCCTCTTTCACTTTCATCAAGAGGCTCTTTAGTTCTTCACTTTCTGCCATAAGGGTGATATCATCTGCGTATCTTAGGGTATTGATATTTCTCCCAGAAATCTTGATTCCAGCTTGTGCTTCTTCCAGCCCAGCATTTCTCATGATGTACTCTGCATATAAGTTATATAAGCAGGGTGACAATATACAGACTTGATGTACTCCTTTTCCTATTTGGAATCAGTCTGTTGTTCCATATCCAGTTCTAATTGTTGCTTCCTGACCTGCATATAGGTTTCTCAAGAGGCAGGTCAGGTGGTCTGGTATTCCCATCTCTTTCAGAATTTTCCATAGTTTATTGTGATCCACACAGTCAAAAGCTTTGGCATAGTCAATAAAGCAGAAATAAATGTTTTTTTCTGGAACTCTGTTGCTTTTTCTATGATGCAAGGTATGTTGGCAATTTGATCTCTGGTTCCTCTGCCTTTTCTAAAACCAACTTGAACATTTGGAAGCCCATTTCATGTACTGTTGAAGCCTGGCTTGGAGCATTTTGAGCGTTACTTTGCTAGCATGTGAGATGAGTGCAATTGTGTGGAAATTTGAAAACTCTTTGACATTGCCTTTTTTGGATTGGAATGAAAACTGACCTTTTCCAGTCCTGTGGCCATTGCTGAGTTTTCAAAATTTTCTGGCGTATTGTGTGCAGCACTTAAACAGCATTATCTAGTAGGATTTGAAATAGCTCAACTGGAATTCCATCACCTCCATTAGCTTTGTTCGTAGTGAGGCTTTCTAAGGCCCACTTGACTTCACATTCCAGGATGTCTGGTTTTAGGTGAGTGATCACATCATCATGGTTATCGGGGTTAAGATCTCTTTGGGGTAGTTCTTCTGTGTATTGTTGCCACTTCTTCTTAATATTTTCTGGTTATCTTAGCTCTATACAATTTCTGTCCTCTATTGTGCCCATCTTTGCATGAAATATTACCTTGCTATCTCTAATTTTCTTGAATAAATTGCTAGTCTTTCCCATTCTGTTGTTTTCTTCTACTTCTTTTCATTGATCACTGAGGAAGGCTTTCCTATCTCTCCTTGTTATTCTTTGGAACTCTGCATATACATGGGTATATCTTTCCTTTTCTTTTTTGCCTTTAGCTTCTTTTCTTTTCTCAGCTATTTGTGAGGCCTCCTCAGACAACGATTTTACCTTTTTGCATTTCTTTTTCTTGGGGATGGTCTTGATCACTGCCTCCTGTACAATGTCATGAAGCTCAGTCCATAGTTCTTCAGGCACTGTGTCTCTCAGATATAATGCCCTGAATCTATTTATCACTTTCACTGTATAATTGTAAGGGATATAGGTCATACCTGAATGGTCTAGTGGTTTTCCCTGGTTTCTTCAATTTAAGTCTGAATTTGGCAATAAGGAGTTCATGATCTGAGCCACAGTCAGCTCCAAGTCTTGTTTTTGCCAACTGTAGAGACCTTCTCCATCTTTGGATTCAAAGAATATAATCAATTTGATTTCAGTATTGACCATCTGGTGATGCCCATGTGTAACATCTTCTCTTGTGTTGTTGAAAGAGGTTGTTTGCTATGACCAGTTCGTTTTCTTGGCAAAACTCTGTTAGCCTTTGCCCTGCTTCGTTTTTTACCCCAAGGCTAAATTTGCCCATTAATCCAGGTATTTCTTAACTTCCTACTTTTGCATTCCAGTCCCCTATAATGAAAAGGATATCTTTTTGGGGTGTTAGTTCTGGAAGGTCTAGTAGCTCTTCATAGAACCATTCAACTTCTGCTTCTTCAGCATTACTGGTTGGGGCATAGACTTGGATTACTGTGATATTGAATGGTTTGCCTCAGAAACAAACAGAGATCATTCTGTCATTTTTGAGATTGCATCCAAGTACTGCATTTTGGACTCTTTTGTTGACTATGAAGGCTACTCCATTTCTTCTAAGGGATCCTTGCCCACAGTAGTACATATAATAGTCACCTGAGTTAAATTCACCCATTCCAGTCCATTTTAGTTCACTTATTCCTAAAATGTCGATGTTCACTCTTGCCATCTCCCGTTTGACCACTTCCAATTTACCTCGATTCATGGACCTAACATGACAAGATGGTGGAGTAGAAGGATGTGTGTTCATCTTCTCCTGCAAGAACTCCAAAAGTACAACTTGCTGCTGAACAACCATCAACAGGAGAGTGTTGTATCCCACCAAAAAACAGTACCCCATGTCCAAGGGCACAGGAGAAGCCTCAGCAAGATGGTAGGACGGGTGAAATCTCATTTAGAATCAAACCCCATATCTGCCAGAGACACTTGTAGGGCTGAAGCAAAACCTTGAGCACACCAGCAGACCTCACAGAGACTGAGCCAGACCTGCCTCTAAGTGTTTGAGTGTCTCCTGTGGATGTATGGGTCAGCAGTGGCCTGCCACAGGGGCAGGAGGTCTGGGTATAGCAGACCTGGGCATGGCATAAGCCATCTTGGAGGAGGTCGCCATTAATGCCACCATAGAGCCAGAAGAACTTACCTGGGACTGGGGAAACAGACTCTTGGAAGGCAAAAACAAAGCCTTGTGCTCACTGAGACCCAGGAGATAGGAGCAGTGACCCTATGAGAGATTGACCCAGATTTGCCCATGAGTGTCCAAGAGTCTCCATCAGATGTGTGGGTCAGCGGTGGCCTGCTGTAGTGTTGGGGGCACAGAGTGAGGGAGTGCATGCATGGGACCTTTTGAGGGACGTCACCATTTTCTTCATTACCTCCACCATAGTTTGGTTGGCTTCAGGTCAAACAACAGAGAGGGACCACATCCCAACCTATCAACATAAAATTGGATTAAAGATATATTGAGCATGTCCCTGCCCATCAGGACAAGACCCAGTTTCCCCCTCAGTCAGTCTCTCCCATCAGGAAGCTTCCATAAGCCCTCTTATTGGAGGGCAGACATAATGAAGAACACAGTCACAGAACACTAATCAGACTGATTATAGGGACCACAGCCTTGACTAACTCAATGAAACTATGAGCCATGTCATGTGGGTCACCCAAGATGGACGGGTCATGGTGGAGAGTTCTGACAAAATGTGGTCCATTAGAGAAGGGAATGGCAAACCACTTCAGTATTCTTGCCTTGAGAACCCCATGAACAGTATGAAAAGGCAAAAATATAGGACACTGAAAGATGAACTCTCCAGGTTGGTAGGTGCCAATATGCTACTGGAGATCAGTGGAGAAATAACTCAAGAAAGAAAGAAGAAACAGAGCCAAAGCAAAAGCAACACCCAGTTATGGATGTGACTGGTGATGAAAATAAAGTTTGATACTGTAAAGAACAATATTGCATAAGAACCTGGAATGTTAGTCCATGAATCAAGGCATATTGGAAGTAGTCAAACAGGAGATGGCAAGAATTCACAATGTCAATGTTTATATATATATATATGTATATATATATATATATATAGTCTTCACCCACAGTTCCTTGCTCCCAATTGCTAAAACCTTTAGGATTTTTAAGCTGTTAAAAGTGAAAAAGAGTCCTTTGTTATGCCAGTGAGGCAGCTTTTGAAAGTATCTAAGGATAGAGGCTGATTGCTGGGGGAAACAGGTTATTAGAGGGTTGAAATTTCAGTCCTACTCTCTGATTTCCTAGGTAGCAAGAAGACTAGAGGTTGAATCAGTTCCCAATGGCCAATGATTTAATCACCTATGCCTATAATAAAGTCTCTATAAAAATCAAAAAGGACAGGGTTCAGAGAACTTGTAGGTTGATGAACATGTGGTATTATGGGGGTAGTGGGCAGCCTGAGAGGGCATGAAACCTCTGAACCCTTCCCTTTTGCTTCACATCATCTCTTCTGTCTGGCTGTTCCTGAACTGTATCCTATTACAATAAATTGACAATGTAGTAAGTAAATTTTACTCTGGTTTTGAGTGTCTCTTGCAAGTTAATTGGACCTAAGGAGGAGGTCATGAGAATCTCTTATGGTTCTGTGGGTCAGATGTACAGATGATAACATGACCTTGAGACTAGTGTCTGAAGTCTTATAAGACTTAGCCCTTAACCTGTGAAATCTGCTATTTCTGGGTAGACAGTGTGAGAATTGAGTTAAATTGTAGGACACCGTGCTGGTGTCTGAGAATTATTTGGTGTTGTGTACCATCTTCTCCCCTTCCTGACTGCTGCCTTCCCCCACCGCCCCACAATACATGGGAATTTGGATCCTGGAACCTAATTTACCTACTTATATTATATCTTGGTATTTGGGAGTGAACTTAGAACTATTTCTTGAACAAATTATTGACTAATTTTGTTATTTGATCCACTGGTAAATTTTAACTTGACAAACTCTGCCCTACATTCTTTGCTCCTTGACTCTCCCTAACCCCTATGAGAGATCATTTGATTCAGTAATTTTTCTGGTATATATTTACAAATGAAAACGTTAATATTTGTGTCTTATAAACATTCTTCCCTTTTATTCTTTTTATTTTTACTAAACACTATATCTTTTATCAGTTGTTCATTTTGAGTAGCAAGTTATCAGTTTTATTGCTTTAATCATTGCCTTAATTTGGCCACTAATATGACTTAAAATTACTCAGCTGCAAACAATCCATTGCTTTATGCTTGGATAATATGAGGGTAATGAAAAATGCCAGCCTCAATATTTGAATTTTTGATTTGATATGTTCAATAGATATGGCCCATGTTGAAATAAAATATTCTGGCTTTGCTTTTCTTCAGGAAGATATTCACTGTGTTTCTTAATTGTGATAGAATTATTACTTTATGATTTATCATTTTATACATATCACAGTCCTATTGTCTATAATCATGAGATGTTCAATCCTTAGTGCATGATTTAAATTTTTCTTTATTTATAGAAACTTCGTGATATCCTTACTACTTTTGCTATTTTTCTAGATATATTGAAACTCTGACCTGGTTATATTTTTCTTTAAAGAATACATGGTTTATTGTGGCCCATGTTATACTCTGCAAGAGATAAACATACTAAGCCATCTCTTCCATGGTCTATTTTCTTATCCTGAATACATATGATGATCAGGAAGCAAGAAGCATTGAGGAAGAATGTTTTCTTAAAAAGCTTATTCTTTATTGATTAACTCTGTTCCCCAGAAAGTACAAGTCTCTATGGCTCTCAGAATTATTTAGATATCACCAATAATGGACTCATATAACTAAAGAGTATCATATCTGGGAGGGGGATCCTAAAGTCCATCTAATAAAATATTATTTCATCAAGGCATAAATTGAATGAAATTCTCAAAATTTGATTGTTTTTGTCTTTCAAAATGTAAATTTAATATGGTTCACCTCATAGACAAAGTGAGGAGGCCCCAGTAACTTGCCAGTGAGACATGTCTAGGACAGGAACACTACACTATGATCTCAGTGGTGCCCCTTGCTGTATCACTCAACTTGTTTACCTCTCATTAAAAGAATAAGAAAGTTGATATATATTTGGAATGGAAAAAGGGAGAAAGGAACCACACAAAAAGTTTTCCTAAGGGAAATTAGGATATTTCCAATAAAATGAACTACCAAGATATATTAGAGTAACTCTTTGCCAGCAGGGAAGCATCCTAGATCATTTCCTTTGTTTCAATAATTCTGTTATTATCTCAATAGACTCTTCTCAAGGGATGAGTGGGGAGCAGTTCAAAAATAGCTTATGAGTTCTTCTAGATCTTGGATGGCATTTTTCTATACAAATAACAAAATAAATGATTATTATGTTACCTGACAATATCTTGAGGTTATTTAAACACACAAGATACCTAAATAAACTGAACCTGCTCTAAATACATCTATCATATAGCTAGAGAAGGAAATGGCAACCCACTCCAGTGTTCTTGCCTGCAGAATCCCAGGGATGGGTGAGCCTGGTGGCCTGCCGTCTATGGGGTCGCACAGAGTCAGACATGACTGAAGCGACTTAGCAGCAGCAGCAGCATCATATATCTCATTATTTCTATGGGACAATTACTTTAAGTCTTGTCCCATCCGTATTAGCAGCCATTTGCAGCACTGATGTAGAACAGGGTCTTCACTGGAGACTGTACTCATGAAAACATGCAGTCTTAGAGTTGTATGGAAATGATTTATGATACAATTTATTATGAAGTGAGGGCCATCTAATCCTTGATTTCTATATGCTAGACTTCCTGTGTTGATCTCATTTTAAAAGTTATGCTATTTTTTTGACTCCAGTTCAGTTCAGTCGCTCAGTCATGTCTGACTCTTTGCGACTCCATGGACTGCAGCACACCAGGTCTCACAGTCCATTGCCAACTCCTGGAGTTTACTCAAACTCATGTCCATTGAGTTGGTGATGCCATCCAATCATCTCATCCTCTGTCGTCCCCTTCTTCTCCTGCCTACAATCTTTCCCAGCATCAAGGTCTTCTCCAGTGAGTCAGTGCGTTGCATCAGGTGGCCAAAGTATTGGAGTTTCAGCTTCAGCATCAGTCCTTCCAATGAATATTCAGGACTGATTTCCTTGAGGATTGACTGGTTGGATCTCCTTGTAGTCCAAGGGACTTTCAAGAGTCTTCTCCAATACCACAGTTCAAAAGCATCAATTCTTCAGTGCTCAGCTTTCTTTATAGTCCAACTCTCACATCCATACATGACTACTGGAAAAACCATAGCTTTGACTAGATGGACCTTTGTTGACTAGCTTGTGAAAATTTGAGTGCTGCATTTAATTAGAACAGTAAATTATACTGAATTACTTCAGTATTTCTTGGATGTGAACTTTTCAAATTGTTTAAAAAACAACCTAATGCTATATTTTCATTCAACTTCATGACTTTTTTGTAGTGTGCACTGTGGTAGCAGGAACTTTCTAAATTAAAATTAACTCTGAGTTTCTGAAAGAAGCTTTGTTTCTGAGAGTAATTATTTGCAATAATTGCTCCACTGTTTTATGAAAAGGTAAGATTCCTGGTGTCACATGGCAACCTCAGCCCTGGGTTTCCTGCTGGCTCTTGTCAGATTATTGCATGCTACTCCCCTGCTGAAAAGCCCAATGGATTCTCTTCCAGGCCACCTGTGGAGGAAGAGTGGTTTTAATTTTTTCTTAAACTTCCAAGAGAATGAGAATATCTAGAATGTGAATTGAAGGACAAAATATCATTTATATTAATGCTGTTCTTGACAATATTTAGTCTCAGGAAGAAAATACATTGAACTCTGATCTCATATTATCTTACAGTGTCTCTTAAAGAAATTGACAAGATTTTGTTGCATCTACATGTACTCCAGAATCTGCTCAGATCTTGCTATCGTCTGCTTCCTTACTTTAAATCAAGTTGTCTTTAAGAAGGAGTAAATATTGGCTCTTGGTAAAGTTTGAGAAGATTCAGACATGAGTGTGGTAGCTGGGTTGATAATATCTTTACTTTTTTCCCTCTTTCCATTATTATTAAAACTTTTCTCAAAGTGAAGCCACCATTGGTGAACTTTAGGTGCTAGAACCTCTTCCTCATTGTTTTCCCTTGTTGGGGAGGGAAGGCACTTGCAGTGGGGATGGTTGCATTTTTGTCAGGCAGTGTCAGACTACACTTCCTTGTAAAGATCACAAGACCAGTATGGATCTGAAATACCAAACGTGCCACCTGTGAGCACTGGATAAGTCTTCTGGATCTGCTGTAAGAGGTATTTCAAATCAATTGCAAACCCTGCTGGAATGTCTTTTATAAAAAGCTCAACTCTGGCCTCCCGGAATATTTATTTGTTTCTTTATTTCCTCTATTTCGGCAGACTCTCTTCTCTGCAGTTAGGTGAATTTTGTGAAGATTAGTTGGGTTTTTATGTGGGAAGGTCTTCATGAGTCATTCCTTATGGTTTCAAGAATTAGGCCCTTTATGAATAAAATTTCCAGACAATATATTCCTCACTTCTGGGGTAAGTGTTAAGCTTTAAATATTTGTTGATTGAAAAAAATATGTAATAACTGACATTTGCTATAAATTTAGTAAAGCTTTTGATTGTATTTTATTAATCACCAAGTCATTTAACATATATGATAAGGAGTATATATGTGTGTGAAGTATATTTTAGTCAGTCTACAATGTTGAGAGAGCAAATTGATGCTATGATCTTTCATCCTATCTCATCATTGCTCCCCTAAGGCACCGAAAGGTTGCCTCTTACTGTGGCATAAACTGTGATTGTGTTATTTATTGGGGTTTTGCTGCATCGCTTCATTTGTGTCTGACTCTGCGACCCCATTGACTGTAGCTTGCCAGACTCCTCTGTCCATGGAATTTTCCAGGCAAGAATACTAGAGTGGTGTTAGGGCTTTACATATATGCTAATCATTTACTTATGAGATGAATCATGTGCCATAAAATATGTTCTATGTGAAATATACTTCTTAACTTTCTAGGGAAAATTAAAAGAAAGATAAGATGATTTAAGGTTGTAGTTTATGCCAGATCTGATATTTGTTACGATGTATGGACCTTTACTCAACCCTAATTCTTAAGCAATTCTATGTCTTATGTGTATGTGAACTGTTCTTTCCTAAGCCCCACCTTCTCATCCTTTAGGAAGGCTTAGCTCCCTTGCTAATTACTCATAATACTTGACAAAGAAATTATTTTCCTTTCCTAAATTTATGTCTGGTGAATTGCTATTAACAGTCATTTGCCTTACTGGAGACCTAAAAGGAATTTCCACCAGGTTTATGTGCTTGACTTTGCTGATAGATGCTGCTAGCAGGGAGTGTGCAAGGCCACTAGCCTGGCCTGGCCCAAGGTAAACCCTGCCCATTTCTTCCCAGATTCTTATAGATTCCTGTCTCCTGCTCAAAGAGTCTTGCTCTTGACTTTTTGTTCTGTGAGTGTAAAGTTTCATGTTTATGTGAAACTGGGAACATATTCTTTCCCTTAATACCCGATTGTGACTTAAGTCATAACTGCTTCTAGAGATACTTCTCTAGGGTAGGGAGTGTGCCTATTTTGCCCATTCTCATATCCTAAATGACTGGAATAGGAAACTGAACCTATTAAGTCTCAATAAATATTATATGAATGAACAAACCAATGCTCAAATGACTCGAGTAGCAAAACTCATTTCAGTATATATTATTTTCTGAGTCCTTAGATTATACTACACCTCTTATCTATTAATGGAGCTATGTAATTGTGAAGAGTAGGTATGCTGCTGCTACTGCTGCTAAGTCGCATCAGTCGTGTCCGACTCTGTGAGACCCCATAGACGGCAGCCCATCAGGCTCCCCTGTCCCTGGGATTCTCCAGAGTCTAGGCATAGGGGCCTTTTTTTTTTCTTTTTTTAGCTTTCCAGAATCTAGATCATTATCTTACAGGATGGCTATTCTCTCTTTCTCAAATGCAGTCACGTGATTTTGGTATTTGTTTTAATAATTGGTTTGTGGATATTAGGTCTTATTTGATTTTCTCCATAAGACTGCATGCATTGGAATGGACCAAAGACTGAATAACATCAGAACTTAGTGATTTTGGAACTCATTTTACTGGTGAGCAGTTCTGGGAGTCATAGATTGCTCATTTAATGGAAGGATCTATGATGGCATGTGCTGAGATTAATACCATGCACCTAAATAATGTACATGAAATTACAACTTTATCAAATAATAATATGGCTATTAAGACATTGATGCTCTTGTGTTTCCCTTTTCAAGGAGTCATAATAGATTCCCTGGGCACAACTGAAAGTAAATCTGTAGAGACAGGAAAAAATGCTATGTTTCTTTCTCTTGCACTCTCCCTCTTGCTATCAGAGCTATGGAGAAAGGATATGCCTACAGCAAATAGGATGCTTTTTTTAGTGACACTTATCACAGTGACATGACCTGCTCAAAGGTTTATAGGATATTTTGCCAAAGCACTACTGGGCTGTCCTTTTGCTCAGCTCCTAATAGGTTTTGGCAGTTATCCATGTCAGGAAGCCTGGAGGCACTGAGAAAGGTCGGGGTCTTCATAGCTTCTCAGACACCTTGCTGTGACTTGGAATGAAATTGATCTGCTCAGCAGCCAGAGAAAGGGGAGAGGAGAAAAATTTGATAAAAATCTTCGTCTACCATTGAGATTTCTTTCTTTCTTTCTTTTTTTTTTTTTTGCTTTGGAACCTTGCTTGTTAGAATTTGGAGAATTTAAGAAAAAACAAATGTTCCAAGTCTGCTATAAGGTTGTATATGAAAGGTACATCTTTGTGACATGACATACTAAAAGGTCAATTGAATTGACATACCGGAGAGATTTTATTTATGCCTCTTGCAGAAGAAATCACTAATAACTTTCAACTCTCCCTTGAATACACTTGCTGCTGCTGCTGCTGCTGCTAAGTTGCTTCAGTCGTGTCTGACTCTGTGTGAGATGGCAGCCCGCCAGGCTCCGCCATCCCTGGGATTCTCCAGGCAAGAACACTGGAGTGTGTTGCCATTTCCTTCTCCAATGCATGAAAGTGAAAAGTGAAAGTGAAGTCGTTCAGTCATGTCCGATTCTTCGCGACCCCATGGACTGCAGCCTACCAGGCTCCTCCATCCATGGGATTTTCCAGCCAAAAGTACTGGAGTGGGGTGCCATTGCCTTCTCCGAATACACTTGACTTGCCATTAAACATGAGAAAAGAAATCAAGGTCTTATTTATGAAGATTGCTTGTCAATCTCAATTATTGATCAGAGTTGTCATGGCTGTCATATACATTTAATGGAAGGATCTATGATGGCATGTGCTGAGATTAATACCATGCACCTAAATAATGTACATGAAATTACAACTTTATCAAATAATAATATGGCTATTAAGACATTGATGCTCTTGTGTTTCCCTTTTCAAGGAGTCATAATAGATTCCCTGGGCACAACTGAAAGTAAATCTGTAGAGACAGGAAAAAATGCTATGTTTCTTTCTCTTGCACTCTCCCTCTTGCTATCAGAGCTATGGAGAAAGGATATGCCTACAGCAAATAGGATGCTTTTTTAGTGACACTTATCACAGTGACATGACCTGCTCAAAGGTTTATAGGATATTTTGCCAAAGCACTACTGGGCTGTCCTTTTGCTCAGCTCCTAATAGGTTTTGGCAGTTATCCATGTCAGGAAGCCTGGAGGCACTGAGAAAGGTCGGGGTCTTCATAGCTTCTCAGACACCTTGCTGTGACTTGGAATGAAATTGATCTGCTCAGCAGCCAGAGAAAGGGGAGAGGAGAAAAATTTGATAAAAATCTTCGTCTACCATTGAGATTTCTTTCTTTCTTTCTTTTTTTTTTTTGCTTTGGAACCTTGCTTGTTAGAATTTGGAGAATTTAAGAAAAAACAAATGTTCCAAGTCTGCTATAAGGTTGTATATGAAAGGTACATCTTTGTGACATGACATACTAAAAGGTCAATTGAATTGACATATTGCCTAAGGAGAGATTTTATTTATGCCTCTTGCAGAAGAAATCACTAATAACTTTCAACTCTCCCTTGAATACACTTGCTGCTGCTGCTGCTGCTGCTAAGTTGCTTCAGTCGTGTCTGACTCTGTGTGAGATGGCAGCCCGCCAGGCTCCGCCATCCCTGGGATTCTCCAGGCAAGAACACTGGAGTGTGTTGCCATTTCCTTCTCCAATGCATGAAAGTGAAAAGTGAAAGTGAAGTCGTTCAGTCATGTCCGATTCTTCGCGACCCCATGGACTGCAGCCTACCAGGCTCCTCCATCCATGGGATTTTCCAGCCAAAAGTACTGGAGTGGGGTGCCATTGCCTTCTCCGAATACACTTGACTTGCCATTAAACATGAGAAAAGAAATCAAGGTCTTATTTATGAAGATTGCTTGTCAATCTCAATTATTGATCAGAGTTGTCATGGCTGTCATATACACGTGTATAGGATATTTGATAATGATAGAAATATTTCAGGGACTAATAGTAAATATTGGGTTCTGATGGTTAAATCCCTGGGATTAAAAGAGCAACTAAGTGGTATCTGTCAATACTGAGCTCTTCAGAGAAATGTGCAAGATAAGCAAGGTTATTTTTCATCCATTTATTTAGCAGAATGATCATATTCAGAAGTGAGCATTTTTATGCCTCTAAGAGTGCAAAAGTTGGCTTAAAGCTCAACATTCAGAAAACTAAGATCATGGCATCTGGTCCCATCACTTCATGGCAAATAGATGGGGAAACAGTGGAAACAGTGTCAGACTTTATTTTTTTGGGCTCCAAAATCACTGCAGATGGTTATTGCAGCCATGAAATTAAAAGACGTTTACTCCTTGGAACAAAAGTTATGACCAACCTGGGTAGCATATTCAAAAGCAGAGACATTACTTTGCCAACAAAGGTCCATCTAGTCAAGGCTATAGTTTTTCGAGTGGTCATGTATGGATGTGAGAGTTGGACTGTCAAGAAAGCTGAGCGCCAAAGAATTGATGCTTTTGAAGTATGGTGTTGGAAAAGACTCCTGAGAGACCCTTGGACTGCAAGGAGGTCCAACCAGTCCATTCTAAAGGAGATTGGTCCTGGGTATTCTTTGGAAGGACTTATACTAAAGCTGAAACTCCAATACTTTGGTCACCTCATGCAAAGAGTTGACTCATTGGAAAAGACTCTGATGCTGGGAGGGATTGGGGGCAGGAGGACAAGGGGACGACAGAGGATGAGATGGCTGGATGACATCACAGACTCGATGGACATGAGTTTGAGTGAACTCCGGGAGTTGGTGATGGACAGGGAAGCCTGGCATGCTGCAATTCATGGGGTCGCAAAGAGTCGGACACGACTGAGTGACTGAACTGAACTGAACTGAAAGTCAGAGAATCTGGTTTTCATGGTATTTACATGATTGTGGTGTTTTTTGTGAATGTGTGTGTACTGTGAAGGCTTCCCAGTGAACAAAGCTGCTTTGCCTAAAAAGGGCTGGGCATTATCTGGGCTCTTTCTGGCCATAGTCATTGTTAATGTTTCACAGAGATTACATCAACAAGACAGTATACACTGATGGTATAACTTAGCTTGCATATTACCTGCTTACTTGTGCTGCTCATCGTAGATTTTGAGCATTCATAACTATGGGATTTTTTTTTTTTTTTTTGAACATTGTAATACCTCTTTCTGTTCGTTACCTCTCCTCCCAACAATGGGCTTCTTTTCCTTTTCCAGTAGCTCCTACATTTTAATATGAATAAGAACCACCTTGGAAACTTGTTATAATGATATTTTAATTTAGTAGGCAGGGATGATCTCAGGAATTGCATTGAAAAGAAACTGTCTGAATAACTCCAGTGAATAACTCCATACTTGGAGAAACATAGTTTAGACCATTCTTTGGCTAGCATCTTTCTTCTGATTAGCATTGAACTGTGGATTCTTCAGGCTTTTAGCTGCCTTTTTGTTTGCCACCTATACTTTGTACAATTACAGATAGGTTAAAATTAGTGTGATTGAAGATCAGTGAATTTAAGAAGTTCTACCTTATATGGCAAGAAGGATTTCACAGTGTGATTAAATTAAGGATTTTGCAATAGAATGATTATGTTGGACTGTCCCACTGGACCCAACATAATTACAAGAGTCAGAGAGAGGGACATGGTATGAGGCTGATTGTTAAAATAAAGGAAGGAACTAGGCAAACTCTTCTGTGCACCTTCCAGAAGGAACACTGGCTTGCCAACACTTTGATTTGGGGCCAGTAAAACTGATTTCAGACTTCAGACCTCAAGAAGTGTAGATAATAAATTCATGTTGTTCTAAGCCATGAAGTTTGTGGTAATATATTGTAGTAGCAAATATGAGGCTAATAGGTTGTCTTTAAACTTGTTTGTTGAGTTCAATGAAAAAGTAAGAATGACAACAATTCCTATTTGGAATTGTTGGAAATCCAAAATAGGAATTCCAAATTCTAAGGAATTCCTATTCCTTAGAATTTTTGAGCAGATCATCATATGAGATACATCATATAAAACATATGAAAGTGTTGGTTGCTGTCATGTCCAACTCTTTGTGACACCAAGGACTCTAGTCCATCAGGCTCCTCTGTCCATGGAATTCTCCAAGCAAGAATACTGGTAGCCATTCCCAGTGGCTACTGGGAATGGGTAGCCATTCCCTTCTCCAGGGGATCTTCCCAACACAGGGATTGAACCAGGGTCTCCCACAACGAGAGTAGATTCTTACCATTTGAACCACCAGGAAAACATGTAAAACATATGGGTGCATATTAAATACATACTGCTGCTGAAGACACTGGCAACCCACTTCAGTACTCTTGCCTGGAAAAATCCCATGGACAGAGGAGCCTGCTAGGCTGCAGTCCATGGGGTCATGAAGAGTCAGACACTACTGAACGACTTCACTTTGACTTTTCACTTTCATGCATTGGAGAAGGAAATGGCAACCCACTCCGGTATTCTTGCCTGGAGAATCCCAGGGACGAGAGCCTGGTGGGCTGTCATCTATGGGGTCACTCAGAGTCGGACACAACTGATGTGACTTAGCAGCAGCAGCAGCTGCTGCTGAAGATGATGGTCATGTGAAGATGCCAACAATGCTGCTTCTTCACTTCTAGCTAAGCAGAGCCTTGTTATTGTTGTTCAGCCACCAAGTTGTGTCTGATTCTTTGTGACCCCATGGACTGCAGCACAGCAGGCCTCCCTGTCCCTCACTATCTCCCCGAGTTTGCTCAAGTTCACATCCATTGAATCGGTGATGCCATCCAACCATCTCATCCTCTGTCATCCCATTCTATTCTTGCCTTCCGTCTTTCCTGGCATCAGGATCTTTCCCAATGAGTTGGCTGTTCATGTCAGGTGGCCAAAGTATTGTCCTTCCAATGAATATTCAGGGTTGATTTCCTTTAAGATTGACTAATTTAATCTTCTTGCTTCATGGGACTCTCAAGAGTCCTCTCCAGAAGCACAGTTTGAGAGCATTAATTCTTTGGCACTCTGCCTTTTTTTATGGTCCACCTCTCACATCCATAGATGATTACTGGAAAGACCATAGCCTTGACTCTGCAGATCTTTGTCCGCAGAGTGATGACTTAGCCCACTAATAAAAATGAGGGTTATTCCTAACTCACTTGATTTTAGATCGCTACTACTGTCAACTGTCTCCTGAGATAATAAACTCTCTCCATTTTGTGTGTTTCTAGGAAGATGCAGCCATATTCTTGTTCCCATATTAAATCAATCCAATTAACAAGACTTTTTGATTATCTACAAACTACCCTCAATTATATATGCTAGGAATCAGTTGACTCAATCATATTTTCCTTGACTTTCTATAATTTACAGTTTGAAGGTTGTTTGAGGATATTTTTCCTTCCAGGTAGAGATTTTGCAAGTCTTATGGTCCCATGACTCTCTACTACTTTTCTGTATTAGCATCTACATGTTCTGAAATGATGTAAATGATTTTTAAAAAGTTATTTGCCTCTTAAGGAGCTGATCATCTATTGTTATAAGTGTAACATGATCAGGTACCAATTAAATACAGTACGATTGAAGAATGGTAAGAACTCAGAGAAGAGGAGCTGTATATGGATAGCTTTGGAAAAAGCTTTAGTGAGGAAGTAAATCTTGAGCCCTGACTTGAAAAATGCATGTAATTTGGATAGAAAAAAAGGCTGAGGCAAAGTACATTAGATTAGGGGGACAATGAAAAATCCATTGAGGCCATTTACAGGTGAAGATGAGCAGAGATTGCATTGGAGAGGATCAGTTGATAGGGAGCTGGAATTTGGCTGACTCACTAAATGCTCAGACTTTATAGGTCTCGTAAGCATTGCTTATTCCATTGTATCCTTGAACCCCAATAGAAATCCATACTAATGCATCTGTAAATTGAAATAAAATATATTTGCTTCTTTTTCTTTTGTAATAATTAAATACAACAGTGAGAAGACAATGGCTCCCCACTCCAGTACTCTTGCCTGGAAAATCCCATGGACGGAGGAGCCTGATAGGCTGCAGTCCATGGGGTCCCTAGGAGTCGGACACAACTGAGCGACTTCACTTTCACTTTTCACTTTCATGCATTGGAGAAGGAAATGACAACCCACTCCAGTGTTCTTGCCTGGAGAATCCCAGGGACGGGGGAGCCTGGTGGGCTGCTGTCTGTGGGATCGCACAGAGTCAGACACGAGTGAAGTGACTTAGCAGCAGCAGCAGCAGCATCAGTGTATGCTGTTATTCATCCAAGATGATTCTCAGCTTGAGATACCAGGGTTAATTGACATTCATCCTTTCTCCTGACAAATAGCCTGAACCCTTTAATACTGAATGCTGTTAATGGTGATAAAGTTGAAATTTTAGATAGTTTTAAAAGGAAAAAAAAAATCTGATAGGCATCCAGAGAGTAGAGAGCAGGACTATTCTAAGTATCAAGGGAACCATTTTGGAGAAGGACCAAAGCAATCAGCAGTTTGTTTCTGCTTCTCTCCAGTCACATTAATCTAAAAGGGGCCAATGCCTCAAATGAAGTAGTGCAGGAGGCATTAGCACCATCAACTCTGGCAAAATCCCAGCTGCTTTCTGGATGGGGGTAAAAGAACAGGAAGCAAATGAGATAATTCAAGAAAAGAGCAGAGATGGTGAATCAGAGTAGTAATAGACTGCTTCAGGGGGAAATTTATGTTCATGCTCAGAACACAATGACTCCTTCCTCAGAAACACACCATCAAATAAATTGTGTGTTTATTTCAAATTCCATGAAATGGAAAATACTCCATTTCATGAGCCTGGGGTACGTAAGGGAAGACATGGGATTTTTAGGCAAGGGGCACCTGTAAGTCCATTTCTGAGATGTGTCAGAAGAGTTAAGGAATTCCCAGGCACTGACCCTGCATTGGCTATTGCAAGGCGCTTCCCACACACTCCCCTTCCTGAGGCTTTCATGAGCCTCTCACTCTATGCACCAAAGTAAAATTAATCAGCACAATGCTTTGAGGTTTTTGTTGGCATTTTAACACTTGAAGAGTATAACATACAAAAAAGTACTTAAAGCAAACAACTTGTTAGCAAATAATCATAAGATAACCACAAATGGCATGCATAGTATATTGTTGTTAGTAGCACAGGTGCAGCCAGTGCCCCCACTAGGCCCTTCACATCCTCATTCCCTTCTCTCCCCCAAAGGTAATCACTATCCTGAATTTCTTGGCAGTCACTTTGTGTTCTTCTTTATACAATTGGCACTTATGCATATATTCCATAAACACTGCAATTTTGTTTTCTTTGTTTTCTTAATGTTATATAAATGGAATTGTATCATAAGCATTCTTTTGTGTCTGGCTTTTCTTTTATCCTTTTAATGTTATGTTTATGAGATTCATCTTTGTTGTTGCTTGTGGTTCTTGCTGTTGTTTTTGAAGTTACTCTAATGGATATAGGCAGGCCTCAGAAATAAAATGGGTTTGGTTCCAGACCACTGCAATTAAGTAAATATTGAAATAAAGTGAGTCACACAGACTTTTTTCCAGAGTGAATTCAAGTTATGTTTACATTACACTGTAGTCTATAAAGTGTGTAATGGCATTATATCTGTTGGGGGAGTTTGTAATGTCCTTGGTTCTGTCTTGCTGCAGCAAAAATTTGAAGCGATGGATGGACCAGTGTTGCAGCTCATTTTTATTTGGCAAGCAAAGGAAAATCATCCTCGAGGTATGAGGGCAGAGCAACCCAAAAGACGCGAAGAGAAGAGAGAAGTCCATGGCTCAATTTTGACTCCTCTTTTTATATGTTATTTCTCCTTCCCCTGAGCCTGCCCTATGTAAAGTGGGCTAGCCAGGAAAGCTGTTTCTTTCACCTGAGGTTCTCACTCCAGTCCTCAGACCTTCCTTTGTTCTATTTGTTCTATTTTTGTGGGCCTTTCCCTTCTTTGTCTTTTAGCCACCACTATTCTGGACCTCTTTTTTGGATTCTAACTACCTAACATTACCCACTAAGAGATGGGAAGCCCAATTCTTTGAGAATAGGGGTGTCGAGGTCTCTCTGGCTATTTCCTGCTGAACTGGGATGGTGAGGGGCATTGGGCCTCCCCTTCTTGCTAGTGTCAAGCCTCGGAGTCCTTATAATGGTGTCCATCTAAGGGTGAGTAATATTTTCCATGGTTGGCTTTATATATTCTTGTTGAACTGGAGCTGCATTTGTAGTTTGTTGACCTGGACAGAGACAAAATGGGTTAGACAATTGATATTACATGAAATAATCACAAGCAGCATCAATATGGTAATAACAGGGATTAGAGGGGCATTAGCCAATTCAAAATTCCCCATTGCCAGGAGAAGGATCCCTCAAAGAGAGATTGCAGCCATCTGACAACTATCCAGCTTGTTCTTCGAGATCCTGTAAGATCTGAATGTTTTCATTGAGGACTGTGAGACTTTCTTTAACTTAGCTGGAGGTATTTACCCAGAAATAACATGTCTCATTCAAGATGGGTCAAGTCCCTCCTAGTTCAGGGATCAGTTCTGTCTATTTTGGAGTACAACCCCTGCCAAGCTGTGTTGACTCTTTACAGCTGTTCTGAGAAATCTTATCCCCAGAAACTTAATTTGGGGGGTATTCATTAGAATGATGCTCATTTGTAGTTCTGAATAGGTATCTGAGATCTCCCAGGAGCTCACAGGTGTATTGAGTGTCCTCTTCTGTTTTCTTCTGTGTCTTTACTTGTGAGTAGTGAATCCAGGAGTTGTGTCCTGGTACCTTGACTGCTGTGGGAGTAGAAAGTATTAAAGGGTAGGCAGCCCCTCCATGTGAGCTGGAGCTGAGGCTTTGGGGACACATCTTTCCAGACTTTAATTAGGACTTGAATCCCTGGAGCATAAAGTGGTGGCTCTTTAGAATATTTTGAGTCCTGGTTGACACCCTACAAGCGTATATCCTGTTGGAATTGCCCAGTGGCCATAGTATAAGGCTGGAGGGTCTGAGCCTCTGGAACTAGGAGGTCATTGACATAAAAAAAGGTCTCCCATATAGCATCTCATAAGGACTAAGACCAACCTATTCCTTAGGGACAATACACGTGTGGAGGAGAGCTATTGGTAAATTCCCCTTCCATTCCTGGGAGATCTCTTGGCTTACTAGTATTATTATTATTTTTATCACTGATTTTAAGAATTGGTTGGCTCTTACTACTTTTCCTGAAGACTGAAGCCTCCAGGCACAATGGAGATAATAAGGAATGCTCAATGATTTAGAGACCCCTTGGATGACCTGTGAAGAAGGCTGAGCGCCAAAGAATTGATGCTTTTGAAGTGTGGTGTTGGAGAAGACTCTTGAGAGTCCCTTGGACTGCAAGGAGATCCAACCAGTCCATTCTGAAGGAGATCAGCCCTGGGATTTCTTTGGAAGGAATGATGCTGAAGCTGAAACTCCAGTATTTTGGCCACCGCATGCGAAGAGTTGACTCATTGGAGAAGACTCTGATGCTGGGAGGGATTGGGGGCAGGAGGAGAAGGGGACGACAGAGGATGAGATGGCTGGATGGCATCACTGACTCGATGGATGTGAGTCTGAGTGACCTCCAAGAGCTGGTGATGGACAGGGAGGCCTGGCGTGCTGCAGTTCATGGGGTTGCAAAGAGTCGGACACGACTGAGCGACTGATCTGATCTGATCTGGATGACCTGTGAAGAAAGCTGAGCACCAAAGAATTGATACTTCTGAAGTGTGGTGTTGGAGAAGACTCTTGAGAGTCCCTTGGACTGCAAGGAGATCCAACCAGTCCATCTAAAAGAGATCAGTCCTGGGTGTTCATTGGAAGGACTGATGCTAAAGCTGAAACTCCAGTACTTTGGCCACCTCATGTGAAGAGCTGATTCATTGGAAAAGTTTCTGATGCTGGAAGGGATTGGGGGCAGGAGGAGAGGGGGACAACAGAGGATGAGATGGCTGGATGGCATCACCAACTCGATGGACATGAGTTTGTGTGAACTCTGGGAGTTGGTGATGGACAGGGAGGCCTGGCGTGCTGCGATTCATGGGGTCACAAAGAGTCAGACATGACTGAACTGAACTGAACTGAACTGGGTGACCTTAGAAGTAAATGATGTCCCATTGTCCCTTTGTAATGACGTGGGCAGACCAAATCTCAGAATGATTTCATGGAGCAGTTGTTTTTTTTTTTTTTTTTTTTTTACCACCTCCTCAGCCTTCTCAGTCCAGGTGGAAAAGCATCCAATCCATCCTGTGAATGTATCTATCATGACTAATAGATATTATACCCTTGAGAAACTGGCATCTGGTTGAAGTCCATCTGCCATTCCTCTCCTGGGTAGGTCCCATGTCGTTGGACAGCCAGGGCCAGCTGGGGTCTTTGAGTTCCTTGGGAGTTGTTTAATTGGCAAGTGGGATAAGAGGACTCAACTTGCCTTATACTCGTTTGGAGGCCTGTTCCCCTAAATGAGTGGTGGCATATAAGGAGTTAACCAACTCCCATTGGAGGTTCCCAGACAAAAAATAAAAGTTGCTCCTTTTGAAATCACCCCATATGATCTTGAAAGCCCCTACTCTTAGCTTTAAGAATCTCACCTTCAGTATATGAACTAGTTTCTGTCAAATTAGCCTGTGGAATTAAGGTGGAAACTCCTATTAGGTCATTATTCTGTAATGCTGCTCTCTTAGCTGCCTGATCAGCTGTTTGATTCCCTTGTGCCACCTCTGTGCTCCCTTTTTGGTGTCACCTCAGTGGACAGATGGACTTCCTCCAAGAGCCTAAGAATTTGATCACCATATTTGATCAAATTGCCTGTTTCTGTCCAAATAGCAGCATTTGCATGTAGCACCAGAAAGGTATACTTGGAGTCAGTGTAAATGGCTACTCTTTTTCCTTTTCCCAGCTCTAAAGCTGGAGTCAGGGCTGTGAGCTCAGATAATTTGCAGGACTGATGTTGAAGCTGAAACTCCAAAACTTTGGCCATCTGATGTGAAGAGCTGACTCATTTGAAAATACCCTGATGCTAGGAAAGATTGAGGGCAGGAGGAGAAGGGGACGACAGAGGATGAGATGGTTGGATGGAATCACTGACTCAATGGACATGGATTTGGGT
This sequence comes from Tragelaphus eurycerus, assembly GCA_935064755.1. Lineage (NCBI taxonomy): Eukaryota > Metazoa > Chordata > Mammalia > Artiodactyla > Bovidae > Tragelaphus > Tragelaphus eurycerus. The sequence continues at coordinate 584,730 of CAKXYN010000228.1, read as the reverse complement.
GGACTCTGGGAGTTGGTAATGGAGAGGGAGGCCTGGCGGGCTGCGATTCACGGGGTCGCAGAGAGTCAGACACGACTGAGCAACTGAACTGAAATGAACTGAACTGAACCTGGTGGCAAAGGTTTAGCCTCTATGGTCTCAAAATTGGAGACTACTGCATATCTGGCTCTTCTGTTTTCATCCAAGACAAAGCTGCTTCCCTCAGTGTAACAAATTTTCTCTGGATTGGTCACAGGATCTTCTGAGAACTCCTCTCAGGGTTTTGTTCAATGGTCCAAAGTTTCTAGGCAAGAGTGAAAAGGGAGAGAGCCCTTGGGGGTAGGCAGGAGGGTGGCTGGGTTAAGAACCTCACAAGGGGATATAGTCAGTCCTGGATTTTCCATCAGCACTACTTGATATCTGAGGATCCTTTAATCAGACATCCATAAATGGCCTTTCCCATTCAGGAGTTGTTTCACCTGGTGGCTGGTAAAAATAGTTAGTTTGCCCACAAAAGAGAGTTTTAAAACATATTCTAACAGGACTGCAATAGCTGCAAGATTTCAAAGGCAGGGAGAGATATCTTCCCAATAAGGGAGTAGGACACTCAGGGACCACCAGAAACTGGTGGGGAAATATTTGTCCATCCTAGCAATAAATAAGTACTTGGGTGAATCTTTTTATAATTGTTTTTCCTGTAGCACCCAAAATGGTACAGGTTTGGGAGGAGAAGGCTCTGGAGAAGGAGGTCAGGATAGATTAGGTAGTCCCTGTGTCAAACAAACAATTCTCAGACCTACCTGCCACATCCAGTGCACCCTTGGCTCCAGCCCTCTGAAGGTTATCTTTGACAGGTGGGCTGGCTGGAGTGGGCTGCTTCAGTCCTGTTGAACCATTGTGTGGGAACGCTTGGCACTTGACATTGAGGCTTTTGGGTCCCCAGGGCAGAGTAACACCCAGTGTTCCACTTGATAGCATTTGTAGCAAGCCATTTTAGGAGACTTGTCATGGTTTGGACAGTCTTTGGCCCAATGTCCCACCTGTCTACAGATTAGACATTTGCCCCGTGCCTTGTCCTTCAAGGACTCAGGGTTTGCCATAGGGCTTCCCTGTAGAGCGGCCAGCATCTGGGCATGCCTTGTCTCTTTCTGTTTCTCCCTTTCCTGGGCCCTGGCTTTCCTCTCCTGTTCTCTGTTGTACAAAGGTAATGGTGACTGGACCATCTCATGTAAAGAGGCAGCAGAGTCCTGCTACTATAGCTGTTGTAACTTTATCCTGATGTCTGATGTACATTGGGACAGGAATTTATCTTTTAAAATCACCTGTCCCTCATAAGAGTCTAAGTTCAGATTGGTAAACTTTTGGAGGACCTCTTTAAGCTTTTCCAGAAAGGCAATGGGGTTCTCGTTGGGCTCATGAGTTGTTACTGATACTGGCCACGGTCCCACAACTAATAGGCTTCCTTCTATTTCCATGAGTGGACTTCCTTAGGGGTGAGTCTTTCTGAAGCTTATCCTACCCAGTACTGTTGAAACCTGAGAGCTGGGCATCTGCAGATCGCCAGGCAGATTCAGGTGTGACAGCCTCTTGGAGATCGAATTCCTGGGTAGGTTGAGGCAGGAGGTTGGCCTCCAAAGAATTGGGTCTCTGGGCAGGTGGAGGCATATCGACCTCCTGGAACCCTTGGACTGGTGGATCCCCAAGCAGGTTGAGGTGTGACAACCTTCTGAGGACCAGATCTCTAGGCAGGTTGAGATAGGTTGACCTTCTGGGAACCCCAGACTGGCGTTGGGCAGCCTCAAGGTCTCCAGCATGACCAGTGATGAGTAGGATTAAGGGATTATAATCTTAACTCATTGCTGGTTTGTCCATGCAGATGGGGATAGATACCATGATGTAAAGCAATCCAAGTCTGTGCTCTGAGACTGGGAAACTGTGAAATAGCCATAGCCTTATCCTCTTATTGCTCTGAGGGAAAGTAAGTCACTGATATCCTCCCCTAGTCCTCCATAAGAGCAATTTAGGGTGTTTCCAATGCTTCAGGGTAAGCATTTCATTATCATAGACCCACTGTAGGTAATAACAGAAGTAATGACAAAGGAGTGGGTTATCTGATGCTGTTAGGGGCATTAAAGAGTATTTTAATAATAAGGTGGGTGAAGCAATGTTGCCTACAAGGGGGCAGGGTCCTGGTTGCAGGAGTTATTAAGTGTCTTAATGATAAATTGATAAGAGGCAACAAACCAGATGTTCCACAAAAGTGGAGTGGAGATTTGATCCAGGGGTATGTTTGTAACTTTACTAGAAGGGTGGCAAGGGTTTGGGCCCAAATGGCCTGCAGGGCTAACTTCCAAAGTGGCAAACATTATCCCTGGAAGCCCAATTGCCCTTGAAGGGATGCCACCAACAGATAGACTTCTAACAGGCATTGTGTGCCTGTCACCCACCCTAGTGGGTTCACTGAGAAATCCTGTTGTTGCCCATGTTGTAGGAAACATGGAAGATGAAGACCTGAATATCTAGAGGGATTGAATATTGTACAGTATTTTTCTCCCAAGGGCCAGCTATTTTCTGGTTGTCCCTCCAGAATATTGTAGAGGCAATATTGTGGGCCCAGATGGGGCTCAGGAAAAGAGCATGAAACAGGAGGAAAGGGGACAGGGCACAAGTTTTGAAAGAGTGATATAGCCCAAGGGCATAACATAAACAGATTAAAATCAAATGGGTACAAGATGACAAGTCAAATTCAACTAAACCTTGATCCTTAATCTGCAAGCTAAATGACAGTTCCAAGTCTTTGTCAAAAGACCAAGGAGTGGGTGGTTTCCCAGGTGTTGGAATGATCCTCCCACTCATTAGCATATGAAATCACCCAGCTCTGGAAAACTAACCACACCACATTCCATGGCCAGATTCCCTGTGGCATGTGCTTATCTCTAAATCTGAGAAGTGGCAGTTGGGTTTTTGGTATTTTTGTATCTTGTTTATAATTTGCTCTAAATGCACAATTACTTTAGTCCTTTAGAGATTTTTTTGTGCTGTTTTTGGACAAGGAGACATTGTATGTCCAGGTGTGTGCACTGCAGCAAAGGGCACCAGGTCCTAGGTCCCAGCTTGTGTCAGAATTAAAGTCCCATCTCCTTGCTGACTTTTGGCAAGAAGTCACTCTAGAAGTTGCTCTAAGGTTCTTTCTCCTGACTCCCTAGTTTTCAGAGCCAACTATGGAACATCAGATTTCAGGCTTGCAATCTCCCTCATTTTCTCTCAAGAGAAAGCAAGAGAAAGAGCAGGAGAAAATTCCCTGATGTGATTGCAAGCTTGTATGCTCAGTCACTCAGTCGTGTCTGACTCTTTGCAACCTCATGGACTGTAACCTACCATGATCCTCTGTCCATGGCATTTTTTCAGGCAAGAATACTGGAGGTTGTCATTGCCTCCTCCAGGGGGATCTTCCCAACCCAGGAATCGAACCATCTCCTTTGTCTCCTGCATTGGCAGGTGGATTCTTTACCACCAAGCCACCTGGAAAGTTCCCTTTAAGTGATTAGATTCATGTAATTAAATTACTCACCAGGAAAATTTCTTTTGTCATATTATAATCTAACATAATCATGGGAGTGATATATCATTATATTTACAGATTTCATCCACACTCAAAGGGGGTTTTACAAGATAAGGATCATCAGGGGCATCTTTGAATTCTACCTTGTACAGGAGAATAAAATAATACTTTTATTGATTTAAAATTTAGTGTTTCTAAAAAAAAAAAAAAAAATAGTGTTTCTAAATACTGCATTTGATGCATCCCACTGTTGCTATAGCTTGGCACTTAAAATGACCAGAGACCAGAGATACTCATACTTCCTGTAAAATTGATATTTATCTTCAACAGGGAAGGCTGATATTTTGTGTTTACTGAGAATATTCCCTTAATAAAGTACTGTGGATGGATACAAAGATGATGTGATGGTTACATAATAACCTATAGAACAATAGACAACTGTAACAATACAAAATTCAGAATTTGATATGTATTAAAGGGAGGGTAAGACTACATTTGGAAAAGGCAATGGCACCCCACTCCAATACTCTTGCCTGGAAAATCCCAAGGATGGAGGAGCCTGGAAGGCTGTAGTCCATGGGGTCTCTAAGAGTCAGATACGACTGAGCGACTTCACTTTCACTTTTCACTTTCATACATTGGAGAAGGAAATGGCAACCCACTCCAGTGTTCTTGCCTGGAGAATCCCAAGGATAGGGGAGCCTGGTGGCTGCCATCTATGGGGTCACACAGAGTCGGACATGACTGAAGTTACTTACCTTACCTTAAGACTACATTCTGCTGAGGAAGTTAAAGAAGCCCTTAGTTTTCAAACAAAAGTTTTTTTTTAATTTAAACTTTTTATTTTATTTTATGTTGGAATATAGCTAATTAACAATGTTATGATAGCTTCAGGTAGACAGGGAAGGGACTCAGCCATTACATAAACATATATCCATTCTCTCCCCAATTCACCTCTCATCCAGGCTGCAACATAACAGAAGGCAGAGTTCCTTGTGCTCTATGCTAGGTCCTTGTGATGGACTATAGCCCATCACTTTAAATATAGCAGTGTGTACATGTCGATCCAAAATTCCCTACCCAAATTTAATACCCGTCCTTTGTCTTTGGTTTGTTCGCTTCATGTTCTGTTCACCTCATGAATTTTTAAAATTCATCTTACAAACATTTGATAAATAGTACTTGGGTTTACTGTCCAGTACTGTTCTAAACCCTTTATATATATGAACTCATTTCATCTAATAACAACTCTATGAAGTCTTCTTATTTTATAGGTAAAAATAACCTGGGCAAAAAAGTTAAGTAACTTGTGCAAGTTTCAGCAATACGTAATTAGCACATCTAGCGACTGAGTCTTGCTGGCTCAGAATCCTTGCTTTTAAACCACTGTTTAAAGTTGCATAGTCAATAAAGCAGAAATAGATGTTTTTCTGGAATTCTCTTGCTTTTTCCATGATCCAGCGGATGTTGGCAATTTGATCTCTGGTTCCTCTGCCTTTTCTAAAACCAGCTTGAACATCAGGAAGTTCACGGTTCACATATTGCTGAAGCCTGGCTTGGAGAATTTTGAGCATTACTTTACTAGCGTGTGAGATGAGTGCAATTGTTCGGTAGTTTGAGCACTCCTTGGCATTGCCTTTCTTTGACTGTGTGGATCACAATAAACTATGGAAAATTCTGAAAGAGATGGGAATACCAGACCACCTGATCTGCCTCTTAAGAAATCTGTATGCAGGTCAGGAAGCAACAGTTAGAACTGGTCATGGAACAACAGACTGGTTCCAAATAGGAAAAGGAGTACGTCAAGGCTGCATATTGTCACCATGTTTATTTAACTTATATGCAGAGTACATCATGAGAAATGCTGGACTGGAAGAAACAGAAGTTGGAATCAAGATTGCGGGGAGAAATATCAATAACCTCAGATATGCAGATGACACCACTCTTATGGCAGAAAGTGAAGAGGAACTCAAAAGCCTCTTGATGAAAGTGAAAGTGGAGAGTGAAAAGGTTGGCTTAAAGCTCAACATTCAGAAAACGAAGATCATGGCATCTGGTCCCATCACTGCATGGGAAATAGATGGGGAAACAGTGGAAACAGTGTCAGACTTTGTTTTTCTGGGCTCCAAAATCACTGCAGATGGTGACTGCAGCCATGAAATTAAAAGACGCTTACTCCTTGGAAGGAAAGTTATGACCAACCTAGATAGCATATTCAAAAGCAGAGACATCACTTTGCCAACAAAGGTTCGCCTAGTCAAGGCTATGGTCTTTCCTGTGGTCATGTATGGATGTGAGAGCTGGACTGTGAAGAAGGCTGAGCGCCGAAGAATTGATGCTTTTGAACTGTGGTGTTGGAGAAGACTCTTGAGAGTCCCTTGGACTGCGAGAAGATCCAACCAGTCCATTCTGAAGGAGATCAATCCTGGTCTTTCTTTAGAAGGAATGATGCTAAAGCTGAAACTCCAGTATTTTGGCCACCTCATGCGAAGAGTTGACTCATTGGAGAAGACTTTGATGCTGGGAGGGATTGAGGGCAGGAGGAGAAGGGGACGACAGAGGATGAGATGGCTGGATGGCATCACTGACTCGATGGATGCGAGTCTGAGTGACCTCCGGGAGCTGGTGATGGACAGGGAGGCCTGGCGTGCTGCGGTTCATGGGGTTGCAAAGAGTCGGACACGACTGAGCGACTGATCTGATCTGAAAGTTGCATTGATTAAATTGCACTGTACTTAAATGAAGATGGAATTCAGTTTTAGCTATGTAATATTCAGGTTCATTTCATTATGAACCATGTAGAACAGTGGTTTTCATCAGAGTCTATTTTTGTCTTCTCCCAACTGAATTTGATGTTTGGCAAGATCTGGAGACCTTTTTGGTTGTCACAGTGACACTAGGGTTTAGTGGGTAAAAGGCTAGTGAAAAAAGTGAGAATGTTAGTCATTCAGTCATGTCTGACACTTTTCAACTCCATGGACTATAGCCCATCAGGCTCCTCTGTCCATGGAATTCTTCAGGCCAGAATACTGGAGTAGGTACCTGGCCATTTCCTTCTCTAGGAGAGCTTCTTGATTCATGGATTGAACCAAGGTTTCCTGCATTGCACGCAGATAGAGGCTAGCTGCTAAGTCGCTTCAGTCGTGTCCGACTCTGTGCAACCCCATAGTCAGAAGCTCACCAGGCTCCCCTGTCCCTGGGATTCTCCAGGCAAGAACACTGGAGTGGGTTGTCATTTCCTTCTCCAATGCATGAAAGTGAAAAGTGAAAGTGAAGTCGCTCAGTCGTGTCCGACTCTTAGCGACCCCATGGACTGTAGCCTACCAGGATCCTCCGTCCATGGGATTTTCCAGGCAAGAGTACTGGGGTGGGGTGCCATTGCCTTCCCCGAGATAGAGGCTAGAGATGCTGCTAAATACTTAATTCTTTGCCTCCCACAACAAAGAATTATCCAGCCCCAAATGTCAGTTGTGCTGAGGTTGAGACACTCTTGTAGCCCCATGACCCTCAGGATTAAATCAAAGATCTCTCAAACATGGCAAACAAGGTAATTACCTGCGTGGCCTGTCCCTTTGTGCTCATCAACTGCTTCTAGTAGTTTATGTGCACAAGGTGCATGCACAGTGCTCATTCTTGACACTGTGACTGTATTTATTCTCTCCACTCTCCCCGGAATGCCTTCTCTCTGCATCCTCTCACCCAACTCTTCGCATGAGGTGGCCAAAGTACTGGAGTTTCAGCTTCAGTATCATTCCTTCCAAAGAAATCCCAGGGCTGATCTCCTTCAGAATGGACTGGTTGGATCTCCTTGCAGTCCAAGGGACTCTCAAGAGTCTTCTCCAACACCACAGTTCAAAAGCATCAATTCTTCGGCGCTCAGCCTTCTTCACAGTCCAACTCTCACATCCATACATGACCACAGGAAATACCATAGCCTTGACTACACGAACCTTTGTTGGCAAAGTTATGTCTCTGCTTTTGAATATGCTATCTAGGTTGGTCATAACTTTCCTTCCAAGGAGTAAGCGTCTTTTAATTTCATGGCTGCAGTCACCATCTGTAGTGATTTTGGAGTCCAGAAAAATAAAGTCTGACACTGTTTCCACTGTTTCCCCATCTATTTCCTATGAAGTGTTGGGACCAGATGCCATGATCTTCGTCTTCTGAATGTTGAGCTTTAAGCCAACCTTTTCACTCTCCACTTTCACTTTCATCAAGAGGCTTTTTAGCCCCTCTTCACTTTCTGCCATAAGAGTGGTGTCATCTGCATATCTGAGGTTATTGATATTTCTCCCAGCAATCTTGACTCCAACTTATGTTTCTTCCAGTGCAGCATTTCTCATGATGTACTCTGCATATAAGTTAAATAAACAAGGTGACAATATACAGCCTTGACGTACTCCTTTTCCTATTTGGAACCAGTCTGTTGTTCCATGACCAGTTCTAACTGTTGCTTCCTGACCTGCATACAGATTTCTTAAGAGGCAGATCAGGTGGTCTGGTATTTCCATCTCTTTGAGAATTTTCTACAGTTTATTGTGATCCACACAGTCAAAGGCTTTGGCATAGTCAATAAAGCAGAAATAGATGCTTTTCTGGAACTCTCTTGCTTTTTCCATGATCCAGCAGATGTTGGCAATTTGATCTCTGGTTCTTCTGCCTTTTCTAAAACCAGCTTGAACATCAGGAAGTTCACTGTTCACATATTGCTCAAGCCTGGCTTGGAGAATTTTGAGCATTACTTTACTAGCGTGTGAGATGAGCCTGGTAGGCTGCAGTCCATGGGGTCACTAGGAGTAGGACACGACTGAGCGACTTCACTTTCACTTTTCATTTTCATGCATTAGAGAAGGAAATGGCAACTCACTGCAGTTTTCTTGCCTTGAGAATCCCAGGGATGGGGGAGCCTGGTGGGCTGCCATCTATGGGGTCACATAGAGTCAGATACGACTGAAGTGACTTAGCATCAGCATCAGCAGCATACTCCAAACAATCCCTGGAGTGATGTTGTAGTGATCTATGGTAAGGAGTCTCACATTTGGTGTGCAGCAAAATCACCTGGAGGGCTTGTTAAGACAGTTTGCTGGGCCCCCTGTTCCCAAAGTATCTGATTAGGAGACATTGATGGGGTCTGAGAATTCCTATTTCTAACAAGTTCTCAGATACTGCTGATGCTGCCTTTCTGGGAACCCTACTTTGAGAACCACTATTTAATGGTTCTTCTAAAGTATTGCCTTGCCTCCTTACAAGAGCTGTGGATGAAAAGCAACCCCATATTGCTCTTCCAGACTGAGATATTAAAGCCATATGTAGGTGCAGGTTTTCTGCCAGAACATTTTGGCACATCCTTGATATTTTGAGTGTACATCCTATTTGGATCTTCATCCAATAGCTGAAGAATGATTTATTGAAATTCTTCATTTGCCAGGTTCTGTGCTAGGTAATTGGTATGCAGCAGTGTGCACTGATAAGGCTGCAGACTTTCTACCAATGATAGTGTTTACAGACAGCTATGTGGCTATTCTAGTCAATGTGTGAGCTCACAGACCCTGGAAATAAGATTCTGTCTCAGTTTGCCAAACTCTTAGCTTTGTGACCTTGATCAAATCATGAAACTTGCCTAGATTCTAGATCCCTCTTCTCAAAAATAAGATTAGCATCCCATTCAGTGACTTCAAATATATCTGAAAAGCTATGACGTGAAAAAGTCTGAAAAATAGACTTTTGACATATGATAACCTGACTTTTTTTCTCTATCTTGGTGGCATAACGGTATGAACTGAAACAGTCACTATTAGTGAAACATAATGATAGTTTGTATGGTGTTTAAGATTGGTTCATTTAAATCTTGTTTAATCAGAATTATTTCTTCTGCTTGGGCCCTGATAGAATAGAAGCTATCTGAAATGTGTCAAACAGCACTCAAAACAGAAAATTACATTGAAACTATCTGAATCATCCTGTAGTGTGTTCACCATGAAGTCTTTCTGGTCTCCTTTGTGAGATTAAGTCTACCTGTTGGCAGCTCTGCCATATATGAACACACATACTGTGAGATAAATCAACTTTCTATCTGCAGGCAACTGTAGGACAGTTATCTAAGAATAACATGTATAAAACATGTAGCAACATTTGTGACATATTGTAGATGGTAAATGCTATTTTAAAAGATGGTGAACACATGTATACCTGTGGCAGATTCATTTTGATATATGGCAAAACCAATACAATATTGTAAATTTAAATAAAACAAAATTAAAAAAATAAAAATAAATAAAATATTAATAAATAAATAAATAAATAAAAGTAACTTGTAAACAGAACACTGTTTCAACTAGATTATATATAATCACTTTGGGCCCAGAAAGGATAATAGTCTAAGAACATGGATTGCTGAGAACAGCTCCTGCACCAATAATTTGAGGCAGAGTAAGGTTTAGGGAAATATCTTAGTTTGGGTTCTTCTGAAAGCACGGCCTGAACAATACCTTGGCTATATTAGGAGGTAGGAATTAGGTAATGGGGAGAACTGGACAGGAAAGGATCAAAGGTCAATATTCAGGTGTGTTTTTGAGGTTATTACTGTCAGTTCCCCAGGACTGATTCCCCAGGAGCTCCTGAGTAGGGTGGGGAACTCCTCCTGTAAGAGTATCTGAGAGGAGAGCTGCCAGGATCATGGTTGCTCTGGGGACTTTAACCCACACTTCTGGACCATATTTACATGTGGATTGAGGGAGTTCCCATAACCTTGGGGGACATGCCTAATAGAAAGTGGAAAGTTCATCTCTGCATCCTTAACAAGTAGGAATGCTGCCAGCAAACTGTTGACAGTCTGAGCTGCAGCTGAAGTCAGAGGTTAGTTGAGGGGCTCTGACATAGGGTAAGCCAAGGTGATGAGGTTGCAGTAGTTTTGATCAGAATTCTATAAGTCCAGTAACTTTCTAGGATGATACACCTAGAAGAGGTCCCCCACCTTCACTTTCCAAAATTCCCTAAGGTTATTAATCTTCATGTTCAATTCAATGAGTATTACCTTATATCAAGTTTAAAAGAAAAATATATCATACATTTTCAGGTACAATAGTGCTCCTAGGCATAAAGACACACTAACAGACATTGTCTAGATAAGCATTTTGGATAAGGTGACCCATAAACTACCTGTATCAGACTTACCTTTAAGACCCACTACATTAAAATCTTTCAAGATAAGGTATCTTTCCTTTAATAAGCTCTATACTGAAAGTTGGGGACTTATTATGCTATGTTATTTTGTGCTTTGGGTTGTCTTATTTCTTGTTACATACACTGCTTTAATACATTTCTTCTTAATCCCTTATGTGGTACTATCTTTTGTTGAGGGTATGGGAAAATCATTCATGGATGTATTTTTTTTGGCTGTGTGTACTATGTGTAGATAAGAGATTCCCTCATCTGCCCCTTCTAAATGATAAACATTCGCACACTTAATGTAGCTTAGAATCATTCCATCTGCTGGATACAACAGGGGGAGTGAGCTTGACTACATCATTTAAGGAAACGGAGGTTCATAGCACCTGAATGTTTTGTTTCCACCAAGATACCAAAACATAGTTCTGACTGAAATTAGAGCCTTATCCAGTGCCCCAATATCATTGGGACAACAGCTGTATGGAAAACTGACATGGTAAGTGAATCATAGGTTCCTTGTTTCATCATTAAAAGAAGATAACAACTATACACATTTCTCAGAACCCTCTTTCCTCAGGCAGACTATAGCTTTCCTTACAGGCATTTTATCAAAATACTTAATCTTATTGAGCATATAGACAGTGGTATCTGAACACAATGAACTGATTTAAGAATAAAGAGAATACTTAAGCTCAGGATGTACTTTCTTGTTAGCTGGTGTCACTGGCTAGTTTTATGTAGGGTTTCTAAACGTATATTGTCTATGACAGGAAACATGCATTCAGTGTATGGTGGATAAATGTGTAGACTGTAGGTTTCCAAGTTCTCCTTTGTTTAATGCCCTTAGAATGTCCTTCTACTATTTTGGGTTCTAGGAGCTCAAATTAGTTTTCTAATAAGATCAGAGTGAAAACTCTATTAAGTATTGGTTCATGGAAGATTTTATGGTCTTATTATACAGTTACACTGTACTATCGTATGACCATCTTATATAGTTCCCTAAATTCCATGTTTTTGATATGTTCAGTTTCCAAAAGGACATCACTACAATGGCAGTGTAATGACACGAGAACTTAATGATTTAAAAACTCAATATTTAACAACCATTACCTGTAATAGATAAGAAAGTGAATGTTTGGAATTTTAGATCATACATGGATAATCAAATATTTGGGTGGTAGAACAGATTAAATAAGTGAGATGGAAGTTACAGAGCTGAACTTCTTTGGGGATGGTTAAATCTCAGTTTTTATGTAGCTTCATTGTTTTTACATAGTTGCTTGAGTATTAAATATAAAGAAAAAACATAATTAGCTTTTATTTTAATACCTTACTTACCAGGGAGATTCTTACTGAACTTTCACAGTGGTGTAGAATCCAACTTAGAACCCAGCCCTAAAGTTAAAAAGTACTTTTCTTTTCTTTCTTTCTTTATTTTTTTTAGATTAGGTGGATGTGCTGCTGCAGCTGCTGCTAAGTCGCTTCAGTCGTGTCCGACTCTGTGCGACCCCATAGATGGCAGCCCACCAGGCTCCCCCATCCCTGGGATTCTCCAGGCAAGAACACTGGAGTGGGTTGCCATTTCCTTCTCCAATGCATGAAAGTGAAAAGTCAAAGTGAAGTCGCTCAGTTGTGACCCCACGGACTGCAGCCTACCAGGCTCCTCCGTCCATGGGATTTTACAGGCAGGAGTACTGGAGTGGGGTGCCATTGCCTTCTCCTTGCTGCTGCTGCTGCTAAGTCGCTTCAGTCGTGTCCGACTCTGTGCGACCCCATAGATGGAAGCTCACCAGGCTCCCCTGTCCCTGGGATTCTCCAGGCAAGAATACTGGAGTGGGTTGCCATTTCCTTCTCCAATGCATGAAAGTGAAAAGTCAAAGTGAAGTCGCTCAGTCGTGTCCGACTCTTAGCGACCCCACGGACTGGAACCTACCAGGCTCCTCCGTCCATGGGATTTTCCAGGCAAGAGTACTGGGGTGGGGTGCCATTGCCTTCCCCATGCCTTCTCCTTAGGTGGGTGTAAATGACTATAAACCATTACATTTTGAGTTTATATAACTGAAAGCTACAGTTTTTCTACATCTCTTCCTACTGCCAGACTATAAGCAACTACTTCTTTCTGCTTTATTCTCCTTATCTGTGAAACAAAGATAAATGCAATACTTACCTCTTAATGGAATTGTATATGTATCAGTCAGTTCAGTCGCTCAGTCGTGTCTGACTCTTTGTGACCTGATAGACTGCAGCATGCATGCCAGGCTTCCCTGTCTATCACCAACTATCAGAGCTTGCTCAAACTCATGCCCATTGAGTTGGTGATACCGTCCAATCATCTCATCCTCTGTCATCCCCTTCTCCTCCTGCCTTCAGTCTTTCCCAGCATCAGGGTCTTTTCTAATGAATCAGTTCTTCGCATCAGGAGGCTAAAATATTGGAGCTTCAGCATCAGTCCTTCCAGTGAATATGAAGAAGTTCAGGAATTCATACACCCAAATGGGTGTTGCTGCCTTCAAACTAGTCACCTTGGGAAGATGTGTGTTTAGTCGAAGGAAGCTGGCCTTCCTCAGAACATTTCTAGAACCCTTCTTGGAGCTATCCACCTGTAAGCTTCCTTAATGTTGTTGGTCTTTGTCCTTTAAGGGTAGATTTCTTTTATGAGGAATGATTTTTTTGAACAGCCAAAGAGCATTAGAAGATAAGTCTAAGTAAAATGAGTGATGGAGCTTGGGATGACCTCTGGGGAGGAGTGATGTAAAAAATGACGTCTAACTATAAGGTGGTGAGGCCTCTTTTCTTGCATGGCTTCAAAGATAATTCCAAACAGGAAGTCTATGTGGTCTTGGCACATGGAACATTGCAGCTCAAGAGTAAGGTCTCCAAGGAAGTAAGTTTGATCAGGGTGACTCTTGAGTGCATATGTTCTAGTTTATTAGGTTAAAAAGGTAGCCATGTTCATTTCTGTCATACTTCATACAAGCAGAAATGGAAAACTCCATCTCTGTGATATCTCCCAAGGGAAGGGTCATCATCTACTGCTAGAAGTGTTAAAATGGAAAGCACTTGTCATGTCCCCATTATCCACTTCCCTTCACCATCCCCCCCATAAGATGTGCAATGAGTTATCCTTGATACCTGAGTCTCCCCAGTGTGGAAAAGTGAGTAAAGACAGGTCTCTAGAACCTAGATAAGACTAGTATGTCAATGGGACTGGAGTGTGTTTCCAATGGCTCTATCTAACCCACAGGCCCACAACACCAACTCGTATGAGAAAATCTGATTGTATACACACACATATTATATATATATATATATATATATATATATATATATATATAGTCTGACATCACACTGTTATAGAGACTGCCTAAACCATTTAGAGGTGATTTGGAATAATTTTACACACAGTGTTAACAATGTTGGCTATTTTATTCCACAGAAAATTTTATTAAAAAGGATATTGACATATAGAGAAACATTGAGCACAAAAATTATCATCAATAATAAAAATATAGCTTATAGATGATACAATCATAGTGCTTACTATGGGCCAAGGCCTACAGATAATTTGTGTATAAGTTGATTTACTGTTCACAAATCCATTATGGGATAGCTAATATTATAATCTTTATTTTACAGATAAGGAAACTAAAACAGAAAATAATGATTGCTCTGTCTGACAGTGGGAAGAGAGGCAGAAAAATTGTGATTATCTGGTATATTGATTTAAAAAGTAGAGGTCTCTAGTTACTTATTGGAGGCCAAGGCATCTGTTAGTAATTTCTTCAGGCAAAGTAGTGTGTCAGGCAAGTAAAATATGTAGGGTTCATAGTGACCATCCCGTGAAAAATGCTAAACAAAAGGAGCCAGGTATTAGGATCTTTAAAACAAAGAGGTGTATAATATATTTCAAAACTATTTTACTTAATTTTTTCATGTTTTGAAAACTAAAAATTAAGTTCCTTTTCATTGGTCAGGATGTTTAAGAAAGCATTTCTTCAGTTATAGTAAAAATAATATTCATTGTAGCTTTCATACATTAAAAAATAAAAACAGAATAATAATATTATATTATTAAAACAATATTCATAGTAGTTTTCATACATTAAAAAATAAAAACAAAGAATAGCAACCACACATACGTATACACATCAAATACACACATAGATACACACACATCAGATCAAATCAGATCAGTCGCTCAGTCGTGTCCGACTCTTTGCGACCCCATGAACCGCAGCACGCCAGGCCTCCCTATCCATCACCAGCTCTCGGAGGTCACTCAGACTCACATTCATCGAGTCAGTGATGCCATCCAGCCATCACACACACATACACACACACAATTTATTGAAATTTAAGGAACTCATTTGGAAATTTCTTTTTCAAAAACAGGTTTAAAAGTCAAGTAAAGTTTCTCCTTTGTTTTCCACCAATTGTGTTCTATTAGAGCCTGGACACTGTATCAAGCATGTTTTCGCCATCCATACTTTTCTTTTTTAATAATGCCATGATATGATAACTCAGCCATTTATCTAGATTAATATTCACTTTCCTTCAGGTTGATAAATAGGAACTACATACTTGGGAATTCATCTGCTCTTTTGGTGTTTAATGTAAGGGTAGACTCAAGAATGTGCCATGGCTGATTTTTAAAACAAGGACCATTTATGCCTCTGAAATGAGACTTAGGTACTAAGGGCTCTTAGACTTTTTTATTGTTATCTGACCCTACTAAAAATTAGAAAGATTTGCATTGAAATTAAGGACTTTTGTTTTAAAAAGGTGATCATAAAGAAGTATAAAGAAAGGTGACAGGAAGAATACACTTCTGTATCAAAATAAGACATGAGATGTAGAAACGTCAAAAATATTTAAGGAACTCTTAGCAATAGGTTATTCAAGAGAAGAGAAAACTCAGAAAATGAATAGTAATTCAGAGAAATGGAAATTTCTGTTTATTCTTGCTATTCACAAGGGAAATACAAGTTAAAGGACACTTTGAGTTCTCCAGAATGACAAAAAAAAAAAAAATAAAGTCATGGAATACTTGAACCTAGTGAGGATATAGCAAAAAGAGATCTTACATACATGACTGTTGATGGTATAAATATTGTACAGCAGTTTAGCAGTATCAAGTGCCTGTGATCTAACATTGCATTTTCTGGACATATTCTTTCAAGATTCTATACTTCATAAGTAAACATGGCATGGGATTTTCATATTCACCCTTAGGTGATAGCAAGAATTGGAGAGTAGGCAGCAACTATGACTACATAACAAGAGGAAAAATGGAGTTATATTAGACACACAGCACAACCTAAATGAACACCCACCAGCAATATGATAACAAGGTTTCAAGGATATCAGTTCAGTTCAGTTCAGTTCAGTTGCTCAGTCGTGTCTGACTCTTTGTGACCCCATGAATCACTTCAGGCCAGGCCTCCCTGTCCATCACCAACTCCCAGAGTTCACACAAACTCACATCCATAGAGTCGGTGATGCCATCCAGCCATCTCATCCTCTGTCATCCCCTTTTCCTCCTGACCCCAATCCCTCCCAGCATCAGAGTCTTTTCCAATGAGTCAACTCTTCGCATGAGGTGGCCAAAGTACTGGAGTTTCAGCTTTAGCATCATTCCTTCCAAAGAAATCCCAGGGCTGATTTCCTTCAGAATGGACTGGTTGGATCTCCTTGCAGTCCAAGGGACTCTCAAGAGTCTTCTCCAACACATATATCGGTATCCAAAAAATACTTGAATGATAGATGGGAAGGACCTGTATTACTAGCACTAAAAAGTGCTTTGTGGAAGTGGGAGCTTGGAAGAGAACAAAAAAGGAGAATCATTTAATTAAAGAAAAAAGTAATGATCATTATTTAAATAAATCATGGGATAAGTATGATTATCTCAATCTGAATATATCCAAAAAAAGTGAAGTGAAAAGTGAAGTCAGTAAGTTGTGTCTGACTCTTTGCGACCCTGTGGGCTGTGTCCATGGGATTTTCCAGGCAAGAGTACGGGAGTAGGTTGCCATTTACTTCTCCAGGGGATCTTCCCAACCCAGGAAATGAACCCAGGTCTCCTGCATTGTAGGCAGATGCTTTACCATCTGAGCCACCAGGGAAGTCTGGTGTCCAAAAATGGAAATGGACAAACAAGCAACCATCTGTACTGTACTATCTTGTCCCTTCACACAATTTATATGAATACTCTAGGTGAGGTGGGCTAAGATTGGGGATGGTTTTGGAAAAGAGAAGAGGGATTTCTGTGATCTCTGGAAGTCTTGTCCAAAGATCTCTGGTGCTTATTCATGAGCAGATTTCAGCCCTCAGGTAGTTTCATTGGCTTTACAAACATATTGCAATCTTCCAGAATACTAAACTAAGACTGACCTATTTAATCCCTCTATTACTTTGATGATTCCAAGGGCCATGATTTCTGATGAGTAACCACTGTCACATTACAATGCAGAGCTCCTTTTGGATGATATGCTTAACCTGAGAAAGAGTGCAGTATAGTTTTAACCACCAAATGTGTTAAAGTTTGAATTGTAGCCACCATGTACAGATATAAAGTTAAAAACAGGTTGTTTTTTTTTCAAGAGTGAAATATTGCCATTGAGTTTATTTTCTACTGCATTTACTATTGATCATGGCATTTGCAGTTCTAATTAGTAAATGGAATTTAGCAGGTAGTGCAAGTTTAATAAGCCTATCCTAAAAAGATATCAAATTTATATTTATCAAGCATTTTATGTACCAATATAAATAATAATTGTATTAATATGTTAATTAACATAGCCACATATTAAAGCCTTAACATTAAAAGCTTAGAATTGATTTTTAAAAGTAAAATTGTTTTGATTTTCATTAAATAAAGTCTTATTTGTTTCTAATTGAGAAGCAATAAAAGAGAAATATATCTATTGCATTGAAAACTTTATGTGTTTGGTAGTAGTGAAGAGATTTCACAATGGGATGGTACACTTGAGGAAAAGACTTTTAAATACAACTAAAATAAGCTAAGATTGAACTACTTTTTAAAGCAATACTTATGACTTTGTATAATACCTAGGACTAGTTATGAACTGATATATAGAAGTTTCAGTGATATAAAAGTGATTGAGCTTGACAGTGAATGCAATGACTGAAAACTGGCTACATGAAAATGCTTATTCATAAGTGAATGTTAACTGTCAAAAGGAATGGAATATTGGGTATATTCTAAGTAGAATAATTCTGAGAATTAATATTAACCTAAATTCAACAGTAACTGATAATCTATAATAACGCTTGTCATGCAACAGTGTGATCACTTGATGACTGGATTCTCAGACTATCAAGATTCCTTCAAGCTATGTATTTTATTTTGTTGAATAAAATAATGAATGCATGAATAAATGCATGGACATATGGCTATATTGGTGAAAAGATGAAAACAATGAAAAAATTATTATCTTAAGTGGTTTTATCTATTTATCATTACAAATTGAAGAATTTAGGCTGCATTGGTATTTGGAAATAATTCTCAGTTACAATTTTAGCTATCATCACATGTAAAATTTGGAGTCTTACTGAAATATATTTACTAAAATAGCAATGGAATCAAGGAAAAATACAATAAAAGTTGAGAGTCTTGGGGTACTGTTCTCATAATTTGTAGTCACTGCTAGAAATCAGCTGCATGAATGAGTTGAGGGTGAGTGTCAAAAGAGACTGTAGCTAATTTTTAGAAAATAATGATATTGAAAGTATTTATGATATCTATAAAGTGTTTTATTTTTGACCAGTGGCAAAGATCAAGGTACATGGCAGATTTGCCTATGCTACACTATTTTGGCCAAACATCAAATGGGACACACAGTCTCTTATTTATTTAATGTAGTAAAAAACTATGTTTGGTTTTAATTTGTTGCTTTAGATTAAATATTAAGAAAAAATACTCATGATAAAATATTTATGATCCTTAATTTGTACTTCAAATAATATGTTATGACAAACACTCCATATAAATCATGCATTCTAGAATGTACATCTAAAAAGGATATCCAGAGTAAAGATATTTTAAAGCATTTTTCTGTTATTTGAAACACAAGAATTATTAGATTTATCTAAAGGTTTGTATCCCTTATCTTGTTTTCCAAGTGTGTAACATTTCTTGCAAAGTGTATGTAATAAAGGATAAAGCACATTTTAGATTAAAGTGCAATTGAAAAAACAATAAAAATATGTAAATGCAGACTGTTTTGTGCATTTGCTACAGATGGATCTTGGAATGACTCTGTCACAGAAAAAGAAAATATTTACAATTTTTGTTTGTTGGCTTAAAAACCATTTAAAAATCAGTTTGGTTTTTAATTGTAAAGCTTTTCTTGATATCAGATCTTATAGGAAATTCCCTCATGGCTTCCAGCAAAGATGTTGGAAGCTAATGATATTTCTAAACTTATAGTATGTATCATTGAGTATGTGTGTGTATCTTAAATTCACATATATATGTATATATATATATATATATATACAAATCTATAGATATGATGTAGTAATGGAAATTCTATTGGGTGGATTTCAAAATTAATTAGTATAAGTGGATACTCTGATCTCTGATAACACAACAGATCAATCCAAGAAATAATTTAGATTGTCTTTAAAGGGTTTCTTACCTCAAGCTGGAGAAGGCAATGGCACCCCACTCCAGTACTCTTGCCTGGAGAATCCCAGGGATGAGGGAGCCAGGTGGGCTGCCGTCTATGGGGTCGCACAGAGTCAGACACGACTGAAGCAACTTAGCAGCAGCAGCATACCAGTTCCAGTGATGGGATGAAAGAATTTTGTAAAGTACCCAAAATTGTATGTTAATACCACATGTACCATTTTGCATTTCCCCTACTTCAGTATCATACAGCATTCTCAAAATAAATTGTACCATACAAAATTTAGAGAACCATTGTACACCATGTACTTATTAACTGCTTTAATTCTGAATTTAGCATGTATATTTGTGTTCTTAGATATTTTATGAATACTGAATTGTTAGCTTTTAAATAATTTTCTGTTGGTATTAACAATATCAGAAATGAAAGCACCTTTATTTCATGGTATTCATAATATCTTATTTAAAACCACAGTTTTAGATGCATTATATAATTTTCTCCTAGAATCTTTCCATATAGAGTTTAGCATATTGCTGGAAAGTCTTAACTATCATGAAGATTGATTTGTTACTATAAAAGCCACAGATATATTGTTTATGAATCATTATTTACAGAAGGATGTTATTTTTTGTATTTATATTGTTGTAATTAATGAAATTCATCGAATCTGTTTCTTCTTATAATATGTGGGAATCTATCTGGATAAATCAGCACTATCAATTAATTCTTATGGTATAAACTATTTTCTCCCAGATCAGAATATATACTTGCTACTTTGTGTATCATAATCTATTTAGCCTCTTGATAAAAGTGAAAGAATAGAGTGAAAAAGCAGGCTTAAAACTCAACATTCATAAAACTAAGATCATGGCATCCAGCCCCATCACTTCAAGGTTGCTGGGATGAATATCAATAACCTCAGATATGCAAGATGACACCGCCCTTATGGCAGAAAGTGAAAAAGAAGTAAAGAGCCTCTTGATGAAAGTGAAAGAAGAGAGTGAAAAAGTTGGCTTAAAGCTCAACATTCAGAAAACGAAGATCATGACATCCGGTCACATCACTTCATGGGAAATAGATGGGGAAACAGTGGAAACGGTGACTGACTTTATTTTGGGGGGCTCCAAAATCACTGCAGATGGTGATTGCAGCCATGAAATTAAAAGATGCTTACTTCTTGGAAGTAAAGTTATGACAAACCTAGACAGCATATTAAAAAGCAGAGAGATTATTTTGTCAATAAAGGTCTATCTAGTCAAGGCTATGGTCTTTCCTGTGGTCATGTATGGATGTGAGAGTTGGACTATAAAGAAAGCTGAGCGCTGAAGAACTGATGCTTTTGAAGTGTGATGTTGGACAAGACTCTGGAGAGTCCCTTGGACTGCAAAGAGATCCAACCAGTCTATCCTAAAGGAGATCAGTCCTGGGTGTTCATAGGAAGGACTGATGTTGAAGTTGAAACTCCAGTACTTTGGCCACCTGATACCAAGAGGTGACTCATTGGAAAAGACCCTGATGCTGGGAAAGATTGAGCATGGGAAAAGGGAATGACAGAGGATGAGATGGCTGGATGGCATTACCGACTCAATGGACATGAGACTGGATAGGTTCCAGGAGTTAGTGATGAACAGGGAGGCCTGGCATGCTGTGGTTCATGGGGTTGCAAAGAGTTGGACATGACTGAGTGACTGAACTGAACTGCTCTTAGGCAGCATATTAAAAAGCAGAGATATTACTTTACCGACCAAAATCTGCTTAGTCCAAGCTTTGTTTTTTCCAGTAGTCATATATAAATGTGAATTGGACCATAAAGAAAGCTGAGCACTGAAGAATTGATGCTTTTGAACTGTGGTGTTGAAGAAGACTCTTGAGAGTCTCTTGGACAAAAAAGAGATCCAATCAGTCCATCCTAAAGGAAATCAGTCCTGAATATTCTTTGGAAGGACTGATGCTTAAGCTTGAATACTTTGGCCACATAATGTGAAGAGACGACTCCTTGGAAAAGACCCTGATGCTGGGAAAGAATGAAGGCAGGAGGAGAAGGGGATGACAGAGGATGAGATGGTTGGATGGCATCACCTACTAAATGGACATGAGTTTGAGCAAGCTCCAGAGTTGGTGATAGACAGGGAAGTCTGGCGTGCTGCAGTCCATGGGGTCGCAAAGAGTCAGACATGACTGAGTAACTGAACTGAACTGAACTGAACTGAATCTATTTAGAATCCCAAAGACAAGTGGGATGACAGGGGTGGAGGATAGGACAACTGCTATCTATATGCAACACAGGTGAGGTCATTGCAAATCATCAGACAAGACAGGACTTCTGTCACTAGACAGAACAAGCAGTGTTTCTGCTCTTTAAGAAAATTTTTTGTTGTTTATGGACTGTGAAGAAGGCTGACCGCCAAAGAATTGATGCTTTTGAAGTGTGATGTTGGAGAAGACTCTTGAGAGTCCCTTGGACTGCAAGGAGATCCAACCAGTCCATTCTGAAGGAGATCAGTCCTGGGATTTCTTTGGAAGCAATGATGCTAAAGCTGAAACTCCAGTACTTTGGCCACCTCATGCGAAGAGTTGACTCATTGGAGAAGACTCTGATGCTGGGAGGGATTGAGGGCAAGAGGAGAAGGGGACGACAGAGGATGAGATGCCTAGATGGCATCACTGACTCGATGGATGTGAGTCTCAGTGACCTCCGGGAGTTGGTGATGGACAGGGAGGCCTGGTGTGCTGCAATTCATGGGGTCACAAAGAGTCGGACATGACTGAGCGACTGATCTGATCTGATCTGTAGGATTAAAGTCTTTAGATTCATTATAATTCATCCAAATGCCTCTTTCCACTTTTCAGAGGCCTAGTCAATCCTTTAAATTTCATGAGATCTAGGTGTCTAATAAACCCTTTTATGTTATAATTTAGCAACCCATAGGAGAAGTTTCGGAGAAGGCAAGCCACTCCAGTACTCTTGCCTAGAAAATCCCATGGATGGAGGAGCCTGGTGGGCTGCCGTCTATGGGGTTGCACAGAGTCGGACACAACTGAAATGACTTAGCAGCAGTAGCAGGAGAAGTTTCTGCTCTGCTTTTCAAATTTGACAACCCAACCTTGCATCGACAAGAGACATGAGATACTTTTAGGATAAACATGGGAGCTTTCTTGTTCTTCATTATTATTTAAGCTGAGAATTTAAAACCTTGAACTTATCTTTTTTTTTTTGTTTTAATTTAAAAATCCCACTGCTATCAGAATAGCCCACCACATTATTGATATTACTCAGTCTCATCATAGCTTCCCAGATGGCACCAGTGGTAAAGAGTTCACTAGCACTGCAGGAGATGTGGGTTCGATCCTTGAGTCTGGAAGATCCCCTTGAGCAGGAAAAGTCACCCTACTCCAATATTCTTGCCGGGGAAAACCCATGGAAAGAGACGCCTGGCAGGCTACAGTTCATGGGGTCACAAAGAGTCTGATGTGACTGAGTGACAGCATGTGTGCATGCACACACACACACACACATTGCCTTCAATGAGCATTTCATTCCAGGAAATTATAGGATAAAAATTTAGGTAACTGCTTCACATACATCTGTGAACTACTGGTATCCTGTTTTCCAACTTCCAAATTAACCAAACCAAATAAGCCAGTTCTGTGAGTCAATTGGCAATGGCAACCCACTCCAATATTCTTGCCTGGAAAATCCCATGGACAGAGGAGCCTGGTAGGCTACAGTCCATGGGGTTGCTAAGAGTCCGACACTACTGGGCGACTTCACTTTCACTTTTCACTATCATGCATTGGAGAAGGAAATGGCAACCCACTCCAGTACTCTTGCCTGGAGAATCCCAGGGACGGGGGAGCCTGGTGGGCTGCCGTCTGTGGGGTCGCACAGGGTTGGACACAACTGAAGCAACTTAGCAGCAGTGAGTCAATTTCTTGCAACCTCTCTTGTTACCAAATACTCTCTCACGCAAAATTATAGGTATTTTAAACAGAGAGAGGTTTAGTTCAGGGAATTTGGTGTTCAAATGGTATTAGAATTGTTTGGTTAAGAGTTGTAAACACAATGAAACCTTTTATTTAATGACCATTTATTCCTGAAGTCTGGAAGGAATTCTGCTTCTACCTCCCTGCTACCCCTGCTACTACCTCCACATTCACCTTCATTTATGACACTGTAGCTGATACTGGAACATGAAGTCTACCTCCCACACACACTCATGTCTTTTAGAACTTGTTTGAGAGCTGTAGACAAATGCCTTTTATATCATACCTTTCCAATATTGCATGAATGCATCTCAATGGCAGAAACAAAATTGTATCTAGAACCTTAGCCAAACAAAGAATCTGAGGAAAGGCCTTTTAGCCCTTGCAATACTGGATAGAGCATGGGAAGGATGTTTTACTCAATCTTTTCAGCATCTCTTGACATAGCTGATAGTTGTCTTTCTTAAAGCACTTTCTGCTCTTGCTCTCCCTATTACCATATTTTGCTGTGTTCTCTCCTCGTACTTTGCCTGCTGTTTCTGAGAATCATTTTCTGGATGAAGTAAATAAGGAAAATGGGAGCAGAGGGGTAGGATCAACATCTTGGGTATGATAACAGGGAAGACTTCTCAGAATAGCTACTATTTAAACGGAATACACACAAATGTGAGATGAGTTTTAGGAATAACACCGAACTCTTTTCTTTCTTCTTTTCTCCCTCCTCTCTCTTCTGTGGCGACTGTGGAGACCAAATGCTGAAGGTGGTACCATCACCAGGTGGAGTTCCTTGGCATTCTTGTGTAACATCTTGAAGGGAGGCCCCATGAGAGAGCTCCCTGTCATGAAGAACTATCAGATCAGATCAGATCAGTTGCTCAGTCGTGTCCGACTCTTTGCGATCCCATGAACTGCAGCACGCCAGGCCTCCCTATCCATCACCAGCTCCAGGAGGTCATTCAGACTCACATCCATTGAGTCAGTGATGCCATCCAGCCATCTCATCCTCTGTCGTCCCCTTCTCCTCCTGCCCCCAATCCCTCCCAGCATGAGTCTTTTCCAATGAGTCAACTCTTCGCATGAGGTGGCCAAAGTACTGGAGTTTCAGCTTTAGCATCATTGCTTCCAAAGAAATCCCAGGGCTGATCTCCTTCAGAATGGACTGGTTGGATCTCCTTGCAGTCCAAGGGACTCTCAAGAGTCTTCTCCAACACCACACTTCAAAAGCATCAATTCTATGGACCCTCATATTAAAAACAGGTAATTTTTACTTGTTTTAAGCTGCTTAAAAGAGAGCATTTAGTCTGTTTCATGAAGGTTTGAAGTTTATCAGATAATAATGCTAGAAGGGACAAGAAAAATGGCGGCATAAGCAATAAGGTGATTATCATGATAGACAGTGAAATTTAGGTCAAACAGGAACATGTGGTATTGTTGGATAGTTAGAAACTGATAATATCAATATGTTTCTGACACTGACGGGTAATAGCATTGTGAGGATATTTGACCAAGTGAGAACAGTGTGGAATGCTGTTTTAAAATGTATGTTTGCCGTCAAGAGTAGATGGGATATTCATGTTCTTGTGATATCAAGATTGAATATGTGATCACAGAAGTGAATGTCTGAGGAGATATAAAGGAGAGATGAAAACACCAACTATGGCAAGAATGGAAAACTGAGAGGTCAGAGTTTTATAGAGGTTCATTTGAAAGACATTGATCTATTCTAGTATTTAAATAAATATTTTTATTGGCTGATGAAGCTAGAATAGCAGAACACTTGTATTGGTCTCCTCTGGGACCTTTGCTATTTATATTTTGCAAACTTTTTTTTGATAAAGTGAAAACAATGTTGCACATAAAAACATGGACATTAGTGTCAGACTGCCCAGCTTCTGATTCTAGTTTAGTCATTCACTAGTTAAGCGACACTTGGAAACTGGCTTGCTCTTAAAATACTTTCTTTTATGTGAATGAAATATTGAAGATTAATTAAAGACAACGATTTCAAATGTCTTGGCTAATAAGTTACTATCATTATTGTGTAATATTATGGTTCGTACTTTTCTTGATGACTTGGCATTAAAATCCACCGCAAAATTTACTGTAGGGACATTGGCAAGGATGATATCCACTGTACCATTTATTGTTACCCACATAACACCTTAGTTCACACATACACACACACACACACACACACACACACAAAACAGGAACAGAAATAACCTTCCAGATTGAATTGACAGAAGAAATTTGCTTCCATTGAAAAATTCTGTGTATTCTCAAATTCTCCACAAATTAGCCTAGTAAATATTTGATCCCTTTTAGCTTCAGACTGAAGTGATTTAGCAGCAGCAGCAGCAGCTTCAGAGCCTGCATAATTAGAGTCAAAATTGTGGCTTGACTTTAATATAGGAAATAATTATTTGAATATCATATACACACTCTTTTTCATCCATTAATTATAACTTTTCTTTTTATTTTAGATTCAATATTTGATCATTCTTATTGCTTACATTTTCCAAGTCACTTCAGTTCTTTATGTACATATGTGTGTACAAATACCCTCAATAGCCTAGATTTTAAGACCACAAACTTTTGAAGGAAAATAGATGTCCAGAAGCATAAGATTTTTACCAATATAGAAAGATTTTTTTAAAAAAATAATTAAGTGTTTTCCATTTAAGGACTAGGATGTAATAGTTCTCCTGAGCCTGAGTTCCAGTATAACTCTTTCTACATGTCCCATTTTGTATTAAAAAGTTAATTGTGCATCACCTATTGACTTTATTTCTTAATTTGGTCCAATCTATGTTATAATTATTGTTTCTTCATGTCATGATTCCTAGAGTTTAATGAGGGTCCTAGAGCTCTTTTCTCAATTACATCTATATGGATATTTTAATGGTAAAGGGAGATAAAAAATAAGGTGCTGTTTCCTCCTCTACTGTTGAATTAAGCAGATATCATTTTAATAATGTCATATTTCTATCCTTGCAAGTAGAGCTTGCTATACTGTGGCTGAGACACTATGCTAAGTAGGACAACTGTGAGCATCTTTGAGAAATTGCTTGGAGATTAAACGTCTCTTAATTTTCATACCAGCAAATGATTTCATCTTTGACCTGTAATTTGACATTCTAAGCATAGGATGTTCTGTATTTTAGTATCATATGTGATGAAGCTCATTGGATTTCATCCAGTATCCTATTAATTTTGACACTGGGAAGGCTGAGGATACAGCATGAATTTTAAGCTTATGTAAGTTTCCAGGAAAGGAAATAGAGAAGCAAATAAAGAACTTGCAGTTCCTATCAGTCCTGACAATAGATCTGTGAAGTTGCATACATGATAAACCACTTAGGGTATGCAAAAACTGTTCTCTTTTGGACAGATTTATATCTAGTTTTAGGAGACATTTGTTGTATACCTACTATGTGGAAAATTTTAAGTTCTTACAAGACAAAAGAAATGAAAATGAAATAATACAGGCTTCAAGGAGCACCTCTTCTGTGCATAGTATTTATCCCAAGTTCTGAGGGAAAAAAATACATTCCCTACAATGTGTACTTGTTGAACTAACTTTTTGTGAATTTCTAAGTAACAGAAAATTTGGAGTATGAGGTAACTTGGCACTGAGGTAACAGGAAATATGAGGTCAGGGGCTATCTCAAATAAAAGGTTAGGGCCTAACTCAAGTTCAGAAACACTATTCATTTGCCTGATTTTTGAGTTCTCTAAACTTTGTCCCTACTGTATATTATTCAAACTGATTTTTTTTTTACTGCATTTGTTACATCTTCTGATTTATTTAGGCTTATATATTTTAATTCATTTATTAAAAAATGAAATTCAAGGAGAACTAAATAAACAGATATTTCATATTTATGGACAGGAAGACTTGATATTGTCAGGAAGTTCATTCTTCCAAGATCTGCTTGTGTTCATTATTGTTTCCTTTCTTATGCTTACTGTGGATTTAGTTTGCTCTTTTTCTACTTTTCTAAGATTGAAACTTAGATATTCTTTTCTACTATATGCATTCGATGCTATGAATTTCCTTCTGAGTGCTGATTTTACTGTACCACATGGATTTGGATAAGTTGTGTTTTCATTTTCATTTAGTTCAAAATAGTTTTTAACTTCTCTTGAGATTTCTTCCTTGACCTATGTCAAATAAGTGTGTTGCTTAATCTCCACATATTGTGGGATTTTTCATTTATCCTTCTGTTACTGATTTCTAATTTAATTCCATTGTGGTTTGAGAACAGACATTGTGTGATTTTTATACTGATAAGTTTGCCAAGGGGTGTTTCATGGTCCACATCATTGTGGTTAATATTCCATATGAGCTTGATGAAAATATATTCTGCTATTGTCGTATGAAGTAATCTATATTGTTGTTCAGCCACCCAGTCATGTCCAGTTTTTTGCGACCCCATGGACTGCAGCACACCAGGCCTCCCTGTCCCTCGCCATCTCCTGGGGTTTGCCCAAGTTCATGTTTATTGCATCTGTGATGCCATCCAGCCACCTTATCCTCTGATACCCTCTTCTTCTGCTCTTGATCTTTCCCAGCATGAGGGACTTTTCTAATATGTCTTCTGTTTACATCAGATGACTGAAATACTGGAGCTTCTGCATCAGTCCTTCCAGTGACTATTCAGTGTTGATCTCCCTTAAGATTGACTGGTTTGATCTCCTTGCTGTCCAAGGGACTTTGAGGAGTCTTCTCCAGCACCATAGTTCGAAAGCAACAATTCTTTGGCATTTTGCCTTCTTTATGGTCCCAGTCTCACAACTGCACATGACCACCGGGAAGACCATAGCCTTGACTATATGGACCTGTGTCAGTAGAGTAATGTCTCAGATTTTCAGCACACTGTCTAGGTTTGTCATTGCTTTCCTGCCAAGAAGCAATCATCTTCTGATTTCCTGGCTGCAGTCACTGTCCACAGTGATTCTGGAGACCAAGAAGAAGAAATCTGTCCCTACTTCCACCTTTTCCCCTTCTATGTGCCATGCAGTAAGGGGGCCAGGTATCATGATCTTAGTTTTTTTTTTTTTTTTTTTTTTTTAATATTTAGTCTTAAGCTAGCTCTTTCACTCTCCTCCATCTTCATCAGGCTCTTTAGTTCCCCTTCACTTTCTGCCATTGGAGTGGTAGAAGTAATCTATCAGTGTCCATGATATCTAGTCACTTGATGGCATTGAGTTCAGCTATGCCCTTGCTCATTTTCCATTTGCTGAACCTGTCCATTTCTAATAGAAGAATGTTGAAGTCTTTGACTACAGTGGTGGATACATCTGGTTCTCATTGCAGTTCTTTTTCTAACTCATGTATTTTGACACTCTGTTGTTGGATGCATATACATTAAAAATTATGTCTTCTGGAAGAAATGACCTCTTTATCATTTATAGTGCCTTCTTTAACTCTGATAACTTTCATTGCTTGGAAGTATGCTTTGTCTAAAATTAATACAGAGTCTTATGCTTTTTGATTCATGCTAGCATGATATATTTTACTCCCTTCATTTACTTTTAATCCTTAATTGAATTTATATTAAAGTAGGTTTTTTGTAGATGGTGTATAGCCAGGGTTTGTTTCTTGATACAGTCTTACAATCTGTCTTTTAATTTGTGCATTTAAACTATTGATATTCATAGTGATTATTGTATATTTGAATTAATATCTGCCATATGTGTTAGTATTTTTCTGTTTGTCGCTTTTGTTATTTATTCCTATTTTGTCTTCCACTCTTTTGTGTCTTTTGTTCTTTTAATTGAGCATTTTATATGATTTCATTTTTTATTTTTCCTTTGCATGTTCATTTTACTTCTGTTTTTAATTTTTTTGGCAATTTTAATATATATTTACAGTTAATCCAAGTCTACTTTTAAATATAATGATTCACAAGTAGTGAGTAACTTATAGTAATAAAACAATCCTTATTCTTTTCTTTTGACCCTTTTATCAGTATTGTCATTCATTTTATTTATATGTAAGCACATCAAATATGCACAGTATATATGATAGAATATAGTGTTACCATTATTATTTTGAAGATACTGTTAGCTAATAGATCATTTAAGAATGAGAAAAATATATATTTTTTAATTTACCTTTACTTATTTCTTCCCTGATATTCATTTCTTTATGTGTATCTGAGATATCATTTGCTGTGTCTCTAAAGAATTTTTATAACATTTCCTGTAAAGTGTTCTACCTTCATTACTGTTTCAAACATTTCTGTTCTTTTCTCTCTTTTTTCTATTGGAATTTTTGCTAGGAAAATGTTAGGCCATTTTCAGTTGTCCCACATTTTTGGATATTTAGTTTGCCCTGTTTTTTTCCTTCCTGTAGTCCTTTTTCTGATTGCTTTTTAGTTTCAGTGGTTTCTATTAATATATTCTCAAGCTCTGAGGGTGTTTCCTCAGCTCTATCCACTTTGCCAATAATCCCATTAAAGGCACTCTTCATTTCTCTTTTCTTTTACAGTGATTTTTCATTCTCTCTCATTTTTTTCCTTTTGGTTCTTTGTTATAATTTCTGTCTACCTTCATCATCCATCTGTTCTTGCATGTTGTACTTTATCCATTAGAGGTCTTAGCATCTTTTTCACAGTTGTTTTAATTTCCTGGTCTGATAATTCCCACATCCTTACATTTAGTCTGGTGCTGATGCTTACTGTTTCTCCTCAAACTTTGATTTTTGTCTTTTAATATGTCTTACACCCTTTTCCTCATAGCTGAACGTGATGTACTTGTTAAAGGGAATTGCTCCATTTAGGCCTTTGGTGGTTGGGTGTGGGTGGAAAGGAATTGTTCCACAGTCTTGTGAGTAGGTCTTAGTCTGTGAGTGAGCTTGTACTGGTAAACTGTGAACTTCACACATGCTTCTCAATTTTTTGCCCCTCTTAATTTGTACATGATGGTTAGAGTGGGCTTATTTGGGTATATCCTTTCTTCTACATGGAAGTCTAGAGGGGGCTGCTGCTGCTGCTGCTGCTAAGTCGCTTCAGTCATGTCCAACTCTGTGCGACCCTGTAGATGGCAGCCCACCAGGTTCTACCATCCCTGGGATTCCCCAGGTAAGAGCTCTGGAGTAGGTTGCCATTTCCTTCTCCAATGCATGAAAATGAAAAGTTAAAGTGAAGTTGCTGAGTTGTGTCCGACTCTTCAGGACCCCATGTACTGCAGCCCACCAGGCTCCTCCATCCATGGGATTTTCCTTTGGAGTGGGGTGGCATTGTCTTCTCCACCAGAGGGGGCTAGAATTGGGTTTTTCCTTTCTCCAAGTCAATTAAGCTCTGATTAACTCCAGGAGCTTAGGCTCTAGCTAAATAATTTCACCTGAGGGCTGACCTTTTAAAGACAAACAGGGTGCTCTGGCGTATTTCAAAATGGTGCTCTTTTTCCTCTCTGCAGGGGATTTTTCTCTGCTCTTCACTGTGAGAACCTGGTCTACCTCCTGGAGGTAAGGCACAAAAATGTGGGGGTCCCCTGATGTTGAAAAACACAGATAGTCTTTTATTTCAGTCTTGGTTTTCCCCGTTTTATAGATAACCTGAGGTGCAGGTACATTTTGTAACTTTTTTTCTTTATCTGAAGTGTGTCCTTTAATATGCATTCTGGTAAGCGATATTGAATTTTCTGTTTTTGTCTGTGAAAGTTGTTATTTAGCTTTCCTTTTTGGAAAATATTTTTGCTTGTTACAAACTTCTTGGATTGATGGTTTTTTCTTTGGGAATTTGAAAGTTACTGGTCAGCTGCCTTTTGGCTTTCATAAAAATTGAGTGTGGGTTTTGCTGTAGCTGTAGTTACCCCTAGTGCTTATTTTGCTTCAAATTTTTTCAGGGTTACATTGTGCATAGGGTGGGAGTTGGATTGTCAGAGGATTTTTCCCAGTGCTCCTGTTCTCCTGTTACCTTTAGACTTGCCCTGTGTGCTTCCACATGAGAATAGGTAGATGGCCATACCTCTCATCCCAGAGATGGACAGCCGCATAGGCAGCACAGAGTAGCCTGGTGTGGGGATGGGAGGGGATTCTCTTGTCCTGGTTCAGTCTTAGGTTTCGATTAGTTTGATGTTCCTGATTCTGGGAATGGGGCTTTCTCAAAGATGTTGCTCTGCTTCCTTTTGCTAGATGTACATATCAGAGCCAGAATCTGGAGAGTCTTTTTCTCTCCTTTCAAGGATAGAATTTTGTTTGTTTGTTTGATTTCTTGCCACAGAAGCAACTATTTGCTCTTTCCCTTCCTCTTTCTCCAGCTCAAGATTTTTTTTTTTTTTTCCTCCTGTTGGACAGAAGTTTCTAAACAGGTTTATGCTTCCCTGCAATGGCAGTGGCTTTTCTTGTTCAGGCTTGAACCACACAGGGGGCCTTTTTCTAATGTCTGACTCTGCTCAAAATTGTTCTTATTGCCTTGTGATATCATGGAAAGCTCTGAGATTGAATGTAAAATCCTTGGTGTCTTGGGCTCTTGAGAGCTCTGTATTTTCAGTTTATCCCACCCTTGGTCTTTAGGAATTTATTAAAAGTTTTAGCCGAAATCTTCCTGGCTTATATGTCAGCCCCGATTTCCTACCTCAGATAAGCCATCACTTGTATTTCCTTGAAAGTTCCTTTCCTTAGAGTTCAGCCTACTTGTTTTCTCTGTGATGTTTGCTAGTTTATTAGCTAAAAACAAATTATAATTTTGTAGATTATTTGGCTTTTGCTGCTGTCTGAGTGGGAGCAATGCTCTTTCTACATTTCTATATCCCAACTGGAATCCAAGCCTTTCTGGAGAAGAATTTTGGTTTAGCTGGAAACCATTAAAACTGACATCTGCTTCAAATAATGAGAAAGTTACTCATAAATGTTTTGGGCTATTGATACTATTGCTTTCATTAGTAGATGTATTGGCATCATCCTTTGTAAATATTAGTCTTTAGAAGGGCAGAATACAATTCTTCTATGACTAAAATGTGTATGTGATGCCATCTTGTAAATGTGATGCCTATGGCATATCATTATAAAACTGTGGGCTTGAAGTTATGTTCTTTAATTAGAGTGACACAAAGTGGATGTTTTTATGTATAAAAAGTCAGAAATTATAAAAATGGCTATTAACACTATTTCACAGTTAGAAAGTTGATTTTATTATCTGTTAATTTAAATTTTGGAAATTGTATTTATCTCTAGGGAATGTGAGCATAGTAGTTCCTTAAATAATCAAGTAATTAATGTTTAGCATATCAGAATTCTTAATTCTAATGTATTGCATAATTTCCATTGTCTTCCTTTTCATCACTCTGGCCATTATGGCATTTAAGTTGATCAATGTCAAAACTTCTTTAAAATTCAGTTTATATATATACATATATAAAATACACTAATGCACTCTTGACTTGTGTCTAATGCACTCAGGAAAATGTTTTTGCCAGTGCTGTTATGAGTAATAGACAGAAGTGTTCTGTATTTACCCAGTTGGGTCAAAAAGCTAGAAACAGAATGACACTGAAAAATATAACAGCCACATATAATGAATGTGTTACGGTCTTTCATTATCTTTTTATGTTGTCATTTTCAAGAATTAGATTGAGAAATAAAAGTAAAATCAGTTTAACCATGTGTCCTTTATTGATGAGCTAGGTGTTTATTAATTCAATATATTTATTGAGTGGCTCTTATGACAGGTGCTATTCAAGGAATTGTGGAGTCAGGAGTTACTGAAAGAACAAGGCCTGCTTTATGTAAAGCTTACCATTTTTTAACAAAATTTAAAAATACTTATTTTTTTTTACAATTGGTGGTTTAAGCTGTGACACATCAGAAAAAGTGAAGTCGCTCTGTCATGTCCGACTCTTTGCGACCCCGTGGACTGCAGCCCACCGGCTCCTCTGTCCATGGGATTTTCCAGGCAAGAATACTGGAGTGGGTTGCCATTTCCTTCTCCAGGGGATCTTCCTGACCCAGGAGTCAAACCCAGGTCTCCTACATTGTGGGCAGATGCTTTAACCTCTGAGCCACCAGGAAGCCCTGACACATTGGAGTATCTTATTATAGTGGAGGCATTTTATTATTGTGTTTTGGAGTCCCCAGAGCTATTCTCACATTAAAAGATTATCTAGAATGGTTTGTGAGGGCTTGAAATAGTTTTGCTCAACCATTTATCACACAGTCGTAGTTAAGGTAAACAGCTGCATAATGGAAAGAAACATCAGTAGAGTGTGGAGGAGTCTGTCTGCAGACTTCTTATACTCTCCCTCTCATTAGGTGTCATGTGGAGCACACTCTTCCCTAGCAATGAAAATTCAGTAGCATGTGTGCTGTCCTTTTGTTGAGGGGGGCTGACTAGAGACTCGTGTCCTAGGTTGTTATTGGGATCTGATTACATAGGCACTCCCTGCCTAGCACACATCAATCTTCCAGACTCCCAGAAGTTAAGCAGATGTAGTTTAAAGCACATTGTTTGCACAAGTATTTCAGACACAATATATGATGCTTCTCATTTTTGGAATGGGAACAGTATTCTTGAAATCCAATTTTGCAGACACTGAAGGGCCAATCTTGAAATTAGGCCTTTTAAGGATAGCAGTCTTGGGCAAGCTATGTTAATCCTTTTCTACACAGTTAACTTTGTTTCTAGTAGCTGAGTTGTAAAAATCTTACTTGGTAATAAAAATAACCAAGTTTCTAACTATCTCTTGAAAATAACCTATCTACCTATTGAAAATAACCAGGTTAGAATTATTAATAAGATCTTATTAATCAGGTTATCGTTCTACTCAGTTCTGATGACTAGGTCATCCTACTCCTTTTCTGTGCTTGCCCTGTTATTCATTTTATGTGTTTAATCCTTCAATAAATATTCACTGCTCCTGAGGATGTGTGTATTAGAGTATAGAGACTTTGAACTTGTGAAAAAAATCTGAGGGGAAGAGAGGGTGACGGAGTTGGATTTGAGTTAGTTCATAAGAAATGAAAGAACTACTGGGGTAAATTACAAATATATCGAGAAGAAGTTTCCTCCAAACAGAATTATATGTTTCAGAGGCAGAAACTGATGGAAGAAAGGCAAGGAGGTCAATAAACAATATAGAGTTAGCTGTGGTGGTGTAGTTGCTAAGTCATGACTAACTCTTGCGACCGGATAGACTGTAGCCCGCCAGGCTCCTCTGTTTATGGGATTTTCCAGGCAAGAATATTGGAGTGGGTTGCCATCTCCTTCTGCAGGGGATCTTCCTGGGATCCTGCCCTGATCTTTCGGGGATCAGACCTGGGTCTTCTGCACTACAGTTAGATTCTTTATGAGTTGAGCAACCAGGGAATTCCCTAGAGAGTTAGCTAACAGGTGACAGAGGGAAGGGAAAACATATTTTAGGGATTTGTAGTTCCTGTTAACATCTTTAAAATTTTCCCTGAATGAGAGAAATCCTGGAGATTCTTGGTATAAAAGTGCTATGATCCTATGTACATTTTAAAAGTTAGAGTAAATAATAGGCTTAAAGGATGAGGATGGATTACTAGAAGAGAATATACAAAGAAACTATTAGCAATATATTTCAATAATCCAGAAAAAAGTATCATGGTGAGAATCAGAAGAGTAGCAGTGAGTAGAAATGGTTAGAAGATTTGGGCTGGGTATATTTTGATATCAGAAAAAAATAGGAGAAGAATAGAACAAAGCAAATCTTTTTGGGTGCTAATGTTAGGTTCCTTTAAGATTTTTGTTTGAAGTAATTTAAAGATGTTGATATTAATTGATGTGAGGGCAGTTTATAGAGAAGTATGCTTTGGGGTAATGAAGAATTTTTATTTGGATGTGTTATGCTTAAGATACATATTTGACAACCAAGTGGAGATGTTCAGTAAACAGCAAGACCTGGGGGTCCAAAGAAGGGTGGAAGTGAGGACTTGGAGATCAAAACTTGGGCATCATTAGGTTAAAGATGACATTTAAAGCTATGAGAATGGAAGACATCACAAATTGTAGTTAGAAAAAGTTACAAGGCCACAGTCATGGGACATTCTAATTGGTACCAGTAGAAGATGAGAACTGCCTTTAGTGGAGACACAGTGGAGTAGTGCTCAATGAAGTAGGAGAACCAAGAGAACGTCGTAGTGTCTAGAAGCAGTGTGGAGAAAGTCTTTCAAGAAGTGATCAACATTGGCAAATTTTTCTGATTGCATTAGGTGAAGTTTGAGAATTAACTGACAGATTTAAGGTAGATGTTCCTGATATTGGCAGGAGCAAACTATACATGTTATACTAGTGCTATAAATTCATGTGGGCTCAAGAGGGAACAGGAGAAATGTAAAAATGGACTGTAAATACAGATTGTAGTTCCAAAAAGTTTAGAAGTCAGAAGGATTTTTTTAAGGGTACCAATGCAACATGTTTGATTGTGTTAAATTGTTCAGGTGACAGAAATCTGATAAAACCTGAAATTAACATCAAAAATAAGTAAGATGGGATGGATACGTAGTTGGAGGGATTCATCTTGGGCAGGGATACTGATACCAGAGCAGCAGGAGAGAAGATAGAGTATATAACAATCAGAGTAGGTAGGATGGTGGATGTGGTATTGGGTGTTTCTCAATACTTGTATTTTGTCAGTGAAATATTTACAAGTTGAACACCTCAAAATAAGGAATTCCCTGGGGGCAGGGTAATGGAAGAAGTTTTGTTAATTTGAGGATAAATAAAGTATGGGTGTATGAATTGACTAAGGAAATACAACAGGATTGAAATTAAGGACAGATTTTGAGAGATGTGGTCAGCAATTCAGTGAGTCAGTTCAGGTCCTTCAAGTAGCAGATGCCAAGATGGGATTGTGCACAATATTTATCAGGGAAAATGCCTGCAAATAATACAGGGGAGGGTTAGGCATAGGAGAGGGGAGTCTTCAGACTGTGATGTAGGTTTGACACCTGTGAAATAAGGAAAGGCAGGAAAACTGGATAAGAGTGCATGTGTCTGAGTGCAGATCTGAGAATGTCTTGACCAGGCCAATGTGAGGTCCCCCAGCAAAGGTTGACTATTGGGAGAGTCCACATTGGGCAGAAATAGCCCAGCAAGAGTAGTCTTGCCAGACTCAGTTACTGGCTGGAAGAAGTCTCAGGGAAGCCCAGCTTTAGTGTGCACCCAAGAGAGGACCTGTAGGTGCTGTCAGCAGTGGCTCTGGGTCAGTGTGTTCACTGCAGCAGGTTTTCCTGAAGGTAAAGCTGAGCTGAGCGGAGCATGCGTGTTTGATGTCATGGCTGACACATTTGATGTGGTGATGTTTTTTTCCTCCATTTCTGTTTAGCTTCTCTGATGTATTTGGGGAAGAAATAAGAATGTTAAATTTAAGTAGATTAGAGAATATCCAGGGTAGTGATATGAAGGGAAAGAGGGAAATGCAAATTGAACCAAGCACTTTAAAAGAGGAAACTGTTTAAGCTGGTTATGGAAATAAGTGCCTGAGGCACTACTGTTAAAACCATGCAAACAAGAAACTAAGGTGTTTTTAGTAAGGTTTGCATCCTTAATTCCTTAATTTTCTTTGCACATTTCAGGGTATGAAAGTATGAAAGACTTATAATCACATATACCTACATATGTATATTTATATATAAAGAGAGAGAGAGAAAAACCATTTCAAATTATCAATTTAAGTATATACATATGACTTAGACTTAAAAGGAGAATTTGTTGCTTCCTGGTTAGGCTTTAGTTCCCATGTGTTTGTTACATTCTTAAACACAATGTGTTTGATTTTAATTTTCTTCTGTTATAACATGTGCCTCGAATTCCAATAAATTAATCATATGCTCATATGAAGAGGAGAAACTGAATGGGTTGAACTTGTTATTTTGGGAGATGATGTGCAGTTCTACAAAGTAATTAATGCTTTACAATGAGAATATGAAGGTTACTTTAGGGAATTTAAGGTTTTCCAGTGACTTCAGGCTTAAGATCAGTAGATCGATTTTGAAACTACTGCCTATACCTG
This sequence comes from Tragelaphus eurycerus, assembly GCA_935064755.1. NCBI lineage: Eukaryota > Metazoa > Chordata > Mammalia > Artiodactyla > Bovidae > Tragelaphus > Tragelaphus eurycerus. The sequence goes on along the minus strand of CAKXYN010000228.1, from coordinate 547,407 downwards.
GATTCCCACTTAGTTTGCCTCTACTTGCCTCTTTGGATCTTCCATTCGCCTAATGAACATTGTGGAGGTAGCACGTCCTCCACTACCTGTAACTTTACCTACCAGATGCAAGATTCTAATTGTAAGACTAATTTATTCTGAATTGTCCTGAGTTCATCGCCTCAGTTCTTTTTCAACTTTAGTGGGCAGCTCTGCTTTCCAATCTGAACCTTCAATATATCTTGTCCTGCTCCAAATGACAAAGCCATACCCTACTATGTTAAATATACTTATATGTATGCTAAGCGCTTCAGTCATTTTGACTCTTAGTGACCCTATGGACTGTATAGCCTGCCAAGCTCCTCTGTCCATGGGATTCTCCAGGCAAGAACACTGAAGTGGATTGCCATGCCCTTCTCTATTGGCTCTTCCTGCTGCTAAGTCACTTCAGTCATGTCCAACTCTGTGTGACCCCATAGACGGCAGCCCACCAGGCTCCCCCGTCCCTGGGATTCTCCAGGCAAGAACACTGGAGTGGGTTGCCATTTCCTTCTCCAGTGCATGAAAGTGAAAAGTCAAAGTGAAGTCGCTCAGTCATGTCCAACTCTTTGCGACCCCATGGACTGCAGCCTACCAGGCTTCTCTGTCCATGGGATTTTCCAGGCAAGAGTACTGGAGTGGGGTGCCATTGCCTTTTTCCTGAGCCCAAGGATTGAACCCATGTCTCTTATGTCTTCTGCATTGGCAGATGGGTTCTTTACCACTATTGCCATCTAGATGTCCATGAAATACACTTATAAGTAAATAGCAGTTATAATTAGTACTGCTGTCATGAGTAGGTCCTGTTTTGAGAGTCTTAAGAAATACTCATATTCAATCCTCATAACAACACTATATTTTATTATTGTTATCCCTATTGGCAGATGAAAAAAACAAAGCCAGGTAATATAACTTGCCTAAATTTTTGCAATAAATTCTGAAACCACAGAGAAACCAAGCTGATCACAAATTTTTCTTTAAAGTGATATCTTATTCCCTTAGTTTTAGATATTAAGTATAGCAATTAATATCTCATGGTTCATGTTTTCAATGCATTCATTGATTTATCTCCTCTTGAAGCTCTCCATTTTAGTAGATAAAGAAACAGCATTGTCTGTCTACTTAGGAGGAAAAAAATAACATTCACATCTCTATACAAGGCCATCATTAGGTACCTGTTGATTTTATTCAGATCCTGAAAACTTGGCTTTCTGCTTACATTTATTGATGCTTCAGGGTAGCTATTTTTGTTTATGACAATAATCATAACCCTCAAACAGAAGTGTATGTAATTTTTTCATTCTAGTTTCAAGTCCTATTTTCATTAGAATTATTGCTATAGGGCTTGAGTCTTTCCAAATCATAAAGCTGTTCTCCTAAATCAGAGACAGACTCTTCTAAGCAGGGTGATGTATGCTTCCAGATGTATATGTCAAAATAAGGAAATATTCTTGTTAAAGCATGATCTTTACTTCTTTATTTCTCTCTTGGTCTGAGTTATACTATCTAAAACTACACTGAAAAATTAATTTCTTAAAATTGCAATGGCTGAAAAGCAAATTGAAACCTTAGTGAAGTCAGTGATAGTTTTTCACTACTAAAGTAAATCAATTACCTGTCAGAGACACTGTTCCGTTTCTTTAATACTTTTCTATCCATCAACTGTAGGGTCTGTTTCTGAATGTTTTGAAGAAATAGGTTACAGAAGTTAAGTCAAGGATTTTATTTTAAGTAAAGGATTTTATTTGATAGAATTATACAGTCTGTTTTTCTTCTTTTCTGTCATAGTCTTTGTAGCAACTGAGTTAGTTTTATTTTACACAGAATTTTTCCCACTGGATTGAATGTTATGTCAGAGTATTTCACTGGCAAACTAATATAAAATTATGTCATATTAATTTTTCTCTTAAATAGGAATTAATAAACAATTTGAGCTAGTTGTGTTTGGAATAATTTATAAATTAGTTTTTCAGGAAAAATAATAAAACTTTGAACCATATGAATAAAACTTTATGACCAATCTGCTGCTGCTGCTGCTGCTGCTGCTAAGTTGCTTCAATCGGGTCCAACTCTGTGCGACCCCATAGATGGCAGCCCACTAGGCTACCCGTCCCTGGGATTCTCCAGGCAAGAACACTGGACTGGGTTGCCATTCCCTTCTCCAATGCATGAAAGTGAAGAGTGAAAGTGAAGTCGTTCAGTTGTGTTCGACTCCTAGGGACCCCGTGGACTACAGCCTACCAGGCTCCTCCGTCCATGGGATTTTCCAGGCAAGAGTACTGGAGTGGGTTGCCATTGCCGTCTCTGTATGACCAACCTAGACAGCATATTAAAAAGCAGAGACATTACTTTGCCAACAAAGGTCCGTCTAGTCAAGGCTATGGTTTTTCCAGTAGTCATGTATGGATGTGTGAGAGTTGGACTATAAGGAATGCTGAGGACTGAGGAATTGATACTTTTGCACTGTGGTGTTGAAGAAGACTCTTGAGAGTCTCTTGGAGTGCAGGGAGATCCAATCAATCCATCCTAAAGGAGATCAGTACTGGGTGTTCACTGAAAGGACTGATGTTGAAGCTGAAACTCCAATTCTTTGGCCACCTGATACGAAGAGCTGACTCATTTGAAAAGAGCCTGATGTTGGAAAAGATTGAGGGCAGGAGGAGAAGGGGAAGAAGAGGATGAGGTGGTTGGATGGCATCACCAACTCAATGGACATGAGTTTGGCTGGACTCCAGGAGTTGGTGATGGACAGAGAGGCCTGGTGTGCTGCAGTTCATGGGGTCACAAAGTGTCGGACATGACTGAACTGAACTGATGATTGTTCTGTTTTTAGTTCTTTAAGGAATGTCCATATAGTTTTCTGTAGGGGATACACCAATTTACATTCCCACCAACATCGTACAAGTGTTCCCTTTTATGCACATCATCCAATTTTTGTTATCTGTAGGGTTTTTGACAGCCATCTGACAAGTGTGAGGTGATAGTTATGCTGGTTTTGATTTGCAGTTTTTGATTAGTGATATTGAGCATCTTTTCATGTGCCTGTTGGCCATCTATTTGTAGTCTTTGGAAAAATGTCTACTCAGGTCTTCTGCTCATTCTTTAACTGGGCTGTTTGCCTTTTTATACTCAGTTGTATGTGCTTTTTATACATTTTGGATATTAACCTCTTATTGTTATATTCTTTGCAAATAATTTTCTCCCATTCAGTAGGTTGTCTTTTCATTTTGTCAATCATTTCCTTTGCTGTGTAAAGCTTTGAACTTCAGTTAGGTTCCTTTTCTGTTGCCTCAGGAGGCAGATCCACAAAAATATTCTTATTGTTTATGTCAGTGAGTTTTCTGCCTATGTTCACTTCTAGGAACTTTATGGTTTCTGGTCTTACATTTAGGTCTTTAGTCCATTTGGAGCTTATTTTTGTATATGGTGTAAGGAAATGTTCTAATCTTATAGTTTTACACTGCCAGTGCCATTTATTGAAGAGATGGTCTTTAAAAAATGGTCTTTCCAAAATTGAAACAAAAGAGGGAAGAACATACAAAGCTGAAAAGACAATTGCATTATTTTTATAGATTGATATGCCTACATTTTATTCTTAAATTTCTTCCAAGTAAAAAGTAGCAAGATAGATAGTATCCTGAATTTAATCTTCCCAATTGATGACTAAGTTCAAACAACCCATGTCTAAAATCTCATAAGCTAAGTAATTTCTTTTCAACAATGTTTTTTAATTAAATTGCTCAAATACAAAAACATTACACTTAGCTTTTGCTTCTTAATTTTTTGTTTTATATACAATTTTGAGAACCTGATAATTTGTGGACCTGCCTAACATTTCACATTTCAAAATGTAATGTACATAAACACAAACAATATTTTCATGCCATTTGCTTTCATATTGTGATGGACATGAGTTTGAGTGAACTCTGGGAGTTGGTGATGGACAGGGAGGCCTGGTGTGCTGTGATTCATGGGGTCGCAAAGAGTTGGACACGACTGAGTGACTGAATTGAACTGTGTTGGAAATAGATTTTCTTTTTTTTTTTTTTTTAATTTAATTTTATTTAACTTTACAATATTGTGTTGGTTTTGCCATATATCAAAATGAATCTGCCACAGATATACACATGTTCCCCATCCTGAACCCTCCTCCCTCCTCCTTCCCCATATCATCCCTCTGGGTCGTCCTAGTGCACCAGCCCCAAGCACCCAGTATCATGCATCGAACCTGGACTGGTAACTCATTTCATATATGATATTATACATATTTCAATGCCATTCTCCCAAATCATCCCACCCTCTCCCTCTCCCAGAGTCCAAAAGACTGTTCTATACATCAGTGACTCTTTTGCTGTCTAGTATACAGGGTTATTGTTACCATCTTTCTAAATTCCATATATATGCGTTGCTGCTGCTGCTGCTAAGTCGCTTCAGTCTTGTCCGACTCTGTGTGACCCCATGGACAGCAGCCCACCAGGCTCCCCCATCCCTGGGATTCTCCAGGCAAGAACACTGGAGTGGGTTATATATGCGTTAGTATACTGTATTGATGACACCACCCTTATGGCAGAAAGTGAAGAGGAACTCAAAAGCCTCTTGATGAAAGTGAAAGTGGAGAGTGAAAAGGTTGGCTTAAAGCTCAACATTCAGAAAACGAAGATCATGGCATCTGGTCCCATCACTACATGGGAAATAGATGGGGAAACAGTGATCAGACTTTATTTTTCTGGGCTCCAAAATCACTGCAGATGGTGACTGCAGCCATGAAATTAAAAGACGCTTACTCCTTGGAAGGAAAGTTATGACAAACCTAGATAGCATATTCAAAAGCAGAGACATCACTTTGCCAACAAAGGTTGCCTAGTCCAGGCTATGGTCTTTCCTGTGGTCATGTATGGATGTGAAAGTTGGACTGTGAAGAAGGCTGAGAGCTGAAGAATTGATGTTTTTGAACTGTGGTGTTGGAGAAGACTCTTGAGAGTCCCTTGAACTGCAAGGAGATCCAACCAGTCCATTCTGAAGGAGATCAGCCCTGGGATTTCTTTGGAAGGAATGATGCTGAAGCTGAAACTCCAGTATTTTGGCCACCTCATGCGAAGAGTTGACTCATTGGAGAAGACTCTGATGCTGGGAGGGATTGAGGGCAGGAGGAGAAGGGGATGACAGAGGATGAGATGGCCGGATGGCATCACTGACTCTATGGATGTGAGTCTGAGTGACCTCTGGGAGTTGGTGATGGACAGGGAGGCCTGGCGTGCTGCGATTCATGGGGTCGCAAAGAGTCGGACACGACTGAGCAACTGATCTGATCTGATCTGATCTGATACTGTATTGGTGTTTTTCTTTCTGGCTTACTTCCCTCTGTATAATAGGCTCTAGTTCCATCCACCTCAATAGAACTGATTCAAATGTATTCTTTTTAATGGCTGAGTAATACTCCATTGTGTATATGTACCACAGCTTTCTTATCCATTCATCTGCTGATGGACATCTAGGTTACTTCCATGTCCTGGCTATTATAAACAGTGCTGCGATGAACATTGGGGTACAAATGTCTCTTTCAATTCTGGTTTCCTCAGTGTGTATGCCCAGCAGTGGGATTGTTGGGTCATAAGGCAGTTCTATGTCCAGTTTTTTTAAGGACTCTCCACACTGTTCTCCATAGTGGCTGTACTAGTTTGCATTCCCACCAACAGTGTAAGAGGGTTCCCTTTTCTCCACACCCTCTTCAGCATTTATTGCTTATAGACTTTTGGATTGCAGCTATTCTGACTGGCGTGAAATGGTACCTCATAGTGATTTTGATTTGCATTTTTCTTTGCAAATAATATGAGACCAATTTAAAAATATTGACAAACCCCAGGTTTGAAAGAAAAATAATAGCTTTTTTTTTTTTTTTTAAAGAAGGCATAAATATAATTTGGGCAAGTAAAACCCAAGACAGAAGTTGAGTCTGCTTAAAAAGTATATCCAAAAGCTGCTGTTATTGGCTTGAATCAGTACTTGATATTTTGGGGGTGACTTTGACCTGGCAAAGCTCATGTCCTCTCTAATACGCATTTGAGCTTCTTAACTTTTTTTTCTGTAGATAGTAAAAGTTGGTTATCAGATTCTGAGAGTTTCCTAGAAGCACATCAAATCAGAATTCTTATAGCACCTATTGCCATGCTTGTGTCAAGGAATTCTTGAGTTTCTTCCAAGTCATTCATGTTAGACTATTTTATTTTAAAATGGATGAGTTCAAATTATGTGTGTGCATGTGTGTGTGTATGTTTGATATATACATATATGTGAAATGTAGCACACATAATGTTAACTTTAGTGAGAAAATATTTAAATATATACTTAAAATGGTAGGAAAATTAAAAGCATTCTGCAGTATTTTCTCGTATTTTTGGATCTCTTCCTATTAAGAAATTGACAGGTCTTTTTGATTCCTGATTTAAACCTAGTGAAACATTTCTTTCAGTCTTGGATAGGTCAAACAGTTGTCTCTATTGACTCCACTAACATTAATATTAACATCTTAATACTAAGATATTAATTGCCTCTTTCACTCATAGTCTCCTGAGTTTTTCATGTCACTCAATCTTCCTTTGGTAGCTGTAAAGATCAAGGGGATAGTGATAAAAGTCAAGTGTTCATGCAGTTTTCACAAGACAAACTAACGAGCAAACCCATTAGGAGAATGGACTCTTCAGATATTTGTCTTAGAATGGTGGCAAGTGACACTACAGATCAATTCATCTCCACCTGGGTTATTATTATGTTTTTATCTGGAATCCCAATAGGTCTGAAAAGTCATTAAAATATTTCTTGTTGTCAACTCATATACATACCCTTATACATTTTTTTTTCCCACTTCTAAAACATCAAAATTGAGACTTGCAGAACTGGTATTATATAGTTTGAACTCTAGCTTCCTTTTTTTGTTTTGGCCACTCTCATCTCTCTGATCACACAAATCATAAATGTTGTAGAACCTCATTCTCTTTAACCCACTTCTCCGAAATAAATTATTGATCAAACATATTCTAAGTTCACTAACTTGGCACAAATCATTTCTGACAGCATTGTAAGTTTGTGTGTGTGTGTGTGCGTGTGCATATGCACATAATACATATACACACAAACACATAGTTTTGCCTAAAGTATATTTAATAAAATTTCGTTATACCCCCATAATGCTTCCCTCACGTATTCTGTGTATTTACTTAAATTTCCATTATTCCTATGTAAAAGTTCACCTTTAACATCTTACATCCATCTCTTACAAGTGGTTCCCATCAGTGTCCTTATAAATCCCTTTTTTATTTTTAGCCAAAGATTTCTGAAGCATCAATAAAGGTGACAACTGAACCTTGTTTTGAAAGATTTACCTCATTTTCTATGGCAAATTTAGCTGCCATTTATAGCCAATCCAAGAATGTGCTTTTCTCTGACACATTATTCTGCGAGTTAGCTTCTGTATTCCTTCAAAACTATTAAGTTCTATATTGTGACAGTTGAATGTGGGTCCAGGCCACTTGCTACTATAGGATCAGTCATATCCTGAGCTCTCAGGTCAAACCGGCTTTCAGTGGGACAGTCATACCTAAATCATTTCTCAAGGACCCTTGGGGTGCCCTGAGACATTTTCAGGGAGTTTGCAATGTCAAAACAAATTTCAAAATAGTACTAAGATTTCATTGGCCTCTTTATCTCTGACTTTCTCATAAGTGAAGAGTATATTTTAGAGGCTATCTAATTTGCTATTGGGAGCAGGAGAATACGGGGACAACAGAGGATGAGATGGCTGGATGGCATCACTGACTTGATGGACTTGAGTCTGAGTGAACTCCGGGAGTTGGTGATGGACAGGGAGGCCTGGCATGCTGTGATTCATGGGGTTGCAAAGAGTCGGACACAACTGAGCGACTGAATGACTGAACTGAACTGATTTGGTATTGCAACTGAATGAAGCAGGTGTGAAAATTCACAATGTCACTCTTGACTCTAAATGTTGATATGTAAATATGTATTTTTTTGTAAAACATCCAATTTACATTACAATATAGTGGCTTTATTAATGTTGATTCAAAATATTTATTTCATTTAAAAATTTTCAATTTTGATATCTAATATAGTAATGACAGCCATATCTTGCATAAACCAAAGTTCTTTTGGATCCTGAGCATCTTGTAAGTTGGTAAAAGGGTTCTGAAGGCAAATGTTTGAAGAAACACTGTTGTAGAGGCTGCCTGCTATCTTCCTGAATATTTAGTCATAGCTAATCTTCTATATGTAATTGGAGAACAAATTATAAAGCCAGCTCTATTCAGTACAAATCCAGGTGTTTGTCCAGATCCTATATCTAGATGGGTTTCTTGGTCATTTGATCTATGTTCTTGTTTTCCTAGACTTTTGACCCTGGCTGAATCTCCTGTGACTGGAAGACTTGTTTGTATGCCCTTCTGTGCCTTATTGATCCCCAATTTCTAGTTCACTCCTTGACTGCAGTGTTACCAAGGTTTCAGGAGGAAGACACCACTTGTACCAAAACAAGCTAGAGGAACTCTGTTCTGGCTTCAGCTAAGAGTGTATGCCTGCATTTATACATGAAGAAAGTTAGGAGTAATTGACACAGTGAATTGCATATCTAATTATGAATCTACTGGTTGATAGTTCCCTCCCAACAGTATCCATGATGTGTTTATTGTATCTTTTTCTCAAAGTTCTAACATTCTTTTATGAATAAAGTTTTTCCTTGCCTCTTCCTTTAACTCATTCATCTGTTGCCCACACCCTCTGGTCTCTGGTCTCCAGGTAGTCTGCTGATTGGTGTCCTGCCCCTGATATCTAGTCCTTGGAGTTGTACTCACCCTATAATTAGAAGTTCCTGATGTTCCCTAGTTTATCCCTTTCTTACTCCAGCCTAAAACTAAGGTCATGGAATTCAGTCCCATCATTTCATGGCAAATAGATGGGGAAACAATGGAAACAGTGACAGACTTTATTTTCTTGGGCTCCAAAGTCACTGCAGATGGTGACTGCAGCCATTAAATTAAAATATGTTTGCTCTTTGGAAGAAAAACTATGACAAACCTAGATAGCATTTTAAAATGCAGAGACATTACTTTGTCTAGTCAAAACTATGGTTTTTCCAAGAGTTATGTATGTATGTAAGAGTTGGACTATAAAGAAGGCTGGGTGCCAAAGAACTGATGCTTTTAACCTGTGGTGTTGGAGAAGACTCTTGAGAGTTCCTTGGACTGTAAGGAGATCAAATCAGTCAATCCTAAAGGAAGTCAATCCTGAATATTCATTGGAAGGACTGATGCTGAAGCTTGAATACTTTGGCCATCTGATGTAAAGAGCCAACTCCTTAGAAAAGACCCTGATGCTGGGAAAGCTTGAAGGCAGGAGGAGTAAGAGATGACAGAGGATGAGATGGTTGGATTGTATCACTGACTCTGTGGACATGAGTTTGAGCAAACTCTGGGAGATGGGAAGGAGAGGAAAGCCTGGTGTCCTGCAGTCCATGGGGTTGCACAGGGTCGGACCTGACTGAGCAAGTGAAAAACAGCAACTACTACTGAAATACCCTAATTGACTAATCTAGGTTTTCTTTGTTATAATTGAAAAATTGAAAAAAAAAAAAGTATAACATGCATATACTTACACAGAAATTATGGTCATGTAGGATGATGAATTTTCATAAATTGAACATATTTAAGAAAACATGGTTAGGATTACATATACACACTACTATATATAAAGTGTTAGTTAGTTGCTAAGTTGTGTCTGACTCTTATGATCCCATGGACTGTAGCCTACTAGAATCTTCTGTTTATGGGATTTTCCAGGCAAGAATTCTAGAGTGGGTTGCCTATTTCTACTCCAGAGGATCTTCCTGACCCAGGGATTGAACATGCATTTTCTCCTGCTTGGCAGGTGGGTTCTTTACCAGTGAACCACCTGAGAAGCCATATATAGAAACATATAAAATGGATAACTAATAACCTGCTGTATAGTACCGGAAACTCTGCTCAATACTCTGTAATGGCCTATATGGGAAAAGAATTTCAAAAAGAGTGGATATATGTATGTGTATAACTGAATCACTTTGCTATACAGCAGAAACTAACACAGCGTTGTAAATCAACTATACTACCATAAACATTAAGCAAAACAAAATTCAATTCAAGAAAGAACACTGCCAGCATTCCAGAATTCTACTGTCTACTTCTGGTCACTGTTGCAAAAATAAAACCCATTTTCCTGTCTTGTAACAGTATATATGATTTTACCTGTGTTTGAAATATATATACACATACACATATACATATGGTCAAACAATATAAACTCTTTTCTATATAGTTTCTTTAACATTTATTGTTTGTGAATATCTGTATTTTTGTGTACAGTTAGATTGTTCATTCTCTTTGCTGCATGGAATTTCATTGTGAGAAAACACTGCAGTGTATTTTACCATTTCTCTATTTTTCAGTTTATTTGTAGTTTCTGAATAGTACTACCATGAATGTTTTGGTATTTCTTTATCATGAACATAGGCATGCATGTCTATCAGTTATATGCTTAGGAATAGATTTGGGAGATCATCAGATAAGCTTATGTTCATCTACAGTAAACTTATCAATAGCACTTCAAACTGGTTGCACAAATTTGTACTCCCATCCATAGTATTAGAGTTCTGACTATGCCATATCCTTGAAACACTTGCTATTTTTTAAGACTTTTTTGGTGTAATAGTAATATGTCATGGTTTAGTTTGCATTTCTCAGAATAAATATTTTTTATACGTTTGTTAGCCATTAGGATACCCTTTTCTTGTGCTTGTACAACTTTGTGCCCATTCTTTTTTTCAACTGGCTCGCATGTTATTTTCCTATTGACTCACAATGCTCTATATATTCTAAACATAAGGCCTTTGTCAGGTATATGTGCACATATTTTATCTCACCCTGTGGCTTACCTTGTCATCCTTTCTGGATAATTTTTGAATGAATTAAAGTTCTTAATTTTTGTATTACCTAATCTGTTATTTTTGTTTCCAATTAGCTCCTCTTTTAGAAATTGTTTACTCAAGTGTCAGAAAGATGTTTCTCTGTTTTTAAATTTTATTATTTTCAGTTCAGTTCAATCCCTCAGTCATGTCTGACTCTTTGCGACCCAATGAATTGCAGCACGCCAGGCTTTCCTGTCCAACACCAACTACTGGAGTTCACTCAAACTCATGTCCATCGAGTCAGTGATGCCATCCTGATCTCATCAGTGATCTCATCCTCTCTTGTCCCCTTCTCCTCCTGCCCCCAATCCCTCCCAGCATCAGAGTCTTTTCCAATGAGTCAACTCTTCAAATGAGGTGGCCAAAGTACTGGAGTTTCAGCTTTAGCATCAGTCCTTCCAAAGAACACCCAGGACTGATCTCCTTTAGAATGGACTGGTTGGATCTCCTTGCAGTCCAAGGGACTCTCAAGAGTCTTCTCCAACGCCACAGTTCAAAGGCATCAATTCTTCAGCACTCAGCTTTCTTCACAGTCCAACTTTCACATCCATACATGACCACTGGAAAAACCATAGCCTTGACTAGATGGACCTTTGTTGGCAAAGTAATGTCTCTGCTTTTCAATATGCTATCTAGGTTGGTTATAACTTTCCTTCCAAGGAGTACGAGTTTTTTAATTTCATGGCTGCAATCACCATCTACAGTGATTTTGGAGGCACCCAAAATAAAGTCTGACACTGTTTCAACTGTTTCTCCATGTTTCCCATGAAGTGATGGGACCAGATGCCATGATCTTCGTTTTCCGAATGTTGAGCTTTAAGCCAACCTTTTCACTCTTCACTTTCACTTTCATCAAGAGGCTTTTGAGTTCCTCTTCACTTTCTGCCATAAGGGTGGTGTCATCTGCATATCTGGGGTTATTGATATTTCTCTCAGCAATCTTGATTCCAGCTTGTGCTTCTTCCAGCCCAGCGTTTCTCATGAAGTACTCTGCATGTAAGTTAAATAAGCAGAGTGACAAAGCCTTGACGAACTCCTTTTCCTAGTTGGAACCAGTCTGTTGTTCCATGTCCAGTTCTAACTGTTGCTTCCTGACCTGCATACAGATTTCTCAGGACGCAGGTCAGGTGGTCTGGTATTCCCATCTCTCCCAGAATTTTCCACAGTTTATTGTGATCCACACAGTCAAAGGCTTTGGCATAGTCCATCAAGCAGAAATAGATGTTTTTCTTGAACTCTCTTGCTTTTTCCATGATCCAGCGGATGTTGGCAATTTGATCTCTGGTTCCTCTGTCTTTTCTAAAACCAGCTTGTACATCTGGAACTTCACGGTTCATGTATTGCTGAAGCCTGGCTTGGAGAATTTTGAGCATGACTTTATTAGGGTGTGAGATGAGTGCAATTGTGCAGTAGTTTGAGCATTCTTTGGCATTGCCTTTCTTTGGGCTTGGAATGAAAACTGATCTTTTCCAGTCCTGTGGCCTCTGCTGAGTTTTCCAAATTTGCTGGCATATTGAGTGCAGCTATTGTTTTACTTTTCCCTTTATTTTCAGTAAATTTTAACATTTAATTTTATCAGTTTTACTTTTAAATTTTGTTTAGATTGCAGTCCATGTGGAATTGATTTTTGAAGATGGCATGGTTATAGGGGTCAAGATAATTTTTTCATATAAAAATTTAACCCAACAGAATTTATTTTATTGATATTTACATACTTAATGTTGATTTGTTGAATGAAATAATATTTATTGAATGAAATAAAGGGCAAGATTATGTTCTGGGTTCACATTTATTTTTATTTTTACTTGTACATACTATTCTGTTCCTCTCACCAGGAGGTAGGCTCCGTGAAGGCAGGAATTTTTTGTTTGTTTTTTTCACTGCTGTATCCTCAGGGCCTAGAATAGTATCTGGCATTCAATAAATGTTACTGAGTTAATGAAATGGTAATTAGGATACTCGCCATCTAATTGTTTTTCTGTTGCCTTCAGTGTGTCTTTTCTGTGAACAACAATTCTTTTAAAGACCATTATTTCCACTACCCTATAGCATTTGCTTTTTTACAAGTTACTTGATTGTGACTTCAACTATTGTTTTCTATTTTATTGTCCAGTTGTCTTCTATTGTGCCAATCCTATACTGTTACACTAGTATAGCTTTTTAATAGATTGCCATAATATATAGTATATGTTTTATAGCTTTGAACTTTATTTTTGCTTTATGTATTCTTGGACCTTTATTTTTCTATTGATTTAGAACCACCTTTCACAATTTTCACTGAAATAAGTATAACATTTGGAATTTTGTTTGGTATTGCTATAGATTAATTTGTTGGCCAATTGTTATATTTAAAACATTGAGCATATGAATCTATGTGTCACATTTATAGTAAGGAAGTTTCCTTTTTATTCCTAGTTTGCAAAAAGGAGTTATTATCTTTGAGTAATGAATTTTAATCCTATATTGATATAGACTGCCACAAGACAGTTTTTAAAATATAGTCAATAATTATCTACATTTGCTTATACAGTTACCCTTTCAGGTGTTCTTTATTCCTTTCTCTATTTTTATGTTTCCAGCAGAGGTAGTTTCTATCTAAAGAACTCCCATTTAGTATATTTAATGCAGTCCATCCTGTAAAAGATTCTCTCAAATTATCTGAAAATATCTTTATTCAACCCTTATTTTTGAAGGATGTTTATTATATGCATAGAGTTACAAGTTTGGTTACTTTTTTCTTTTCAAAGATAGATTCCATTGCCATATGTTCTTTTAACAGATGACAGTCTTTATTTTTCACCTCTATGTCCATGAACCTTATTAGAGTTTGGACAGGACAATAGAGAATTGGTTGGTATTAATATTCCTTTTCTCTTCATTTCTTTAATAAAAATTTAATTTCTTCCTTTTTTAAATTATGTATTCTTAAAATTTTTTACTATTGAAGGTGGCCAAGGAAATATTGATATTTCTTATTATGTATTTCCAATAAAAGACCAAGATAAGCTTTCTCATCTTTGATCTCATTGATTATTGACCTATCTATCACTCACACAGATAAGAGTGATCTTATCCAAGGATAGGAACAGTGAGTCCTCAGCCTCAGCAGGAGTCCCTCCCACCCATGGAGGCCAGGTCAACGATTACAAAGGATTTTTTACTGTCCATTCCCAGGGTTTTATTTTTAAATGTCGCTGTGCCTTTAACCATGTTGTAAATATTTTATGCCCTGACCAGAGACATGTACATAAGATCTGATTCTGGCCCAGAGGTTCAGATGGTGTTGGGGGTATTAATTAATGTATTATAAACATTGGGATTTTCTTTCTTTGAATTTGAGATTTTTAAAGTACATCTCTCCCGATCTTTAAAGCTTGGGGTGAGATGACAAGGACCAGGTGATTGGGGCTGTGTTGCACATACCTTCTTGGCATTCGAGTAGTTCAAGCATAGGTTTTGGCTGCAGATGCTAAATTTTGATACCATGTAAACCTATTTGACTCCTTGGACTTGGTCCTTTATTTTGACTGGAGCAGAGGAGTGTGAAGTGTGTCTTTGAGATTTATAACAAATCACCTTTTCCAGACATCAGCCTTTACACCTCTGCTGCTACTGCTGCTGTTAAGTCGCTTCAGTCATATCCAACTCTGTGCAGCCCCATAGACGGCAGCCCATCAGGCTCCACCGTCCCTGGGATTCTCCAGGCAAGAACACTGGAGCAGGTTGCCATTTCCTTTTCTAAAGCATGAAAGTGAAAAGTGAAAGTGAAGTCACTCAGTCATGTCCGACTCTTAGCGACCCCATGAACTGCAGCCTACCAGGCTCCTCCATCCATGGGATTTTCCAGCCAAGAGTCCTGGAGTGGGGTGGCATTGCCTTCTACACCTCAGTAGCCTTTAAAATATGCTCTTTATCAATTGAGAGGGCCTGTCTATAGAGGGGGCTTCCCTGGTGGCTCAGAGGTTAAAGCATCTGCCTGCAATGCAGGAGACCTAAGTTCGATCCCTGGGTCGGGAAGATCCCCTGGAGAAGGAAATGGCAACCCCCTCTAGTATTCTTGCCTGGAGAATCCTATGGACGGAGGAGCCTGGAAGGCTACAGTCCACGGGGTCGCAAAGAGGAATGGGAAGAAGACCAGGAGACTTGAGTAATTTTGCACTGAGGGAGTTGGTCAAAGCCCTTCCTCTGGTGATCACACAGTCTCCCTGCTGATTGGAATGGCTGAGGCAGTGCCTTGATTAGCAATCGAGTACCCAAATGCTTGCTAAAATGGTTTTACCAGGTGTGGAGCGATGGCAGGGGATCCATTGGGCCTCTCCCCCATGCCTTTGCTTGGCTCCCTGGTTTCATTGGCAGCTCTTCCTGGCATTTTCCCCCTTGGTATAACATTTTGAAGAGCAAGATGATACCTATTTTTAGAATGCTGTGTTTTTAAAACTAGATTAACACATTTTTTTCTTTTCTTTCTTTCTTTTTTTTTTTTTTTTTTAAACTAGAACCCCTTTTTAAGTAATAGCACCAGTTCAGATTCTTCAGGGCTTCCCTGGTGGCTCAGCAGTAAAGAATCCTCCTGTCAATTCAGGAGATGTGGGTTCAATGCCTGGGTTGGGAAGATCCCCTGGAAAAGGAAATGGTAACCCACTTCAGTATTCTTGCCTGGAGAATCCCATGGACAAAAGAGCCTGGTGGGCTACAGTCCACGGGGTAGCAAAGAGTTGGACATGACTTAGCGACTAAACAGCTATCCAAAGATACGTTTATTTTCTCGTTCCCTTACTGTCAGCCAGTTGCCTTTTCTTCTTTGTCTACATAATGATTCAGTTACACCTGGGTTCCTGTAGTGTGCCATCAGGGTCATCAGTGAGATAAAATTGTAGGTAATTATTTGCTTTAACAAACCAAGGGATAACCTTTTCCTCCATTCACCTCACCCACCTCCATGAAGGGTATGTGACATTGGGTTTTCTGTTAGGAATATAGCAAAAACTCCTACCCTCCAATTATGCATTTATATTTTGTGAATAAAGTGAACTCTCTCTGTACCATGCTTTAGAATAGTCTTGTCTAGCTCTTCTAATTTACATGTTTTAGAATTTCTAAATTTAGGATCAATATCTGGGTAGTGCCTTAGGAGTAATGACAGATGAAGCAGGCACTTTTTTCTCTTCTCCACATCAGTAGTATTGTGCAGCCACCAAGTCTGTTGTGGAACTACAATAATTTTTTTTTTTTTTTTTTACAAATTTAATCTTTTTGCCAGTATTTGACACTAGGCTGGGAAGTTCTCTTTTCTTTCCAAGTACTTGGTTTTTCTGAAAAACGTTTTTTAAAACCAGCCATAATCTCAGTGTGAAGTCATATATGAATCTGGCAATAAGTTCTGAATGCTCTCTTGTCTTCTCAGTAAGAGTGTAAAGAAATGCATACAGTTAAAGGGGTATAGCTGTATCTACTGTATCATATCTTGAGTTAGTGGCATGTTAGAGGAGGCTATATTTTGATTATCATGTAATTTGACTCAGCTGCTATTCTTACCATTTTTAATGCTTCAGTGCTGCATTCCATACTATTGTGAGAGAAAGAAGGGATCATTTGTCCTATTTGTATTTACGTTTGATTGGCTTTTACTGAACTAATATATTTTATTCAGGTTGTTAATGAATTAAATGCCAGTTCACCTAACTGTGGGTCAGGATTCATAACTAAAGTTTTCAACTGAGTAATAGCAAAGTTGAGTGTGATTTTCTCCAAGTCTTCAAGGAGAAAAAAAAATTGGCTTAAAAACATGAACCACATTTTGTTAAAAGTTCAGGCTCAAAGCTCTTATCAGAGTCTCCTTGCTTAATGGTTTCACTATTTCTAAAGCAGTTGTGAATAAGCATTTTTTCTTATAATTCCTGTTGACTTGCCTTTTCCGTATATTAGCTATTGATTGGTTTCCTGTTTCATGATATAAAATTTTTGTTATACCAGAACATGGAAAGGTCAGCAGTCATTTGCTCATCAAAATTTCATTGGTTCTTCCTTTTTCATACTTTTTTTGCGACATGTTGTTTACATTTTTTTATTCAGTCAAAGGTCTTTGTGGCAAATAGTTGTAATTATACAGTATGTAGCCTTTTCATACTGGTTTCTTTCACTTAATCATATGCATTTAACTTTACTTCATGTATTTTTACAACTTGATTGCTCATTTCTTTTTTGGTATGGAATAATATTCAATTGTCTGGATGTGCCAGTTTATTCACTTACTGAAGGCCATCTTTGTTGCATCCAAGTTTTGATGATGATGTATTCATCATTGTTGCTATAAAATCTTTGTGGAACTTTTTCTATAGATGTTTTCAACTCTGGTTAAATGCTAAGGTGTAAAATTGATAGATCATATGGTAATTATAAAATTATGTAGGATGTTGCTGAACTGTCTTCCAAAGCAGCTGTAATATTTTGTATTCCCATCACTAATTATTGAGAGCTCATATTGTTGTCTATCCTCACCAGGATTTGATGTTGTTAGTGTTCTTCATTTCGACCATTCTAATAGGGGTACAGTGGCATCTCATTGTTTTAATTTCCATCAAGACACATGATGTGGAACATCTTTTCCCATGCTTGTCATCTGTATCATTTTTGAGGTTTCTGTTTAGCTCTTTTTGTCTGTTTTTAAATTGGACTGTTTGCTTTCTTACAGAGTTTTTGAGTTCCTTGCGTACTTTGGATGAGTCTTTTATCAGATATGACTTTTCGTGAATACTTTCTCTATTTGTGTCATGCCATTTAATTCTCTTGACAGTGTCTTTTGCAGTGTTTTTAATTTTTAGGAAGTCCAACTTTTTATCCCTCTTATGGATCACACCTTTGGTGTTGTATCTAAAGTCATCTCTGTGCCCAAGGTCCTCCAGACTTTGTCCTGTGCTATCTTCTAGTTTCATAGTTTTGCATTTGCATTGACGTCTGTGATCTATTTTTAATTTTGTGATTGCATTTGATCTTTTTCATTTATTAGCTAGGTTGTAACAGATGATGTTTAAGCAAGTGTGAGCAACATCAAACATGTGAGGCTAAAGCCTCTATTTCTTAACTATTTTTAAAGTCAACTACATTATTCTCATCTTATCCTAGCCATTTGATCTGTAATTTATACTTTAGGGGCTCAAGCCATTAGGATGCCTGTGACATCTGAGCATCCAGTTAATAATTCTCATTTACTTTAAGTCACTGCATTTCAGAGATGGAGGAAAGTAATTTCAGGGTCATAGTCACACTTATCAGGGTATAAGTTCAGACACTGTGTTGAATCTTCCCCTAAGAACCTCATGTAATATTTTATTCTTAACACTCTTTTTAAAAAAAGTAATGCTAATATTACTTGTCTTCAACTTTAGAGTCTTGAAATTCTGCAGGTGTCTGATCTTAGCTACATATTTTTCTAATAGGTATCAAAATAGGCATTTTTCTTCACTTTCTTCAAAGGCATTCTGTAACATAAGTTCTCTAAGACCTTCAAAAATGAAAGGGGCTATTTAACAACATTCAAACTCAAACTTCATTCAACTTAACGAATATAACAGCTAATAAACACTTATTTTAAAAAATACCATTTTAAACTCAAATAATCAATTGGCAAAAACAAGTGTTGTTTCGTCCACAAATGAATGTTTATATAAACAATGTGCTAGTGGAGGTGCGATTTGGTATCAGTGTTAAACATCATCCTATCAGTGTTTTCACTCACTTTTCAACATTAAATGGTTCTCCCAGTAGATACGGTGCTAAGCTCTGTTATTGTGGCTGGGGAGGAGTAATATGGAACAATAGAGGAAGAATATACATATGCAGAAGCAAAACACATTTGCCCTAGAGATAGTTTCAGTCTATTTGTGAACTATTTGCAATACATATGGAAATAACATAAGAACATGTTCTGAATAAAAACACTTCTCATTAAAATTCCAAAGTTCTTTGGTAAAGGAGAAGAAGGCAAACATATTTTATACTTTGTTCTGGTTAGATATTATATCAAACATTTTAAGTAGAGTTTAATATTTACTTATAATAATGGTCTTGGTACTTCTAATTTTATAGGAGATTCTAAACATAATTGGATAACCTAAGTTCGAGATTTAACGGCCAGAGATGCAAAGTTATTTGATCTCATATATTATTTGTCTCAAAACTCATGTTATTTTTGCTATTTCCTGTTACATAGAAAAAAAGTTGTTCTAAAGTGGTTCTTTTTTTACTTTATTTATTTTTTTGGCAGCTAATTACTTTACAATATTATAAAGGTTTTGTTATCAGATCAGATCAGTAGCTCAGTCGTGTCCAACTCTTTGTGACCCCATGAATCGCAGCACACCAGGCCTCCCTGTCCATCACCAACTCCCGGAGTTCACGCAGACTCACATCCATTGAGTCAGTGATGCCATCCAGCCAACTCAACCTCTGTCGTCCCCTTCTCCTCTTGCCCCCAATCCCTCCCAGCATCAGAGTCTTCTCCAATGAGTCAACTCTTCGCATGAGGTGGCCAAAGTACTGGAGTTTCAGCTTTAGCATCATTCCTTCCAAAGAAATTCCAGGGCTGATCTCCTTCAGAATGGACTGGTTGGATCTCCTTGCAGTCCAAGGGACTCTCAAGAGTCTTCTCCCACACCACAGTTCAAAAGCATCAATTCTTTGGTGCTCAGCCTTCTTCACAGTCCAACTTTCACATCCATTCATGACCACAGGAAAAATCTTAGCCTTAACTAGATGAACCTTTGTTGGCAAAGTAATGTCTCTGCTTTTGAATATGCTATCTAGGTTGGTCATAACTTTCCTTCCAAGGAGTAAGCGTCTTTTAATTTCATGGCTGCAGGCACCATCTGCAGTGATTTTGGAGCCCAGAAAAATAAGGTCTGACACTGTTTCCACTGTTTCCCCACCTATTTCCCATGAAGTGATGGGACCAGATGCCATGATCTTTGTTTTCTGAATGTTGAGCTTTAAGCCAATTTTTAACTCTCCACTTTCACTTTCATCAAGAGGCTTTTGAGTTCCTCTTCACTTTCTGCCATAAGGGTGGTGTCAATCTGCATACCTGAGGTTATTGATATTTCTCGCAGCAATCTTGATTTCAACTTGTGTTTCTTCCAGTCCAGTGTTTCTCATGATGTACTCTGCATATAACTTAAATAAACAGGGTGACAATATACAACCTTGACGTACTCCTTTTCCTATTTGGAACCAGTCTGTTGTTCCATGTCCAGTTCTAACTTTTACTTTCTGACCTGCATACAAATTTCTCAAGAGGCAGGTCAGGTGGTCTGGTATTCCCATCTCTTTCAGAATTTTCCACAGTTTATTGTGATCCACACAGTCAAAGGCTTTGGCATAGTCAAGAAAGCAGAAATAGATGTTTTTCTGGAACTCTCTTGCTTTTTCCATGATCCAGTGGATGTTGGCAATTTGATCTCTCGTTCCTCTGTCTTTTCTAAAACCAGCTTGAACATCAGGAAGTTCACGGTTCACATATTGCTGAAGCCTGGCTTGGAGAATTTTGAACATTACTAGTGTGTGAGATGAGTGCAATTGTGTGGTAGTTTGAGCATTCTTTGGCATTGCCTTTCTTTGGGATTGGAATGAAAACTGACATTTTCCAGTCTGTGGCCACTGCTGAGCTTTCCAAATTTGCTGGCATGTTGAGTACAGCACTTTCACAGCATCATCTTTCAGGATTTGGAATAGCTCCACTGGAATTCCATCACCTCCACTAGCTTTGTTAGTAGTGATGCTTCCTAAGGCCCACTTGACTTCACATTCCAGGATGTCTGGCTCTAGGTCAGTGATCACACCATCGTGATTATCTGGGTCATGAAGATCTTTTTTTGTATAGTTCTTCTGTGTATTCTTGCCACCTCTTCTTAATATCTTCTGCTTCTGTTAGGTCCATACTATTTCTGTCCTTTATCAAGCCCATCTTTGCATGAAGTGTTCTTGTGGTCTCTAATTTTCTTGAAGAGATCCCTAGTCTTTACCATTCTGTTGTTTTCCTCTATTTCTTTGCATTGATTGCTGAAGAAGGCTTTCTTATCTCTTCTTGCTATTCTTTGGAACTCTGCATTCAGATGTTAATATCTTTCCTTTTCTCCTTTGCTTTTTGCTTCTCTTTTTTTCATAGCTATTTGTAAGGCCTCCCCAGACAGCCATTTTGCTTTTTTGCATTTCTTTTGCATGGGGATGGTCTTGATCCCTGTCTCCTGTACAATGTCATGAGCCTCATTCCATAGTTCATCAGGCACACTTATCTATCAGATCTAGGCCTGTAAATCTATTTCTTACTTCCACTGTACAATCATAAGGGATTTGATTTAGGTCATACCTGAATGGTCTAGTGGTTTTCCCTACATTCTTCAATTTAAGTCTGAATTTGGCAATAAGGAGTTTGGGGTCTGAGCCACAGTCAGCTCCTGGTCTTCTTTTTGCTGACTGTATAGAACTTCTCCATCTTTGGCTGCAAAGAATATACTTGATCTAATTTTGGTGTTGACCATCTGGTGATGTCTATGTATAGAGTCTTGTGTTGTTGGAAGAGGGTGTTTGTTATGACTAGTGCATTTTCTTGGCAAAACTCTATTAGTCTTTGCCCTGCTTCATTCCATATCCCAAGGCCAAATGTGCCTGTTACTCAGGTGTTTCTTGACTTCCTACTTTTGCATTCCAGTCCCCTATAATGAAAAGGACATCTTTTTTGGGTATTAGTTCTAAAAGGTCTTGTAGGTCTTCATAGAACTTTTCAACTTCAGCTTCTTCAGCGTTACTGGTTGGGGCATAGTCTTGGATTACTGTGACATTGAATGGTTTGCCTTGGAAACGAACAGAGATCATTCTATCATTTTTGAGATTGCATCCAAGTTCTGCCGTATGAACTCTTTCGTTGATTATGATGGCCACTCCATTTCTTCTGAGGGATTCCTGCCCGCAGTAGTAGATATAATGGTCATCTGAGTTAAATTCACCCATTCCAGTCCATTTCAGTTCGCTGATTCATAGAATGCCATCTCTTGTTTGACCACTTCCAATGTGCCTTGATTCATGGACCTGACATTCTAGGTTCTTATGCAATATTGCTCTTTACAGTATTGGACCTTGCTTCTATCACCAGTCACATCAACAGCTGAGTATTCTTTTTGCTTTGGCTCCATCCCTTCATTCTTTCTGGAGTTATTTCTCCACTGATTTCCAGTAGCATATTGGGCACTTACTGACCTGGGGAGTTTCTCTTTCAGTATCCTATCATTTTGCCTTTTCATACTGTTCATGGGGTTCTCAAGGCAAGAATACTGAAGTGGTTTGCCATTCCCTTCTCCAGCGGACTACATCCTGTCAGATCTCTCCACCATGACCCACCCATATTGGGTTGCCCCATGGGCATGTCTTAGTTTCATTGAGTTAGACAAGGGTGTGGTCCTAGTGTGATTAGATTGACTAGTTTTCTGTGAGTATGGTTTCAGTGTGTTTGCCCTCTGATACCCTCTCGCAACACCTACTGTCTTACTTGGGTTTCTCTTACCTTGGGCGTGGGGTATCTCTTCACGGCTGCTCCAGCAAAGCACAGACATTGCTCCTTACCTTGGACGAGGGGTCTCCCCTCATTGCCGCCCTTCCTAACCTTCAACATGGGATAGCTCCTCTAGGCCCTCCTGCGCCCATGCAGCCAGGGCTCCTTGGCATGGGGTTGGTCCTCCTGGCCGCGGCTTCTGGCCTCGGACGTGGGGTTGCTCCTCCTGATTGCCGCCCTTGGCCTTGGGCGTGGGGGCGTGGGGTAGCTGCTCTCACCGGCCTCCACCCCTGGCCTCGGGCAGTGTGGGGTATCTCCTCCGGGCCGCCACCCCTGACCTCGGACACGGGGTAACTCCTCTTGTTGCCGCCCCGACCTCTGACACGGGGTAACTCCTCTCGGCCCTTCCTACGTTGTCGCAATCTGGTACTCTCGGCCGCTGCCCCTGACTTCGGAAGTGGGGTAACTCTTCTTGGCTGCTGCCCTTTGGGCACGGGGTCCTCCCAGCTTCTGCCCCTGACGTTGGACTTTGGGTGGCTCCTCTCGGCTGCGCTTTAGCGTGCCTGCCTCAGCCACCTGCACTTTGATATAATGTTTGATAATTGACCTAAAACAATACTGCTTCAGTAGATGCTACTTGCAAGGAAAGAGATGTGAAACTCATGTTTTGTAAGACATTACAAATTCTTCCTCAGTAAAATTTCTTGGTTTTAGGATAATTAAGTTAGATAAACTTATGTGGTGATGAAGGCAGTACATACTTTGTCTAATTAAAGAAACTAATGAAAAAAATCAAATGGGTAGCCTGTCACAAAATATTTGAAATGAGGTCATTCTTTTAAATATTCCTTTCTTTTGTTCCTCCTCTATATTTTACCAAAAAAAAAAAAAAAAAAAAATACCCAGGAAAGAAAATGTAAAAATAGGAAGAATGTATCTGTAAATTTCTGCTGGACAAACATTTACTGCTATCTTGCCTTCAGGCTTTCAAGTTGCTTCATCACAGACTTTACTTTTCAACCAATTTTGCCACATGTAGATACAGTCTATGAATCTCCTTTGAATCTGCATACATTTTAAATTGAAGGCTATTGCTTGGAGGAAGAGAAGGATATTTTAAGCAGTAAATAAATAATACAAAGCATGCAGAGAAAAATCACCTCTGATTTGATTTCTATATATAAGATGTTGATCTTCATGTTGAAGCAGAAACAGAAATTAAGAACAAGACTATTTCTAAGAAGTAATAAAACATGGAAAAACAGCTTTCATGTATTCATTGTTTTGACTTCTTGATTGGCAAGCTGACTTTTGTAGGTTTTTTTTTTTTTTTTTTTAAGTTGCAGAAGGCAAACAATAGAAAATAAT
Source organism: Tragelaphus eurycerus (assembly GCA_935064755.1). NCBI lineage: Eukaryota > Metazoa > Chordata > Mammalia > Artiodactyla > Bovidae > Tragelaphus > Tragelaphus eurycerus. Next base: position 523,474 of record CAKXYN010000228.1, on the reverse strand, counting down.
CCAGATATTACATTATCAGATGATTTAAAGATGAAGTAGAATTATATAAAAGTTAGCTTTTTTGAAAGGTTAAGGTACTGTTGTGTGAACTAGGTGAAAACTTGAGTAACCAGGTAGCCTATACATACTTTCTGTTTTAAAAAGTAAATTGAATGGAATCTTATTGGCAAAATTCTTGTGAAAGCAAAAAAGGAAAGAAATAGTACAATAAATGATATTCTACTACTGGCAACTTGTATCAGATTGCATAGACTTTTGGAAACTTACTTATATTTATTTGATTATTACATAATATGTTAAAGCAAATTAAAAAAATATATACTTCACAGGCCTAACTTAAGCTGTGCACAATTTTGCAGTGGTACCAGTTGCTGCTACAGAAAGTTTGTTTATGTAAAAATACAATATTCATCTCTATATTCATGGAAATAGTATATAAGCCACTGAACGCTAAAACAGAAGTTTTGATTTTTTGCTTTCATTCTCCTTGTGAGTGGATTTAGGCTTTGGATTACCTATATAAAACATCTCAAATTCATTGCTTTATTTAACTCACTTGCACAGATTTTATAAACATATTATTGAAGAAATATAGAAGCCAATAAGAACAGAAATGTTATCAAGTATAAATGTCAAATTCTTAGTTTGCAGCTTCCAAATATATTTCATTATGGAATCCAAGCTGTCTCTCATTTTCAGATTGTTCGCCTTCATTATATTATTGGCTGCCTATTACTGTTACTTACTTGGCCATATTGAATTTAACATTATTTAGAGTGAAATTTATATCATGTTCATTTTCATATTCCTATTCTCACATATCAGTAATAACATACCAAGTAGAATGTTTTATATACCAGAAGTTACCAATCAAGGTATATTATGTACTGATGAATTTCAACATAAATGAACATATCAAGTTTTATTTTAGCCTTTCAGTTGAAGAAAACTGTTCTTTATAACATGCTTTGCTATGCTAAGTCACTTCAGTCGTGTCTGACTCTGTGCGACCCCATAGACGGCAGCCCACCAGGCTTCCCCGTCCCTGGGATTCTCCAGGCAAGAACACTGGAGTGGGTTGCCATTTCCTTCTCCAATGCATGAAAGTGAAAAGAGAAAGTGAAGTCGCTCAGTCATGTCCGACTCTTAGCGACTCCATGGACCGCCTACCAGGCTCCTCCCTCCATGGGATTTTCCAGGCAAGAGTACTGGAGTGGGGTGCCATTGCCTTCTCCATCTTTATAACATAGATCTGATAAAAAGGGATAACATAAAATATGATAACAATAATCTAATATCAAATACAATTCAGCATCAAGTCAAAACAACACTAGAAATTTTATAGAATGATAGAAATTTAAGAGGGCTGGTGTTTCTGGCACATGGAAAAAATAGTGTTGGCATGTCATCAGGGAGCATGTTAGTCACTCAATCATGTCCAGCTCTTTGCAACCTCTTGGCCTATAGCCTGTCAGTCTCCTCTGTCCACAGAATTCTCCAGACAAGAATACTGGAGTGAGTTGCCATTTCCTTCTCCAGAGGATCTTCCTGAGCCAGGGATTGAACATGGGACTCCTGCATTGCAGGCAGATTCTTTACCATCTGAGCCACCAGGGGCACCTGTGTAATTATTATTTATCATTGATGAATGATTAATTCTCAGTGCTCCCAGGAAGTAACTTACCTATTTTAGTATCAATAGGTATTTGATCCTCCCTTCACCTTTGCACATGAAACTGTTAATGTCTTCAGAGTGAAAACAGCCAGCTCAGTCATTTTTCTTAGGGAGCCAACCAATTGGTAATTGTCTATCTCCATTTTGGTGACAGGATCCATAATTCACACATTTTGAGCAAACCCATGTGACTATTTTGTATTTTTCTGTTGCCAACATTATAGCAACAACTTTCTGTACATTTTCTGCTGAATTTTTCAGACTGCCTCAGTTAAAAAAAAAAAAAAAAAAAAAGCCATTATCAGCACGAGTAATGTTGATGCATTAGGCAATGATGAAGACTTGCTAAAGGATATCTTATATGGGCATAGCTTGCAGAATAGTTCCCAAGAGTAGTATTATAAAAGATGGAAACTCCAGGCAGTTTCTCCTATAAATGTTTTAATACTAACAACAAAAAATAACCCTTAAATTGTCAGCTATTTCTTGAACAGTAAGCACAAGTTACAAGGCATAAGAGAATGTAATTCAAGAACCTGAACATAAATTGTTACCCTACCCCTAAACTCCTGGTTTGATAGTAATGTAGTGTTAAATTTCAAAGAAAATGACAATTTTATAGAATTTAAATCTCTCTTAAAGAAATAAATTCAATACAGTATTATGACTTAGTATATTGAAATTTGCATAAATATGTCAGAACTTTGTGAACTTCAAAACACTGTAAAATTAGTGACTTATAATTTACAAAGCCTTTTTGCATTATCATTAATTAACATAGTATTACTCAGTTTTATCCCCTGTACTGTGAGGAATTTTCTATGCCTGCTCCTTTTAGTATATTCACCCATCTGTCTTTCCACCCAATCTATTAGGCTGGGCATAATTTTTCACTTTCCCTGTTTCCTTAATCCTCAAATTAACTGAACAAATAAAACATCTCATTTTCCCTTTAAATTGTGTCTTAATTTCCCTCCTATTAATCTTCTATTACTTATCAAATTCCTTTCAACTTATGTCTACAATATTATGGTTAATTTTTTAAAAACTGAGGTGTAATTGATAAAACATGAATTTTAGTTGTACAACATAATGATTTAATATTTATATATATATTTGTGAACTGATCACCATTATTTAGTTGGCATCTGTCATACATAGTGGAAGAAAACTTTTGTGATGAGGACTTTGTACCTACTCAGCAACTTTCAAGTATGAAGAACAGTATTATAAAATAGTCATCATGCTCTACATTACTTCTCCAGAACTTTATTCTATAAGTGGTAGTTGTAACTTTGGACTACCTTGACACATTTACCACTCACCCCACCCATCATGCATGATCTGAGAGCTCTGATTTTTGCTTTTGTTTTTAAATTTCACATGTGGGATCATATGGTATTTGTCTTTATTTGACTTACTTCACTTAACATTAGCGCCTTCAAAGGTCACCCATGTTGTTGCAAATGGCAAGATTTCTTTCTTTCTTTTTTTTTTTTTTGTGGCCAAGTAACTTTCCATTGTATTCATATCACATTTTCTTTATCCATTCACCCATCAATGGACATGTAAGTTGTTGCCATTTCTTGCCTGTTGATAATAGTAATCATGGGAGTGCATATATATATATTTTTGACTTTTTGTTTTCTTCAGATAAATACCTGGAAGTAGGAACTGGTGGTTCATATGGTAGTTCTATTTTTAATTTTTTTAGAAACCTTTATATTGATTTCCATAGTGATTGTACCAATGTACATTTCAACAAAGTATTATAAGAGTTCCTGTTCTACACATCTTTGCCAGCACTTGTTATTTCTAGTGTTTTTGATAAAATAGGCGATTGCAGTATGAGATCATCTTGTATTAATATCTTGTGTACTTGTATTTATAGTATTACAGTTACTTTACTTATTCTTTTCACTTGAATCTCACTTCTATCAATGAGCAAAATATGCCGTATTCAATGATCTAATTGAGGATTTCTCAAAATTCAGCATGCATAGAAATTACCTGGTGCTCTTGTTAAAATGCAGATTTGGATTCACTAGATCTGGAATGGAGCCTGAGCTTCTGCATTTATGTTTGCACATGATGCTGATAATATTCTGCAGATCAGACTCTGAAAAGCAAGAATCTTGATTAAAATTTAATTTCTCACATTACTCCCATTCATTAAATTTGTCATGGCAACCTGTCTGTGTTGGAATGGAGTCAGCCTTCTTGAGCATGGAATACAATCATTTAGGATTTTCTTCATCAACTCCTTGATATTTACAGTGACATCTTTTAAGCTCTGCTCTTTATCAGCTTTAAGTTTTAATGTGCAATTTACCAACATCAAACTTGAGTCTTTCTCCCCAAAATGAAGTTGAGTCTTCTTATGTGACTGTTGAGTCACCTGCTTGTCCCTGCCTGGGACTTTTGTTCATTAATGATTTCTCTTGTCCTTCAAGGCTCACTTTGTTACCTCTTCCAGAAAGCCTTTATTGGCAATGTGAAACTTGGTTTGTCTACTCTTACAAACACTCCATTATGACGGGGTTGATGATTCTGAAAGCACTTTAGATTTTTATAAAATGTTTGACAAGTATTTATTCCATTGGCCAATGTGTTTTCATCATTGTGTCCCACAGTCTTTGTCAAGGTACTGGTTCATAATAAGAGCTAGTAAATATTTGCCTGACTTAACTGAAGTTATGTAAGTTCATTTCTGAAACTTGTCCAAATTATACATATGCATAATTATTGCTGGAGCACGTAGGATATTTTAAGTAACATTTAAAAAAATAGCCTTTACTTATTTCCATTTTCTTTTTATGGTCTTTAGTAATGTCCCTTTACTGTTGGTATTCACTATTTGTTCTGTCTCCTTTACTTGATGAGAGTATCCATTTTATTAGGATATTTTCTGCCATTTCAGTTCAGTTCAGTTGCTCAGTCGTGGCCGACTCTTTGTGACCCCATGAATCTCAGCACGCCAGGCCTCCCTGTCCATCACCAATTCCCGGAGTTACCCAGACTCACATCCATCGAGTCAGTGATGCCATCCAGCCATCTCATCCTCTGTCGTCCCCTTCTCCTCTTGCCCCCAATCCCTCCCAGCATCAAAGTCTTCTCCAATGAGTCAACTCTTCACATGAGGTGGCCAAAGTACTGGAGTTTCAGCTTTAGCATCATTGCTTCCAAAGAAATCCCAGGCCTGATCTCCTTCAGAATGGACTGGTTGGATCTCCTTGCAGTCCAAGGGACTCTCAAGAGTCTTCTCCAACACCACAGTTCAAAAGCATCAATTCTTCGGTGCTCAGCCTTCTTCACAGTCCAACTCTCACATCCATACATGACCACAGGAAAGACCATAGCCTTGACTAGATGAACCTTTGTTGGCAAAGTAATGTCTCTGCTTTTTAATATGCGATCTAGGTTGGTCATAACTTTCCTTCCAAGGAGTAAGCGTCTTTTAATTTCATGGCTGCAGTCACCATCTACAGTGATTTTGGAGCCTGGAAAAATAAAGTCTGACACTGTTTCCACTGTTTCTCCATCTATTTCCCATGAAGTGATGGGACCAGATGCCATGATCTTCATTTTCTGAATGTTGAGCTTTAAGCCCACTTTTTCACTCTCCACTTTCACTTTCATCAAGAGGCTTTTTAGTTCCTCTTCACTTCCTGCCATAAGGGTGGTGTCATCTGCATATCTGAGGTTATTGATATTTGTTCCGGCAATCTTGATTACAGCTTGTGTTTATTCCAGTCCAATGTTTCTCATGAAGTACTCTGCATATAAGTTAAATAAGCAGGGTGACGATATACAACCTTGACGTACTCCTTTTCCTATTTGGAACCAGTCTGTTGTTCCATATCCAGTTCTAACTGTTGCTTCCTGACCTGCATACAAATTTCTCGATGGCAAATAGAGGAGGGAAAGGTGGAAGTTGTGACTGATTTCTTTTTCTTGGGCTTTAAAATCACTATAAATGGCAACTGCAGCCATGAAATTAGAAGACGTTTGCTTCTTGACAGGAAAGCTATGACAAAATTAGACAGTGTGCTGAAAAGCAGAGACATTACTCTTCTGACAAAGGTTTGTAGAGTCAAAGCTATGGTCTTCCCAGTGGTCACATATGGTTGTGAGAGTTGGACTGTAAAGAGGGCAGAGCGCTGAAGAATTGATGCCTTTGAATTACGGTGCTGGAGAAGACTCCTGAGAATCCTTTAGCCAGTAAGGAGATCAAACCAGTCAACCTTAAGAGAAATCAACCCTGAATACTCATTGGAAGGACTGATGCTGAATCTGAAACTCCAATAATTTGGTCATCTGAAGTGAAAAGCTGACTCATTGGGCAGGTCCCTGATGCTGGGAAAGACTGAGGGCAAGAGAATAAGGCATCAGAGAATGAGATGGCTAAATGGCATCACTAATGCAATGAATATGAACTTGTGCAAATTTCAGAAGATGGTGAGGGACAGAGAGGCCTGACATGCTACAGTCCATGGGGTCGTAAAGAGCTGGACATGGCTGGGCGACTGAACAAGAACAATTTTCTGGCTATATGCTGCTGCTGCTAAGTCGCTTCAGTCGTGTCTGACTCTGTGCGACCCCATAGATGGAAGCTCACCAGCCTCCCCGGTCCCTGGGATTCTCCAGGCAAGAATACTGGAGTGGGATAATAATTTCCTTCTCCAATGCATGAAAGTGAAAAGTGAAAGTGAAGTTGCTCAGTTGTGTCCGACACTTAGTGACCCCATGGACTGGAGCCTACCAGGATCCTAGATCACCTTTATTATTTTCTAGTTTCTTAAATACTTGTCTTCATTTCTCTTCTTCATTCTTTGGCTTTCTTTGTTCTATCTTATGAGTCATGCTAAGAATTTTTAGTCTTATTATTTTCTAATGTGTTTAAATCTGTAAATTTTCCTCTAAGGCAATGTATAGCTGGACCTTATAAAATCTAATATGTGTAATTATTATTTAATTAAAATGTTTTATAGCTCCTATTGTGATTTCTTCTTGACCTCAAGTTATTTAGAATTTTACTGCTTAATTTCAAAATATGAGTATCATTAACATTTTATTACTGATTTTTATCTTAATTGCTCTATGGTCAAAGAGCATACTTTATATAATTTTAATCCTTTTAAATTAGATACTTTATGACACTACAAAGGACCAACTTTATTAAAATGTTTAATATGAATTTGAAAATAACACATATTTCCCATTTTGTGTGTAGGTTCTGTAATTATCAGATGAGTCAGTTTTGTTAATCAAATATTATGTCTTTTTTTCCTTTATATCGATAATGATAGAATATCATTAAAATCTCATTTACTTGGGATTTGTCTATTTCCTACCAAGGGAACCATAGATTCAAATGCCAAGGTGACCTTGTCTTCTCTCCTTTTGAATCTTTGACATAAACATTTTTTACAATAGTAGACCCCAATTGAGTTCATTTTTAAAGAAAACTTGTTTAATCTTTAAATTTATATTGCCTACATATTTGTAGATGGTGACTGCAGCCATGAAAGTAAAAGACACTTGCTCCTTGGAAAGAAAGCTATGAGAAACCTAGACAGTGTATTAAAAAGGAGAGACATCAGTTTGTCAACAAAGGTCCATGTAGTCAGTGCTATGATTTTTCCAGTAGTCATGTACAAATGTGAGAGTGGGACCGTGAAGAAGGCTGAACACCAAATAGTTGAAGCTTTTGAATTGTGCTGGAGAGGACTCTTTGAGAGTTCCTTGGACAGCAAGGAGATCCAACTATTCAGTCCTAAAGGAAATCAACCCTGAATATTCACTGGAAGTACTGTTACTGAAGCTAAAGCTCCAATACTTAGGTCAACTGATGAGAAGAACTGACTCATTGGAAAAGACCCTGTTGCTGGGAAAGATTGAAGGCAAAAAGAGAAGGGGGAGGAAGGGATGAGATGGTTAGATAACATCACTGACTCAATGGACTTGAATTTGAGCAAACTCCTAGAGATAGTGGAAGACAGAGGAGCCTGGCATGCTGCAGTCCATGAGGTCACAAAGTGTTGGAAAAGACTTAGTGATAGAACAACCACAACAACTTATTTGTGTAATACAAACTACTCAGCCATTACCAGAGGCTCTGGGTAGCTTTTTAAATCATCAGATCAGATCAAATCAGATCAGTCGCTCAGTCGTGTCCGACTCTTTGCAACCCCATGAACCGCAGCACGCCAAGCCTCCCTGTCCATCACCAGCTCCCGGAGGTCACTCAGACTCACACCCATCGAGTCAGTGATGCCATCCAGCCATCTCATCCTCTGTCGTCCCCTTCTCCTCCTGCCCTCAATCCCTCCCAGCATCAGAGTCTTCTCCAATGAGTCAACTCTTCGCATGAGGCGGCCAAAATACTGGAGTTTCAGCTTTAGCATCATTCCTTCCAAAGAAATTCCAGGATTGATCTCCTTCAGAATGGACTGGTTGGATCTTCTTGCAGTCCAAGGGACTCTCAAGAGTCTTCTCCAACACCACAGTTCAAAAGCATAGATCAACACCACAGTTTTAAATCATAGATCTTCTTTAATTTCTAATAATACAAAGAGTCAATAAGTTTATTCTTACTGGTCAGATTTTCTATTTCATATTCTGGTTGGAAATCTGCTTTTTATATTTTCATGTTTTCCCCTTTAGAGTTCTTAGTGTTTTTTTTTTTTTTTTTAATCTTTCTGTATACATGAAGACTCACATAAAATATCTGATCTTTAGGAACAAAAACCATACCCTTTCCAAATGAAATGAATAAAAATAAGTGAAATAAAATAAAAATCTTATCTAAAGTTAGAGTGAATCCAGGAGGTTGGAAATTGAGTACAAATTAAAGAACTGTAAGATTTTTTTAATGAATGTATTCTAATAAAATACCATAACATAAACACAAACCATGAAATGCTTTGTTTATTTATATGTTAATTTTGAGAAGATTTGGATCTTAATATGATTCATTTCCCATTCAGCAATATATGTATTTCTTTTGTTAGTTATTTTGCATACCTCAGAATAGAACTTTCTGAAATTTATTACTACCTTTTTAGACAAATTCTGTCAGATTCTTGGCAATTTATGCTCCCCATTATATGTTCTATAGTATCAAGATCAGACTATAGAATAAAAAAAAACCTTAGACATTATGTTGCATGAAGGATTATGTACAAGATTTGTTTTCTTTTTCTTGCATGGAACAAACTTTCCTAACCTACCTGTTCATCTGAAAAAAACTATTCACCAATAATTTTTTGACTTCTTTAAGAATATTTTCTTGATTTTTGATATTGGGCAAGATATTTCTCTTCTCTATTTCATTTATCATAATATGCAACTGACTTCAATGTAATTACTTAGGATTAGTGGCTTTATACATAAATATTTTTTTTTTTTTTTCTCTCTCCAAAAATAAAGAGGCCTACGATTCAACAGTTCTGATATGTGGCTTGTGCTTGGTTTTTTTTTTTTTTTTTTTTTTTTTTTAGCAAAACACTCCACAGGCAATTCTAGTGCAGGTCTGACTGAGGACCACTGCTGGAGATGTAAGCTCCTCATGAAAGGGACTCTGACACATTCTCTGTTTCATCTTTCAAGTAACACAGTATTAAGCACTCTAGTGAAGTTGCTCAGTCAAGTCTGACTCTTTGCGACCCCATGGACTGTAGCCTACCAGACTCCTCCATCCCTGGAAATTTCCAGGCAAAAGCACTAGAGTGGGTTGCCATTTCCTTCCCCAGGGAATCTTTCCGACCCAGGGATCGAACCCGGGTCTCCTACATTGCAGACGGATGTTTTGCCATCTGAGCCACCAGGGAAGCCCTTTAGGCACACTGCTCCTGCTGTTGCTGCTAAGTGCTTCAGTCGTGTCCGACTCTGTGCGACGCCATAGACGGCAGCCCACCAGGCTCCTCTGTCCCTGGGATTCTCAAGTCAAGAACACTGGAGTGGGTTGCCATTTCCTTCTCCAGTGCATGAAAGTGAAAGTGAAGTCACTCAGTCGTGTCTGACTCTTAGCGACCCCATGGACTGCAGCCCACCAGGCTCCTCCGTCCATGGGAGTTTCAGGCAAGAATACTGGAGTGGGGTGGTATCTAGTGCTCAATAATTAGTTAACTGAAGAATGAATACACTATTGATTTCTTAGCACGCATTTTATCGTCAGCCACGTTAATGTTCACCCGGTCAGTCAGTGTTATAATTTCTTAAAATACTCTTTTTTATTTCATTTTGCTATGAAATTACATTAACTGAGAATTCCAGAACAAAGTTGTATTAATATAAGACTACATGTTTGTTTTCTTTCTTACATTGTTTTTCACTTGTTTTCAAGTATGTTTTCAGTTTTAGGATATAGTTGACATAACATTGTATATGTTTAAAGTATACAATGTCATGACTTGATGTACATATTATAAAACATGTGCATATTATATATATATATATATTTCAAAATGATTACCACAATAAGGATAGCTAACATATCCATCACCTCATATAGGAAATATTTCTTTTTTGTTGTTTTGGTGATGAGACCTTTTACCATTTACTAGTCTCTTAGCAACTTTCTTTTTTTTAATATAAATTTATTTATTTTAATTGGAGGTTAACTACTTTACAATATTGTATTGGTTTTGCCACACATCAACTTTCAAGTATAGTGATACAGTGTTATTAACTGTGGTCACCATACTATATATTAATGTTCCCCTAGAATTTATTCATCTTACAACTGGAGATTTGTTCACTTTGACCATCTTCATCTATTTTCTCAGCACCTGGCAACCACCAACCTACTCCTTTTCTGTAAGCTAAGCTTTTTTTTTTCAGATTGCACATATAAGTGGTATCATACAGTATGTATTTCTGTCTGACTCGTTTCACTTAGCATAACGGACTCAAGGTTCATACCTGTTGTCACAAATGATAAGATTTTTCTTATGTCTAAATAATACTTCATTCTATAATATTTACTTTGTCCATTCAGTTATTGATGAACACATAGGTGGTTCCCATGTCTTGGCTATTGACTTGTGAACAGTTCTACAGTGAACATGAAGGTCGGTGCAGATAACTCTTCGAGAGCTTTTTGATAATTAGCATCCTAAGAGATGTGAAGTTATAGCTCATTATGGTTTGAATTAGCATTTCTCTGATGATTAGTGAGGGTTGTTACCTTTTAATATACCTGTTGAGAATTTGAAAATCTTTGAAAATGTTTAGTCAGGTCTTCTGCCCGATAAATGGGTTGAAAATATTTTTTCCAATTCCATGGGTTACCTTCTCATTTTGTTCATGTTGTTCAACAGAATGTTTTTAGTTTGATGTAGTCCTGGTTTTTCTTGCTTTTGTTGCTTATGTTTCTGATGTTTAAAGAATCTTTGCCAATACCAGTGTCAAAGAGCTTTCCCCATATATATAAGTTTAGCTATCCCTGCTTTCTTTTGGTTACTATTTGCCAAAAATATCTTTTTCTGTCTTTTCATGTTCAATCTGTTTATGTCCTTAAAGGCAAAGTCAATATATTTTTTATATTCTTTTAAATTCGTTCAGCTATTCTCTCTACTTAATGGATACTTTAATCCATTTACCTTTAATTACTTGTAGGTAAGGTCTTACCATTGAAATTGTTTTCTGACTGTTTTGTAGGTCCTCAGTCTCTTGCTGTCTTCCTTTGTGATTTGAAAACTTTTTGTGGTATGTACTTTGAGTCCTTTATTGTAAGCTTTTATGTATCTGCTGCAGGTGTTTCATTTGTGTTTACATGAGGCTTACTTACATAGGATATTTTAACAGAAGACATTTTAAGTTAATAACAGATTAACTTAGATAGCATATAGAAGTGTATGCTTTTACTTTTCCTCTTCATCAGATTTTAGGTTACAAGTTACATCTTTTTTAGAGTGCGGGTTGAAAATCAAATTATTACAATTTTTAATATATAACTTATAAGCTATATTTGTGATTTGTTCACCACTATTAAAATATTAGAGAATCTAACTTTGAATATAAATATATTTACCAGTGTCAACTGGAAAAATTGCACAACATGGGTGTTGTGAGTTAAGTTTTATTTGGGGCAAAATGAGGACTACTGCCTAAGAAACAACTTCTCAGATAGCACTGACGTATCAGCTCCTGAAGTAAACCTACTTGGACATGGTGAATTATTCTTAAATTTACTTGTAATTGCTATAATTAACTTAGAAATTTTACCATTGTATTTCAAAAATAGTCTATGTATTTTTTTCCTTTTCTATCACATTCCAGTACAAGCATTGCAGTAGTTTAAGAAAAAGTTTTCTAATTTTAGGCTTATCTATAGTTGCTATTTCTTTTCTGCTTCTAGTACTTCTATATACATTATTTTCTCATATTTTGACTTACACTTGGGTTCTTAAATATTAAAAGAGAAGTTGTCCATTTTTTGAATTACGGCCTCAAATCTAGACAGGTGCACATGTGCACACATGCACACTTTTGATGCTAAAATGCAATTTGAAGTATATCACCTACTCACCTCACAGAATTGTGGGCTGTGGTAAAGTTAGTCTCATCACACACTAGGATAACTACAGACAAATTTATTTTTGTGTGTGTGTTAGTGAGCCTTGTGATTTTGAACTCATGTCTTGGTAATATCTGCTTGGGTCATATATACACTAGTAAAAAGAAAAATCAAGCCTTCTGTTTCTAGCTGTGATAGAGTATTGGCCTTTCGTTCATGCTTTAAATAATTACAAAACCAGAAAAAATATATAAAAACAACTCTTTTCATGTAGGAAACCAGACAAAATATATAAAGCAACTCTTTATATATTGGGTAACTAGCAAAACTGTATCATGATCAATAAAGAAAGGATAAACAAATGAAGTTCCTGCAACAACAGCTACTTTCAGCTTGTAAAAAATAGAAATTTCTAGAGATTATAAATACAAGAAATGAAATAAAATTTTTTCTAGATAACCATCAGATTACAGTAGGTGAACATCTGCAGAAGAAAAGATCAGTGAACCTAAACACAGCAATAGAAACTATCCAAACTGAAGCACATCTTAAGTACTAAAGAAAAGAAATACTCTTTCTTTTTGAATAATATAAAATATCTTAAGTCCCATGTGATATTTAAGACTTACTACATAGAAATGAAGCAAATAAGGCTGTGAAAATAACATACTAGATGGATAGGAAAGATAATGTGCATATATACCATAGATACATTTTTTAATGGAAAAACTTGGCAAGTTGCTAAATTTTCAAGATATAAATAGTCACCTGAGGAGGACAACTGCATGAGGAGGAAATATTCTGCAAATGAAGGGACTCAGTATAGAATAATAATCTTAATATATGTAATTTGATACTGAAAATGGGCAAAAAGAACAACTGAAGTGTGGATTATTAGTTCATCCCATTTATGTGTATTCTAGAGGAAATAATAGTGTATTTAAATATAAAGTTATGAGATCAATAATCATATATCATTGGAAAGTATTAATTTTTAACAGCTCAGAGATTATATTTAGTTTATATGTGATTGGAAAAAATTCTTCAGTCTAAAGTAGGATATGGCCTTAGATCTGACTTAAATGTTTCACTAAGTTCAAAGGAATTCCTGTTCTAAGGTCACCTATAAAGAAGAATAATACATCCCGTGCATTATATTTAGAGAAATATGATATTTTATGATATATGATATATGCCAACAAAGGTCCATCTAGTCAAAGCTATGGTTTTTCCAGTAGTCATGTATGGATGTGAGAGTTGGACTGTGAAGAAAGCTGAGCACAGAAGATTTGATGCTTTTGAACTGTGGTGTTGGAGAAGACTCTTGAGAGTCCCTTGGGCTGCAAGGAGATCCAACAAGTCCATCCTAAAGGAAATCAGTCCTGAATACTCATTGGAAGGACTGATACTGAAGCTAAGCTCCAATACTTTGGCCACCTAATGTGAAGAACTGACTCATTTGAAAAGACCCTGATGCTGGGAAAGATTTAAGGCAAGAGGCGAAGGAGACAAAGAGGATGAGATGGTTGGATGACATCATTGACTCGATGGACATTGACATGAGTTTGGGTAAGCTCTGGGAGCTGGTGAAGGGCAGTGAAGCCAGGCGTGCTGCAGTCCATGGGGTCACAAAGAGTCAGACAAGACTGGGTGAACTGAACCATAGTTTTTTGTTTGTGTTTGTTTTTGTAATGTATAACCCAGAAAGTATACTGTAGCAAAATATTTTCCCACTAATAGTCATTTTAAAGGGCTACATAGATGGCTCAGTGGTAAAGAACCCGCCTGCCAAGGCAGGAGACTGCAAGTACAATGCCTGGGTTGGGAGGTCACCTGGAGGAAGAAATGGCAAACCAATCGGGTATTCTTGTCTGTAAAATCCCATGCACAGAGGAGCCTGGTGGTCTGCAATTCCTGGGGTCTCAAAGAGTTGGACATGACTGAGTGCATGCACACACAAACACACACATATCCATTTTAAAATTTGATCAAGGCAGATCCAGTTTTTATGGTGCCTAAAGTGTCTCCAGTTTTGGTGGTGGGGAGGATATCAAAGGAAAAGGATACAAAATTATGAATCCAATTAGGTATGAAAATCAATGTCTACTTTGTGTGAGACAACAGACTACAATTTTGATAAAGCTGATAACACCAGCAAAAGCTGGTAGCTTTTTTCCTAGTTACATAGCATGTATGGTATGTTTACCTAAAAATTTTTAATTCACACTATTTGCCTCTTATAAGAAATACTTTATATGGTAATCTACACAAAGATTTGTAAAGAAATTGTTTTTCTCCAACCTTCTAAGAGTTTCTTGTTTAGATTCATGGTACTTAGTCTGTAAAATATGTTTCTTTACAAATATGTACTCAATTTTTGTAGTGCTACTGCTAGAAATTTGTGACCTAAATATAGGAATTTTTACAAATGCACTGGGTATATTGAATGCAAAGCATGGTACATTTGTAATTTTGTATACTGAGTTATTGCATGTATATATATATATATATATATATATATTTACTGGGTAAATTTCTCTTGCCTATGTCAATACAAACTGTATTTTCTAGTTAAAATGTTACACATATGATAACTGGAAGAATTTTCTAGAACCTATTATTTATTTATATGCATTTTAAAACTTGTATTTGCTTCCTAATATTTCTGGAGCCTGGGTGAATTCTTTGACCTTTCATCTCGATGTTTGTGTGCTGGGTAAGTCAGTACAGTGGATTTTAGGAATATTCTTGACATTATTATTAGATAAGGACAGCTAGCAAAAAATTAACTATACATGAAAGTGACCACAAACAACATACATACGTATTTTACTCTGCCCATATTTAATGCACTGTCCCTTCACTGGACCACACCACTTCATCTGCACCAACAGGAAGGAAATTTTGAGAGTGAAGTCAAAGTGTAAAACACAAGGATTTCAGTTGATTATAATTTAAATGTCTTAATTTTGCACATTTTATAAAAATACATGATCCCAGAAATACAATGGTAGTGCCCATGCTAGGGCTCTGAAAGTGAGGGACTTTCAAGTTTCAGAAGCTTTCCGTAGATCTGTCTCTGTTGTTAGCCATTCTCACAAGCATACAAATAAGAATCATAATAAAAACATTTAAAGTTTTGAGTTAGGAAGAAATTCTAGCTGTCCTAACTTTCTTACAGTTGATGGCATTTTGGTTCATAGTAAACTCCATCCTGCTAGAATCTAGTTTCCCATAGAAACACTCGTGTTAATTTCTTAAGTTTCCTCTAGGAAAACATAATTTGCACAGTTTATTCTACAGGAAAGTATCTGTATACTTTGATTATTGAATTTCTTTTCTCTTTTTCCCCCCAGAAATGTACATTCAGTAAAAGAATTGCCTAGTACTATGCAAAAAAAGATGTTAGACTTTATTCTGTAGATATATGTTTATTTTCAAATGTGAAATTCTCTATCATGAAACATTCCCTTGTTTTATCAACAATGCCAGTCTGAAATTTTAGATTGTATATTTTCTTAAGGAACATTGTAGAATGTTGCTGTCATCTACTATATTCAAATTTCTCTTATGTTTTAAATGTATATTAGTTTCATGAATATGTATACTCTTGAATGGTTTTGAACCCCAAACTCTTAATTTATTATATTCCTTGGTGGAGTAATGACTAAGTCTTACTTAACTTCATTATGATTTCCAGGGAAATTCAGCCTCTGTGAAGTGAGTCTCAGGATAATTAAGGATTGTAGACTTAAGAAAATATTTGACTTTCAGTGTTTGATAAAGGAATCCATTTTCTGGAGGCATGATTTGCTTCCCCAGATTGTTTGAGAAAGCATTACATTTCATTAACCAGACTACATTCTTTGGAAGGAAAGTTGTTTCCTTATTCTGCTTGAGTGTTGGATTGTGAGAAGCCCTTTTGCTTTTGCCAGAAGTGACCTAGTTGATATAGTTCCCTGTCAATTAAGGTAGGAGCCAGGTGTCTCAGGTGGCAGTTCTGCTTTGATAATCACATAAGAAAATTTCTGGCTTGATTATGAGACTAAATAGCAGGAAAGAGCCATATTATAAGGGGGATGCTTTTACTTCATCATAACAAAATGTCCTAAAAGAAAATTTTGCCCATGGTATTAATTCAGTAAATTGGTTAGATATTTACTCTATCAGTAAGAAATTCTTTGAAAAAATTATAGGCAATAATTAGAGCTACCTTCAGAAATAGTACTAGTCCATCTAGGCAGGTGGAATAAAATTTTCAAGTTTCAAATGCAACCCCATGTGGCTACTTTAGTTACCTGTTCCAAGTTCTCCTAAATATATTCTTTAGGAGAATAGGAAAAAGTCCATTGGTCATCAGAGTTCTGTTGTTCATCTGGTCTCTCAACCAAGCTATGGCAGTATTAACCACTTTAGGCAAATTAGGTGAAGATCCTTGTTGGCCATTATGTTATCTGTTAGTTCTCTAGATTTAGCAGGTATGTTTTACACACATACATTAGAAGTAGAAGACTTTTAAAAAATCTTTTGGGGAACATCACTATATTAAACAGATACCAGTGGCTTTCTATTAATATAGATCTTTAAAATTTTTATTTATACTTTATTTCTACAAAATCTATTGGTGATGATCCAGTGTAAATGAAAATTTAAAATTGGGTACTATACATTACATAGGCTTATAGCAGATCTTGATTTCTAATTTATTCCCTTTCAGGATATCAATATGATCCTCATTCATATAAGTAATTACTTGTAACTAATAGCAAATATTTCTAGTGTATCTTATATTTCATCATGGCTAGAAATATGTAAGCTGTACCAAAACAAATACCCTCTCTGTTGCTTTAGTTGTAGTTTTGGCACCTGCAGTAAGTGCTGGGAATACAAATATCTGGTTATTAATTGGAGATATTAATGTCAAAACAGCAATAATATTGGTAATAATAGTCACTATTTGAGCATCTGTTTTCCGGGTAGAAGTATATGTGCTTTACGGGAATTCACTCATCCAATACTACTAATAAAGAAGATAGGTATAGTAGTCCATCTAAAAAATTAGTTAGATTTTCCAAGGTTCAGAACCAGTCAGGGTTGAACTTAAACTCCATGCATTCTTACTCCAGAGGAAACAATTTTAACTGTTAATACTACGTCACTCAAAATGAGCTAAACTTAAAATACTTTGAATAAAATAATAATTTAAAATTGTGAGATAAATTTTAATTAAAATAGTTTCATCATCACACCAAAAACATATTAAGATCTCGAAGGCAATGGCACCCCACCCCAGTACTTTTGCCTGGAAAATCCCATGGACGGAGGATCCTGATAGGCTTCAGTCCATGGGGTCGCTAAGAGTCGGACACTACTAAGCGACTTCACTTTCACTTTCCACTTTCATGCATTGGAGAAGGAAATGGCAACCCACTCCAGTGTTCTTGCCTGGAGAATCCCAGGGATGGGGGAGCCTGGTGGGCTGCCATCCATGGGGTCACACAGAGTCGGACACGACTGAAGTGACTTAGCAGCAGTAGCAGTAGCTACATGTCACACAGAGTCGGACACAACTGAAGCAACTTAGCAGCAGCAGCAGCAGCAGCACCTACATGTAACCAGCAAATACTATCTTTGACAGTGCAGATATAGAACATAGCCATCATCATGGAAAACGCTTCTCAAGTGTTGACCTCAAGCAGGTATTGGAAACCTTCCTCTGTAATTGACACTACAATCACTAATTTGACAACATATACAATTAAGGCTATTTTCTCAGGGTTTTTTTTTTTTTTTTTGGACTTCTCTGATAGTTCAGATGGTAAAGAATCCACCTGCAATTCAGGAGACCCTGGTTCAATTCCTGGGTCGGGAAGATCCGCTGGAGAAGGCATAGGCTACCCACTTCAGTATTCTTGGGCTCTGTTCAGTTTTTAAGATGGTAAAATTAGAGTCTGAGCTAACCACAGAATGCATTAACACCCAGGACACAGCACAGCACTGAAAAAATAAGGGACTAAACACTCTACTGGTGCAGTGATCAATATCTTAATTTACAGCAGACACATCAGATGCTATAAAATAATTTATGGCATATATAAAATAAGATAGTAGTAATATAAGAAAGGGCATTCCCAGGTGGCACCAGTGGTTAAAAAAAAATTGTCTGCCAATTCAGGAGAAATAAGAGATTCAGTTTCAATCTCTGGGCCAGGAAGAAACCCTGGAGAAGTAAATGCAACCCATTGCAGTATTCTTGCCTGGGAAATCCCATGGACAGAGGAGCCTGGCAAGCCTCAGTCCCTGGGGTTGTAAAGAGTTAGACACTACTGAACAGGCATGTAAGAAGAAGAAGAAGGATATAAGGAAGCATAAGATCAAAAATTGTCAGACTATTATATTAAAGAACTAACAGATAAAGATACTCAGGATACAAAAATGGTTAGATTAATGTGATTTTTAAATAAAATAAATATGGACAGTATTCTGGTTCTTCTTAGAAACTAAAGCATTATAAATGATTTATAGATGTATCAGAAAGTTGAAGTTAGTATTCTCAGGAAATAAATAAAAACAGCAAATGACTGACTGTTGGATTAATTATTCTGAAAATGATATGAAATCCTTGACAGGAAAATGTCAGTATTAGGATGAAATATGAATCATATTTTCACTTAAAGTATGTAAAAATGTCTAATTTGTGTATGATTAAGAACATTTCACAGCCCTTTCCCCTTAGAAGGTAAATAATTAATACTGAATTTTATGTCAGGATATTTTTTCATAGTTATATAACTAGTATTTTGACCAGAAATTTTACCAAGATCAATTAAAGACATATATTCACAGTAAAAATAGTTATTTCATGACACAAGTACGTGGAATAATTTTGTATAATGTGATAGACATTATATATGTTAAGGTGACAGTAATTAGTAAAGTAATGTGAAAAGACTTGTAACAAGACACATTTGTATTGCTCTCCTTTGAAAACTTACTTTTTGTGAGTATATTATATTGGATCTCATGTGAACACTTATTATGACTTTATCTGTAATAAGATTTTATGGAATGACAGAAAGTGAATTATGGTTAAGTAATAAAGTCTCCAATAACCAAAGTTTGAATTTCCTGGTCTGTTGAGCTTTGAAAGTTTTGCATGTGTGACCTATTTTAATAGGTGTAAAACCCTTAGAATGTTAAAACATAAAAGTTATATCAATATAAAGCTAATAATGTGATTAAAAGTCATCAAGGAATCAATCTGTTGACAGTTTGATTCCTTTCCTTATAATATGTTCTTAACCAAATATTTCAGGAATGTGCCATTCAAGGATCAGTTGTTTTCAGACCTCAGTATTTTCCACAGTGCACAAATGGTCCTCCTATTAGGGATTTATATATGTAGAGATAATTCACTATTTGCTCTCAAATCTTATTATGTCATTCATGTACCATTGTTCTTCAAAGTCAGAGGAAATAATATGGCACTGTCAAAAAGCAATGATTAAGGCTTTTTGATAAATAATTTAATCTGTCAGAATTTTTTTCAACATAACAGATAACAGTATAACTTAATAGATATAAATGAACAGATGTTTCCATTGCTCAGATGTTACTGTATTGATATAAGTTAATAACAAATGTAGGTAGCATATTCAAAAGCAGAGACATTACTTTGCCAACAAAGGTCCATCTAGTCAAGGCTATGGTCTTTCCTGTGGTCATGTATGGATGTGAGAGTTGGACTGTGGAAGAAGGCTGAGTGCTGAAGAATTGATGCATTTGAACTGTGGTGTTGGAGAAGACTCTTGAGAGTCCCTTGGACTGCAAGGAGATCCAACCAGTCCATTCTAAAGGAGATTAGTCCTGGGTGTTCTTTGGAAGGAATGATGCTAAAGCTGAAACTCCAGTACTTTGGCCACCTCATGTGAAGAGTTGACTCATTGGAAAAGACTCTGATGCTGGGAGGGATTGGGGGCAAGAGGAGAAGGGGACGACAGAGGATGAGATGGCTGGGTGGCATCAGCGACTCGATGGACATGAGTTTGAGTAAATTCCGGGAGTTGGTGATGGACAGGGAGGCCTGGTGTGCTCCAACTCATGGGGTTGCAAAGAGTCAGACACAACTGAGCAACTGAACTGAATAAAAATGTGCTACAGTCAACTTGGAAAACAGATTCTGTGGGCTAGAGAAATGGAGATATGCTATTTTTAAAAGGATAACTGTCTTTCCTTAATTTCTGTTTAGATCTTGCATAGTTTTGTAGTCCCTGAGATTTTGGCTATTTCCAAAATCACTGCAGATGGTGACTGCAGCCATGAAATTAAAAGACGCTTACTCCTTGGAAGGAAAGTTATGACCAACCTAGATAGCATATTCAAAAGCAGAGACATTACTTTACCAGCAAAGGTTCGCCTAGTCAAGGCTATGGTCTTTCCTGTGGTCATGTATGGATGTGAGAGCTGGACTGTGAAGAAGGCTGAGTGCCAAAGAATTGATGCTTTTGAACTGTGGTGTTGGAGAAGACTCTTGAGAGTCCCTTGGACTGCAAGAAGATCCAACCAGTCCATTCTGAAGGAGATCAATCCTGGAATTTCTTTAGAAGGAATGATGCTAAAGCTGATACTCCAGTACTTTGGCCACCTCATGCGAAGAGTTGACTCATTGGAGAAGACTCTGATGCTGGGAGGGATTGAGGGCAGGAGGAGAAGGGGACGACAGAGGATGAGATGGCTGGATGGCATCACTGACTTGATGGGTGTGAAGTCTGAGTGACCTCCGGGAGCTGGTGATGGACAGGGAGGCCTGGCGTGCTGTGGTTCATGGGGTCGCAAAGAGTCGGACACGACTGAGCGACCTGATCTGATCTGATCTGATGATACACAGAGACTTAGGTAAGGCAAGAATACTTTCTAGTCAATGAAGCCTGCTGATGCAGTAATTTTTTATTAGAAGATAATGATAGCCTGCCCGGCAGATTACAGTCCATGGGGCTGCAAAGAGTTGGACATCATTTAACAACTGAGCACACACACACACATACACAATACTCTAAATATATCTTTAATCAGATAAATATATGTAAGTGTACAAGTTGTGAATCATTTGGGCTTGATTCATAAAAGTGTCAATACTGCTTTAATACTGTATATTAAAAGTGCTTGGTTTTATTAGAATTTGAAGACTAGAGAAAATATCTTGATGGATCCCTAAATATTTGAATATAGGTCTTAATATTTTTCCAGTTATTATTTCTCTAGATTTTTACAAATTCTGTTTCTCAAATCAGCTTCTGTATTGCTTCCTTATATTTTAGACTTACATGTTTGAGGTCAGGGAACTTCTCAATAGTGATGGGAACCTGAGATTTTTCACTGTAGCTGTATTCAAATATGATGGTATGGTTTAATATAAAAAATTTACAGCAAATGTTGCAAAATCCCATGGTATTGATTGCAACTTAATTGGATTGTGTCTACAACTTAGTGGATCATTTCATGCCAAGTGATCTGGTGCCCCTGTGATTTAGTATCACTTGGTAAATGTGCTCCTAAAGAAGTCTAAAATTTCCACAGAAGGTGTATTTTAATTCTACTGCTCAATTTTATGACTGAGGTATAAATTACCACTTGGCCCCTAATTTATCTTTCTAACCTGATTTAATACTGTATATCACTCTAAATTCTCTGTATATCACTCTAACTTCTCTGTATATCACTCTAAATTTTCCATGCCCAACAAACTGTTCTCCCAGTTGTTCCCCTTTCATTCTGTGAACCACTCTGTTTTGCCTCATCAGGCTTTTTTCTGATTGGAATTGGTACTTTGCACCCCCCCCCCCCTCCTCTTTTCCCTCTGCTTATTTTACTTATATGTTTCCTATCCTATTTTCAGGGCCAAGTTTTTGTTTCAACTTCCACGAAACCTTTCCTTGCTATCCCTGGAAATCCTCCATTTATTTTTTTCACCCTTTGTCTGGAACTTGATCTGTGCAGTGGTTCATGGTCATATTTTTTCAAATATCCATGCCCTGTTATTTTTGAACGACTCTAAAGGAATACTATAAACAACTGTATGTCTATAAATTTGATAATCTAGGCAAAACAGGCCTATTCTTTGAAAGATGCAAATAACCCAAGCTCACATAAAGATAAATAATTTTATAGTGAATATATTCTATGTCAAAGAAATTGAGTCAATAATTAATAACCTTTCAGAAAGGAAAGAAACATGGTTTTACTAGTGAATAGTGCCAAGTATTTAAGGCAGAAGTTATACAAGTTCTCTGAAACTTCACTACATTAACTACGTTAGTCAAACTCTGCATCAGCACTGATAAGTATATTGGGAGTACATATTACTGATGTGACATAACAGACATGATACTTTATTTCATTTTATACTTATTTTATTTGTGGTTTTACAAAAACAATAATCCCAGTCTAATCATGATTTAAAAAATCAGATTACAATGGAGGGAATTTGACCAATACTCCTCAAAACTGTAAACTTCTCAAAAGTGATAGAAGTCTGAGAATGTTTTAGCCAGGAGGATCTTTAGGAGAAATAAAAGCTAAATGTAATATATTTGCGGTATCCTGTATACAATATTAGAACAGAAAATGGACATTAGGTAAAACCTAAGGAAAGCTGAATGAAGTATGGATTTAGTTAACAATGATCCTATGAATAATAATATACCATACCGATGTAAGATGTTAATATTTGGGGAAAAACAGATGGGGGATAGCCCTCTGAACTGTACTTTGCAAATGTTTCTGTAAACTTAAAACTATCCTAAATGGCACCCCACCCCAGTACTTTTGCCTGGAAAATCCCATGGACGGAGGATCCTGGTAGGCTCCAGTCCATGGGGTCGCTAAGAGTCGGACACGACTGAGCGACTTCACTTTCACTTTTCACTTTCATGCACTGGAGAAGGAAATGGCAACCCACTCCAGTGTTCTTGCCTGGAGAATCCCAGGGACGGGGGAGTCTGGTGAGCTTCCGTCTATGGGGTCGCACAGAGTCGGACACGACTGAAGCGACTTAGCAGTGGCAGCAGCAGCAAAGATATTTTACTTTAAAAAAAGTTCTGTTTCTTTATTAGATGAGTGTCATTGGCAAATTACTCAATTTCTCTGTATCTCAGAACAAAGCAGTGTATGTGACCTCTGTACCAGTTTTCTGATCTACAGAATAGGAATAATATTATTCCCTATCTTAGATATCATAAATATCTAAGAAATAAATTGATGCTGGTAGAGAATTTAGAAGCATGTCTTACATATACTAAGTCCTCAGTAAATTAGTTGCATCCATGATAATGATTTTATTATTGTCAAGAAACCGGACCCAGCATTATCTTTTTCCAAAGAAACCTCCTGTGGTGTCATAAGATAGAATGGTGGCATCTGATCTGACCTTGGTCTTCCTCTAGTCTAGAATTGTCAAAAATGGGAGATACTATTTACTGCCCCCCTTTTTCCCTAAGACTGTTATAGCAGAGTGCAGACCTAATTTCAATAGGCTTATTCACCCCAACGGATACTATATCAGATGGGGAGAATGAACCTACTTTATCTTCGTTATCAATCTCCTCTCCACATTATATCTTTAAGCCTGATTTGAATGTTCCTTTCCTCTTACTCTGGGCTTCTCTGGTTGTTCAGAGGTTAAAACATCTGCCTGAAATGTGGGAGACCTGGGTTCGATCCCTGGGTTGGGAAGATCCCCTGACAGAAGGCAATGGCAACCCACTCCAGTATTCTTGCCTGGAGAATCCCATGGATAGAGGAGCCTGGTGGTCTACAGTCCACCGGGTCGCAAAGTGTCGGACAGGACTGAGCAACTTAACCTTCACTTTCACTTTTCTTCTTACTCTAGTAGAAATGACTTTTAAAAACACTGATTGCTTTGCAGACTATAGGTCTAACAGATAATTAACATGTTATGTTTATTATCAAATAATATGTTTGTTTTATATTGCACTTTAATTAATGTAACATGTTTAAGTTATTGTTATGTTATTTTCTATCTCTCTGCCTCTCCTACTAGAATGTGAGAGATCCATTGGGTTGGGGACCTTTACTTAATTTTGTCACTTAAGTGTTCCAAGTGTCTCTATAGTTTATGCCATTTTGTAGATATCTACTAGGTATTTGCAGTACATTGAATAAATATATAATCATATTCTATTATGTGGCTTATCTTTCTAATTTGTTTTGTTGTATTTTCTGATATTGAAGATTTTAAATATTATTTCTTTACAAGGTTAAATTTTATGATTAGGCTTTTGCTGTCACAAAACATCTTTCCATAATCAGTAGCAAGGGTCTTATTTTCTTTTCTAAAATTACTTTTTATTCTTTATGAAGAAATTTAAAAAAAAATGGGACAAATTTATTATTTTTCAATATGGTAAATCAGTTGTTCCAGGAGTATTGAATGTACCCTTTTCCTATTAACTTTTGTGCTACAAAATCTTGTACCATATTTCTAGATAAGCATTAGTCTTATTCTGTTCATTTCATTTTGTCTATCATTTGGACTTCCCTGGTGGCTCAGATGGTAAAGTGTCTGCCTACAATGTGGGAGACCTGGGTTTGATCCCTGGGTTGGGAAGATCCCCTGGAGAAGGAAATGACAACCCATTCTAGTACTCTTGACTGGAAAATCCCATGGACAGATGAGCCTGGAGGGCTACAGTGCATAGGGTCGCAAAAGTTGGACATGACTGAGCGATTTCACTTCACTTCATCATTTGGCTAATGCCACATTGTCTTAATAACAAAAATTGTGTTTTCTTTTTCTGTTTTCCAAAGCTATGTTAAGCCAGTACTCTTGAATATTTACTCTTTGATGATAATTTGAGAAATACCTTGCCATTGCTTATGAAAAGCTCCTTTAGAATTTCATCAGTTAAAAACTATTTTCCCAGTATTCAGTCTTCCTAGCTTCCTATTTTTAAACTTTTTCATTGAGATATAATTGACATATGTTGATTTCAGGTGTAAGCATAGTGACTTACACTTGTATATATTGTGAAATGATTGCCATAGTAAGTTTAGTTCACATCCATAACCACACAGAGTTGGTTTTTCCCTTGTGATGAAAGCTTTCAAGATCTACTTTCTTAGCAACTTTCAAATATACAGTACAGTATTATTGACTATAGTCTCCATGCTGTACATTACATGCTGTGACTTTTATTTTATAACTGAAAGTTATACCTTTTACCTCTCTCCAACCATTTTGCCTTCCCTCACCCCCTGCCTCTTGGTAATTATCAATCTAGTCTCTGTATATATAAGTTCAGTTTCTGTATTTGTTTTTTAGATTCCACTTTGAGATCTTATCATGGGGTCACAAAGAGTCGGACACGACTGAGCAACTGATCTGATCTGATTGAGATCTTAGGTATTTGCCTTCTCTGACTTACTTCACTTAGCAAAATGCCCTCAAGGGTCATCCATGTTGTTTCAAATGGCAAGATATCCTTTTTTATAGCTGAATAACATTCTGCTGCGTGTATGTATATGTATATATATATACACCAAATTTTCTTTATCCATTTGTACACTGGTGAACATCTAGATTGTTTCATGTCTTGACTACTTTAATGTTGTGTGAATATGAGAAGTGGTGGTGCTGGGTCATGTCTGACTGCAATACCATGGACTATATAGCCCACCGGGCTCCTCTGTCCATGGGATTTTCCAGGCAACAATACTAAGGGTGCATATATCATTTCAAATTAGTGTTCTCATTTTCTTAAGATAAATACCCAGAAGAAGAATTACTAGATAATTTGGTAGTTTAATTTTTTCAGTAATCTCTATAGTGATTTTACCCTATTTACAACCCCACCAATAATGTACAAGATTCCCCTTTTTACAACCTCATCCACACTTGTTATTTATTCTCTTTTTGTTGATAGTTATTCTAACAGGTGTGAGGTGATTGTGGTTTATATTTGCATTTCCCTGATAATTAGTGATGTTGAAAGTCTTTTATGTACCCGTTGGCTCTCTGTATATCTTCTTTAGAAAAAAATGTCTATTCAGTTCTGTCCACTCATTGTTTGCTTTCTTGTTGTTGAGTTCTTTCTATATTTTGGATACTACTCTTATCAGATATGGCTTGCAGGTATTTTCTCTTGTTTGGTAGTTCACTTTTTGTTAATGGCTTCCTTTGCTTTGCAGACTCTTTTTAGTTTGATGTAGTTCTGCTTGTTTTTGCTTTTGTTGCCTTTGCTTTTGGCATCACACCCAAAATCATTGCCAAGATTGATGCCAGGGAATTTATTGCTTATGATTCCTTCTATGAGTTTTATGGTTTAGCATCTTACATTCAAATCTTGTATCTGTTTTGAGCCCATTTTTGTGTGTGATGTAAGATAATGGCCCAGTTTCATTCTGTTGCATATTTCTATGCAGCTTTTCCAATGCCACTTATTGAAGAGTACATCTTTTCCTCATTATACATTCTTGACTTCTTTGTCATAAATTAATTGATCCTCTATGCATGTTTTTTTTTTTTCTGGATTCTTTATTCTGTCCCATTGATATATGTGTCTGTTATGTCAATACCATATATCTCAATTACTATAGATTTATAATATTGTTTGCAAATATCTCCGTATTTTCTCTCTACCATAGGTTTTCTTTTGAGGTTGCCAATTATTCACTTAATTTTACCCAAGCATTTCTTGATTATATGTTGGTTAAATTATTCCTAACTACTTATAGTGTGTGTTGCTCTAGCTAAGAGTATTTTCCTTAAATCCTACTACATTTTAAAAAAGACTTTATTTTTTAGAACAGTTTTAGGTTTACAACAAAACTGAGAAAAAGGTAGAGATTTTTCTGCCCCCATACATAAATGATCTCCCCCATTACAGACATAGATCACCAGGATTGTCCCTTTTTTCTTTTTAACCAAAGATGAATATACATTGATATATCATAATCACCCAAAGCTCATACTTTGCCTTAGAGTTCACTCTTGTTATGGTACTTTTTAATGGGTTTGGACAAATAAGAAGTGGACTGTATCCATCATTGTAGTATCGTAGAGTATTTTCACCTAAAATTCCTCTGTGTTCTGTCTATTCATCTTCTACTTCCACTCTGGTACAACTGGTCTTTCTTCTTATCTTTAGTATTACAAGCTCCAGAATGTTTTGTAATTGGAATTATAGAGTATATAGTCTCTTTAGTTTGGCTTCTTTCACTTAACAATATGCATTCAATGTTCCTCCATGTATTTTCATGGCTTGAAAGCTTATTTATTTTCAGGACTGAGTAATAATAGTCTTTTATCTGGATTCATCACAGTCTTTTTATCCATTCGCCTTCAGCAGTATATTTTGGTTGGTTCCACATTTTAATGCTTCTGATTTGTATATTCTGGTCTGTCATGGTTTCCCAAATTTTTTTGCATATAGCAACTTTCTTCTTCAAAGTCATTTAACACCTTCATGATTATAGGATAAGATTGTTTGAGTTTCTGTTTTCTCTTGGGTCTATATTGGCAATTTATTGAACATTTCTGATTTAAAAATTACTTGTTCTGGCTCCAAACATAAAGTAATAAAATGTAAAATATACACAGAAAAAGCCAAGTCTCTGCTCAAAGATACTGATCTTTAGATATTATAGACAAACTAGAAATATATTGATAAGTTTCAAAGCCAAAAAACGTGGATTTGTATTCACAAGTCTGTCTATTCAGTTCCCAAGTTTAATATAATAATTAAAATATTAATTGTACTTTATTGACTTTTATGGAGAAGGCAATGGCACCCCACTCCAGTACTCTTGCCTGGAAAATCCCGTGGATGGAGGAGCCTGGTAGGCTGCAGTCCATGGGGTCACGAAGAGTCGGACACAACTGAGCGACTTCACTTCACTTTTCACTTTCATGCATTGGAGGAACACTCCACTCCAGTGTTCTTGCCTAGAGAATCCCAGGGATGGGGGAACCTGGTGGGCTGCCGTCTATGGGGTTGCACAGAGTCGGACCCGACAAGTGACTTAGCAGCAGCATTCTTTGGAGAGTCTTAATGGTCTTGCAGAAGATAATATTTTTCTATTAAACAGAGAATACATAGCAGTCTTTTTTTAATAGATGAATCAGATCAGTGAATATTTAAAAATTTCCTTTCATTCTACCTTCTTATTATCATCACTTTTCATTATTTTGTAATTTCTCCCATTTTGAGGGGAGGTTTATCTAGTTACTGAGGTGGTGGGAATTTCCTGTATTTACATTTTTTAAGTTTTAATATTTTAATATATTTTGGAACTCTAACTTACATGAAAAGATCAGTATTTGATGTTGTACAGAATTATTCCTAAAAGGCAAGTGCCTGCTTTTAAACATTTTTTTGACTTGTTTACTATCCATTAATTGGCTTTTTACTTCTCTGACATTAGAATCCTTAATGCTTTCCCCTTTAGAATAATAATTCTTCTTTCCTTTTGTCTTAATGTCACTAAAATAAACTTTCAGTTCAGTCACTCAGTCGTGTCCGACTCTGTGACCCCATGAATCACAGCATGCCAGGCCTCCCTGTCCATCACCAACTCCCAGAGTTTACTCAAACTCATGTCCATCGAGTTGCTGATGCCATCCAGCCATCTCATCCTCTGTCGTCCCCTTCTCCTCCTGCCCCCAATCCCTCCCAGCATCAGAATCTTTTCCAGTGAGTCAACCCTTCGCATGATGTGGCCAAAGTATTGGAGTTTCAAAATAAACTCTAGACTATGATTTTAAATTCTAAAAATAATTACTTTTCTATCAAAAATAAAATATTAGATGAAAATAATGCTTAGACTTCACTATTTGCTTACTTAGATAGCCAAATAATGTAGACGGTGCTCTTCTTACTGATTCTGTAATCATAAAAGCTGTGTTCAAAAAGAATCAGAGGCAGAAAATTGAACTAAATGTAAAAAACCTCCTCCAAAGATTTAATGTACCACTTTTTCTTGTGATTGAGTAGTATATGAAGGTGTAAAAGCAATGATTTGAAAATTTTACTCCTTAAATAAGTATCACATCGTTACTTGGTATTCTTTCCAGTTCTTCCCTTATTTGTATGTTCTCCCTGTATCAATTCTGGCTTCCTCCATTTTTTCAGCCCTTTACTTGTAAAGAATGAGTTATTTGGTTGGCTTTGGGACATGTTAATTAGCTGAACTCAATTCTAGACTTTTGCCTGATTTGTCAGTTTTCACTGTTTTTTCTGTAAATGGGAATTAAGAGATCATCAGAAAAGAGTAATTTTTAAAATGTTTTTATTTTGTATTGGAGTACAACTGATTTACAGTGTTGTGACAGTTTTAGGTGGATGACAGATGACAAAAAGTGATTATTTAGGTGAATTTTATTGATATTTAACATCCTTAGTAAGGAACTCAGTTGTTTACTATCACTTACATAACTTGTGATGATGGTTCATTCCTATAAGTGTTCTCAGAGGATTCATTTTCCAAAATTCATTGGCAAAAATGGTAAGTTCATTATATAACTGAAATTACTTTAAAAATGCATAGATCTAAAAGAAATTACTTTGTCTTAGTCTTTATGATTTGATGACTCGATGAAACACACTGTTTGCTCTTGGAACAAAGCCAAGAATCTTCTAATATTTCCTTAATAGCAAGCATGAAAGGGATAAGTGAAATGAAGATGGAGGGAAAGATGATGACAGTGAAGAAATAATTTTACTTTTTACAAAATTATGTGATAATGGCATTTGAAAAAGACTGTCCATTTCAAATACTTTTGTGGAACTAATGTCGATGGCACAGGCTTGGAAATTGTGACTGGCCATCTAACTTTTCTTTGTAGATGAGTGATTTATTTAGGCTTTTAGCATATTAAAATACTTGCCATATCCATGTGGGATAAGTGTGCTTTGTCATTGCAAAACTGAGCTTGACAGAACTCTATATTTTATGGGGTCAGTAGTAGATGCTATGGTTTAAAAGGAGCACAGAGGAACAAGATTTAAGGTCCATGTCTTGGTTATTGCTCTATGGTTGTTCCTTTAATTGTATCATATGTAGTAAAATATTGACATATGACATGTACTGAGAGTTAACTTTTTGCCAAGTAATATGTTAAGTCTTTACATGCATTGTCTTATGTAGTCTTAATAAACTGCAGATGAGCAAAGAGAAAGAGGTTCAGAGAGAAGTGACTTACCAGATTCATGGAGATTGTTAGTACATGGGAGAGCTGGAATTTTAACTCAGGCAGTCCATTCCAGAGCCCTCATTGCCTCTTTGCACACCAGTGGGTGGGCTTGGAACTGCCAATATTGACCAGCTCTGTTGCTGATCAGGTTTCCATTGTACTTTGAAAGAGCACCACCAGCCTCTGTCAGAGCATGCTCTTGAGGATACTACTACGTTATAACATAAGGAACAGATACATGTTTTCCTTTGTTAGACTAATGTTTAGGAAAATAAAAGTCAGTTATATCTAGGTAAATTTCTTAGGAAAAGTAGCCAAACCAATAATGTCATATCTATTGCCTTTTTGTATTCTAACTTCGTGAAGGGCTTCCCTGGTGTCTCAGTTGGTAAAGAATCTGCCTGCACCGCAGGAGCTGCTGCTGCTACTGCTAAGTTGCTTCAGTTGTGTCTGACTCTGTGCGACCCCAGAGACAGCAGCCCATCAGGCTCCACCGTCCCTGGGATTCTCCAGGCAAGAACACTGGAGTGGGTTGCCATTTCCTTCTCCAATGCATGAAAGTGACAAGTGGAAGTGAAGTTGCTCAGTCGTGTCCAACTCTTAGCAACCCCATGGACTGCAGCCTACCAGGCTCCTCCAGCCATGGGATTTTTCCAGGCAAGAGTACTGGAGTGGGGTGCAATGCAGGAGACCATAGCTCAATTCCTGGGTCAAGAAGATCCCCTGGAGAAGAAAATGGCAACCCACTCCAGTACTCTTGCTTGGAAAATCCCATGGACAGAAGAGCCTGGAGGGCTACAGTCTTTGGGAGTGTAGAGTCAAGCATTGGAGAAGGCAATGGCACCCCACTCCAGTACTCTTGCCTGGAAAATCCCATGGACAGAGGAGCCTGGTAGGCTGTAGTCCATGGGGTCGCTAAGAGTAGAACACGACTGGGTGACTTCACTTTCACTTTTCACTTTCATGCACTGGAGGAGGAAATGGCAACCCACTCCAGTGTTCTTGCCTGGAGAATCCCAGGGACGGTGGGGCTTGGTGGGCTGCCGTCTATGGGGTCGCACAGAGTCGGACACGACTGAAGTGACTTAGCAGAGTCAAACATAACTTAGTGAGTAAACCATCACCACCAACTGAAGCAAATCCTCCCAAATACAGTCATCATTCTTCCCTTCATAATAGCAATCTTATATTAAACACGCACGTATATGCTTGTATTCAATGGACTAAATTTTCAAAACTGGGAATACTGTATAAAGCTTCATTCTCAATATAATGAGAAAAAATATAATTTATTTTTAAAGAGACAAACAATAGGAAAGTATCTTCAGCTAGAAACTTTTTCGGGCAGAAATGCTTACCTTTTTGGATTGTGTATATATATATATATATATTTTAGAAAAATGTATATACGGTTGAAACTCCCTATTACAGCTGAATAAGTCATGTGCCTCTTTATCATTAGATTTAGTATAGCTACAGTGTAACATTCATTTCCAATAATGTATTTAACGACTTATCTATCAGATCAGATCAGATCAGTCGCTCAGTCGTGTCCGACTCTTTGCGACTCCATGAACTGCAGCACGCCAGGCCTCCCTGTCCATCACCAGCTCCCGGAGGTCACTCAGACTCGCATCCATCGAGTCAGTGATGCCATCCAGCCATCTCATCCTCTGTCGTCCCCTTCTCCTCCTGCCCTCAATTCCTCCCAGCATCAGAGTCTTCTCCAATGAGTCAACTCTTCGCATGAGGTGGCCAAAATACTGGAGTTTCAGCTTTAGCATCATTCCTTCTAAAGAAAATCCAGGATTGATCTCCTTCAGAATGGACTGGTTGGATCTCCTTGCAGTCCAAGGGACTCTCAAGAGTCTTCTCCAACACCACAGTTCAAAAGCATCAATTCTTCGGCGCTCAGCCTTCTTGACAGTCCAGCTCTCACATCCATACATGACCACAGGAAAGACCATAGCCTTGACTAGGCGAACCTTTGACTTATCTATATTAACATACTAATCTAGCCTCTTCATTAGCAAAAGACTATGCACCCCTAATGTCTTTAACAGATTCTGGTTTAGGGTAAGCACTCAATTAATGTATGTTAAATTAGTAAAACATAGCCATATGATATATAAATGAGTATTTATATATTCCTTTTAGTTAGGGGATTCCATCTTGTGTAAAAACATATGGTAAGTTAGGAATAATTGTATAACAAATAATAATTATTATATATTTGATTGCAACTAATTGTAACTTACACTATATTTTAGTGTATATAATTTAGGAATTGTTTTTATTTATTTTTTTAAAGGCTTGTAAGGCCCTGCTTTGCTCATTCTAGTCTTTCTAAGGGATCTAGATATAGGTACAGATAGGATAAAGACCACATATGCATACAAACATATAATTTATGTTTAATACCTCAGAGCAAAGGAAAAAATGGTTTACAATACTACTCAGTTTTCTTAACTATGGTAAAATACTTAAATTATAGTTTAAAAATGACTCAAAATATTCAAGCAGTTTGATTTCCCACATAAATAATCTTAATGGTCTGAAATATGTAGCATTCCTCTCTCAACCCTCATTGTTCAGTTCACCTATTTTCATTTTGTTGAACTACCTATTACAACACCATGTATGAGGAATAGGTCAGATACTAGGGAAGTGCTTGTACTCTGGATCAGGCCTTTTTTTTTTTTTTTTTTCCTGTTTTGAGTTGAGTAATTCTACAGTATGAATGTTGTTACAGTGAGACAAGTCACTTAAAATATGGCCCAGTTACTGCCTTGGGTATATTCATGATGTGTACATGAATGTGTACAGCAACAAAGTGGCTCTTTGTTTCATAGTCACAATTGATGCTATTTTGTTACTACAAGATGAATCGTTGTTTTAATACTTAAGAATTCATTCAGGCATGGTCAATGGATTGGAAATGTCTTGAATAGCACAAAGCTTTTATTTTTTCATTTCTAATTTTTAAAACATGTTTTTGATGAAGTATTCCAGATCAGCAAACGATCTTAAAGACTGATGGCCTCTTAAATGCCCTGAAGCACAACTGTTGGAGGATGATTGCTCCATGAAATCCCAACTCTGTTTTGGAAAATAAGCTTTCAGAAGCCATGGAAAGAAACATTGTTTTACAAACTCTTTAGCACCCTTTGAGTCTTTGGGATTCCTGGAGAATATGTACCTTTCCCTCTCCCTTCTTCCATTCTTCCTTTTATGTATTTTTTTCAACAAATCGATTGGGCACTTAACATATTTTAGGCCCTATGCCACATTCTGGAAATGCAAGTCTGAAAAAACACAGTTCCTATCCTTTGGGGCCTTATAATATATTTAGTAAGATGAATAACTAAGAAGAAAATCCCCAGGAGAGCATCACACACTCACTGGTAGGTTTTACTTGTTATTTAAAAACACTTACTTGAAAGGCTTTACCAAAGGTATGTCACATATTAACATTGTTGAAGGTCCTAGCAAACATATCCTCAAAAGAAAGGTAACCTCTTACTATAATTGAAAGCTAGGTTTTAAAAACTTTTTTAAGTCATAATTTTAATGAGTAAAATCTCAATATATTTTTACATTTTTGTTATAGTATATTTGATTTACAGTGTTGTGTTTCTGTTGTACAACAAAGTGAATCAGTTATACATATGTCCACTCTTTTTTTGACCCTTTTCCCATTTAGGTCATTAAAGAGTATTGAGTAGAGGTCTCTGTGCTATACAGTCAGTCTTTATTATCCATTTTATATATAGCATTGTGTACATGTCAATCACAGTCTCCCAGTTTATCCTTCCCTATCTTTCCCCTTCATAACCATAAGTTTCTTTTCTGCATCTGTGGCTCTCTGATTTTTAAAAAAGTTCATTTGTATCATTTTTTTAGATTCCACTTACAAGAATATTATATTTGTCTTTCCTTGACTTACTTAATTTAGTATGGTAATCTCATCTAGGATCAACATAGATCCATCTGTGTTGCTGAAAATGCATTATTTCATTCTTTTCTAAGGCTGAGTAATGTTCCATTATATACATATGTGTGTGTATATCTTCTTCATCACACCACATCTTCTTCATCCATTACTCTTTGGATGGACATTCAGGTTGCATCCATATCTTGATTGTTGTAAATAGTGCTGCTATGAATATTGGGGTGCATGCATCTTTTTGAATTATATATTACTCTGGATATATGCCCAGGAGTGGGATTACTGGATTGTATGACAGTTTTAATTTTAGTGTTTTAAGAAACATTCATACTATTCTTTGTAATAGGTCCTACACTGTTGGGGCAAAAGCTAGATGTTTTAATAACATGTCTAATGAGGAGAATTTTTTTTTAAAAAATTGCCAAATCCCGAAGATCTCTCTTCTCTTAATTAACACTATAGGAATGAGACTAGGTTGTGGTATACAGAAACAACCGACATAGCAGAACATTGAATCTGAAGGATTTTCAGCCCTGCCCATGCTACCCTAGTACCCAGTATCTACTCTGTAGTCTTCCATGTGGAGATTAAAATGGTTCTTGGATATATTTTTAGTTTTATATTGTCCCCTTTGAGTCTTTGTGTATGCACCATTTATTAATTTTTACATCTCTTCAACTTATGGTGAGAAGTATATCATAGATGGTTATGGTCATCATTCTCAAATTCTGGATACAAGCTGATTTTTCCTGTGAAGCTTTTCTTTAGGAGATGCTCAAATATTTCTAAAAGCAGTCCTTGATTTTGCATATTTATTTACTACTTGGCCTCTCATTTGAAATTTCTAAAAAGAAATTATAATCAATCTACTTATATCCCAAGATTTATGAGGTGGGATAGAGAATTCAAGAATTTCTTTTCATGTTGTATTAATCTGTTATTATGAAATGGGCTTTTAAAAGTATTTCCCTGAATTATATAAGCATGTAAAATGTGTAATAATCCTCGCAATAAAACTGATATTTAACCACTAATAGTTTTTTAACATAGGTATTGGTATTCATATATATATTTTTTTACATACTGGATATCATACTGTATATACACAGTATTCATTTATTTTTTTAAAATTAGCATGAGGTTTTTATTTCCTTATCTTAAAGACTCCTATTTAATATCCACATTACATTTATGATGTGGTTCATTTCACAGATCTTGGAGTTTTAAAGTTGAATCCATATTCAAAATAGTTGATATTTTATTTCATTATTTCAAATTTTCTATACACTCTCTTCTCCCCTTTGTCATCTGATCTTTTTCCAGAATTAAGGAAACACCCTAATCTTACCAAAGGTCAGCCCTTCCACCTGTGTTCCAGGTGCCATCCTATATCATCTTCTAGGTTATTAATCCTGAAATTTCTTCTGCATCTTCTCATTTATTATACTCATTGACATAGAACATTTATTAAGTTCTTCCGTTTATTAAAAAAAAAACTTGCTTCTTTTGAAATATACCATATTTCTTTCCTCCCTTTTATAGCACAGCTTCTTCATTGAATTGTTATGTAGTTTTGTTAACTTTCTTATCTGCATTTTCTCTTCATCAAATTCAGCCAAACTTCTGCTCTTCACTAGCCCACTGAACCTGCTCCTACTAGACCACCAGTGATCATGATGTTACCAAATAAGTGACCGCTGCTCAGCTCTCAAATTACCTCATAACTAGGCTCATTCTCTCTAGTTTGACCAGTCCCCATTTTCTGAAAATACATACTATTCTTGGTTTCTTGAGGCCAGTGGATTTTCTTTTGACTGCTCTCTCCCCTACCCTGCCCCTGTCCATCTCCATTGCTGGCTGCTTTTCTAGATCTATTTTTAGGATTCAAATTTGTTACCATTTCCATCTCTATTTATAACCTCTTCTAGAAAATCTTATCCACTTCCATGCCTTAAAATACATAAGTGCTAATTAACACTCCAGGCTTGATCTCTCATCTGAACTCCACACTCATAGCCAGCTGCTACTTTACATTTCCACTTAAATATCTTATAAATATCTGAAAGTTAACATGGTTAAAGGAAACTTTCAGTCCACAAACACCTCTGGTTATGTACTCCTCAGTAATATTGTCACCAGCGACTGGTTGCTTAAACAAAAATAACAACAAGAACAAAAATAACAAGTACCAATTGACTCCTCTCTTACCTTAATCCCCAAGACCAATCTGCCAGGAAACCTGCCACTTGGATCTCAAGATCATTCCAAAATACGTAATTCTTTTCTATGACCATCTTTGTCTCTCTCTACAGCTCTACTCATTGGTTATCTAGTTTGCTTCATTGGCTTCTTATAATTCATTTATAAGAATTATCCTTATAAAACACAGATGACACATTTTTCATTCATCAGCTAAGGTGCCTTCATTGTTCCC
Organism: Tragelaphus eurycerus; assembly: GCA_935064755.1. Lineage (NCBI taxonomy): Eukaryota > Metazoa > Chordata > Mammalia > Artiodactyla > Bovidae > Tragelaphus > Tragelaphus eurycerus. The sequence goes on along the minus strand of CAKXYN010000228.1, from coordinate 486,686 downwards.
TGTTGTATTTACTCAGAAGATCCAAAGTCAGTACTCTGAGCATTTGGATTGCAAATTAATCAGATCCCGAAACCCCTATGACTTTTTCTCAGATAATTTTTCACGCATTTGCTTTTTCTAGCCATACTCTCTCTTTTTTTTTTTCTTCTTGCTCTTACTTTAACATGCTAACTTTTATAACCTTTATGCCTTTCCTACATGTGGCCTGTGTCTCCTTTTCATATTGCTGGCTCCTACTTTTTATTTATTTCTTAACCAAATGTTACTTGTCCACAAAGTCTCTCCTTTAGTGTCTAATAAAAATCAGCTCCTCAGTGTCTCTTGCATTATCTGGTTTTATTTTCATCATGAAATTAATATTGCCTTATTCATTTATTATAATGAAACATTTTTGTGTTTTATGAGAATGTAGATTCCATGAAAGCAAGGATCTACCTTAAATAAAATGATTGAGTTCTAGCCAATTGTCTTTTAGGAAGTTTGTACCTATATTACGGTTTTCAGAGTTAACAAAAAAATAAATATAAGACTACCAGTTAAATTTGAATTTTAGATATAGTATTTTAATTTGAATAGTATTTTAATATAAGTATATGTTTTATGCTATATTTAGGACACACTTATATTAAAAAATTACTCATGGTTTTTCTGAAATTTGAATTTTGGCATCTTTTATATGACCTAGCAATGCTATCCTTTATGCACTCCCAATAAATGTGGGTAAAAATATTGTGGTCCCCTTTTACCATCTAGAAAATACACATATCCAACACCACCCCCAAACCAGACACTGGACCACTAAAATTAACAGAAATGTTAAGTCTGTACTTAGATCCCTAGTGATTCTATATAAGTCACAGGTGCTCAGTATGTCTTTCTCATATCTAGGTATGGATATTCGTTGGATCATAAACTTGTGTTGATTGGAATGGACCTGAGGAAATATCTTTCTCCCTGGATAAGCAAATGGAGAAGTAATTGGGAACCCACTTCAGTATTATTGCCTGGAAAATCCCATGGACGGAGATGCCTGGCAGGCCACAGTCCATGGGTTCACAAAGAGTTGGACACGACTGAGTGACTAACACAGAGATAAGAAACCACATAGAGGGACTCTGATTCTGACTGGGATTTGTGATATGGGATGGAAAAATGACTCCCTAGCATTTGTGGAATCCAGAAAACATTGTAAGAACTAGAGTCTGTGGTGTGTTAAATCACTGAGTATGCTCAAAGGAAAAAAAAAAAAAAAAAACAAAACACAATCTTTGGGATGGTCGTTTGTGATGTAGAAATTCCTAGGTATTCATGGAATATTTTGCAAGTATTTTTTGTCTCTCTTTAAAGAAATTTAATCCTATAAAGAGATATGGAAATTTCTTTTTTTAAAGAACAGCTAGCAAAGAAATCTCTTGCTTTATCAGAACATGTGTCTCCTCGGCAGAGAAGGCAATGGCACCCCACTCCAGTACTCTTGCCTGGAAAATCCCATGGATGGAGGAGCCTGGTAGGAGCCTGCAGTCCATGGGGTCACGGAGAGTCGGGCACGACTGAGCGACTTCACTTTCACTTTTGACTTTCATGCATTGGAGAAGGAAATGGAAACCCACTCCAGTGTTCTTGCCTGGCGAATCCCAGGGATGGGGGAGCCTGGTGGGCTGCGGTCTCTGGGGTCGCACAGAGTTGGACACGACTAAAATGACTTAGCAGCAGCAGCAGCAAAGAAATAATCATGCTTAACATCAACTAAAACTTTCCTTTTGCTGTTGTGTTTTTGTGTTATTGCAACCCACTCCAGTGTTCTTGCCTGGAGAATCCCAGGGACAGGGGAGCCTGGTGAGCTTCCGTCTGTGGGGTCGCACAGAGTCGGACACGACTGAAGCGATGCAGCAGCAGCAGCAGCAAACTCATATAAGAAAAATGCTGACTAAAGTGTGAGAATGATATCAAAATGTATTTTGTCATGTTTTTCTCCATTAATCCACAATAAGGCTCTAATGTGTTAGGAACTTGAAAGGGAAATATAAAAACCTGCGAACTACATTAAATGAAATGACAACATGGAAAAGTCTGAAATAAAAAAGGATTCTCTTTAGGGGGTCTTTGCATTTTAAAAGCCTTAAAATTAAAATTGCTGCAAGTGATTTTCATAAATAGCTGAAATTTTGAGTTTATACTAGATTAGAGGCGCTGAATTAGGTGCTGAGAATATCCTATCTATTGTCCTCAACCAGAAAGGTTTCACTATTTCATTTAGCATTTCCATAAAATGGTAAGAACTCAGAAAATATTACATTATTTCTTGGCCACTGCCTTTCTATCATCTATAAGTAAAGTTAGCAGGATCTGTCATTATCATTCATTATCATGAGAAAAGAAGGAAAGTACAAAGAAGCTACACTGAGCACCTGGCCTCTCCAGTTTGTGACTGTTTATCCTTACATTCAGAATTACAGAATAGGTAATTATATTTCAGTTCCCTGTTTATTAGATAATAGTAGCAATTGTTAATATACTTTGAACAGAATATTAAGTGTATATGTTTTTATATTTAAACTAGTATCTGAAAAGATAAGCTTTCTTTTCCACTTATCTCCAAATGAATGTTGTGTAGTAAAAACCACCTTCCAGAAACCCTCCATGAATTCATATGTAGTAGCTAGTGACCAGTTCCTCTTTTTCTTATACCTTTGTATATCATAGTATTCATATTTAGCGGAGAAGGCAATGGCACCCCACTCCAGTACTCTTGCCTGGAAAATCCCACGGACGGAAGAGCCTGGTGGGCTGCAGTCCATGGGGTCGCTAAAGGTTGGACATGACTGAGCGACTTCACTTTCTCTTTTCACTTTCATGCATTGGAGAAGGAAATGGCAACCCACTCCAGTGTTCTTGCCTGGAGAATCCCAGGGACGGGGAAGCCTGGTGGGCTGCCATCTATGGGGTCGCACAGAGTCGGACATGACTGAAGTGACTACCATAGCATAGCATTCATATTCAGGGTAGTGAGTAAGGAGCTAGGTCTCTGGTCTTAGAAAATGTGGGCTTGAACTCTGTTATTAACCACATGTTGGTAATAGCTGTAACTCACTTGAGTCTCTATGTTTATTTGTTACATGGAGATGTGATTAATATGAAAAAAGTGAATATCTTAATAAAACACTTATTACTTGATTAAGTGCTTGATATTTGAAGTAGGAATCCAAAAACTAATACTTAACTTTCTTCTTTTCCCAAGGAAAAGTCCTATAGCCACTATACCTTATATACATTATTAGATGCATGTTATGTGCCAGACAACATATAATTGCTTTTTATGTATTGTTTTGTTTAATCCTCACAATGCTTTTATGAAATAGTTTATGCTATTTTCATCATTAAGTAGTACGTCAAGGCTGTATATTGTCACCCTGTTTATTGAACTTATATGCAGAGTACATCATGAGAAATGCTGGACTGGAAGAAACACAAGCTGGAATCAAGACTGCCGGGAGAAATATCAATAACCTCAGATATGCAGATGACACCACCCTTATGGCAGAAAGTGAAGAGGAACTCAAAAGCCTCTTGATGAAAGTGAAAGTGGAGAGTGAAAAGGTTGGCTTAAAGCTCAACATTCAGAAAACAAAGATCATGGCATCCAGTCCCATCACTTCATGGGAAATAGATGGGGAAACAGTGGAAACAGTGTCAGACTTTATTTTTCTGGGCTCCAAAATCACTGCAGATGGTGACTGCAGCCATGAAATTAAAAGACACTTACTCCTTGGAAGGAAAGTTATGAGCAACCTAGATAGCATATTCAAAAGCAGAGACATCACTTTGCCAACAAAGGTCCGTCTAGTCAAGGCTGTGGTTTTTCCTGTGGTCATGTATGGATGTGAGAGTTGGACTGTGGAAGAAGGCTGAGCACTGAAGAATTGATGCTTTTGAACTGTGGTGTTGGAGAAGACTCTTTTTTTTTTTAGGTATCAAGAATCTCTTTTATTGATTATCAGAAACATTACAAACATCTAATATGAACAAATTGTAACATTCTGAAGGAGATTAGCCCTCAGATACCTTTGGAAGGAATGATGCTAAAGCTGAAACTCCAGTACTTTGGCCACCTCATGCGAAGAGTTGACTCATTGGAGAAGACTCTGATGCTGGGAGGGATTGGGGGCAGGAGGAGAAGGGGACGACAGAGGATGAGCTGGCTAGATGGCATCACTGACTCGATGGATGTGAGTCTGAGTGACCTCTGGGAGTTGGTGATGGACAGGGAGGCCTGGCGTGCTGCAATTCATGGGGTCGCAAAGAGTCGGACATGACTGAACAACTGATCTGATCTGATTTCTGATTTTCATCATTCCCATTTTACTAAGGAAGAGAGTGAAATACCGAAATTCAAAGAGATGAGTCATTCTTAGGCATATCTTACTCTGCTTTGGCATTCTTATCCATCAGGTGTTGTAAAATGTGAGCCTACAATCATTTTAGATATACATCACACTAAATATTCTATCTTTCCATCAACTGTATTTATTTATTTTTTTTATCAAGAATCTCTTTTATTGATTATCAGAAACATTACAAACATCTAATATGAACAAATTGTAACATGACAGTGTTTAGTTTGAACGATTAATACATTTCAGATATAATATTATACATATTTCAATGTTATTCTCCCCAATCATTTAAATTCAAGGATTCAAAATGTGTTAACTGCCTAAGGATAGTGCCCTGTTAGACTCTGTGGAAAAATACACTTCTGACTAAGAGTTTCTGTCCTCAAGGAACTCAAAATTGGAAACAATTTATTAGTTCCAACTGCAAACCCATTGATTAAAGAATGAGGTTTATTCTGTGATCATTAGAAGAAAACAATAATGTTGTATTGTTCTAGGCTATTAGAAATTGTTAATATAGATAAATTGCCATGACATGCAGCTGAGAACTTATCCACATGCAAATAAATTCTGGTTATCAGGGCAATTTACTGATGTTAAAGCAACTTGGATAAAAAAAATAATGGATATGAAATTTACTCAAAGAAGTAACCATAAATTCAGATACATAAAGTTTCTTTTACTTCGTGGAATTTCAGGAGGAAGTCATGAAATTTAGACCTGAATTTATTGGCATTTAATCCCAATCGTAAGAACTGGAAGAAAACTAAAGCTAGTTTGATTCTGTTTTTGGTAAACCTTGGACTTTTGAGATAAGATTTTTTTTTTTTTTTTTTTAACACATGAAAATCAAATGTTCTCTGATTAGAAGAGAAGCCCCAGACTGATATATTGATACAATGTAATTAGAAACTTGATAAACTGATAAACTTTGCACAGCTTAAAATAAACCTCATACAGGACAATAAATGTGGAAATGAATGCAATTGTCTGCTCTCATCTCTATGCTGTTCAGGGCCAGAGTACCAGAATTAGTTTAAGTTTGAAAATAATGACGGGTATTAATTTGAGTGACTTTAAAATGTTGAGAAGTATATATTCACATTATGAAGCAGAAATTCTATTTTACAAATTGTAATAAGAATTATTATACTAACACATATATATGTAATTTAGAAAGATGGTAAAAATAACCCTATTTACGAGACAGCAAAAGAGACACTGATGTATAGAACAGACTTTTGGACTCTGGGACCAGGAGAGGGTGGGATGATTGGGGAGAATAGCATTGAAATATGTATAATATCATATCTGAAACGAGTCAGTCCAGGTATGATGCCCTATAACAGATGCCTGGGACTAGAGCACTGGGATGACCTGGAGGGATGGTGTGGGAAGGGGGAGGGAAGAGGGTTCAGGATGGGGAACACGTGTATACTGGTGGCGGATCCATCTCGATGTATAGTAAAAGCAATACAATATTGTAAAGTTAAGCAAAATAAAAAAAAAATGAAAAAAAAAAAGAATTTTCTGGCCAACACTATAAAAAAAAAAACAAAAACAAATTGTAATAAGAATTAGATTTTCAAGTAAGCATTTGGAATAGTCATTTATTTCAGACAACAAGATGTTTTCACTTTCAATATAATACAGCTATCTCCTTCCTTTGTTTGTTGCCCAGAATATTACCTACTTGATTTTGTGCATAATTACAGACAGTGATTTTTGTATCCTTGTTAACACAGAAATTTGATTATAAATAAAAGATAAAAAAGACCTCTGACAGGACCTTTGACCTGTTCTTTCCTACCCACCATAATATTCAAGTCTCCATTAAAGACTAAAAACACTTTCTGGCTAAATAGTAACATCAGATCAGATCAGATAAGGCATTCAGTCATGTCTGACTCTCTGCAACCCCATGAATCCCAGCATGCCAGGCCTCCCTGTCCATCACCAACTCCCAGAGTTCACTCAGACTCACGTCCAACGAGTTAGTGATGCCATCCAGCCATCTCATTCTCTGTCGTCCCCTTCTCCTCCTGCCCCCAATCCCTCCCAGCATCAGAGTCTTCTCCAATGAGTCAACTCTTCGCATGAGGTGGCCAAAGTACTGGAGTTTCAGCTTTAGCATCATTCCTTCCAAAGAAATCCCAGGGCTGATCTCCTTCAGAATGGACTGGTTGGATCTCCTTGCAGTCCAAGGGACTCACAAAAGTCTTCTTCAACACCACAGTTCAAAAGCATCAATTCTTTGGTGCTCAATCTACAACAGTCCAACTCTCACATCCATACATGACCACAGGAAAAACCAAAGCCTTGACTAGACGGACCTTTGTTGGCAAAGTAATGTCTCTGCTTTTGAATATGCTATCTAGGTTGGTCAAAACTTTCCTTCCAAGGAGTAAGTGTCTTTTAATTTCATGGCTGCAGTCACCATCTGCAGTGATTTTGGAGCCCAAAATAATAAAGTCTGACACTGTTTCCACTGTTTGCCCATCTATTACCCAGGAAGTGATGGGACTGGATGCCATGATCTTTGTTTTCTGAATGTTGAGCTTTAAGCCAACCTTTTCACTCTCCACTTTCACTTTCATCAAGAGGCTTTTGAGTTCCTCTTCACTTTCTGCCATAAGGGTGGTGTCATCTGCATATCTGAGGTTATTGATATTTCTCCCGGCAGTCTTGATTCCAACTTGTGCTTCTTCCAGTCCAGCATTTCTCATGATGTACTCTGAATGTAAGTTCAATAAACAGGGTGACAATATACAGCCTTGACGAACTCCTTTTCCTATTTGGAACCAGTCTGTTGTTCCATGACCAGTTCTAACTGTTGCATACTGACCTGCATACAAATTTCTCGAGAGGCAGATCAGGTGGCCTGGTATTCTCATCTCTTTCAGAATTTTCCACAGTTTATTGTGATCCACACAGTCAAAAGTTTGGCATAGTCAAGAAAGCAGAAATAGATGTTTTTTCTGGAACTCTCTTGCTTTTTCCATGATCCAGCGGATGTTGGCAATTTGATCTCTGGTTCCTCTGCCTTTTCTAAAACCAGCTTGAACATCATAAAGTTCACGGTTCACATATTGCTGAAGCCTGGCTTGGAGAATTTTGAGCATTACTTTACTAGAGTGTGAGATTAGTGCAATTGTGCTGTAGTTTGAGCATTCTTTGGCATTGCCTTTCTTGGGATTGGAATGAAAATGGACCTTTTCTAGTCCTGTGGCCACTGCTGAGTTTTCCAAATTTTCTGGAATATTGAGTGTAGCACTTTCACAGCATCATCTTTCAGAATTTGGAATAGCTCCACTGGAATTCCATCACCTCCACTAGCTTTGTTCATAGTGATGCTTTCTAAGGCCCACTTGACTTCACATTCCAGGATGTCTGTCTCTAGGTCAGTGATCACACCGTCATGATTATCTGGGTTGTGAAGCTCTTTTTTGTACAGTTCTTCTGTGTATTCTTGCCATTTCTTCTTAATATCTTCTGGTTCTGTTAGGTCCATACCATTTCTGTCCTCTATCAAGCCCGTCCTTGCATGAAATATTCCTTTGGTATCTCTGATTTTCTTGAAGAGATCCCTAGTCTTTCTCATTCTGTTGTTTTCCTCTATTTCTTTGCATTGATCACTGAAGAAGGCTTTCTTATCTCTTCTTGCTATTCTTTGGAACTCTGCATTCAGATGTTTATATCTTTCCTTTCTCCTTTTCTTTTTGCTTCTCTTCTTTTTACAGCTATTTGTAAGGCCTCCCCAGACAGCCATTTTGCTTTTTTGCATTTCTTTTCCCTGGGGATGGTCTTGATCCCTGTCTCCTGTACAATGTCACGAACCTCATTGCATAGTTCATCAGGCACTCTATCTATCAGATCTAGGCCCTTAAATCTATTTCTCACTTCCACTGTATAATCATAAGGGATTTGATTTAGATCATACCTGAATGGTCTTTCCTGTGGTCATGTATGGATGTGAGAGCTGGACTGTGAAGAAGGCTGAGTGCCGAAGAATTCATGCTTTTGAACTGTGGTGTTGGAGAAGACTCTTGAGAGTCCCCTGGACTGCAAGGAGATCCAACCAGTCCATTCTGAAGGAGATCAGCCCTGGGATTTCTTTGGAAAGAATGATGCTAAAGCTGAAACTCCAGTATTTTGGCCACCTCATGCGAAGAGTTGAATCATTGGAGAAGACTCTGATGCTGGGAGGGATTGAGGGCAGGAGGAGAAGGGGACAACAGAGGGTGAGATGGCTGGATGGCATCACTGACTCGATGAATGTGAGTCTGAGTGACCTCCAAGAGCTGGTGATGGATAGGGAGGCCTGGCGTGCTGCAGTTCATGGGGTCGCAAAGAGTTGGACACAACTGAGCGACTGATCTGATCTGATCTGAATGGTCTAGTGGTTTTCCCTACTTTCTTCAATTTCAGTCTGAATTTGGCAATAAGGAGTTCATGGTCTGAGCCACAGTCATCTCCTGGTCTTGTTTTTGCTGACTGTATAGAGCTTCTCCATCTTTGGCTGCAAAGAATATAATCGATCTGATTTCGGTGTTGACCATCTGGTAATGTCCATGTATAGAGTCTTCTCTTGTGTTGTTGGAAGAGGGTATTTGCTATGACCAGTGCATTTTCTTGGCAAAACTCTGTTAGTCTTTGCCCTGCTTCATTCCGTATTCCAAGGCCAAATATGCCTGTTACTCCAGGTGTTTCTTGACTTCCTACTTTTGCATTCCAGTCCCCTATCATGAAAAGGACATCTTTTTTGGGTGTTAGTTCTAAAAGGTCTTGTAGGTCTTCATAGAACCATTCAACTTCAGCTTCTTCGGCGTTACTGGTTGGGGCATAGACTTGGATTACTGTGACATTGAATGGTTTGCCTTGGAAATGAACAGAGATCATTCTGTCGTTTTTGAGATTGCATCCAAGTACTGCATTTTGGACTCTTTTGTTGACCATGATGGCCACTCCATTTCTTCTGAGGGATTCCTGCCCGCAGTAGTAGATATAATGGTCATCCGAGTTAAATTCACCCATTCCAGTCCATTTTAGTTCTCTAATTCCTAAAATGTCGACATTCACTCTTGCCATCACTTGTTTGACCACTTCCAATTTGCCTTGATTCATGGACCTGACATTCCAGGTTCCTGTGCAATATTGCTCTTTACAGCATCGGACTTTGCCGCTATCACCAGACACATCCACAGCTGGGTATTCTTTTTTGCTTTGGCTCCATCCCTTCATTCTTTCTGGAGTTATTTCTCCACTGATCTCCAGTAGCATATTGGGCCCCTACTGATCTGGGGAGTTTTTCTTTGAGTATCCTATCACTTTGCCTTTTCATACTGTTCATGGGGTTCTCAAGGCAAGAATACTGAAGTGGTTTGCCATTCCCTTCTCCAGCGGACTACATCCTGTCAGATCTCTCCACCATGACCCATCCATCCTGGGTTGCTCCATGGGCATGGCTTAATTTCATTGAGTTAGACAAGGCTGTGGTCCTGGTGTGATTAGATTGACTAGTTTTCTTTGAGTGTGGTTTCAGTGTGTTTGCCCTCTGTTGCCCTCTTGAAGACCTACAGTCTTACTTGGGTTTCTCTTACCTTGGGCGTGGGGTATCTCTTCCCAGCTGCTCCAGCAAAGTCCAGCCATAGCACCTTACCTTGGACGAGGGGTCTCTCCTCACCGACACCCTTCCTCGGTCGTAGGGTAGCTCCTCTCGGCCGCGCTCCTAGTGCGCCGGTCGCAGCCGGCGAGGCGCTCCTAGTGGACACTCAGATCAGATCAGTCGCTCAGTCGTGTCCGACTCTTGGCGACCCCATGAACTGCAGCATGCCAGGCCTCCCTGTCCATCACCAACTCCCAGAGGTCACTCAGACTCACATCCATCAAGTCAGTGATGCCATCCAGCCATCTCACCCTCTGTTGTCCCCTTCTCCTCCTGCCCTCAATCCCTCCCAGCATCAGAGTCTTCTCCAATGAGTCAACTCTTCGCATGAGGTGGCCAAAATACTGGAGTTTCAGCTTTAGCATTGTTCCTTCCAAAGAAATCCCAGGGCTGATCTCCTTCAGAATGGACTGGTTGGATCTCCTTGCAGTCCAAGGGACTCTCAAGAGTCTTCTCCAACACCACAGTTCAAAAGCATCAATTCTTGTGCACTCAGCCTTCTTCACAGTCCAGCTCTCATATCCATACATGACCACAGGAAAGACCATAGCCTTGACTAGGCGAACCTTTGTTGGCAAAGTAATGTCTCTGCTTTTGAATATGCTATCTAGGTTGGTCATAACTTTCCTTCCAAGGAGTAAGCGTCTTTTAATTTCATGGTTGCCATCACCATCTGCAATGATTTTGGAGTCCAGAAAAATAAGGTCTGACACTGTTTCCACTGTTTCCCCATCTATTTCCCATGTAGTGATGGGACCAGATGCCATGATCTTCGTTTTCTGAATGTTGAGCTTTAAGCCAACCTTTTCACTCTCCACTTTCACTTTCATCAAGAGGCTTTTGAGTTCCTCTTCACTTTCTGCCATAAGGGTGGTGTCATCTGCATATCTGAGGTTATTGATATTTCTCCCAGAAATCTTGATTCCAACTTGTGTTTCTTCCAGTCCAGCATTTCTTATGATGTACTCTGCATATAAGTTAAATAAACGTGGTGACAATATACAGCCTTGACGTACTCCTTTTCCTATTTGGAACCAGTCTGTTGTTCCATGACCAGTTCTAACTATTGCTTCCTGACCTGCATACAGATTTCTCAAGAGGCAGATCAGGTGGTCTGGTATTCCCATGTCTTTCAGAATTTTCCACAGTTTATTGTGATCCACACAATCAACGTTTTGGCATAGCCAATAAAACAGAAATAGATGTTTTTCTGGAACTCACTTGACTTTTTGATGATCCAGCGATGTTGGCAATTTGATCTCTGGTTCCTCTGCCTTTTCTAAAACCAGCTTGAACATCAGGAAGTTCACGGTTCACATATTGCTGAAGCCTGGCTTGGAGAATTTTGAGCATTACTTTACTAGCGTGTGAGATTAGTGCAATTGTGCGGTAGTTTGAGCATTCTTTGGCATTACCTTTCTTTGGGATTGGGATGAAAACTGACCTTTTCCAATCTTGTGGCCACTGCTGAGTTTTCCAAATTTGCTGGCATATTGAGTGCAGCACTTTCACAGCATCATCTTTCAGGATTTGAAATAGCTCCACTGGAATTCCATCACCTCCACTAGCTTTGTTCATAGTGATGCTTTCTAAGGCCCACTTGACTTCACATTCCAGGATGTCTCACTCTAGGTTAGTGATCACACCATCATGATTATCTGGGTCGTGAAGCTCTTTTTTGTACAGTTCTTCTGTGTATTCTTGCCACCTTTTCTTAATATCTTCTGGTTCTGTTAGGTCCATACCATTTCTGTCCTTTATCGAGCCCGTCTTTGCATGAAATGTTCCTTTGGTATCTCTGATTTTCTTGAAGAGATCCCTAGTCTTTCCCATTCTATTGTTTTCCTCTATTTCTTTGCATTGATCGCTGAAGAAGGCTTTCTTATCTCTTCTTGCTATCTTATAATTATCTTTTCTAATGTCAGTATGCGGAGAAGGCAGTGGCACCCCACGCCAATAGTCATGCCTGGAAAATCCCATGGATGGAGGAGCTCGGTAGACTGTAGTCCCTTGGGTCACTAGGAGTCGGACCCGACTGTGTAGCTTTCAAATAGACAACCTGAGCGACTTCACTTTTACTTTTCACTTTCATGCATTCGAGAAGGAAATGTCAAGCCACTCCAGTGTTCTTGCCTGGAGAATCCCAGGGACAGGGGAGCCTGGTGGGCTGCCATCTCTGGGGTTGCACAGAGTTGGACACAACTTAAGCGACTTAGCAGCAGCAGCAATGTCAATATGTAGTACCATTTGTTTACATTTCAAACAAAATTTGAGTTGAGGTATGCGTTTATGCTAGAAAAAACTAGTTTTTCTATAGCCATTTTTAAGTTTAAATAACAAAAGAAAGAAAACAGAGAAACTACCCTCATGACTATTGAAAAGATACTTTTTGACATAGCAGAAAATAGGATTAGGGTTCTCTAAGAAACCATCCCAAAGTGAGAGATGAATTGTACTAATGTGGTTCAAATATTGTTGTTGCTGAGAGAGTTCCAGAAAAACATCTATTTCTGCTTTATTGACTATGACAAAGCCTTTGACTGTGTAGATCACAATAAACTGTGGAAAATTCTGAAAGAGATGGGAATACCAGACCACCTGATCTGCCTCTTGAGAAATCTGTATGCAGGTCAGGAAGCAATAGTTAGAACTGGTCATGGAACAACAGACTGGTTCCAAATAGGAAAAGGAGTACGTCAAGGCTGTATATTGTCACCATGTTTATTTAACTTATATGCAGAGTACATCATGAGAAATGCTGGACTGGAAGAAACACAAGTTGGAATCAAGATTTCTGGGAGAAATATCAATAACCTCAGATATGCAGATGGCACCACCCTTATGGCAGAAAGTGAAGAGGAACTCTAAAGCCTCTTGATGAAAGTGAAAGTGGAGAGTGAAAAGGTTGGCTTAAAGCTCAACATTCAGAAAACGAAGATCATGGCATCTGGTCCCATCACTACATGGGAAATAGATGGGGAAACAGTGTCAGACCTTATTTTTCTGGGCTCCAAAATCACTGCAGATGGTGACTACAGCCATGAAGTTAAAAGACGCTTACTCCTTGGAAGGAAAGTTATGACCAACCTAGATAGCATATTCAAAAGCAGAGACATCACTTTGCCAACAAAGGTTCGCCTAGTCAAGGCTATGGTCTTTCCTGTGGTCATGTATGAATGTGAGAGCTGGACTGTGAAGAAGGCTGAGTGCACAAGAATTGATGCTTTTGAACTGTGGTGTTGGAGAAGACTCTTGAGAGTCCCTTGGACTGCAAGGAGATCCAACCAGTCCATTCTGAAGGAGATCAGCCCTGGGATTTCTTTGGAAGGAATGATGCTAAAGCTGAAACTCCAGTATTTTGGCCACCTTATGCGAAGAGTTGACTCATTGGAGAAGACTCTGATGCTGGGAGGGATTGAGGGCAGGAGGAGAAGGGGACGACAGAGGATGAGATGGCTGGATGGCATTACTGACTCGATGGATGTGAGTCTGAGTGACCTCTGGGAGTTGGTGATGGACAGGGAGGCCTGGCATGCTGCAGTTCATGGGGTCGCAAAGAGTCGGACATGACTGAGCGGCATCAGGGTCTTGTCTGTAATCTTCAGTAATTATTAATATTTTCTTAGTGGAACTTGCCTCAGGTAATGTTATGGATTGAATTGTGTGCCTCCAAAATTCATGTGCTGAAGCATTAATCCCCAAGGTGACTATATCTGTGTATAGGGCCTTTAACAGGGTAATAAAAATTAAAGTGAAGTTGTAAGCATGGGGCCCCAATTTAATAGAACAGATTATAAGAAGGAGAGGAGACACCTGGATGCATGCATGCAGAGGAAAGGCCATGAGAACTCAACAAGAAGGCAGCTGGCTGTCAGCAAGCCAAAGAGACCTCATCAAAAAATCAAACCTGCTGACCCCTTGGTCTTGGGCTTTGAGAGTTTTGGACAGAGGGAAATTTTTTGTTGTTGTTTAACCTGCCCAGTCTGTGTTACGGTCAGATCAGATCAGATCAGATCAGATCAGTCGCTCAGTCGTGTCCGACTCTTTGCGACCCTGTGTTACGGTAGCTCTGGCAAATATTACAGATAACTTGAACTGAACTTTAACCAATGGATTAGAGCTTCTTATATTTGGATTTCAAATAAAGTCTGCTATAGAGGAATACATAAGACATTATCATTAAATAAAGGGCTGCCATTAACAAAATACCAAAAAGCTAGGTAGCTTAAGCAATGGAAATTTATAGTTCCAGTGTTCTGGAGGCTAGAAGACTGAAATCAAGCTATTGGCAGGGTTGGGTTCTTCTGTGTGCTGTGAGGTAAGGTTATAATTCAAGCTTCTCTCCATGGCTTATTTGCATGGTTGACTTCATGTTCATATGATCCTTTTTCTGTAGGTATTTCTGTCTCCAAATTACTCATGTTGATAATGACACCCATCATATTGAATTAGGTTCTACTCTGTTTGCTTTATTTTAACTTTATTATCTCTGCAAAACTTCATTTCCAAATATGATCACACCCTGAAATGTGAGGTTAGGACTTTGATTTATGAATTTGGGGATCACAATACAACCTATAACAAAGGCATATGTTTTAAGAATTTTGATTGAGAGAACTCTTGCAATATTTTTTTCTGTCTTTTTGGATTAGTAAAATCTGAAAGTGAACCAAGACTTTTTAAATGTTTTTCAGAATCTAAATGTCAATCTTCAGAATTAACATTTTAATGAAATGTCAATGAATTATTTTAATGAAAGATTTTCTAGGTATATGGTTTTGCTTATATATTTAACCTCTGCCTTGTATCTGAAGTGATTAGTGTTTGTTTATAGTATATTCATAACCTGCAACAGGATTATAATAAGATGAGTGGGGGAATCCCAAAGCTTTTATCCCCAAATCATTCTTGAATTTAGTCTATGCAGAATACAGAAGCTGAACTGCACAGCAACATGAGCTATGAACTAATCTGATACATATTTTATACATTTTTTATGTTTAATTTATAAATGCTTTTTACTATGGCCTTTATTACCTGTGTGTGTGCTCAGTTGCCCAGTCATGTCTGACTCTGCCACCCCATGGACTGTAGCCTGCCAGGCTCCTCTGTCCTTGGAATTTTCCAGCAAGAATACTGGAACGGGTTGCCATTTCCTTCTCCAGGGGATATTTCTTTAAAATAGAGAATCAGTGCCTATTGATTGTGTTAAATTGACAAGTATCAAGTTGGTGGTAGTCATTATGTGTGAAAAATACAGGATAATGAATAACAAGGATCTCATATGAGTTGTGAAAGTGAAGTCACTCAGTCGTGTCTGACTCTTTGTGACCCCATGGACTAGCCCATTAGGCTCCTCTGTCCATGGGATCCTCCAGGCAAGAATACTGGAGTGGGTTGCCATTTCCTTCTCCAGGGGATCTTCCCGACCCAGGGATTGACCCCAGGTCTCCTGCATTGCAGGCAGGCGTTTTAACCTCTGAGCCATCAGGGAAGCTGTGGGTATCCATTATTAGTTTATAAAAATTATTAACGGATCGCCAGTCCAGGTTTGATGCATGATATAGGATGCTTGGGGCTGGTGGGCTGGGATGACCCAGAGAGAAGGTATGGGTAGGGAGGTGGGAGGGGAGTTCAAGATGAGGAACACAAGTACACCTGTGGCAAAACCAATGTATGGTTGATGTATGGCAAAACCAATACAACATTGTAAAGTAATTAGCCTCCAATTAAAATAAATAAATTTATATTGCAAAAACAAAAAATATTAAAGTATTAAAGAAATAAATTTTGAGCGCACATTGAGGAGATTAAGTCAAAAGGAATAATGATTAGAAATAGCTGGGTTTGATCCTAAAGAAATCCATGGTGGTCATTAGGGTGTGGAAATGGAGAGAGTTTAACTTGAATTACAACAGAGTGTTTTGTAATGATTGAAGTATGATTTACATGCAATACATTTGACATATTTTCAGTGTTGAGTTCAATGATAATTTTAAATCTGTACAATACAGTCATCACCCAAATATATAAGACATTCCCTCACTTCAAAACCATGCTTGTGTATAGTTTTTGTCATTCCCAGTCTTCAAATGAATCCCATTATTACATTAATCATTACAGATGATGAGTTCTGCTTGTTCTTAAATTTCATATAAATAGAATCTTATACTTTGTATTGCTTTGTGTCTGGCTTCTTCTCAACATAGCAAGTTGATATTCATTCAACTTGGTATTCATTCATTCATTCTTGGTATTTTCTATATCTGCATTCTTTTTGTTTCTGAGTACAATCATCTGCAAGGAAATCCAACCAGTCCATTCTAAAGGAGATCAGTCCTGGGTGTTCATTGGAAGGGCTGATGCTAAAGCTGAAACTCCAATACTTTGGCCACATCATGTGAAGAGTTGACTCACTGGAAAAGACTCTGATGCTGGGAGGGATTGGGGGCAGGAGGAGAAGGGGATGACAGAGGATGAGATGGCTGGATGGCATCACTGACTCGATGGATGGGAGTCTGAGTGATCTCCGGGAGTTGGTGATGGACAGGGAGGCCTGGCATGCTGCAGTTCATGGGGTCGCAAAGAGTCAGACAGGACTGAGCAACTGAACTGAACTGAACTGAACTGAACAATCATCTGAAGATTTCAATTTTATTTTTCTAATCCCATTTAATGGAAAGTTCAGCTGTTTCCAGGTTTTAGATATGATAAATAAGGTCTCTGTGAGTATTTGTTTGCAAATATTTTCATGGACACATTTACTCCCACTTTTCTTGGGTAAGTACCTAGGGGTGGAATCCCTAGTAATGAGGTGAAGTGAAGTGAAGTCGCTCAGTCGTGTCCAACTCTTTGTGACCCCATGGACTATAGCCTACCAGGCTCCTCCCATGGGATTTTCCAGGCAAGAGTACTGGAGTGCGTTACCATTTAAGAAACTACTAATCATCTTTCCAAAGCTGTATGATTTTACATTCTTACTAGAAACATATACATGCATATATGTGTGTTAGCATATTTGTTTTTCTCTAATTTTCCTCTTTCCCTAAGAAACTGTTAGAGCTTTTTGAAAAAATCCAAAGACAGTACAATTTCTATAAGGCAGTAAGAACACAAACAGCACTTCTCTCTGACTTATACAAGAGTGAGACACAACTCAAGTGGGAGTAAAGTTAACCTTTCCTTCTACACCACTCCCCATTGGATCACATTGTTGTAAAATGGTTCGTAACAGTGGCTGAAGTTATTTCCAGAACACTTGCATGAATAAGGTGTAGAAATGTAAGAGATGACAGATTTTTCACAGTGGAAAAGTGTTAGTCACTCAGATGTGTCTGACTCTTTGTGACCCCATGGACTGTAGCCCGCCAGGCTCCACAGTGGAAGAGCATGACAGTAAGGACTATTTTACTGCATATGTGAGACAACCTGAAGGTGTCTTCAACTAGTAGAATAGGTTGTACCTAAGATTTCAGAAATTCTTCCAAAGAAAGCTAAGTTAGTTAGTTCAGTCAATCAGTCATGTCTGACTCTTTGCAATCCCATGAATTGTACCATGCCAGGCCTCCCTGTCCATCACCATCTCCCAGAGTTCACTCAAATTTACATCCATCGAGTCAGTGATGCCATCCAGGCATCTCATCCTCTGTTGTCCCCTTCTCCTCCTGCCCCCAATCCCTCCCAGCATCAGAGTCTTTTCCAATGAGTCAGCTCTTCACATGAGGTGGCCCAAGTACTGGAGTTCCAGCTTGAGCATCATTCCTTCCGAAGAACACCTAGGGCTGATCTCCTTCAGAATGGACTGGTTGGATCTCCTTGCAGTCCAAGGGACTCTCAAGAGTCTTCTCCAACACAACAGTTCAAAAGCATCAATTCTTCGGTACTCAGCCTTCTTCACAGTCCAACTCTCACAACCATGCATGACCATAGGAAAAACCATAGCCTTGACTAGATAAACATTTGTTGGCAAAGTAGTCTCTGCTTTTGAATATGGCATCTAGGATGGTCATAACTTTCCTTCCAAGGAGTAAGCGTCTTTTAATTTCATGGCTGCAGTCACCATCTGCAGTGATTTTGGAAAATCACTTAGAAAGCTTAGTCAGATAAAATATTGCTACTGCTTTCCAGAGTGTTAAAGGAAGAGACAAATAGGTGGTTGAAGCTGGAGTGGTGTCTGATAGAGACAGGTACATGTACCTGTATATGTTTTGTGTATGGCTTGGACATATGAACAACTATAGAAAGAAATATGACTTTTATGAAAGCCAGAGTGTCCTTCTTTATTATTTGACTTAATATCTAATTGCTGAATACTTACAGTGGCTGAACAGGAAATGGGGGTAAACATCAAGATCATCCCTACAGTTGACCTTTAAATCACCTAAGGTTTTATATTAGGTCTAAGAAAAGTTTTTTGTGATGGTCTTTGGTTAATTGAATAGCAAAGAGTGAATTAAAATAAATATGTATCTTGTATCTTTATCACATATATTATGACTTGTGAAATTTCTAGTAATTGGAAAGTTATTCAACCCAAAATATTAATGCAGAAAATTTTTACAGAATAAATAAATTGTCATTGAAAAACTGCTGCCTCAAATATTTTCACTTTGTAGGACAGGCATAAAATGTAGACATCTTCATATTTATAATTTTTTCAAAATTTATTTATAAATTGGTTATTGGAAACACTGAATATGTTTTCATATAAGTTAAATGCCATGTAGTTGTTAGGTCAAACTCCAAACTGTATCATCATACACTGAACTATAATAAAAATCACAAGTTGTGTGGGTTGGAAAAGATTATTCTGTAAAAGTATGGATAATATTGGGACTACAGTGAAAATAATTTCTAGCCCCAATTAGGTCAAGGAATATATTAATCATTCCCTAACAGTAGTAGGTCAAATTTACACAGATTTCTTGCACCCTATTTACTTTAGTTTGGCTCCTGTGATGTCTTTGGTAATAGGAATGGTACTAAGGTGCTCTGTGGACTAAGTTATAAGAAAATAAATGCGACTAGAGATTATTATAAGTGAAATGGCTCAGTCGTGTCCAACTCTTTGCAACCCCATGGACTATAGCCTACCACGCTTCTCTGTCCATGGGATTTTCCAGGCAAGACTACTGGAGTGGATTGCCATTTCCTTCTCCAAGGGATCTTCCTGACCCAGGAATCGAACCTGGGTCTCCCACATTGTGGGCAGATGCTTTACTGTCTGAGCCACCAGGGAAGTCATTATATTCTAAGAGAAGAGATTATTATACTAAGTGAATTAAGTCAAAATAAGAAAGACAATGCATATGATATCACTTATGTGGGGAATCTAAAAGATGACACAAATGAACCTGTCTATGAAATAGAAACAGAATCAGGGATGCAGAGAACAGACTGGTGGTCACCTAGGGGGAGGGGTTTGGATGGATGGAATTGGGAGGTTGGGCTTGGCAGATATAAACTTTTATATGCACAATGCATAAACAACAAGTTCCTACAGTATAGCATGGAGAATTATATTCAATAATCTATGATAAACCATAGTGGAAATGAATATTAAAAAAAGAATATGTATATGTGTGCATATATATATATATATATATATATAATAAAAAAAATAAATGGTGGGTCAGCCACCAACCTTGCCAACCAACATAACATCCTGTACTAAGAAAATTGTATGAAACTGTAAAAAAAGTCATAAAGTTCAAGAAAAAGATCTTTTGTAACCACATGGATTGGAATGGAAAAGATATGGCATTGATATAAATTATCAGTTGACTACAGGCATTCACAATTTGGAAGCTCTTTCTCTTGCTTTCACTTTATTGGTAGTGGGATTTGAGAGTCTTATTCAGGTTTTCTCAGGGAAAATAAATACATTAAAACAACTTATTCCCTACTTATTTTACTCACTTCAAGATTCAGAGTCCATGGAAAGAAATCCATCTGTCCAAATTAAGATCTCATTTTTGAAGTACAGGGAGAAAAGGGTCTAGTCACCAGAAAATGACAGGGAGGAAGATGCAGTTGTAGTTCTCTAAAGGAAATTGTATAGTATCAGAAAGATGAATGAATATTGAGAACCTCAAACAAGAAAATTCTCTAAAGCTCTTTCAAACCCATAATCCTTAATTTTTTTATTCTGAAGCCTCTCTTGGCTTGTCCGTGGTGTTTTCTTCCTCTGTCTTCACGTGGTCTCTCTGTGCATGTTTGTGTTCTATTAGGACACTAGTCCTTTTATCTTAGGGCCCATGTTAACTACTTCATTTGGCCTTGATTACCTCTTTAAAGAACCTGCCCTTCAACACAGTTACATTCTGAGGTGGAGGTGTTAGGACCTGAACATCAGCATTTCTGCATTTTGGGGAGGAGGACACAATTCAGCCTATAACAATGATATCTCTAGAAATTTATTTATGAAAACTGAATTTGAGACCTTTACCCTCTGCGGAAAATAATCACTGCATTCTTCTAAGTTCTAGGAATTACATGTTAATTTGTGAAAGAAATGTGGTAAGGAAGTGTTTTAAAAAATACATTCGATTTCCAGTGAATAGAAATCCTAATCAGATACTTAATATTTTAAGTAAGACAGTTTTTAAAATATGTATGTAAATATAGTTTATGACTTAAGTTTTTCTCTGTGCATAAGGTAGCTTTGCTGACCAAGTAGTATTAGATACATATCAAGCAGTTCTTTAAAGAGCATGCACACCATTTGATTGATTAATGGATCCATGATTCATACTAGATTATGACAGTATACTGTGATTTTATAAAATATTATCCATTCTTAATATGCCCTGAAAATTCATTGAAAAATCACTTTATCAGTGATACCACAACTACTTTATAATACACAAAATAGCTGTTTCACTCTGGAGAGCTTATGTTTATACTTCTTATAAAATTTATAGATCATTTCTGTCCAAATCAGTCCTTGACTTGGCATTTGATTGACTTAACATAATTTTGTAAACTGTACTCAAGACTCTGTTTATTTATAAATGATTTATTTGGTGCTGATGACAATCTCCTGTTAGGTGTGCAATTCATGAGAATATGTGATAGATATCTATGCTTAAAACATCTGTTCAGTGCTTAAATACCAGTCACCTTACTTTAAATCTGTGCATAATGTAAAAAGTCAGTAAGGAGTGGATCAAAATGATAAAGTGTGTGTTTTGACTGTTTTAAAGATTTTCCAAGTGAAGGATTCTTTACATAAATGCCAACTATACTAAAATGCAAAGCATCAACCTGATCAAAGAGCACATAGGGCTATTCAATTAGATTATCCTCTCCCTCTTAAAGGAGAACTGCAACTAATGAACGTAATTGCCTCTGAGAGCTTGGGACATTTTTATCCCCCACCCTGCATGCTTTATATTTTATTTGAGCAAGAAGAGCTTTCTGTAATAATCTTACACATTAGTTGGAGAATTGAAGTCTGATTTTAATGTTCAAACAACCCCTAAAATGGAATTTGTAAATATTTTTTAAAGAAGCAATGCCAGCAGAATTGTGCTAAACTCTACCAGTAAAATATTATAAATATAGCATGTGCTATGTTTAATTAGCTTCCATTATCTATCAGAAAGGCTGCATACCTGTCAAAAATACTGAACAGATAGAAGAAACTCTTGTTAAAAAATTCCAAAGACGTTTCTCAGTATGTCCAGCCTCCTGCTACAAAATCTGACACTTGAAAAATTGTGGCAAACAGTGTAAACTTTGTACAGAAAGCTGAATTTTGTTGTCTCTACAGCATGGGTCTTGGTTTCTTCCTCCTAGACATTTAAACTGAATCTAGTTTCTAGGGTGTGGCCACCTGATGTGGAGAACTAACTCATTTGAAAAGACCCTGATGCTGGGAAAGATTGAAGGCAGGAGGAGAAGGGGATGACAGATGAGATGGTTGGATGGCATCACCGACTCGATGCACATGAGTTTGAATAAATTCCAGGAGTTGGTGATGGACAGGGAAGTCTGGCATGCTGCAGTCCATGGGGTCACAAAGAGTCGCACATGACTGAACTGAACTGAAACAATACCCATGCTGCAGTGTTATCAGATGAATTTAAGAAACAAAGTGTAACAGGAATAACCCTCTCCCAAACTGCCATTTTTCTCTTTTCATTGAAAAAATAAAACTGTGTAAATATACATGCATATCAAGCATATGCAACAAAAAAGCAAAATGTCTCTCTGAGGAGGCCCTACAAATAGCTGTGAAGAGAAGGGAAGCGAAAAGCAAAGAAGAAAAGGAAAGATACACCCATTTGAATGCAGAGTTCCAAAGAATAGCAAGGAGAGATAAGAAAGGCTTCCTCAGCGATCAATGCAAAGAAATAGAGGAAAACAATAGATGGGAAAGACTAGAGATCTCTTAAAGAAAATTAGAGACACCAAGAGAACATTACATGCAAAGATGGGCTCAACAAAGGACAGAAATGGTATGGACCTAACAGAAGCAGAAGATATAAAGAAGAGGTGGCAAGAATACACAGAAGAACTGTACAAAAAAGATCTTCTTAACCCAGATAATCACGACGGTGTGATCACTCACTTAGAGCCAGACATCCTGGAATATGAAGTCAAGTGGACCTTAGAAAGTATCACTACAAACAAAGCTAGTAGAGGTGATGGAATTCCAGTTGAGCTATTTCAAATCCTAAAAGATGATGCTGTGAAAGTGCTGCACTCAATATGCCAGCAAATTTGGAAAACTCAGCAGTGGCCACAGGGCTGGAAAAGGTCAGTTTTCATTCCAATCCCAAAGAAAGGCAATGCCAAAGAATGCTCAAACTACCACACAATTGCACTCATCTCACATGCTAGTAAAGTAATGCTTAAAATTCTCCAAGCATGAACCAGAAAATTCCAAATGATCAAACTGGATTTAGAAAAGACAGAGGAAGCAGAGATCAAACTGCCAACATCTTTTGGATCATCAAAAAAGCAAGAGAGTTCCAGAAAAACATCTATTTCTGCTTTATTGACTATGCCAAAGCCTTTGACTGTGTGGACCACAATAAACTGTGGAAAATTCAGAAAGAGATTAGAATACCAGACCACCTGACCTGCCCCTTGAGAAATCTGTATGCAGGTCAGGAAGCAACAGTTAGAACTGAAAATTGAACAACAGACTGGTTCCAAATAGAAAAAGGAATATGTCAAGGCTGTATATTGTCACCTTGTTTAATTAACTTATATGCAGAGTACATCATGAGAAACGCTGGGCTGGAGGAAGCAAAAGCTGAAATTAAAATTTCTGGGAGAGATATAAATAACATCAGATATGCAGATGATACCATCCTTATGGCAGAAAGTGAAGAAGAACTAAAGAGCCTCTTGATGAAGGTGAAAGAGGAGAGTGAAAAAGTTGGCTTAAAGCTTAACATTCAGAAAACTAAGATCATGGCATCTGGTGCCATCACTTCATGGGAAATAGATGGGGAAACAGTGGAAACAGTGTCAGACTTTATTTTTCTGGGCTCCAAAATCACTGCAGATGGTGATTGCAGCCGTGAAATCAAAAGACATATAATCCTTAGAAGGAACATTATGACCTAGATAGCATATTAAAAAGCAGAGACATTGCTTTGTCAACAAAGGTCCATCTAGTCAAGGCTATGGTTTTTCCAGTGGTCATGTATCATGTGAGAGTTGGCCTATAAAGAAAGCTAAGCACAGAAGAATTGATGCTTTTGAACTGTGGTGTTGGAGAAGACTCTTGAGAGTCCCTTGGACTGCAAGGAGATCCAACCAGTCCATCCTAAAGGAGATCAGTCCTGTGTGTTCATTGGTAAGACTGATGTTGAAGCTGAAACTCCAATATTTTGCCACCTGATGCAAAAAGCTGACTCATTAGAAAAGACCCTGATGCTGGGAAAGATTGAGGGCAGGAGAAGGGGATGGCAGAGGATAAGATGGTTGGATGGCATCATCAACTTGATAGACATGGGTTTGGTGTCCATCCAACTCTGGGAGTTGGTGATGGACTGGGAGGCCTCCCATGCTGCGGCTCATGGAGTCACAGAGTCAGACATGACTGAGTGACTGAACTGAACTGAACTGGTCATGGTATATACTTTTTATATTTAAAGTTTGTTCTTAAAAAAAAAAATAAAGTTTGTTCTTCCAGGTAGTTTCACTGAGCGTGTATTCAATTCAGTATTGGGTGTTATTATTATTCAGAATAACTGTTGAAAGACTGTACTATATTCATTGGATTGTGCAATCATTGGTTCTTGCGTAGGAAGTGTTAAGAAGCAGGGTATCTCCATTTTCCAAAGTCTTCTGTAGGCTGTATCCCTATGAGAGTTGAGTTGGAAAGTGAAGATACCTAGAATATCTATTACAAAGACTGTCCTCATGCTTGCTCTATTTGGCAAGACCCTGTACAGGGAACTTGCCTTATGGTGTCACTCCATTTAATGATAATCCAAGTCTCCATCACTAGTATTTAGGCTACCTAGCATGCTTAGAAACTGTGATAGCAATACCTATGCAGAAACAACAAAGGAGAGAAAAAGAGAGGAAACAATCAATTAAGGAAATGTCATTCTTTATCTTTTACAATTATCACTATTTCTGATTGCTCTCATGAAATCTGTTAACACTCAAGAATGAATTTTTCCTACAGTGAGTTCTCCAGAGTTTCTAGAAGTGAGGCACTTGCTATTTTCTTTTCCTTCCTGCTCTGTATCTCTGCTATGCCTTTTACCACCAAACGGAAAGGATTGAAAAAAAGAGAAGATAGACAAGAGAAAATATTGATAATAAAAACTGTAGGGCTTGTGGGCTGAGGTGAAGGTAGACAATAAGGAAAAGGAAAGAGGATGTTATGGGATGAGTGAGATTTGTAAGGTAATTGACTGTATTTGTGATCTCATCTTATTTGCCTGATGTCCTGATGCACACCATATATCTGCAGTGTATTGAATGACACTAATTCCTGAAAACAACAAGCCATGTGTTTGGAGATTTGAGAGCCAAGAAACCTACAGGAGGCACCCTCAAGTAATGGACAAATTTCCTGAGGCCCTGGTTCATTAGATTTCTCTCCTCACTATGATCCATCATTTTCAAATTCCAGTCATGAGGAAGAAAAGCAAAATGGGATTCTCCAGTTCTCATAAATCCTTAGTCCT
This sequence comes from Tragelaphus eurycerus, assembly GCA_935064755.1. Classification (NCBI taxonomy): domain Eukaryota; kingdom Metazoa; phylum Chordata; class Mammalia; order Artiodactyla; family Bovidae; genus Tragelaphus; species Tragelaphus eurycerus. Next base: position 461,466 of record CAKXYN010000228.1, on the reverse strand, counting down.
TCATCAGGATATCCCTCCTGTGGCCTGGCCCAGGGATGGTTTGACAGCACTTCTGAGATGATAGTCTAACTTGTCTCCTGGCTGTGCAACTCTTTTTACCTGCAACTGCGTTTAGATAAATGTTTCTGAAATTCTGCTTCTGATCTGTCACCTCCTATGGATCATTTTAAAATGGATTTCTATTACAAGATAAAATACAGACTCCGAGTCTGAAAGGCAATACCCGCTACCTACATAGTCTGCTTACTCACTGCCTTCATAAACATTTCCCCAGCTAGTTCATCTCTTCCAACAGAAACTGTCCTCTCCTCCCAACTCCTCATCTCCTGAATCTGCCAACTGAGCTACACAAATCACTTTCACACCTGAGTCTTTGCTTGGCCTGCCTCCCACCAGAGCTCCTCTCCTTCCTTTCCTCATTCACATCCCAACTACTCTTGTTGGAAAAATTTATGTCACATTTTCTCTGAGATGCTGTCTTCAGGCTGTCCAGGAATCATTTCCTAGGCTCCCACTGCACTTCCTTAGTGACCATTTATGTAGCACTTGTATATTGGGGATAAACTTGCTGTGGCCAGCTTTTTTCTCTAAAAATATAAATTTTGTGATAAATAATCTTAGAATCTTTATAGAACCCTGTAGGGTATAATATACATAGCATGTACTTAAAGATTATTAAGTTAGTGCATACAGGCATCAAAATTGCTTTGGTTTGAATCCTATAGATAAATGTTTAAGGCTCCCAAATTAGGTTTGATAATCAAGTAATCATGAATTAAGAATGTAATAAGTATTAAAACTAGTTTGTAGATGTGTGTAAGAAGGCAGTGACTACCTGCCCCCCCCCCCACCCCCCAGTATTCTTCCCTGGGTGTAAGAAGGCAATGACTACCCACTCCAGTATTCTTGTTTGGAGAATTCCATGGACAGAGAAGCCTGGCAAGCTATATATAGTCCATGTGGTTGCAAAGAGTCAGACAAGACTGAGCAACCAACAGTTTTACTTTTTCACTTTTATGAGTTACTCTACAAAATCAGAATGATTTATGAAATTTTAAATTTAAAATATAACCTGAAAATTTCACTTTGATACTGAAATTAGAAGAAAAATTCATAATATCATGTGTTGATTTATAATACACTCATATAACTTTAGCATCCAAAATAAAAAAAAAAGGTTGACCCAGTTAATTGGCATCACTCTAAGAAAGCAAATCATATTCCTAATAAAAAAAATAACAGCAAAATAACAAGACATGTAACCAGACCATATTTGAAAATTGATGAGGATTCAAATATTCTAAAGTCTGAAAGTTTTCAGCTAAACTATTAAAGTAATTGGATTTTGTTCTTAATTCCAACATCACAGAAATATACATTGGGATGCCTTTCACAAACAGCGTGATAGAATAAACCATTTGTTCCTGTTTTGTTATTATAGTTGATATAAGAAAATAGTAATAAAAGGGTTTCTGCTATCTACAAGGAAAATGTAGCTAGATCATTTTCCCCTTCCTAATAGAAACTTCAGAAAGCTATCTTTTCTTTCACTTTCTTTTAATCACAAATACAATCTGGAACAGAAGCCAAGAATAAACTTAATCTCTTGGTGAGTTTCAGGCCTTTGACAATTACATAGGTTGGCTCATCAAGTAGACATTGATTGTTAGCATTAGCCAGGAGTATATAAACACTTATAAATATTGCATGCAGAAGAGAAGCTGCACTTAGATGGATGATTAATAGTTCTGTTATTGGTAATCTGTTGTATCTCTTTTGCATGGAAAAAGCAATTAGAAACACATTTCTGACTATCCCAGACAGACCTTAGATGTTTCACAGCGGAAAATTAACATTTTAGACATTGCAAAGAATGTAATAAATGTAGCTTCATTCACCACATGGTAGTGGTACTTGGGAGACCTGGACGAGATCATAAGATCACAATTTGACTTACCTTTCTTCCTTTTGATAATCTGTTTTCATAAAGTCATGAAATTATTTACTTTGGTAGTAGATTTGTGGGTGTGTGTGTGTTGTGAGCAAGCTAGGGGAAGGAGAGAAAGAGAGAAAACTCACTTCAGAAAACTAAATACTAATGCACAAGAAGTGGCAACTTTGACAACTGTACCATAATAAACCTATATGCATGCAGGTCAGGAGTATAAAACAACACTCTAGAAATGAATTTTACTATCAAAATTCCAGAGTCTTATTATAACCTGTGAGTAAAATTGATTTTTTAATATGAAAAGAACCTTTTATTATATTCTTATAGTTTTTCATTATATCCACTATAAATTAGATATTATAAATCAGGTTAGTCATTCCAGGCTAAAAAATGCCATATCAGGTTTCTGTCTTAAGGAGAATTATGCTTCATATTATTATTATTATCACTTACACTGAAGAAATGCTCACATTCTAGGAAAACTTTAAAAAATTAGTTTAAAATGTGCAGAGAGTATTGAACTAAGTTCATGTTATTAAGAATTCATTAAAACTCTTTGACAGGTATTTCTTTTCCTTTTTAAGTTGCCATAGGATAACTAGATTTTTTTTTTTTTTTAATAGTCGAGAAATTGGGTCTACAGAGGGCAGAAGATCTGAATTCAGTTCCCACAAATAACTACTTTACTTGATTGTTATGTGTCATATGTTTATTATATCTGAATAAATAAAAAAATTGAGAAGGTGATAATGTTTTAGAGCTATTAGTTTTATCTTCCACTTGACCTGGGCTGGATCCCTGGGTTGGGAACATCCCCTGGAGAAAGGAAAGGCTACCCACTCTAGTATTCTTGCCTGGAGAATTCCATGGACTATACAGTCACAGAGTCGGACTTGACTGAGTGACTTTAACTTCACTTCATTTTTCAGACAATACCTCTGTGTGTGTGTGTGTGTGTATGGATATATGCATTTTCAAATTCTAAATATATATATATATTCAAGTTCTGAATGTTATAATGGTAGCATTTTGTATAAACATAGCAAGATTTTACTGTTATGTTAATAAAACCTAAAATTTATGCAGTACTTCTTTCCTCTGTATCCTCCAACCTGTAAAACAAAGCACTAAATTGGCCAGATGTGAATGTTGAGAGTAATAGTAATGAATATGGAAGGGAGTGGATGAATTTGCTGTTGATTTAACTTGGAAGTTTGTTTTTTATGTATTGTGATCACCGTATCAGTGCTACATCAGGGTCTATGTCTCTGATAACAAAATTTATTTTAGAGAAAAAGAAATGACAAGAAAAGACAGTGGCAAGGAAGAGAGAGGGATGAGAGTATATGATTACAGATAATAAAATGACACAAAAGCACATCTGATTCATATTATGCTGTATTAAATTCACTTAGCTGTGGATCCTGCTGTATTCCCAATTAATACAATTGCCACATAGAATAAAATACTAAATCAACTTTATTTTAATTAATCATGTAGTGTGTTTTCCCTCGGAGAAGGAATGGCAACCCACTCCAGCACTCTTGCCTGGAAAATCCCATGAATAGAGGAGCCTGGTGGGCTGCCATCTGTGGGGTCGCACAGAGTCGGACACAACTGAAGCGACTTAGTAGTGGTAGTGTGTTTTCCTTAGTCTATGATGAGTTGAAACAAAACTCTGTAAAATGTATTGACCAGTAAGAAGGGCTTATCAATTAAACCAAAGAATGCTTGAGTCTTTATACAGCAACTTTCTTGTTAGTTTTATATTTCTGTAATTAATTTATATTTCAATTAATTTATATTTCTTTAATTAATTTATATTTCTTTAAATAATTCTTTCTCTAATTAGTTCTTTAATTAATGATAGTACTACAAAACATTCTTTAATGGTATAACTTTTTTGGTCAGATCTGATTGGGTTTTTTCTAGATGATCCTTGGTGCTTTCCTAGTTTTAATATTCTTAACAAGGTCCAAGGCTACATAATAAACCTTTTGGGTTGGCTTGACAGATGTGATTTTTTTCCAGCCCAATTACATGGCCAATCTAACTGCTTCAGTAGGGCCAAAAAGCCTGGCTCAATAGCAGTTATCAGTCCTCATCAGAAAACAGGTTACCAAGAGGCTTCATTTGGAAAAAACACCTGTTGTGCTGTCCAGAGAGAGGCAGAGACATGGTTCAGGTGACAGTTTTGTAGCAAAGCTGTATTCCTTAATTGCCCATCTAGCCAGGAGAAAGCTTTATTAGATACATTTATTGTTCCCATTGTATGGGGTGTTCTGCAGTATTACCCTCTAAGCCAATTGTGTAGCTGTTTTTTTGGGGCCGTGTGAATAATGCACCACTGAAACAGTCATCGGTCATTTTGTCTATAGGAAGAACCTGATTGCATTGATTTTGTGGTAGACTCATTGTTTGCTAAGAATTTGACTTACATTGAAAAAGTGAAATTAACCAGTAAGTGGTTGTTTTCATATCTGTTTTTCATTATACAGATACCTACAAAAAGTCATTTATAGTAAAACAAAATGTGGCCACAGTTTAATCACAGTTCTCAGATATGCATAAATACACACAGCCTCCCTCTGCCTCAGCTCATTTCTTTGCTTACTCTTCTAATGGCGTTTAAAAAACTGTTTTTCTTTTGGAATCCGAAGGAAAGCAAAGCTTTGGGCCACTTCATCTCTGAAAATGATTCTATCCCTTGCAGCTTCCGATCCCTCTAGTGCTATTTTTCTGAATGGATTTGTTTTTGTTTAGCAGTGTTTAGAGTACACAAACCAAACAGCATGTGAAATATTGCCTACCTACAAAAGCTCTCAAGAGGCACTAAATGAGGTAACCATGCCATGCAAGAATAAGTATTTCTGGTACAAGAAGATGGAACTATACAAAAGCAAAACTCTTTGGGTAAACTTGAAATGAGTCATTTGACATATTTCAAGGGGCAAACAGAACAGCTTCAAAAAGACTTGTTAATAGTAAAAGACAAAAGCAAAACAGAAGTTGACAGAGCTATGCATTTGTTTGCTCAGAATGGTTTCACATTTTCCAGCCCTAAATATTAACTTTTCCTTTCTCCCTCCCTCCTTTCATCCCTTCCTTTTTTCCCTATCAAGAATTTCCCAGTGCAAATCTCCATTCCTAAAAGGATGTGACAATTCCTCAGTTTACTGTGTTCTTTATTTTTTTTTTTTTTTTTTGCTTAACTTTACAATATTGTATTGCTTTTACAATACATCAAGATGGATCCGCCGCCAGTATACATGTGTTCCCCATCCTGAACCCTCCTCCCTCTCCCCTCCCCACACCATCCCTCCAGGTCGTCCCAGTGCTCCAGCCCCAGGCATTTGTTATCGGGGATCGTACCTGGACTGACGACTCGTTTCAGATATAATATTATACATATTTCAATGCTTTAAGCAACCTAGATGTCCATCTACTGTGTTCTTTAAACCCGAGTTCAATCCCTGGATTGGGAAGAGTCCCCTGGAGAAGGAAATGAGTGCTGCTGCTAAGTCGCTTCTGTCGTGTCCGACTCTGTGCGACCCCATAGATAGAAGCCCACCAGGCTCCCCCATCCTTGGGATTCTCCAAGAACACTGGAGTGAGTTGCCATTTCCTTCTCCAAAGGAAATGAGTAACCACTCCAATATTCTTATCTTGAGAATTTCTCAGAGGACCTTGGCAGGTTATATAGTCCATGTAGTTGCAAAGAGTTGGACGTGACTGATCGACTAATACTTATCACTTTTCCTTGAAATACCCATTGAAATTATCTGTGCATTTTGTTACATGATTTTACATTCTTTGTGGCTCAGCTGATGAATCCACCTGCAATGCTGGAGACCTGGGTTCAATCCCTGGGTTGGGAAGACCCCCTGGTGAAGGAAAAGGCTACCCACCTCAGTATTCTGGCTTGGAGAATTCCATGGACTATATAGTCCATGGGGTTGCAAAGAATTGGACGTGACTGAGCGACTTTCACTTTTCGCTTTCACTTATTACCATAATTTTTTTCTCTGTGAAGTATTTCATAGGCAGAAAACTATATGTTCCATCAAAGAATAGCAAAAAATCAATGTCCATATTACCTAGCTTAAACTTAATCATCATGATTTTGAAGCCATTATGTGAGTTATCTTTTATGTATTTTTCTAAGTTTCTGTTAAATTGCTTTCTTACTGTTTTGAAGGAGTTAATATTCCAAATGAATCCTTCTCCACTTGTGTGTTCAAAATCTTATCTATGTTTTGGCTTAAAAATTATTTATAAAGGTAGGAAGCAATTCTTAATGAGCTGGGGATAAGAAAAGATTGCTTTTAAATAAGACATAATAACAAATCATAAAGAAAAGGGTAGAACAATTTTACTGAATTAAAATTAAGAATTTAATTAAAAAGTTAGGAAAAAGAAGAGAACAAAATCATACCAAAAACAATTGGGAAGCTATTTTTTCTCATCACCCTAAATACATTAGTTTATTCTCTTCTGACTTCCTTTTTTATTATGGAGACTGTCTGATTATCATTACTTTATATGTTACCTGGTCTTATTTATTGCTTTTAAAACCTCCTTTTTTCTTGTTTTACTCTGCTATTTTACCATGGCATGTCTAAATGTGAATTTTCTTATATTAATCTTGCCTGTGATTCTTTGAATTTCCCATACCTAAAGAGGGTCATCTTTCAGAAAATCTAGGATATTATTTATTATTACCTTATTGAATATGGGCTTTCCCCTAGTCTTCCTGTTCTCAGGTCCTCAGTGTATGATTAGACAGAGTTTAGGCTTATTCACTTTATCTGCCCTGTTTGCATTTTTTTTTTTAATCTCTTTGTCTTTTTTCTATAGAACTATATTTCCCTTCATTAATTCTTTCTACAGCTATGTCCAATTGCTTGTAACTTAAAGAATTAAGTAACAAAATTTGAAATCTTAGTATTTTTATTGTAATACTAATTTATTTGTGTCAACATCATTGTATTTTTCATATTTTAAATTTTTTCAAAATTTTAAGAATATTTTGTTGACCATGATAATGTCAATGCCCTTTGTTTCTTTGCATGTATACATATTTATTTCATATACTTATATGATGATTCCATCATCTGCAATTTGAGAATCTGATTCTTTAGTCTGACCTTTTGATGTGTTTATGTGACTATGCGATTCTTGATGAATTTCATTATCTTGAATGGGAGCTATGCTTCAGAATTTCATCAGTGGGAGTCCTTTATTTAAAACATTTTCCTCCAGAGAATATTTGTTTTATCCAAATTCTTGTAGGCAATCCAACATGGGAATGTATTTGATTACATTTTCATTTTCATATTTTAATGCAGAAATGTATGATTTTATGATACAAATATGTGATTATGAGGTTAAGGTTAGGAAAGATTTGTTTTTCTTTTTCTTTTTTCCTTTTTCCTTCTACTGAGTCTTAACTCCGGACCAAATCAGGCAGGCGTGCTTTTTCAGGGATTGGATTTGTTTATTTTTGGCTTGCTTTCCTAACTCACTTACTTAAGCATGTTATCCTTTTGGGGTATTTGCTTTATTTGGAGAATTCTGAGTTGATATTATTTCTTCTTATTCATTTTCCTGGTCTGTGATATTTTAACCCTCATGTGTGGCCTCTGAAGATTGACAGATGATTTTCAGCTAAATGTTACTTTTATTAGTACCTTGTTCTTATTTAATCATGCATTCTCCTTTTTCTGGCTTCTATTTTCCTTACAATACTATACAGTCCATGGAATTCTCTAGGCCATAATACTGGAATGGATAGCCTTTCCCTTCTGCAGGGGATCTTCCCAACCCAGGGATCAAACCCATATCTCCTGCATTGCAGGCAGATACTTTACCAGCTGAGTCACAAGGGAAACCACAGAATACTGGAGTGCGTAGCCTATCCCTTTTCCAGTGAATCTTCCAGACCCAGGAATCAAACCAGAGTCTCCTGCATTGCAGGTGGGTTCTTTACTGAGTTATCAGGAAAGCCCTACTGCGAGTGCAGACATGATATAAAATGCATATATTAAATATTGCAGGTTTTTGTGTTCTGTGCTGAGTGGTTTCTCTTTTTTGATTCTGTCCCACTTAGATTTTTTTCTTTGTAGTTATAAACTGTTTTTGTGTACAAATGTTATCATAGTTATTGTTGAAGTCTAGAGTATTTCTAGTTCAGCTTGTTTAGTTATGTATTCGGAAGATGCTAGATTTCCTGAAATCTATATTAATGTACGTAATGGACTGAAAATCTTGTATATGAGTTGCACTCTTCACTCTTGCATATTGGAAATGTGCATCAAGTAAGTATGATCTCTGTTGAGAAATTATTCTCTGTAAGGTATTGTGTCAATTCTGTGATCACAAGAGGCAACAGCTGAACTCAGGTGGCTAAAAGTAGTTTAAGTTGAATGTGATATCTCCCAAAGGAGTAAAGAAAAATATCTTACTCATTTTAATTTTAAATTTTGTACAGTTTTGTCACAATTCCTGATGCTGGAAACATTTTTAAAAATTATATGTCAGGCTGCCTAGTTGAGATGTCATTTTCTTTTTGATGACCAATAAGATCTTGAAATACATTTCATTACATTTTTTTTCTGATTTAAATTTAAAGTACTAATTTACTTCTTCAGAGTTAATATCAAGAATTCAATGTAAGTTAAAAGTTTTTCCAAAGATTTTGACTAAGTCCAAGCATTTGTTCTCAGATGGAAAGGCCAAGATTAGCTCAATCTGCCAAAAGTAATATGTAACAATAAAAGAATCCAAATGCACTTGCTTATCTGAATCAAAGCAGAAAATTGCTAATGTGACTTCAACTTCGTAAATATTACTACAGCACAATATTTGAAAAACTCAATTCAAGCACTTAAAAGTGTCAGTGAAATAATCATGTAAAGGGTCCATTTAATTTTTTCAGAGTGAAATAATGTTTTTACTTATTTTCACTACTGAACATACTTTTGTTGCTTTTTTAAAAACATTTATTTTGGAAAAGTTTTACAGGTACACATTTTGCAATATTGTAAGGGGTCCTACATACCCTAGTTTTTGCTTCCTCTATGGTTACCATTACTGTGGTGCAGTTGTCTCAACCACTAGGATAGTATTAATACATGATTAACTATAGTATATATTTTGATTTTTGTTTTCTTAGTTTTCACATCTTGTCTTTTCTCTGTCCCAGTATCCATCTTGGTTACCATGTTATAGTTAGTCATCATGTCTCTATCGGTTGCTTTACATTGACAGTTTCTCAGACTTTCCATGTTTTTGATCACTTTGACATTTTTTAGGAGTTCTGGACAAACATTTTTTTTTAATGATGACCTTCAATATGTTTTTATCATGATAAGACCAAGTTTATTGTTTTAGACAATATAACAGATAAAGTATCATTCTCACCATAATATCTGGAGGGCATATGTTATTAAAATGTCTTATCAGTGTCTACAATAGAATTTTTCTTTTTTTCTTGCTTCCTTCCATACTATACTCTTGAGAAGGTCATTACATATATCCCAAGGTTAAGATTTGGGAAGTTATATTCTACCTCCATAAGGATGGAATTCCCATCACTGTACTGACATTGGAAATATGGTGCAACTTAATGTGTCTTCCAATTCAAATAAATGATGAATAAAATACTTTAACAGGTGCATTTTAAATGAATTGTGGAGCTGGTGCAAAAGAGAATAGTTTGCCAACATGAGATTCAAAATAAAAAAGAAGACATTAGTTGGTAAGGATATCTTTCATTTTGGAGGTTTCTTTTGAGTCCTGGACATGATGAGGTTTCACTATATTGGCAATGGGGAAAAGGATAAACTTAGTAAAGGGTAAACTTAGTAAGCCAATCCCTGGACTCTGTGATGTACAACCCAACCTTGCCTTCATTGAACAAGTTGCCCAAGCTGCTGAGAATGTTGTCAGTAAATCAGTAGATAGCCGTATAGGGTCAGAGAGTCAGGGAATGCCTCAGGGCTGGCCCACATCCAGTGATCTCCAAAAGCTGATGCCAGTGTACAAAGTCTCTTTTAACTTCTGAGGACTTCCCTATGAGCTCTTCTAAATCCACCACAGAGACTTTCATTGAGCCTACATTGCTGTAGATCAGCTAATCCCTCTGAAATTCTGTTTTCTTTCTTTTACAAATGGTCTGAATGAAGTAAGTCAGGCAGAGAAGGAGAAACATCATGTGACATCTCTTACATTGTTGTTGTTCAGTTGCTAAGTCATGTCCAACTCTGCAGCCCCATGGACTGCAGCAAGCCAGGCTTCTCTGCCCTTCACTACCACCTGGAGTTTGCTCAAAATCATGTCCATTGAGTTGGTGATGCTATTCAGCCACTTCATCCTCTGTCATCCCCTTCTCCTCCTGCCCTCAGTCTTTCCCAGCATCAAGGTCTTTTCAAGAGAGTTGGCTTTTCACATCAGGTTGCCAAAGTACTGGAGCTTCAGCTTCAGCATATTTCATATGTGGACTTTAAAAAGAAATGATACAGATGAACTTAATTTCAAAGCTCTTCTTTATTAAACATCCTGCATGTTAACTTCTCAGAATCTGTACTTCAGTAAAAAAAATTCAAGTCCATATATAATTTTTTGGAATTTGCATTTTTCACTGAATATTATGTTTATAAAATCCAACTGTTATCTTGTTTTCACATAAATAAATTCTAGCTCTTGATAAGAGAAGCAGCAAAAGGATTTGCATGTGACAAAGGGAAGTACACACAAGGAAGGGAGATATTTAAAGTCATAAAACAATCTATCACAGTTCAGTTCAGTTGCTCAGTCATGTCTGACTCTTTGCGACCCCATAGATTGCAGCATGCCAGGCCTCCCTGTCCACCACCAACTCCCGGAGTTTACTCAAACTCATGTCCATTGAGTCAGTGATGCCATCCAACCGTCTCATCCTCTGCCGTCCCCTTCTCCTCCTGCCTTCAATCTTTCCCCGTATCAGGATCTTTTCAAATGAGTCAGCTCTTCACATCAGGTGACCAAAGTATTGGAGTTTCAGCTTCAACATCAGTCCTTCCAATGAATATTCAGGACTGATCTCCTTTAGGATGGACTGGTTGGATCTCCCTGTAGTCCAAGGGACTCTCAAGAATCTTCTCCAACACCACAGCTCAAAAGCATCAATTCTTGGGCACTCAGCTTTCTTTATAGTCCAACTCTCACATCCATACATGACAATTGGAAAAACCATAGCCTTGACTAGATGGATTTTTGTTGGCAAAGTAATGTCTCTGCTTTTTAATATGCTTTTTAATTTACCTACAAGTAGAGGTTCAACTTTATAAGAAAACATCATATAGCTTTCCTAGGTATGTATTTAATTAACTTAAAATTTCCCCAGCAATGTGTAAGACATTCTATTGCGAACTTGTCTGACTGCTTAATTTTGTCAACAAGAAAGGATATTAGATGATGTATCATTTTTTTGTATTAACAGTTTCTACTTATCTGGAGTATCATTTCATAATTTACTATCCATGTAATTCCTCTTTTATAAAATGCATTATCTATTGGATTGTTTGTTTTTAAAAAACTAGTTTATAACTGCTTTGTACTCTTGAAAATGTTTTATCTATAATACGTCTTGCAAGTATTTGCTTCAAGTATGTACCTTAGTTTTTGACTACAAGATCTCCATAGAAGAGAACTTAATATTCACATAAATTAATTTATCAAATATTACATTTTATTTTAGAGATTTAGGTATTTTTTAGGAAATCTTTTTTAACCTCAGAAAGATATTTAGTTATATTTTTAAACTTTCAAAAGTAAGCTTTGATGAAATTCCTGGTCTTTCTAGAGTTATCTTTATCTCATCTTTCACTCTTTTTTTCTTTTTTTATTGTGCAGTGAGAGGTAAGAATCTAAAAAATTTTCCCCCTTAAGAAAAAAACTTTTCTGGCACTTTTAAAATAATTTATTTTTATATCTTGGTCAGCTACTCAAACTCTGGATATGTATGTTTCTGTTACCTAGTCTCCTGTTTCATTCAGCATGTAACCTACACTACACAAATACCAAGCATCTTATTTAACATGGCTTTATAATCATCCTCACATTATGGTAAGGCAAGTAAATCTATACTCTTCTTCAGCAACAGTGACTTGCTCTTCCATATACACTTGAGAACAAATTGTTCCTATTTTATTAAAAACATTGTTAAGATTCAAGATGAAGTTTCAGTAAATCCATACATCCACTGGGGTAACTGACATCTTAGTGTTATTGTCTTCCTCAGTTCAATTCAGTTGCTCAGTCGTGTCCAACTCTGCAACCCCATGGACTGCTACACACCAGGCTTCCCTGTCCATCACCAACTCCTGAGGCCTACTCAAACTTATGTACATCACATTAGTGATGCCATCCAGCCATCTCATCAGCTGTCATCCACTTCTCCTCCGGCCCTCAGTCTTTCCCAGCATTAGAGTCTTTTCCAATGAGTCAGTTCTTTGCTAAACTACAATACTTTGCTAAAGTATTGGAGTTTCAGCTTCAGCAGGAGGCCTTCCAATGCATATTCAGGACTGATTTCATTTAGGGTTGATTGGTTGGATCCCCTTGCAGTCCAAGGGACTTTCAAGAGTCTTCTGCAATACCACAGTTCAAAAATAGCAATTCTTCAGTGCTCAGCTTCCTTTATAGTCTAACTCTCACATCCATACATGACCACTGGAAAAACCATAGCTCTGATTAGAAGGACCTTCGTTGGTAAAGTAATGTCTCTGCTTTTTATATGCTATCTAAAGTGGTCATAGCTTTTCTTCCAAGGAGTAAGCGTCTTTTAATTTCATGGCTGCAGTCACTATCCGCAATGATTTTGGAGCCCCAGAAAATAAAGTCTCTCACTGTTTCCATTGTTTGCCCAGCTATTTGCCATGAAGTGATGGGACCAGATGCCATGATCTTCGTTTTATGAATGTTGAGCGTTAAGCCAACTTTTTCACTCTCCTCTTTCACTTTCATCAAGAGGCTCTTTAGTTCTTTTTCACTTTCTGCCATAAGGCTGGTATCATCTGCTTATCTGAGGTTATTGATATTTCTCTCAGCAATCTTGATTCCAGCTTGTTTTTCATCCAGCCCAACATTTCACATGATAAGTTAAATATTCTGCATATAAGTTAAATAAGCAGGATGGCAATATATAGCCTTGACGTACTCTTTTCTGGATTTAAACCAGTCTGTTGTTCCATGTTCAGTTATAACTACTGCTTTTTGACCTGTATACAGATTTCTCAGGAGGCAGGTCAGGTGGTCTGGTATTCACATGTCTTTAAGAACTTTCCACAGTTTACTGTGATCCACACAGTCAAAGGCTTTGGCAAAATCAATAAAGCAGAAGTAGATGTTTTTCTGGAACTCTCTTGCTTTTTCAATGATCCAACAGATGTTGGCAATTTGATCTCCGGTTTCTCTGCCTTTTTAAAAAACAGCTTGAACATCTGGAAGTTCATGGTTTGTGTATTGCTGAAGCCTGGCTTGGAGAATTTTGAGTGTTACTTTACTAGAGTGTGAGATGAGTGCAATTGTGCAGTAGTTTGAGTATTCTTTGGCATTGCCTTTCTTTGGGATTGGAGCGTAGGATTACTATCTGTTTTATCTTTATATCAGGAGAGAAACACAGTCCAAATAGCATTGCATTACTCTGGAATAACTTGGCTTAGGCTTTAGTCATTTTCTCCATTTACTTCATTTGCATTCAAATTTAGATTTTTTTTTCTTTTTTACAATTCTGAGTCTTAATTGTGAAAAAAAAATTTAATATCTACTTCACAGTTTCTATTTTAGTACAAATTATGATGCATAATTCTTTTGGAGATAACTGGAAAGTTCTGTGTTGGACATATTTCTTTCTTGATTTAATTCTTAGATTGAATGTATACAATAATACATGATATATGCAGTAATTTTTTTGATACAACAGACCAATTCCATGATAAAAGAGATGAAAATAATTTTTGTTAGTGTTGTTATAGACAAAAATGTGTGTAGTTGTTGTATTTTCACATTTCAAATATGGGTATTCAATTCAATCCAAGATTCTTGGAGTATATATTATTAATGACATTTATAACTCTGAATTTCTAGCTGTAATTATTATCTATGTCATTTTTTTGTTATGGGGATGATTATTACCAAAAGTAAAAAAAAAATTGACATAGTGGTGTGAGCTATGTATAATTTAAAAAAAGTCAAGAAAACTGCTACTCAAAAAATATGAAAATTTGACTTATGCAGAATTTAAATAAGAGAATCTCAGCATTTCATAAACAGTTTGATGTTTAAAATAAGCCTAGCTCTAGTACTGTAGTAATAACAATAATCACCATGTTGTACATTAGATCCTTAGAACTTATAACTAGAAATAAATGCTGTTTAACCTACATCACCCCGGGAGTATATCTTAAGCATTTATCACATACACACACATGCTCATAGGCACACACATTATTATATGTTAACTATGTGAAGTGGTGGACATATCTTGATCTTGTTACCATTCTGAAATGTGTGTGTGTATAATCATAATGTACATTTTGAATATGATTATATTTGTGAGTTATTCCCCAGTGATGTTAAAAAAATAAAAATAGGCCTATGTCATGAAGAATTGTAAAGCTAGTCCATGGTATGCTTTTGAAAATGAGAATAGCTTGAAGACATGTTTTCTTTGTTTTCTAAAACAAAATAAAGGAAAACTGCATTTCTTTATTCTGCCAAGTATGTATTAAAGATACTTGGAAAGCATTGGAGTGACATTAATAATATTGCCTCATAAGAGCCATCATATTTCTCTCTAGCTATGTTGAAGTATAATTAACAGAATTGTAAAATATGTACACCTGAGGATTAGATCATACCTGCATTGTAAAAGGATTCCCCTTTGAATTAATTAAAACATCTATTACCTTTTTTTGGTGAGAACTTTTGAATCGATTCCCTTGCCAACTCTCAGTTATATAAGTAAGAGCTGTAATTTTTTAATATAGTTTTAGATTTTTGACCTAGATTTAAAACCATGGAGATTATCAAAATTTCTGTTTGCCTCTTATATCTGATAATTTATAGGCTATGGGGACTAATTCTTTAATGATCAGGGAAGTAATAACTGTTAGGTAATGTACTCTAGTATCCTAGAGTTAGTGTTTCCTGTCTTTGGCTCTCTAACACAATCCTTGGCAGGACATGGAAAGTGCTTGTTAAACAATAAATTGAGGATATTTATTCACAATGATGCTATTTCCTAAGACCTGGAAAAGTAATGAGAAATATCTTTTACATATTGAAATTCCAAGTGTTTTTGTTGCAATAAATCTGTACACAAGGTTTGAGGACCCCTTCTCTAGCTTGTCTTGAATTATTTGGATTCAGTACATCAGCTACCAGGTAAGGTCATCAGCTATCAAGTAAAGTCATCAGCTAGACAGTTTTTCCCAAACTTCACACCAGAGGATTTGTACAGTGGTTCAGTTCAGTTCACTCCATAAGTCATGTCTGACTCTTTGTGACCCCACAAACTGCAGCAGGCCTCCCTGTCCATCACCAACTCCTGGTGTTCACCCAAACTCATGACCATTGAGTCAGTGATGCCATCCAACCATCTCATCCTCTGCCGTTCCCTTCTCCTCCTGCCCTCAATCTTTCCCAACATCAGGGTTTTTTCAAATGAGTCAACTCTTTGCATCAGGTGGCCAAAATATAGGAGTTTCAGTTCAGCATCAGTCCTTCCAATGAACACCCAGGACTGATCTCCTTTAAGATGGACTGGTTGGATCTTCTTTCAGTCCAAGGGACTCTCAAGAGTCTTCTCCAATACCACAATTCAAAAGCATCAATGCATCAGTGCTCAGCTTTCTTTATAATCCAACTCTCACATCCATACATGACCACTGGAAAAACCATAGCCTTGACTAGACGGACCTTGGTTGACAAAGTAATGTCTCTGCTTTTTAATATGCTGTCTAGTTTGGTCATAGCTTTCCTTCCAAGGAGTAAGCCTCTTTTAATTTCATGGCTGAAATCACCATCTGCAGTGATGTTGGAGCCCCAGATAATAAAGTCAGCCACTGTTTCCACTGTTTTCCCATCTATTTGCCATGAGATGATGGGACCGGATGCCATGATTTCAGTTTTCTGAATGTTTAGCTTTAAGCCAACTTTTTCACTCTCCTCTTTCACTTTCATCAAGAGGCTTTTTAGTTCTTCTCTTTCTGCCATAAGGGTGGTGTCATCTGCATATCTGAGGTTATTGATATTTCTCTTGGCAGTCTTGTTTCCAGCTTGTGCTTCATCCTGCCTGGCGTTTCTCATGATGTACTCTGCATATAAGTTAAATAAGCAGGGTGACAATATGCAGCCTTGACATACTCCTTTTCCTACTTGGAACCAATCTGTTGTTCCATGTCCAGTTCTAACTTGCTTCCTGTCCTGCACACAGGTTTCTCAAGAGGCAGGTCAGGTGGTCTGATATTTCCATCTCTTCAAGAATTTTCTACATTTTATTGTGATCCATACAGTCAAAGGCTTTGACATACAATGGTAGAAAAGCATTCTTTCTTATTTTAAAAGTATGCTAGTTGCTCAGTCATGTCTTACATTTTGCGACACTATGGACTGTAGCCCACCAATCTCTTCTGTCCATTGGATTTCCCTGAGAAGAATACCAGAGTAGGTTGCCATTTCCTTCTCCAGGGGATATTCCCACTCCAGGAGTCAAACCTGGGTCTCCTCCTTTGCAGCCATATTCTTACCCTCTGAGCCTATCATTGGCAAATGCTTGGTTCATTTTCATTTCATCCTTTCATCAAAATATTCCCTGGTTTATCTACTTAATAAAAGCTGTTACTTTCATATTTAATTGAGTAGAGTTGCTATTTTTGTGTCATGTGCTATTTATATCTCCTTTAACCATCATCACCAGTCCACAAATCCAGAAGACTGTTAAGTCATAATATCAAGTATATTGAGCATTGATAACTAATCTATGTCCAGCTGACTGTTTAATGCCTCTGTGGCTTTCAGTTCAGTTCAGTTGCTCAGTCGTGTCCAACTCTTTGTGACCCCATGAACCACAGCACGCCAGGCCTCCCTGTCCATCACCAGCTCCTGGAGTCCATCCAAACCCATGTCCATAGAGTCGATGATGCCACCCAACCATCTCATCCTCTGTTGTTCCCTCCTCATTTGGCTTTATAACCCTAATAATCCCATTATTCTATGGAGAAAAAATGTGGCTCAAGGAGATAAAGTGACTTCCCCTGAGTCATACATATGACTCAGATGTGAAGCAGAGTGAGGCCTAGAATGTGAGCATCCTAGATCAGATTTGCATGGCATGGGATTCTGAGAGGAGACTGACTCTGAGAAGTGGAAAATGATGGCAGCCTATATGATGCTGGTCAAATCAATGTATTTTCTGGAAGCAAGCAAGAAAGGAAGGACTGTGGCCTTTGTCAGTAATGTTATAAAGGTATACATGAGCCTCTTAAGTGGGTTCTAGTATTGAGGGGAGCATGAGAGAGGGATCTCTTCTGGGACCAGATGGAATGGAGGATAGGAACCTGAGTGACAGGAAGGAGGAAATAGGCCCTCTGTCTGTCCTAAATGTGGAGCCTTTTGATCCTAAATGTGAGGCCAGAGGGACAATTATGTGAATCATAGAATCCTGAGAATAGGACCTATGAGTCTCTTCTCTCTTTTGATTACTAGGAAGAATGTATACTTTAGTACCATACGTATAGACATTACTGCAGTTGCTATGATAATGTTTGTAATAAAATTCAAATGATTAAAACAAGAACATGTAATTCAAATAGAAGTATAAAATATTTCACAATGAAACAGTGAAAAGAACCAGTTTCAGAACTTACATATGTAATAGCAAAATGTTCAAAGGACTGCACTGTGTACTTGTCATACAGTTTTTGAAATTTTAACTAAATAAATGAAGTCACTTAGTGACTGTTACTGCTGCTGCTGCTAAGTCGCTTCAGTTGTGTCCGACTCTGTGCGACCCCATAGACGGAAGCTCACCAGGCTCCCCTGTCCCTGGGATTCTCCAGGCAGGAACACTGGAGTGGGTTGCCATTTCCTTCTCCAATGCATGAAAGTGAAAAGTGAAAGTGAAGTCGCTCAGTCGTGTCCGACTCTTAGCGACCCCATGGACTGGAGCCTACCAGGATCCTCCATCCATGGGATTTTCCAGGCAAAAGTACTGGGGTGGGGTGCCATTGCCTTCCCCACACTTAGTGACTAGGAAATATCAAAAGAACAGCAAGTTCAGTTGCAGATATTGCATTTCCCAATGTTTAAAATGTAAGACTTATTAAAATGTAGTGATATCTCAAGAATGAAAAGTCTCTGGTACAAATATTGTGTTCCTCTCTACCACAGAAGATATTAGATCTGAGGTCACTAGAAACATAAAGGTCCTCTATGCAAGATCATGGTGATATTCAGGTGGTAATTATTTGGAATTCACTCTAGTTACTGGGAATACACATTTTATCTCTTCATTTGAAACTAGATATATTGATTTTTTAAATGTATTTATTTTTGATTGGAAAATAATTGCTTTAAAATTGATTATTTTTATAAAAATAATTTTCTGCTACATATTTGTAGAGTAATTTTATATAGAGTAAGATTGTGATGACTTACCTACAGTGAAATGTTAAATCTAGGAGTAATTGATGACACAAAAAATATTTTCTTCAATTCTGTCAGAGTAAAATTAACTTTGGGAGCTTCCTTTTATGTCCACTATCACTCCTGGGATTTCTTTGGAAGGAATGATGCTACAGCTGAAACTCCAGTATTTTGGCCACCTCATGCGAAGAGTTGACTCATTGGAGAAGACTCTGATGCTGGGAGGGATTGAGGGCAGGAGGAGAAGGGGACGACAGAGGATGAGATGGCTGGATGGCATCACTGACTTGATGGGTGTGAGTCTGAGTGACCTCCGGGAGCTGGTGATGGACAGGGAGGCCTGGCGTGCTGCGGTTCATGGGGTCGCAAAGAGTCAGACACGACTGAGCGACTGATCTGATCTGAACTGATCTGATCACACTTTTGTAGCCCACATGAGGCCAAACAACAGATCTTGGGTTAGGTCTTCAGAGTTATAAGAAACTAGAAAATTGAGATGATTGCAGATTTTCTTTCTTTTTTTTTTTTTTTTTCTGTTATAGTCACTTCAAGAAAGCATAGGTTTAGGCTTTGAGGTTCCTGTAATATTTCTTCATATTGGGTGTATTCCTCAGATATATATTCAACCTTATTTTTTTTATTTGTAAACATTTGACCCACATTTCAAGGTCAAATATTTACTTAATCATTTGTGATATTATTCTATTGAATTCTAAGATGGAAAACTTTTAGTATCTCAACTCTCTAATTGTCTAAAAATAGGCTACCTCATCTTTAAGTTTGGGCATTAATGAACTGCCTACATTCCTGTGGCAAGACTCCCCACCACAGCAACAGCAAAACCTTCTCACTTAAAGAAGATCAATAGCCATACACATTTTTTTTTTTATGCAGTCCAGTTTACAACTCACTTTTAATATCATTTAAAAGTACATAAGCATATCCTACATGACATTTTTATTACCATTGTAATATCTCAAGTTTAATTTTTGGCAGTAAATATAGTCTGGTGCAAACTTAGAAGTGAAGGAAAAAATGAGTTTAAGTATATATTTTTGATTTATATGATAATCTGACTTTTGGGGGTGAATACTATCTTTGTAGAAGACATCTGTGCATGTGATGAGTCTGAAGTCATTGGATTTTCAAGTGAGCTCTGGAAGTTTTATTTTTCTTTAAATAGATACTCTGGGAGTTGGTGATGAATAGGGAGGCCTGGCATGCTGTGATTCATAGGGTCGCAAAGAGTCGGGCACGACTGAGCAACTGAACTGAACATTTTAAGAAACCTACCAAAGTTAATGAGTTTATTTTTGAAAGGTTTCACATGGTTATCATTGATGGTGATGCTATTTAGTTGGTAAGTCATGTCTGACTCTTTTGTGACCCCATGAACTATAACCCACCAGGCTCCTCTGTCCATGGGATTTCCCAGACAGCAATACTGGTGTGGGTTGCCGTTTCCTTCTCCAGGGGATCTTTCTAACCCAGGGATCAAACCCATGTCTCTTGCATTGGCAGGTGTGTTTTTTACCACTGAGCCACCATGGAAGTCTGGAGTTATCATTGTTACATCAATGGAATTTAAATGACCTAGTCTGCCAATGTATATTTTTTAAAATCGCCCAATTAATAGCAGAGTCTAAAGAATTTAAGATGATTATTTTACCTTCGAAGATAACATTTAATCATTATACAGATGTTTAGAATCTGTTAAAGGTTCTAAAACACAGGTTAAAAACCAGGACTCTGACATCACATAGACTTTAGGTTTCAGTTTCTGCGCTGCAGCTTAAAAGTTGGGTATTCAAGGGAAGATAAATTATCCTTTCTAAACCTTAATCCCCTAATCTCTAAGAGAGGACAGGTTGTAAAAATAGTCTCGACTTCATAGAGTTGTTGTAAAAATAATGTAATAATTCAACTAAAGAGCACAGAGTTTATAGGAAGAAATCATCACATAAAAATGTTTCCTATTATTGTCTCACTTAATTCAGCAGTGGCCACAGGACTGGAAAAGGTCAGTTTTGATTCCAGTCCCAAAGAAAGGCAATGCCAAAGAATGCTCAAACTACCACACAATTGCACTCATCTCACAGGCTAGTAAAGTAATGCTCAAAATTCTCCAAGCCAGGCTTCAACAATATGTGAACCATGAACTTCCAAATGTTCAAACTGGTTTTAAAAAAGGCAGAGAAACCAGAGATCAAATTGCCAACATCTGTTGGATCATCAGAAAAGCAAGAGAGTTCCAGAAAAACATCTATTTCTGCTTTATTGACTATGCCAAAGCCTTTGACTGTGTGGATCACAATAAACTGTGGAAAATTCTCAAAGAAATGGGAATGCCAGAACCCCTGACCTGCCTCTTGAGAAATCTGCATGCAGGTCAGGAAGCAATAGTTAGAACTGGACATGGAACAACAGATTGGTTTCAAATAGGAAACGGAGTATATCAAGGCTGTATATTGTCACCCTGTTTATTTAACTTATATGCAGAGTACATCATGAGAAACGCTGGACTGGAAGAAATACAAGTTGGAATCAAGATGGCTGGGAGAAATATCAATAACCTCAGATTTGCAGATGACACCATCCTTATGGCAGATAGTGAAGAAGAAGTAAAGAGCCTCTTGATGAAAGTGAAAGAGGAGAGTGAAAAAGTTGGCTTAAAGCTCAACATTCAGAAACCTAAGATCATGGCATCTGGTCCCATCACTTCATGGCAAATAGGTGGGGAAACAATGGAAACAGTGGCTGATTTTATTTTGGGGGGCTCCAAAACCACTGCAGATGGTGATTTCAGCCATGAAGTTAAAAGATGCTTACTCCTTAGAAGGAAAGTTATGACCAACCTAGTTCAATTCAGTTCAGTCACTCAGTCGTGTCTAACTCTTTGCGTATCCATGAACTACAGCACACCATGCCTCCCTGTCCATCACCAACTCCTGGAGTCCACCCAAAACCATGTCCATTGCATCGGTGATGCCATCCAAACATCTCTTCCTCTGTCGTCTCCTTCTCTTCCTGCCCTCAATCTTTCCCAGCATCAGGGTCTTTTCAAATGAGTCAGCTCTCTGCATCAGGCGGCCAAAGTATTGAAGTTTCAGCTTCAACATCAGTCTCTCCAATGAATACCCAGGACTACATAGACAGCATATTAAAAAGCAGAGTCATTACTTTGTCAACAAAGGTCCATCTGGTCAAAGCTATGGTTTTTCCAGTAGTCAGATGTGGATGTAAGAGTTGGACTATAAAGAAAGCTGAGTGCCAAAGAATAGATTCTTTTGAACTGTGGGTATTGGAGAAGACTCTTGACAGTCGCTTGGACTGCAAGGAGATCCAACCAGTCCATCCTAAAGGAAATCAGTCCTGAATATGCATTGGAAGGCCTGATGCTGAAGCTGAAACTCCAATACTTTGGCCACCTGATGTAAAGAGCTGACTCTTTTGAAAAATAACCCTAATGCTGGGAAAGATTGAGGGCAGGAGGAGAAGGGGATGACAGAAGATGAGATGGTTGGATGGCATCATTGACTCAATGAACATAAGTTTGAGTAAACTCCGGGAGTTGGTCATGAACAGGGAAGCCTGGCGTGCTGCAGTTCATGGGGTCACAAAGAGTCAGACACGACTGAGCAACTGAACTGACTGACTGAATGTCCTCTTTGTCCTTCAGTTCAGAAGTGGATTGGTAGAGATGGATGAAAAGTGAGACTCTCTAGGGGAAAACACACAGTAGGTTAGTACTTTCTAGGGTGAGTAAAACCCTTATTTATGAGGACTAAGATCCAACCAGTCCATTCTGAAGGAGATCAGCCCTGGGTATTCTTTGGAAGGAATGATGCTAAAGCTGAAACTCCAGTACTTTGGCCACCTCATGTGAAGAGTTGACTTATTGGAAAAGACTCTGATGCTGGGAGGGATTGGGGCAGGAGGAGAAGGGGATGACAGAGGATGAGATGGCTGGATGGCATCACTGACTCGATGGACTTGAGTTTGAGTGAAATCCGGGAGTTGGTGATGGACAGGGAGGCCTGGTGTGCTGCGATCCATGGGGTCTTGAAGAGTCGGACACGACTGAGCGACTGAACTGAACTGAACTGAACTTAGATCTCACACCAGAGGGCACTCAGCCATTATCTTGGTAATATGTAATAATGGTTCCCAAACTTTATAGGTAAACCAAAAGAGTTCTACCTGCTTAGGCTGGTTTTCTGCTTCATGATTCTGGTACCCCAGAGAGTCATCAGAATTAAACATTGATGTCAGTTTGAGTTTTCAAAAGTTAGTAAATACTGAAACATGGCAAAATGTACACTGATCTAAGAGTCACAAGAATAATGATAAGTATTAATGTTACTAGATTGAAGTGACTTAGCAGCTGTAGCAGCAGCAGAGCTCTTTAATCTTTATAAATGTAGGACAATAATACTTGTCTTTTTTTTGGTCTTCTTTGTCTCACTTTTTTGTTATTAATTAAAGCTTACACATGAAAAATTCTGAACCCCTTTGAGCAGAACAATGAAACTATAGAAATATTATTGTTACTGACCTATTTTGTAGAAAAGACACAAAGCATGCATAGAAATTATAGGAATTGTGGAATTATATAAATTGTGTATTTGAAAGAACTGACTTTTCAATAACTTAATATTCTAAAGAATTTTACTTGGTTTTGTATCCAAGAAAACTATGGATTTCTGCAATAGTTGCATTTTGACATTCATTTTGACCATTATGTGTTTCAGCAATCCAGTCAGCAAAGCTTTTAATTTCTTACTGTGTTTGGAAGCTACTTTGGCCTAAATTTGGAGATCCAGCAGTGTAGAGTCCACTTCTTCTTGGCATCTAGTAAAGACTGGTTTAATGATTGGATTCTCACAGCGTGCTCAGTCTGAATCATTAACACTATGTAAAAACCTTATAATTTACTTAATGTGCTTTCTATGCAGCATATTTTATTATTTTTAAATAGTAGCTTGCCATGACTGTTTTAAGTCATGTCACCTTAAAACTTGCTGGTTTCTGTACATTATCAACTTAGGATATTTTTTTTAAAAATATGGAACACATTTGAGTTTTCAGTACAGTTTTCAAGTATATTTATTACATAGTAAAATTAGTTATATGAAGTACTTACATTTAAATTATATAAAGATGTATGGAAATGAATGAGATGGTTGTATCACTGACTTCAGTGAAATGTGATTTGGAAGGAATACCACACAAACATATTGCTTAATAGTATGCAGAAGGGATCTACAGTAATGATATTAACTTTGTGAGGCCATCTTTCATTCTGTTATCACTTGTGCTATCATGCACTTTGCCCACTGTGGTCACAGCGCCTGAGAGAGAGAAGTGCTTCGAAAATTGTCAAAAGCTCTTTTCCCTGAAATGGTATGTATTCCTTTCAAATTATCTAAGGATGCATTTACAGAATGTTATACACTAAATGATCAGTAATCAACCTCCTTATTGACCACTCTCCTCCAAAAAGCTGTGCAAATGAGTTTTTATTCAAGGTGTTAATGATTAATATTTTTTTCTGATACACTTATACTTTTCATTTAAATATCATCTCAAAATAAATTATATATATGCATACATATTTATAATCATTACATTGAAGTTGATACTCATTTTCTTTTAGGTAATAAAAAATTAATAGCACTGATTTCAAGTTTAAGTATATCCATTTTATTGCTATTTCCATTTATTTACTATTAGAATTTCACATGGGAATTATGGGTAGAGGTATGAAGGAACATCTGTTAACTGTAAAATACTCTAGTAATTATAGATAGAAGGAAAATTGGCCTTTGGAATGTTAGTTAAAATATTGTTTTGTTTATATTTTGACTGGCTATAGTGGACTTTGTCTTGTAGATTTAAATATATATAAATAGTTGATTTTCATATATAAAGAATATGACTACCATTAAAGCAAGACAAAAATCTAAGAGGAAAATAAAAAAAGAACATTTCGGAACAAACAGCTCATAAAGAAAGAAATAAAAATGACTCAAAGGATTAAGCTCTGCTCATTCCTGCATACAATACAAAAAATATACTCACACACACTGTCTATATGTGTGTGTGTATATGTGTGTGTATATGTGTGTGTATAAATATATATATAAACTGGTACATGATGATCTGATATATCTATCTACTCTGATTGTCATTGTCATTTAGTTGCTCAGTTGTGTCCAACTCTTGGGTTCCCATGGACTCTAATCCATCAGGCTCCTCTGTCCATGGAATTTTCCAGGCAAGAATACTGGAGTGGGTTGTCATTCCATTCTCCAGGATATCTTCCCAACCCAGTGATTGAACTGACATCTCCTGCTTGGCAGGCAGATTCTTTACAACCAATCCACTTGGGAAGCCCATCTACCCTGATTATGTGTATTGAAATATGTACATATAATGGGAAATATGTATATATATTATACATTTATATGTATTTACCTGATATATATACATTTATCAGAGTCCTTAAGATCAAAGTGTCATTTGTCTATCTAGACAAACAGACAAATAGGTCAGATTAGATAATAACTTCAGAAATACATAGGGAATAATTCACATTGCTGCCCAGGTTATAGTGAAACAGAAACAATTGTATACTACTTGTTTCTGGGTGGGCAGCTTGAGTAATTAACCACTATGAAAAGTAGTTTGGCAGAAATGAACATAATTATAAAAATACCTGTTCTTTGACTTCCCCAAGTTAATTTTTTAAAGATTTTAGCCTGGAGAGACATTTTGTACTATGAAATGATGTTTATAAAAAGATTAATTAGAAATTTAAATTCTTTGTGCTATATTGGAAAGATCTCTAGGATTTCTTGTAGAGTAAGAAAGAATAGCTGTGCAAATGAGACTATCAGTTTTGTGGGGTGACAAATGGGTGGATGTGAGATGGGAAATTTTTGATGTATGTCCTTTTGTACCTTTTCATATTGGAATCAATGTCTGTACTATATGTGCAAAAAATATTATGAAAATAAAATTAAAAAAAGAGAATAAGGTGCAGTTTAATTAGCTGGGGCATTCTTACTTCCAGATCATTGTTCTTTATAGACAGAAAATCAACATTGATACCTATGTAAAATGATTACTTTATAAATCATACACAGATAATATATTAACCAAAAACATTGGTAAGTAAAAATAGATTTACAGCTGACAAATATGGTGGTGAGGATTGATATGCTAAAATTTCACATCTCCTTGTCTTTGCATAGGCTATTCACTGTGCCTAAAATTTCCTTCTCCTGTGTATTCTGTATTTTATTTGAGAACCACTATTCCTTCTCTCAGAGAAGGCAATGGCACCCCACTCCAGTACTCTTGCCTGGAAAATCCCATGGATGGAGGAGCCTGATGGGCTGCAGTCCATGGGGTTGCAAAAAGTCAGACACGACTGAGAGACTTTACTTTCACTTTTCACTTTTATGCATTGGAAAAGGAAATGGCAACCCACTCCAGTGTTCTTGCCTGGAGAATCCCAGGGACGGGGGAGCCTAGTGGGCTGCCGTCTATGGGGTCGCACAGAGTCAGACGGGACTGAAGGGACTTAGCAGCAGCAGCAGCAGCAGCAGCATTCCTTCTCTAGCACTTAGCTTAAACAGAATTTAAACCAAAGCTCCCATACCATTAGCTTCTTTGTTCTTTCCTAACAACTCTGATTATATATCTATTTTAGCATAAATATTACTGTATTTTTGTTTCCTCTATTTTCCTCTAATATGCTGAAATCAGGGATTGTACCTTTTTCTTTTTGTCTCAGCATTGGCAATATCTGGCACATAGTAGGAGACCAATATATATGTTTGAAATAATTGAACAGTAAATGTAATGCAGAAGGTGATCAAAATGGTTGATTGCATGAATAAAAACTATTTTAAAGAAAAATATAAGAATATAAAAGAAGTCTTTTTTATACTGAGACTTTTTTATGTTTACAACCATTATGAGTTACAGAAGAGTACAATTAAAGGAACACAGCAGCAACATTAATTTTAAACAGTGAGCTCAGACCTTTACATTATTCTGGCTTTGTAGGTTAGTTAATTGAGATGAATAAAGGTTAAATAATTTTTCCCAGTTAAGACAATTACAAAATTGAATAGATTAGAAAACACTCTATATTTCCTCTGTTGTCTCTACTGTCAATAATACACAGATACTCTGAACCAGGATGATAAAAATGACAGAAGAAGAGTACAGACTCCAGGAATTACCTAGAGATAAACCTACAAATATTTATGCTACCAGTGGGAAACCATTTATTTAGTGACAAAAACATGTAAGTGACCAGTTAGTACCACATTTTCTGATTATTTTTTAGCTGTGGCTACATGTTCTGCTCAGCATCATGGAGCATGGAGGAGAGGACAAGATGAAACCAAAAACCATGATTTTTTTTTTCACAATATACTT
Source organism: Tragelaphus eurycerus (assembly GCA_935064755.1). Taxonomy (NCBI): domain Eukaryota; kingdom Metazoa; phylum Chordata; class Mammalia; order Artiodactyla; family Bovidae; genus Tragelaphus; species Tragelaphus eurycerus. The sequence goes on along the minus strand of CAKXYN010000228.1, from coordinate 434,372 downwards.
CCTGAGAGAATGAAAAAGTGACAAGGGTAACAATTAGACTTGGTGAACATTGTAATAAGTTAGTCTTTTTAAGGTAGTAGATGAGCTGATGACTAATATGCCTGAATTTACTTCTGTCAAAACATAGGTTGGTGAGTTATTAAAATTATGTCTTGCAGTTTCTTTATTCAGTCAGTGTTCTGAGCATTAAGTGAAGAATTCAGTTTTAGGTCTCAATCCCTATGCTAGTTTCCCATTCTTTATTTATAGCCTTTAAGATTTTCTTAGTCATACATTCCAAAACTAATATTTATTTTGCCTGAGATATATTACCACAACATTCAGCTAAATTTCTCCATCGTTTAATTTTGTTGAATTGGTTTATATGTAGTCAAGAAGTGTTTTTTTTTTTTTTTTTTAATTTGATAGAGGTTGGTGAAAATGCCTCTGTTGGTGAATATATCTCTATCTAAATATGTTTTGATAGAGTAAAAGAAGTAAGTCAAAAACATGTTGAAAAAAAATGATAAAAATAACAAAAACAAGATATGAGACCCAATCTTGATTAGAAAAAAAACACTTTTGTTTATTGTTTAATTATGTGAATGTATTGAGTCTAATTTTTCTTTCCATAGTTTTAGACTTAATAAAACTGAAAATGAAATGAGGAGTGACTACTAAGTGCTAATTAATATATTTGTAACCTATAATTAGGCTATCTTATGTTCTTTAAAATTGATAAAATCATTATCTTAAATTACTGATACATTGGAAAAGACCCTGATGCTGGGAAATATGGAGGGCAGGAGAAGAAGGTGGTAACAGAGGATGAGATGGTTGGATGGCATCATTGACTCAATGGACATGAGTTGGAGCAAACTCTGGGAGATAGTGAAGTGCAGGGAAGTCTGGCATGCTGCAGTCCATGGGATCACAAAGAGGTGGACATGACGGAGCGACTGAATGACAAGCTTAAACTATAGGAATGATACACAAATTTGTATGTTTATTAAATAGTTTGGAGTTATTATCTTTTATTATATCAGAGATTTACGTTTATTACTTTTATACATGATTGACGTTTATGACTTTTTTTGATGCTCGACATATGTTTACTCTAAAAGTCATGGACTCTCCTCTGACCTTGAGAAACTGAATTTTTCAGATAAAGGCTTTTTAAGCCATATTAAAATAGATCACTAAAACGTTTATCAGATAATCAGCCAGTGCAGTTTGTACTCCCATAAAGGTTCATTTCCTACTGAAAATTATTCTTTTGGTCATACAAATCCATCAGAAATTAAGAAAAGGGAAGAAAATAAGTTTCACTATTTCAACAGTCTTGCCTTAAGTATTATTCTTTAAACTCTAACCACAGACCATGAACTAGCTAAATCTTGATTTGATATAATGCAATGAAAACTTGAGCAGAAAAGGGAATGGATAAACTTGGGAGGGAGGCCAGAAAGGAATAATTCCTATTTCCACAGTACATTTTTTGAAGGAGCTCAGGGCAAGTGATGAAAATGAATGACACTATATACGAACTAATTCTCTCTCAGACACCGTATCTATAAACTAGGAATACAAAATACTGACACACTGCATAGTGTGCTGAGGAACCTTCATAGGCCCTTTTTTACCCAAGATCTGATCTGGACACAACAGAATGGTAAGGTAGGATGTGTACACATCTGATTCAGCCCTCACTCATTTTTCAAGGCTTGTTTAAGCCCTTTTTTCCATTAAACCCTCTTGAAATGCCTCAGCTGAAACTGCTCTATTCCCTCTTGAAAGGTCACTTAAAATATTAGTCAGTTAAAACCTCATATTTTAGAATGAACTAGCAACTACTTTGACATCAAAACAATTGTTTATTGAAGGAAAATCCTGGTTAAGCAGCTTTTGTTGTTATTGTTTAGGAACCCCTCACCAAAAACATACCATATCTTTTCTTGCTAGAATCCTAGAGAGTTTGTGTGATCATAATGCTTGAAGTGTCAGCTTAACTAGATCATGTGGTTAGCACATATTTAAACACTGTTTTGGGTGTGTCTGTGAGGGTGTTTGTCTGGGAGGATGTTTCTGGATGAGATTAACACTGGTATTAATAGAGTGAGTAAAGCAGATTACTTTCCCCAAAGTGAGAAGACTTCATCCAACTAGTAAAAGCCTGAAGAGAACACAACAATGCTGAGCAAGAGAGTTTTGCTGTCAATACCAGACAGTTACATTTCCCTCCAAACTTTGGAGAGTTTTTCTTTCCTTTTCTTCTGATTCTCACACCTTCCATCAGTCCTTCCATCCAGACTGGAACTTCCATCACTGACTAATCTGGTTTTCAGGCCTTCAGACTGCAGATCTTGGGCCTTCTCAGCCTCCCCAATCATATGAGCAAATTCCTTATGATAAATCCCTTTATTTTATATTCTGTTAGTTCTGTTTTTGTTTTGGAGAACCCTGACTAATACAGTGATCAATGGAGAATGAGCTTTTAAAAGTATATGTTTTGGGAGAGAGAAGGCAGGGAGGGATAAAAGGGAAGAGGAATACAGGGAGAGAGAAACAATCATCACCATTTCAGGATGTTTCATTAAAAATTCTAGTATTGATTTCATATAGTATAAATTAAGTGCCATATTTTAACTTAATACATTTGTGGAAATCTAAGAAATTATGGGAAAATTAAATTGATCCAGATTTTCAAAGGCAACTAAATTATGCAGCATTAATCCAAATGTATAGCAGAAAAGAACAGACATACTTTCGCATCCTCTCTGCAATGCTAATGGACTTCACTCCCTTCTCTTTTGCTCTTTTCTTTATATACATAGAATAAAGGAAAGACATCAACACTAATTTTTAGCTTTCTTCTTTATCATAAGATCCTTATCTTTTAAAATAATATATGACAAAGAAGAAAAAGCAGAGCTTCAAGAAACCTCACTGGGAAGAAGGTTATCAAGATTAAGCTTAAATATTACTTAGATAGAAGATATTTTTCATTCATTGTATACTTTCTTGTTCACAACTAACAGTATACCTTACATATTATTGACTTATATCTATCAAGTCTTATTCTATACCAGCATTTATGACTTTGGTCAACAGTATTAAATCTGGATTTTGCATATTCTTGTGGGCTTCTGTCTCTATAAGATGTATGGAGAGTTTTAAGGGAATAGGATTTTTTTTTTTTTTAAACCCTGTTCTAATGCTGAAACTATGAGGAAAGACTTAATGCTTTTCCATGCTGCTCTTTTGCAATCTCCTCTTCTTGAGAAAGACATGAGTCTAACCATCTTGAAATGTATTACAATGTGTTGTCTCCTGAGGATGCACTGAATTTCATCATTTCACCATGTCTTTAATCAAGTCACCAAAACTTTCTCATCTCAGCCTTTAATATGTGCATTTGCAATGATTGTTTTGCATAATTTTTAGCCAAGTTTGTAATTTTGTTGTTTTGATTCAGTTGTATATTATAATTGTGTACTAGCTATAGTGTAACAGTAACTCAAGGTAAAACCCAACACAGAATTTTTGTTCTGTGAAGTATATTATAGTAATAAGCAGAAATTCCTCTGGACTTCCAAGGTAGCTTAGTTGGTAAAGAATCTGCACTTAGTGCAGGTGATCTTGGTTCAATTTCTGGCTTGAGAAGATCCCCTGGAGGAGGGCTTGACAACCCACTCCAGTATACCTGCCTGAAGAATCCCCATAGACAGAGGAGCCTGGTGGACTAGAGTCCATGGGGTCACAAAGAGTTGGACATCACAGAGTGAATAAGCTCAGCACAGCACAGAAATTCCTTTGAGCAAACAGTTACAGTTGTCCTTCAGTGTTCACAATGGATTGCTTCCAGGACCTACATGGATATCCAAATTCATGGATACTCAAGTCCCTTATATAAAATGTCATAGTATTTCTACTTATTACTTATACACATCCTTCTGAACACTTTAAATCGTCTCTGATTTACTTATAATACCTGAAGCAATACAAATGTTATGCAGGTAGTTGTAAATCCTATGTAAAAATTCAACTTTTGCTTTTGTTGAGCTCTTTTTGGATCTCTTTCAAATATTTTTCATTCATGGCTTGTGAATCCCTGGATGTGGACCTCATAGATAGGGAGGCCAATTGTATATTGTTAGAATAAAATTAAACATTAGTTTAAGATAAATTACAATTTCAGACTATTAAAGAAGAGCTTGTTTATATTTGCTACCGAATACCTCATTGTAGATATCAAGCCACAATTGTTACAGTCTACTCTATTGGGTATATTTAAGAGTAATATGCATCTACCATTCAGATTGTTTTCTCTAACTAGAATTCTTATCTGAAAAGAACCAAACATTTCTTGGATTGAAGGCTGATTTTAAGTCAGATTCAGAAAATACATAAAATGTATAAAACAATTACTGGGACAGCTTTTTTTCATGTGACACAAAGTGAGTAAACTGTTAAGCAAAAGAGACAAAAAAATACAATGATTCATGCCAAAGATAAAAGGCTGCTTATGACCAAAGATGGGTGTCACCAATAGAGAATACAATTAATTTAAGAGTATCAAATGCAGATTAAATTGTCCAAATGCTATGTAAAGAAAAAGAAAGCCAACAGAAAATCCCCACCCCCCAAATTCTTCAGGTTCTGTTACAGCTTATTGAAGTACTAATAACTTACTCTAGTATTTGGATATTTAGAAAAAATTATTAACCATCACTCCTACATTTCTTAGGCAAACTGTATTTTAGGCTAACCTGATAGTCACAACTGTTAAAGGAAATTCCACTCTATAGAATTCCAGCTAATGAATGTGGATGGAACTGTATAATTATAAAAATCACTATTTTACATCTTCTCCTTAATTTTTGGTAGCTCAGTTGGTAAAGAATTCACCTGCAATGCAGGAGACCCTGAATCAATTCCCAGGTCAGAAAGATTCCCTGGAGAAGGCATAGGCTACACACTCCAGTAATTCTTGGGCTTAATTTTTAATGAAAACTTAATTTTAATTTATTTTTATTGGAGTATAGTTGTTTTACAATGCTGTGTTAGTTTCTGCTGTAAATTGAATAAGGTATATGTATACATATATCCCCTCTTTTTTGGAGGGGATTTCCTCTCCATTTAGGTCATCATGGAGCATTGAGTGGAGTTCCCTATGCTATATAGTAGTTTCTTATAGTTATCTGTTTTATACACAGTATTAATAGTGTATATATGTCAATCTCAGTCTTCCAGTTCCTCCTCAGCCCCATTTCCGCTTGGAATCTATACATTTAATTTTTTTAAAGATAATTATCATCAACAGATGAAACTGTAAAAAGAAGAGATGATAATGGACCATAATTCAGGAAACTCTTTGTCAACATTTGAGCCCACTGAAGTTTTTGTATCCCTAAATGTGATGCAATAATTCTTTGTCCTAATAATATGCAATATAAAGCACTTGGCATACCCTTTGAGGCATTAATTCCAGAATGCTGCTGCTACTGCTAAGTCACTTCAGTCGTGTCCGACTCTGTGTGACCCCATAGAAGGCAGCGCACCAGGCTCCCCAGTCCCTGGGATTCTCCAGGCAAGAACACTGGAGTGGGTTGCCATTTCCTTCTCCAATGCGTAAAAGTGAAAAGTAAAAGTGAAGTCACTCAGTCGTGTCCGACTCTTCGCGACCCCATGGACTGCAGCCCACCAGGCTTCTCCATCCATGGGATTCTCCAGGCAAGAGTACTGGAGTGGGGTGCCAGTGCCTTCTCCAATTCCAGAATATTCTTACCTAATTTTAGCCTTGATAATAGTTAAATGTATGAGAAATATAGGGGATAAAAGAACAAACAAAATAATGCACAGAGGCAAATTGAAAAATTCAGAACGCATCATTCTAGAGGTTAACTGGTTCTGTTTTGTAAACAATTAGTGGCACAAGAGATGAGAAGGAAAGAGGAACATGTATGATTAAAAAGATTTAAAATTTACAGTATCTAAATGGGAAGGAAATCCAAAACAGGTGGGATATATGTATACATATAGCTGATTCACTTTGATGTACAGTGGAAACTAACACAACATTGTGTTAATTAATGCCAGTAAAACCTAATTTTATGGATAAGAAAGCTGTGGTACATATACACAATGGAGTATTACTCAGCCATTAAAAAGAATACATTTGAATCAGTTCTAATGAGGTGGATGAAACTGGAGCCTATTATACAGAGTGAAGTAAGCCAGAAAGAAAAATACCAATACAGTATACTAACGCATATATATGGAATTTAGAAAGATGGTAACGACAACCCTGTATGCGAGACAGCAAAAGAGACACAGATGTATAAAACAGTCTTTTGGACTCTGTGGGAGAGGGAGGTGGGGGATGATTTGGGAGAATGGCATTAAAACATGTATAATATCATATAAGAAACAAATCACCAGTCCAGGTTCAATGTAGGGTACAGGAAGCTTGGGCTGGTGCACTGGGATGACCCAGAGGGATGGTATGGGGAGGGAGGTGGGAGGGGGGTTCAGGATGGAGAACACGTGTATACCCATGGCAGATTCATGTTGATGTATGGCAAAACCAATACAATATTGTAAAGTTAATAATAATAATAAAAGAAATAAAAAAAAAATAAAACAAACAAAAAAAATTAAAAAAAAACACAAACTAGACCTCCATAGAATGGATCTTTGGGTAGATCTTATTTAGAAGAAAATAAATTTAAAAAGATGTTCTTTGAGACAAATAGAATAAATTGGTTATTAACTGCTCTCAGATGATACCAAGGACTTATCCTTAATTTGTCAGGTATGAAAATGGTTATAATAGAAAAGGGCATATTATTTATAAATGCATATTGCAATAGAGTAAAATGACGTGATTTCTGGGATTTATTCAATAATGCCTCAAAAAGGAGGGGAAAAAAAGTTTTAGATGAAGGAAGATGCAAATATTGAGTCTGAGTAGTGGATAGGGAGAATTCAGTGTACTGTTCTCTTTGGTGCAGTTGATATTTCAATATTTTTCTAATAATAAATTTTAAAGTATTGATATCTATGTATTTCAGAAATATATAACTTGTAATTAGATAAACATATAACAAATTTTGCATTTCTACCTAATATGTTAAATGTATACAGTTTTTCAAAATTATTCTGGAGCATGCACAAAGAATTTTTAAGAATCTGGTCACAATATACCATGAAACCTATTGAACAGTGCTGATGGTCTGAACTTGACTATAAATTTGACATCTATGAACTGTTTAGATACCATACCTATAAAAAGGGCTTCCCTCATAGGTCAGTCAGTAAAGAATCTGCAGTGCAGGATACCTGGGTTTGATTCCTGAGTTGGAAATATCCCCTGAAGTTTGGAGAAGGAAATGGCAATCCACTCCAATATTCTTGCCTGGAGAATCCCATGGACAGAAGACCCTGGCAGGCTACAGTCTGTGGGGCCACAAGAGTCGAATATCACTTAGCAACTAAACCACTACCACCACCCATTAAAAAAACAGTTAATATGGCTGCAAAGAATCTAGAGCTATGTGTTTGTGTACTTATTATGTATTAATTGGTTGACTGACTTCCAGAGTTTTCCATTTTTGGAAGCAGAACCCTGGGATATTTTTAACTTTGTTTCAGTTTCCTGTTGAACTTGAAGTTAAAATTGTAAATTTCTTTCTTCTTAAGGTGTCATATGCAAATGATAATCACTTTCAAGTGGAAATTGGGGTTATGAGTTGTCAATTTATCTGTAAGATATTCCTTTTTGTATCAGAAAAGAATATCTCCAAATATGATGTGCATTTGGGCAAAGTACATGATAAAATACTGTCAAGGACTTTCCTTTAAATATCTGTTTTTGAGTGGGTGTCATCTATGAAATTACAAGTAACTACTTTTTATTGGCCAGTAGATGGCAAAATATAGCATTGGTTGCAGCATCAAAATATAAGTCCTTAGCCATGTTGCAATGAAATGGCATTTCTTCGGTAGCAAGTGCAAATAAATTGGGGCATTAAGCACCCAAATTCTAAGACAAAAAATAGTGAGAGGAAAATGGATTTTGTATTTGCAGTTATAACACACAGACTTTACCACACATCTCTCACTTGAATAGGGCACAGCTGCTTCTGTATTATTTTAGCAGTGTGAAGGAGAAAAATGCTGTGAAAGATGTGTGTGCTGTTATTTCATGTTGAAAATGTTTTTCATTGTACGCTTCTGAAAGGATCTACCACTTAAAAAATATGTCATGGTAAACCTGGAATACAGAGTCATGGTGTGCTCTTTTCCTGTCATATTAAGGTAAAAAAAAATCATGGAATTCAGCAGTTCAGGAAGGAAGGGTGGGTCCCTTAACACATTGACCTCACACCAGTAATTTGCAGAGTCAGTACCCAAGACTTGAATTTCATGATGTGTAATCTGCTGAAAAGAAAGTATAAATAAAGTCTCAGAAACAGCAGGAGTGGGAGGAAAAAGGTGTGGTGCTGCTTCTATAAAGCACTGTGCACCCTGTATTCATGTCTGATCTATACAATGCTCATACAAGGGGAGTAAAGTTCACAAACTAAGATGTTAGAGTGCTCCAAGACCATCTATGGAATGTTAGAGGAACTTAGTAAGCTTAAAAGAAGCATCTGCCAATTTCTCCCAAAAACCTTTTATTCTCAGAAAATGTACAGCTAAGTCTTGATTTAGGTAGTCATTAAATGAGGCTAACAATAGACTTTCAACTAAGACATACCATTAAAGTGAGACTTTTCTGTAGGTGAAGTAGGTTGTTTCTTCACAGTGTGAATTAGAGGGATTTACAAGGACTCTGTTCCCCAAATGTCCTTTTCTTTTACATACTCATACACCCCCACTCCAGGACACAGAGACATGATGCAATGAGATTGTTTAAGTCCCTTTGCACAACTCAGGTTTCGTGTTTTTGTAATCAACCGTTTCCTTTGTGCAACACAATGCTCTTCCTCCTCAGTCTCATCTGATAGCCACCTTATTCTTATTTTTTGAAATTTTATTTCTAAATTACCTATGGAGATATTTTTAAGATTGTCATATTCATTAATCTCTTACCTTCAATTTTCCCTTTCTTCCAAATTAGGAGACTATGCTACGCAAACAACCGCATAAGATCCCGCACTTTAAGTTTAACCGCCTCCAGTTTTCCCTGCCAGAAATCTCCATTCAAAGCATCCCCAAAGTCTTTTGTTCACTACAAAGCTCCTGAATCTCTTGCTCATCTTTGAATTTCTGGCAAATGTAAATCATTGTGGACTGACTACTTTGCTGTAGTAAACTTTGAATTCAAATGAAAAAGTAATAGGTTGTGTTTTTTTTGTCTTTATTTCTACATAATTCAAAAACAATCTGAGAAACATATGCATTTTGTAGATTAAGAATATTGGCATAAAGTCAAACAGTTTTTGTTTTTCCCCCAGGATGGCAGAGGGAAATTGAGAAAGAGAAAGAGAAAGGGAAAGCCACGAACTTACACAGGATGGAACTTAAATTTCAGACCTACAAGAATTATTTTGCCTTATTGTTACCTGACCTTCACAGAATTGTAAAATAGCTTTGATAGGATCCTTATCAGACAATTCTGAAGTGGGTCCTCCACGATCTCTACAATGCATAGTTTTCCACTGTAACATGCATTTTTCCTATGTACCCTTTAGCAAAACCTGAGTTCTGAGTAAGAAAAACTAGCTATATGACAGGAGTTAGTAAAGGGTTCTTTTACCACATTGTTCTTGGGGGCATTCTTATTTCTTACAGATCTCATGCCCTAGGTTACCTACATGATCATCACCAGTGACTTTACTTGTTCAATCCCAAGTTGAAAGCTCTCTTATATTTTTATGAGGCAGGGCAGATTTTGCTAGTTTTGTTTTTTTTTCTTTTCTTTTCTAGAAATAAACGGTGAAAGTTAGTGTAAGTATATTCTGATATATGGGGTATAGTGCCCGGCTGGACCCCACATCAAAGAGCTCTAAGTTACATCCTCTTTACTTTAAAATTGGGCTTTCCTGATAGTTCAGTTGGTAAAGAATCCACCTGCAATGTAGAAGACCCCAGTTTGATCCCTGGGTTGGGAAGATCTGCTGGAGAGGGGATAGGCTAGGCACTCCAGTATTCTTGGGCTTCCTTTGTGGCTCAGCTGGTGAAGAATCTGCCTGCAATGCGGAAGACCTGAGTTCAATCCCCGGGTTGGGAAGATCCCCTGGAGAAGGGAAAGGCTACCCACTCCAGTATTCTGGCCTGGAGAATTTCTGGGGTCGTAAAGAATCAGACATGACTGAGCAACTTTCACTTTACTTACTTTAAAATATATGATCACATTTATACCCATGGTTCCCTGTCAAGACCAGTGTCTTACTAAACACATTTTCATGGCACAATTGGTGTGTATTTGAAATAAAAGCAAGTCCACCCCCCAAATTAAGAGAACAAACTAACAAAGATGAGCACTAGTTGAATAAATGTGTCAAATATTAACAAATACATATTAATAAATTATGTTTGGCAATTGATGTTGCAATTATAATTTTGAGTATCTGGATGGTGCTTTGTCATGGTAAGTGACCCTCCTGTTCTGCCTTAGTTTGCTAATTCCTTGTATCTACTCATTAGAGTTTATATTACTACTTATAGTCATCTGGTATTTTACTATAACAGAAGTATTTTTTTTAATCTCCAATTCTCCATCAGTGATGTGCAGACAAATAGAGTTTCAGAATCTGACCAGTACTATCTACTGGTATGAAATTTCTCTTTCCTTTTTGATGCATTGTCTACTTTAGCTCTCTCCCAAGCCTTTGAAGGAATAATCTCCATCTAATTGCATTAGGTGATTGACACCTAGGTTCCTACCAGCCTAGCAGATTGCTAAGCAAATTTCATTCTTTCTCACTGCCTTTCTTGTGGACTTCTGCTTTTGCAAAGATAAGAGATTTTCTCAATAAGACTGTAAATGCTACTACAAATGTCAGGTTGTAGTGGTGAAGTTATTGGAATCATTTTTCTCTTCTAATACACCAGCTTGTGAGGTCATTAACAGTTTCATGTAGAACTTTACCGCAGGCTGATACTCACTAAGGATCACTTTGTAGAAATCATTGCTTGACATAATTTAGTGTTGGATAGTGAGCATATGCAGAACTGAGGTTTGTTTTTCAACAAAAGGTTATATGCTTCAGCAAAAACTTCATCACATCATATATAATACATACTTAATTCATAAATGTATTAAATATTACTATGCAAGTTATGTTTAATTTTCTCCTTTGGGTCCTGTGAAGTATATAAAATATTTTATAATGAGCTTTTAGTAAAATAATGGAGAAGATATATTTTAAAATTACTGTAAATCAAGGCAACATATTTTGTACTGTAAGAGCACTATTTATTAACCCTAAGGACTGTGGGTCTCCAGGAAGAGAAAGATCATATCTTTATACAGTGCATGATTTGGGTAGGTGTCTATGATACGTGAGATTTTGACAGACAGAATGTTGCAAATGGAAACACTGTATTGGAGCTGGTAAAGCTCAAGAGATATCTAGAGAAATAGTGATTTTGTTGTAGGGTAAGTTCTGTCTGGGAGGATGATAGGTTACTGTGTTTCTAAACAGGAAAGGAGAGAGAGGAGGAACTTATTCCTCAGTGATATACTGAGGAATTTATATATTTTTTACATAGGCAATAGGGTGTCACTGAAACATTTAAAGCAAACAACTGGCATAATGTGTCATTATTATATTTTAGAAAAATTAGTCTGTTGGTTATGGGCAGGATGGATTATAAAGGGTTGGCATGAGAATGGAGCAAATGAGTCCAAGTTAAGGGAAGGTATGATAGTTTCAGAATATGATATTTGTCTTCTTTCTCGTTTGATTATCTAATAATGCCATACATTTTCATGTATTATCATTTTAAATCTGCTTATTGAAAAACCAAATAAATAGGATAATTAAAAGAATAAACATATTTGACATGGCATTTTTGAAGAACTATGGTAAAAATTAAGAGGTTGATTTGGATGGCTACATATTTTGACTTTTTTAGATTGACTTATGCTAAGTATGCTAAATCACTTCAGTCGTGTCCGACTCTGTGCGACCCCATAGATGGCAGCCCAACAGGCTCCCCTGTCCCTGGGATTCTCCAGGCAAGAACACTGGAGTGGGTTGCCATTTCCTTCTCCAGTGTATGAAAGTGAAAAGTGGAAGTGAAGTTGCTCATTCGTGTTCGACCCTCAGCGACCCCATGGACTGCAGCCCAACAGGCTCCTCCATCCACGGGATTTTCCAGGCAAGAGTACTGGAGTGGGGTGCCATTGCCTTTTCCGTTAGATTGACTTAAGTATAGTTTATTTACAATATTATATTTTGAAGGCATAAAATGCAGTGATTAACAATTTTTAAAGGTTATACTTCCTTTATAGTTATTATTAAATATTTGCTTTATTCCCTGTGTTGTACAATAAATCCTTATAGCTTATTGTATACATGATAGTTTGTGCCATTTTGTCCCCTGCCCCTATGCTGCCCCTTTTCCCTTCCCTCTCCACACTGCTAACCACTAGTGTGTTCTCTCTATATGTGAGGATGTTTCTTTTTTGTTGATCAAGAGTTTGCTGCATTTTTTAGAATACACAGGTAAATGATATCATACAGTATTCGTCGTTCTCTATTTGACTTATCTCAGCATGTTACTCTCCAGGTCCATCCATGTCATTGCAAATGGCAAACTTTCTTTTTTCTTTTTTAATGGCTGAGTAGTATTCCTGTGTGTGTGTGCGTGCACGTGCACATGTGAATGTGCACATCACGTCTTCTTCCATATGTTGGAAATGTTAAATAATGCTGCTATAAACATTGGAAAAGACATTATTTTGCCAACGAAGGCCTGTTATCATCAAAGCAATGGTTTTTCCTGTAGTCATGTATAATGTGTGTTGGATCATAAAACTGAGTGCTGAAGAATTGGTGCTTTCCAATTGTAGTATTGGAGAAGACTCTCAAGAGTCCCTTGGACTGCAAGGAGAGAAAACAAATCAATCTCAAAGGAAATCAACCCTGAGTGTTCATTGGAAGGATTGATGCAGAAGATGAAACTCCAGCACTTTGGCCACCTGATGTGAAAAGCCAGCTCATTAAAATGGACCCTAATGATGGGAAAGACTGAAGACGGGAGAAAGGCACGACAGAGGATGAGATGGTTGGATGGCATCATTAACACAATGGACATGAGTTTGTGCAAGCTCTGGGAGGTGGTGAAGGACAGAGAAGTTGTGCTGCTATCCATGGAGTCTCAAAGAGACATGACTAAGCAACTGAACAAATGAATATTGGGGTGTGTGTATCTTTTCAAATTAGTATTTTTGTTATTTTTCAAGTATATACCGAAGAGTAGAATTGCTGGGTTCTATGGTAATTATTTTTATTTTTTTTAGAAATTTCCATAAAGTTTTCCATGGTGGCTGCATCAATTTGTATTCCCACTAGCAGTGTACAAGGGTTCCCTTTTTTTACATTCTCACCAGCATATTTGTGTTCTTTTTGCTCCCCTCTCATTACCCAAGCTGTATGCTCTAGGGACTCCCCCTGTGAGGGATGCCTTTGTTCTTCTGTTGCAGCATGATGACAATGTGGGCTTGATTGGCCCCTAGTCTGGTTGGTTGCCAGGTCCTCCCTTGTACAGAGGTTGCCAGCTGCTGGTTAGCAGGGCCTGATCACTAGTCAGCCAACTGCAAACCTCTTGGGGGATTTGGGGCTAATGGTGGCTCACTGGTGGGTAGAATCAGAGTCAAGAAAATTCTAAGGCTGTGGTTAACCTATTGATGGGTGAAGGCAGGTCTTAAGGTTAGTGGCAGACTACTGGTGGGCAGACCTGATTCCTGTAGTCTGGGTTTAGGGCTGAGGAATTTCAGAGCAGGTGTTAGATCACTGGTGGATAGGGCAAGTCTCTGACACAATCAAGTAGGGGGATGTGCAATCTCTTAAAGCTTGTATTAGCCTGCTAGTGGGCAGAGCCATAACCCAAGTGATCCCAGGGCAGTATCTGGCCTGCTGTGTGTACGCTGGGTCAACAGGCTATAAGATTGTGGTTTTCTTGCATCTGGTTTCTGCCTTCTGGTAGATGAGGCTGGTCCAAAGGCTAGAGCGGGATTCCTGCCCACTGGTGGGTAGACATGGGTCCTGGTTCTCTGGTAGGCAGTAGGGTATCTAGAGGCATATCTGGAAGTGGCTGTGGGCTCAGGAAGTCTTTAGACAGCCTGTCACCTAATGGGTGGGGCTTGTGTACCCACCCAGTTAGTTGTCTGGCCTGAGGCATCCCAGAACTGATGCCTATAAGCTCTTAGGTAGGACCAGGTCTTGTGATGAATGAACTAGTCAAAGGATTTCACAATGGCACCCGCCAGCACCAGTGTCCACACGGTAGAAAAAGAGCTCACCAGAATGACTGCCATCAGTGTAAATGTCCCTGGGGTCAGCTGTAGCTACCTCTCACCTCCCTGGGAGACACTGCAAACAGGGAGTCAGCAAATAGATCTGGCCCAAGCTCCTATGAAATTGCTTCTTTCATTCTGTGTCCTGGAGCATGTGAGACTTTATGAAGTCCGGGTTTAAAAGTAAACTCAGCATTTCCCTCAATCCTTGGGGACTCTAGAAACTAAGCCCTCTGGCTTCAAAGTCAAATGCTCTGAGAGCTTATCTTCCTAGTACAGGGTCCTTGGGCTTGGAGCCCAACATAGGTCTCAGAACTCTCCTTCCTTTGGAAGAACCTCTGTAATATATTTATTCTTTTGTTTGTGGGTTGCCCAGCCTGGGGTATGGGACTTCATTACATTGTGAATATAATACCTCTTACCCATCTAATGCTTCCTTCTTTATGTCTTAATTATAGAGGATTTGTTCTGGTAGGTTTCTGTCTTTCTCATCTATGGTTGTTTTGCAGATAGTTGTGATTTTGTTGTGTTCACGAGAGAAGGTGAAGTTGAGGTCTTTCTACTCTGCCATCTTGGCCAATTTCCCACATATTTTGATTTTAGATGTCAGGGAAGAGTATGGCAAAATAGAAAAGTTATCTGAAATGTGCTTAGAAGTCAAAATAATCAATTTTAGACCTGCTGAAATTGGGTATCCTAGGGCATCTATTCGGGGAAGGCAATGGCACCCCACCCCAGTACTTTTGCCTGGAAAATCCCATGGACAGAGGAGCCTGGTAGGCTCCAATCCATGGGGTCGCTAAGAGTCGGACACGACTGAGCGACTTCACCTTCGCTTTTCACTTTCATACGTTGGAGAAGGAAACGGCAACCCACTCCAGTATTCTTGCCTGGAGAATCCCAGGGACAGGGGAGCCTGGTGGGCTTCTGTCTGTGGGGTCGCACAGAGTCGGACACGACTGAAGCGACTTAGCAGCAGCAGCAGCAGCAGCAGGGCATCTATTGGAGAAGGAAATGGCAACCCACTCCAGTGTTCTTGCCTGGAGAATCCCAGGGACGGGGGAGCCTGGTGGGCTGCTGTCTGTGGGGTCGCACAGAGTCGGACACGACTGAAGCGACATAGCAGTAGCAGTAGCAGCAGGGCATCTACTGCAATGTTTGTACTTAGAAATATTACTAGAATCTAGGTAGTGCAGAGCATTAATAATAAAAATTTGAATGTTTTCAACATAGACTTTAACATTGTATTTATGAGACTATATTAAATTACTTAATGACAAAAATTTACACATATTTGCACATACATTTTCTTTTAAGCTTCCAGTACAACCCTGAACATTAAAATATTGCCTCATTCATTTGCACTGCTCAAATGAGAGTTTTTGATAACTTGAAAACACCTATGCCATCTGTGAAAAACAACTTGCCAAGTAAATCCATTGGGTAATCAGATTTTTAGTTTGGGGAAGGAATAGTAAACTGCTCAGGAGAACACATTGTTTTCAAATATTTAAATGTGTTACAGGAAAGCAATCATTAAGATAAAAGAATTATATATATTCTTTACTATATTATAGACTTTCAGAAATCATGAGCAGCATTTTACATGTAGATCTGGCATACTAGTTGAAATACCTTGAGTAATTGTAAAATATTTGTTGATTGAATAAATAATTGGTGTTTTTCAAATACTCTTTCCAACATATGTGATAACAGGTAAAGAGCTAAAGATGTAAAGGCTGTTAGACATGAGTTAGAGACTGATTATGGCATTAATTAGGGAAAAGTAACTATTAAACAAATGTTGTAGCTATTTCATATATTTATTGGTAATAAAATAATGCTTGTTAATAAAATAATGAAAATACAGTTGATATTAAGTTTAAGATGAAACCAACTCTGTTTGATAATGTTAATAGGAGCTCACTGGTCCCTCCACTCTGTCCTCATTCTACTTCTCAAGAGAAGGTAACTAGCTATGTATTGACTATATAAACTATGTGAAATACAACAGTGTATAAGTACCATTCAGTGAAGCTCCCAGTATTCAGAAAGAAGGTAAAATTCACATCCACATGGGGCTAAATTTTGGCATGCTTGGTGTTTTTAATGAGACTGGAAAACAATCAGGTTTAGAAGTATTTCTACTTTGGTATCTGTCTCTCCATAAGGATACATGGGGTGGAAGCCTAGGAAAGCTCTATTCTAGGTATTTGTGGAATAAGTATTTATTCATCTTTAGATATCTTGTTCTTCAGCAGGCATCTTGGTAGCTCATATATTCTTCCTAGCCTGGTCTTTTATGCCACCAGAATTGCAGTTGCTAAGTTGACTATTACTGTGGACTGAGGGAAGGAAATTTTGAAAGTGGTTGCCCTGCCACTTGGAGAAGGCAATGGCACCCCACTCCAGTACTCTTGCCTGGAAAATCCCACGGATGGAGGAGCCTGGTAGGCTGCAGTCCATGGGGGAGCGAAGAGTCAGACACAACTGAGCAACTTTACTTTCACTTTTCACTTTCATGCATTTGAGAAGGAAATGGCAACCCACTCCAGTGTTCTTGCCTGTAGAATCCTAGAGATGGGGGAGCCTGGTGGGCTGCCGTCTATGGGATCGCACAGAGTTGGACACGACTGAAGTGACTTAGCAGCAGCAGCAGCCCTGCCACTATCATTTTCAGGCCTTAGAACTGACTCTAGTTTGAGTAAAAGTATTCATCCTAATTGTTCAACCAAGACATATAAGATAATATATTGATATTTGTGGCCAGCTTTCATAATATAGAATCAAAAGGGGGAGAATGGAGAGGTTACCATGAATTCACTAAAAAAGACACTTGAGAGTTTTTAATCTCTTCCTATCTCTATTATGTTGATATATTTATTCATTCCATTTATAATATAGTATTTTTATGTTAGTTTCTGTAATGATACATATACAAAACCAGATATACTGTGTATAGCAGGTATTCATAACTTATCTATAATATATTTCTGTTTCATAAATATTTATTTTCATCTCTTTTTAAGTCAATATGCTAAAAATTCTGAAGCAGGTCAAAGGGAAAAATGAGCCTCTGTTCTTATGAAACTTTCAGTATAATGTGAGATAAAAGTCAAATAAATAATACAATAAGATGAGGGTAAATATTTTTAAATTTGAAAATGGTGATGACAAAAACTTAAAAAGAGGTACCGTAGCTCCTTGAAATAGAAGGTGAAGAATTCAGATATACACCCAAAGTTTGAGTTATGGGCAGTATCAATAAGTAGGTAGAGATATTTAATAATTAGTTGGATTACAAGGCTGAAACCATGAGATGTCCGTGTTAGAGTGGAACAAGCTAAGGAGTATATGACAGCAAAATAAATCCATAAAGTCAGAATGTAGAGGAATCCTTTCATTGTATAGCAGAGTAATATTATTTTCCAACAAGTTCTTGGGTTATTCTTCACATGTATTCCTTAAAAAAATATTTGAGGCTCTATATATAATACATCAGGTACCATGGAATTTGGCAGTGAACAAATATAGTTGACTCCTGAACAACTCAGAGGTTGGGGGTGCTGACCCTCTGTGCAGTTGAAAATTCAAGTATAATTTTGCAATAGGCCCTTGGTATCTGTATTTCTGCATTCAGAGGTCCAGCTAAACTTGGATTGTGTGGTGGTGGTGGTTTAGTCACTAAGTTGTATCTGACTCTTGCGACCCCATGGACTGTAGCCTGCCAGGCTCCTCTATCCATGGGATTCTCCAGGCAAGAATACTGAAGTGGGTTGCCATTTCCTTCTACAGGGAATCTTCTTGACAAGAATCGAACCCTGGTTTTCATTGCAGGTAGATTCTTTACCAACTGAGCTATGAGGGAAGCTCTTATTATAAAAGTCCTGGAAGCTAGAGCCAGTACTCTCTTCCCCTATGGTGGTGGTTTGGATGAGTAAGTACTTATTGAAAAATGTTCACATGTAAGTGAACTTGGGCAATTCAAATCTGTGTTAAGTGTCAGCTGTAATCTAAAATCCCTGTCCATATGGAGCTTATAGTCTGACATATGACCTCCCAAAAAAACAAATTAAAAAAATATATATATATATGTACATATGTACTGTGATGATAAGGGCTGTGAAGAAAAATTTTAGCAGTGTCAACGGATGGGGAACACTGTAATTGGGAGGGAGGAATTCTAGTGACTATGAAAGGGTGATAAGCAAAGTAGAACATTTGAGAGGTATGGGGTTGTATGTGGATACCTGGGGAAAGAATATTTCTGGCAGAGAGAATAAGGCACAAGGTCCCTGAAGTGGAGACATGTTAGAAATATTCCTGCTCATAAATATACCAACGAGGCTAATGTAACTGAAATGCAGTGAGGGTGGTTGGGAGGAATAGATGCCTGCACAAGTTAATCTGAGGGTTATATTGGGTAGAGATAAATTTTAAGAATGTTGACTTTTTCTGAGTGATGAGTGGGTAGGATGTCATTTTGAGCCAGAAGAGTGAGTGGCATGATCTGAATTATATTCTTGCTGAGTGTGAAACAGAATGCAAGGAGAGAAAAGACAAGTGCTGGGCGATGAGTTAAAAGCTGATAGTGACTCAGACAAATGATGAGGATGGCCTGACCCAGCTTATTAATGTGAAAAAGGTTGAAAACAATGGTTTCACAGTGATTTTAAAGGTTGAACAAACTGAATTTGCTGATGTGCTGAGTTTGTAATTTGGTCACTTTTTTTGCTCCAGGCAACTGGAATAAGTGGAGTTGCCATTTACCGGGATGGGAGAGAAAACACATTTGGGGGAATATCTGGAATTTTGTTTGGGAGTCTTAACTTTGAGATACCTATATTCAAGTAGAGTTGTCAAAATATCAGTTTGATGTTTAACTCTGGATAAAAGTCAGGACTAGAGATATAAATGTGGGAAATGTCAGAGAATACATGTTATTTAAAGCCTTGAAACTCGATGAGTATAAAGAGAGTGCTGCTGCTGCTGCTAAGTCGCTTCAGTCGTGTCCGACTCTGTGCGACCCCACAGACAGAAGCCCACCAGGCTCCCCTGTCCCTGGGATTCTCCAGGCAAGAACACTGGAGTGGGTTGCCATTTCCTTCTCCAACGTATGAAAGTGAAAAGCGAAAGTGAAGTCGCTCAGTCGTGTCCGACTCTTAGCGACCCCATGGATTGGAGCCTACCAGGCTCCTCCGTCCATGGGATTTTCCAGGCAAAAGTACTGGGGTGGGGTGCCATTGCCTTCCCCGATAAAGAGAGTAGTAGAGAGTAAACCAAGTATCCGCAGACTGGATGAGAAACCCCAGATCTCTTCAGTGTTTACAGAATTTGAGTTCAAAATATGAAAATTAGTGCAATTAGTTCATAAGGAAGAAAATCAGTACATTGGAATTGCATATTGAACATTTAATAAATATAGTAAGCCAGGATAGATATTTTCAAATATGATTAAACTTTAGTTTTCTGCCAATGAGTAATACAAAATATGATTGATATTGAAATAATAGTGTATGAAAATTACATTCAGTGGCGCTATATTCTAAAGTTATTGTTTTATCTTTTTCAATTTCTAGTAGCATACAAAATAGTTTTTAATTTACTCCAGCAATTTAAAGACATCTTTTGGCCCAGTAACTTTCTTCAACTGCTATTGCTCTTCTAGCTGCTGCTGCATCGCTTTAGTCCTGTCCGACTCTGTGCGACCCCACAGATGGCAGCCCACCAGGCTCCCCCATCCCTGGGATTCTCCAGGCAAGAACACTGGAGTGGGTTGCCATTTCCTTCTCAAATGCAGGAAACTGAAAAGTGAAAGTGAAGTCGTTCAGTCGTGTCCGACTCTTTGCTTCCCCATGAACTGCAGCCCACCAGGCTCCTCCATCCATGGGATTTTCAAGGCAAGAGTATTGGAGTGGGTTGCGAAACCTCAAAGGCATTTTCTCTATGTTATCTGTAAGGATTATCTATTGCTGCATAACAAGCCATATCACAATTTAGTGACATAAAACAACATTTCTTTTATCTAAATCTGCAGTCTTTGTATCTATCTCTAGTTATATGCTAATTTTTCTATGTCATTCCAACTTTGCATTTAATATCTATTTTTGGTGACACACGTATTTTCATGTCACGTTAAAGTACTTCTGTATTGCCTTCAACATATTGATCTGTTTATCTATTAAGCATCTCATATCTATGTCCAAACATGTTCCCCCCCCCCACAAAGCTGCTTATTTCATAATTATCCCTATAATATACAATAAACTCATTCTAGTTGATCAGATCAAAAGTACTTTTCTCCATTTTTTTTTCTTTTCGGTATTGCATCCTGAATCAGAAAATGTGTTGGCCCTATACTTAACTATCTTATGTCACTGGCATTGCTATCACCATGGTTTAAGCTAATATCCTTTCTTTTCTAAAATTATTTCAATTCCCCCTAACTGCTTAAGACAGTTATACACTTCTTATATCTAAATACAAATCCACTCTTCATGCCCGATCTGTGACAATGGTCTAGACTCTAGGCATTTCTCCTTTATGGTGAGCATGATGTTTTGCTCTGTCAGTAGAAGATGCTGGAGGGACATTTTAGGAGGAAATTCTTCTTTTCTTGATTCACATGTAGTCTATTTCTGCTTTTTACCTTTGTCATATGCTCTCTCACTGGTATGGGCATGTGGGGACATCTGGTCACTCATGTGCCCAAATGGTCTTTTCTGGGTTGACCACTTTCCTGCTGCCCTTCCAATATGGATATTGCACATTCCTGACCTTGCACCTGCAGCAGCTTCTTGACTCCCTGTGCATGCCCACTTATCGGGCTTGTCTTTTTTGATCCCCAGAGGGTTTGTTTTCCTGTTTGCCCAGTGCTTGTGAATCCACTGGATTGGAGTACCCACTCCAGTACTCTTGCCTTGGCACTGGCAAACCAGTGAACTTCTTGGCCATCCAGTGGACGGCAACCATACCTTCCTCTATATGGTATGATGCCCATTTGAAAGGAGGAAGCCACCCTTCCACATTTATCTTTCCTTAGGTCTCTCCTGGAGACCTTATCACTTAGGGTTCTCTTTACTTCATTTATACTTACTTTTCTATTACTGATTCAGAGGTATTAATTATTAATATTAAACTTACACATTGCTATGAGCTTTCTGTCTCCTTATTGGACCCAGACTGCTACTTTCCTCTTTCTACTTCCACTAGTTACTCATAATCTTTTCACTATATAGCAACCAGTGTAAGCGTACTCAGTCACTTAGTTGTATCCAACTCTTTGTGACCCCATGGAGACATGGGGTCTGCCAGACTCCTCTGTCCATGGAATATTTCAGGCCAGATACTAGAATGGGTTGCCATCTCCTTCTCCAATACAGCAACCAGAGGGAGTCCATTAAAACTCTGACTTAAAGGTCTGTTAAGTCATTCCTGGGAATAAAGCTCTCTAATAGGTTTTTTTTCACTGAGTGTAAAAGTCAAAAAAACATTTATTATCTGATTTTCTACTACCCAAATGACATCATTCTCTACCATTTATTCTTTGGTATACTTTGACCTTGCCATTTGCCTGTCCTTGAATATCTTTTGTCCAGATATCCATATGTTTCAGTATTTATTTTTTTCAAAGTCAGCCTCTTTGATAGACTTCCTTGACTGTGTATGAAACAGCACTCCATCCTGGATGATTTCACCCCACTCTATCTCTCTAATCCTGCTTTATTTTCTCCATGGTACTTCGCCCTACCACAAAAGGCTAAGTCAATTTTTTTTTAAAGGTTAAAAAAAAATTTGCCAGTCTCATCCAACGACAATACAGGGTAGATGTTTCATTTTCTTTACCATTGTTTCCCTAGGATCTAAATAATTCTTGGCACATAGTAGGTGTTCAATACATATTTGTTGAATGAATGAATTTATTTAGGACAATATTCATTTTTGAATATTCTCAGAATAATAAAGACATGAAGCTGTCATTTTGACTCTTAACATATGAGACCTTACTTCTTTGTAGTTGTAAATTATTTGAAGACAAGGGCAGTATCTTAGTCATATCCTCCTCTCTGGTTTCAAGCATAGTTGAGCTGTAGTATGTATTTTTTGACTACTTTAAAAATACATATTTCATTGATGTATAATTGATAAAATTGTTAGATATGGGAAGTGTGCATCATGGTGATTTTGATAGAAGGGTATAATGTGAAAAGATTCCTCCTATCTACTTACTCATGTATTTATCTTTTGGGGGAGGAGCCAATGAGTAATTTTTCTTAGCAAGTTTCAGTTGTGCTATACAGAGTTATCAACCATACTCCCCATGTTTTACATTAGATCCTCAGATCTTAAAGCTGAAAGTTTGTACCCTTTGGCCAACATCTATTTCCCTTAGTCCCCAGCTCCTGCAGACAATTTCCTACTCTATATTTCTGTGAGTTTGACTTTATTTTTAGATTTAACATGTAAATGATATCAGTCAGTGCTTGTTTTCCTCTGCCTGGCCTATTTCACATAGCATAATATTCTCAGGGCCCATCAACATTTTTGCAAATGGCAAGATTTTCTTTTTTTTCCTCATGGATGAATAATATTCCATTGTTTATACACACAACATCTTCTTTATCCATTCATCTATTGATGGGTACTCTGGTTGTTTACATATCTTGGCTATTGTGAATAATGTTGCCATGGCCATGAGAATGTATACATCTCTTTGGTATCTTTAATTTTCATTGAATACATACCAAGAAGTGAAATTGCTAGATTATATCAACTATATTATGTGGTTCTAGTTTTAATTTTTTGAGAAACCTTCATAGTGTTTATAATCTGTTGTCAAATTCACTTGGAATTGTATCAAGACTATGGGAACTTATCCTTTATGTAATCCCTTTTTTCTAAATATCTGTAGTCAGTACCCTTTTGGCTAAGACAGCTACAGAATCTTGTATCCAGTGCAGTGGTGGCTCATAACAGTATCTTTCTCTGAATTATTTTTTCAAGTGATGTTAGTGTCTAAACAATTTCCTAACTGATGTTTAGGTTGTGAAATAAACTAATATTAAGGACATGTAGCAATGGCACCCCACCCCAGTACTCTTGCCTGGAAAATCCCATGGACGGAGGAGCCTGGTAGGCTCCAATCCATGGGTCACTAAGAGTCGGACACAACTGAGCGACTTCACTTTCACTTTTCACTTTCATGCATTGGAGAAGGAAATGGCAACCCACTCCAGTATTCTTGCCTGGAGAATCCCAGGGACGGAGCCTAGTGGGCTGCCGTCGATGGGATCACACAGAGTCGGACACGACTGAAGCGACTTAGCAGCAAGGACATGTGATTTAGCATCTATCTGCTCATATTCATACATTCTTATGTGTTCTGTACTTTACTCTTGATATTTCACTGATTTCCAAGTCTATTAAGTAGAAGAGAACATTCAACTGAATATCCTATTTTAAAGTTGAAGGTGGTAGGTAATTATGTCATAGCAGGAGAATATATATATAAAAGGACATTCTGAGCTATGTTTATCTTCTCAGAAAAAAAGCTTATATAGTGCCCTGAAGAAAATTACAATTTATGCTGTAAATGATGGTACCCTTCAAGAATGATTATTATTTTTTTTTTATTTTTTTTAAATGGATAGACTTTTATTTTATTTTATTTTATTTTTACAATATTGTATTACTTTTACTATACATCGAATGATTATTTTTATTTTATTCTTAAGAAATATTTCTGGGATGTCTAAATGATCTACTTCTTTACTGTTCTTACATGTAATTACTGTTCTTACACGTAATTAAGATTACTGTCCTTACATGTAATTCCAGTTAAGACAGGTTAAATCTTAAGAGAGATTCTATAGGCAGAGATAATTGGATGAAAGGAAGAGCAGGCATGTTGGCTGATAGAAGAACTGAAGAACAATCAAGTTTCTAAATATTTCTTAAGGCAACAGAAAAAATTCTTTTGTTGTAGAATCAAACAATTCTGGTAATACCAGCCACCAAAAAAACAGCTACTTGATTTATTGGTAATATAGAGAAAACCCTGAATTTGAGCTGAAAGTTACTATTCTTGTAGACAAATGGTTTTATAAATTGTATGTAGTATCATCACTGAAAGGAACAATGCAAGTGATTTGAAAATGCACCAATACACAAATCTATTTAATAGTGAGCTATGTTAGAGTTGTGAAGGTCATTCAGTCATGGCTGACTCTTTGCGACTCCATGTACTGTAGCCTTCCAGGCTCCTCTATCTATAGAATTCTCCAGACCAGAATATTGGAGTGGGTAGCAGTTTGCTTCTCCGGGGTATCTTCCCAACCCAAGGGTCGAACCCAGGTGTCTCCTGCATTGCAAGCGAATTCTTTACCAACTGAGCCACCAGGAAACTATAAAACTCTTTCCTGGTCTTTAAGTGGCAACAAATTAGAACATCTGTACATTCACCATTAAAGCAAAGTGCTTTCATGATATGCACCAATTGGGACAACTTCAGGTGAAGTGAAGTCACACAGTTGTGTCCAACTCTTTGCAACTCCATGGACTTAGCCTACCAGGCTTCTCCATCCATGGGATTTTCCAGGCAAGAGTACTGGAGTGGGTTGCCATTTCCTTTCCAGGGGTCAGGTAAAGACAGTTGAAAATTTAAAGAAAGTGCGATGATACAGCTTTATTTGATTGGAATTCTGTAAACCGGAGTTTACAAAATGAGTAAAACCTGTCTCTAAAAGTCATTTTATTTACAAAGATATATAATTTTTGTGACATTTATCAAATGATAATTATATGAATTTTGATTATTAAAGAAAAACTAACTTAAGCTTCTGGATATATGGTGTGAAGATTAAATTTATTTTATGAGTATTCAGAAAATTTAAAATTGATGCACGTAGGAACTTAGCCAGAATTATAGAGAAGAAATTGCCTAATTTGTAACTGACGTGGCGTACAATGCTTGGTGAGATTGAAGGGCATGCAATTGCAATTCAGGATAGTTTGATTGGCACTGAAAATTATTGCAAGTACATAATGAGAATAAACTTTCTTGATGAAATAAGCAGATGATATATAGTGTCTAACAAGACAATAGAACATATAATTGGATGTTGTACTATGTTTCCTGTTGTAGATTAGGTGAACGTGCACAAAAGTCTTACTATCATGAACATCAAAATTGGATTTCAGCTATAAATTCTTAAATGTATTAACAGTGGAATAAAAAATAGCATTAGTTTAAAACAGCTTTAAAAGAGGAATAAAGGAAAATACTGTGATTATTGACAAGTCATTCCTCCATGTAAAGACTTTAAAAATAGAATCAAAATTGGTCTCTATTTCAGTAATAAAGTATGGGATAAGAAGATCCTTAGTGTGTTCATTGCTCAGTCGTGTCCAACTCTTTGCGATCCCATGGACTGTGGCCTGCCAAGCTCCTCTGTCCATGGGATTCTCCAGGCAAGAATACTGGAGTAGGTTGCCATTCCCTTCTCCAAGGAAGATACGTAAGCACTTAGATTTGACAATGAAACAGCATTTTAAAGGAAATTGACTAGGAAGGAAATTGGAAAAGTTATTGTGTGTAATCTTTTGTGTTGTAAATATATAGGAAGTGCATTGAATAGATTTAGTACATAAAAGTACTTTTCCTGCTTAAAAGAGTGTACCTGTTAAAACTAGAATATTAAGAGATTCAGTTATGAAAGTATTCAGTATAGACAATATCTAGGTAATTGACAAAGACTCTTGAGAGTCCCTCGGACTGTAAGGATATCAAACCAATCAATCCTAAAGGAATTCAGTCCTGAATATTCATTGGTAGGACTGATGCTGAAGCTGAAATTCCAATACTTTGGCCACCTGATGCAAAGAACTGACTCTTGGAAAAGACCCTGATGCTGGGAAAGATTTAAGGTGGGAGGAGAAGGGGCTGACAGAGGATTAGATGGTTGGATGGCATCACCAACTCGATGGACATGAGTTTGGGCAAGCTCCGGGACATGGTGATGGAGAGGGAACCCTGGCATGCTGCAGTCCATGAAGTTGCAAAGAGTTGGACACTATTGAACAACTGAACTAACTAACTAAGGTAATGAACTTTATTTTACTTTTTTACACTTTCAAAAGAGTTATGTATCATTGAAGACAGTCCCCCAAATTACTGAAGAGGAAATCTTGGAAATTTGAGTTGCTTATCCTAAAGAAAATACCAAGAAGGGAGTTGATTAATCTTTACTGTATTTGAAGCATTTCTATCAAAATCTTGGAGATCGATTTTTTTAAGATGTCTATATAGTATCAATAAAAATACTGTAAGCTTAAACTAAAATCCAAACATTTCTCATTAATTACTTTCAAATGCTCAGTTAATTGAATTGCTGACAGCAAGTTTGTGGTGATTCCATCTCTAGACATCATAAGAAAAGCTGGAAATAGATATAACGTAGACAAGATCAAACATCTGTACTTATATTTCTAAAATCTAGTTCTGGGTGAGGCATAGAGAAATAATTTTGTGTAAATATCAAATGATAAGATATGTTTCATTACAATTTTATTAAAAATTTTCAAGATACCATTTAGAACTTTTAATGTGCAGTTGAATATGTTTACACAGTACTCCAGAGAACACAGGACTCCATGGGCAGTTGTGGGAGTATTAAGATATGACATCACTGGTACCAAGAAGAGCAGTCATACAATGGGCATTGAAAAAAGTGGGCTGATGGGCAGTGGTGGGTGACCAGCCTCATTGAAAGTGACAAGAAAGAAAAGAAAAAGGTTGCAGGTATTGTAGGCTGACAAAGACGATTGTTTTGTGAGCTCATAGGAAAGAGCATTTTTAAAAAATTTTCTATGTTAGAATTGTATGGGGGTGAAGGATATCATTCTTATAGATTCTGAGTGAGACTTTACACATGTTTGTTTTGTTTTGTTTTATTAAATTTATTTATTTTAATTGGAGGTTAATTACGTTACAATATTGTATTGGTTTATAATAAAATATCAGTGAAGCACGTTTAATGACAAATTGGATAGTTTGCCCAGAGTGTCTGCTCCCGTTGCACTCACACATGTGATGGCCTCTTCGTTGGCTTGGTTCAGAAATTGACCTGTTTTAGCCAATGGCACATGGCAGTGCTAAGTCCAAGTCTAATGTGTGTCTGCTTATCCTCTTTGTATGTCTGCCATCGACATGAGAAGATCAGCTCATGAAAGTTCAGTTTTGCAGAAAGCTATGTTATTAGACGGGGAAGGCAATGGCACCCCACCCCAGTACTCTTGCCTGGAAAATCCCATGGATGGAGGAGCCTGGTGGGCTCCAGTCCATGGGGTCGCTAAGAGTCGGACACGACTGAGCGACTTCACTTTCACTTTTCAGTTTCATGCATTGGAGAAGGAAATGGCAACCCACTCCAGTGTTCTTGCCTGGAGAATCCCAGGGACAGGGGAGCCTGGTGAGCTTCTGTCTATGGGGTCGCACAGAGTCGGACACAACTGAAGCGACTTAGCAGCAGTAGCAGCAGCATGTTACTAGAAGTGGCAGATATTACTAGATTCCTAATAGGTTTTGGAGGACCTGACATACATGACTGATATGGAGAGAAAAAAACATGTGTTTACTCTGCTCAATATTTTCCAAAATAAGTTTATTCTTACATCCATCCCCTGGGTAAATACTGCCCATCAGAAGGAGCCATAGAATAAACACATATACAGCCATGCTGCCCTCACTAATCAGGGAGAATACTCAGCTGCTGTGGCCTAAAGCTGACTCACCCACAAAGCCTGGTCTGGATCAGAAGAATGACTCCAACCCCTGGGTTTATGAGAATAAATGATATTATTTGAGATGCTGAGTTTTAGGGTGGTTGATGATGTTATTTTTCTTGTGACAACAGTGGATTGATAGATATTTTAAATGTCATCATCAGTTTTATAGTTACTATTACAATGCTAAAAAATCATAATAAGAAAATAGCCTCAAAGATATAAGAAAATGCAATTTTTTTCCCTCTGTCAAGAATTTTGGATTAGTTGAGTATTTTTGCTTCAGGCTGTTGGTTGGTTTCAGATCTTCCCCATCTGTCCCTCAGTCTGGGAACAGGACATGATCTTTTCATGAGCAGAAGACAAAAGGGCAAGAGAGACGTCAATCATGAAATCATTTAATATCTCTCTTATATTGTGTTTGCTTATTTTCCCTTTCCCAAACAATTCATGTAGCCTTTCCCATTGTTGGGGAGAGTGGCATGAATTTACAGCTTGCAATAGAATAGAAGAAAGTGGCTATTAAATATTAGCTGAACAATAATCTATCACATGAGTTTGAAAAACTCTGGGAGATGATGAAGGACAGGGAGGCCTGGCATGCTGCAGTCCATGAGGTCACAAAGAGTCGGACACAACTGAGGGACTGAACAACAATAATCTATCACATCGTACACAATTTGTGTTAGCCTCAGTATTCAGTGTTGAGGGTTCCAGGTAAAGTTTAAGGAGAGGATATTAGAATCCATGATCTTCAGCTTCTTTTTCTCTCTTTCAGGTTGGGTGGCCTGAAAGATGGGGAGGGTTGATGTTCTTTGAGGAGGCTTCATTTTCAGAATGGAGAAAGAAATGGCAACCCACTCCAGTACTCTAGCCTGGAAAATTCCATGGATGGAGAAGCCTGGTGGGCTGCAGTCCATGGGATCGCTAAGAGTCAGACACAACTGAGTGACTTCACTTTGACTTCACTTTCATGCATTGGAGAAGGAAATGGCAACCCACTCCAGTGTTCTTGCCTAGAGAATACCAGGGATGGGGGAGCCTGGTGGGCTGCCGTCTATGGGGTCATACAGAGTCGGACATGGCTGAAGTGATTTAGCAGCAGCAGCAGCAGCATTTTCAGAAAGGTACACTTTCACTAAGAACCAAGTTCTAGGCAGATTTTTAGGTAATCATTATCAGACATATGTTCTCCTTTAAGAATTCCATGGAAATCTCTCCAGACTCAGGGCAGTCTTTCTTTCTGTATAGCTATAAACCTGACATTAAATATTACCATCCTTTTTTTTTTTTTTTGTCTTTCCCATCTTTGTAGCACCTGTTCTTTCATACTGAAACTAAACAAACTCATCCTGATTCCGTACATTGATTTTTAGCATCTAGTATATCATTTTGGAGGTATTAATGTCCATGTCTGTCAGACATTGTTGAATCTTAAGTTTCCTAAAAGCAAAGGAAATACATTGTTCATTTTCACCCCCAGTGTCTGGATTACTCTGACCCTTTATAAGTGTTCAATGGAATAGAAGGAATTCTTTCTCATATCACACAGACGCTCTTGTGTTAAAGTTCAAAAAAACACATTAACACAAACTTTCTGAGAATGAGTGGAATTGATAATTTTACTCTTTAATTAAACACCACATATAGTATCCAGATATATAGCCTTTCCTGTTTATATGATCATTTGACTTGTTCGTTTTTACCGTGCCAAATCAAATTCAAATTCAAATGTACGTGTTTTGGATCCTATCATAGGATTTCTTCTACATTATCTTCACATTCATTCCTTTATTTAATTCTCCCTCTGTTTTAGAACCCAATGAATATTTAGGCCTTGCCTCTGGCTTATACGTAACCTCACCTTAATTTTTCTTCAGTTCGTTTTCTCACCTGCTCCCAGATTCCAGGTTTTGAAATTTTTACCTTTCATTCTAAATCATCTTCACTGTTACATTTTGTTGCCTCTTGCCACCAAAGGCTGCCCATTGCAAACCTTTGATCTTCTTTTAAGGAGAGTTATGACTCTTCCCTCCTTGCTTGATATTTTGATGCTTCTGAGGGCTCTTTGATGTTAGATGTTAGATTTCATGAGAGTCCCTTAAAAACAACATTTTTTTTTTTTTCCACTTCTTGGCATCAATCTAGGGTTTTAATTAAATATCTCATTCTTTCTGGCCTAGTTCTGAGGTTATTTCGTCTTAATCCTGACTTTATTAAAAGTTAAATATAATATATTCATTCTTCTGCTTGGCCTCTTGAGTCTCAGTTTATCTTTGCATGACTGTAATTATTGTATTTTAGTGCCACAAAGCTCTGATGTCAATCATAATAACACACTTTGACTATAACCATACCCACATATTTTCTCCTTCAGTTTTAGTTTTATATATGTTATTCAGATCAGATCAGATCAGTTGCTGAGTCATGTCCGACCCTTGGCGACCCCATGAATCGCAGCACGCCAGGCCTCCCTGTCCATCACCAACTCCCGGAGGTCACTCAGACTCACATCCATCGAGTCAGTGATGCCATCCAGCCATCTCATCCTCTGTTGTCCCCTTCTCCTCCTGCCCCCAATCCCTCCCAGCATCAGAGTCTTCTCCAATGAGTCAACTCTTCACTTGAGGTGGCCAAAGTACTGGAGTTTCAGCTTTAGCATCATTCCTTCCAAAGAAATCCCAGGGCTGATCTCCTTCAAAATGGACTGGCTGGATCTCCTTGCAGTCCAAGGGACTCTCAAGAGTCTTCTCCAATACCACACTTCAAAAGCATCAATTCTTTGGCACTCAGCCTTCTTCACAGTCCAGCTCTCACATCCATACGTGACCACAGGAAAAATCAGAGCCTTAGCTAGATGGACCTTTGTTGGCAAAGTAATGTCTCTGCTTTTGAATATGCTATCTAGGTTGGTCATAACTTTCTTTCCAAGGAGTAAGCGTCTTTTAATTTCATGGCTGCAGTCACCATCTGCAGTGATTTTGGAGCCCCCAAAATAAAGTCTGACACTGTTTCCACTGTTTCCCCATCTATTTCCCATAAAGTGATGGGACCAGATGCCATGATCTTCATTTTCTGAATGTTGAGCTTTAAGCCAACTTTTTCACTCTCCACTTTCACTTTCATCAAGAGGCTTTTGAGTTCCTCTTCACTTTCTGCCATAAGGGTGGTGTCATCTGCATATCTGAGGCTATTTTTTTTTTTTTTTTTTTAGGTATCAAGAATCTCTTTTATTGATTATCAGAAACATTGCAAACATCTAATATGAACAAATTATAACATGACAGTGATTAGTTTGAACAATTAATACATTTCAGATATAATATTATACATATTTCAATGCTATTCTCCCCAATCATCCCACCCTCTCCCGGTCCCAGAGTCCAAAAGTCTGTTCTATACATCAGTGTCTCTTTTGCTGTCTCGTAAATAGGGTTATTTTTACCATCTTTCTAAATTCCATATATATGCGTTAGTATACTGTATTTGTGTTTTTGTTTCTGGCTTACTTCACTCTGTATAATAGGCTCCTATTTCTCCCAGCAATCTTGATTCCAGCTTGTGCTTCCTCCAGCCCAGTGTTTCTCATGATGTACTCTGCATATAAGTTAAATATGCAGGGTGACAATATACAGCCTTGATGTACTCCTTTTCCTATTTGGAACCAGTTTGTTGTTCCATGTCCAGTTCTAACTGTTGCTTCCTGACCTGCATACAGATTTCTCAGGAGGCAGGTCAGGTGGTCTGGTATTCCCATCTCTTTCAGAATTTTCCACAGTTTATTGTGCTCCACACAACGTTTTGGCATAGCCAATAAAACAGAAATAGATGTTTTTCTGGAACTCTCTTGCTTTTTCTATAATCCAGCAGATATTGGCAATTTGATATCTGGTTCCTCTGCCTTTTCTAAAACCAGCTTGAACATCTGGAAGTTTCCCATTCATGTATTGCTGAAGCTTGGCTTGGAGAATTTTGAACATCATTTTACTAGCATGTGGAATGAGTGCAATTGTGCGGTAGTTTGAGCATTATTTGGCATTACATTTCTTTGGGATTTGAATGAAAACTGACCTTTTCCAGTCCTGTGGCTACTGCTGAGTTTTCCAAATTTGCTGGCATATTGAGTGCAGCACTTTCACAGCATCATCTTTCAGGATTTGGAATAGCTCCACTGGAATTCCATCACCTCCACTAGGTTTGTTCGTAGTGATGCTTTCTAAGGCCCATTTGACCTCACATTCCAGGATATCTGGCTCTAGGTCAGTGATCACACCATCATGATTATCTGGGTCGTGAAGGTCTTTTTTTGTACAGCTCTTCTGTGTATTCATGCCACCTCTTCTTAATATCTTCTGCTTCTGTTAGGTCCATATCATTTCTGTTCTTTATTGAGCCCATCTTTTCATAAAATGTTCCCTTGCTATCTCTAATTTCCATGAAGAGATCTCTAGTCTTTCCCATTCTGTTGTTTTCCTCTATTTCTTTGCATTGATCGATGAGAAAGGCTTTCTTATCTCTCCTTGCTATTCTTTGGAACTCTGCACTCAAATGGATATATCTTTCCTTTTCTTCTTTGCTTTTTGCTTCCTGTCTTTTCACAGCTCTTTGTAAGGCCTCCTCAGACAGCCTTTTTGCTTTTTTGCATTTCTTTTTCTTTGGGATGGTCTTGATTCCTGTCTCTTCTACAATGTCATGAACCTCGGTCCATAGTTCATCAGGCACTCTGTCTATCACATCTAGTCTGTTAAATCTATTTCTCATTTCTACTGTATAATCATAAGGGATTTGATTTAGATCATACCTGAATGGTCTAGTGGTTTTCTCCACTATCTTCAATCAGTCTGAGTTTGGCAATAAGGAGATCATGATCTGAGTCACAGTTAGCTCCTGGTCTTGTTTTTGCTGACTGTATATAGCTTCTCCATCTTTGGCTGCAAAGAATATAATCAATCTGATTTCGTTGTTGACCATCTGGTGATGTCCATGTGTAGAGTCTTCTCTTGTGTTGTTGGAAAACGGTGTTTGCTATGACCAGTGCATTCTTTTGGCAGAACTCTATTAGCCTTTGCCCTGCTTAATTCTGTATTCCAAGGCCAAAATTGCCTTTTATTCCAGGTGTTTCTTGACTTTCTACTTTTGCATTCTAGTCCCCTGTAATGAAAAGGACATCTTTTTTGGGTGTTAGTTCTAGAAGATGTTGTAGGTCTTCATAGGACCGTTCAACTTCAGCTTCTTCAGTGTTACTGGTTGGGGCATAGACTTGGGTTACTGTGATATTG
The DNA here is from genome assembly GCA_935064755.1 of Tragelaphus eurycerus. Lineage (NCBI taxonomy): Eukaryota > Metazoa > Chordata > Mammalia > Artiodactyla > Bovidae > Tragelaphus > Tragelaphus eurycerus. Next base: position 400,859 of record CAKXYN010000228.1, on the reverse strand, counting down.
AATGGTTTGCCTTGGAAACAAACAGAGATCATTCTCTCATTTTTGAGATTGCATCCAAGTACTGCATTTCAGACTCTTTTGTTGACTGTGATGGCTACTCCATTTCTTCTAAGTGATTCCTGCCCATAGTAGTAGATATAATGGTCATCTGATTTAAATTCACCCATTCCAGTCCATCTTAGGTAGCTGATTCCTAGAATGTTAATGTTCACTCTTGTCATCTCCTGTTTAACCACTTCTAATTTGCCTTGATTCATGGACCTAACATTCCAGGTTCCTATGCAATATTGCTCTATACAGCGTTAGACCTTGCTTCTATCACCAGTCACATCCACAACTGTGTATTGTTTTTGCTTTGGCTCCATCCCTTCATTATTTCTGGAGTTTTTCCTCCACTGATCTCCAGTAGAATATTGCACCTACCAACCTGGGGAGTTTATCTTTCAGTGTCCTATATTTTTGCCTTTTCATACTGTTCATTTGATTTTCAAGGCAAAAATACTGAACTGGTTTGCCATTCCTTTCTCCAGTGGACGACATTCTTTCAGACCTCTCCACCATGACCCGTCCATCTTCAGTGTCCCCACATGGCAGTGCTTAGGGTCATTGAGTTAGATAAGGCTGTGGTCCATGTGATCAGATTGCCTTGTTGTGTGTGATTGTGGTTTCAGTCTATCTACCCTCTGATGCCCTCTCTCAGTGCCTACCGTCTTCACTTGGTTTTCACTTACCTTGGATGTGTGGGTATCTCTCATGGCTGACAATTTCTCAGTGTAGTCCCTGGCCCTCTCCTTATCTGCTTTCTTTGTTCTGGAAGAAAACTTCTCTGTTCCCATCAACATATCTGCTTAATTAGTCATGTCAAAATTTGTCTTTTATTCCCCCTGTTTATAGTGTCACATCTCTACCATCCTGTCAACTCTTTCTAAAAGGAACCGTCCTATGCCCCTTAGACTCTGGGTGTCTGCCACTAACATTCCACTAATTTGTATGACTTAATTCATTCATTTCCAGTAAGAATCTTTGTTATTCTTCTACTTAAGACTGAAAGCCTGCATTTATAGTAACTTATTTTCACTGAGCCCTTTCTACATTGTGTATACTAGATATCCTTTTCTTACATAATCTGTCCTTTGGAGGACCAGTGTATTTCCTTTTCCTTACCTAGATCTCTCTCAAAAATATATTTCAGTAGAAATATATTCAGTTAAAATATTTTCAACCCTAAACACTTGGAAAGATGTTCCACCTGTTTTACATTTGTTCATCTTCCAGGCTGCTGCCTTTGGAATGTCTCAGCTTAGTTCTGAAACAACTTCTCTCCTATATCTCTACTGGCTCCCTGTAACCTCTTGGATGATAAATATGCACAAATATGCTGGTGTGTTCCTAGCACCAGCCTCTCCCCTGAAGTCTAGTCACTTAATACCCAAATTTCTGTTCACCATCTTTACCCGGATATCTCAAAACTTGACCACCAAATTCCTGGTCCTCATTTCCTGTAACCATGCCCAAAGCCGTTTTTCATCAGGAGTCTTCATCTCAAATGATGACATTTTCACTCTTTCAGTTGTGCAGACATTAAAAAAAAAAATTATGATACCTCTTATGCTGCTGCTGCTAAGTCACTTCATTGTGTCCGACTCTGTGCGACCCCATAGATGGCAGCCCAACAGGCTCCCCCATCCCTGGGATTCTCCAAGCAAGAACACTGGAGTGGGTTGCTATTTCCTTCTCCAATGTGTGAAAGTGAAAAGTGAAAGTGAAGTCGCTCAGTCGTCTGACTCATAGCAACTCCATGGACTGCAACCTACCAGGCTCCTCCATCCATGTGATTTTCCAGGCAAGAGTACCGAAGTGAGGTGCCATTGCCTTTTCTGGACACCTCTTATACTCCCAAACAAACCCTGTTAAAGATCTCTTTATCTCTTATTTTGATGATTAAAAGAGCACCCTAATAGGGCCCCTGTTTTTTCACTCTTGCTCACCTACAGCCTGGTTTCTACTCATTAGGCAGAGTGATCCAACTAAAACCTCCTATGCTCAAATCACTGACATGCCTTAACATATTCTGTCAGACCCTGCCACTGTTGACTTCTAGCTCTCTCTGTCTCTCTGACCACGTTTCCTATCGTTATTTTTTTGTCAGTATCAGTGAGTCTTAAAACAGGGGTGAGTGGAGAGAGATTTTGGCTCCCATCCTCCCAGGCAGGCACTTTTAGCAAATTCTGGAGACATTTGATTTTCACAACTTGGAGGTATGGGGTAAGTGGAGGTTTGCTGCACCATCTAATCATCCTATAATGTACAGGATAACCATCCCCCTACAACAAGTAACTGGTCCAAATGTCAGTGATAAAGAGTTGAGAAAAACTGTTACACCTACAATAATACCCTTGAAGTTTTCATATTCAAAGTATCTTAAAAACCTATGAAAGTGAAAGTGTTATTGACTCAGTCATGTTCAACTATTTGCAACCTCATGAACTGCAGCATGACAGGCTTCCATGTCCATTACCAACTCTTGGAGCTTGTTCACACTCATGTCCATCGAGTCAGTGATGCCACCCAACCATCTCATCCTCTGTCATTCTCTTCTCTTCCTGACTTCAATCTTTCCCAGCATCAGGGTCTTTTCCAATGAGTCAGTTCTTCACATCAGGTGGCCAAAATATTGGAGTTTCACCTTCAGCATCAGTCTTTCCAATGAACATTCAGGACTTATTTCCTTTAGGATTGACTCGATTGATCTCCTTGCAGTCCAATTCTCCAATTCTTGCATCACATTCAAAGCATCAATTCTTGGGCGCTCAGTTTTCTTTATGGTCTAACTGTCACATACATACGTGACTACTGGAAAAACCATAGCCTTGACTATATGGACCTTTGTTGGCAAAATAATGTCTCTGCTTTTTAATATGCTGTCTATGTTGGTCATAGCTTTTCTTCCAAGGAGCAAGTGTCTTTTAATTTCATGGCTGCAGTCACCATCTGTAGTGATTTTGGAGCCCAAGAAAGTGAAGTCTGTCACTGTTTCCATTATTTCCCCATCTATTTGCTTTGAAGTGATGGGACTGGGTACTATGATCTTCGTTTTTTGAATGTTGAGTTTTAAGCCAGTTTTTTCACTCTCCTTTTTCACTTTCATCAAGAGACTGTTAGTTCCTCTTTGCTTTCTGCCATAATGGTGTTATCATCTGCATATCAGGTTATTGATATTTCTCCCAGCTATCTTGATTTTTTATACTTCTATCTTGATCTTTATATGTTGTTTAAATATATTTAATATGAAAACCTTTGTACAGTATGAAAAGATTTTCATATTAAAAGTATATTAAAAAGATATAAAGAATGCCACACCCTTTGGCCTTTTCACTAGATGTTCTTTCTTTTCTTTTCCTGATGTCTCTTCGAGAACATTTCTTTTCTGAGAGGTGTATGCCCTCATTTTATTTAGCTCTTTCTCAGATACCATCTAAAAGTCCTCTTATAAACCATCCTATTAGCTATCATTAATCCTATTCTGTTTTCTTTATTACATTGATATGTGGTCAGTGTATTATATATTACTTGTATATTTGATTTTTTGGAGAAGGGAATGACAGCCCACTCTAGTACTCTTGCCTGGAGAATCCTATGAACAGAGGAGCCTGGTGGGCTGCTGTTCATCAAGTCACACAGAGTCAGACATGACTAAAGCGACTTAGCATGCATGCATGCATTGCAGAAGGAAATTGTAACCAACTCTAGTGTTCTTGCCTGGAGAATCCCAGGGACAGAGGAGCCTGGTGAGCTGCCTCACACAGAGTCGGCCATGACTGAAGCAACTTAGCAGCAGCAGCAGCATTTGGTTTTTGCCTTTTTCTGTCCCCTAGAACATGAGCTCCATTATAGCAGTCGGTGTCTTGATCACTACTATATCCCTTATCAGTGGAAACTAGAACAGTGTCTGAAACCTGTCAGACACTAATAATATGATTGAATAGAGATGAAATTGATTACATATCCAAAGTCAACTCATCTTATCCTATGCATTTCCTTCTGTGTACTTAAAATAATTTAACTCTCAAAGTTTTAAAGATATTTTCCTTCCTTCTTTTGTTTTTATTGCATATTACTTGCACTTGTTCTTCAAATTTAAAAATGTCATTTCTTTTTCACATAAAATTGTCAGAGTTTTCATTTGTAATTTTACTGAGCCAGGAAATGCCCATCACAAACGACTTATCCTTTGTAGTTTAATAGTTCACTGCTTCATAAAGTCTATTGGTAAAATTTCTCTGAATTACCAAACTCAGTTTCTGCATTAGGTACTATTTACCTGGTTGACTAACCATAATTTTTTATAGTAGCATATACTTTTTAAATAGGTCTATAACAGTCTTTTGTAAAAAATCACAAGCTGTGACAATATCAACTATAAGTATTAAAGTCAAATTATAAAAAATATCCTCTTGATATTAAGAAAAAATGTTTCAGACTCATCTCTTAAAAATTACATAAATTATACAGGCCATGAAAAACTTTGCTCTTTCTTCAGATATATTTTGTTTTCATCTATAAGACTTGAGAATCTAAAGTTTCATATTAATTAATGAATAGATGCTACAGTCAGTAAGATGGATAGTGATTAAATAGATGAACAATCAATTTTAGATAAAGAATAATTCTGTAATCCTGGAATGTGCAAGCCTTAATATGTGAATATTAATATTCACCTATTAAAATAGGTGAATTTTGAGTCCTGGTGTCCTGGATATGGAAAAATTTCATTCTGTGATAAGGTGGAACAATGCTAGAGACCTTTATACTTTCATGTCCTTCTTACAATAGGTGTTTGTGTGTGTATGTACATATACACATGCATATATTTATTTATATAGGTGCTATGTACCACCCCGCAGCTTTCATTTTCATTTTCATTTTTTATTTTCCTAATAGTATATTTTGAAGAGCAGAACATTTTCATTTTAAAAATGTCTAATTTATCTATTTTTTTCTTTTATGCTTTGTGTTTTGTATCCTGTTATCTTTGCCTCACTTATGGACAAAGGATTTTCTTCAGACCTCTTATAGCTTTAGCTTTTCCATTTCAATGTATGATGATAAATTTGAGGTTAACTTTTAAATAATAATTATTAACTAATAATAATAATATGACAACAAAAGTATTGATCCTCACTCTCGCCAGCCCCAATCCTTTGTGGGTAGTTAGTTGTGTCTTCTTGAAATATATTGGAAATCTGATAAAATCAGTCAATCATGTTTATTTCTTATTCTGTATTCTTTATAGTGTTCATTTAATTCATGTATGTAAGCTCACACCACACCACACCATTTCAGTATTAAATGGACAAATCTTACACGTATTTTGTCAAGTGATTACTAGGTAATTTGTTATAGTGACTCAAGCTTGGACACCATCATTCTTTATACATTTTAAAAATAGGTTTCTTATGTAAGGAAGAAATGTCTTCTATCTCTCATTTATTAAATTTTTAAGTTTTTTTTATGTCAGATCAGACACAAGGACATTTATTTTATTGTATGGTATTTACATCCATTTAATTTTGGTTTTTTGACCAGCCTGTTTCAGTTCTGGCCACAGAGAGCTTTTTCAAGTTTCCTCCTTCATAATTTGAAAATACTTTTATCCTTTTATGGGATTTCTTTACTTTCTAGTACCACAAAAATTTCATGCTCATCTTTTGTCTTCCTCTTCCAATACTGAAATCAGCAAGTTTTTTTTTTTTGTTTTTTTTACTACCCCTACTTCTTTTTGTTGACAAGTTACATATAAAAAGCAATATGAAGATGCTAACTGTAGTCTTTGCTACTGGACTATTATTGCTTTTATGCCTTCTCAGCTGACAAAGCATGTATAAGTATGTGTGTGAATATATATATATATATATATATAAACATATATGTTATATATGTATATATATACACACATATATGCAAATGTATATATTTGTATATGTAGTTAAAAAAGGGGCTTCCCAAGTAGCTCAGCTGGTAAAAAAAAATTCTACTCACAATACAGGAGACCCTAGTTCGATTCTTGAGTCAGGAAGTTCCCCTGGAGAAGTGATAGGCTACCCACTACAGTATTCTCGGGCTTCCCTGGTTGCTCAAAGAATCGCCTGTAATGTTAGAGACATGAGTTTGATCCCTGGGTTGGGAATATCCCCTGGAGGAGGGCATGGCAACCCACTCCAATATTCTTACTTGGAGAATCCCATGGACAGAGGAGTCTAGTGGGCTGCAGCCCATGGAGTCACAAAGAGTTGGACAAGACTGAGCAGCTAAGCACAGCATACTGGTAATGCTAATTCCTGTTCAAAACCACAGACTTATTCTATCCTTCCCATATTCTTTATATGTTAATTCTCTATAATAGTGAAAATCTGGCTCTTTTAATTTATAATACATTTATTTATTTGTTCAATCCAGTGAACTCATAGTTACAGAATTGTGCACTAATTTGCCTGTGAGTAGAAATTAAGTCACTATCTCTTTTGTAGCCTTCTTGGAATATTCTACATAGATAGTCATATAAAACTTTATGTACATATATATGAATATAATTTTATCTTTTCCTGTCTAATATATCCACTTTTTTCATCCTTTATTGCACTATCTAGTACTTGTGTTCTGAGAGAACAGCCTTGTCTTGTTCTCAGCTTTTTAATGTTAAAGATGTTCAGTCCTGAGTGTTCATTGGAAGGACTGATGCTGAAGCTGAAACTCCAATACTCTGGCCACCTGATGCAAAGAACTGACTCATTTGAAAAGACCCTGATGTTGGGAAGAATTGAAGGCAGGAGGAGAAAGGGACAACAAAGATGAGATGGTTGGATGGCATCACCAACTCAATGGACATGAGTTTGGGTAAACTCTGGGAGTTGGTGATGGACCAGGAAGCCTGGTATGCTGCAGTCCATGGGGTCACAAAGAGTTGGACATTACTGAGCAACTGAACTGAACTAAATGCTATAAACAAAAAATTAATTTCTACTATTTTTGTGTTAAATAAACAGTTATTAGACCAATTAAGAGTTAGGAATAAATGAATTTAATTTCAACTTAGTTCAATTTCTTCTCCTCCACAAATCTCAGAAAAGCAACTTTCTGTAAGAAATACTTTTTTTTTCCTTTGTCTCTGACCCAGAAATCTTAGATTCTTAGGTCTTCTAGAATATCCATGAAATCTGATTGATGAACAGCTCAGGTATTAATGCAAAGAATACACATCTGGTACCAGTTAATTCCTTCATGACTGGCCTTTTTTTATAGTTTTGATTTTAAAATTTTAATTACATTTATTTAATTTAAATTAGTTTTTATTATCAAAATTGTGTGTTTCCTGTAGTTGGCTTTCTTCATTATTCTAGGAATGTAAGAAAGTGTTCTTTGACTTGCTTATGTAAAAAAAAAATATTACTATGGCTATTTCATAACACTAGAACATTCAAACTATCTCCACTTGCTTCCTCTTGTGTTTTGCATTATGTTACTTAGCCTATATTTTATTGTTTTGTATGGATAACATTTGTTACTATTTGTCTAGCTTTTGTTGGTTGCCTCTATTATTTCCTGCACTTCCAACTACAGAGAAAAATGCCATAGTAGGAAATAAAACAAAGCAAGGAAGGAGGAATGGAAGGTGAAAATTTAGTTACATCCTTCTGAGCCTACTCAAAATAGCACAATTTTACATAGAAACAGAGAAACAGATGATCAAGTCTTAAGTAAGAGGATGATGGTTAAAATTTTTTGAAAATATGTATTTTTGAGATTAAATATGTATTAGGGAATCTGGAGTTAAACACACCATCAACAATTTGATTTTATTATTAAGTCTTTACTATAAGGAATCATTCCTGCTGCTGCTGCTAAGTCGCATCAGTCGTGTCGGACTCTTTGCAACCCCATAGACGGCAGCCCAACAGGCTCCTCTGTCCCTGGGATTCTCCAGGCAAGAATACCGGAGTGGGTTGCCATTTCCTTCTCCAATGCATGAAAGTGAAAAGTGAAAGTGAAGTCGCTCAGTCGTGTCAGACTCTTAGCGACCTCATGGACTGTAGCCTACATGCTCCTTCATCCATGGGGTTCTCCAGGCAAGAGTACTGGAGTGGGTTGCCATTGCCTTCCTACATTGTGTTAAATAATATGGAAGGGATATCAAAGATCATAGCTTCACTTTTATAGAATGTGTTCAATAAGATCTTATTAGAGGCAACAAGTTATCTTGATCACCTCTCAAGAAGACTACCAGGTCCAGGAAAACTTGTAATAATAAAGAAATTCCTCTTTCAGTTGTGTCTCTCTGAGACAGCTCTATAGTTTGGGAACAAGGTTAACAATTTGGACCCTTAAAATATAAACAGTAGGGAAAAAAGGCAAAAAGCATCAATAGAACTATATCAACACCACAGTTAGAAATGTAAGTAGGAAAAAAAATCAGATTTGCAATTTATTTTCATGCCTAACTAATAAGATTTTTGCCTGTAAATTGATTTCTGGCAATACACATAGTATAATTCTGGTAATCTAAGGGTTGCAGAGAGTTGGGCACAACTGAAGTGACTAAGCACGCACACTCGCAAAATAGTTTTGTTAGCAGGTAAATTAATATAACACCTGATAATTTTATGTATATCACACATGTAATTACCAAAGACTATTTATTTTGATTAAATCTTCTACTTAATTTGTTCCTTAAATTGGAAATTTAAAACCCAGTTTTGGAGAGGTGGTAGTTGAGCAGATAATTTATGTTGCAAGCACTGGAGTCACTGAAGATTCTGTTGTAAACAGTCTGCTGGTATTAAAAGGAAAGAAGGAAAATTATCATCTGCATTATAAAGATATTTTCAGCATGAGCTTAAAAAGGTGCAAAAACAAAACAAGATGTTTTCACTATTGTTTTAGATTCTCTTTTTTTAAATTAAATTTATTTATTTTAATTGGAGGTTAATTACTTTACAGTATTGTATTGGTGGTGTTGGAGAAGACTCTTGAGAGTCCCTTGGACTGCAAGGAGATTCAACCAGTCCATTCTGAAGGAGATAAGCCCTGGGATTTCTTTGGAAAGAATGATGCTAAAGCTGAAACTCCAGTATTTTGGCCACCTCATGTGAAGAGTTAACTCATTGGAGAAGACTCTGATGCTGGGAGGGATTGGGGGCAGGAGGAGAAGAGAACGACAGAGGATGAGATGGCTGGATGGCATCACTGACTCGATAGATGTGAGTCTGAGTGACCTACGGGAGTTGGTGATGGACAGGGAGGACTGGCGTGCTGCGATTCATGGGGTTGCAAAGAGTCGGACACGACTGATCTGATCTGATCTGCTATACATCAACAAGAATCCGCCATGAGTGTATATGTGCTCCCGACCCTGAACCCCCCTCCAAGGAGGGAGGTGTTTTAGATTCTAATAGACATTATTCTCTTCAACAGAGGAATTTCAAAATAGTAATGAAATAATTAGGGACATTTTAAGCAGTCCCTACTATCTATCTCTCTTTAAAGGCAATTGACTTACTGGATACAGATAAAAATGACAAATTTAATTATTAACTAAATTTCCCTAAGGCGCAAATCTTTAGGAGTAAGGCAGGTCCTTACAAGTAACACAAACTTATGCAGGTCCACTGAAATTTCTTTTTATAATATTGTTGTATTATTAAAAGGAGCCTAGAAGAGTCAAAGACTTAGTTAATTTTTCTTCATGTCAGTGTTACTCTTGAGAATATATACCTATCATTAGTGGAATATGACTGACCATAATTCTTTTTCCTGGTATCCACCCAACATCCCAGCTTAATTCTCACATCTTCCTAGGACTGTCTTCATAGTAGACATTTGATTTTATTAGTTTTTTTTTTTTTTAAGTTACATTAAAAAATTGCTGTTTGTTTTGCCAGATGCTTAAAATACTTGACAAGGAAAAATATGAATAAATGAGGATGGAAAGGAAAAAAATACAATTAAGATTACTATAGTTGTTTTAAAATCTAGGTCATCTTTGTCATATAATTAACCCCAGTAATAAGTACAATTAGTTTTAATGTGATAAGCCAAAAAGAACTCTATAATACCTACTACTGCTGCTGCTAAGTCACTTTAGTCATGTCTGACTCTGTGTGACCCCATAGATGGCAGCCCACCAGGCTCCCCCAACCCTGGGATTCTCCAGGCAAGAACATTGGAGTGGGTTGCCATTTCCTTCTCCAATTCATGAAAGTGAAAACTGAAAGTGAACCTAGTCTGCTAATATCGTAAATAAAACTCCCATTATCTTCACCTGTCAGGACAGGAAAAGCATGGTTCTAAGATCATATTCTATTCCTGACATGGCAAAATACTTGAAAGGATATAAACCTTGCATATAAACCAGATTATTTCCAGCAATGTGCCTGCATGAACCAAGGGCTACTTTGTTGAATTTCTGTAGCTACAAAAATACTATACCACTGTCCTTTGGATTATTGTATGCTCATCACTTACATAATGAACGATCATGGACAAATTTAAGTCCAATAAAAAAATCAAGTGTCAAACTCTGACTTAATATTATAATGATAAATTCTATATAGATACAGAAATTCAAACTTGATTCCTCTAATCTTTCACTCACTCCCACTTTTGGAAACATAATATCATCCTGGAAATGATAACTGAAGTAATCCAATTGTTTAGACCAAAAAATGAGTTGTGAACCTTAGCAGAAAGCTAATTATACTTTCATAGTCATTATTTGGATAAAATAGAATAGCTAGATGGAAATCTGTGGAGGTGAGATTTTTGACATTGTGCTAAATCTGGACATTTTGCATGTGTACTTAAGTACATGTGTTCATTTTTGTAAGAGCGTGAATCTCTAGTCATCATATTTAATTTTCTTTTCCTCTTGAATCACTTCCTCCCAAGCACAGCAAATTGGCTCAGTACTTGACTTACATTACTATGATGGCCATTACTTGTATCTGATTTGCAAAAATTCTTGATCATTTCCAGATCTATAAAAAAATAGTGCTGACAGTTTACCATGTCAAAACTCCCACTCCGTTATTAACATGTCCTGCCAGATGTCCCCAGTAATGTTGTGACTACAAAGTGCTCTCTTTCCTAATTTTAGAATGGAAGAATATTAACCCTTACCATAGTACCCAATGGAAATGATGCACAGGACAAATGAGGGTTTTTTTTTTTTTTTCTGCCATTATAAAGTGTTGTCTGAAATGCAAATTTTTTAAATTGAGAGGCAAGAATGTCCTATTCCATGTTTAGTAAAATAATTGTAACAAAATTCCTGTTGGTTTAGTTGCTAAGTTGTGCCTGACTTTTGCAACCCCAAGGACTGTAGCCTGCCAGATTCCTTTGTCCATGGGATTTCCCAGGCAAGAATACTGGAGTAGGTTGCCGTTTCCTTCTCCAGATAGTCATGTTCTTTTTCTATTTTATAAAAAAATATCTTTTTGAATTATCAAACAATAACTCACCCATTGAGAGACTGTTGGAAGTTCAACACTGTTTTTTTTGAGATCAGTATAGCTACCTATCCAACAAAGGAAAGATTTTGTCCTTCTAAAAGATTAATGTAGAAGTGATGGATTTTTTTCTGGAAGTCATATTTAAGAAATTATTATAATTACTCTAATTTTCCATGATCCAATGCAAAAAACTGCATCATCGAAATTAAGGAAGAAAACAAAATCAGAGAACTTTTAAAGAGTTTTTTTTTTGAAAGATGGTCAACTTATGAATCGACCTTAGGCTTCCTTAAGTTTCTTATTTATCGAAGAGAAAGAATCATGTATTCATTGTGATAGGCATGTTCAGTGAATGAGACAGAGCATTCAGCTTTTTATTTCTGAGCATATTTTAGTTCATTCTGAATGATTTCAGTTAGGTTTTGCTCAATGGGCAATAAATATAAGAAATAAGGAGGAACATAAGGCAATTAAGGCAAATGATATAAATAAGTTTAAGAGGAAATTAGGCATTTTTATTGCAAAAGAATGTTACACAGAAAATACATTGAGTACAAAGATACGGGCAGCCCATGAAGCTGATTTATTACATGGAGGCAGGAGCAGGGGACATGTGGCCATTTTTCTACCCTGTAGTTTCTTATGTCTCACTGGAAGAACCTGTATTTTAAGATAATTATGTACAGTCATGAAAATGGTAACAGCTGCATTTTGGCAACTCAGCATGCAAATTACTAGCGCTACTCAGACCATGTAGGCTTGAATTGATGAGACATTTGAGACAGAAGGACTGTCAACAGCTTCTGGTTGGAAGACCTAAAGAGCACAGAGAAAGTTACTGAGATGGCAATGACCTAGTGCTGTCTGCAAAGGCCCCTGAGTCCTAAAACAGTTGGGTCAAAGTCATAAAATAGCAGAGTTTACACATTTACCATTGTTACATAACCTACTTTCTCATATAGGTTATATTTTCTTTGTTTCATTTACTGGATTTAATATGATCTCAGTTTGAACCAGCTGCAAATGGTATATAATTAGGTCAGAATGCTTTGTTTTCAGGATTCTCAGTTGCTTACATTGGCTTATGAAAAGGTCATTGTGAGAAAAGGGATCTGAATATCAAAGAGATTCCAGCTGGTTAGCTATTATTCTAATGTAATGGAATCAGCTATTTCCCTGCCAATATCTAAAGTTACTTATGGAAAAGTTATTCAGAGATACTGTGAAGATACTTTTTATATTCTTTTCATCACATGTCATAAATCCGTATTTTTCAGCTTCTCTGTTTTGAACTTCCTGCTGAATAATGTCTATCCATACATTCTCTTAACAGTAGTTATTGTGGGGCTATGATATACCTGTCACTATGTATAATCCTCATTATCAGGGAATCTGTAGTCTATTTTTGGAGATGAATTATACAGTAATTAAAAGCATGAGATGAACCCCTCCAAGCATATAATTCTAGTTAAATTTTCTACACTTTTTAAAAGCTTGGTATTTAGAATAATGAAAAATCAGAATCTGTTTTCTTCTCTGTTTTATCTCACCTATAATACTCAAATTTGCATTTTCTTCTAATCTTCAGAAAGGAAAAAGATGAACAACAAAACTCAGGACTTCCCTTGATACATGTTACTGAGCTTTAGGGTGTTGCTCTGTGACTTTAATTAAACTTTAAAGGTAAAAATAACTGTCACATGAACCACCAATTAATGTGTAGGAGTTTTTTAAGGGTTACTTGAAGAAAGGCTGGAGAAATTAATATTTCTTAAAAATCAATTCAGTAAATAGGTAATTGACAGAAGAATGTTGACTGCAGGTCTTACAATATAGGCAATCATGGTAGTGGGCAGAGCAGAAGGAGCTCCACATTCCTTATCATAACACACAATTACTTTGAGTTCTTATAATGGTAGGACTTATTGGGAGAATGCTGGAATAACTAGGTTAGTAAGATGACAAGACTTTTTATTTTGTTTCAGGACTTTGGCTGATAATATCAGTATATAACCCTGAAAGTAAGTTTAAGACCTTTCTTCAAATGTGATTTTTTTTTTCCTATTATTCTCTTTCTAATCTGATTAAAATAATGTCTTCATTGTCTAACTCCCTCATCTTTGACTTTTTCATGAATTCTATTTTTGGAATTCCATTCCTCTCCTCTTCTGCTAATCAGATCTCTTTCAACCTTTGATCCATCCTCCTTGAAACTCACAGCATTGGTTTCTGCTTTGTTCTTGTCTTCTTTAACTTCTTGGTGATCCCCAGAAGTTTATGTCTGGAATTCACTCAATCTTTCTAGGAAATAGATACATAGATTACTTAAAGACCTACTTTTTGAAGCTCTATGTTTATAAGAATTTGCTTTGAGTATGTAAGTCCTATATAAATAACAATATATTATATATGCAAAAATAGATGGTTATTCATAATTGAGTAACTCCTATAAAATAGCATACCGTTTCTTTAACAGTAACAAATTACATCCATGGTATCTATAAAGCAAAAAATGGCTGAAGGTAGAGTTATACCATATGATAGGCAATCACTTGTGCTGGAGAGATACAAGCTCCTGAGGGATATACCATGGGCCATGCCTGGCAAAACCAGCCTGGCAAGAATTTATACATAATAATTCATACATACAAGTGAACTTCTGCTTATCTCTCAATACTCTGTCAATTACTTGCTCATCTGAGAAAGAACCTTTAGATCTTGACCACAACTCTAGGGAATAATTACTAGATTCTTATTTTACTGTTCTATCTTGCACATAGCTTTAGAAAACAACAAAGTACATTTACTGAAATTGCTTATTACTTCTTCGTTAATGCAGTAAAAGTCTAAAATCATAAACCACAACTTTACTTGCTTAGTACAAGTCAGTATTCAAAATATTTACTTATTAAATTAGAAAAGGAATTTTGAAAAGCATTTTATTACTTACATATTTTATATCTTTCCCTGATTTTATGTATATAAAAAAATGAGGTTTTTTAAAAAAAAAAAACTAAGTGGGATTAAAGTATTTATATTGATTTAAAAAGTATTACTATTTCTGTGCATTATATTTCCCCCTCTAGGATGATAAAGATAATGTGAAGAGATTTATTACTAAATGGAGATTAAAAAAGTGAGGTGTAGGGGATTTTATTTTTTGTCTGGGCATGTGGTGTTATTAATCTCCATGGGGGTGGACACTAGTAAGTGCTATAGATCACAAACACTTCTATTTAATTCCTGTTGATTTTATTTTCAGAGCTGCTTCTTCACAGATTGTTTAGAAATATATGACTATATGGGGGAGGATCGACCATCATCGCTATAATGTTAAATACAGGCATATACATTCCCAGAACCCACAGAACACAGAATGTGCTAAAGCACTAGAGTTTTCTTTTTTCTGATAGCAACTTAGAAGATAGGAGGATGAGCAAAGTTGGCAGTTGGGTTATAATACTGACAAAAGCAGAGCAATTCCTACAAAGAATTTCCTGTGAGTAGGTCTGAGACTGACATGTGTGATCACATTTTACCTCTATTGGCAGTGCAATGATTTTGAAATTAAAAAGACTAGATATACAAAAATGTTAAGTTTGAAAGCACCACAAAAGACATTTCATACTTAAATGTGTGGGTTCCAACTTTAACCAAGTCTCACTGGTATTTAATTTGAAATTTCAGTTTGGTATAGTTTGGCTTTATGGTTTACTCAGTTTGTAAAAGGTAAAAAATATATATGATAAAACATAATATATAAATATATATTATATATAAATATTATTATATAGCAATGTTATACATGTATAAGTTTACTGAGTTTGTAAAGGGTAAAATATATATAACAATATATATAAATATTATATGTATAGCAATGTTATATATATATATGGTTTACTCAATTTGTAAAGAATAAAATACATATGTAACAATATATATGGATAAATATTATGTATATATGTATATGTATAGCAATAATTTTGGGGGCGGTTCAAATTAGCTCATTAGTGTACCCAGTGAAAGTTCAGCAAAATATGTATAAATTCCTCAAATTTAATCACTTACATTTCCTAATCTCAATTTGATGAAAGATCAGGCCAAAAGAAAGTGATTCAAAGTCTTGGTCATTAAGTAATAAGTAAAACTTTGATGTTGTTAATATATTTTAATCACTTTTATTGGTTTAAATTCCCTTTAACCACCTCAAAATGGTGAAACTTTGCTTAAATTATAAATTATATAAATCAACCATATGTTTAATGTGGATATTCATATTAACATGGGAGCTGGCTCACTGACTCAAAATATTCTACTTCACCTTCAGATGGAGAATAATCAAAGCAACACAATGCATGTACCATTCAGATGCCATGAATTTAACACTATTAATAAATGTTCTACAAATATAAAAGATGCATGGGTCACTGAAAGAAAAATATACAAGACAAAATAGTTCAGGAAAGTTTCACCTCCATCTAGTGAACCAGAAGTATAGACACATAAATGAAGACGTGGAGAATCTAGAGTTATTTGCTTGAAACTTTCACTAGTATCTCTGCTTGAATTTTTATTTGAAAGATAAAATTTCAAGGAAGATGAGATAATTAGGGTAATATGTAGGGAATAATATGTTACACTAGGGAATATGGAATCAACATTGTAGAAATATGGGATTCACAAAATATCCTGTGAATTTATACTTCTTTGTATATTGTATAAGACACATGAAGCATTATAAGTACTTTTCAAATGTGCAGGAAAATTTATTCTATACTAGTTAAAACAATATATATAAATAACAATACTTTGTGTTAATACTTTGTATTCAGTATATCCTCAATCCAACAGTCTTATTATGCTCAATTGGTTGCAGAGTAATTTCAATAGGGTCACTACTTCAAGGTCTTATATTTTTACTGTTTGGGTCTCTAATATGCCCATGTAATAAACACAGAGATTATAAAATATAAATCAGATCAGATCAGATCAGTCACTCAGTCATGTCCAATTCTTGGCGACCCCATGAATCGCAGCACGCCAGGCCTCCCTATCCATCACCAACTCCCGGAATTCACTGAGACTCACATCCATCGAGTCAGTGATGCCATCCAGCCATCTCATTCTCTGTCGTCCCCTTCTCCTCTTGCCCTCAATCCTTGCCAGCATCAGAGTCTTCTCCAATGAGTCAACTCTTCGCATGATGTGGCCAAAGTACTGGAGTTTCAGCTTTACCATCATTCCTTCCAAAGAAATGCCAGGGCTGATCTCCTTCAGAATGGACTGGTTGGATCTCCTTGCAGTCCAAGGGACTCTCAAGACTCTTCTCCAACACCACACTTCAAAAGCATCAATTCTTTGGCGTTCAGCCTTCTTCACAGTCCAGCTCTCACATCCATATATGACCACAGGAAAAACCATAACCTTGACTAGACGAACTTTTGTTGGCAAAGTAATGTCTGTGCTTTTGAATATGCTATCTAGGTTGGTCATAACTTTCCTTCCAAGGAGTAAGCATCTTTTAATTTTGTGGCTGCAGTAACCATCTGCAGCGATTTTGGAGCCCAGAAAAATAAAGTCTGACACTGTTTCCCCATCTATTTCCCATGAAGTGATGGGACCAGATGCCATGAGCTTCGTTTTCTGAATGTTGAGCTTTAAGCCAACCTTTTCACTCTTCACTTTCACTTTCATCAAGAGGCTTTTGAGTTCCTCTTCACTTTCTACCATAAGGGTGGTGTCATCTGCATATCTGAGGTTATTGATATTTCTCCCAGCAATCTTGATTCCAACTTGTGTTTCTTCCAGTCCAGCATTTCTCATGATGTACTCTGCATATAAGTTAAATAAACATGGTGACAATATACAGCCTTGACGTACTCCTTTTCCTATTTGGAACCAGTCTGTTGTTCCATGTTCAGTTCTAACTGTTGCTTCCTGACCTGCATATAAATTTCTCAAGAGGCAGATCAGGTGGTCTGGTATTCCCATCTCTTTCAGAATTTTCCACAGTTTATTGTGATCTGCACAGTCAAAGGCTTTGGCATAGTCAATAAAGCAGAAATAGATGTTTTTCTGGACCTCTCTTGCTTTTTCCATGATCCAGCGGATGTTGGCAATTTGATCTCTGGTTCCTCTGCCTTTTCTAAACCAGCTTGAACATCAGGAAAGAAAAATTAATTGTTGATGTTCAGTTGCTCAGTTGTGTCTGACGCTATGACACGATGGATCGCAGCATACCAAGCATCCCTGTCCTTACCATCGCCTGGAGCTTGGTCAAACTTATGTCCATTGAGTCAGTGATGCTATCCAGCCATCTCATCTTCTGTTGGCCCCTTCTCCTCCTGCCTTCAGTCTTTCCCAGCATCAAGGCTTTTCTGATGAGTCAGCTTTTTGCATTAGGTGGCCAAAGTATCGGGGCTTCAGATTCAGCATCAGTCCTTCCAATGAACATTCAGCACTGATTTCCTTTAGGATGGACTGGTTTGATCTCTTTACAGTCCACAGGACTCTTAAAAGTCCTCTCCAACACCATAATTCAAAAGCATCAATCCTTTGGTGCTCAGCCTTCTTTATGGTCTAACTTTCAGAAGCAGAAGTTATTAAGAAGAGGTGGCAAGAATATACATAGTGAAGTGAAGTGAAGTCACTCAGTCATGTCCAACTCTTTGCGACCCTGTGGACTGTAGCCTACCAGGCTTATCCATCCATGGGATTCTCTAGGCAAGAATACTGGAGTGGGTTACCATTTCCTTCTCCAGGGGCTCATACTGACCCAGGGATCGAACCCTGGTCTCCCGCATTGGAGGCAGACGCTTTAACCTCTGAGCATAGGAACTGTATAAAAAAGATCTTCATGACCCAGATAATCACAATGGTGTGATCACTCACCTAGAGTCAGACATGCTGGAATGTGAAGTCAAGTGGACCTTAGGAAGCATCACTACAAACAAAGCTAGTGAAGGTGATGGAATTCCAGTTAAGCTATTTTAAATCCTAAAATATGATGCTGTTGAATGCGTGGCACTAAATATGCCAGCGAATTTGGAAAACTCAGCAGTGTCCACAGGACTGGAAAAGGTCAGTTTTCATTTCAATTCCAAAGAAAGGCAATGCCAAAGAATGCTCAAATTACTGCACAATTGCACTCATCTCACATGCTAGTAAAGAAATGCTCAAAATTCTCCAAGCCAGGCTTCAGCAATATGTGAACCATGAACTTCCAGCTGTTCAAGCTGGTTTTAGAAAAGGCAGAGGAACTAGAAATGAAATTGCCAACGACAGCTGGATCATCGAAAAAGCAAGAGAGTTCCAGAAAAACTTCTATTTCTGCTTTATTGACTATGTAAAGCCTTTGACTGTGTGGATCACAATAAACTGTGTAAAAATCTGAAAGAGATGGGACTACCAGACCACCTGACATGCCTCTTGAGAAACCTGTATGCAGGTCAGGAAGCAAGAGTTAGAACTAGGCATGGACTAACAGACTGGTTCCAAATAGGAGAAGGAGTACATCAAGGCTGTATATTGTCACCCTGCTTATTTAACTTATATGCAGAGTACATCATTGGAAATGCTGGGCTGTAAGAAGCAAAAGCTGGAATCAAGATTGCCAGGAAAAATATGGATAACCTCCGATACGCAGATGACACCATGCTTATTGCAGAAAGTGGAGAAGAACTAAAGAGCCTCTTCATGAAAGTGAAAGTAGAGAGTGAAAAGTTTGCTTAAAGCTCAACATTCAGAAAACTAAGATCATGGCATCCAGTCCCATCACTTCATGGCAAGCAGATGGGGAAACAGTGGAAACAGTGGCTGACTTTATTTTTTGGGGCTCCAACATCATTCCAGATGGTGATTGCAGCTATGAAATTAAAAGATGCTTCTTGGAAGTAAAGTTATGACCAACCTAGACAGCATATTAAAAAACAGAGATATTACTTTGTCAAAAAAGTTCCATCTAGTCAAGGTTATGGTTTTTCCAGTGGTCATGTATGGATGTGAGAGTTGGACTATAAAGAAAGCTGAGTAGTGAAGAATTGATGCTTTTGAACTGTGGTGTTGGAGAAGACTCTTGAGAGTCCCTTGGACTGCAAGGAGATCCACCCAATCCATCCTAAAGGAAATCAGTCCTGGGTGTTCATTGGAAGGACTGATGTTGAAGCTCAAACTCCAATATTTTGACCACCTGAAGCAAAGAGCTAACTCATTTGAAAAGACCCTGATGCTGGGAAAGATTGAGGGCAGGAGGAGAAGGGGTCGACAGAGGATGAGATGGTTGGATGGCATCACTGACTCAATGGACATGAGTTTGGGTGAACTCCGGGAGTTGGTGATAGACAGGGAGGCATGGCGTGCTGTGGTTCATGGGGTCACGAAGAGTCAGACATGACTGAGCGACTGAACTGAACTGGAAAAACCATTTCTTTGACTATACAGAGCTCTATTAGCAAAGTAGTATCTCTACTTTTTAATATGCTGTCTATTTGTCATAGGTTTTCTTCCAAGGAGCAAGTGTCTTTTAATTTCATGGATACAGTCACCATCTGCAGTGGTTTTGGAACCTAAGAAAACAAAGACTGTCACTGTTTCCATTGTTTGCACATTTGACATGAAGTGTTGGGACTGTAAGCCGTGATCTTCATTTTTTGAATATTGAGTTTTAACCCAACTTTTCACTCTCCTTTTTCACTTTCCTCAAGAGGCTCTTTAGTTCATATTCACTCTCTGCCATAAGGGTGGTGTCATCTGCATATCTGAGGTTATTGCTGTTTCTCCCAGCAATCTTGATTCCAGTGAAAAAATTAATATATTATTCTAATTTTTTTTAACACACCTAAAGCCGAAAGCAAGAATAAAACCAATTGTGGAAGGCAAGTTATATTAAAACATCAAGTATCATAGCTTCTCATCAAGGCAGAGATACAGGTGACTCAGATTCTACCCTTACGATGTACCCCATGTAATTAGTGCTTCAGGTTCATTACTTGACACCAGCATATGGAATTGGGGCTTAGACTAAATATCTACATCTATTCTGCTTTTTCTTATATTGACTGTCTTGCGTATTTTCTCTCTTGACCTTGAATTTCTTACTTCTTTTTCAATCTTGCTTTCCTTATTTTCCCCTCCAGAGACTGTACAAAAAAGAATAATAGAGACTGAAGTCAGTAATACATATCGCAAGATCAAGCAGGGTCATGCTTCTTTTTTAGACCACTTGCCTGGGGGACTGAGGCAATTAAATCTGTGTTTGAACTTGACGTGATATTTGTTGTGTCTTCAATTAGAATCAGTTCAGAACTATCTTTAAATATATTGAAGCTATTATTCAAGGCTTTGGAGAAGGGCATGACAACACACTCTAGTATTCTTGCCTCAGAGAATTCCGTGGACAGAGGAGCCTTGTGGGCTACAGTCCATATGGTTGCAGAGTCGGGCACAACTGTAGCAACTTAGCAGGCACACATACAAGGCTTAGAAAATAAGGACTGGAAACATTATGGAGATTTCTATTACTTTACGGGCTGGCTGCCAATTTGGGTTTACCAGGGACTTATTTATTCTTCAGGCTTGCCTTCGTATTACTGAACCTTGAGAAATCTCCTTCCATGCAACTGACTTGCCCCCAGACTTTGAGAAGTCACAGTAGTGCATTTGACCAAGGCTAGAGTATTTGTCTCCATCTTCTGATCAGAGTTAGACTTCAAGCAGCTACTACATTGCATTTAGGGGAAGCACTGCCTATAGTACCATGGGAATTGTCTCCCAGGATTCCTGCCTAGACTTGACACACTAACCCATGATTAAAGTCTGGTGAACACTTTAGGATGGAGGATGAGAGTGTGTGTTGATGGGTATGTGAAGACTATTCCACAGCTATTTAGGATTTAAATTTGTCATTCAGCCCACTTATGACTGGTAAAATATGTTAAAAAATCATTTGGTTTCTACCTCCATTTCTGGAGAATTCCCTATGCTTCTGCTATTCCAACAAGTATGAAAGCAGCCCATGTGAAGTGTCCCCCACTTTCTGTAATTTAGCACATTTGGCTTTCTTTGCATCCTCAACTTTCTGATGCTTTGCTGCCCAATAATGTAGCCTTATGTGACATGGCTATGTATATGTAAATTTAATTAAATATCAATAAAATTTAATTTCCCTAGTTGCGCCAGCTGTATTTGTAGCATTAAATAGCCATGTGTGACTAGGGACTATCATATTGGACAACGCAAATATAAAATGTTTTCATTATCACAAAAAGTTATATTGGATAGCAGTGCTTTGATGGGTTACAACTAAGTAAAATTTTGTGTGTTGACCAGCTCGTGTAATGGTTAGTGTGAGAATAACAGTTATTCTAAACTTCTTATATCATGACCAGAACTGGAAGTATTTCCATTATTTTCCCAATGGATTTACAAAGTTTTCTTGAGTGTGTAGATCAATAGATAGGCCTAGTTAGCTACATTATTTTCTATTATTTCATAATTTTGTTTTTATTTTTGTGTTCAACACAATGGTCTTCCCTGATAGCTCAGTTAGTAAAGAATCTGCCTGCAGATTCTGGTTCAATTCCTGGTTCAACTCCTGGGTTGGGAAGATTTGCTAGAGAAGGGACAGGCTTCCTACTGCAATATTCTTGGGCTTCCCTCATGGCTCAGATGGTAAATAATCTGGATGCAATGAGGGAGACCTGGGTTTGATCCCTGGATTGGGGAAGATCCCCTGGAGAAGGGGAAAGGCTGCCCACTCCAGTATTCTGGCCTGGAGAATTCCATGGACTGTGTAATCCATGGGATTGCAAAGAGTTGGACATGACTGACAGTCAGACATGAAAGGAGATGATACTTACCTGTAGCTATAATATAGTTTTCAATATAATAACTTTTATCACTAATGTGCTTTTATTGTTTAAAATTAAGTATTCCGACACAATTGAACGCATGATATATTCTCCGTTATGCTTTTATGCCACTATATTATAACACATTTTTATAAATATGAGGGTCTGTTAGCATTAGAGTTATCTTTCAGCTTTAATTTCAATATCATATTCATTTTATTATTGTAGCTTGAAAATACTTTTTACTAACCAATAAAGTAAACCCACATCATTTTACTGTATTTTCAATAATTTTTAATATTGTCAAA
Source organism: Tragelaphus eurycerus (assembly GCA_935064755.1). Classification (NCBI taxonomy): domain Eukaryota; kingdom Metazoa; phylum Chordata; class Mammalia; order Artiodactyla; family Bovidae; genus Tragelaphus; species Tragelaphus eurycerus. Next base: position 378,200 of record CAKXYN010000228.1, on the reverse strand, counting down.
GGTAGTCTCTTTTTTTCTTGAGAAAATTTTTAGAATCACTCTCTTAAGCCTTATTTCCTTCACAATACCAAGCAAGCAAGCACAAATAATGATGGATATTTTTATTAAAGGTTAATAAATTTTTGAAATAATTTGTAAAAATACATAGTTCTACTTTTATCCCAAATGTGATTTATTTCATATCACACTTATTTATATTCTGATAAAGGATATCTTTAAGGTTTTGTATATTTGGTGTATTTTGAATGAGATAAATTTCTAATTTCTAATTGAGTATTTACAGAAAGACACTTTTTTATTTCTAAATATTTACTTTCTGTTTAATCAATTTTCTGGAGAAGGCAATGGCACTCCACTCTATTACTCTTGCCTGGAAGAATCACTTTCACTTTTCACTTTCATGCATTGGAGAAGGAAATGGCAACACACTCCAGTGTTCTTGCCTGGAGAATCCCAGGGATGGGTGAGCCTGGTGGGCTACCATCTATGGGGTCGCACAGAGTCAGATATGAAGTGACTTAGAAGCAGCAGCAGCAGCAGCAGCAGCAGCAGCAGTCAATTTGCTGATCTCTTTGGTAATGTTTTAAAATTTTCTTTCAGTAGAGAGCTGGGTAATTAATTAATGATAACTAACTTTTTTATGCTCCTGCCTCTTTGCCTTCTATTCATGTTTGGGCTGGTATAAACACATCTGCCAGGTGTTGTCATACAGCAGAGTCAGTGTATATGCAAACATGTACAGTTTAATGACAGCATTGGCAGTCATTAAAAGGTGCTGATTTATTGAGTATTTATGTCAATTTATAAGTTTATAGTTTTAGTTATTTGAACGATACAGGATAGTCCTGTCCTTAGATTATAATGTATGAGTTCAGGCCAATCTCTCATTCAGACATTTTATCTCCAGCTCCTTATGGTCCTGATAAACATAAGCAGCTGAGTATTTATTCCTTTGAATGTGGAAGTTGTCCAGCAGATAAGCTTGTCTTTAGTAGGAGACCCTTTGAAAAATGATGAGTGGTGATAGTGTTGTACTGACATTATTAGCCAGTTTCTATTACACATAAATGAGTGTCTCCATTAGATAATTAGTCACCTTCTTGTGTCATAAATTATCACAGAAGCAAAATCTATTGAACTTAGATTTCCTTTTTACACTTCATCATTTAATTTACTAGCTAATACTTTCAAAAATTTATATTTTCAGAAACTTACACATATATTTTAAAAAGTAACTCACACAAATGGAATATATTCAAATAATGTTTTTATGCTCCTTTAAATAATATATTGAATACATTGAAAATAATTTCTGTTAAGAAAACTAGTTTGTAAGGTTAGAAACCATCTTACTTTATCAATAATACGTGATATTCATTGGAAAATCCACCTTCTTGCCCTTGACCAAGGAAGCAAAGATACACAGAAAATATAAATTTAAAAATCTAAACTTTCTGATGTTTTTAGGATCCAATCTTAGCTTGAGAGTCTAGGACTCAAAGATTTTCTCTTCTCTTGAAGATCAGCCCCATTTATAGAGGACTTAAAACCAATGTGTTCACTTCATTATAATCTTGGAGAGATTTTTCTCAATTATCTTGATTACCACTATATTCCCAAGACATAAAACCATACATAGCTTTATTAGTAAGTATGTGGTGGGATGATGGGAGAATTAATAGAGAAAACTGAAGTACATCGGCAAGAAGGTACTAGAAGAGAGAGAGAGATGCTTCAGTAATCAAAGGAAGGGTGAACTGGAGAAAAGATGAATGGTCAGTTATGTGAAATGCCCATGAGATGTCAAGTAAAATGAAGATGAAAGTTTCATTGACTTTAGTAACTCTAATGAGAGGAATCTTATTGATAAAATGTTTAAGTTAACATATGATGATGAATTGAGAAGAAAATTACTAAAAAAATGAAGACAGCTGCAATCAACAACTGATGTCCAGAGTGAAACATCTTTTTTCCTCCTCAACCTCAGCAAGCAAGAATAACAGCTATTAGCTATCAACTCAAAGGTCTTTCCCTAACTTGATTTCATAGAAAGTGAAATCATTTCCTTAAATGTTTCTTATTTTCTCAAAATTTGTCAATTTTTTGAATCTCCCTGAAGTTGCGCAAAACATTTTAGCATTCCCTGATATGTATGACCCGAGCATATATTTGAATTAGAACACTTGGCTGAGGAAACCGCATAGAGAAATATGCAATAAAAATCTACTTAAAGTGCAACATATGGTATATCATATAAGAATATATAAGAATCCAGTTTGAGGTGAAAAGCAAAGTAATTGTTTTTTGTTCTTTTTGCTTTTTATTTTGTGGTATGATGGTTTTCTTTTGAATTCCTTTAATACTTGAGTTCCTTTTGAATTATATTGTATATTTTTTATGACCACCTGACCTGCCTCTTGAGAAATCTGTATGCAGGTCAGGAAGCAACAGTTAGAACTGGACATGGAACAACAGACTGGTTCCAAAAGAGAAAAGGAGTACATCAAGGCTGTATATTGTCACCCTGCTTATTTAACTTATATGCAGAGTACATCATGAGAAACGCTGGACTGGAAGAAGCACAAGCTGGAATCAAGATTGCCGGGAGAAATATCAATAACCTCAGATATGCAGATGACACCACCCTTATGGCAGAAAGTGAAGAGGAACTCAAAAGCCTCTTGATGAAAGTGAAAGAGGAGAGTGAAAAAGTTGGCTTAAAGCTCAACATTACCCTGTTTACGAGACAGCAAAAGAGACACTGATGTATAGAACAGACTTTTGGACTCTGGGAACGGGAGAGGGTGGGATGATTTGGGAGAATAGCATTGAAATATGTATAATATCATATCTGAAACGAGTCGCCAGTCCAGGTACGATGCCTGATAACGGATGCCTGGGACTGGTGCACTGGGACGACCCAGGGGGATGGTATGGGGAGGGGAGGAGGGAGGAGGGTTCAGGATGGGGAACACATGTATACTTGTGGCGGATCCATCTTGATGTATGGCAAAAGCAATACAATATTGTAAAGTTAAGCAAAATAAAATTTAATTAAAAAAATTTAAAAAAAAGAATTAAAAAAAAAAAAAGCTCAACATTAAGATAACGAAGATCATGACATCTGGTCCCATCACTTCATGGGAAATAGATGGGGAAACAGTGGAAACAGTGTCAGACTTTATTATTTTGGGCTCCAAAATCACTGCAGATGGTGACTGCAGCCATGAAGTTAAAAGATGCTTACTCTTTGGAAGGAAAGTTATGACCAACCTAGATAGCATATTGACCAACCTAGATAGCATATTGAAAAGCAGAGACATTACTTGTCAACAAAGGTCCATCTAGTCAAGGCTATGGTTTTTCCAGTGGTCATGTATGGATGTGACAGTTGGACTGTGAAGAAAGCTGAGCACCAAAGAACTGATGCTTTTGAACTGTGGTGTTGGAGAAGACTCTTGAGAGTCCCTTGGACTGCAAGGAGATCCAACCAGTCCATTCTAAAGGAGATCAGCCCTGGGTGTTCTTTGGAAGGACTGATGCTAAAGCTGAAACTCCAGTACTTTGGCCACCTCATGCAAAGAGGTCACTCATTGGAAAAGACTCTGATGCTGGGAGGAGGGATTGGGGGCAGAAAGAAAAGGGGACGACAGAGGATGAGATGGCTGGATGGCATCACTGACTCAATGGATGTGAGTCTGAGTGAAGTCCAGGAGATGGTGATGGACAGGGAGGCCTGGCGTGCTGAGATTCATGGGGCAGCAAAGAGTCGGACACAACTGAGCAACTGAACTGAACTTCTCTTTCTCTTATTCTTCTTGTGTATAGGTTGGCACATTTTATTATCTCATTAATCTCCTTTGTTGCTTTGATTTATTTTTCATTTGTCATTCTGTCAGCTCTTATGACTGGGTTATTTCCATTATTCTATCTTGCAGATCACTTAGTTCTTCCATGTTATTTACCCGGTGATTCATTGCTTCTAGATTAAGTTGTTTTTTTTTTTTTTTATCTTGGCTATTTAATTGTTTAATTTTGATTAGTTCCTAATTCCTTATAGTTTCTCTAGATTCCCAGATCTGCATTTATGTTGATTACTTTTCTTATTTCCTTCAGCATTTTTATTCCCTCCTTTTTAAATTCTGAGTCAAATTCGTCTAATTTTGCTCATAATTGTGGTTTATTTATTTATTTATTATTTTTGGCTGCACTGGATCTTCATTGCTTTGGGTGGCATTCTCTTGTTGAGGTGAGCACAGCAGGGGCTCCTCTTTATTGTGGTGCACTCTCATTGTGGTGGCTTCTCTTGTTGTGGAGCACAGGCTCCAGGTGTGTGGGCTTCAGTAGTTGCAGCAGCAGGCTCAGTAGTTGTGGTTTGAGGGTTTCTAGAGCACAAGCTTGGCATCTATGGTCCGAGGCTAAGTTCCTCCATGGCATGTGGAGATCTTCCCAGACTAGGGATCGAATCCATGTCTTCTGCATTAGCATGTGGATTCTTACCCACTGCACCACCAAGGAAGTTCACTTCTTGTGATTTTTGTAAGAGTTAGGTGATTGTAGTTTATAGTATATATTCTGTTGAAATCTTTATATATGGAAATATTTAAAACTTAAAAGCATTCTTCTGAAGGTAAAAATAAATATATTGTATTTAATATGTTTGTGTGTTAGTCATTCAGCAGTTTCTTACTCTGTGACCCTGTGGACTGTGGACCACCATGCTCCTCTGTCCATGAAATTCTCCAGGAAAGAATATTTAATATAATTAAATGAATGAATTGATATTGTCATGGGAAATTAGAAATTCCAGATCCTGCGTGCAATTTAGCATTTGAGACTTTTCTAATATTTTGATTTTGTTTCCTTTCGGTTTTTATTTTGTTTTAATGACAAACTAGATAAAAGATAAACCAGACATGTATGATACTGGGAGACTTCAGAGTTCATTTTTAAAATCTGTTTTCCCTCTCAGTAGTGACAGTTTTGGGCAAAGATCTCTAATCAGGCTTTCTTCCTCATTATTCTGTAGTATTTTTCTATGTTGCCAGAATTTATAGCCTTCTACAATTTGTGCTTTGAACACCTAACTGTTGAAGATGCTTCCAGGTTTTATAGGCACTCTACTGCAGAGGGAGTATGTGGCCTTTATCCAACCAAAGAGAGACAACATTATTATTTCCATCACCAGATAGTTGTATGTCTTGGCCAATTCACTCAGCCTTTTCAAACCACAATTTTTTTTCTTAAGCAAAATATCAGTAATAACACTTAATTCTTACTGTAGTTTAATGGTATAAAACAGTATATACAATTTTTAACATACAAGCACTCAATTAGTTTGTTTCTTTACTCAGACTGCTGGCCAACTTCCTCCTCCCAACGTATTGCTATCCTTTGCCTCTTATTTCATTAGTTTTTTATGGTTTTTCTTCAGATATAATCATTTCCATATTACTATACACTTCATTGCCAAGGATGCACTACGCCCTCATTGCTTGCCTGCCTTATCTTCCCTGTGCCCCCAAAGAATATGCTAATTCCTTTCTGGAACTAATGTAAATATGTCTGTAAATGCATGTCTTTAATTAGATATCATCTTTCCCTGATTCCTTTACTCTTAGTGTCAAGGACTATGTTTTATTTGTCTTTACATTTACAGCTCATTATGTAATGTCTGCAGAATATAATTACTTAATAGATTAGATAGCATCATGTTGTAAAGTTATTGAGATCATAGGTTTTGTATCTGAATATATGTGGGCTGAAGTCAGGAATCTTCCACTCAGCTATGTGAAGTGGGACAGTTATTAACATTATTTTGTAAATTTTAAAACTGGTATAATGATATTTGTTTAACAGAATTTTTTAATTAAATATGAAATGTTTATAAAGCTTTTAGTATGCTGTCTGAAAAAGTCTAAGTGCTTATAAAATGCTCTGTTACTCTTTTATTGTGAAAGAATGAACAATTAAATTTAAAATGGTTTGTTGAAAACTTCTACTGATGATACATATAAGTGGTACAAACTAACGAGAATATAAAATATTCTCTCCAAGTCCTATCTTCATCATGATTTCCTTTACTACTTCCCAAACATCAAAACTTTGAAGAAATTTTCTAAGTTCCTTTCCTTCATATCCCTTGGGTAAGAGACATCAGTCTCATACATTCACTCATTCAATGGAATGCGTCTAGACAGTGACCAACATTATAAATATTACCTTCATTTTAGACCACAAAGCTTGCATAATAAATTGGGCATGCTAATATGCTTCATTTTATTTCTACAGACATTGTTCAGAATTTTCTTTGTGTTTAGTCCTATTCAGTTCAGTTCAGTTCGGTTGCTCAGTCGTGTCTGACTCTTTGCGACCCCATGAATCACAGCACACCAGGCCTCCCTGTCCATCACCAACTCCCGGAGTTCACTTAAACTCACGTCCATCGAGTCAGTGATGCCATCCAGCCATCTCATCCTCTGTCGTCCCCTTCTCCTCCTGCCCCCAATCCCTCCCAGCATCAGAGTCTTTTCCAATGAGTCAACTCTTCGCATGAGGTGGCCAAAATACTGGAGTTTCAGCTTCAGCATCAGTCCTTCCAATGAACACCCAGGACTGATCCCCTTTAGAATGGACTGGTTGGATCTCCTTGCAGTCCAAGGGACTCTCAAGAGTCTTCTCCAACACCACAGTTCAAAAGCATCAATTTGAGCAATTTTGATGCTCCCCTTTCTTCACTGTCCAACTCTCACATCCATACGTGACCAGTGGAAAAACCATACCCTTGACTAGACGGACCTTTGTTGGCAAAGCAATACTCTTTATTTTAAGGAAGTTAACCCTAATAAAAGGTATTTTATGAAATATATTTCAGAGTTAATTTTGTAGAACCAGGCATTACTCTAGTAGTTCAGAATAATAAGCAATTGATTAGGTTGAAGTAAGTGAATACACAGTTCAAAATAGAGGACTTAAATTGGCCTTTAAGTTATGGACAAGACTTGATTCAGAGAAACTTGGTGTGCCTCACACATAAAATAGATTTAATCATTTGTCCTTTTTATTGAATACCTACTTACTAAAGGCCAAAGAATAATAATGCTTCAGCTGAGAGAATCTACCAGAATGTTTAGACTCCATGGTACTTGAAAAAAATGTGACACAAACACTTTATTAATGTTTTAAATTTAAACTTGGCAGGCAGCCACTGTATTAGTGCTTGAAATACTTCTTCACATAGTATGATTTTGAAAATTAGCTTTTAATAAGAAGGGAAAAAACCTATAACATTATTTGTTAAGCAGAACTTCCCATTAATAACAAATATGTTCACTAGTTTCCTATAGGAGATGGATATATCTATCTGTCTTATCTATCTCTCTATATATATGAGTCTTATTTTTATTAGTTTTTATTGTGTAGCTGCTTTAAATATTGTGTTAGTTTTTCTGTACAGCAAAGTGAATCAGCTATCAAATTGTGGTGAATATGGATTAGGAAAATGTTTGGGGTGAGACCCCTTTCTTTCTGCCTTAACCACATGAGGATTTGATGAAGATTTGTGTAGATCTATAGTCTTTCCCTTGATATTTATGATTCTTCAGAGAGTGAAAAATCCAAGTTATACTTATAGAATTTATTTCCAACTGATCTGATACATTTAATTAAGCACATATAACCTAATACGCCTTTGCAAAACATTTTCAAATATAATTAGATCTCAAAATCATATTAAATTCATAGGCATTGAAGAGTTCCAAAATGAGTTATTCAGATACTTTGTTCTATATGTCCATCTATGTATCTATACACACACACACACACACACACACACACGTATCTAGTTTTTTTCTTTTTCTGCCCTTGGATTCTGTCCTTGAAAAGACGTCTCCTGGATGTGCAGCCCACACCGGTCAACACTCTGTGTCCTAACATCAGTTTCAGTCCAGTTATTTTGATCTCATGTGTTTAACCAAATGCTGTTTATATTCAACATTTAGCAAATTAGCCAGGTCCTCAAGGGCTGTTTCTTCTAGAATATTTCTCTCCTTCTAATCCCAGAAGGATGTGTTTCACAACTATGTTAACTGCTAAGACTTAAAAACATCCCATAATACAACACCATACATTTACTGTCTATGTCACAGTTAACACATGTATCCTCAGCTTTTTTTTCATGTTTATTTGTATACAAATTTTAAAGGTTACACTTCATTTACAGTTATTACAAAACATTGGCTATATTCCCTGTGTTGTATAATACTTCCTTGTAGCCTATTGTAACTGAAGTTTGTACATCCCGCTCCCCTACCCCTATATTGTACCTCCCCTTTCCAGCTCCCTACTGGGGACCACTAGTTTGTTCTCCATATAAGAGTCTTCTTCTTTTTTATATTCACTAGTTTATAGTGCTTTTCAGATTCTACATATAAGTGATATCATAGCATATTCGTTCTTCATCTGACTTGTTCAACTTAGTAGAAAAGTGAAAGAAAGTGTTAGTCACTCCGTCATATCCGACTCTTAGGAACCCCATGGCCTGTAGCTCCTCTCTCCATAGGGTTTTCCAGGCAAGAATATTGAAGTAGATTGCCATTCCCTTCTCCAAGGGATCTTCCTGATCAAGGGGTAGAACCCAGGTCTCCTGCATTGCAGGCATATTCTTTACCATCTGAAGCTGCCAGGGGCTTCATTTCACTTAGTATGGTGCAACCCAAGTCCATCAATAGTGCTGCAAATGGCAAATTTCAATTTTATGGCTGAGTAGTAGTCCATTGTGTGTGTATTTATGTGTGTATGTATATACATATATACATATACATACACATACACACCTTCCCTGATGGCTCAGACGGTAAAGCATCTGCCTGCAGTGTGGGAGACCCAGGTTCGATTCCTGGGTTGGGAAGATCCCCTGGAGAAGGAAATGGCAATCCACTCCAGCATTCTTGCCTGGGAAATCCCATGGACAGAGGCACCTTATAGGCTACAGTCCATGGGGTTGCAAAGAGTTGGACATGACTGAGTGACTTCACTTCACTTTGAAAATACAAATAATGTATACGTAGTGTATATATGATGTTTTTGAGTCACTAAGTCATGTCCAATTCTTTGCAACTCCATGAACAGCAGCATGCTAGGTTTCCCTGACCTTGCTCAAACTCATGTCCATTGAGTTGATGATGCCATACAACCATCTCATCCTCTGTCACCTCCTCCTCTTGCCCTCAATCTTTCCAAAATCGGAGTCTTTTCCAATGAATCAACTCTTCACATCAGATGGCCAAAATATTGGAGCTTCAGTCTTTCCAATGAATATTCAGGACTGATTTCCTTTAGGACTGGCTGGTTTGATCACCTTGCAGTCCAAGGGACTCTCAAGTGTCTTCAGCATCACAGTGCAAAAGTATCAATTCTTTGGCACTCAGCCTTCTTTATGGTCCAACTCTCACATCTGTATATGACTACTGGAAAAATAGTTTTGAGTATATGGACATTGGTCAGTAAGGTGATGTCTCTGCTTTTTAATATGCTCTCTAGATTTGTCATAGCTTTTCTTCCAAGGAGCAAGTGTCTTCTAATTTCAAGGATGCAGTCACCATCTGCAGTGATTTTTCAGCCCAAGAAAATAAAATCTGTCACTGTTTACATTGTTTCTCCATATATTAGCCATGAAGTGATGGGACCAGTTGACATGATCTTACTTTTTCTAATGCTAAGCTTTAAGCCAGCTTTGTCTCTCTCCTCTATAACCCTCATCAAGAGGCTCTTTAGGTCCTTTACTCTTTCTGCCATTAGTGTATCATCTACATATTTGAGGTTTTTCACATTTCTCTTGGCAATCTTGATTCCAGCTTGTGCTTCATCCAGCCTGGCATTTTACATGATATACTCTGCATAGAAGTTAAATAAGCAGGGTGACATTATATAACCTCGACATACTTCTTTCTCAATTTTGAACCAGTCTGCAGTTCCATGTAAGGTTCTAAATTCTGCTTCTTGACCTGCATATAGGTTTCTCATGAGGCAGGTAAGGTGGTATGGTATTCCTATCCCTTTAAAAATATTCCACAGTTTGTCATGATTCATACAATGTTGATAGCAACATCATCTACAGTTGCCAAGATGTGTCCATCAGCAGATACATGTACAAAGATGTGGCATATGTGTGGGGCATTGCTTCCATATCTTGGCAATTGTAGATGCTGCTGTTGCTAGAAACATTAAGTGCATGCATTTTTTTCAAATTAGAAAGAATTTTGTTTCTTTTGGATATATACCCAGGATTGGAACTACTGGGTCATATGGTACTTCTATTTTTAGTTTTTCAGAGACCTCCATATTGTTTTCTACAGTGGCTGCACCAATTTACATTCCCACCAACAGTGTAGAAGGGTTCTGTTTTCTCCACAGCCTTACCAACATTTGTTGTTTGTGTTCTTTTCGATGATAGTCATTCTGACAGGTGTGAGGTGTTGCCTCATTGTAGTTTTGATTTGCATGATGATTTTTTTTCCCCATGAGTCAGCTCTTTGTTTTTTTTTTTTTTTTTGATATTTGTTATATTTCCCTGATGATTAATGAAGTTGAGGATTTTTTCATGTTCCTTTTGGCCATCTGCATTCCCTCTTTGGAAAAATGTCTATTTAGTTTTTCTGCGTGTTTTTTAATTAGGTTTTTATTTATTCAGAAAAAATTTTTTGATGTTGAGTTGTATGAGCTGTTTGTATGTGTTGAATATTAACCCCTTATATGTCATATTATTTGCAAATATTTTATCCCATTTCATCAGTTTCTTTTTGTTCTGTTGATTGTTTATTTCACTATGCAAAATTTTTAAGTTTAAGTAGGTTCCATTTGTTTATTTTTGCCTTTATTTCCTTTATTTTAGAGTATAAAATCTGAAAATTTTTCACTGCTACTATTTTTTTAACCTTTCTCACATCACTGAAAAACTTTGAGAGAGGTCAAGTTCCTCTTTGCTCTCTTTGGTGCCTAACATATAGTTAGACCTCTTTTCCTGAAAAACAGCTCCATGTTGCTTTCATTTCAGATAATTATCTAGTAAGTATTCAAGGATATTTAAGATATGTGTCTGTTTACTTGTTTGCCTTTATGTTTAACTTTTCCATTCCACAGTAGTTTGGGTCACATTACTTTCAATTTCACAGATTTGTCATTCTCTATTTTTCTACATGGCCTTTACTCAGGCTACTCCTTCTTACTGAGGCATCCTTCATTTGTTGGCTCTGCACCATTCATTAAGGCCGTTTTTTTTTCTTGATACTTATGACCACTTTCTAAAGATATTACGTGTCACCTTATCTTTAATTCTGAAATTAATTAAAATTAATTTGTTTTAGAGAATTTTGTGACAGCTCTTGAGATAATTGGAAATGAATTGATCTTGAATTCTATATACTGGAAAAAGAAGGCTATGTTTACAGATTTAATCCCTGCCAAGGAAAATATATTTTAAATGAAAAAGCAAATCTTGTATATAGATAGTCTTCCAAATACCCTTTATTAAATCTTAGTACTGTTTCTAGGTAGGGAGGCTTGAAGAGGACTTGTGGGCCTTAGTTCTTGCTAAGGACACAATCTGAGGTCTAATCCGTGGCAAAAACAAGTTTATTAAGGAAAGAAGAGAAACAACAAAAAGAATACCTCAAGGCAGAGGTGGGCCAAGCCAGAAGGGCAATGGCCTGATAATGATGAGGTAGGTGATTTTTTCAAGACAGTTCAGTTCAGTTCAGTCGCTCAGTTGTGTCTGACTCTTTATGACGCCATGGACTGCAGCACACCAGTCCTCCCAGGCCATCACCAACTCCTGCAGCCTACTCAAACTCATGTCCATTGAGTTGGTGATGCCATGCAACCATCTCATCCTCTGTCATCCCCTTCTCCTCCTACCTTCAATCTTTCCCAGCATCACGGTCTTTTCCAATGAATCAGTTCTTCACATCAGGTGGCCAAAGTATTGGAGTTTCAGCTTCAACATCAGTCCTTCCAATGAATATTCAGGACTGATTTCCTTTAGGATGGACTGGTTGGATCTCCTTGTAGTCCAAGGGACTCTCAAGAGTCTTCTCCAATGCCACAGTTCAAAAGCATCAAATCTTCGGCCCTCAGTTTTCTTTATAGTCCAACTCTCACATCCATACATGACTACTGGAAAAACCATAGCTTTGACTAGACAGGGCGTTTACATATTCATCTAGTCAGGCTTGGACTGACAGATTTATTGATAATTGCAGGTTACATAACAACAGATATATGTCTTTCCCATAATCCCGTTTGTTGTATTCAGATGTCTGTATGTATAGAATATTTATGAACGCTTAGTAGGCTCCACTGGGCTTCCATGGTGGCTTTAGTTGATAAAGCGTCTGCCTGCAATACAGGAGACCTAGATTTGATCCTTGGCTGGGAAAATTCCCTGGAGAAGGAAATGGCAACCTACTCTAGTACTCTTGCCTGGAAAATCCCATGGACGGAGGAGCCTGGTAGGCTACAGCCCATGGGATTGCAAAGAGTCAGACGTGACTGAGCGACTTCATAGTCATAGTAGGCTCCTGGCTGCCTAATGTCACTTGAGTACCCAGCTGTGCATCAAGGGCTTGGGTGCCAGAGTTGGAGAAGCCTCTGTGGTTAGTTTGTATTTATTGTGTGCCTAGGGCACATGGAGTTGGAAAAGTATCTGTGGTTATTTTGTAGCATATCTGTAAGTTTTCTTGGGTGCACTAGTATGTGTCTGGGGTGGAGTTTAGGATCAACTTGAATGTTTTTTCACTAGGCCACCCCTCCTTGCTAATACCTAACTTCCTACAAAACAATACTGGGATGGAAGAAATACACATTTAAATGTAACTAAGTTTGATTTTCAGCTCTACTATTTATCATGTCTATGACTTTGGACAATTTTGTATTCTAATTTCTGTAAAACAGTTGCTTACTGGCAAGTTTATCTATTTAACCAAAGACTTAACACATCCCAAGAACATAGTAATAATTCAGTAAATATTAGGATAGTCATTTTTTCTATATGATAATATTAAACTATTAAACTAAACCATATTAAACTAAATTCTTACTACTCTATCTGGTCCACTGTGTATATGTCCTTTTTGTCAACTCTGCTGTAAGTTATTTAATAAACCAAAACCTTGGTTTATTAAGCTTTGTCATTTGTCTTCTCATCCATTGCTCCTAATTGCCAACCATTCTTTGCCCAGAAGTGAATGTATAATTAATACTGCTTGCATGAATATAAAATGAATGTATACCTGGCCATATTGTTAAAAATAAGCTTTGTGTTTTACCAGAACTTTAAATTCTTATAAGGCCTACACATTTTATAGAAACATTAACAAATATATATCTTACTAGTCACTTTCTTTCCTCTAGTTTGGGCTAATATTTATAGATGAACTATTATACGTGAATTAACTCAAAGATATTATTTAAAACTTAAATCATCAGGACAGGAACATGTATGTAGGGAAAGCTTAGTCATCTCTAAAGTTTTGGAACATTAAAAAATTGTATGCTATAATTTTTCTATGATAATCTCCTATTGTATGTGCATAAGACCTCCGCATAGCAGATTTATACAACATGTGCATGGGAAGAGGCATACCTCTTTCAAAAGAGCCCATTATGTAATAGTCACTAGAAAAGAATAAAGAGCTACAAGAAAGTCAGAGGAAGGGGACAAGTTAATACAACTTATGTGAATCATGGAATGCCTCATGTCAAAAATAAGAAATTAATCAAAGTCCAAAATGCATTTATAAAAATGTATGCTGTTATAATTTGATAACTTCACATTTCAACTACTCTCTGAGAATAGTACACATTATTGATGTTTCTCCTAATGTGCTATGTAATTTTCACTTATAACCACATGTGATGCTCAAAATATGTGTAGCGGCATAGCATCCATTCTTCTTTTAGTATCTTCTTAAAAACTATTTGCATCTGCTTCTGTGTTAGCACTCAGAATCCTCTGTAAAGTACAATTATGACTTTAGACTTTATGGTAAACAATCAAAATGTCTTTAGTTAATTCAACTGATATTTCAATACAGTAAAACCCCAGAAATGGAGCCACCAATTATTGCAACAATTGCATGCTACTTGTAAAAGTACATTGTACATGTTTTCATATAGTCATAACTCATGTTTCTTATGTATATATGTGCTCTTTTAAGAAAATAGATTTTCATTTCAATATTAGGTAGACACTTAATTTTCATGGAGAGTTATTCAATTTTAACTTATTTTTACTAAGGCTTTGTTTCTTCTTCTGTTGTAAAAAGTCATCTCCTCATTACTTTATAAAAAGTGGTTCACTGATAGAAGCAGTAATAATTATGAATGTGAATTACTGGTCTCTTAAAGCATTTATAAGAGATTATTCACTAGTGGATTCAAAATGTAATTAGGCATATTTAATCACATAGAATTATAGTTCTTTAATTCCTTTCAAATGGAACATTAATGACCACTGGATCCATGAGTAAGTAAATAGAGAATAGAAGAAGGTGGCAGGGCAATGATGTTACAAAAAGAGGAGAGGCAAAATCTGAACACTGCAGTTTCCATTTAGTCAGGCAAATGGCCAATATTTCTCTTCAAAACTCTATTAATGATTGAATGAGCAAGAAGCTAGACTTTATTCTCTAAAACAAGAAATCTAGCAATTGCATTATTTTATAAAAAAAAAAAAGTTCAACAGAAGAAGCTTAAACACACTTTTGACATATTTCCTTTTTCTTTCAAAGTTTGTATATGAACATTATTTTTCTTGTATCAAAGGGACTTAAGTGTGACACCAGCTCCCTGTCTTCCCTGACTTTGTCAAACAGAGGAGTGACTGGGTGAGCTGAAAGAGAGAATACTGGAAAACTTGATAATACATAGTGAAAAAGGAGACACTGATGTCTCAGGACTGAATTTGTATTTTGGATACTTTTATTAACATGAATGTCTTATTCCTATGAAATCGAATGTATATCATATAAATTATTATTGAATTAATACTGCATGAAATAAACTATACAGTATAACCTAAAGAATGGCTGAGAATTTTTCTGACTCCCTTACATAAAAAGTGAAACTTTTATGTAAATATCACATGCAAAATAAAAAAGCTGACAGGATTATGAATCTCTTAATGAACTGGCTTTTTTATCTTGGGAAAAGTCTCTTATCTAATTAATACTATTTTTAGTGATTGCAGTAGAACTGTCAAATTTTAAAAAAAATATATTGATGTTAAAAATCTAAGCGTGAGAAAATTGTTTTTAAATTAATTCCTTGACAATATATATTTTTAAACAAAAGGAGTTAAAAATGCCTCACTTACTGTCCTCTTAAGTCATGTGACACTATCTGAGATATATTAGTAAAAATTCTTGTCTGATGGGCAACTAGGAAGGTGAGCTTTCCTGGTGATGTCATAGCCTCTTGAATTTCCTTTGTTGTCTTAGAAAGCCTGTTGAAAAGCAATGTGTGGAGAATGATGGGAAATTTAAATTTAAATATGTGCATATTGGTCAAATGGGTTTCCCAGGTGGTGCTAGTGATAAAGAATCTGGCTGCCAATGTAGGAGACAAGAGACCTGAGTTCAGTCCCTAGGTCAGGGAAGATACCCTGGAGGAGAGCATGGCAACCCACTCTAGTGTTGTTGCCTGGAGAATTCAGAGGACAGAAGAACCTGGGGAGTTACAGTCCATGGGCGTGATAAAGAGTCAGACATAACTGAAGTGACTTAACACACACATATTGGTCAAATATCATAATAGGAAGCTGAATGTCAAAGTTAAATCAGAGACAGAAATATAAGAATACATCCTTGGATAACTGTCCATTGCTTTTCTTATGTGTCCACATATGTTTTTGCCATCTTTCTGTCAATGGATTCCAGTGAACATATTCTTGTAGGCTATTCAAGGTTTGTCATCACCAGCAGTGTTAGACCTTGTTGTTGTTGTTGTTTAGTCTCTAAGTTGTATCTGACTCCTTTGCTACCCCAAGGACTGTAGCCCACCAGGCTCCTCTGTCCATGAAATTTTTCAGGTAAGAATACTAGAGCAGGTTGCTACTTCCTTCTCCCCTAGCCCAGTGATAAAACCTACATCTCCTGCATTGGCAGGCAGATTCTTTACCACTGAGCGACCAGGGAAGCCCTTTGTTGTTGAGTCAGTCATGTCTTTTTGCTGACTGAATAGAGCTTCTCCATCTTCAGCTGCATAGAATATAATCAATCTGATTTCGGTGTTGATCATCTGGTGATGTCCATGTGTAGAGTCTTCTCTTGTGTTGTTGGAAGAGGGTGTTTGCTATGACCAGTGCTTTCTCTTGGAAAAACTCTATTAGCCTTTGCCCTGCTTCATTCTGTGTTCCAAGGCCAAATTTGCCTATTACTCTAGGTGTTTCTTGACTTCCTACTTTTGCATTCCAGTCCCCTATGATGAAAAGGACATCCTTTTTGGTGTTAGTTCTAGAAGGTCTTGCAGGTCTTCATAGAACCGTTCAACTTCAACTTCTTCAGCGTTACTGGTCGGAGCATAGACATGTATTACTGTGATGTTGATTAGTTTGTCTTGGGAGCAAACTGAGATCATTCTGTCATTTTTGAGATTGCACCCAAGTTCTGCATTTCAGACTCTTCTGTTGACTATGAGGGCTGCTCCATTTATTCTAAGGGGTTCTTACCCACAGTAGTAGATATAATGGTCATCTAAATTACATTCACCCATTTCAGTCCATTTTAGTTCACTGATTCCTAAACTGCTAGTGTTCACTCTTGCCATCTTATATTTGACCACATCCAATTTACCTTCAATTCGTGGACCTAACATTCCAGGTTACTATGCAGTATTGTCCTTTACAGCATCCGAATTTATTTTCACCATCAGACACACTCACAAATGGGTGTCATTTCCACTTTGGCTCAGATTCTTCATCCTTTCTGGAGCTATTTCTCTGCTTCTCTCCAGTAGCATAGTCGTCGCTCATCTTTCAGTGTCATATCTTTTTGCCTTTTAATAGTGTTCATGGGGTTCTCAAGGCAAGAATACTGATATGGTTTGCCATTCCCTTCTCCAGTGGACTACATTTTGTCAGAAGTCTTCCACCATGACCTGTCCATCTTTGAACTTCCTGCACAGCATGGCAGTTTCACTGAGTTACACAAAGCTGTTATTCTTTGGTTAGTTTTCTGTGATTGTGGCTTTTGTTCTGGAGGCCTTGGGATTGAAATTCTTGCTTCTTCTGTCTTCCCTCTGATGGATGAGGATAAGAGGCTTGTTTAAGCTTCCTGATGGGAGTCACAGTTTGTGGGGATAACTGGATCTTGCTTTTGGGAGCAGGGCCATACTTAGTAAACCTTTAATCCAATTATCTGCTTATGGGTAGGACTATACTCTCTCCCTTTGGTTTGGCCTGAGGCTGCCCAGTCCTGAAGTCTTAAGTCTCTATAGTAGGGCTGTGGACTATTTGGTGGGCTTCCCTGGTGGCTCAGACACTTAATGGTGATCTTCTTCAAGAGTACTTATGAAAACATGCCCAACCTCCCAGGACTGCTGCTGCCAGTACCCCTGACCCTGCAACAAGCAACTGTCGACCCATGCCTCCCCTGGAGACTCTCCAACACTCACAGGCAGGTCTGGCTCTGTCTCTTGTGGGGTCACTGATCCTTTTGCCTGGGTCCTGGTATGCACTAAGTTTTTTTGTAAAGGTTTTAGGTCCCACATGAGACTTCCCATCCTGGAGATCCAACAAAGGGACTGGGAAATCCGAGGGAATCTCACTGAAAGTCAGCGAGATTTGATTATAGAAGTTCCATACGACTGGGGAAACAAAGTCTTGGAGGGCACTAGCAAAACCTTTCTCAGTACCACTCTTCAAATCATTAATTCATGTGATCATGGATGTCTTCAGACAAATATGAAATGGCTAGCTGAAAAAACAGAAGAAACAAAGTTGTTAATCTGACTTAGAAGATTACGCTAGTGAGTCCTCCATTGTCATTCTAATTCTGTTCCTAGTAGTTTTTCTTGTTTCTTCTGCTTGAGCCACAGTATACACTGTGTTTATTCCTGAAAAAGCCTGGCATAGTTCTAGTTCAGATTATTTTTAAGTGTTATTCCTCCAGTCTTAGATTGTATTCCTTCAGATATATTCATAACTCACTCTCTCAGTTTAAATCTATACAGAAACATTACATCATAAAGTTCTTTACACATTCTTTATAAAATTGCAGTGTCTTCACTCTTGAATAGATTCCTCCTTAGCACTTAATATTTACTACTGTTTTATATTTTCTCCTTAGCACTTAATACCGCTGCTGCTAAGTCGCTTCAGTCGTGTCCAACTCTGTGCGACCCCATAGACGGCAGCCCACCAGGCTCCACTGTCCATGGGATTCTCCAGGCAAGAACACTGGAGTGGGCTGCCACTTCCTTCTCCAATGCATGAAAGTGAAAAGTGAAAGTGAAGTCGCTCAGTCGTGTCCGAACCTCAGCGACCCCATGGACTGCAGCCCACCAGGCTCCTCCGTCCATGGGATTTTCCAGGCAGAAGTACTGGAGTGGGTTGCCATTGCCTTCTCTGTATGATAGGCAATTATGGCCTATTTAGTGCCTCATGATTCCCTGCTATGCCTGACTTCCAGGTTATAGTTCAATTCATAGTCTAAGAGGACCAAACTTGCTCCATTTCTCTATTCTCAAACCTGCTGGAGGTAGAAGTACCAAAGTAGGGATATAGCCCATACCATTTAGAGACACTTCCTAAAAATTGCACCTACTTTTTCTTGTTAGATCTTATTTATCAGTGATTCCTTCTGACCACATACAGTGCTAAGATAATATGAAGAATATAAAATTATTTGTCTAGATGACCAATATACTAACTTTTTCTTAGAAGAGTTAATTAATTTTGTGGAATAGTATATTCCACATGGAAGAGTCTATGAGTATCTTTCCTCCTAGAGTTAGAATATGGTATGACTCCCTAAGAAAGACATCATGGCATCCTATACAGTTATTATTTTGAGCTCATAGTCCATGTTTTCTCAGGGATATGCTGGATATAGATCCTCATATTCTAATAACCTGTAAACTATATCACAATTTAAAATCTTCTGAATATTGCATTCCTACTAACCAGGTTTAGGGGTAAAACAAATATGATGAAATTAAGAATGAATGAAGGGAAATATGCAGCAGTCACTAGTCAGCTTTTATCACATCTTATAGGGCAAGAATAAAAAAGAATCCCTTCTATGACAGGAGATCATTTCCTACAGGTTCCATCATCTGAGTTTGACAGTGGAGAGTACATGATGGTTTCTCAGCTTTTATAGTGGTTTTCCTGCTAGTCTACAATTGGGCTTGCTGTTTCTTTATGGTGTGAGAAATTACAACCTTTATCAAGATTGTGGTTTTGACAGTGTAATTTCCTCCAAAACTTAATAGGTTTCCAGTCAGTTTTCTTCTAGGACTTTCCATGTGCAAGTAATTGCTGCTGAGGATTTTGCTGATATATATTAATTGAAGCTTAAAACTCTTATCTTTTATTTGTCACCCTCTTGCTTACTGTACACTACTTTGAGAATTCCCGAAAGAAGATTGGGTGGAAAAGAAACCACCTTGTCTGGTCTGCTTTACAGAGAATAAAGTGTGTTTTAAATAGGCTTGGGGAAGTAGTCTTATCATGTTGAAGTCTGTGTTTGAGAGCCACCATTAATAATGACTTTGGTTTGAACTACCAACATATTTGTTTCTTCAGTCCTCTGAGTCCTCAAATTATTGGACTTTCAATCAATGAAAATTGCCTAGCACAGGCCTAGATTGCTTTCTGAGGCAGGATAGTGATCTTTCCAACTCTGCTTTTTGGGTGGTAAATTCTAGTCTGAGAGTATTACTCTCCACTAAGCAACTGTTCTTGCCTGGAAAACCCCATGGACAGAGGAGCCTGGTAGGCTGCAGTCCATGGGGTCGCTACGAGTCGGACACGACTGAACGACTTCACTTTCCCTTTTCACTTTTATGCATTGGAGAAGGAAATGGCAACCCACTCCAGTGTTCTTGCCTGGAGAATCCCAGGGACAGAGAAGCCTAGTGGACTGCCATCTATGGGGTCACATAGAGTCAGACAAGACTGAAACGACTTAGCAGCAGCAGCAAGCAACTAGAAATGGCTAATGAATACCTACAGTTTGAAAATCTGAATTTCTCTAGTGCAAATGAAAATCTGAATTTCTCTAGTGCAATAGCCTCCTTTAGCATATGATCTGCTTTTGAACAAAAACAAATACACAGTTGTGCCACATATTTTGACACAACATAGCAGGTATTATTAACTTCTAGTATCCAATCCTTCTCATCCAACATACAACAAATTTCAGTAATCTAACAGTGTATGCTTAAATTCTGTTACTTGTAGCATTATAATCCAGGTACCAAAATTCTGGTTTACTTAAGGTTAGGTTTAGCTGTGAGTGTCAGAACACCTGTATTGAAAGTTATTGAAACCTGAAATTCTAATAGGCAGTCATTGCATTTAGGGTCCTTCTATCTGAGGGCAGTAGGATATGGCAGATGAGAGCATGATTTTTGGTGCAATAATGACTTTGTTGAAGTTTTGTGTCACTACTATCTGTGTGGCCTATGCCTTATAAATCTATCTTCATGTTCTTTAATTTTTGCAACTATAAAATTGAGATAATATGAAATAGCTCATAGAGGAGTTGTGAGAATTAAGAAGGTTAATACCTATAGTGACCTTGGAATACTTCCAGGTACAGGGTAAATTATATACATGTGAGCTTGTGATCCATTAGCTTTAGCTATGTAACTACCATCCTAGAACTAGTGTTTTAAAATATCAGCCACTTATGTTGCTCATTTTTCTTTGAGTCAGCAATTTGAACTGGTTACAGATGAGCCTGGCTGATGTCTAGGTGAGATTTGATCATCAATCTGTGGTCAGTTGGTAGGTCCATTGAGGCTGGCTTGTTTATCGTGACCTCACTGAGAAAGCTGGCCCTTTATTGATGTGTTTGCTCATCCTCCATAGCGTTGGCATGAGAATCTTCAAATGGCATTGGTGACAAGGCTATTAAAAGAAGACAACAGAGCAGATTTTAGTGTATAACATTTTTCCAAATCTGTGTTTGTGTTGTTTGCTACTGTCCCACTGGCCAAAGGGAAAAGCAAGTTCATCCCATATTCAAGAAGTAAAGATGCTATCATCATTGATGGGGGAGGAGTTATGAAGTCATATTGCAAAAGTAGAAGAAAATTTTGTAGCAATATTTGCAGTTGATTACCACTATTATTGTTGCTGTGTCTTGAGCTCTACAGTGAATGGTCTCATTCTCAAATTAACATGACAATTCACTTCGGATCATCAATTTTGCATTCCAAGAGTAAGACGACAATGAGAATTAAGGTTATCTGGTGATGTTGATTGAACAAAATTATCCTGGGGTATTAAAATGAGTCCAGTATAATCACAAAGGTATCTAAAGTGAAAGAGGAGGCTGGAGGCTGGAGCCAATGTCATAGTCATAGAGAACTGAAGATATTCTGCTGATTTCAGAGATGAGCAAGGAGTAAAGAAAACATCTAGGTGCTGGGGAAACAAAGGTAACAGATTCTGTCTTGAAGTATCTAGAAGGAACAGGACCTTATTGAAACCTTGATTTTAATACAGTGAGGCTGGGTTAAAGTCAGATTTCCAACTTCCAGAATTATATGATAATAAATTTATGCTTGTTTAAGCCATTAAGTTTTTGGTAATTTGTTATAACAGAAATAATTCAACAGTCTAATTCTGCTTTCATTGACTAAAACTTTGTAAAGTATCCATGTCTAACTATAGACAGAAGAAGTTGAGGAATGTGGGATCTTTTTTCAGAGTGGCCATCAGATCAGATCAGATCAGATCAGTCGCTCAGTCGTGTCCGACTCTTTGCGAACCCATGAACTGCAGCACGCCAGGTGTCCCTGTCCATCACCAACTCCCGGAGGTCACTCAGACTCACATCCATCAAGTCAGTGATGCCGTCCAGCCATCTCATCCTCTGTCGTCCCCTTCTCCTCCTGCCCTCAATCCCTCCCAGCATCAGAGTCTTCTCCAATGAGTCAATTCTTCGCATGAGGTGGCCAAAGTACTAGAGTTTCAGCTTTAGCATCATTCCTTCCAAAGAAATCCTAGGGCTGATCTCCATCACAATGGACTGGTTGGATCTCCTTGCAGTCCAAGGGACTCTCAAGAGTCTTCTCCAACACCACAGTTCAAAAGCATCAATTCTTCGGCGCTCAGCCTTCTTCACAGTCCAACTCTCACATCCATACATGACCACAGGAAAGACCATAGCCTTGACTAGGCGAACCTTTGTTGGCAAAGTGATGTCTCTGCTTTTGAATATGCTATCTAGGTTGGTCATAACTTTCCTTCCAAGGAGTAAGCGTCTTTTAATTTCATGGCTGCAGTCACCATCTGCAGTGATTTTGGAGCCCAGAAAAATAAAGTCTGACACTGTTTCCACTGTTTCCCCATCTATTTCCCATGTAGTGATGGGACCAGATGCCATGATCTTCGTTTTCTGAATGTTGAGCTTTAAGCCAACCTTTTCACTCTCCACTTTCACTTTCATCAAGAGGCTTTTGAGTTCCTCTTCACTTTCTGCCATAAGGGTGGTGTCATCTGCATATCTGAGGTTATTGATATTTCTCCCAGCAATCTTGATTCCAGTTTGTGTTTCTTCCAGTCCAGCATTTCTCATGATGTACTCTGCCTATAAGTTAGATAAACACGGCAACAATATACAGCCTTGATGTACTCTTTTTCCTATTTGGAACCAGTCTGTTGTTCCATGACTAGTTCTAACTCTTGCTTCCTGACCTGCATGCAGATTTCTCAAGAGGCAGATCAGGTGGTCTGGTATTCCCATCTCTTTAAGAATTTTCCATAGTTTATTGTGATCCACACAGTCAAAGGCTTTGGCATAGTCAATAAAGCAGAAATAGATGTTTTTCTGGAAATCTCTTGCTTTTTCCATGATCCAGCGGATGTTGGCAATTTGATCTCTAGTTCCTCTGCCTTTTCTAAAACCAGCTTGAACATCAGGAAGTTCACGGTTCACATATTGCTGAAGCCTGGCTTGGAGAATTTTGAGCATTACTTTACTAGTGTGTGAGATGAGTGCAATTGTGTTGTAGTTTAAGCATTCTTTGGCATTGCCTTTCTTTGGGATTGGGATGAAAACTGACCTTTTCCAATCTTGTGGCCACTGCTGAGTTTTCCAAATTTGCTGGCATATTGAGTGCAGCACTTTCACAGCATCATCTTTCAGGATTTGGAATAGCTCCACTGGAATACCATCACCTCCACTAGCTTTGTTCGTAGTGATGCTTTCTAAGGCCCACTTGACTTCACCTTCCAGGATGTCTGGCTCTAGGTCAGTGATCACACCATCATGATTATCTGGGTCATGAAGCTCTTTTTTGTACAGTTCTTCTGTGTATTCTTGCCACCTCTTCTTAATATCTTCTGCTTCTGTTAGGTCCATACCATTTCTGTCCTTTATCAAGCCCATCTTTGCATGAAATGTTCCTTTGGTATCTCTGATTTTCTTGAAGAGATTCCTAGTCTCTTCTACCAACCTAGATAGCATGTTCAAAAGCAGGGACATTACTTTGGCAACAAAGGTCTGTCTAGTCAAGCCTATGGTTTTTCCTGTGGTCATGTATGGATGGGAGAGCTGGACTGTGAAAAAGGCTGAGTGCCGAAGAATTGATGCTTTTGAATTGTGGTATTGGAGAAGACTCTTGAGAGTCCTTTGAACTGCAAGGAGATCCTACCAGTCCATTGTGAAGGAGATCAGCCCTGGGATTTCTTTGGAAGGAATGATGCTAAAGCTGAAACTCCAGTACTTTGGCCACCTCATGCGAAGAATTGACTCATTGTAGAAGACTCTCATGCTGGGAGGGATTGGGGGCAAGAGGAGAAGGGGACGACAGAGGCTGAGATGGCTGGATGGCATCACTGACTCGATGGAAGTGAGTCTGGGTGAACTCTGGGAGTTGGTGATGGACAGGGAGGCCTGGAGTGCTGTGATTCATGGGGTCGCAAAGAGTCCGACAGGGCTGAAAGATTGATCTGATCTGATCTGATTGGATTTTGTCAAATCCTTACTTTAATGATATAATTGTGTGTGTGTGTGTGTGTGTGTGTGTGTGTGTGTGTGTGTGTGTGTGTTTTAGCCTGCTGATAAATGTGTTGCTTACGTTAATTGATTTTTGAATGTTGAGAAAGCTTTTAATGCCTGAGATAAATCTCATTTGTTCTTGGTCTACACTTCTTTTTATACGTTGCTGGATTCAATACACTCATATTTTTCAAGGAATTTTGTGTCTGTGGTCATGAGAGATAACGGTCTGTCATTTTAATACGCTTGTCAAGTTTTGGTAATAAGGTAATGTTGGCCTCATAGAATGAATTAGGAAATATTTCTTCTATCCTCTTAAAATGATTGTATATAATTGGTATAAATTCTTCCTTAAATGTTTGGTAGAATTCACCATTGAACCCTTATGGGCCTCCTACTTTCTGTCTTGGAAAGTTATTTATCATTTTTTCAATTTCTTTACTATTAATGGATGCAGGTTTTTCAGATTGACTATTTCTTCTTGTGTGAATTTTGGTGAATTGTATATTTGAAGGAATTCATCCATTTCATTTAAGGGTACCAAAGTTGTGTTCTTGGAGTTTTTCACAGTATTTCTTTTTTATCCATTTAACATTTATAGGATATGTAGTGATTTCCCCTTTTCACTTCTAATGTTAGTTTTTACATTGTCTTTCTTCTTTACTTTGTTAGCCTGGCTACAGTCTTCTCAATTATATTTACCTCTTCAAAGAACAAGCATTTGGTTTCTTTGAGTTTTCTGTATTGATTTCTTATTTTCAGTATCACTGATTTCTGTTCTAATTATTATTTCTAATTTTTTAACTCTGCCACATGACATTGTTTTTATAATATTTCTCAATTGTAACTTTTCCATTCAGAATATAGAAACCATCTTCTTAAGAAGCTGTTATTCCCGCCTTTCCCCCCAGTTTACAGATAATTTGAATAGTTTATAAATTCTTAAGTTGTACACACATGAAAATTGTACAGCAACTTGTACAAATTGTCTTTTTCTAAAAACTATCAAACATGTTGTTCAAACATATAAGTTGTAACTTACATGTATATGACTTCTGAAAATAAAACGACACTTTTAAAATAGTGTTTTATGCTATAAAAATTCTACATACATGCATATGATCAAAATAAATTTTCTCACTTGGGAAATTTCCTATGCACAAATAGTGAAAAAAAAAAAGTTATGAAACATATCAACTTATGCACTGTTAAGATTACTGAGTGCACCTGGTGTGGAATTTTTGCAGCTACTGACTTTACAAATTCAAAATTGTTATTAAAATCCAGGTTCAAAACACTGAGTTTTGAGAATGCTTTTTTGTTGGTATGTTTATAGTAGGAAAATAAAGTCATGAAAAGAATGTATATGTTGTCAAAATTAGCAAAAAATTGCCACATGCCACTTAAATATATAAAATAGAACTATCTTATTTCAAGTGTAGATTTCTCCCTCTCTTAAATTGTGTCAAAACCTCTAAGGAATATCTTGGTAACTAGAATATATAGGAAGACATTGTACAGTCAACAAGCTAATCAAAACTAAGGCTTAATCATGCTCCTTAATTAGTAAAGGGCCAATGGTTTATTCAAAACATCCATTTACTTACCAGAAGCAGTGAAAGTCAGAAAGGCTTTTTTCCTCCTTTTAAATAGAAAATGGGGTCTTTTATTTTAAGTTCCATTGTAGCAAAAGAACAAAGTGGGTTTAACATTTTACTTAAGATATTTGGCATTACCAACCTTTAAAGAGAAGCAGATGCCTGAGAAATAAATCAATCTGCTTTAACAAGTTTCTCTCACTCTAATAAAATTATAATCTTTTTTAACCAGATCATAGTTTAAATCCAAATTATAAAACAATCCTCAGAAAAATTGTAATGTAAAATGTTAGTTCAAATTAGATATTATCATAATTTCTTTATCATTTCAAATGTCATCAAGTGGGTTATGTATATACCTCCCAGACCAAATGAATTTGTTTTTATTGAATTTAAGCACACTTGGAAAGTCATCTAGCTTCATCTGCATTGTATTTTAAAATTATACCATCTTTTTATCTTAGTTATCTATAGACTAACCAATATGATGTCAGAGGTATTTATATAAATGTTTTCCTCAATCACCCCTTGATGTGATATAACATCTTTGTGCCATCAAAACACATCACTTCTAATTATCCATTTCTCAATACTTTTTTATTTAAGCATATATTCTTGTTCATCCTCTTTGAGCATCAGCTCTTTTTTTCTGGTTCATTCTCATTCTTACCTCTGCATTTGTTTTTAACTTTATTCTTCAGCATGCTAGTAATTGTGGCCTTAAGGTATTTATGACTCTTATTCAGGCAACAGAGATTCTTCAAAAAAGAGTCTTCAAAAGTCTTCAGGTGCTGTGTAAGACAGCGAGTGGAGAAAGCCGGATCACTAAGCACTTAGAGTCTCAAAACTCACTTTTTCTGAAATCTCTTGTGTCATTATTCTTTTCTTCTGCTTATGTGGATTTCATTTGCTATTTTTCCAGTTCCCTCAGGTGAAAATTTAGATCTTCTTTCCTAATATATGCATCAGGTGCTATAAATTTCCCTCTTAGTACTGCTTTCACTGAATCCCACATATTTTGACAGGTTGTATTTTCATTTTGTTCAGATAGTCTTTAATTTACTTGAAATTTCTTAATTGATCCATGTATTAACTAGAAATACATTGTTTAATCTCCACATATTTCGGGATTTTTCACTTATCTTTCTGTTACTTATTTCTAGTTAATTCCATTGTGGTCTGAGAGTAGACATTGTGAGATTTCTATTCTTTAATTTTGTTAAAGTATGTTTTATGGCCCAGAAAAATATTTCAGTGTTCCATGTGAACTTGAGAAGAATGTATATTGTTGTTCTTGTAAAAAAGTGGTTGATGGATTGTTGAGTTCATCTGTGTCCTTACTGATTTTCTGCCTGCTGCATCTGTTCATTTCTGTAAAAAGATGTTGATGTCTCCAACTATGATAATAAATTCATATATTGGTATTTCTCATTTTAATTCTGTTGGTGTTTGCCTTACATGGTTTGATGCTCTGTTTCCTGACACATACATGTTAAGAATTGTTACGTCTTCTTGGAGAATTGACTCCTTTATCATTAGGTTGTGTTCTTCTTTAGACCTGATAAATTTTCTTGCTTTCAAGTATGCTTAGACTGAAATTAGTATTATTACTCCTGCTTGTTTTGATTAGTGTTAGAATGGTATATTTTTCTCCATTCCTTTGCTTTTAACCTGTCTGTGTCTATATTTGAAGTTAGTTTCTTATAAACAACATAAGAATGAATCTTGTTTTCTTGTTCCACTCTGACAATTTAATTGCTGCATTTAGCCTATAGATCACAAAGTGATTATTGACATAATTTGATTACTATTTACTGTATTCCTTACTGTTTTCTAGTTGTTGCCTTTGTTCTTTTTTTTTTCCCCACTGTTTTTCTGCCTTTTGTAGTGTGTTTTGTGTTTTTTTTTGCCTTTTAATTTTTAATTAAGAATTTTTTAGAATTCTATTTTCTGTCTTTTCATACTGTTTACTTATTAACTTATTTTTAAGTGGCTGCCCTGGACTTTGCAATATAAATATACAGGTATCCAGATCCATTTCCAAAAAACACTACATCACTTCATAGGTAGACCTTCTAATAACAAAATAATTATAATTTTTCCCTTTTGTGCCCTTTAAATTGCTGTCATTCATTTCACTTATATATAAGCACACATACACATGCATACATAGAATTACTTTTTTTTTGGTGATGAGAATTTTAAGATTTTTCTCTCATAGCAACTTTTGAGTATACAGTACAATATTATTGAAACTACTCATCATGCTTTACATAAGATACATACACAAGCATACGTAATCTCTACATTGTTGGCCTTATTATTTTGAACAAATTGATTGTTACATTAATTAAAAATTTAAAAAAATAATGGATTTTACTTTGCTGTTTGTGTGTGTGCATGCCTGCTTAGTCATGTCCAATTCTTCATGACACCATGGACTGTAGACCGCCAGGCTCCTTTGTCCATAGAATTTTCCAGGCAAGAATACTGGAGTTGGGTGCCATTTCCTTCTCCAGTGGATCTGCCTGACCCAGGGATAAATCCCTCATCTCCTGCAGCTTCTGTGTTAGCAGGTGGATTATTTACCTTTGAATCACCTGGGCTGACCCAAATTTTACTTTCTCTTCACTGGTTATTTTTAATACTCTTCTTTACCTTATATAGATCTGAATTTCTGACCCATATTATTATTCTCCTTAAAGATCCTTTCTTTCCCAGCTTTATTGAGATATAATTTGTAACATTGTATGAGTTTAAGATGTAGAGTGGGATGATTTGATATACATCTACATAAATAGAAACGATTACCACAAAAGTTAACATATCTATAACATCCACCACCTCATAGAATTACTTTTTTTCTTTGGAGATGAGAACCTTTTTTATAATTTTATTTTTATTTTATTTGACTTTACAATATTGTATTGATTTTGCCATGTATCAAAATGAATCTGCCACAGGTATACATGTGTTCCCCATCCTGAACCCTCCTCCCTCCTCCCTCCCCATACCATCCCTCTGGGTCGTCCCAGTGCACCAGCCTCAGGCATCTGGTATCAGACATCAAACCTGGACTGGCGACTCATTTCATATATGATATTATAATTATTTCAATGCCATTCTCCCAAATCATCCCACCCTCTCCCTCTCCCAGAGTCCAAAAAAGATTTACTCTCATAGCAACTTTTGAGTATACAGTAAAATATTGTTAAAACTACTGATCATGCTTTACATTAGATCCTCAGAACTTCTTCATCTTATAAGTGGAAGTTTGTGCCCTTTTATAGCTTTTATCTCTTTCCTCTACCTTCCCCACTTCTAGTTCCAAGCTGTGGTGTGAGGTAAGCAGAACTGAAGCACTCCCACTGGGAACGGAGCTGCTTTGTATTTCAGGGGCTCTCCACCAGGCAGGTGAGAGTCTGTGAGGTTCGTCACCACCCCTTGTGTGCGCCAACAAAGTCGGCTGCTTCTGGACCTGCCTCTGGACTTGCCTCTGTTGAGGAGGTGCTGGTAACTGGCTCTGATGTCAGCCATACCCCCAGCCTGTGCATGCTTACAAAGCCTCCTGCCTCAGAGCTGCACCCTGCTATGGGCATGCAGGCAGCTGGGGTCCTAACGCAAACCCACATCCCAACCCATGTGCACTCATAATGGGTCTTCTATGGTGGACCTGACCTCCTCTTTTGCTCACTTTAATGATGGCAGCCCGGACCACACTACAGGCCGTTTGAGCTGTTAAAACTGTGTCCTCTCCCCAGTTTGTGTGCAGAAGCCTAAGTTTTAGTACATGGCCACTGTGCATACTAGCAGGGGGAAAGCTTTTTAAAGCTTTGGTTCTATAAGAGATCTTATACCAGCTTGTAGCTGATATTCTGTGAGAATCATTTCCACATGTAGATGTATGTGTTTGCTGAGCAAAGTGAATTCTGTGTATTTCTACTCTGTCATCTTGATCTCCTCCCCCAATCCTAGAGATTTTTGTACGTTAATTTTTAATCCCACAGTTTACTGAATATGTTAAATAGTTTTGTAGTTTTTTTCAGAGTCTTTAGGATATTTTGGAGAAGGCAATGGCACCCCACTCCAGTACTTTTGCCTGGAAAATCTCATGGATGGAGGAGCCTGGAAGGCTGCAGTCCATGGGGTCGCTAAGAATCGGACTTTACTGCTAATGACTGAGCGACTTCACTTCACTTAGGATATTTTATATATAAAACCTTATCATCAGCAAAAAAGACAATTTTACTTCTTCTGTTCCATTTTTTAATTCCATTTATTAACTTCTGTATCTGTCTGATTATTGTTTTATTTACCTGCCTATTACTTATTTTTACCACTTATTTTCCCCTTGTTGCTCTACTTAGGGCTGCCAGTAATGTGGTTAAATAGGACTGGAGAGTGGGCACCCCTGTCTTGTGCCTGATCTTAGGAAAATAGCTTTCAGCTTTTTACCACTGAGTATGATGTTGGCAATGACTTTGTTATAAATAGTTTTTACTGTATTGAGGTATGTTCCTTCTAGATTCAACTTATTGAGGATTTTATCATTTTTTTTCTATACTCAATTTATTGAGAAAGAATAGTTAGGTTCTTTTTTTCTGCATCCAATAAGATGATATTATACGTATTTTTCATTCTTTTAATGTGTTGTATCACATTGATTTTATGTATTTTGAACATTTGGCAATTCCAGTGATGAATCCCACTTGCTTGTGGTGAATGATTTTTGTAGAGTACTATTGAACTCAGTTTGCTAGTATTCTATTGATAAATTTTGCATCTGTATTCAACAGGGATATTTTGTCTGTGGTTTTCTTTTCTTGTAGTTTCCTTATCTTATTTTGATATCAGAGTAATTAATGTTGGCCTCTTAAAATGAGTTTGGCTTCTTTAGGGGAAGAGTTTGAAAAGGACTGGTGTTAATTTTTCTTTAAACACTTGGTAGAATTCACCAGTTAAGATCATCTGGTCCTGGGCTTTTCTTAGGTGGGAGGTTTTTGATTACTGATTCTTACTCATTATTTGATCAGATTTTTTTATTTCTTCATGATTCAGTCTTAGCAAATTGTGTATGTCTAGGGATATATCCATTTCCTCTACATTGTTCTGAAAGAACTTCCTTATATGTTTCTTGTAAGTAAGGTCTGCCTGCAATGAATTCCTTCCATATTTGTTTGTGAGAAAATATTTCTCCTTTACTGCTAATGCAAAATTTTGTAGAGTATACAATTAGTTTGTTGTCG
Source organism: Tragelaphus eurycerus (assembly GCA_935064755.1). Lineage (NCBI taxonomy): Eukaryota > Metazoa > Chordata > Mammalia > Artiodactyla > Bovidae > Tragelaphus > Tragelaphus eurycerus. Next base: position 347,126 of record CAKXYN010000228.1, on the reverse strand, counting down.
TTGTTGCTTTTTTCTCTCTCAACAGTTTAAATATTTCACTCAACTTTCTTCTTGCTTGCATGGTTTCTGGGGAGACATTGGATGTGATTCTTATCTTGTTCCTTTATATATAAGATGTTTTATTTCTCTGGCTTTTCTTAGGACTGTATCTTTGACTTTCTGTAGTTTGAAATATGCCTAGGTGTAGTTGTGTTTTTTTTTTTTTTTTTTCTTTCCTTTTTTTTTTCTTCTTTTTCATTTATCCTGCTTGCTATTCTGTACTTCCTGGGTCTGTGGTTTGGTGTCCGACATTAGGGGAAATTCTCAGTCAGTGTTGTTTCAAATATTTCTTCTGTTTCTTTCCTTCTTTTCTTTTTGTTCTTCCCATTATGCATCCTGGAGAAGGAAATGGGCACTGCAGTATTCTTGCCTGGAGAATCCTATGGACAGAGAAGCCTGGCAGGCTACAGTCCATGGGGTCGCAAGAGTTGGACATGACTTAGCGACTAAACTACCACCACCACTGTGCATATGAGGGCTTTCCTGATAGCTCAGTTGGTTAACAATCTGCCTGCAATGAAGGAGACCCTGGTTCGACTCCTGGGTCGGGAAGATCTGCTGAAGAAGGGACAGGCTACCCATGCCAGTATTCTTGGACTTCCCTTGTGGCTCAGCTGGTAAAGAATTCACCTGCAATGTGGGAGACCTGGGTTTAATCCCTGGTTTGGGAAGATCCCCTGGAGAAGGGAAAGCCTACCCACTCCAGTATTCTGGCCTGGAGAATTTGTATAGTCCACGGGGTTGCAAAGAGTCAGACATGACTGAGTGGCTTTCACACTTTGTGTAGTTGTCTCATAATCATTGTGTATCCTGCTCCTTTTTTCATTTTTGAAACAAAAACCTCTGTTATTTTTTCCTTTCAATGATGCTATTGATATATATCTAGCTCAAAGATACTTTCTTCATTGGATCCCAGTCTACTAAAAAGTCTATCAAGGCATTTTCATTTCATCTTCAGTAATTTTTTAATTCCTAGAATTTCCTTCTGGTTCTCTCTTAAGATGTCCATCTCTCTTTTTATTGCCCATCTGTGCATGCATGCTAATTTGTCTGTCAGAGCACTTAACATATTAATAATAGTTTTAAATTTCTGGTCTTATATTTCCCACTTTCCTATCATGCATGGTTCTGATACATGCTCTGTCCACTCAAATTGATGTAGACTCAATTTGAGTCTCAATTTGGTGCAACTTTTAATTTTTTTCATGATAGCCAGACATGATGTACTGGGTAAAAGGAAACGCTATAAATAGGCCTTTAAAAGTGTGGTGGTGAGATTCAGGTGGAGGGCAATCAGTCTATAGACCTAATATTAAGTTTCAATCTTTTAGTGCACATTTGCCTGTGGACTGTGAACTTCAGAGGATGCTTTCTGGTTCTTTTTTACCTTCCCTCAGGTGGGACAGGTTGGCTAGAGTACGCTAGCGTACGTTGAGTGGAGTGTTTCCCTTTCTCAATGCAGTGAAGCTCTAATAATATCCCAATAAACAGGCACTGGTTAACTAGTTTCCCCCTGAGGGAAGAACCTGTTAGAGCTCCAGGGCATTTAAAAATGGGTCTTTTTTTCCATTTCCCTGTCTGAAGCAGGAGGATATTTTTATTTTATTTTTCTGATATTTACTATGGGAACTTGGTCCCTTTCCTGGTTGTAAATTTTACAATATTGTGGGGGCTATCAATGAGTAGGTTTCCCTGGTATTTTTAATGCTCAGACTTGTTTACGCTGAACCTCCAGCAACTCACCAGCTACACTTCATGTTTTCCTACTTCTTCTTTGCTGGTTCCCATGATGTTTCTGCTTCTGAGTCTCCACTCTTCCCTTAATTTGAGGGTCATGTTTTTCATGTGTCTGCTGATTTTTTAGTCTGTTTGGTGTTTTACCTATTGTTTGGATGGAGTGGCAACAGAAGCTCCTTATGTGTGAAACTGAAAATCCTAATTACCTGGATTGTTTTTTCACTTTTATGATACTGTCTTTGGAAATTTGAATGATTTTTAATTTTCATGATGCCCAATTTACCTATTTTGTTTTTCATTGCTTAAGCTTTTGATGTCATATCTAAGAGCCTGTTGCCTGACTCAAAATAATTGTGATTCAGTCTTGTGTTTTCTTCTAATAGTTTTATCTTTTTAGCTCTTACAGTTAAGTTTATAATCCATTTTAATTAATTTTTGTACATGCTGTAGCATTGGCGAACAACTTTATACTTTTGTAACAGGCTGCTCCAGAACCATTTTTTTGAACCACAGATATTTTTGCACATCATATTTAGATGCTCACTTGAGATGAACACACTTCCTTAGAAATAGTCTTTCTTCTGTTCTCCAAACAGAAATGTTTAAAAAATGGGATGAAAAATGTTCTAAAAAAAGTGTACCTTAGGTATTACATATTAATCATATTATATCATCTGACTCTTCTCAATAGTGGATATGTTCTCCATTTTCTTGAAATAAGTGTCATAAGAATTTAAATTTAGTTTGGGTTCTGTGGCATGCTTTATTTATAGGTTTAGATGTAGGCACAGGCTATCCCTTTGGAATTTGGCATGAATGCACAACTACCAATAATAAATACTTTTTTTTTTCCCTACTTGTCTGTGCATCGATTTTATCTAGGGCCTTATAAGCATGTGTGTATATGGATAGTCAAGGGCAGGATTTGGGCACTTGTAGATACCATAGCCCATAAAACATGTTTTTTGTTTTTTTTTTTTTCACCTATTTCATTGTTCTGCCCATATGAGAAAAATATTTTAATGGAGATAAAGCAGGTGTATATGAAAGGATTCTTATCAAAATATGAAGCACAATTATAGAAACTCACAAGGGAGTAGATTACAATAGGTACTACTTGTATACACGAATAATAGGCTAAGGAAAAGGAAAGAGAAGTGAAAACAAGCTATGATAAGTCCTCCAGAACACTCTGGTTGCTTCTCTATGTTGAGCACAATATAAACTACAATGCAGAGATGTAATGCAGAATTTGAGAAAACATAGTCCTTTGAGGAGAAATAGACTTGCTTTTGATTTCTGGCACTTCTAACTATTTGAATGATGACAGAGATTTTACTCAATCTCTCCCTCAATTTTCTCTCCAGAAAAACCGAAATAGAAAATATTTGGAAAGTCTTTTAACATTTATTTGATAAATACTGAAGTTTCAGTGTAATAATAAGCAAAATGAATAGTAAAATGCCTGATGCAAAGTTCAACTCAGATGCTATCTCAGACGCTATCTCGTTTGAACACTTTACTTTTTTTTTCTAAACGCTTATCAATTACCAGCTGAATTTATGTTATGTATTTTTAATTTATTTGTCTGTCTCCTCCAGGTATAGGAACCATAACAGCAGGACACTTGCCTATTTTGTTCATTTCCTTGGCCCAAAATTTAGAATCATGCCTGGAACATACTGCTGCTGCTGCTGCTGCTAATTCACTTCAGTCGTGTCCGACTCTGTGTGACCCCATGGACGGCAGCCCACCAGGCTGCCCCCGTCCCTGGGATTCTCCAGGCAAGAACACTGGAGTGGGTTGCCATTTCCTTCTCCAATGCATAAAAGTGAAAAATGAAAGTGAAGTCGCTCAGTCGTGTCCGACTCTTAGTGATCCCATGGACTGGAGCCTACCAGGATCCTCCGTCCATGGGATTTTCCAGGCAAAAGTACTGGGGTGGGGAGCCATTGCCTTCGCCGGGAACATACTAGGAACACAATAAATATTTGTAGGGTAATGGGAAATGATAGTTATTAGTAATGCTGCTGCTGCTGCTAAGTCGCTTCAGTCGTGTCCGACTCTGTGCGACCCCATAGACGGCAGCCCACCAGTCTTCCCCGTCCCTGGGACTCTCCAGGCAAGAACACTGGAGTGGGTTGCCATTTCCTTCTCCAATGCATGAAAGTGAAAAGTGAAAGTAAAGTCGCTCAGTCGTCACCGACTCATAGCGACCCCATGGAATGCAGCCCACCAACCAGGCTCCTCCATCCATGGGATTTTCTAGGCAAGAGTACTGGAGTGGCTTGCCATTGCCTTCTCCGAGTTATTAGTAATAGGTAATGTTGTTTTAATTTAAGCATTTTGGAATTTAGGATGATGACTGCACATGACCCTATACTTACTCATTCTGCTTTGTTAGCAAAAGTAAACCCTTCTACCTGGCTTATTAAAAATAGCATTTGTTATCTTATTTTAAAAAACCAAGTTATTAGAGTGAGACAAAGCTAGAATTTCATTGACATAGTTCAACATTGTGAAGGTAGGAATAACTCAGTGCAAATAAATATAATTGCTATTTTTGGTAATTATCAAGATGTTATGGGTTGAAATGTACCCCCACACAAGATACATTACAATTTTAAATCCCAGTATTGGGTCTTAGCAGAGAGTGAATGTTTAATCATGTCCACCAATTTACCATGCAAATTAAGCTGCTCATTATAAATTGAGTGCTATTCAGCTTATCAAACCATAACCTGGGTGTGCACAGTAGCACTCAGGTATCAAATGGAAATGGTACATATGAGCTCAAGGTCAGCAGGCCCTGAAGACATAAGAAAGTTAAATAAAAATGTTACTCAAATGCCCATGGTCCTCACTCCTGTTACACTTTTTTTCTGGCCCATACCTTGGTCTCATGGGGAACACCAGTCAATTAGTTGAGGAAAATAAAGTCTGAGCCTGGTTTACAGATGATTCTGCAGATACGTAGATATCACTTGCAAATGGAGAGCCTCATCACTACAGGCCCTTTCCTGGACATCCCTGAAGGGCATTCTCCCCATGGGCTAAGTGAACACAGCTAATGCCCTGTGAGAGGCACAGAATCAAGCCACAGGGGACTGTTTGTTCTCAAACTTTGATATGTAATGGGAATATTGCCTTGCTAGATTTTAGAAGTGCATAGGATCCATGACCCTTGTTTTCATTCTAGTTTTTCTCTTTTAGAATGGGGATATCTATCCTATGACTGTCCTACTATTGTATTTTGGAAGCAGATAAGTTGTCTGGTTTCACAGGTTGATAGATAGAAAGGAATTTTGCTCCAAGATGAATACTTTCTTGAGTCTCATTCATAACTAAGATGATATTTAGAATAGTAAGTGATTGATATTTAGATGAGATTTTTCACCGATAGTTGATACTGAATGGTTAGGGCTTTCGGGCATGTTGGCTATTCTGCATGTAGTCATTGTGGTCACTGTTTAGTCACTCAGTCATGTCTGACTCTTTGCGACCCCTGGACTGTAGTCCGCCAGGCTCCTCTGTACATGATATTTCCCTGGCAAGAATACTGGAGTGGGTTGCCATTTCCTTCTTCAGGGGATTTTCCCAACCCGGGGATCAAGCCCATGTGTTCTGCATTGGCAGGCAGATTCTTTATCGCTGAGCTATCAGGGAAGCCCATTCTGCATGTAGGCAGGCCTTTAATTTTGGGAGCCAGAGGTGAATTCGGAGAAGGCAATGGCACCCCACTCCAGTACTCTTGCCTGGAAAATCCCAGGGGTGGAGGAGCCTGGTAGGCTGCAGTCCATGGGGTTGCTAAGAGTCAGATATGACAGAGCGACTTCACTTTCACTTTTCACTTTCATGTATTGGAGACGGAAAAGGCAACCCACTCCAGTGTTCTTGCCTGAAGAATCCTGGGGATGGGGGAGCCTGCTGGGCTGCCGTCTCTGGGGTCCCACAGAGTCGGACATGACTGGAGTGACTTAGCAGCAGAGGTGAACTATTAAAGGTTATATTGTGGCCCCTGAAAATGTTTATCTAACCCCCATATCTTTAGAATGTGGTGCTGTTTGAAAATAGGATCATTGCAGATGAAAATTACTGAATTAAGATGAGGTTGTACCAGAGTAGTGTGGACCCTTAATCTAATATGATGAGTGGCCTTAGAAGAGGGCAGACCCAGAAGGAGGGAATGCTAAGTGAATGTGGAGGCAGAGATAGAACTTAGGCTGCCACGAGCCAAAAAACACCTGAGGCTATCAGAGGTTGGAATAGGCAAGGAAAGATCCTGCTCTAGAGACTCCAAGAAAGCATGGCCCAGTAAACACCTTGATTTTGGACTTCTGGCCTCCAGAACTTTTGGAAAATAAATATCTGTTGTCTTAAGCCTACCAGTCTGTGCTGTTCTGTTATGATAGTGCTAGGAAACTGATACACATGCTTTATATAAATATAGCACTTTTTATTTTTTGAAGTATTTAATTCTGTATTTATCTAACTGATTCCCATAAAAGCATTTTAAGGAATTACTATCATCATACAAAAGATAAAAATTATTCAGTCCAAAAAAACCTAGCAGTCCTTCTGAGAGCTAAAACATAATTGTCTGCCTTTAATTTCTAAATGGCATTTTAAAATAATAAGTTAACAGACATCCCTAGAAATTGGAATCATGCAAACAAATTCATATGTATACTAATTCCCCAGGTAGGTATGATTGGTTAGAGATGGTATTAAAAGACAAGAGGAAAGTTAATAGCTTAAAAAAAAAAAAAAAAAAAAAGTTAAGGCAATATCTCTACCATAATTTCTACCTTCATATTAAGAAATATAATGGGTGGCTTCACTACTATGTCTACAGTAATTGAGAATAAATGTGTTTTTCATTAGGGATGTACTTTGTTATCCCCAAATTCAGCATATAAGAAGTAAGAAGATTATTGTAATTTTCACCAGTATTTCCCTAAAATTTTCTCTTTGTTGAATCTTGAAGATACTGATCTTTTGGTTCTCAATCTTAGTGGCATATCCTCAGGTCTATAAAGTTCATGGAAAATGTATGGAGGAAGTTGAAAATATAAAGAAATAAAGGAGATGGAGGACTTTACAGATTCTTTTGTGGTTTGAAACTTTGCTCTTGAATATAAAACATTGTTTTAAATCCAAACATACCAAAGCACTTAAGAAAACCTAAACTTGGAAACTTACCTGTTATTATCTGCATAAAAAATGGGGGAAGAAAATGAGGAATCAAGAGGTTAAGTGTTTTATCTGAATTACAAAAATCTAGAACAGAGCAGTAAGTAGGTGTAAAAATTCATATTCTGAAACTTATAGTTACAGCTAGAAATCACTGGACCTTTCTACCAATGATAAATTTTCCTCTCAAGGAACAGTGGAGCAGACAACTTTTTTTTGTTGACAAGATCTGGAAGGGTCTGGGATTTTACCCTGTTTACAACCTAAATAATTATCCTATTATTGTTTTATATGGCCTTGCAAAAAACATAGGAGTCTTTGATGGAAGACAGAGGACTTACTATTCATAGTAAAAGAGCCGCCAGAAATTCACATCGATCTGTGTTGGTTCTCATGCTCCCCTAACCCATGCTTTTGTTCAGTTGTTTAGTCGTGCCCAAGTCTCTGCAGCCCCATGAACTGTATAACCTGCTATGTTCCTCTGTTCATAGAATTTTCGAGGCAAGAATAATGGAGCTGGTTTCCTCTTCCTACTCTAGGGGTGGAGAAGAAATGGCAACCCACTCCTGTATACTTTCCTGGGGAATCCCATGGACAGAGGAGCCTGTCAGGCTACAGTCCTATGGGGTCATAAGAGTTGGGCACAACTTAGCAACTAAACCACTACCACCATTCTAGGGGATCTTCCTGACCCAGGGATTGATCCTGGGTCTCTTGCATTTGCAGGTAGACATTTTGTAACTACTGAGCCACCTGAAAAGACCCTCCCTTAACCTATAGTAATATATAAATGGTCTTTTGTAGATACCTGCACACCACTGTGGGCTGTATTTCCTGAGGTAACCCCCAAACTGGGATGGCTTACTGCTTTTATAGGGATTAGAAGCAAACCTGCTCTTTGGGAAGGGTTGTTTCCTCCTCAAAGTTGCTTTCTGAGAACTGACCCGAGTAAAGTGCTGCTGCTGCTGCTAAGTTGCTACAGTCGTGTCTGACTCTGTGCAACCCCATGGACTGCAGCCCATCAGGCTCCTCCATCCATAGGATTTTCCTGGCAAGAGTACTGGAGTGGGGTGCCATTTCCTTCTCCGAAGTAAAAGGCAATCAGAGGCTATATTCTTGGCATACCGAGGAGGATCATGCAAGTGCTTCAAAGCCCAAACAGGTCATCCTTTCCAGAAATCTACCCCCTACCCTACAAGTTCTCAGCAAAACTCACATTTTCAATATGCCATTCTGTCAACACTCTGGTTAATTTTACCCAGCAGACTGGTGTAAAATCAATTCTGTTTTTACTAATATGATAATTTGGTTATAATCAATAGGACTCCAAGCACCAGGTCAAACTGACTAGTTTTCCTCAATAGGACACAGAATCAGCCACTTGTAAATATGTCTCAGGAAAGAACAGTTAATTTTACTTTAGCCAACCAGGCTATAGTCTTAGGCCAGGGTACTATCTGTTGTGATGTAGACAAGGCAGGTTAGATGGACCTACTGATTTTTGGTGTTGCTATAGTTAATGTTTATATTCCCTCAAATGCATATGTTATAACCTAATCCCCAGGATAATTGGTATTTGGAGATGGAGCATTTGGGCAAGAATTGGGTCAAGAGGGTGGAGTTCTCATGATTGAATTAATGCACTTAATAAAAATGTCTCCAAAGAATTCTCTTACTCCCTCCCTCTCTCCATAGAGAGAAGGCCACCTATGAAAAAAGAAGCAGGCCTTCACCATACACCAATTCTTCCAGCATTCTGATCTTAGACTTCCCCGTTTCCAGTCTATGAGAATTAATGTGCATCATTTAAGCTACCCAGTCTATGGCATTTTTGTTATAGCAGTTCAAAGGACTATATAAGTATCACTGCCAATAATTACAGGACTAATAGATGTGCCAAAAATCAACCTCCATACCTAATAAAAAGACATTTTATGGGGACCATTTGCATGTATATAAATATATAACCAGAGTGGGCATAGGTCACTAGAGTTCATATTGTATTTCATCATTATATTGCTTTGGTTAAGCCGTATGGTCAATGTCACTGTGTATTTTCACCTTCAGTTATCATACATGGCACAACATGAGGCTACTCAGACATAGCAAACACCCTCTTCTAACAACACAAGAGACAATTCTACACATGGACATCACCAGATGGTCAATACCAAAATCAGATTGTTTGTATTATTTGTAGCTGAAGATGGAGAACCTCTATACAATCAGCAAAAACAAGTCCAAGAGGTGATCATGAACTCATTCTTGCCAAATTCAGACTTAAATTGAAGAAAGTAGGGAAACCCACTAGGTCATTCAGGTATGCCCTAAATCATATCCCTTATGATTATACAGTGGGAGTGACAAATAGATTCAAAGATTTAGATATGATAAACAGAGTGCCTGGAGAACTATGGATGGTGGTTCTTAACATTGTACAGGAGGCATTGATTAAAAGCATCCCCAAGAAAAAGAAATGTAAAAAGGCAAAATGGTTGTCTGAAGAGCCTTACAAATAGCTGAGAAAAGAAATAAAAGACAAAAGAGAAAAGGAAAGACATACCCATCTGAATGCAGAGTTCCAAGGAATAGCAACAAGAGATAAGAAGCCTTCTTAAGTGAACAATGCAAAGAAATAGAGGAAAACAATATAATGGGAAAGACTAGAGATCTCTTAAAGAAAAATAGAGATATCAAAGGAACATTTAATACAAAGATGAGCACAATAAAGGACAGAAACAATAAAGATTTAACAGAAGCAGAAGATATTAAGAAGAGGTGGCAATAATATTCAGAAGAACTATACAAAAAAGATCCTCATGGTTTGAATAACATGATGGCATGATCACTCATCTAGAGCCAGACATCCTGGGGTGTGAAATCAAGTGGGCGTTAGGAAGCATCACTATGAACAAAACTAGTAGAGATGATGAAACTCCAGCTTAGCTATTTCAAATCCTAAAAGGTGATGCTGTGAATGTGCTGTACTCAATATGCCAGTAAATTTGGAAAACTCAGAAGTGGCCACAGGACTGGAAAAGGTCAGTTTTCATTCCAATCTCAAATAAGGGCAATGCCAAAGAATGTCTAAACTGTTGCACAATTGCATTCATTTCCCATGCTAGCAAGGTCATGCTCAAAATCCTGCAAGGAAGGCTTCAACAGAACATACACCAAGAATGTCCAGATGTTCATGCTGGATTTTAAAAAGGCAGAGGAACCAGAGACCAAATTGCCAATATCTGTTGGATCATAGAAAAGGCAAGAGAATTCCAGAAAAACATCTACTTCTGCTTCACTAGCTATGCTAAAGCCTTTGACTATGTGTATCACAACAACTGTGGAAAATTCTTCAAGAGATGAGAATACCAGACCACCTTACTGACTCCTGTGAAACTGTATGCAGGTCAAGAAGCAACAGTTAGAACCGGACATGGAACAATGGATTTTTTCAAAATGGAAAAAGAGTATATAAAGGCCATATGTTGTCACCTTGCTTATGTAGCTTATATGCAGAGTATATCATTAGAAATGTCAGGCTGGATGAAGCACAAGCTGGAATCAAGATGGCCGGGAGAAATATCAATAACTTTAGATATGCAGCTGACACCACAGTTACTGCAGAAAGGGAAGAGGAACTAAAGAGCCTCTTGATGAAGGTGAAAGAAGAGAGTGAAAAGGCTGACTTAAAACTCAACATCCAAGAAACTAAGAACATGACATCTGATCCCATCACTTCATGGCAAATAGATGGAAAAATAATGGAAACTGAGAAACTTCATTTTCTTGGGTTCTGAAATCACTGAAGATGGTGACTGCAGCCATGAAATTAAAAGATGCTTGTTCCTTGGAAGAAAAGCTACTACAAACCTAGACAACGTATTAAAAAGCAGAGACATACTTTACCAAGAAAGGTCCATATAGTCAAAGCTAAGGTTTTTCCAGTACTCATGTGTGGATGTGAGAGTTGGACCATAAAGAAGACTGAATGCCAAAGAACTGATGCTTTTTAACTGTACTGTTAGAGAAGACTGCTGAGTGTCCCTTGAACTGCAAGAAGATCAAACCAGTCAATCCTGAGGTAAATCAACCCTGAATAGTTATTGGAAGGACTGATGCTGAAGGTCCAATACTTTGGGCACCTTATATGAAGAGCTGACTCATTGATGAGGACCCTGATGCTGGAAAAGATAAAAGGCTGGAGGAGAAGACGATGACGAAGGGTGAGATTTTTGGATAGTATCACTCAATGGACTTGAGTTTGAGCAAACTTTGGGAGATAGTGAAGAACAAGGAAGCCTGGCTTGCTGCATTCCATGAGGTCGCAAAGAGTTGGACATGACTGATCAACTGAACAACGATTCAGACATCAGAAGTATATGAATTTATGTCATTAATGCAGAAACAAAGTGGTATTAGCTGAACACACCGACTTTGTGAGTTACCGTTAATAGCCTCAACCAAAGCAGAATAATTCAGGACTGGTTATGTCCACATGAATTTTTCTATAATGTGTGGAGAGAAATGACAAACCCTCAGACTGCCAACCTCAGCTACCACTAAAGTCAGATAAATCCAGGGGACAAATAGAGCATTAGTTTCCCTTTTTCACTTCCAACATTTCCTAGGCCTAAGATGTTCATTTTCCATACACTGGAATTTTTTTGAGTGAACTCTGGGAGATCGTGAGGGACAGGGAAGCCTGGTGTGCTGCAGTCCATGGGGTCACATATTGTCGCACACAACTTGGCAATTGAAAACAACCACCATCACAAATTGCCATGTCCCAATTAAGCAGCTATAAATTCTCCTTTTTCTCCTAACCTGCACTTTACTTGCACTCAGACTGATTATCCCAAAAGGTTATAGGGGAATATGAAATTTTCACAATAGGTCTCTATAATCCCATTCTGTCTTGATCATTAATAGCTAGCAGTCAAAGAGGAAATAGGACAGAATAGGCTACATATCAATAACCTCAGATATGCAGAGGGAAGGAGGAGAAGGGGGTGGCAGAGGATGACATGGTTGGATGGCATTGCTGATTCCATGGACATGAGTTGGAAAAAACTCCAGGAGACAGTGAAGGACAGGGATACATGGCGTGCTGCAGTTCACGGGGTTGCAAAAAGTCAGACGTGACTTAGTGACTGAACAACATGTCTTTTACAGGTATTCTGCCTTGTCCAACAGGAGTATCTCTGACTTCTGTCCAGATCTGAGTAGTATCAAATTAGTGTCCTCCAATGAGTCCTAGTGTACTCTTCAATATACCATGCTATGCTATGCTAAGTCACTTCAGTCGTGTCCCACTTTGTGCGACCCCATAGATGGCAGCCCACCAGGCTCCCCCGTCCCTGGGATTCTCCAGGCAAGAACACTGGAGTGGGTTGCCATTTCCTTCTCCAATGCATGAAAGTGAAAAGAGAAAGTGAAGTCGCTCAGTCATGTCTGACTCTTAGCGACCCCATGGACTGCAGCCTACCAGGCTCCTCCACCCCTGGGATTTTCCAGGCAAGAGTACTGGAGTCAGGTGCCATTGCCTTCTCCTCAATATACCATAGTAGTAGTTATTAGCAGCTTAGTCACTAAGTCATGTCTGACTCTTGTGACCTCACAGACTATAGCCTGCCAGGCACCTCTGTCCATGGGATTCACCAGGCAAGAATAATGGAGCGGATTGCCATTTCCTTCTCTAGGAGATCTTCCCAACCCAGTAATTGAAACCAGGTCTCTGTTTTGCAGGCAGATTCATACACACTGCAGGCAGATTCAATGTACCATGAATTAATTTAAATATCAGAGATTATGAATTATTTGTGAACAATAATCATAAAAAAATGTTTATGATTTTTGAAGCTTAGTCAGTTCAGTCTCAAGTCATGTCTGACTCTTGGCGCCTCATGGACTGCAGCACGCCAGGCTTCCCTGTTCACCACCAAAACATGGAGTTTGCTAAAGCTTATGTACATTGAGTCAGTGATGCCACCCAGCCATCTCATCCTCTGTTGTCCCCTTCTCCTCCTGCCTTTAATCTTTCCCAGCATCATCGTCTTTTCCACTTTTCCATGGTCAGTTCTTCACATCACGTGGCCAAAGTATTGGAGCTTCAGCTTCAGCATCAGTCCTTCCAATGAATATTCAAGACTGATTTCCTTTAGGATGGACTAGTTTGATCTCCTTGCAGGGCAAGTGACTCTCAAGATTCTTCCCCAACACCACAGTTCAAAAGCATCAATACTTCAGCGCTCAGCTATCTTTATGGTCCAACTCTCAAATCCACACATGACTACCTATGCTATGGAAAAAACATAGCTTTGACTAGAAAGACCTTTGTCAGTAAAATAATGTCTCTGCTTTTTAATACACTATCTGGGTTAGTCATAGATTTTCTCCCAAGAAGTAAGTGTCTTTTAATTCCATGGCTGCAGTCACCATCTGCAGTGATTTTGGAGCTCAGGAAAATAGTCTCTCATTGTTTCCATTGTTTCCCCATGAATTTGCCATGAAGTGTTGGGACCAGATGCCATGATCTTCATTTTTTGAATGTTGCTTTAAGCCAGATTTTCCACTTTTATCTCTCTTTTTCAACAAGGGGCTCTTTACTTCCTCTTCACTTTTGCCATAAGGGTGGTGTCATCTGCATATATTTATTATTTATATTAATTTAATATAAATTATATCATTAATAAGGTTAATTTATTATTATTTTATTATTAATAAGGTTAATTAATAAGGAGGTTATTTATATTTCTCCTGGCAATCTTGATTCCACCTTGAGCTTTAACCAGCTCAGCATTTTGCATGATGTACTCTGCATATAAAGTTAAATAAGCTGGGTGATGATATAGAGCCCTGACATACTCCTTTCCCAATTTTGAACCAGTCTGTTGTTCCATGTCCAGTTCTAACTGTTGCTTCTTAACCTGCATATAGATTTTTCAGGAGGCAGGTAAGGTGGTCTCATATTCCTGTCTCTTTAAGAATGTTCCACAGTTGTTGTGATCCACATATCAAAGGCTTTGGCCATAGTCAATAAAGCAGAAGTAGATGTTTTTCTGGAATTCTCTTTCTTTTTCTATGATCCAACACATGTTAGCAATTTGATCTCTGGTTTCACTGCCTTATCTGAATCAAACTTGAGCATCTGGAAGTTCATGGACCATGTGTACTGTTGAAGCTTCACTTGGAGACTTTTCAGCATTACTTTGCTAGCATGTGAGATGAGTACAATTGTATGGTAGTTTGAAGATTGTTTGGCATTGATTTTCTTTGGGTTTGGCATGAAAACTGCCCTTTTCCAGTCCTGTGGCCACTCTTGAGTTTTCTAAATTTGCTAGCATATTGAGTGTAGCAGAAATAGATGTTTTTCTGGATTTCTCTTGCTTTTTTGATGATCCAGTGGATGTTGGCAATTTGATCTCTGGTTCCTCTGCCTTTTCTAAAATCAGCTTGAACATCAGGAAGTTCATGATTCATTTATTGCTGAATTTTGAGCATTACTTTACTAGTGTGTGAGATGATGCAATTGTGCGGTAGTTTGAGCACTCTTTGGCATTGACTTTCTCTGGGACTGGAATGAAAACTGACTTTTTCCAGTCCTGTGGCCACTGCTGAATTTTCCAAATTTGCTGGCATGTTGAGTGCAGCACATTCACAGCATCATCTTTCAGGATTTGAAATAGCTCAACCGGAATTCCATCACCTCCACTAACTTTGTTCGTAGTGATGCTTTCTAAGGCCCACTTGACTTCACATTCCAGGATATCTGGCTCTAGGTGAGTGATCACAGCATTGTGATTATCTGGGTTGTGAAGATCTTTTTCATACAGTTCTCTGTATTCTTGCCACCTCTTCTTAATATCTTTTGCCTCTATTAGGTCCCTACCATTTCTGTGCTTTATTGAGCCCATCTTTGCATAAAATGTTCCCTTGGTATCTCTAATTTTCTTGAAGAGATCTCTAGTTTTTCCCATTCTGTTGTTTTTCTCTATCTCTTTGCATTGATCACTGAAGAAGGCTTTCTTATCTCTCCTTCCTATTCTTTGGAACTCTGCATTCAAATGGGCATATCTTTCCTTTTCTCCTTTGCTTTTTGCTTCCCTTCTTTTCACAGCTGTTTGTAAGGCCTCCTCAGACAGCCATTTTGTTTTTTTGCATTTCTTTTTCTTGGGGATGGTCTTGATTCCTGTATCCTGTACAACGTCATGACCTCCATCCATAGTTCATCAGGCATTCTGTCTAACAGATCTAGGCCCTTAAATCTATTTCTCTCTTCCACTATATAGTCATAAGGGATTCGATTTAGGTCATACTTGGATGGTCTAGTGGTTTTCTCCACTTTCTTCAATTTAAATCTGAATTTGGCAATAACAAGTTCATGATCAGAGCCATAGTCAGCTCCCGATCTTCTTTTTGCTGACTTTATAGAACTTTTCCATCTTTTCCTGCAAAAAATTAATCAATCTGATTTTGGTGTCAACCATCTGCTTATGTCCATGTGTAGAGTCTTCTCTTGTGTTGTTGGAAGAGGGTGTTTGCTATGACCAGTGGGTTCTTTTGGCAGAACTCTATTAGCCTTTGCCCTGCTTCATTCTGTATTCCAAGGCCAAATTTGCCTGTTACTCCAGTTGTTTGTTGACTTCCTACTTTTGCATTTCAGTCCCCTATAATGAAAAGGACATTTTGGGGGGTGTTAGTTTTAGAAGGTCTTGTAGGTCTTCATAAAACTGTTCAAATTCAGCTTCTTCAGGGTCACTGGTCAGGGTATAGATTTAGATTACTGTGATATTGAATGGTTTGCCTTGGAGATGAACAGAGATCATTCTGTCATTTTTGAGACTGACAATGCCCAAGCCTTTGACTATATGGATCACAATAAACTGTGGAAAATTTTTAAAGAGATGGGAATACCAGACCACCTGACCTGCCTCTTGAGACATCTGTATGCAGGTCAGGAAGCAACAGTTAGAACTGGACATGGAACAGAAGACTGGTTCCAAATAGGAAAAGGAGTGTGTCAAGGCTGTATAATGTCACCCTGCTTATTTAACTTATACGCAGGGTACATCATGAGAAATGCTGGGCTGAAGGAAGCACAAACTGGAATCAAGATTGCCAGGAGAAATATCAATAACCTCAGATATGCAGATGACACCACCCTTATGGCAGAAAGTGAAGAGGAACTCAAAAGCCTCTTGATGAAAGTGAAAGCGGAGAGTGAAAAAGTTGGCTTAAAGCTCAACATTCAGAAAACTAAGATCATGGCATCCAGTCCCATCACTTCATGGCATATAGATGGGGAAACAGTGGAAACAGTGTCAGACTTTATTTTTCTGGGCTCCAAAATCACTGTAGATGGTGACTGCAGTCATGAAATTAAAAGACACTTATTCCTTGGAAGGAAAGTTATGACCAACCTAGATAGCGTATTCAAAAGCAGAGACATTACTTTGCCAACAAAGGTCCATCTAGTCATGGCTATGGTTTTTCCAGTGGTCATGTTTGAATGTGAGAGTTGGACTATGAAGAAAGCTGAGCACCGAAGAATTGATGCTTTGGAACTGTGGTGTTGGAGAAGACTCTTGAGAGTCCCTTGGACTGCAAAGAGATCCAACCAGTCCATCCTAAAGGAGATCAGTCCTGGGTATTCATTGGTTTCAGCTGATGTTGAAGCTGAAACTCCAGTACTTTGGCCACCTAATGTGAAGGGCTGACTCATTTGAAAAGACCCTCATGTTGGGAAAGATTGAGGGTAGAAGAAGAAGGAGATGGCAGGGGCGAGATGGTTGGATGGCATCCCTGACTCAATGGAAATGGGTTTTGGGTGGACTCTGGGAGTTGGTGATGGATGGGGAGGCCTGGTGTGCTGTGGTTCATGGAGTCGCAAAGAGTTGGACACGATTGAGTGACTGTACTGAACTGAGTGTAGCACTTTGACAGCATCATGTCTTAGGATTTGAAATAGCTCAGCTGGAATTCCATCACCTGTACTAGTATGTGATAGTTCGTAGTGATGCTTCCTAAGGCCCACTTGACTTCACACTTCAGGTTATCTGGTCTAGATGAGTGATCAACCAATGTGGTTATCTGTTTTGTATAGTTCTGGGTATTCTTGCTACCTCTTCTTAATATCTTCTGCTTCTGTTAGGTCCATACTGTTTCTGTCCTTTATTGTGCCCATCTTTCCATGAAATGTTCCTTTGGTAGCTCTAATTTATGGAATATATAAATATACTTATTAAAAATAAGATACTGTACCTCATGCTGGTGCTCAGTCACTCAGTCGTGTCTGATTCTTTGCGACCCCATAGACTGTAGCCCTCCAGGCTCCCCTCTCCACGGAATTTGCAGGCAAGAATATTGAAGTGAGTTCCTATTTCCTTATCCTGAATACTGTACTTACTACCATTTATGATTGTTCAATATACAGAGCATGGTAATGTTAAAACTTAATTGCAACCTTACTTTCATTAGCTCTTAATCACATAGAAACAAATTATTTTTGGCTTTGTGAAAATGGGGGGGGGGGTGGTCTATGTTATGAATGTCTTGGATTCTATAAGAATAAGAATTTTAAGGTTACTTCTCCATAACTTAGTATAGTTAATATCAGTCAAGATACCTATACAGTGAAACTGTTAGCTAAAACCTGAAACTCCAGGATCTCAGTCATATTGGCTAATATTGTCATCTTATGTCCACTTGTGAATATAGGTCTGTATTCACCAGCCTACCAGAGATTCTTCCCTCAGTTTTAAGTGTGTACATGACTCTCTAAGGTTAAACTAACATGAGCTTTCTGACTTTGATAAATGCCATCTCCTTTATGTTTATAATTCAACTAAGCCTGACCTATCCTCCTGTTTCATACTAAAATGAGATATGGAATAGTTATTGGATGGTTCATTAAAAAAGGATGTTAATACAAATAAATCACTTTATATCTTTGTCTTTGTTCAGGTTTCATATAACTACTACATAAAAACAACCTTAAATTTTACTTTCAACTACTTTTTCACTGATAAGTGAGAACTAATCACATTGTAAATTTACTGGTCTCTTAAGTAAAGTGAACCTCAACTCTCTCAGACTGTTCTAACCCCTAAAGTCCTCTCAGTTCTGTTCAGTTGATCAGTCATGTCTAACTTTTTGTGACCCCATGGACTGCAGCATGACAGGTCTCCCTGTCTATCACCAACTCCTGGAGTTTACCCAAATTCATGTCCATTGAGTTGGTGATGCCATCCAACCATCTCATCTTCTATTGTCCCATTCTCCTCCTGCCCTCAATCTTTCCCAGCATCACGGTCTTTTCAAAATGAGTCCGCTTTTCACATTAGGTGGCCAAAGTATTGGAGTTTCAGCTTCAACATCAGTCCTTCCAATGAACACTCAGGACTGATGTCCTTTAGGATGGACGGCTTGCATCTCCTTGCAGTCCAGGGGACTCTCAAGAATCTACTCCAACATCACAGTTCAAAAGCATCAATTCCTCACCATCAGCTTTCTTTATAGTCCAACTCTCACATCCATATATAACTACTGGAAAAACCATACCCTTTACTAGATGGACCTTTGTTAACAAAGTAATGTCTCTGCTTTTTAATATGCTATCTAGATGGTCATAACTTTACTTCCAAGGAGTAAGTGTCTTTTAATTTCATGGCTCTAAAGCCATTTAAAATTGATCAACTTCCATTGATCTATCAACTTTCACATAACTTCAGTTCATATTGACCTGTCTTAATTTTCCAAAATCTAAATTGGTTGCATCATGAGTGTTGACACTAGATTACATTCAGTTCAGCACTATGTGTCATTTCATACTGCTGTCTTAATTTGCTGATAGAAGGAAAGAAGTAATGGAGGTAAAAATTTCTTATGAAGAAAGATAAACAGTTAATGTTGATGCTGATAGTGTTTTCTTTAACCTATGACACTTCTCTGGTAGGTCAGTTGTAAAGAATCTTCCTGCAATATAGGAGACCCAGTTTGGATACCTGTGTTGGGAAGATCCCCTGGAGGAGGGTATGACAAGCCACTCTAGTATTCTTGCCTGGAGAATTCCATGGACAGAGGAGCCTGGTGGGGGCAGTGCACAAGGTCACACAGAGTTGGACACAACTGAGTGACTTAGCAGCAGCAGAGTGATACTGAACAACAACTGAGAGACCCAGTACATAGTAGATATTGAATAAACATTTGTGTCTTATGAATAACTAATTAATTCATAAATAAATAGAGAGATTACAGTAATATAATTGCCTAAGTTCCCAATATTTATTTACTTTATCCTTGTGGCACAGGTTAAAATACATTGTATGTTCTTTTTCTCTCTGATTACTGTGAAAAGAGGTGAGTGATTTGCCACTGATGGTTAAATATTGATTTTTATATTTAAAAAAAAAACATGATATCATATTGAATTTGTGATTTTTAAAGTATTTAAAACCTATTATTATAATCTATGAAACAACCCCAAATCACCCTACTGTACATCTAAAACTAGCACAATATTGCAAATCAACTGTACTTGAATTAAAAAAAACATATTATGTCACTTGTAATCAGACATAAGAACAAGTAAATATTGACTTAATTTCTTTTAAAAGAATCTACTTGTGATTTTTTGTTTGTTTTTCCATACATTTAAACAGAGAAAAATTATAAATTCAATTTATATTTGACAGTTTATTTATTCCATGATTACTGTTAGAATTAGGAAAGCCATTTTTAAAAGTTCAGTGACCCTGTTAGTAAGCTATGATCACAATCAGGTCTCATTTTGAAAACTCTGTTTCTATGGAAACAGTGAGTATCATTATTTATTACAGTCTGATTCTAGTAAAGAAAATTAACCACACATCTGCTGAAAATTGTTTTTGAGAAGAAATTTTGATTGTCTTTAGTTAGTTATCAGTAGATAAAATCACTAGAGAAGATTTTGGTTTGGAATTATGATTTGGTATATGTGCTGCTGAAGCGAGCACTGGGATTATGATTTGGGACTGCACAGAGAAGTTCAGTTGAACCTGACAAGTCTTAAGAAAGTGCCCAGTGTATTCCAGAGTCTTAGGCAATTTTCTTTCCTGTAAAAACAATGTTCTTTGCTATTCTTTACTCAAGAAGAGATAACTGATTTCAGTATTTATTTCTCTAGAAAGGTTAAGAGAGAAATTCTCCAGGAGGAAAATCTTCCAGTTCCTTGATAGATGTTTTCTTTTTCATGCTATCTCCTTACTGTCTACACAAAGCTGCAAATATTGTGGTGGTGGTTTAGTTGCTAAGTCATGTCCAACTCTTGCAACCCCATGGACTGGGAACCTACCAGGCTCCTCTGTCCATGGGATTCCCCAGGCAAGAATACTGGAGTGGGTTGCCATTTCCTTCTCCAAGGGGATTTTTTGACCCAGGAATTGAACCCAGGTCTCCTTTTGCAGGCAGATTCTTTACCTACTGAGCTACAAGGGAAGCCCTGAGCTATGAGGGAAGCAAATATTGAGATGGACTTAAATCCCCACTGAGGGCCAACAGACTGACCATTTATCAGCAGATTTATTAGAGTTGTGGAGATATTTTAGCCTGGTAAATTCTGGGCTTGCTCTAAGTACCACATATTTCTTGGAAGTTTTCATGAATTGATACTGTGACTGAACCTTTTAGACATAATTTCAGTGTCCAGTCTCCTCTTCACACTTAAAGATAAGATACTGCTTTCATGAGGAGTGATATAACCAACTGAAAGTATATTTCTAGGCCTCTGTTTGAGACAGGGGTAGGCATGTAACTAATGCTTTGGCTCAGTGGCTTTTTACATGAAAAAAAACGATGCAGTGGGTCTTCAAGCAAACCCCCCAAATTTAGGTTGCTTCACCAGCAAATTCCTTTCTGTCTGTACTCATTGCATCTTCCTCTCCTTGCAATGAGAATATGATGGGACAGGGTGGAACGTTATCCAGTGCAGATATGAGGAAACTGCACAGAAAGGCACATATGCTATAGGTGGGGAGACAAAGAAGAAGGAGGATTTGGGGACACTCTTGACATTGCAGAACTTCTATACTGCCCTTAATTTACCACATCCTGTCTTCATTTTACTTGGGGGAAAAATGAACATCAGTGTTTTAGTCAACTGTGATTTTAGGTCTCTCTTAGCAGCACATAAACATATTTTTCACTGACTTTCATAACATAAAATAAAGTGTAGATTATAAATTCCCTTTTGTTACTCCGTACTGTTTTGCTTTCTTAAGTTTCTTCAGACTGTATTGTCACATGGCACATAGCTTCGCATAGTCTTAATTTGCTCATTACTGTTTTCACTGAATATCAGAGGAGCAATATCTGTATTCTTTTTCATGATATTTACCAGAAATTAAATACATGTCATTAGAGAAGAGTTATACCTAGAGAATCCGCATGTGCAGAGGAGCCTGGAAGCCTGCAGTTCATGGGGTCACAAAGAGTTGGACACAACTGAGCAACTAAACACAGCACACAGCGCAGAGAAGGAGAAGGGAGACAGGCGGAGAAGAGAGGATTATTGAGAAAACAGGCCATGAAACAGTTGTTACTAAAAATTCAACATGGGAAAGAAAGTTATCAGTTTCAGGAGGCCATGATTTTATTTGGAGTTGTACCAAGTTACTTCCTTATTTTTCAACTTTATAAAGTAAGTTGAAATAGGTTATCTGAGACAAATTTAGATCAAGAAACAAAGTTTTATAATTTATTATCCTAGATAATATACTGTTTAGGTTTCACATCTAGATGTTTAGCTAAGGTGATAACAAACAGTTTATTCCAGATAATCGGTTGGTGACAGCCCACATTTCCACTTCCAAGAAATGGAAAATTTAAAGCTTCTCAAAGGGCATTTTTATTGTTGTTGTTTGCTTTTAAGTGAGATAAGGTACTTCTTTCCAGCAGGCAAATAAAATTTCCGGTAGCTAGAAAGATACTTCTGACAGAAATTCCTCAAAATACTAAAAGGTCCTCCACAAGAAAATGTATACATATTACCTCCTTCTCTTCTCTTTCCAATATTTTCACTTAACATTTACAGGAAAGGTTTTAACAGACACATCCTATATTAACTATTTCCTTCCTCAGTAGTAATACATTTCTTATTAGTGGGTCACATTATCATCTAAAATAAAAATCACTTTCTGCTTTCCCACTGCTTAAAAACTAGGTGTGGCCCGTAGTTTAAATTCCTCCAGTAAAAATAAGCAGACATGTCAGATCAGATCAGATCAGATCAGATCAGATCAGATCAGTCGCTCAGTCGTGTCCGACTCTTTGCGACCCCATGAACCGCAGCACGCCAGGCCTCCCTGTCCATCACCAGCTCCCGGAGGTCACTCAGACTCGCATCCATCGAGTCAGTGATGCCATCCAGCCATCTCATCCTCTTTCGTCCCCTTCTCCTCCTGCCCTCAATCCCTCCCAGCATCAGAGTCTTCTCCAATGAGTCAGACATGTAAAGTGGCATTAAGGGACGTTTCCTAGATAGAGAGGGGAAAAAACTCTTTCTCCTTTCTTAATATTATGACACATCCAACCAAGAAGAGGTAGAAGACACAGGCTAAAGAAGGCAGAAAAGAGATGAGACTTGGTAGAGGGCCTGAAGCACAGAGCCCCACCCCACCCACCCATCAGTGGAGAACAGACCTCTGGATGTCTTTTAATGTGAGATTCTTTATTCTGTCTTTGCTTCCTTCCTTCCTTTCAAACCTAATCCTAATTGATACAGTATCTATATGCTATAGGACCTATATCCTATATCCTACCCATATCTGAGCAGCTTCCTGGGTAGCTCAAATGCTAAAGAATCTACCTGCAATGTGGGAGACCTGGGTTTGATCCCTGGGTGGGGAAGATCCCCTGGAGAATGGCATGGCAACCCACTCCCATACTTTTGCCTAGAAAATTCCATGAACAGAGGAGCCTAGTGGGCTACAGTGCATATGGTTGCAAAGAATCGGCGTGTATCTAGTATCTGCATTTATGGAGCACAGAGTATACAATGCATATTTCCTGGTTATCTGAGGCAGACTTTTACATGTGAATGTGAACTTGTATCATCATTACCTTAATTCCCTGACTCATAGACTGATTACAATTTTGTAACACATTGTCTTTTATTTTTTTTAAAGAAAAATAGTTATTTTTAGGGAACTTGTTGGACAGACACACAAACATTTTACTAAAAATTTAACACCTAAATTAATATGTTTACAGAGATAGGAAAGATTATAAATCTATCAATAAATTATCACATCTAACCTATTCCTTTAAATTTTAAAAATTGATCTGAAATTTTGTCTCCCTTAAAACTTTCTGAGCTGAGGTTTATAGAAACAGAGAACATTGCCAAAAAAAAAAAAAAAAAAAAATCTAGGCACCACTTTTGTCCAAGTCAGAGTAAGAAAAATGCAAGGCAGTAGAATAACTCCTGTTTTAGAACTTAAAGGAAATTATTTTGAAAAGCTATGGATGTGGAGGAGTATTAAAAAATTGGTTGATGTTTTATATCCCTCTGAAATGTCCTGGAAAATTTTCATTCTGAAATTATCCTTGGAGAGAAATTAGATCTAAAAATAATCTTTGAATGTGTGTCTGCATACATGGGAAGGTTTGTTTTCCATTTTCCATGTAGTGATATGAATTAATGTTCATGATGATGATGTCTAATTGTATACATATATTTAGGTATATGTTGCTTTAAATATTATTCAAATTGTAGATTTTGTAATCTACAATTTGTAGTAATTTTGAACATCATCATTTTTAACATATATGAACTTTATCACATAGTTCATTAAAATGGGAATATGATGCTTATTGAGGCCTATGAAACAGATAGGCAACAGACTGGTTCCAAATAGGAAAAGGAGTACGTCAAGGCTGTATATTGTCACCATGTTTATTTAACGTATATGCAGAGTACATCATGAGAAATGCTGGACTGGAAGAAACACAAGCTGGAATCAAGATTGCCAGGAGAAATATCAATAACCTCAGATATGCAGATGATACCACCCTTATAGCAGAAAGTGAAGAGGAACTAAAAAGCCTCTTGATGAAGGTGAAAGTGGAGAGTGAAAAGGTTGGCTTAAAGCTCAACATTCAGAAAACGAAGATCATGGCATCTGGTCCCATCACTACATGGGAAATAGATGGAGAAACAGTGGAAACAGTGTCAGACTTTATTTTTCTGGGCTCCAAAATCACTGCAGATGGTGACTGCAGCCATGAAATTAAAAGACGCTTACTCCTTGGAAGGAAAGTTATGACCAACCTAGATAGCATATTCAAAAGCAGAGACATCACTTTGTCAACAAAGGTTTGCCTAGTCAAGGCTATGGTCTTTCCTGTGGTCATGTATGGATGTGAGAGCTGGACTGTGAAGAAGGCTGAGCGCCGAAGAATTGATGCTTTTGAACTGTGGTGTTGGAGAAGACTCTTGAGAGTCCCTTGGACTGCAAGGAGATCCAACCAGTCCATTCTGAAGGAGATCAGTCCTGGGATTTCTTTGGAAGGAATGATGCTAAAGCTGAAACTCCAGTATTTTGGCCACCTCATGTGAAGAGTTGACTCATTGGAGAAGACTCTCATGCTGGGAGGGATTGGGGGCAGGAGGAGAAGGGGACAACAGAGGATGAGATGGCTGGATGTCATCACTGATTCGATGGATGTGAGTCTGGGTGACCTCCGGGAGCTGGTGATGGACAGGGAGGCCTGGCGTGCTGCAGTTCATGGGGTCACAAAGAGTTGGACACTACTGAGTGACTGATCTGGTCTGATCTGGACTCAATTATCTTTTTATTCATTTAAGATCTCAGAACCAAAAAGAGAGTCAGGATTTAATCCATAGTCATACTCTTTCCACTCTGTTGCAATAACTTTATAGTTTCAATTTTTTAAGCAAATAAAAAAGACAACTAAGTAATTGATATACAGAGAATATTCCCTGGTGGCTCAAATGGTAAAGAATCTGCCTGCAAAACTGTGGGAGACCTGAGTTCAATCCCTGGATCAAGAAGATCCCCTGGAGAAAGGAATGGTTACTCACTCCAATATTCATGCCTGGAGAATTCCATGGACAGAGGAGCCTGGTGGGCTACAGACCATGGGTCAAAAAGATTCAGACGTGACCGAGTGAGAAACACTTTCACTTTTCATTGTCACTTCCATATTCCTGTTGCTGAAATGTTACTTTTTGAGCCTCTCAATCAAGTGGACAAGTCAGCAACGTTGATGGGTAGAAACCATCAACCCACTGTGCCCACTGCAGATTGAATAAACAATGGCTTTTAAAAAAACTCCATAAGCACTAAAATCATCCTTTTAAGAGCTGAACTTCCAAACCTAAAAATATAAAGTGATGACAGTATTATCACAGACTGCTTAGAACTTGAAAGAATTCTCCTAAGTGTGATGCCTAGTTTTTGTTTTGACAGAGCTAGCGAGCTGATAATTCCTTCTCACTAATCTATATTTTTCTAAACAAACCCTTCTGTCCAAGCAATGCTTCCCAATAAACCACAACCTTTAATTTAAAAAAAAAACCCAAGTAACAATACAACTGGAAAGGGAAATGTGTTGCTGTACATTACTTTTCATCCATATAGGTTCCATAATTTAGTGGCTAACAAACATTAGAGTTTGCTCTAGAATTCCCTGAGCAGATTTTTTAACTGTAGATCCCTATACCCTACTGTCAAAAATTATATTACAGTAAGTGGACTCTGACCCACTTATTCTATTAATATTATATATATATAATATTAATACACACACAAATATATATTTAACAGATAGACCTGGAGGTTCTCATGAAAATGGGATAAGATCATATTTTGACAATTACTTAGTCAGTCTACATGTTTATTCTGTTTGTGTCATAGTATATGCTTCCCTGGTGACTCAGGAGTAAAGAATCTGCCTGCAATGCAGGAGATGAGTGTTCAATCCCTGGGCAGGGAAGATCCCCTGGAGAAAGAAATGGCAACTCACTCCAGTATTTTAGCCTGGGAAATTCCAAGGACAGAGGAGCCTGGTGAGCTACAGTCCATGGGTTGCAAAAGAGTTGGACAGGACTTAGTATCTAAAACAGTAAACATATAAGCATGAAAGTTTATATCTAAATGAAACCAATGATTATGAGAATCCTTAATTTACTAATGAAAAGACAGCTCAGTTGAATGTTGTAAACACAGTTGGATGTGCAGGATCTGAGAGTTTCTCTACTGGCACTCTAACAAATTGGCTTGCCATAGTTTCATGGGTGCTGGCAGAACACATTATCTCCTGAGTCAGAGAAAAAAGACTTTATAATTTACTCCATAACAAGCAGAATTCTCCCAACAATGAATTTTCCATTTTTAATTGGGTATTTTACAAGGTATAATCACAGGGATTTCAGCATCCCATCTCAGACCCAGTGTGATTTGTTTGTTTTGGCCTCTCCCCAAAGATAGATACAAACATTTCTCACCACATTTCCAGGCAAGAATACTGGAGTGGGTTGCCATTTCCTTCTCCATAATCTCACTAAATTTCTTTAATATTACAGAAGATTGTTCACTCAATGTGGTTACACAAGGAAAAAGACAAACCTTAAATTCTGACTTTTAATACTGAAAAGGCATGGGGGAAAGAACATATTTACCTCTTCTCATTCAGTTCAGTTCAGTTCAGTCACTCAGTCGTGTTCAACTCTTTGCGACCCCATGAATCGCAGCACGCCAGGCCTCCCTGTCCATCACCAACTCCAGGAGGTCACTCAGACTCATGTCCATTGAGTCAGTGATGCCATCCAGCCATCTCATCCTCTGTCGTCCCCTTCTCCTCCTGCCCTCAATCCCTCCCAGCATCAGAGTCTTTTCCAATGAGTCAACTCTTCGCATGAGGTGGCCAAAGTACTGGAGTTTCAGCTGTAGCATCATTCCTTCCAAAGAAATCCCAGGACTGATCTCCTTCAGAATGGACTGGTTGGATCTTCTTGCAGTCCAAGGGACTCTCAAGAGTCTTCTCCAACACCACAGTTCAAAAGCATCAATTCTTTGGCACTCAGCCTTCTTCACAGTCCAACTCTTACATCCATACATGACCACAGGAAAGACCATAGCCTTGACTAGACGGACTTTTGTTTGCAAAGTAATGTCTCTGCTTTTAAATATGCTATCTAGGTTGGTCATAACTTTCCTTCCAAGGAGTAAGCATCTTAAATGATAATATCCTGCCATAGATATTTAACACATTCAATGTTTTGCTGTTGTTTTATTTTATTTGATTAAGACTGTAGGTCCAATCCAAAGCCAAACTTCTAGAAAGAGAAGTTCAGAAAATAAAGTTAATACCTAGTACTGAATATATTCTCATTTACTAAATTTTTCAGTCATTCAGTTCCGTTCAGTCGCTCAGTCGTGTCCAACTCTTTGCGACCCCATGAACCGCAGCACGCCAGGCCTCTATGTCCTTCACCAATTCCCGGAGTCCACCCAAACCCATATCCATTAAGTTGGTGATGCCATCCAACCATCTATCCTCTGTCGTCTCCTTCTCCTCCTGCCCTCAATCTTTCCCAGCATCGTAGGATTGTTATTTATTGGGGAACTTTTATTGCATGGATCTGATTGATGGTGAGGTTATTTTATATTTACAACACACATAATAAAAGCCACTATGTTATGCAACATACCTAACCTCAAAAAGCTTGTAGCATATTGGAGAAAGCATATTTTACACATATCACTCTAAGGCAGAGTCCAAGTGCTGCTTCATTACAGAGTATAATTTCATGTTGCTGCTGTAACAAATTACCACAGTGTATGGGATGAAAACAATACACATTTATGTTTTTGCAGTTTTGGAGGTCAAAGGTCTAAAATCAGTCTCACTGGACTAAGTCCATGGTGCTGGGAGCATTGCCTTCCTTCTGGAGGTTCTAGGAGGAAATTAATTTCTCTCTTTTTCCAGCTTCTAAGGACTGCCTACATTTTCTGTCTTGTGGCCTTTTTTTCTTCCAGTATTTGCATTATTCCAAGTTCTGCTAACACTGTCATATATCCTTCTTGGACTCTGGCTCTCCTGCTTTTATCTGTTCCCTTAATTGGACTCTTGTGATTACATTGGGCTCCACCAGATAATCCAGGATAAACTCCCGTCTCAAGTTCCTTAACTTAATAACATTGGCCAAATCGCTTTTGCCATATGGGGTAGTATAATATCTGTTATGGAGATTAGTGTATACATATATTTAGCAGACCATTTGTCCACCTAACACAGAGAGGTATATATCTTTGTAGTCACTGAGAATAAAAATCCTATATTTTAATGAAATATTTGGTTTGATATCTGTAAAAAAGCTTAATAATTATTTTTATGAACAATGTAGGTAACTTGTTTGTATAGCAGTCCTATCCCCACCCCCCAATGAAATGCTGCTCAAACTGAACTAGGCCATTCAGAAAGACAGACAGACAGACAATGAGAAGCGGATGGAGACAGACAGACTCTGAGAGAGGAACTCTGTGTTTTCTCTTATCTCCTCATGAAGTTGAACTGCTTATTCACTTTAAAAAGAGAACTCTTTGAACACGTTTTAATACCCTAGTGAGAAATGCTGTTAATGAAACAGTAGTTAAGTAGTCTGATATAACAGCTTCTGAATTTGTTGACTGCTTATTGATTTCTTTAGCTTATTTCTTAATATTCTGTTCACAAGTTCAGTAGCCAAATCTTGAGTGTGATGACTACAACCCTTTCCAAAACTTGATGATAATTTCAAAGGGAGAAAGAAACAGGTGAGCTCCCTATCACAATATGGTAATATTTTGACATTACTGTCTGCTCTGAAGTCAGAAGACAGGAAAGAGCATACCCTTGAAGCTTCTTTCTGATGTCACAATGTGATTCAAAGTAATTGAATGAATATTCATGTTTTCTAGCATCTGAGATGCTGTCATGGTCCCATCAGTCATTAAATAATGACAACATGATGTTGTTTTGATGATTCTTATTTTATTATTCCTACCAACAGTAGTAACGCAGAGTTGAGCATTCAAGCTCTATTTCCTAATTAAAGTTGATTTATTACTTTAATGACCTTGTAAAATAGCTTGTAATTTACAAAATAACATAAAAATATAGGGAAATTATAACAAAGGAGCATGCACTTCTAGCTTTAAAGACACCATTAATTTTTGCTTCCCCCAAAAAGTGGAGTAATGG
Organism: Tragelaphus eurycerus; assembly: GCA_935064755.1. Classification (NCBI taxonomy): domain Eukaryota; kingdom Metazoa; phylum Chordata; class Mammalia; order Artiodactyla; family Bovidae; genus Tragelaphus; species Tragelaphus eurycerus. The sequence goes on along the minus strand of CAKXYN010000228.1, from coordinate 317,915 downwards.
AGACGAGATTCACTCTTTTACTTGAAATAGATGAAAATCAGAAAAAATATGTAAACCAGTTGTTTTCAAGACAGTGATCAGGGAAGGACTGTGATCCTTGATTAGTATGAAAAAAGTGAGGTGTACATTGGGATTGTCTGAGCTTTACTCCATGGAGAGGATTTTCAGGCCCAAATCCAGAAAAAAACTTATGCAGAGCCTGAACATTCACTGAAGTGATGAAAACAAGGTGTCTCAAGTTTGAAAACCAGAATACAATACAGAAAGAGGCTGCACAGAGAGAGAATTCCAGAGATCAACACAAAGTCCTTCTCAGGTATTCAACCCAGTACTGATGTTATACATCTGTCTGATGGAGTTATTTGAGACTGGGAAAAGAAACACATAAGAGAATAAAATGAACATGCCATGATGCTTTCACAGTGACAGGAATAGTGTTATTCCTGCTAGGCATATTTGAAAGCTTCATAGTTCAGGGAAAATTGAATAGGGTATACAGAATGGAAATGTCTCAGGTGAGGGGAATGCTTAGTATTAACCTGAGCTCTGTTCCAGTCCCACTTAACAAATTTTAAACCTGGAATGAAACAATGGAGCTATTTCCAAGAAATCCAACTTTATCCCAGAAAAAAGATCAAAATATTTATTGAAATGTAAAATATGTATCACCTAAAAAATAGATTAATGAGATATGGTATCTTATAAGAAATTACTTGACATGTGAAGAAACAGTCAATTAAAACAGACCCACTGGGGCAAAAATGTTAGCTTTAGCAGAGAGAAAAATTTTAAGTTATTATAACTGTATTTCATATGTTCAAGAAGTTAAGAGTAGGAAAGTTATTTAAAAATTAAATTTCTAGAGATGAAAACTAAAATACCTGATACACTGTAGAAAAATATAATAGATAGTGTTGGAACAGGCAGATTGCTAGATATGAGCAGAGAAATGTAAGCACAGGCCAGGTGGCAGGAAACCATACATCTTGTGAACAACAGGGATTGTTGGGTAGGCAAGGAAAAGCGGGAACCTCTGGATGGATAGGAAACCACATATCTTGGGGTGACAAGGGTCCTGGAGGCAGGCAAAAAATGGTGGGAAAAGGTGGGAATCTCCTGGGTTCAAATGTAACCTTTTCCTCATTATGCCATCATTGCAATAAAATCAGCCTTGCAGATAAGAAGTACCCATCATGTATCTGTATCATGACACTTCTGATTAAGTCTAAATAAGGACAAAAAGCCTTCCTTCCCTAGGAAAGGTGGAGCTAGGATGAAAATGAGGAAATATGTTCCTAAATCCCTCCTCCTCAATGAATATTCAACCACTCATTTTCACACCTCATATAACCAGCTTGCCAAAGAAACAGGGCAGCTCCTTCTCCCCTTGAGAGCAAATTGTTGCTTAATAAAATCTCCCTTTATTTTGGTGACCTACATGTCTCGTCTCTGAATTCCTACAACAAGATAAGAACTAGTCTCTGATAAAAATGGGATTAATGGTGGATTAGGAATTGCAGAGGAGAAGGCAATGGCACCCCGCTCCAGTACTCTTGCCTGGAAAATCCCACAGGCGGAGGAGGTTGTTGGGAGTTGGACAGGACTGAGTGACTTCACTTCCACTTTTCACTTTCATGCATTGCAGAAGGAAATGGCAACCCACTCCAGTGTTCTTGCCTGGAGAATCCCAGGGACGGGGGAGCCTGATGGGCTGCCATCTATGGGGTCGCACAGAGTCGGACATGACTGAAGCGACTTAGCAGCAGCAGGAATTGCAGAAGACTTAGTGAACTTTAATACATAGAGATAGAAATTTTAGCAAAAGAGGAAGTAAGAGAATTTGATAATGAACAGAATACCAGTTAAGGGTAAGAAAACTGTAAGCAGCATAATCTATGTGTAACTGGAGTCCCTAAAGTTAAGAGGGACTTAAGAAAGACATCTGTTTGATGACAAGGTCTGTAAAGTCAAAACGATGGTTTTTCTGGTAGTCATGTATGGATGTGGAGAAGGCAATGGCAACCCATTCCAGTACTCTTGCCTGGAAAATCCATAGAAGGAGGAACCTGGTAGGCTGCAGTCCATGTGGTCACTAAGAGTCGACACGACTGCCCAACTTAACTTTCAGCTTTTCACTTTCATGCTATTGGAGAAGAAAAGGGCATCCCACTTCAGTGTAAGAACAGCCTGGAGAATCCCAGGGATGGGGGAGCCTGGTAGGCGGCCGTCTATGGGGTCGCAGAGTCGGACACAACTGAAGCAAATTAGCAACAGCAGCAGCGTGTATGGATGTGAGAGTTGGACCATAAAGAGGACTAAGTGCCGAAGACTTCATGCTTTCGAATTGTGGTGGGTAGAGGACTCTTGAAATTCCCTTCTCCAGAGACTGCAAGGAAATCAAACCGGTCACTCCTAAAGAAAATCAACTCTGAATAATCATTGGAAAGACTGATGCTAAAGTTCCAGTACTTTGGCCACCTAATGCAAAGAGCCAACTAGTTGGAAAAGACTGCTGCTGGGAAAGATTGAAGGCGGGAGGAGAAGGGGGCAGCAGAGAATGAGAGAGCATCACTGACTCAATGGATATGAATCTGAGCAAACTATAGGAGATCATGAAGGACAGGAAAGCCTGGTGTACTGCAGTCCATGGGATCATGGAGAGTTGGATATGACTGAGCTACTGAGCAACAGAAACAAAAGTTTAAAAAGGCAGGGGACAAAAAATAATCTTTAAAGAAATAATGACTGAAATGTGTCTAAATTTAATGAAACTCACAGATAGAAGATCTTCAGTGTTCTCTAAACAAAAGAAACATGAAAAAAACAATACAAGACTTATCATAAATGGCTTGAAACAAGATATGAGGAGGAAACTTTACAGGCAATTGGATAAGAAGACTTTATGAAGAGAGGAATACAAAGGAGAAAGGTTCTGGGGAAACAAAAGCTTGTCAAAATAGAACTGGTTACCCAGAAAAATTTTCTTTTGATAAAAAAGGAGGAACTAAGGTTTTTTCAACATGCAAAAAATGAAAGAATTTATCGCTATCAGACCTATACTACAAAACAATTTTAAGAAATGTCCTTCAAATAGAAAATTATACCTGATGAAAATATGTATGTACAAAAAGTATGGTGAGAATCAGAATTGGTGCTTCCATGAGTGAATATAGAGGATTTTTTTATTAGTTTAAATCTTGTAAAACTCCCCCCAGATAATTGCCAAAGCCATAAGATATAAATGTTATATTCAACATAAATGGTTTAAGTACATTAATTAAAGCAGAGATTGGGAGAATGGATAAAAGCATGATCTGCTACTTGCCATCTATAAGAAACTCAGTTAAAATATAGTAACATAGGTAAATTAAAAGTGAAAGAACAGAAATGATGTATCATACAAATATTAGCCAAAGGAAAGCAAGGATAGCTTTATTGTTCTCAGATTAAATTGACTTCAGAGCAACACAATTTCTAGAGACAAAGAGGCATGTTGAGAAATGATGTGTCAATCAACATGAAGACAGAGCAGTCCTAAAGTGTTTACACACCAAAAAAAGCTTCAAAAAATGTTAAACAAAAGCTGATAGAACTGACAGAACAAAGACAAATGTCAAAGTATAATTAGAGACTTCAGCACTTTATTACCAAATGATAAAACTGGGCAGAAAGTAAGCAAAGATATAAAAGAATTCCTTAACACCATCAGAAACAGAATCTAATCTACATTTGCAGAACACTCCAACCAGCAACAGAAAAATATACAGTATTTTTAAGATTTCACAGTATATGTACCAAGATAGATTATATTCTGGTCATAGAATGTATTGAAATCATGTTAGAACTGATGTTTGACCACAGTAGGAATCAGTAGTAGGATAACAGGAAAATCTCTAAGTACTTGGAGACTAAATACATTTATAATAAATTCTCAATGTATTTAAAATAATTCAAGTTATGCCAGATATATTCTCTGACACATGTTATTAAAATAAAAATCAATAACAACATAAGTGAAAGATCTCTAGAATATCCTCAAATATATGGAAATAAAATAACAAAACTTCTAAATAAAACATAAATCAAAGGACTAGTGTAATAGAAATTCAGGGAAGTATTTCTAACTACATTGAAAATGAAAAATTATATTAAAATTTTAAGTTTCCATCAAAGCAGTAATTAAAGGATAATTAATAGCACTAAATAAAGAAGAAGAAATATTAATATTTATATTAGAGAAGAAGAAAGTAGCTTTTCAGTGTATTTGTTTAAAAAAAGGAAAAAAAGAAAGCAACCCTGAAAATCAATAAAGGTACAAATAAAATTTTAAGTAAACAGAGTTCAGAAATGGTGAAAATCATGGCAAAAATCTGTGACAGAGAAAACGAACAAAAAAACAACAAAAATATCAATAGAATAACTCTAAACAATTTAGAAACATATTTTTAAAGGGTATAAGAACTTTGGATTGTTTCTTTTCCCCAATGCTTCAAAAATGTCATTCCTTATATTACAGTTTATATTTCCTGAGGAATCTGTTACATTTTTTGTTGTTGTTGTTTTCTCCTTTACATAATGTTTTTGTTGTTGTTGTTGTTAGCTTTCCAGTTGTTTTCTTTATCAACATTTTGTCTGTTATGTGTCAGCCACATTAAAAAAAAAATTATGCTATTTAGAATTCTCTGAGTTTCTTGAAACTGTATTTTAATTTTGGAAATTTCTTGGGGATTCATTCATCAATTTCTTGTTGTACCCCACTCTCTCTTTTTTTATCCAGATACACAGATGATAGTCTATTATTTATTATCCCACAACCCTTGGATACTCTGCTTTTTTTTATTGTTATTTTCTTTTGTTGACTTCCCTGGTGGCTCAGACAGTAAAATGTCTGCCTAAAATGCGGGAGACCTGGGTTCAATCCCTGAGTTGGGAAGATCTCCTGGAGAAGAAAATGGCAACCCACTCCAGTATTCTTGAGTGGAAAATCCCATTGACGGAGAAGCCTGGTAGGCTACCGTCCATGGGGTCACAAAGAGTTGGACACAACTGAGCGACTTCACTATCACTTTTCTTATGTCTCACTGTAGATAATTTCTGTCAACATATATTTAAATTCACTTTGTTTTTCTCAGTTATACCCAGTCTGTTCTTGAGTTCATCACAGGAATTCTTTATTTATGGTATTATATTTCACCTAGCACTTCCTTGGCGAAGGCAATGGCACCCCACTCCATTACTCTTGCCTGGAAAATCCCATGGATGGAGGAGCCTGGTAGGCTGCAGTCCATGGGGTCGCTGGGAGTCGGATACGACTGAGCGACTTCACTTTCACTTTTCACTTTCATGCATTGGAGAAGGAAATGGCAACCCACTCCAGTGTTCTTGCCTGGAGAATCCCAGGGATGGGGGAGCCTGGTGGGCTGCCGTCTATGGGGTTGCACAGAGTCGGACACGACTGAAGTGACTTAGCAGCAGCAGCAGCACTTCCTTTTGGCTTTGTGTAGTTTCTACCTGTTTACTAAAATTCTCCATCTTTTCATGCATATTGTCCACCTTTCCCACTGGATCTCCTGTCATATCAATCATAATTATTTTGTACTCTCTGATATTGCTAGCATCTGCATAATCTCTGAATCTACTTTTATTGATTAACTTTTTTTTGTAAATGTGTTTATTATCTTCCTCTTTTTGGGTATCTCATAAAATTTTTTACTTAGCAACTGATAACGTGTGGGGAAGAACAGTAGGAAATGAAGGGACGCACAGTTGTACATGGGTACACCTCTTCTGTCAGGCCATCACAGAGGACAATTGCTGCTGGCTGCTGTTACCTTATGCTTGAATGGGGCTTAAAGTGCTAGAGACCTTTTCTTAGGGTTCCTACTCCACTCTCATTTTCACAGGTTACTGCATATATGTTATCTTGGAGTGGAGCTTTCTCTGTAATTCTTCCCTCTGGCGGATGACAGACTTCTGCTGCTTATTCCACACATGGATGCCAGGAGGGGTTCCTTATTATCTTGCATTAGAAGGAATGATGCTAAAGCTGAAACTCCAGTATTTTGGCCACCTCATGCGAAGAGTTGACTCATTGGAGAAGACTCTGATGCTGGGAGGGATTGAGGGCAGGAGGACAAGGGGACGACAGAGGATGAGATGGCTGGATGGCATCACTGACTCGATGGATGCGAGTCTGAGTGACCTCCGGGAGCTGGTGATGGACAGGGAGGCCTGGCGTGCTGCGGTTCATGGGGTCTCAAAGAGTCGGACACGACTGAGCGACTTATCTGATCTGATCTGAGACTGTTTTAGGCAGGTTCTATGTGCATATGCCTAAGGGTATGGGTGCCTCAGCTGTCTCACCCCTCCAGTGCAACTTAACTCTCTGACCTGTGATTGGTTTTAGGTAGTAGGGATTTTTTTTTACCTCCTCATCAGCAGTAGCAGATCTCTTCTTGGTACTGGTTCATTATTATTGGGCCCAGGGATAGAGGGTTCTCTTTTTTCTTTACCCTACTTTATTAGCAATGAATTCTTGCTTGTGTTGTTAATTGGAAGTGTTTTTTTTTCTACCCATCTTCCAGAGGCAAGCAAATTTCATTTTTTCCTTTCCAACAGAGGCAATGGATTTTGTATGAAAGCTGTGAGTGAAATGTTTTGTTATTCCTGCACCATCAGTTTGAAACCTTTACTTCCTGTGAGGGAAATCTCTAGAGAAGCAGGTAAGATATCACGCCTGTCTTCCAGTGGTACCCAATCATATCCTGCATGTCTAACACCAAGTGGTATTTTTTCTCAGTCCCATATCTTACTCTCAGTCTTTCTGGTAAGCACTGGTGGAGGTCTATTAAAATATCTTCATATTTATTAGAACTGTCTTTATTTCTGGATCTCCCAATTATGCTACATTGATATGCTAGCCCACACTTGACCTTTTAAAATTTTTATGACAGTATCAGCTGGTTTTATTTTATCCACATTTATGGTAATCACCTCTTTCCTCGATGCTCTTAAAAAATGTATGACTTCTCGCAATAGGATGGATTTTACCCTTTAATATATAAGATTTAAAAATTTTCCTCTAAGCTTAAGAAAAATTATGATTTGTGTAGATTGTTTGGTTTATCTTTTTTTTTTTTTTTTATGTTCAGGGTGACGGTCTGAAAGCTTTCTATGTCTTAAGTGGAAGCACATCTCTCCTTTTATATTTTATTTATTATTTCCATGGATTTTCAATAGCCTGTGCATAGAAGCAAGACCTTTCCATTTAATATGAGCCAAAAACTAGACCCTGATTTTAAACAAAATTAAGACACATGAGATTACTGGGCTACTTCCAGTAGTGATGTGCAGATGTGAGTTTTGACCATAAAGAAGGCAAAGCACTGAAGAATTGATGCTTTTGAACTGCGGTGCTGGAGAAGATTCTTGAGAGTGTCTTGGACAGCAAGGATATCAAACCAGTCAATCCTAAAGGAAAATGACCTTGAATATTCATTAGAAGGATTGGAGCTGAAGCTCCAATACTTTGGGCACCTAACACGAACAGCAGAGTCACTGGGAAAAAAACAAAACAAAACAAAACAAAAAACCCTAATGCTGCAAAAGACTGAAGGCTGATGAAGAAGAGGGCAACAGAGGATGAAAAGGTTGAATGACATCACCAATTCAATGGACTTGAACTTGGGCAGATTCCATGAGATAGTGAGGGATGAGGATGCCTGGCATGCTGCAGTCCATGGGGTCACAAAGAGTCAGACACGACTTAGTAAGCAAACAGCAAGACCTGTAAGACATCTGGTGAAAAATGAAAGAAAGTGAGATACTGTTTTAGAGTTAACATATGTTCAGACTGAAGATTATATTTTAGTGTGTATGAAGAAGAGTTTGTAAACATATCAGGCTTTAGTGTTTTCTTAATATTGCTTAAATGGAAATGATTTCTACAGCCAATTAAAATCAAATCAAATGAAATCAGAACTTGCTCCAGCCCCTTCAGTAATTACATATAACTCCAACTGGCAATAACTTTGTAAACAGTACCTCTTGGCTTCCAGGCTTCATCTTATCTTATATAATGGGCAATGGTTAAAAATTAAAACCCTGTCAGTTTATACAGAGAAACTAACTCGACTTTGAAATTCTTGGAAGATGTTGCAAATAGATGTCACCAAATGGCCTAAATTATTAGTTAGATATCAGTCTGTTTTCACCAAGAAGAAATCAAAATAGATTTTCTTATCAAGGATGCATGTCTTTTAATATCCTTATCAGCCTCAATTTAATGTTAGCACTACAATCAATGATAGTCAACTATCTTTTCCAGTGATCACTTTGTACATTTAAAATAATACTTAGAGTGTATCTTAAGGAAGTACAGGTCAACAGTTTATCATTAGAATAAAAATATGTATAGTATTTGCTATCATTTCCCATATTTATTAGTTCTTCAACAAATATTTATTCAGTGCTTCTACTGTACTCATGTATCAGTTTTTATACAAAGGATAAACTGTAGGGGGCAAGTGGACATGGTTGCTGTTTATTTGTGTTTGTGATCTGCAGGGGTAAGAAAAGCGTGTGCAGAAAACAACACAATGTAATTAATGCTACAAGATGGAGCATATCTGGTCATATGACTATTATTTAGGCAAGGAAACAAAGAAATGCATTTCATTTTTACTATTATTATTGAAATTATTTGATATACAATATTAAAGATTTAATAGATTTGACATTTGCATACATTATGAAATAATCAAGAAGCAGCATTTAGATCTATTCATAGAACAAATGACCAGTTCAAAATTGAGAAAAGAGTACTTCAAGGTTGTATATTGTCACCCTGCTTATTTTACTTATATGCAGAGTAAATCATGTGAAATGCTGGACTCTATGAAGCACAAGCTGGAATCAAGATTGCTGGGAGAAACATCAATAACCTCAGATACGCAGATGACACCACACTTATGGCAGAAAGTGAAGAGGAACTAAAGATCCGCTTAATGAGGGTGAAAGAGGAAAGTAAATAGCTGACTTAAAACTCCTTATGCTGTATATTACATCCTTGTGGCCTATATATTTTATAACTGAAGGTTTGTACTCTTTATTCCCTTCATCTATTTTATCTCCTAAGCCCCTTTTCTCAGGCCATCATCCATTTTTCTGTGCATCTCTAAGTCTCTTTCTATTTTGTGTTGTTTCTTAGATTACACATATAAATGAAAGCATATGATGTTTGTCTTTCTCTGACATTTTTTTACATTTTATTAATTTATTTTTACTGAAAATATACTTAAACTTCAAAATTATATAAGTTTCAGGAAAACACTATAGTAATTCAGTATTTTTACAGATTATACTCCATTAAGTTATTATAATAGCTATAAATCCCAGTCCTATATAATTCATCCTTTTGGTTTATCTATTTTATACATAGTCGTCTGTATCTCTTAACCTCATACTCCTGTTTGTCCCTTCCCCTTCCCTCTCTTCTTCGGTAACCACCAGTTTATTTTCTATATCTGTTAGATATATTTTCTATATATGTTTCTATTTTGCATATATATATAATATTTTTTTTAGATTCCACATAGAAGTGACATCATATAATATTTGTGTTTCTCTGACATACTTCACTATAATATTCTTTAGATCCATCCATGTTGCTGTAATGGCAGGATTACATTGCTTTACATGGATGAGTAATATTCTATTATATATATATTATTATGTATAAATGTATATGTGTGTGTATGTAGTATCACCTTGTCTTTATCTATTCATCTATTGATGGGCACTTGGATTGCTCTCTTATCTTGGCTATAATAAATACTGCTACTGTAAACATTGGAATGAATGTATATTTTTGAATTAGTGCTTTTATTTTTCTTCATATATATACAGGGGCGGAATTGCTGGATCATCAGATCAGATCAGATCAGATCAGTCACTCAGTCGTGTCCGACTCTTTGCGACCCCATGAACCGCAGCACGCCAGGCCTCCCTGTACGTCACCAGCTCCCGGAGGTCACTCAGACTCGCATCCATCGAGTCAGTGATGCCATCCAGCCGTCTCATCCTCTGTCGTCCCCTTCTCCTCCTGCCCTCAATCCCTCCCAGAATCAGAGTCTTCTCCAATGAGTCAACTCTTCGCATGAGGTGGCCAAAACACTGGAGTTTCAGCTTTAGCATCATTCCTTCTAAAGAAATTCCAGGATTGATCTCCTTCAGAATGGACTGGTTGGATCTTCTTGCAGTCCAAGGGACTCTCAAGAGTCTTCTCCAACACCACAGTTCAAAAGCATCAATTCTTCTGCGCTCAGCCTTCTTCACAGTCCAGCTCTCACATCCATACATGACCACAGGAAAGACCATAGCCTTGACTAGGCGAACCTTTGTTGGTAAAGTAATGTCTCTGCTTTTGAATATGCTATCTAGGTTGGTCATAACTTTCCTTCCAAGGAGCAAGCGTCTTTTAATTTCATGGCTGCAGTCACCATCTGCAGTGATTTTGGAGCCCAGAAAAACAAAGTCTGACACTGTTTCCACTGTTTCCCCATCTATTTCCCATGCAGTGATGGGGCCAGATGCCATGATCTTCGTTTTCTGAATGTTGAGCTTTAAGCCAACCTTTTCACTCTCCACTTTCACTTTCATCAAGAGGCTTTTTAGCCCCTCTTCACTTTCTGCCATAAGAGTCGTGTCATCTGCATATCTGAGGTTATTGATATTTCTCCCAGCAATCTTGATTCCAACTTGTGTTTCTTCCAGTCCAGCATTTCTCATGATGTACTCTGCATATAAGTTAAATAAACATGGTGACAATATGCAGCCTTGGCGTACTCCTTTTCCTATTTGGAACCAGTCTGTTGTTCCATGACCAGTTCTAACTGTTGCTTCCTGACCTGCATACATATTTCTCAAGAGGCAGATCAGGTGGTCTGGTATTCCCATCTCTTTCAGAATTTTCCACAGTTTATTGTGATCCACACAGTCAAAGGCTTTGGCATAGTCAATAAAGCAGAAACAGCTGTTTTTCTGGAACTCTCTTGCTTTTTCCATGATCCAGCGGATGTTGGCAATTTGATCTCTGGTTCCTCTGCCTTTTCTAAAACCAGCTTGAACATCAGGAAGTTCACGGTTCACATATTGCTGAAGCCTGGCTTGGAGAATTTTGAGCATTACTTTACTAGCGTGTGAGATGAGTGCAATTGTTCGGTAGTTTGAGCACTCCTGGGCATTGCCTTTCTTTGGGATTGGGATGAAAACTGACCTTTTCCAATCTTGTGGCCACTGCTGAGTTTTCCAAATTTGCTGGCATATTATGTGTAGCACTTTCACAGCATCATCATTCAGGACCTGGAATAGCTCCACTGGAATTCCATCACCTCCACTAGCTTTGTTCGTAGTGATGCTTTCTAAGGCCCATTTGACTTCACATTCCAAGATGTCTGGCTCTAGGTCAGTGATCACATCATCATGATTATCTAGGTCTTGAAGCTCTTTTTTGTACAGTTCTTCTGTGTATTCTTGCCACCTCTTCTTAATATCTTCTGCTTCTGTTAGGTCCACACCATCTCTGTCCTTTATCGTGCCCATCTTTGCATGAAATGTTCCTTTGGTATCTCTGATTTTCTTGAAGAGATCCCTAGTCTTTCCCATTCTGTTGTTTTCCTCTATTTCTTTGCATTTATCACTGAAGAAGGCTTTCTTATCTCTTCTTGCTATTCTTTGGAACTCTGCATTTAGATGTTTATATCTTTCCTTTTCTCCTTTGCTTTTCGCTTTTCTTCTTTTCACAGCTATTTGTTAGGCCTCCCCAGACAGCCATTTTGCTTTTTTGCATTTCCTTTCCATGGGGATGGTCTTGATCCCTCTCTCCTGTACAATGTCACGAACCTCATTCCATAGTTCATCAGGCACTCTATCTATCAGATCTAGGCCCTTAAATCTATTTCTCACTTCCGCTGTATAATCATATGGGATTTGAATTAGGTCATACCTGAATGGTCTAGTGGTTTTCTCTACTTTCTTCAATTTCAGTCTGAATTTGGCAATAAGGAGTTCATGGTCTGAGCCACAGTTAGCTCCTGGTCTTGTTTTTGCTGATTGTATACAGCTTCTCCATCTTTGGCTACAAAGAATATAATCGATCTGATTTCGGTGTTGACCATCTGGTGATGTCCATGTATAGAGTCTTCTCTTGTGTTGTTGGAAGAGGGTATTTGCTATGACCAGTGCATTTTCTTGGCAAAACTCTATTAGTCTTTGCCCTGCTTCATTCCGTATTCCAAGGCCAAATTTGCCTGTTACTCCAGGTGTTTCTTGACTTCCTACTTTTGCATTCCAGTCCCCTATAATGAAAAGGACATCTTTTTTGGGTGTTAGTTCTAAAAGGTCTTGTAGGTCTTCATAGAACCTTTCAACTTCAGCTTCTTCGGCGTTACTGGTTGGGGCATAGATTTGGATTACTGTGACATTGAATGGTTTGCCTTGGAAACAAACAGAGATCATTCTATCGTTTTTGAGATTGCATCCAAGTACTGCATTTCGGACTCTTTTGTTGACCATGATGGCCACTCCATTTCTTCTGAGGGATTCCTGCCCACAGTAGTAGATATAATGGTCATCCGAGTTAAATTCACCCATTCCAGTCCATTTTAGTTCGCTAATTCCTAGAATGTCGACATTCACTCTTGCCATCTCTTGTTTGACCACTTCCAATTTGCCTTGATTCATGGACCTGACATTCCAGGTTCCTATGCAATATTGCTCTTTATAGCATCGGACTTTGCTTCTATCACCAGACACATCCACAGCTGGGTATTCTTTTTGTTTTGGCTCCATCCTTTCATTCTTTCTGGAGTTATTTCTCCACTGAACTCCAGTAGCATATTGGGCCCCTACCAACCTGGGGAGTTTCTCTTTCAGTATCCTATCATTTTGTCTTTTCATACTGTTCATGGGGTTCTCAAGGCAAGAATACTGAAGTGGTCTGCCATTCCCTTCTCCAGCGGACCACACCCTGTCATATCTCTCCACCATGACCCGCCCATCCCAGGTTGCCCCTCGGGCATGGCTTAATCTCCTTGAGTTAGACAAGGGTGTGGTCCTTGTGTGATTAGATTGACTAGTTATCTGTGAGAATGCTGGATCATACTGTATTCTATTTTCAGTTTTTTGAGGTGGCTCCGTGCTGTTTTCCATAGTGGCTGCATTAATTTACATTCCCACCAAGAGTGTAGGAAGGTTTGCTTTTTTCCACACCCTCTTAAGTATTTGTTATCTGTACACTTTTGGTGATAATCATTCTAACTGGTGATAACTCATGGTTTTGATTTGCATTTCTCTAATAATTAGGTTGAGCATCTTTTCATGGGCCTGTTGATACAGGTACGTCTTCTTTGGAAAAATGTCTATGTAGGTCTTCTGTCCATTTTTTGATTGGGTTGTTTCTGTTTTTTGATATTAAGTTGTATGAGCTGTTTATATATTTTGGATATTGCCAGTTACATCATTTGCAAATATTTTCTCTCATTTCATAGGTTTTCTTGTTTTGTTTTGTTTTTCAGAGAAAGACATGCCTTGCAGAGTAGGCACGGCAGCCTCTGTGTTCTCTCTGCAGGTATTGGGGGTGAGTTGTGTATGAGTAGCTACTGTCTAGAAACCTGAGCAACTTCTGGGGTGCCTTTTGAGTAAGTGCCAACAGTAGCCACTGCTGTCCTACCTGGGGTTTGCCTCTTGTGTCCTACAGTTGAGTCTTTTCCTCTGTCCTGGCTGTCCCAAACTCAATGTCATATTGTGGTATGGAGTGAGTGAAGCCCAAGCATTCTCTGACATCTTGGGCTGGGGGTGGGGTATATGGTGAAATTGTCACAGGACACCTGGCAGCAACTAGAGCAGGTCTCTCTCCAGCCTGCTTTCGGAGATAGTTAGCACCTGCACGGGTCAAGAATGCAAATACAAGGAGTTGTATTTGTTACAGCAGTCTATGATCCAGCCAAGAGCACTTATCTACACCAAGTAGAACCCTACTACTGGGGAGACCAGCGGTGGCTCAGTCACTTCGCTCTCCATGGCACATGTTCACCCTTGTAATCTCCCTTTTCCTCTGAATTCTCTCCCAAAGGGCACAGGTTCTGACCTGCTCACTTTTCTTCCCTTCCTACCTGATTATGTGTATATTTCTTGCAGTCTTAGCTGTACAGGAGTCCTTTTACTAGTTTCCAATTAGTTTTCAGGGAGAATTTTTCCACTTGTAGATGTATTGTATTTTTCATGTGCTCATGGGGGAAGGTGAGCTCCACCCTTTTTCTCTGCCAACTTGAACTCTCTCCCCTGTCTCATATATTTCACTTAGTAAAATACCACCTGGATCAATCAGTGTTGTTGCAAATGGCAGGATTTCAGTGTTTTTTATTAATATGGCTGAATAATATTCCATTTTATGTGTCAGATCAGATCAGATCAGTCGCTCAGTCGTGTCCGACTCTTTGCGACCCCATGAACTGCAGCACGCCAGGCCTCCCTATCCATCACCAGCTCTCGGAGGTCACTCAGACTCACATTCATCGAGTCAGTGATGCCATCCAGCCATCTCATCCTCTGTCGTCCCCTTGTCCTCCTGCCCTCAATCCCTCCCAGCATCAGAGTCTTCTCCAATGAGTCAACTCTTCGCATGAGGTGGCCAAAATACTGGAGTTTCAGCTTGAGCATCATTCCCTCCAAAGAAATCCCAGGTCTGATCTCCTTCAGAATGGACCGGTTGGATCTCCTTGCAGTCCAAGGGACTCTCAAGAGTCTTCTCCAACACCACAGTTCAAAAGCATCTATTATATATATACATATATATTATTGTGTGTGTGAATATATATATATATATATATATCACCTTCTTTATTTATCAATTGATGAATGATTACTCTCATGTCTTGGTGATTGTAGTAGTCTGCAATGAACATGGAGATGCAGATATCATTTTGAATTAGTGTTCTTATTTTCTTCAGATAAATACTCAGAAGTGAAATTACTGGATCATATGGCAATTCTGTTTTTAATTTTTTGAATAATTTCCATGTTGTTTTCCATAGAGGCTTGGCCTATTTACAATCCTACCAACAATGCATATGATTTCCCTTTTCTTCACCTCCTTACCAACACTTATTATTTGTTGTCTTTTTGATGATCACCATTTTGGCAGGTGTGGGTGCTGTATTATTACTTGATTTACATTTTCCTAATGCTTAGTGAGGTTGAGCATCTGTTGATGTGTCTGTGGCCATCTATACATCTTTAGGAAAATGTCTATTGTAAGACCTGAAACCATAAAACTCGTACAAGAAAATGTGGGCAGTGTGTTCTCTGACATCAGTCTTAGAAATATTTTATTGGGTCTCTTCTAAGGCAAGGGAAACATAAGCAAAAATAAACAAATGGCACTCTGTCAAACTAAAAAGCCTTTGCATGGTAAAAGAAACTCTCAACAAAATGATAAGCCAGCATATTGAATGAGAGAAGATATTTAAAAACAATAAGTGCCATAAAAACAATAAAGTGATATATTATGTTAAATAAGAAATATATACTGAGCTGGAGTTGAGGATTTTTTTACCTTTTTATTTTATATTGGAATATAGTTGATTAACAATGTATTGGTTTCAGCTGTACAACAAAGTGATTCAGTTATACAGATACATATATCTGTTTTTTTCCTAATTCTTTTCCACTTAGATTGTTACATAATGTTGAGCAGAGTTCCCCCATACTATACAGTTCATTTTAAATATTTCAGTGTGTAGATAAAATGGTCAGAGAAGACATCTCTGAAGAGAAGACATTTGAATGGTAGTTGAGCAGAGACCTGCTGCTGCTGCTGCTGCTGCTAAGTTGCTTCAGTCGTGTCCGACTCTGTGCAATCCCATAGACGGCAGTCCACTAGGCTTCGTCCCTGGGATTCTCCAGGCAAGAATACTGGAGTGGGTTGCCATCTCTTTCTCCAATGCATGAAAGTGAAAAGTGAAAGTGAAGTCATTCAGTCGTGTCCGACTCTTAGTGACCCCATGGACTGGAGCCTACCAGGCTCCTCCGTCCATGGGATTTTCCAGGCAAGAGTACTGGGGTGGGGTGCCATTGCCTCCCCACCGAGTAGAGACCTGAGTGATGCTCAAAATCTATCTTGCTGGAGGAAGATCATACAAAGTACAGGCATTAAAATCTATAAAGTCTCTGAATTTAACTCTCTTAATTGACTGCAGGAAGCATAATTAATTCAAATATAGAGAACAAGAGATAAATTAGTATAACATTAAGGTGCAGAAGTAATTAGAGAACTTATCACATATGGCCTTTGAGCATTACAAGGAGTTTGGTTCATTCTAATTAAAAAAAAAAACTGGATATTTTTGGAGAAGGCAATGGCATCCCACTCCAGTACTCTTGCCTGGAAAATCCTATGGATGGAGGAGCCTGGTGGGCTGCCGTCCGTGGGGTCGCTAAGAGTCGGACAAGACTAAGCGATTTCACTTTCACTTTTTACTTTCATGCATTGGAGAAGGAAATGGCAACCCACTCCAGTGTTCTTGCCTGGAGAACCCCAGGGACGGGGGAGCCTGGTGGGCTGCCGTCTATGGGGTCGCACAGAGTCAGACACGACTGAAACGACTTAGCAGCAGCAGCAGCAGGGTATTTTTGATGAAAGATGAGGTATTCTGAGTTATAATTTCATAAACTTACTTTTAGCATACTCTTTCCCAGTTCAGTTCAGTTCAGTCACTCAGTCGTGTCTGAATCTTTGTGACCCCATGAACTGCAGCATGCCAGGCTTCCCTGTCCATTGGCAAATCCCAGAATCCACCCAAACCAGTGCTAAATTTTCCAAATTTGCTGGCATATTGAGTGCAGCACTTTAACAGCATCATCTTTTAGGATTTGAAATAGCTCAACTGGAATTCCATCGCCTCCACTAGCTTTGTTTGTAGTGACGCTTCCTATTGCTCACTTGATTCGCATTCCAGGATGTCTGGCTCTAGGTGGGTCATCACACCATCATGGTTATCTGGATCATGAAGATCTTTTTTGTATAGTTCTTCTGTGTATTGTTGTTACCTCTTCTTAATATCTTTTGTTTATGTTAGGTCCATACCATTTCTGTCCTGTATTGTGCCTGTCTGTGCACGAAATGTTCCCTTGGTATCTCTAATTTTCTTAAAGAGATTTACAGTCTTTCCTATTCTATTGTTTTCCTCTATTTCTTCGTATTGATCACTGAGGAAGGCTTTCTTATCTCTCTTTGCTCTTTTTGGAACTCTGCATTCAGATGGGTGTATATATCTTTCCTTTTCTCCTTTGCCTTTCACTTCTCTTCTTTTCTCAGCTATTTGTAAGGACTCCTCAGACGATCATTTTGCCTTTTTGCATTTATTTTTCTTGGGAATGGTCTTGATCACTGCCTCCTGTACAATGTCACAAACCTCTGTCCATAGTTCTTCAGGGACTCTATCAAATCTAATCCCTTGAATCTATTTGTCACTTTCACTGTATAATTCTAAGAGATTTGATTTAGGTCATACTTGAATGGTCTAGTGGTTTTCCCCACTTTCTTCAATTTAAGTCTGAATTTGGCAATAAGGAGTTCATGATCTGAGCCATAGTCAGTTCCCCATCTTGTTTGTGCTGATTGTATAGAGCTCCTCCATCTTTGGCTGCAAAGCATAAAACCAATCTGATTTCAGTATTGACCATCTGGTGATGTGTAGAGTCTTTTCTTGTGTTGTTGGAAGAGGGTGTTTACCATAACCAGTATGTATTCTTGGAAAAAACTTGTTAGTCTTTGCTTGCTTTATTTTGTACTCCAAGGCCAAATTTCCCTGTTACTCCAGGTATTTCTTGACTTCATACTTTTACATTCCAGTCCCCTATAATGAAAAGGACATCTTTTTTGGGTGTTTGTTCTAGAAGGTCTTGTATGTCTTCATAAATCTGTTCATTTTCTTCAGCATTACTGATTAGGGCATATACATGGATTACTGTGATATTATTGGTTTACCTTGGAAATGAAAAAAGATCATTCTGTCATTTTCGAGGTTGCATCCAAGTACCACATTTTGGACTCTTTTGTTGACTATGATGGCTAGTCCATTTCTTGTAAGGGAGTCTTGTCCATAGTAGTAAATATAATGATCATCTGAATTAAATTTGCCCATTTCAGTCCATTTTAGTTCACTGATTCCTAAAATGTTGATGTTCACTCTTGCCATCTCCTGTTTGACCACTCTAACTTACCTTGATTCATAGACCTAATGGCTTCCCTGGTGGCTCAGAGGTTAAAACATCTGCCTCCAATGCGGGAGACCTGGGTTCATTCCCTGGGTCGGGAAGATTCCCTGGAGAAGGAAATGGCAACCCACTCCAGTATTCTTGCCTGGAGAATCTCATGGATGGACGGAAGAGCCTGGTAGGCTATAGTCCATGGGGTAGCAAAGAGTCGGACATGATTGCGCGACTTCACTTTCACTATAGACCTAACATTCCAGGTTCCTACTCAGGGAATTTTGAGTGATGCTAGGGATGAAAAACATTTATGGCTTGGACCCTCTCATCTAGCTATTGAGTTTGTTGGTCTTTTAATCTCCTTTCTAGTGCCTCAGTGACCTAAGAACTGTATGTGGAACTACTGGGCCACACATGGACACACTTGTGATGTACTTGGTTTCCCAGGATGGATCTTAATGTCTTGATTTTTTAAGAGTAATAGACATTTCTCCAAAGAAGACATACAGATGGCTAACAAACACATGAAAAGATGCTCAACATCACTCATTATCAAAGAAATGCAAATCAAAACCACTATGAGGTACCATTTTATGCCAGTCAGAATGGCTGTGATACAAAAATCTACAAGCAATACCTGCTGGATAGGATGTGGAGAAAAGGGAACCCTCTTACACTGTTGGTAGGAATACAAACTAGTATAGCCACTATGGAGAACAGTGTGGAGATTCCTTAAAAAACTGGGAATAGAACTGCCTTGTGACCCAGCAATCCCACTGCTGGGCATACACATTGAGGAAACCAGAAGTGAAAGAGACACGTGTACCCCAATGTTCATCACAGCACTGTTTATAATAGCCAGGACATGGAAGTAACCTAGATGTCCATCAGCAGATGAATGGATAAGAAATCTGTGGTACATATACACAATGGAGTATTACTAAGCCATTAAAAAGAATACATTTGAATTAGTTCTAATGAGGTGGATGGAACTGGAGCCTATTATACAGAGTGAAGTAAGCCAGAAAGAAAAATACCAATACAGTATACTAATGCATATATATGGAATTAGAAAGATGGTAATGATAACCCTGTATGTGAGACAGCAAAAGAGACACTGATGTATAGAACAGTCTTTTGGACTCTGTGAGAGAGGGAGAGGGTGGGATTATTTTGGAGAATTGCATTGAAACATGTATATCATATATGAAACGAGTCGCCAGTCCAGGTTCGATGCATAATACTGGATGCTTGGGGCTGGTGCACTGGGACGACCCAGAGGGATGGTACGGGGAGGGAGGAGGGAGGAGGGTTCAGGATAGGGAACACATGTATACCTGTGGCAGATTCATTTTGATATATGGTAAAACCAATACAATATTGTAAAGTTAAAAAATAAAATAAAAATTTAAAAAAAGACTAGTGTGTTTCAGACTTTTTAATAGTGATGATTTCCATCTATTATTGCCTCTGTTACCAGGGAAACTCACAAAACAATTTGTTTCATGGAAAATTATTCATTATTATAGATTTAGAAAGATCAAAAGTTGTATCTTGCTGTCATTTATGTTATAATTTTAGTAGGCATTATTATTGATTATGGAATAAAGTAAATTCTAATAACTACTACTGTACTTATTCTAGTTTTAAAATAACTGATTTATTAAAAAAAAATAGAGGTATTTTCTACTGAAGTTGGTAAGCTTTTACTTTAAAAGAATCCTGATGTGTCTATATAAATGCTGTGAAATATTTCTCTATTACCTGTTTTTGGTTTGAGAAATATTTACAAATGACTACTATTTTGCATAAAAGTCCCTTGTGGCTCAGATGGTTAAGAATCTGCCTGTAATGCAAGAGACCCAGGTTCAATCCCTGGGTTGGGAAGATCATCTGGAGAAGGAAATGGCAATCCATTCCTATAATCTTGCCTGGAGATTTCCATGGACAGTGGATCCTAGAAGCCTACAATCCATGGGATCACAGAGTCAGACATGACTGAGCGACTAGTACTAAGCAGAAAAAGAAAAAAACATCTTGCATTAGTTTGTTTTGTTTTCTGGTTCTTATTTTTTTAGACAAAGAGTTACTTCATCACAAGAATTTAGAATCCCCTGCAAAGTGCAGATATAATTCAAATTATATTACTGCTTGTATTTGTGTTTTAATAATCAAAGAAGAGAATGAAAAAGATGCATAAAAACTTCAAGATAGCAAGTGAATATTTCCCCTGAAGTCATAGAATAACTAATATTGTAGACTGAATAAGCTATATTCATCATTTTCTTGCATTTGTAATTTCACATCAAGCAGAATATTTATGGAACATCAAAGGTAACAGATATGAGATTTTAAAATATAATATGTTATATTTGATTTTCCTTTCTTCTTCATCACATATCATTGAATGTACAGTAATTTAGTATCCAGTAAAAACTCTTAAGAACAATATTTTTGTTGTCTAAGGGTTAAACAGAAAGCAACGTAAGCATACTGCACTCTTCTAAAAATGTTGTGCTATAAGATGGGAAATTTTCTACACCCAGCGAAAACAATCAGTTAAATTTAACATGCCTAAACTTTGACCATAATTGTAATATAAATGTTTGTGTAATATAGCAGTCCAGAGATGTGCCTTAAGGGTCACAGCAGCTGGGGTCTGAAATCCATCTCTGCAATTGCGGTGAAGCCAATACCAATGGGCTTTCCCCAGCCGATGACTGAACATTGTAGACATCTCTATTATAGACAAGGTGCTAGAAGGCAGAGGATTCTGTAACAGCCTTGCCAAACATTTCTCAACCCATTCAGCATACTTTACTGTGGCTTACATTTGCATTGCAGTCTGATGGCTACCCCAGTCTTCTCCAGTTTCCTCCCCATTTCTCCTCATTGCCCCCAAGTTGTCCTCATTTCCTCACAGGCATTTTTCTTAGCTGATCCTATATGTTTAATCCTATCATTGTGTCTGCCGAGGAGAGTACTGGGTCTAAAATAAGTAGTTAGTATTTTAATATAATTTTACATATATGATCAGTGTGATCATCATAAGAGTTCCATGAAAAATGGCAAAAGAATTATTATTACTCAACAGAGGAAAGCATGAGATGATCCAGTGGTATTCCAGACTTCACATGATTCAAAAATGACAGATCATTGCTAAAAAGCCAATTTCAGTAGAGTGACTCTTCAGTCATTAACTCTTGTTTGATATGAATTAATACAGTTTAACATTGAATTAAATATTTTTAGTTTCATTTGTTTAATTGGAGGATAATTGTTAGTTTCTGTGGTACAACAATGTGAATCAGCATATGTATGCAAATATCCTCTCCTTCTTGAGTCTCCTTCCCACCCCCCAGCATCCTACCCTTCTAGATAGATCATCACAGAGCCCCAAACTCTACTTTTGTTTATGTCAAGAGGAGTTTAAAGAAATCACTCACAGACATTCACTCATCTTTGAAATGGAAA
Source organism: Tragelaphus eurycerus (assembly GCA_935064755.1). Lineage (NCBI taxonomy): Eukaryota > Metazoa > Chordata > Mammalia > Artiodactyla > Bovidae > Tragelaphus > Tragelaphus eurycerus. The sequence goes on along the minus strand of CAKXYN010000228.1, from coordinate 296,171 downwards.
AATAATTATACAAAGAAAAATAGGGATAAAAGAAACAATGCAATATTGTATCTAGACATTAAATCAGTCTTTTTCTTATCAATTCTATTCTCTCATTCATGTTATCTTTATGTAACTCAATGAGTTTAATGACATCATATCAGTCAACTCAATAATCTTCTTTATAGAACCTGGTGAGCCTGTCACCTTTGATAGTCAAGGTGATGGGGAAGGCTTCACAGGATCAATGACATCTGATAGGCTCTAGAGGGATTAGCATGAATCCGCATGGAGGGTTGGTGGCCAGGTAGGGGGTACAGATATCATAAAAACAGATATGCATGTGTATAAATATAGTTAGTTTTTATTATAATACTCTGCTTGCTTTTTTTTTTTTTTTCTGTTTTATTTTTTAAATTGGGATATATTGGAGAAGAAAATGGCAACGCACTCCAGCGTTCTTGCCTGGAGAATCCCAGGGACAGAGGAGCCTGGTGGGCTGCCGTCTATGGGGTCGCACAGAATCGGACACGATTGAAGTGACTTAGAAATATTGCTTTACAATGTTACATTGGTTTCTGCTGTATAGTGAAATGAATCAGCTATCAGATCAGATCAGATCACTCGCTCAGTTGTGTCTGACTCTTTGCGACCCCATGAACCGCAGCACGCCAGGCCTACCTGTCCATCACCAACTCCCGGAGGTCACTCAGACTCACATCCATTGAGTCAGTGATGCCATCCAGCCATCTCATCCTCTGTTGTCCCCTTCTCCTCCTGCCCCCAATCCCTCCCAGCATCAGAGTCTTCTCCAATGAGTCAACTCTTTGCATGAGGTGGCCAAAATACTGGAGTTTCAGCTTTAGCATCATTCCTTCCAAAGAAATCCCAGGGCTGATCTCCTTCACAATGGACTGGTTGGATCTCCTTGCAGTCCAAGAGACTCTCAAGAGTCTTCTCCAACACCACAGTTCAAAAGCATCAATTCTTCGGCGCTCAGCCTTCTTCACAGTCCAGCTCTCACATCCATACATGACCACAGGAAAGACCATAGCCTTGACTAGGCGGACCTTTGTTGGCAAAGTGATGTCTCTGCTTTTGAATATGCTATCTAGGTTGGTCATAACTTTCCTTCCAAGGAGTAAGCATCTTTTAATTTCATGGCTGCAGTCACCATCTGCAGTGATTTTGGAGCCCAGAAAAATAAAGTCTGACACTGTTTCCACTGTTTCTCCATCTATTTCCCATGTAGTGATGGGACCAGATGCCATGACCTATAGGTATCCCTTCCTCTTGGACCTCCCTCCTATGCTGCTCCATCGCAGCCATCTAGGTCACTACAGAGCACTGAGCTGAGCTCCCTATGCTATGCTGCATGCTCCCGCTAGCTTAATGTTTTACACATGGTAGTGTATATACGTTAATCCCAAACTCCCAATTAACCCCACCCGACCCCACATCTACACATCCATACTCCACATCTGTGTCTGTATTCCTGCCGTGAAAATAGGTTAATCTGTACCATTTTCTGGATTTCACATATATGTTAGTATGATATTTGTCTTTCTATTTCTGATTTATTTTGCTCTGTGTTTCAGACTCTAGGTCCATCCATGTCTCTACAAATGATCCAGTTTCATTATTTTTTATGGCTAATATTCCATTACACACACACACACACACCCCACATTTTCTTTATCCATTCATTTGTAGATGAATATTTAGGTTGTTTACATGTTCTGGCTATTGTGAATAGTGCTGCAGTAAACATTCTGTTACATGTGTCTTTTTTTTTATTTTTAGTTTTAAATTTATTTATTTTAATTAGATGCTAATTACTTTACAATATTGTATTGGTTTTACAATCATTAATCCACCACGGGTGTACACATGTTCCCCATCCTGAACCCCCCTCCCACCTCCCTCCCCATACCATCCCTCTGGGTCATCCCAGTGTACCAGCCCCAAGCATCCTGTATCCTGCATCAAACCTGGACTGGCGATTCATTTTTTATATGATATTATCCATGTTTCAATGCCATTCTCCCAAATCATCACCCACCCCCCCCCCCCGCCCCGCCAACAGAGTCCAAAAGACTGTTCTATACATCAGTGTCTCTTTTGCTGTCTCGCATACAGGGTTATCGTTACCATCTTTCTAATTCCATATATATGCGTTAGTATACTGTGTTGGTGTTTTTCTTTCTGGCTTACTTCACTCTGTATAATAGGCTCCAGTTTCATCCACCTCAATAGAACTGATTCAAATGTATTCTTTTTAATGGCTGAGTAATACTCCATTGTATATGTACCACAGCTTTCTTATCCATTCATCTGCTGATGGGCATCTAGGTTGCTTCCATGTCCTGGCTATTATAAACAGTGCTGAGATGAACATTGGGGTACACGTGTCTCCTTCAATTCTGGTTTCTCGATGTGTATGCCCAGCAGTGGGATTACTGGGTTGTATGGCAGTTCTATTTCCAGTTTTTTATGGAATCTCCACACTGTTCTCCATAGTGATTGTACTAGTTTGCATTCCTACCAACAGTGTAAGAGGGTTCCCTTTTCTTCACATCCTCTCCAGCATGTATTGCTTGTAGACTGTTGGATCGCAGCCATTCTGACTGGCGTGAGATGGTACCTCATTGTGGTTTTGATTTGCATTTCTTTGATAATGAGTGATGTTGAGCATCTTTTCATGTGTTTGTTAGCCATCTGTATGTCTTCTTTGGAGAAATGTCTATTTAGTTCTTTGGCCCATTTTTTGATTAGGTTGTTTATTTTTCTGGAATCGAGCTGTAGGAGTTGCTTGTATATTTTTGAGATTAGTTGTTTGTCAGTTGCTTCATTTTCTATTATTTTCTTTCATTCTGAAGGCTGTATTTTCACCTTGCTTATAGTTTCTTTTGTTGTGCAGAAGCTTTTAATTTTAATTAGATCCCATTTGTTTATTTTTGCTTTTATTTCCAATATTCTGGGAGGTGGGTCATAGAGGATTCTGCTGTGATTTATGTCGGAGAGTATTTTGTATATGTTCTCCTCTAAGAGTTTTATAGTTTCTGGTCTTATATTTAGATCTTTAATCCATTTTGAGTTTATTTTTGTGTATGGCGTTAGAAAGTGCTCCAGTTTCATTCTTTTACAAGTGGTTGACCAGTTTTCCCAGCACGGTTTTCTTAGGGTGTACGTACAGCAGTGGAAATGCTGCATCATATAGTAGTTCTATTTTTAGTTTTTTAAAGAACCTCCATACTGTTCTCTATAGTGTCTGTATCAGTTTACATTTCCACCAACAGTACAAGAGTATTCTGTTTTCTCCACACCATTTCCAGAATTTATTGTTTGTAGATTTTCTTTTGATGATGGCTGTTCTGACCACTGTGAGGTGATACAGTATTGTAGTTTTGTAATATATGGTGAGCATTTTTCTGTAACCTTAGATGTTCATTGAATATATGTTGTTTTAATCCTTCATGAGAGACAGATGCTCAGAGAGGTTAAGTGTCTGGATCTGACCACATATACACAAATATGTATCATATTATTTTCATGAATAATTATTAGATTTGGATGCCAGTGCATTCCTGTTCTTCATAATGTCCAAGATACTTCAGCCAGAGCAAATAAAGGATAAAGACAGTTAACTTGGTTATCAGCCACTTATTATGCAAGATTTATAAATTTGTACCTGTTTATTGTAATCAATTTTGGGAAAACACATAAAGATCATTTACAGTGTTTCTTTTGTTGTATTATCCCTCCTTTAGAAGATGTTACAGTAGGTGCACTAATAAGAAATTATTCTCCATTTCTATTTAAATAATACTTTAAAAGTATTATTCTGTATAAATGTTATTTACCTTAAGGGTCAGAGAGTAATGACTATCTCAGTGAATTCATTTAGAACAAAATTAGCAATTGGAAGAAACTGAAAAGTCTATATTTGTCTCCAACACATCTTGAGAACTACATTTTTAAAGAAATGTATGATGAGAAAATGTGCACCATTCTGAGTCTGCTTTCGTTACCTTGTTTAGTCTGAGTTTTACCCACAAGGTGACTGTCATCCTTCAATGTATAATTATGCTTCTTTGAGACAGAAGTTTGTGAGTTTATCTTGATCTTTCAAGAGCTAGTTTACTTTTCATGGTTCATGCCATGCTTCCTGGCTGACCATCCCAATAGTGGGTATTAGATGACAGCATTGTGAATATTGCTGAAATGGATAGTGAGATGTTTTTCTCAGTATTAAGCTCACTGCAGCTTGTGAGAAATATAATAAAGACCTGGGGTTGTGGCAAGAGGGAAAGCAGAAGGGGAGCTGGCAAAAAAAAGGAAAGAGATGAAGGAGGAGAAAAGAAAGGGTAATTGGTGCAGTTCCACAGCCCAGTGTTCACAGGGACATGTTTCAGTGGTGTCTGTGTCTATGGTGTTCAGCAGCATGGGTACAATACTGTCCTAGAAACACAGATAGTTACTATGCCAGTTTTTTTCTCTTACCTATCAAATGTTTCACTGATTCTGAATTCTGTAAACTGTTTAAAGCCATTCTATGCTAAGTTAGTTCAGGCTTGTCTTCTGATTAATGAGGAAATGATTAAGTTTTTCTTCTTAGGTGAGTGGTGTTGGAAGCACTTTTGCTGTAATGATTGCTGTCACTTAATGCCTCAATATATGCCCACTTTTCTCCAACCTTCATTTTCAAGTTGGAATTTGTGCTATAATATATTTGTGGTGCCTATATTTGTAGGTATTAATTTCTCCACTGTGACCATAACAGCTGAGCTAACCATTTATCAGATCAGATCAGATCAGTCGCTCAGTCGTGTCCGACTCTTTGCGAACCCATGAACTGCAGCACGCCAGGCCTCCCTGTCCATCACCAACTCCCTGAGGTCATTCAGACTCACATCCATCGAGTCGGTAATGCCATCCAGCCATCTCATCCTCTGTCGTCCCCTTCTCTTCTTGCCCTAAATCCCTCCCAGCATCAGAGTCTTCTCCAATGAGTCAACTCTTTGCATGAGGTGGCCAAAATACTGGAGTTTCAGCTTTAGCATCATTCCTTCCAAAGAAATCCCAGGGCTGATCTCCTTCAGAATGGACTGGGTGGATCTCCTTGCAGTCCAAGGGACTCTCAAGAGTCTTCTCCAACACCACAGTTCAAAAGCATCAATTCTTCGGCACTCAGCCTTCTTCACAGTCCAGCTCTCACATCCATACATAACCACAGGAAAGACCATAGCCTTGACTAGGCGAATCTTTGTTGGCAAAGTAATGTCTCTGCTTTTGAATATGCTATCTAGGTGGGTCATAACTTTCCTTCAAAGGAGTAAGCGTCTTTTAATTTCATGGCTGCAGTCACCATCTGTAGTGATTTTGGAGCCCAGAAAAATAAAGTCTGACACTGTTTCCACTGTTTCTCCATCTATTTCCCATGTAGTGATGGGACCAGATGCTATGATCTTCGTTTTCTGAATGTTGAGCTTTAAGCCAACCTTTTCTCTCTCCACTTTCACTTTCATCAAGAGGCTTCTTAGTTGCTCTTCACTTTCTGCCATAAGGGTGGTGTCATCTGCATATCTGAGGTTATTGATATTTCTCCCAGCAATCTTGATTCCAACTTGAGTTTCTTCCAGTCCAGCATTTCTCATGATGTACTCTGCATATAAGTTAAATAAACATGGTGACAATATGCAGCCTTGACGTACTCCTTTTCCTATTTGGAACCAGTCTGTTGTTCCATGACCAGTTCTAAGTGTTGCTTCCTGTCCTGCACACAGATTTCTCAAGAGGCAGATCAAGTGGTCTGGTATTCCCATCTCTTTCAGAATTTTCTGTAGTTTATTGTGATCTACACAGTCAAAGGCTTTGGCATAGTCAATAAAGCAGAAATAGATGTTTTTCTGGAACTCTCTTGCTTTTTCCATGATCCAGCAGATGTTGGCAATTTGATCTCTGGTTCCTCTGCCTTTTCTAAAACCAGCTTGAACATCAGGAAGTTCACGGTTCACATATTGCGGAAGCCTGGCTTGGAGAATTTTGAGCATTACTTTACTAGCATGTGAGATGAGTGCAATTGTGCAGTAATTTAAGCATTCTTTGGCATTGCCTTTCTTTGGGATTGGGATGAAAACTGACCTTTTCCAATCTTGTGGCCACTGCTGAGTTTTCCAAATTTGCTGGCATATTGAGTGCAGCACTTTCACAGCATCATCTTTCAGGATTTGGAATAGCTCCACTGGAATTCCATCACCTCCACTAGCTTTGTTCATAGTGATGCTTTCTAAGGCCCACTGACATAGCTTAGGATAGCTTAATTTTATTAATATACTTTGGGGGGGATGTGTTATTTTATAGTAATCCTTTTTTTTTTTTTAAGTTGAGATTTTTCAGTAAGATCATTAATGAAATGTCTTAGTTTTGTCTTTGCTTTCTTTAATATAAGCTTTCAGAAAAGAAAACATTTGACATAGTAGAAAGAGCCAGAAGATAAGAAACTTGGGTCTGGTTATCATAGTGGTAACTGATTGCGTGCCTTTAGGCTAATTCTTACTCTTTAAGCTATTATACTTTGGAGCTAGATCAACTCATCTCCAGGGTTCCTTTCAGCTTTAGAATTTTAAATGTTATTTCTTCCACTTATTCTTAAAAATGTTGTCTGTTAATAAGTGGTGATATAAAAAGCAGATAGATGCATAATATATTGAATAGGTATCAAAGAAGGAACTTGATAGAAGTGATTTTATGTACAACTTGTTTACCAATTGGCTGCAGAATGGTGTATGAGTCACTTAAAGTTTTTATCAATTTCAGAGTTTTGTTGCTAGAGTTGAAATAGATGCTTTAGAGACAAACCAAACACTGTATGAAGCAAAGCCTTCTGAAGCTGGAAGCTATTGATTACCTACTCGGTAAAGGACTTAATATGCCAGCAAGTTTGGAAAACTCAGCAGTGGCCACAGGACTGGAAAAGGTTAGTTTTTGTTCCAGTCCCAAAGAAAGGCAATGCCAAAGAATGCTCAAACTACTGCACAATTGCACTCATCTCACACGCGAGTAAAGTAATGCTTAAAATTCTCCAAGCCAGGCTTCAGACGTTCAAGCTGGTTTTAAAAAGGCAGAAGAACCAGAGATCAAATTGCCAACATCTGCTGGATCATGGAAAAAGCAAGAGAGTTGTAGAAAAACATCTGCTTCTGCTTTATTAACTATGCCAAAGCCTTTGAGTATGTGGATCACAATAAACTGTGGAAAATTTTGAAAGAGATGGGAATACCAGACCACCTGGTATTCCAGACCAGAAATGCCTCTTGAGAAACCTGTATGCAGATCAGGTCAGGATGCAACAATTAGAAATGGACATGGACCAACAGACTGGTTCCAAATAGGAAAAGGAGTACGTCAAGGCTGTATATTGTCACCCTGTTTATTTAACTTACATTCAAAGTACAACACTAGAAATGCCAGGCTGGATGAAGCACAAGCTGGAATCAAGATTGCCAGGATAAATATCAATAATTTCAGATATGCAGATGACACCATCCTTATGGCAGAAAGTGAAGAACTAAAGAGCCTCTTGATGAAAGTGAAAGAGGAGAGTGAAAAGTTGGCTTAAAGCTCAACATTCAGAAAACGAAGATCATGGCATCTGGTCCCATCACTTCATGGGAAATAAACGGGGAAACAGTGGAAATAATGGCTGACTTTATTTTTCTGTGCTCCAAAATCACTGCAGATAGTGATTGCAGCCATGAAATTAAAAAACGCTCACTCCTCGGAAGGAAAGTTATGACCAACCTAGACAACATATTAAAAAGCAGAGACTACTTTGCCAACAAAGTTCTGTCTAGTCAAGGCTACAGTTTTTCCAGTGGTCATGTATGGATGTGCGAGTTGGACTATAAAGAAAGCTGAGCACCGAAGAATTGATGCTTTTGAACTGTGGTGTTGGAGAAGACTCTTGAGAGTCCCTTGGACTGCCAGGAGATCCAACCAATCCATCCTAAAGGAGATCAGTCCTGGGTGTTCATTGGTAGGACTCATGATGAAGCTGAAACTCCAGTACTTTGGCCACCTGATGCAAAGAGCTGACTCATTTGAAAAGACCCTGATGCTGGGAAAGATTGAAGGCAGGAGGAGAAGAGGACGACAGAAGAGGAAATGGCTGGATGGCATCACCGACTCGATGGACATGAGTTTGGGTGGGCTCCGGGAGTTGGTCATGGACAGGGAGGCCTGGAGAGCTGAGGTTCATGGGGTCGCAAAGAGTTGGACACGACTGAGCTACTGAACTGAAAAGGACTTAATGTATCTTAGAATTTCACTTGACTCCTACCTCCTATTATCTGTGAATTCTGTATAAAATTATAAATCACATGAACAAGCACATATTTTATCTTATTGTAGGATGACATTTGCCTCTTTGCTTTTGGTTTCCTAGAGATGGTCTGTTTTGTTTTTTTTTTTTTTTTTTTCCTGTTATACTTTTACATGTTCTGACTTGATAATTTTAGTTACAGTTCCCTAAAAATTTCTTCCTCTTACCTCCAAATTGCTCTCATTGCTACTCCTTCTATCTCTAAGCCTCTCTTTTCCTGTGGTCCACTCCTCTAATTTCCACCTTGTAGAGGTAAATTCAGTTTTGAATTAACACCTCCTTTTCCCATGGTATCTTTAATCACTATCCTAGTTAATTGTGATACCTGCCTTCACAGACTCCAGGAATTTTTGAGAATTATATTTCTTCACAGCATGTCACAGTTTATGCTGTATTTAGTAGATTTTTAAAAATATGTTTCTAATACTTTAATAGCATATTATTCCATAAGTATGTACATATTACATACTACTGCATATATAAAGATTGAAGGCAAAAGGAGAAGGAGGCAACAGAGGATGAGATGGTTATTAGATAGCGTCACAGACTCAATGGACATGAATTTGAGTAAACTCCAGGAGATATTGGAGGACAGAGGAGCCTGGCATCCTGCAATTCATGGTGTTGCAAAGAGATGCACCCAATCCAGTGACTGAACAACATATATAAAACATGCCATTATACTCTTATGAATCATGCTTTTAATCTTTTTATTTTGAAGCCATTTTAGAAAATAAGTAAATTGCAAAATATTATAGATACCATTCACCCATTTCTCCTAATGTTCACATATTGTATAATCATAATATGATTATAAAAACCTAAGATATTGAATAGGTATAGCTGGATCATCAAAAAAGCAAGAGAGTTCCAGAAAAACATCTATTTCTGCTTTATTGACTATGCCAAAGACTTTGACTGTGTGGATAACAATAAACTGTGGAAAATTCTGAAAAAGATGGGAGTACCAGACCACCTGACCTACCTCTTGAGAAATTTGTATGCAGGTCAGGAAGCAACAGTTAGAACTGGTCATGGAACAACAGACTGGTTCCAAATAAGAAAAGGAGTACGTCAAAGGCTGTATATTGTCATCCAGCTTATTTAACTTATATGCAGAGTACATCATGAGAAATACTGGGCTGGAAGAAGCACAAGCTGGAATCAAGATTTCCAGGAAAAATATCATTAACCTCAGATATGCCGATGACACCACCCTTATGGCAGAAAGTGAAGAGGAACTAAAAAGCCTCTTGATGAAGGTGAAAGAGGAGAGTGAAAAAGTTTGGCTTAAAACTCAACATTCAGAAAATGAAGATCATGGCATCTGGTCCCATCACTTCATGAAAAATAGATGGGGAAACAGTGGAAACAGTGTCAGACTTTATTTTTATGGGCTCCAAAATCACTGCAGATGGTGACTGCAGCCATGAAATTAAAAGACACTTACTCCTTGGAAGAAAAGTTATGACCAATCTAGATAGCATATTCAAAAGCAGAGACATTACTTTGCCAACAAAGTTCCGTCTAGTCAAGGCTGTGGTCTTTCCAGTGGTCATGTATGGATGTGAGAGTTGGACTGTGAAGAAAGCTGAGCGCCGAAGAGTTGATGCTTTTGAATTGTTGTATTGGAGAAGACTCTTAAGAGTCCCTTGGACTGCAAGGAGATCCAACCAGTCCATTCTAAAGGAGATTGGTCCTGGATGTTCTTTGGAAGGAATGATGCTAAAGCTGAAACTCCAGTACTTTGGCCACCTCATACAAAGAGTTCACTCATTGGAAAAGAGTCTGATGCTGGGAGGGATTGGGGGCAGGAGGAGAAGGGGATGACAGAGGATGAGATGGCTGGATGATATCACTGACTGGATGGATGTGAATCTGAGTGAACTCTGGGAGTTGGTGATTGACAGAGAGGCCTGGCGTGCTGTGATTCATGGGGTTGCAAAGAGTTGAACACGACTGAGCAACTGAACTGAACTGATAGTTGTATTAGCTAAATTCCAGAGTTTATTTAGATTTTATCATTATTTTCATTAATATATATTTTATCTCTTTCAGGTCCCAATCCAGTATTTCACTTTAAATATAGTCATTGCATTGCTTTATTTATTCAATTGTTTATTATATCAGGATAGAATCATGAATATTTATTTTATTAAATGAGTTATTATTCAATACTAATCTTATTTATTTTCAAATTTATCCTTTGAAAAATCTTCCATATTGTTCCTATGACCTTTGGACATGCCCCAGTTCTTTCAGGACTTCCTTCTTTTCTCAAACCAGTTTCCAGATTCACTTTGTTTTTCCTGCTCCAGCTCTGAAATCAGTCGTTTCTCAAAGAAGTCCTAATTCTTACTACAGGATGTTGGTACTTGGAAACCCAGATCTGAGTGTTAGGTGTGCTCATTGCCACTCATATATTATTGCTTCTATGCCCTCTCAGTGAACAGGCTAGAAAATATATGCATGGTACTAGCATATGCACATATATATAGAAAAATACATACATGTGTGTGTATATATATGTATATATATATATATATACATATACATATATATTTATACATATACATATATATTTATACATATACATATATATTTAAATATATTGTTGTTGTTCCGTCACTCAGTCATGTCTGACTCTCTGAGACCCCATGAACTGCGGCAGGCCAGGTTTCCCTGTCCATCATGTCCCAGAGTTTGCTCAAACTCATGTCCATTCATCTGGTTATGCCATCCAAACATTTTATTGTTGGTTGTCCCGTTCTCCTGCCTTCAATCTTTCTAAGCATCAGGGTCTTTCCCTAAGAGTTGGCTCTTCCCAACAGGGCCAAAGTATTGGAGCTTCAATTCAGCATTAGTCCTTTCAATGAACATCCAAGACTGATTTTTTTTTTTTTAATTTTATTTAACTTTACAATATTGTATTGGTTTTGCCATATATCAAAATGAATCTGCCACAGGTATACATGTGTTCCCTATCCTGAACCTTCCTCCCTCCTCCTTCCCCATACCATCCATCTGGGTCATCACAGTGCACCAGCTCCAAGCATCCAGAATTGTGCATGGAACCCGGACTGGTGACTCATTTCATATATGATATTATACATATTTCAATGCCATTCTCCTAAATCGTCCCACCCTCTCCCTCTCCCAGAGTCCAAAAGACTGTTCTATACATTGGTGTCTCTTTTGCTGTCTTGTATACAGGTTTATTGTTACCATCTTTCTAAATTCCATATATATGCATTAATATACTGTATTGGTGTTTTTCCTCTGGCTTACTTCACTCTGTATAATAGGCTCCAGTTTCATCCACCTCATTAGAACTGAATCAAATGTATTCTTTTTAATGGCTGAGTAATATTCAGCTGTAGGAGTTGCTTATATATTTTTGAGATTAGTTGTTTGTCTGTTGCTTCGTTTACTATTATTTTCTCCCATTCTGAAGGCTGTCTTTTCACTTTGCTTATAGTTTCCTTTGTTGTGCAGAAGCTTTTAAGTTTAATTAGGTCCTTTTTGTTTATTTTTGCTTTTATTTCCAATATTCGGGGAGGTGGGTCATAGAGGATCCTGCTGTGATGTATGTCAGAGAGTGTTTTGCCTATGTTGTCCTCTAGGAATTTTATAGTTTCTGGTCTTGCATTTAGATCTTTAATCCATTTTGAGTTTATTTTTGTGTATGGTATTAGAAAGTGTTCTAGTTTCATTCTTTTACAAGTGTTTGACCAGTTTTCCCAGTGCTACTTGTTAAAGAGATTGTCTTTAACCCATTGTATATTCTTGCCTCCTTTGTCAAAGATAAGGTCTCCATGTGTGTGTGGATTTATCTCTGGGCTTTCTATTTTGTTCCATTGATCTATATTTCTGTCTTTGTGCCAGTACCATACTGTCTTGATGACTGTGGCTTTGTAGTAGGGCCTGAAGTCAGGCAGGTTGATTCCTCCAGTTCCGTTCTTCTTTCTCAAGATAGCTTTGGCTATTCGAGGTTTTTTGTATTTCCATACAAATTGAGAAATTATTTGTTCTAGCTCTGTGAAGAATACCGTTGGTAGCTTGATGGGGATTGCATTGGATCTATAAATTGCTTTGGGTAGTATACTCATTTTCACTATATTGATTCTGTCAATCCATGAACATGGTATATTTTTCCATCTATTAGTGTCCTCTTTGATTTCTTTCACCAGTGTTTTATAGTTTTCTATATATAGGTCTTTAGTTTCTTTAGGTAGATATATTCCTAAGTATTTTATTCTTTTCATTGCAATGGTGAATGGAATTGTTTCCTTAATTTCTCTTTCTATTTTCTCATTATTAGTGTAGAGGAATGCAAGGGATTTCTGTGTGTTGAGTTTATATCTTGCAAATTTACTATATTCATTGATTAGTTCTAGCCACAATAAAGAGAACTCCACAAACTGCCAGAATACAGTAAGGACACCCCAAACTCAGCAATTTAAACAAGATGAAGAGACAGAGGAATACCCAGCAGGTAAAGGAACAGGATAAATGCCCACCAAACCAAACAAAAGAGGAAGAGATAGCAAATCAACCTGATAAAGAATTCTGAATAATGATAGTGAAATTAATCCCAAATCTGGAAATCAAAATGGAATCACAGATAAATAGTCTGGAGACAAGGATTGAGAAGATGCAAGAAAGGTTTAACAAGTACATAGAAGAAATAAAAAAAGAGTCAATATATAATGAATAATGCAATAAATGAGATCCAAAACACTCTGGAGGCAACAAATAGTAGAATAACAGAGGCAGAAGACAGAATTAGTGAATTAGAAGATAGAATGGTAGAAATAAATGAATCAGAGGAGAAAAAAGAAAAACGAATTAAAAGAAATGAGGACAATCTCAGAGACCTCCGGGACAATATTAAACGCTACAACATTCGAATCATAGGAGTCCCAGAAGAAGAAGACAAAAAGAAAGACTATGAGAAAATACTAAAGGAGATAATAGTTGAAAACTTCCCTAAAATGGGGAAGGAAATAATCACTCAAGTCCAAGAAACCCAAAGAGTCCCAAACAGGATAAACCCAAGGCGAAACACCCCAAAACCCTAAAGGCTGATTCTTTAGGACTGACTGGTTTAGTTTCCTTGTTGTCCAAGGGACTCTTAAGAATCTTCTCTAAACCACAGTTTATGGTCCAATTCTCACATCCATATATGACTACTAGAAAAACCATAGCTTTGACTAGTCAGCCCTTTGCTGGTAAAGTAATGTCTCTGCTTTTTAATATGCTTTCTAGGGTTGTCATATCTTTCCTTCCAGGGAGTAAGTGTCTTTTAATTTCATGGCTGCAGTCACCATCTGCAGTGATTTTGGAGCCCAAGAAAATAAAATCCGTCACTGTTTCCATTGTTTGCCCATCTATTTGCCATGAAATGATGGTACTGAATACCATGATCTTCTTTTTTTGAATGTTGAGTTTTAAGCCAACTTTTTCACTCTCCTCTTTCACCTTCATTGAGATGCTCTTTAGTTCCTCTTCATTTTCTGTCTTAAGAGTGGTGTCATCTGTATATATGAGGTTATTGATATTTCTCCCTGCAATCTTGTTTCCTGTTTTTGCTTCATCTAGCCTGGATTTTCCCATGATGGACTCTGCAAATAACTTAAGTAAGCAGGGTGACAATATGCAGCCTTGATGTACTCCTTTTCAATCTGGAACCAGTCTGTTGTTCCATGGTTAGTTCTAACTGTTGCTTCTTAACCTTCATCCAGACTTTGCAGGAGGTAAGTAAGGTGGTCTGGTATTCCTATCTCTTAAAGAATTTTTCAGTTTGTTTGATCGACACAGTCAAAAGCTTTAGCATAGTCAATGAAGAAGAAGTGGATGTTTTACTGGAATTCACTTGCTTTTTTGATGATCCAATGGATGTTCGCAATTTAATCTCTAGTTCTTCTGCCTTTTCTAAATCCAGCTTGAACATCTGGAAGTTCTTGATTCAAGTACTGTTGAAGCCTAGCTTGGAGAATTTTCAGCATTACTTTCCTAGCATCTGAAATGAATGCAATTGTGTGGTGTCTTAAACATTTTTTTGACATTATGCTTCTTTGGGATTGGAATGAAAACTGACCTTTTCCAGTCCTGTGGCCACTGTTGAGTTTTCCAAATTTGCTGGCATATTGAGTTCAGCACTTTCACAGCATCATCATTTAGAATTTGAATAGCTCAGCTGGAATTCATCACTTCCATTAGCTTTGTTCATGGTGATACTTCCTAAGGCCCACTTTACTTGCACTCTAGGATCTCTGGCTGGCTCTAAGTGAGTGATCAAACCATCATAGTTATCTGGGTCATTAACAGCTTTTTTAATGTAGTTCTTCTGTATATTCTTGTTACCTCTTCTTAATATTTTTTGTTTCCATTAGGTCCATACCATTTCTATCCTTTATTGTACTCATCTTTTCATGAAATGTTCCCTTGGGTCTCTAATATTCTTGAAGAGATCTCTAGTCTTTCCCATTCTGTTGTTTTATTCTATTTCATTGCATTGTTCACTGAGGAAGGCTTTCTTTTCTCTCCTTGCTATTCTTTGGAACTCTGCATTCAAATGGGTGTATCTTTCCTTCTCTCTTTTGGCTTTCCTTTCTCTTCTTTTCTCAGCTAATTATAAGACCTCCTCAGACAACTATTTTGCATTTTTTTTTCTTGAGGATAATTTTGATCACTGCCTCCTATTCATGTATGGATGTGAGAGCTGGACTGTGAAGAAGGCTGAGTGCACAAGAATTGATGCTTTTGAACTGTGGTGTTGGAGAAGACTCTTGAGAGTCCCTTGGACTGCAAGGAGATCCAACCAGTCCATTCTGAAGGAGATCAGCCCTGGGATTTCTTTGGAAGGAATGATGCTAAGGCTGAAACTCCAGTATTTTGGTCACCTCATGGGAAGAGTTAACTCATTGGAGAAGACTCTGATGCTGGGAGGGATTGGGGGCAGGAGGAGAAGGGGACAACAGAGGATGAGATGGCTGGATGGCATCACTGACTCAGTGGATGTGAGTCTGAGTGACCTCTGGGAGCTGGTGATGGACAGGGAGGCCTGGCATGCTGCGACTCATGGGGTCGCAAAGAGTCAGACACGACTGAGCGACTGATCTGATCTGATCCTATACAATATCGTGAATCTCCATCTACATTTCTTCAGCCACTCTATCAGATCTAATCGCTTGAATCTATTTGTCTCTTTTACTGTATAATCATAAGGGATTTGATTAAAATATTTTGGGGCATCTCCTGCTTGGCAGGTAGTTTCTTTACCACAGACCCATTTGGGAATCACCCCCTCTTTTACTCTTTAGCCTTATAGTAAACATATTATTTTCTAAGTTAGTTAGGTTAGATGTCTTATTTCCTTGTAGTTTGGCTGTTACTGATTGGTAACATAGTTAGAGTTGATTGTTGTAATTTTCATTCATATCCTCACTTATCATAGTTGATTTTTATTTTATTTATTTTATTTTTGGCCACCACACGCAGCTTATGAGAGTTTAGCTCCTCAACTGGGAACTGAACCCAAGCCCTCAGCAGTGAAAGCATAATCTTAACCACAGGAACACCAGAAAATTCCCCTTGTTTGATTTTATTTAAGTGACAAATGTTAAAACTTACTCATTGTGGTGGACTGTCTATGGGCTATGACAGAGCATGGCATTATGTATCCATGATCACAATCATGATGTAAACAATTCTAACAAGCCAAAAATTCTCTCATGCTGCCAACTGTTATCTATCCTTCTTCTTATCCTTAACTGCTGGCAACCAGTGATCTGATTTCAGTCCCTATAGGTTTACCTTTTCTAGAAATTTCATATGAATGGAATCATATAGTATGTAGCTCCTGAGTCTGGCTTCCTTCAGTTTTCAAAATGTGTTTAAGATTCACACATGTAGCTGCATTCAACAATTTATTCTTTTTCATTGTTGAGTATTATTCCATGTGTGGACCTATCGTATTTAGCTTCTCCATTTTTGAGGTTGTTTCCACTTCAGAGCTGTTGTGCTCTGCTAAAAAAATTCACATTTTTGTGTGTTTTCTTAAATTTTCATTTGTCTTAAGTAAATAGCTAACAGTGAGATTGCTGAGTTGCAGGTTATTTGGGTGTTAAAGTTTTTAAGAAACAAGAATTGCTTTTCAAAGTTACTGTACTATTCTGCATTCTGACCAACAGTGAGTAAGCGTTTTAGCTGCTCCACATTCTTGCTAGCTTTTGGTATTTTAACTTTCTTTGATAGTAGTAATTATAATTAATTCATAGTGGTATCATATTTTGCTTTCAATTTGCATTTCCCTGACTAATGATATTTAGCATTTTTTCATATGCTTATTTTCCATTTTGTATATTTGGTGGTAAAATGTCTGTTCACATACTTTCCCTATTTAAATTTTTTTCCTTATTTTAGACTTGTTTTTTCTTATGGTTATGTTGAGAATTCTTTATATAATTTGGATTCAGTTTTCTTGTGAGAAATGTGATTTGTAAATTTTTATTTTTGGTCTGTCACTAGTCTTTTCATTATCTTAAACCATGAATTATGCATACAAGAAAGCTGATAAGACAATGCTCCTAAGTCCTGTTGAAGTAGAGTGTGTACAGAATGAGGGCATATATTGCAAAGTCCCCAGTGATATGTGTGTGTTGGCATATGTGTGTTTATGCAAGGAGAGTGATTCAGAGGTTTTCTAAAGTAAAGTCACAAAAGTGATCCACCAAAGGAAAAAAGTCAATTATAAACATCAGCAAGATCAAATTTCAGATGTGTGTGGGTGATCAGTCACTCAGTCATGAGCAATTCTTTTGTGACCCCATGGACTGTAGCCAGCCAGGCTCTTCTGTACATGGGATTTCCCAGGAAAGAGTACTGGAGTGGGTTGCCATTTCCTCCTCCAGGGGTCTTCCCAACCCAGGATCAAAATCACATCACCTGTGTCTCCTGCATTGGAAGGTGGATTCTTGACCTGTTAATTAAGAGTTGTCCTGGCAACCTGTCTTCTCTCCTGACTCTTCAGAACGGGCTCCTGAATGGGGATGGAGGTAAGGAAATTAAAGGTTGACCCAACCCTAGTGCACCAGCAGCCTTCCCAGGAGTTAAAGTAAGTTTGTATTAGGCAAGAAGAGATGGTTATCAGATGAGACTAAACCTTTAAGTGTCAAAACTTGTGTGCTTTCCTTCTGTAAGTTATATAGAAATACTTATAAACTGTGCAAGATTCAAAAGCGAATGGAGCCATCTTAAGTCTCAAGTAGTGAAGGGAGAAAAAATAGTAAAATTGAAAGAAATAGTAGAAGGAAAAATGACTTGTTTTGTGAATACAGGTCATGATTCCTATTTGTTCAGTGTAATTAGTATAATTTCTAGAAAGAATATCACATTCCTTTTTATGTGTTCCTTTGTTAAGGATGTACCATAATTGATTTTACCCCTGCTCTGAGGACATTTATATTATTTTCAATTTTTATTTGTTAGAGGTAATTCTACATAATTAACTTTATATGTATATCATTTTAGAGGAGTCTACCTCTCAAGAAATATTCTTAGATAGGAAATTGCTGAGGTAGGCATTGCCAAAATGCCCTGAAAATTTGTGGCAATTTGTATTTCCATCACCAGTGTATCAACTTTTCCATGTCTTACAATGAATTATTTGAAATATATTCATTTTATCAGTCTGATAAGTTTTTTTTTTTCATTTTTTTAAATTTTTTATTTTGTTTAACTTTACAATATTGTATTGCTTTTACTATACATCAAGATGGATCTGCCACCAGTATACACGTGTTCCCCATCCTGAACCCTCCTCCCTCCCCACTCCCTCCAGGTCGTCCCAGTGCTCCAGCCCCAGGCATCTGTTATCGGGCATCGTACCTGGACTGACGACTCGTTTCAGATATGATACTATACATATTTCAATGTTATTCTCCCCAATCATCCCACCCTCTCCCGGTCCCAGAGTCCAAAAGTCTGTTCTATACATCAGTGTCTCTTTTGCTGTCTTGTAAATAGGGTTATTTTTACCATCTTTCTAAATTCCATATATATGCGTTAGTATACTGTATTTGTGTTTTTGTTTCTGGCCAGACTCATCAAGCTGATAAGTTTTTAAAAGGCAAGTTTGTAATTATACTAACATCATTCTCATTTTGAGGGAATTAAAATATTTTAATTTAGAACAGTTACATAAAATTTCCTGTGATATATCTTTCTATATCTTGTCTTTGCATGTCTTCCTTATAATCTTGTTCTTACTAACTTTGATTAGCTCTTTATATATTAGAGAACTGAGTCCTTTGAGGCATGAATAGCAAAAATTTCCCACTGTGATATTTATAATTTGATTTTGATAATGTGGATTGTGAATTTTAGTTTTTATATAATTTAATTCATCAGGCTGTTATATAATGCTCTGATTCTGGATATACTTATAAAAACCTCTTTAATATGTATGCATCTATATACATACATGTAAATATTTCATAATTTTGTCTAATACTATGATGTTTTTATTATTTACATTTAACTTTTGCTGCTGCTGCTGCTGCTGCTAAGTCGCTTCAGTCGTGTCCGACTCTGTGCGACCCCATAGACGGCAGCCCACCAGGCTCCACCGTCCCTAGGATTCTCCAGGCCAGAACACTGGAGTGGGTTGCCATTTTCTTTTCCAATGCATGAAAGTGAAAAGTGAAAGTGAAGCCACTCAGTTGTGTCCGACTCTTAGCGACCCCATGGACTGCAGCCTCCCAGGCTCCACTGTCCATGGATTTTCCAGGCAAGAGTACTGGGTTGGGGTGCCATTGCCTTCTCCACATTTAACTTTTAGATTCACTTAAAGTTTGTGTTGCCTAATATGACATATATCTGCCTTTAATTTTTCAACTATCTACTCTTTTCCCAAACTATTTCACATATTCATTTTAAATACATTTAATTTTAAATTCATTTCTTATATATTACATTTCCAAATATATTTAGGTGACTTATAGGCTTCCTTGTCTACTCTTCAATTTATGTCTTTATATATTATTATATATCAGCTACTGTTTATTTTGTATTAAGAATTCATTTATACATATTAATTTTAAGAAAATTCTTATAAGTTTAGTGCAACTTTTTAATCTATTACTCTTATTTGTCAGAAGTTCACAGATAGATCTTGCTTCTCTACATAACTTTTTGAGGTAATAAAGTCAGGAATTGAGGCTAAAAGTATTTATGTTTAATGCAATGCATAGCATAATGCCTAATGCCTAAACTATTGTAAGTAAATCATTGAATATTTGAATTAAATTATAATTGCTTATTTTAAAATTATAGCACTGGCAAACTGGTCTTTCATCTAGGAAAGTAGGTAGGGGATGACAATTTGAATTTTTTTGTCCAGATAACATGCAATTTCCAGAGAAGAAAGAAGTAAAGGCATGAAATAGCAGAATCCCACAAGTTTTGTGGTACTTTTTTTTTCTTTTCTTTTCTTTTTAATTTTTAAATTATTATTATTATTATTTTACTTTACAATATTGTATTGGTTTTGCCATACATCAACATGCATCTGCCACGGGTCTACACGTGTTCCTCATCCTGAACCCCCTCCCCACCTCCCTCTCCATACCATCCCTCTGGGTCATCCCAGTGCACCAGCCCCAAGCTTCCTGTATCCTGCATCGAACCTGGACTGGTGATTCGTTTCTTATATGATATTATACATGTTTTAATGCCATTCTCCCAAATCATCCCCCTGCCCTCCCTCTCCCTCAAAGTCCAAAAGACTGTTCTTTACATCTGTGTCTCTTTTGCTGTCTCACATACAGGGTTTTTGTTACCATCTTTCTAAATTCCATATATATACATTAGTATACTGTATTGGTGTTTTTCTTTCTGACTTATTTCACTCTGTATAATAGACTCCAGTTTCATCCACCTCATTAGAACCGATTCAAATATACTCTTTTTGATAAATGGTTGCAGCAATCGCAACCTTTCTGGAGAAATATGTTAGTTGAATTAATAGATTACTTTGAAACTCATGCAATACCTTACTAGTAAACTGTCAATAAGCATTTTATCCTATTATACTACTTGTCAAGGGTAAATTCTGAAAGATATTGTTTTGCTGAAATATGCAAACATTTCTCATTTTTCTGATAACAGGACTATCATTTACTTTTGAGAATACTCTTTTCCATCTTCATTTTACATGATTCTTTTGGACTTGATTAAAACCCTACCTCCAGAGTTGGGTATAAAATCCAAGCTTTGTTAATTAACTCCTGACCACTCTCTATTATGGGTAGTAACTAATATGCTTGACTCAAGGCATGCTATCCTGAAATACTCAACTGAAGTTCTTCTATAGAAACTAAAGGGAGAAGTATTTGTTACTTTCACACTATATACTGTGAGAATATAGGGCTGGGTTGCTGGGGGTCCATCAGATTGCAACAGGTGGTCTGAAAATGAAATGAAAGCACAAAAATAATAAATCAGCCCAGTGGGAGAGATTATGCTCCAGATGTCATCACTTAGACTTCTGAATCCAGCTGTGAGTTGAGGTTTCATTTAGGTATGCCAGTAATTTCAATAAAAAATGACAAGTTTGATTTGAATTTTTTTTTTTTTTCATTTGCAGCTGAACACCTTAGCTAATACACATCATTCCAATGATTATATTTGAAATAGTTCTAAAGCTATTTTGTTCATGCAGGCTTGTGTATTTATGTGTATATATTTGTGTATGTTTTCTTTATGAAACAGATTGTATTTTTTCCTAAATTCTCAATAGAGTCCTCTGAACATCCTGGCATTGTTACTTGCTTCTTATGGAGTTCCACTAGATACTTGCCAACATCACTTATTTTAAGATGTATAGATTTTCCTTTTTTACCCCCATGGATTTGCATAAACCTTTCTTATCCCTTACAGCGATTTTAAGAAACATAAAGCTGACAATTCACACCTTAAAATTCAGTGCTGTGAAACATCGCTTTTTGGAGTCAGTTCTCCAGTTGGGCAGAGAATAGACCTAAAATATTCAAAGATTTGTTAAAGCCTCCAGAAAATATATTTAGCAACAGGATTCAGGAAAGTTTATGGAGAAGTAGATAATTTTTCAATCTTTTATAAAGAAACCATCCCTACAACCCTTGGTCCATTATTTGATCTTTCATACATGAGGAAAGTCTAGGGTAATTTAAAAAATACATCAGCGTGAAGTAGTACCAGAGATCCTGGCACAAGACCTGTGTTTGGTATTTTAAAACTTGACAGCAGCTTAGAATACTATCCTGTGACTTATGGTAGTATGAGTTTTACATGTGCTAGTGGTCAGAGATTTTTCAGATTTGCTTTACTATGTTTACTACTGAGGACTAGTTATGCCAGGTTATGTTATTGTGATTCATATTCATGGGACATGCAATCCGTAGGCTGCAAAAAAAGGAATGGCAAAAATTAAATCTATGGGGTACTTACTAATTTCTAAAAATGCATACAAGACGATTAGGAATATGTGTTAAAATACCATATTTGTTCTTATTTTTGAATCATAAAATATTGCTTCCCTGTGACTCTGCCTTGGTGCTCTAGCTCTCTAGACAAATCATTAATGCCTGTGACAAAGACACATGCAACATCTGCTATGTTCTTTAAGCCAGTAAAAACAGCCATTAAAAAAAAAAGGAGATGAAAAATATGAGTGATGATTTACTGTTTTATCTCCATTATCTTTTGTTTTAAATTTTATTTCCCTTTGGTCTCAGGTGCATTGTTTGCACTCTGGAGTAATCAATTCTATGTCATCAAATGATAAGTGTACACCTGCCAGCTAGCATAGTGAGACCGGAAATATCCACACCCCACATCAAGTGTTCTCTGACAGACACAGTATTAAATCATTGTTGTATCTCAGACCTGCTCCACCAAAGAGGCAGTGATTGCATGGTTCTGTTGTTGAGAAGTATGTTTGCGTGCTTTAGAATTTTTGTATATGCTATTGTCCCCTGAAAGCTTACATAAGATAAAGTTACATGTTAAAGGTTTCTAAAATGTCAGTGTTTTCACACGTTTCTCCATGGAATGTTTTACTAATCTTCACTCTTTAATATGTTGTATTACATGTATGGGGATTTAAAGAATAAAAATATCACAAATGAGAAAATAACCACATTCAAAGTGAGATACCTCTGTGATTATTAATTTATCAACTTTTCTGCTTTAGTTTCTTGTGCTACCAAGAATGGGAACACTTTAATAATGGAAGCATGTAGGAATAAGTTGGAATTGGATGGGCAAAAAAACAATAAAAAATAATAAAAGCTCTCATCTATGTAAAGCATTAGAACATCCAGTAGGATTTGCCATCTGGTTCATGTCAGTATGATGCTGGGAGATGGTCCCTGGAAGAGATGTGATCACAAGCACAAGGAATCTTCATTTACTAATGTGGTTTTGTACTTTTTTGTCCCATTTCCTCAGCTCACCCATTTTCAGTGATTGCTTGCATTCATAAAGAAGAGGTTCATGAAGACTTTCTAAATATTCTGGCTGTGGTTAAAAAAAAAAAAAAAAAAAAAGAAGAAGAAGAAGAGAAAACTGACTCTGACTATAAACTAGTAGAAGATTCACCCTCTATGAGTAATCTCTTTAATAAGATTTCTTCATGAAGCTGGCATGGTGACTAATATGAACGGATTCCACAGATTTATCTATACACTAATAGGAATACAAGGGAAATAAGTGAGAGGGACTTTTTTTTTTTTTTTTTTCCTGAAGATATTCTTTCTCTAGTCTGCTACCAACAAGCAAAGGACTCATGATCACTGTGGAAGCTCCAAACAAAACAAACAAAACCCAAAGCAACTATAATGTGTTACAGAGAGTAATTTATAGGTGATGGGAAAATTTTTCTTTTTAACCAAGATGGAAAAACTTAAAAAAGATTATTTTATACAATTATAGAAGAAAATGCAAACAAGTTATACAGAGAAACAGATTTCGACTTAGTATTAACTAAAGATTTTTTAACAGGATTACTCAATATAAAAAGTAAGTTCCTTGATAGATTTTTTTCAGATGGTGGGTAAATCAGCCTTCAGAGAATGCTACATGGATTCTTATATGAAACTGATTGTTTCTTTCAATAATAAAAGTGCAAATTTCTAATAGTTATTGTTTACCATTTACAAAAACATCACTTCATCATTTTTTTTATAAGTTAGCTCATTTGACCCTTATTGTTCCTTTACTAGTTGTGGAAAGCAATGCACTGAAGAAAGGCGAGAATGAAGACTGGGGAGAGGTAGGCACCACCACAAAGCCTGAACCAACTCTGTGAATTCAAGCTGAGGATGGCCCTTTCAGATCAGATCAGATCAGTCGCTCAGTCGTGTCTGACTCTTTGCGACCCCATGAACCGCAGCACGCCAGGACTCCCTGTCCATCACCAGCTCCCGGAGGTCACTCAGACTCACATCCATCGAGTCAGTGATGCCATCCAGCCATCTCATCCTCTGTCGTCCCCTTCTCCTCCTGCCCTCAATCCCTCCCAGCTCAGAGTCTTCTCCAACGAGTCAACTCTTCGCATGAGGTGGTCAAAATACTGGGTTTCAGCTTTAGCATCTACCTTCCAAAAATTCCAGGATTGATCTCCTTCAGAATGGACTGGTTGGATCTTCTTGCAGTCCAAGGGACTCTCAAGAGTCTTCTCCAACACCACAGTTCAAAAGCATCAATTCTTCGCGCTCAGCCTTCTTCACATCCAGCTCTCACTCCATACATGACCACAGGAAAGACCATACCTTGACTAGGCGAACCTTTGTTGGTAAAGTAAGTCTCTGCTTTTGAATCTATCTAGTTCTCATAACTTTCCTTCCAAGGAGCAACGTCTTTTAATTTCATGGCTGCAGTCACCATCTGCATGTTTTGGAGCCAGAAAAACAAATCTGACACTGTTTCCACTTTTCCCCATCTATTTCCCATGCAGTGATGGGACCAGATGCCATGATCTTTTTTTCTGTTTGGCTAACCAACCTTTTCACTCTCCACTTTCACTTTCATCAAGAGGCTTTTTAGCCCCTCTTCACTTTCTCCTAGTCTCATCTCTTCTGGGTTATGATTCTCCCAATTTGTTCCAACTTGATTTCTTCCAGTCCACTTTCTCTGTGTACTCTCTTTATGTACATATCAGCCTTGACTCTCCTTTTCTGCTCTTCCTACAGTTCTACTTTCTTCCTACCTGCTACTTTCTTAGGAGATCAGGTGTCCTCTTAATCTATTTTTTTCCACATAACTTTGGCAAGTCAAAAGCAGAAAGATGTTTTTCTACTCTCTTCTTTCCATGATCCAGGTTGCATTGATCTCTTTCCTCTCCTTTTGTAAAACCAGCTGACATCAGGAAGTTCCGGTTCACATATTGCTGAGCCTGGCTTGGAGATTTTGAGCATTACTTTACTAGCGTGTGATATGAGTGCATTGTTCGGTAGTTTGAGCACTCCTTGGCATTGCCTTTCTTTGGGATTGGGTGAAAACTGACCTTTTCCAATCTTGTGGCCACTGCTGAGTTTTCCAAATTTGCTGGCATATTGAGTGTGCACTTTCACAGCATCATCTTCCAGACTTGGATGCTCCACTGAATTCCATCACCTCCACTGCTTTGTTCGTAGTGATGCTTTCTAAGGCCCATTTGACTTCACTTCCAAGATGTCTGGCTCTAGGTCAGTGACCACATCATCATCATTATCTAGGTCTTGAGCTCTTTTTTATACAGTTCTTCTGTGTATTCTTCCACCTCTTCTTAATATCTTCTGCTTCTGTTAGGTCCACACCATCTCTGTCCTTTATCGTGCCCATTAGGTTTTCCTAATTGATGCTTCCCCTTTGCCTCAAATCACTATTACCCCTGTGTGCATCAGTGAGTCACCGAAAAGGGCTTCTTGGGAATGACTTTTTAGGGTAGGAGCTTCCTTTAGCTCAGTAATTTCTGGTGGAGCTTCACAACTGGCACATGAGGGAATAAATCCCTCAATCACAAAACAGGCATCTGACCTTGGTTCACAGCATCCATGACACCAGTGCAATAGCTTAATATCCTACCAAAGTATTTCTAGTCATGTCCGTTCCATGGACTGTGCAATAGCTTAATATCCTACCAGAGTATTTCTAGTCATGTCCGTTCCATGGACTATCTCAAAGTGAGTTTCTTCAGTGCCCCTTAGTTAAAAGAAATTCTTTTAAATTAACACCATATTTCACTGATGGCTCGTTCTTTATGGTGACATCTCAGGCTGTGTACTGTGAGTGTCATGGCCTGAGGAGACTTGGTTAAATTTCATCATTTAACCAAGTCTCCTGCCACACATTCACTTAACAAACATCTATCAACTCTAAGTGCCGAGTCTCTTTCTAGGCACTGAAAATGAAAGTGAAGTCACTCAGTCATGTCCGACTCTTTGCGACCCCATGGACTGTAGCCTGCCAGGCTCCTCCATCCATGGGATTTAGAAAAGATAGAGAAAAAGCATTAGGCGTGGAATGTACACTGATGATATTTCTCAAGCAAATGAGTGACAGAGTGGGGAAATAAATAATGAAAACTTTTGCTTTTTTTTTCTACTTACTGTGAACCAGGCATAGTTGTGAATACTTTGGTTATATTAATGCTTTAAACTCTTGCAAGATTCCTGTGAGACAGATACTGGCATTAAGGAAGTTAAGAAACTGGAGTCAGGAAGTTATAGAACTTTCAGTAACAGCCCAGAATACCTGGTGCAGCAGGCATTCAGACTGTCTGCTTCTGAAGTCTGTTCTCTCATCCACAGGTAACTAGTAGTGACTATTGTGCTTCACTGTGCTTATGAAGGATTTCAGACATCTGGGGCTTGATTTCCACTAGTAGTGAAAATAAGTGGTTTACCAGGAATTATAAATTAGTTATTAGTTTATAATTCCAGGTAAAGAGTCTGCAGAGATTTGATTTTTTGACAGCATCTGAATATCAGTATGCACTTTATTCCATTTGTATCAGTCATTTACCCCTAAAAATATTTGGGCATGATATTTCTGAAGTGTTCTGATTCCCTCATCTGACACACACGATCATCTTTCAGTGCTGGGATCTACAACCCCTTAAGCACCCCAGTGCTGAGGATATCTTAACATGGTGTTGCACTAGTGTGATGAAGTCCTCCTGGTTCCTCAGGAAATACTGGAGACTTCCTCAGTCCTGGGAAAATTGGAATGGTATCATACTCGATGCTGAACCCTCATTCTTGTTGCTGATACCATTACCCCCTACATCATGGGGAGAATATCAAAGAAAGTCAAGCTATTTGACTTGAAGAGGGAAAATGTCCTTTTGGACTTCCATTAGGAAGAGGAGTTGATGGTGAGGAGGAGCAAGAGTTTGAGACCTCAAGGTCTAACACCACAGTCTTGGTATGCTGTCCGAAGGAGTGTTGGCTGGAGCCCAGCTGGGTGCCCACTTGCCCCCAGGAATTTCTAAAAATACCCTAGAGCACTTTCCTGCTTACCCATATTTCTCGCCCCTCTGTCTTCTAGAATCAAAAAAGAAAATGATATTCTTTCCAGATTTACAATTTCTATCTAATTACTAAGCATCAATAGTTAGGATTATGCCTGCTTTTAATAGCTAGGATAATGGGATAATGTGTGATCAGAAACTTTCATAAAAATAGTTCAGATCATGGAATTTTATAAGCCTTGTTTCATTTTAACTTGCTGTATTCAGAAAACAGCAAAAAAAAAAAAAAAAAAAAAAAAAAAAACAACAACCCTGTGCTTTTATTGAAGCTGTGTGATGTTGTAAATGATTACATGATTTTAATACTTTATTAGAAAAATAAGACAATGTAGTATGGAACATTCCTGTCAACAAAATAGGAATTTTGGTTACAGAATGTTAAAAGGAGTGTTTCAAGCCAAAAATCAATAAAAACACAAAAAGATGAAAGATGACTAATGAGAAAATCAAGCCCTTTACACTTTGATGAATGCCATCAGAATGTGTCAAAACTTGCAATGTATTACCAGATGAAAAACAGTCTAAAACATGAAGAAAATCTAATTAGGGAAAAAAAAAATATGACAACAAAGGCAACTTGAAAATGGCTGATGGGATAATTACATTGAACAGTCAAAGAATACCAAAGTTCTGAAATTTGTGATACCTGTTTTGTCAGTGGATGAAGGTAAAATTGGGGACTCAGACACCAGAAGTAGGTACCTCAGTTAAATATACATTGGAATGACTTTGTTTTAATTTATGTTAAAGAGTAATATAAGCTGTGCTCTACTGATAATTTCTTATAAGCTATTACCCATAGTTATATTTGCTAGCTCATGATTTGAAATCTTATAGGATAAACGAATTCAATTATATGAACTTACCATCATATGTCCTGGTTCTTTTATTAAATTTATAAACCAATTGCAGTTAGATGCAGGAGTTATAATAAATTTGAATGCTTTCCTTATAATAAAACATTAAAGAGAAATACTGCCTCACTTTTAAAAATATATTATTATTATTTATTTTGTCCCACATACAATCAGAAAATTGTATCTTGGAATTTTCAATTCTGGTTTCTTCTGAAAAGACACAGACTGGGCTTATACACAGTATTGCAGTGTCAGGGATGACTATGATGTTTTTAGTCTTGGATTCTTGGGTGTCAAACTTGGGTCAAAGTAGCCTATTTTTAAAATTTAATCAGAGGTTGTGTTCAGGTTCTTTCTTCCTGTGAGGCTTCAATTTCACTGATTTCTAAGCAAATAGTATTGAGATTGTGGTCCAATTTCTTATTGCTGTCTATAGTAAAAGTGAATGGAAGAATATACATGGAGGAAAGTGCTAGTTAACAAAAAGAACCAGGAAATGATGATTTTAGAAATTCTCAGATTATCCAGATTGCAAAACATGCCAAAACTAAATCACTACTAGAAAAGAATGCTTTGGAAATAGTCCAAGCTGTGGCTAGGCAAACATTTCATAATGTCTCAGGATTAGAAGTTCAGGGTATTCAGTCACACAGAGGGCTTTGTGAGATTAGATGTGTGACATACAGATCCTCTCAGCAGAAGCTAGGAATAGATATAAGCTTATCCAGAAGGGTCTGTGGGAGAAACTTTAGTCTAACAGGGTTAGTCCATGGGAGACACATCAGGTACTTGAAATTTTTATAGAAGAGGAATACTGTCAACTTCTAAAGGGACAGAAAGATGACAAAATGAAAGGCTGTCAGACAAAATCCTGTAGGTACAAAATAGTGATAGAATCACAAAACTTCAAATACATTCTACCCTTCATGAAAAGGAATAATGACTTCAAGAACAGAGCCCTGAGCCCAGTAGGTGGAACCTTCAGCAACAAAGTGTTTATTCCCAGGCCTTGAAACCTTATATTGTTTTCCCAGCTGGGCATTGAAATTGCTTAAGACAAGTGACTCCTTATTTATTTATTTTTTCTTGCTGTTTTCCTTTTTGACTGGCAATCTCTATAACATGTTAATCTATTCCTGTACCACCATTTTTATTTTCTTAGGGAACAGTTTCATAGGACTAGTTTCTCAGGTACACAGATAAAATCTTTTTGTTTTTTTGCTCTAGGATGGATTATACCCACAGTTTTATCAATACCTAATTTAGCTTCATTTAAGTAATGGCATCTGAAAATTTTGATATGAAATTTAAAATTTGAGTTGATGTATTTGGTTGAGTCTTTTGGTGACCCTGGATAGACTAAATGTATTTGTATATGAGATGGATGTGAATGTTTGGGTGTCAGATGGTAGATTGTTATAGGCACAATAATGGCCCATGTGTATGTCCAGGTCAGTCCTCAGAACCTATGAATATTATGTAACATGGAAAAGGAGCATTAACTTAGAAAATGGAATTGAATGCTAATACATTTACATTAAGGTGGGGAGATTATCCTGAGTTGTTATGATGAGGCCAGTGTAATCTCAAAGGTCTTTATATCTGAAAGGGGGAAGCTGAAGAGTCAGCCGTTAGAGTGATGCCCTGTAAGACTCTTCAGTCATTGGTGGCCTTAAAATATAAGGAGGTCTGATGCCCCAGGATGTTGGGTAGCCTCTAGATGCCAGGAAAGGCAAGGGAATGGATTCTTCTTAAAGTCTTCAGGAGGGAGGTGCATCGGCCTATACTTTGATTTTAGCTGAGAGACACTACTTTGAACTTCTGAACTCGAGAACTGTAAGAAAATAAGTGTGTGTCATTTAAACTATTAGGTTTGTAGTGATCTTTTTCAGCAATCACAGAAAACTAGTACATGCCCTTAAGACAGTGGGGGTCTTCATTCATTTATTGCTTGTTTTTTTTTTCTTTTTTAATATTTTTCATCACTTAAGCAGTTGTTTTGCCATGAAGAGAGTTCTGTGGAGTTCTACCATTTCACCAGTGGCTCAGCAGTAAAAGAATCTGCCAGCAATGCAGGAGCCACAGGAGACTTGTATTCTATCCCTGGGTGTGGAAGATCCCCTAGAGGAGGGCATGGCAACCCAGTCCAGTATTCCTGCCTGGAGAATACTCATTGACAGATGAGCCTGGAGAGCTACAGTCCATGAGGTCTCAAAGAGTCGGACACAACACACACACTCTACTGTTTCAGAAATCTTCTTGTAAAACATATCCCTTCTTAATGTTTGGAAGCTACTTTTTGGTATAAAAGTTTAAATAAATAGCTATTTTACTTTAAAATGCCATTCCATTGTTTAACAAATCCATGGAACCTCTTATTGTTATTCTAAGCAGCCTACTATAATTTTGATTTTCATTCTCTGGTAGCTTTCAGTGTATGTTCTTACTTTGATTTTCAGAAGTTTCACAATAATGAACTGCTGTAGATATGTGTGTGAGCATCTGCTTTATTTAGACTTTTGCTGTTTGCTGAACTACTGGGTTTTGTAGTTTGGGGCCTTGGCCACTATCTCTTTAAAGACTCCTTTTGCTTTATTCTGTTTCTCTTTTACTTCTGGAATTTCATTTTCAAATGTATTAGACTGTATCCTAGAGCTCTTGGGAGCATTTTTTCACTCATTTTTTCTCAGTGTTTCTCCTTGTGTTTGTTCTATTGATCTGTTTTCATGTTCAATGATTCTTTTCTTTGCTGTGCTGAGTTTATTATATTACTGTGTTGAGTGTATCTAAGGTGATGTATCCTTCTATTACTAAATCTTTCCCTTTGATTGTTTCTTATTTCTCTTTCTGCCCCCTGTCCATTCACATTGTCAGTCTTTTCTCCACTGACTTTTACATATAGATCAACCAGCAATGAAACACTATATAGTTATTTAAAATTCTCTGTCTGATAGTTCCAACATCTGGATCATTTGAGTGTTTCTGTTGAGCCAGACTTAGTGTCTGAACAGTGTGTTGTTTTTGCCATGTTTTTTGTGTATCTTGTAGTTTCTGGTTGAATGCTAGACATCTTGTATAGGAGCATAAAGACCGTTGTGTAATATTAATACCTGGGAATGTGAAGCTACTTCTTTTTGCTCAACCTCTAGTGTGAGAATTTGAGCTTTCTAGTCAGAAGATGAACTACATTATTGTTGTTGTTTTATGGTTGTTGTCGTTGTTATGGTTACCTTTATTGTATTACCAACTTGAAACTTTTCTACCTTTGCTTTTTGTGTAGTGTGAGGCTGGTTTTCTGAAAGGTTTTCATCAGTATTTTCTCCATTTTCTGCTTTAGATCTTCTTTTAGCAGTTTTATTTTAGATATTTCTCCCCAATTTTACTTTTTTTCCACATAGTAAACTGCTGTTATTTGTCATGCAACTCTTGATTATGTGGTTGTGGGAGTGGAAAGCCTGGTCTTATGTGGACAATATAAGATCTGTCTTAAGAGTGTAAGGATCTCCTTCTCAGGGATCCTACCCTTTTTCCCCAGTGGATAATATCTAATGATATGAGACTTGAGTATTTTTCTGCTGTTCCTCATAAGTAGAGGTGAATTTTTAAGTTTCCGTCTCCTAAATGAAAAAAAATTTTCAGCTATATCTTGAGAGCAATATGTTTTACTCATTTATGCCAGTGGCTTAAACTTTTTGTTCCAGAGGTACAGCATGGGAGGTTTTGAGTGGACTTCACGTCTTTCCCGCGTGAAACTCCCTCCACTTGGCATGCATAATGAGGGGTGCTCCCTGTTTCATACTTTGACTAATTTTTTCTCACAATTGCCTTTTGAGGTTTGTAGAGAAAACATTGCAAATTGTCATAAATTACCTTTGTGTCAGATCCTAGGTTTTCTGTGCATTCACACTAGCTCATACTCATTATTCACCAATTCACATTTTAGCTGAACTGGTTCCTTGCATTTTTATTAATAGCTTACTACATCCTAAAGGAAATCAATGCTGAATATTCATTAGAAGGACTTATGCTGAAGCTTCAACACGTTGGCCATCTGATGAAAAGAGCTGATTAATTGGAAAAGACCTTGATGCTGGGAAGGGTTGAAGGCAGGACGAGAAGGGGATGACAGAGGATGAGATAGTTTGATGACATCACTGACTTAGTGGACATGAGTTTGAACAGACTTTGGGAGATAGTGAAGCCTGACATGCTGCAGTCCATGGGGCTGCAAAAAGTCAGACACAATTTAGCATCTGAACTATAACATTGACCCAGGTGAGTGAGTGCTGTGTCATATTTGGAAGACCCTATGTTTTCATAGATCATTGGTTGGTACGTTGCTCTGTGACCTCAGATCTCTGAGTTAAGAAAATTTTGGTTTGTATATCCATCTATTTATGTTGCTGTGGTAGAGGTGGGAAACTTTTTTTTTTTAGGATTATGCATCCTAAGTAGAAGTGTGAAATTCTGTTACCCTTGTCCAGAAGGTTCTTATTTGATTCTCACCAAATGCTTAGTATTATGCAACTAAGCTTTTTAGTTCTTTAGTTCTTCACTTTCTGCCATAAGAATGGTATTATCTACTGAATATTCATTGGAAGAACTGATGCTAAAGATGAAACTCCAATACTTTGGCCACCTGATGCAAAGAACTGACTCATTTGAAAAGACCCTGATACTGGGAAAGATTGAAGGCAGGAGGAGAAGGGGATAACAGAGGATGAGATGGTTGGATGGCATCACTGACTCAATGGACATGAGTTTGGGTAAACTCTGGAAGTTGGTGATGGACAGGAAGGCCTGGTGTTCTGCAGTCCATGGAATTGAAAAGAGTCAGACATGACTGAGCAACTGAACTGAATTGATGAAGCTAAGCTTAAAGCAAACTCTAGGAATCATTCTTGGGAGTTCCTGTGTTTGGATAAACATGAATAAACATACAGATAATCGTATAATGTTAAAGCGAGATGCCAGGTTCTACAAAATAGAAACTGAGTACACTTTGAGATCCTCTCTGTATCTGCCTTCACACTGATCTTCAAAAGGTGTTTCTTCCTCCCTTAGAAAGCCTCAATCTGTGTAAATTTCTTTCCTGCTTTCTTCTTTAATTTTCCTTAGGGGGAGAGAGAGAGAGACAGAGGAAATATGATATTTGGCAAGCTCTTTGCAAACAACAAAAATCTAGTCCCAGGTGAGGAGACCAGGTCCTTGACCTTGAGAAATCTACAGGCTAAAGGTATACTTTATAGGATAGCACCTCAAGTTAGACAGAACGAGGTGGCTCATTTAATACTCACCTCTTTAAACTTTGAAGGGTTCACATTTGTTTTTTTTTTTTTTTTTGGAAAACTTGGATCACATTTCATCAATACTTTATTATGAGGACATATTTTACTATAAACTTTCAGAAGTGAAGCAGTCATATTCATTTGTTCTTCTCTAATCTTACAGGGTACATATTCTATACATTTACTGTATATGTTCAACAAATGTTTCAGATTCTTTAGACCATGTGTATAAGTACTACTCCTGCACAAACATAAGTATTGTTCATGTACTGAAATTAGTAGTTCATTTGTAAGGTTGATTGCCAAAGATTAAGGTTTATGAATTGGTATTAGTCAAGGTAATCTTTTGTTCATTTCATTTTATATTTTTCACCTGCATTCATTGAACACTATACATTTTTAATTTCTCATGGGTAGAAATTGAATTAATATGCTTGAAATAATTTCTTTTCTATTTGAATCCACAATTATGCAAATTTGCAACTTACCCAGCCTGTATTGTTCAAATAGGGATGTAAACCCCAAAAATATTTGTTCATTTGACAGTGGAAAGCAAGTTTATTTGACAGTGTGAAGCATGGGGAACTGAGTTATTACCCCCTGTCCTATGTCTGATAGCTCTTTGTTATAAAGTTTGAGGAACAAGTCACTGCTGCTTTAACTTGTGGAGTTTCTTGATATAGTGTTTGAAGTTCAATAAACTCTATTAAAGAACATTCCTCTATTTCTTCATTTGGATTTGATAATAAGTCAAAATGAAGTCTCTCAAAGATACATGTTTTCACTTTTTTAATTGATCTCTTCATTATCCTTCTAGAAGAGGAAAGCAGTATGGATGATTATGTATTATTAATATTTAAGTGAAAACTAATAGCAAAAAACTTCCTTCAGGAAAAAATAGAAATCTATTTAGCTTTAACATCCCCAATTTATCCTGTTTCATCTTGTATCCCTTTCATGGCAGAAAATGGACAGCATCTACATAAACTGATGTGCTCAGACCTTTGCATTTCTATGTCTGATGACTGTCATCTGCCACAGGAAAGGTAGACCCATTTTTCCCTTGATTTATTTGCTTATTATGTTGTTGTTTGTTTTATTTATGGTATCAGCTTCTGGTGGTTTATAACAATTCTTTTCAACAAAATATTAGTTAATCTGAACTTTCAAACTCAATGGAAACTTGAAAGTATGAGTAATAACAGTGTGGTAATCTGCAGAAATAAAACTGGAATTAATGGAATTCTAATTAAGATATCAAAGTTTTCTCTAGTTTGAATAACAGTATATATGTGTGTGTGTGTGTGTGTGTGTGTGTGTGTGTGTGTGTGTGCATGTGCTTGTGTTAATTTGGACCAATAAGCACATAAATAATATTAGATTTTTATTATTAGTTTTAATAGATTTAAAATAATGATATGGCATACTCAACCTTTTCTAGTCCTTGGCATGTAGGAGAATTTTTTTTTTTTTAAAGGAAACTCAGATTCAGACCCCTCCCATATAACCCATGAGTAAAATAAGAGCTTGCAGCTATATTTTGGGTACAGATTAGGCATTTTCAATACAGTGTCTGGGATTTCAGCTAATATACATGCAAGTAGGCATCCTCTAGCCATGCTTGTCAAGGTGATTACTTACGGTTCAGCATGCATTCTTCAATACATTTCTGCTATGAGTTTGGTTAAAGGTAAAAGGTAGCTGAAAAAAAGAAAGGACAGATAAGTCAAGATAATTATCCAATTCTACCCTTCCTACTATTTTAACTGTGAGAGATGGAATCATCTAATGAACATTTATTTAAATTCATACGTGATCAAATTTCTTGTTTTGACCAAGTGCACAGAAGAAATCTATTACACAGATCAGATTTGATAGGTCAGGAAGAATTTTTCCCACTGTTGCCTCATCTGTACTGGTCAGAATATGTTAATTGCTACTTCATGCAATTCTCTAATGTGTCTATATTGAAGAGTTAGAAGGAAGAGTTTGAACTGTCAAATCAACACAGCTGCCATAACTAAGGAATATTTCTAAGCCATTATTGAGTTGTTAATACAAGCCTGGATTTCTGAATAATATGGAAAATGTATCTTGGTAAAATGATCCAGAAATGCTTCTATTCATGTAATAGATATCTCACTATATACAAACCAAGAGGCATACCAACAGAATGTTTATTTCTTTGAAGATCAGTAAGAATTGACTTTATTTCTCTTCTAATGGCTCTTCTAACTCTCTATCTTAGGGATGGATGACACCTTGCTATAGAGATAAAACAAAAGAGCTTGACAAAGTCAGACAGACAAGACTATCTAATTTAGCTTTCAACTTTCCTATTGCTTCTCTATCTACCATGGTGCCAAATTTGGTTTTCACCTAGCACAAGGAGTTTTAACTGTCAGTCATACAAAGGGCCAGTGAGGTCATCAAGTCATTCTTTTCACCAGAGTAGGATAGACCTATGGTGTTACATTTTTTATGCTATTTTACCCCAGGCTAGAATTGAACATGGAGAAGGCAATGGCACTCCACTCCAGTACTCTTGCCTGGAAAATTCCTTGGACAGAGGAGCCTGGAAGGCTGCAGTCCATGGAGTCGCTAAGAGTCGGACAGGACTGAGCGACTTCGCTTTCACTTTTCACTCTCATGCATCTGAGAAGGAAATGGCAACCCACTCCAGTGTTCTTGCATGGAGAATCCCAGGGACAGCGGAGCCTGGTGGGCTGCCGTCTGGGGTCTCAGAGTCGGACATGACTAAAGTGACTTAGTAGTAGTAGTAGTAGAATTGAACATGTTTCTTGTTATTTCTTTAAGGAAAGAAGTTAAAAATCAATAATAAAAGTAGATATGGGCTTAGGAGGACAGGTGTCTTAAATGGTAAAGGGACATTTCACTTAATTATTTGCTGAGAACTTTTCATTCCATTGGGTGGTAAATGATCTCGAGCTCATTTTTCCTTAACCAGCAAAAAAAAAAAAAAAAAAAAAAACAAATAGGCATTTTATCACATACGAAACTCAGACCTAGAATTCTATCACTGTCATATATTTCCCTAGGGAAATATATCTGCACAGAATTCTCCTGATCTGCTGACAAATTTTTTTTAGATTGTTCTTTTGTTTAATAAGACGATTTAGAGTGTTGGATTTCCATACTTGGATAAAGAGAAAGAGTGGTAGGGGTATTAGGGAAGTATGCATGTCTATGAGTATGTGTGGAGTGTATATGGTGTCTATATGTATAAGTTTTTCTTTTGAAGATGATCATTTAGATTAAAATAACACATAGTGATGGATTTTTCCTCCCAATGGACATTAGCACTGGAGTGATGCTTAGAATAGCTGAAGTAAACTGACAACTTACAGAAAGACTAAGTTTTATTTGATAAGGTTACCAAGTTGGACTGAAGGTGATTCTAAACGAGACCAGACTTCCTGATTTGTAGTCAAGTGTTTGTTTCTCAACACTAATCTTGCCCAAGATTATTTTTCATCTTTATCAAAAAGAAGGAGATTTCTGAATTATAAATGCTATAGCCTGAAGGCTAGACCTGAAGGAGTGAGATCAGAACAGAGAAAAATATTTTTTGTATCTGTGGCTCAGATATGTTTTGAGAAGTCTTATCTTCTGCAGGGAATATTCTTTAAGCCAGACACAGAAGAGATGGACATCTGTTATTTAAAAGCTGATTCTTATGATGTCAGATATGGAGTCAGACATCAGGCATTTTAGCAAAGAAATGGAGAAAAGTTGAAAGGATCACAATTGATCCACAATATGACTGTTAAATATAACATTGTATCTTTCTGGAATGGTATTGAGTAAAACATTGATAAAATTCATCTTTGAGCCAAATTACCTATAGTGATATATCATGTACAAACAAGTGAAAATCATATTTTGTAATTATACAACAAAATGTGTTGGACTCTAATTCATCCAACCTTCTTTGTTAAAATTCATCAGTATTCAGCATTGCTGAGTCCATTCTCATATTCTGATGACAAAGCAAGTAAGAGAAGATTAAAATGAAAACAGGCATATGTATCTCTAATGGTAAATTACCTCAGGATTTATTAGAGTTATGATTCATACTAGGCTTCATAATTATCTTTGATTGTATATGCTATGTTCCAAGAATGATCTTATAATAAGGTGTTTCTATTGGATTATGATTGTGAATAAACATTTTAAATACAGAGGATAAACCATGAATACTTACTAATATCACAACTACTGCTTCTCCTAGAATCACTATACCTACAACAGTAGTAATTGCAACCAGAGCACTTTACACTTACTGACATTATGCACGGTGCCTATCTTTGTTTTTTAAATGAAGACATAGAGGCTAAGAGAAGGTAAGTAATGTAGCTGAATGCGTATACTTAGTAAATGATAGATCTGACTATAAACCCAGGTAAGACAGACATCAGAATCTACAGCTTTAACCTCCACACTCCAGTGTGTGTGTATGTGTATACAAGTGTGTGAATAGACATGGTGCATTCAGTAGGGAGAGGAAAGATGATATGAAGAAGACAATGAGGTGACCAGGTAACAACAGCAGCACGGCTGTGATGAGTTTTACTTTTTGTTGTTGTTGTCACTGAATAGAAAGAGCTACAGATTGTATTTAGGTGATTAGACATGAAAACTGATTCATCTTATTAATACTGTATGATTACTGTCATTTAACTTAAGGCAGTCAATCAATATCCTACTTGCTAATTTGCTTGATTTTTATTGTTTAAATTTTTCCTTCAATTTGCTTGGGTTAAAAAATAGAGAAAGGGAAATATATGTCTAAAATATCTCAATATAAAATGTTAAGCACATAACTACCATATGTAAAGTGTTATGTCTATGTTTCTGTAATTTCTAGTCTATAGGGATTGGGTTTTCACCGTCTTTAAGGCAAAGCTGTTTGACAAAATAAGAAATAAAATACTAAAGGGAACACATTTTGAAGAAGTAAAGTAGAAATAGAGCAGATGTCATTTTGTAAATGGAAAATAAAAAAGGTTTCTGTTTGTCAGCATATGAAACGTTTAAAATAATTTCAGTTCATGAAGAGTTAGACTTTAAAAGATTATAAAATTACTAATGGTGAGAGTAACACAAATAAATATATTAAAGTTCTATTGGTATCATTTATACATTCAATAGTTTATATATTATTTATTCGCTAAGATAATGCATTTTGCAATTAGAGCTATTGTCCTATTTGGTTTAATTTAATTGTGTATTAAACTGCATTTAAATAAAACTTCAAACAATTTAGTCTGTATATATTACAACTGAGGATGGCAGGTGTCTGGGGTATAATATAGCAGACTTCATTTATTTCCAGCTTCTTGCTTGATAAAAAAGATTCAGAATTAATTATCAATCCAGCCTGAAGAGAACTCTTTAAAATTTTATCTGTCCAGTAAAATTTATTCAATAAAAATGTTCCTTTTACCTTCACCATATCCCTGCCTCATCTAGTCCACTTTCTGTTGTCATTGATGAGACTTTGAAGAAATATTTGAGCTTCCTAATTCTTAGCTGTAAATTTTTTTTAATTGCCAAAATATGAGAATATATCTATAGTATGCAGTTGTATTTGGTGGGGGAGGGTGGGCTATGTGGTAGTAATTCCTCTTTTTTAATTACAATCAGATTTCTTGTTCCTATTCTGTGCAGTATGGTGGGACTCTTATGTGCACTTCTCTGTCTTTGGAAATATTCAATTTGTGATTCAACCAAGGTCAATTAGAATCAGAAACTTGAGCATTCCACCACGAAAAAATGCAAACACACTTATTTCATTTCATTCGAGAAGAGGCTTTCAGATTATGTCACCTGCCAAAAGACCTATGCCTTGCCATCCAGAATTTCCTATCTAATATTGAGTGTAAGTCTCCCATCTTACCACCAATTGTGTATTTTTCAAAAATTATAATAAAATTCTTTTCTTGGTTTAGGTAAGCTGTAGCTAGATTCTGTGATTTGAAACTAAAGAACACCAGTATCTCCAGATTCTGGCATGTGTCGGTGTGAACTTGAAAATGCTGTAATGGGAAGCAATGTGCTAGCTAGCATTTGTCAGTGTATATCATTCAGATGTCAAAATATGCTCCCCAGATCCATATCAAAATTCTGACACTGGGGGAAACCCATTCTATTCATCCTAGATTTAGTATGTGGCTTTGTACCATACGACTCCTCATGAAGAATGTTCTATTTTTTTTGGCCAAGGACTTCATTCTCTAGCATTTGTCCAGAGAAAAGCAAAAATAGAATATGAATACTCTATGGATAAATTTAATGTTGCCTGACAAAACATTAGCAAGATCTTGAAGTTCAGTGAAGGTTAAAATACAGTAAGTTCCTTAAAATAGGCACAGGTTCCTTTGAGTCTGTAGCATTTTATTGCTAATATTGACTTCATTAAATAGTGTTTGGTCTGAATTATTCAGATGCTAACTGGGCCTATGATGCAAAGTCAGATATTCTCAGTTAAAAATTGTGTCAGTTAGTGACACAATTTTATATTTGGAGCCTGGTGGTCTGCTATTTGTGGGGTCGCACAGAGTCGGACACGACTGAAGTGACTTAGCAGCAGCAGCAGCAACAACATAGATCTAACAACATATGTGCATTTACAAGTTGAGAGTGTTTCTAGGAAAAATCAGTACAAAATTTATGTGATAATTTTTCTTTGAACTTTACATAGCCAAAAGCATAAGTTAAAATTTCTAGATTTACCTTGAATCTATCCTTTCTGTATAGTGATCTTAGTACTTTTTGGCTCATTTTAAAATTTCTGTTTCATGCTCTTCCACTAACTTCAAACAATATTGTTTTAAACATAGATT
The DNA here is from genome assembly GCA_935064755.1 of Tragelaphus eurycerus. NCBI lineage: Eukaryota > Metazoa > Chordata > Mammalia > Artiodactyla > Bovidae > Tragelaphus > Tragelaphus eurycerus. The sequence continues at coordinate 256,242 of CAKXYN010000228.1, read as the reverse complement.
GATTCAGATTATGACTCCAGAAAATTAGAGCAAATACTAAAATAATCCATGTAATTATATGGTAAATGTGACCTTCCCAAGCTGTAGAATGGTGGGCAATGAAGATCAACATGAATGGCTAGCATGCCCATATTTTAGCATCTTGTTCAAATGAAGGTGACTAATTAGCTATTCAATCACATGTATGCAAATTGAGTCCTGTTTTGAAACCAGAAGGATTTTTCTTAGTACCGCAGAAAGTACACCACAGCGTGTAAAACAAATCAAAACAAAAATAACAAAAGCACTTGCTAAATATGTTTTTGTGAGGATGATGATGTTTATCCATTTGGCTTTTTGCTGACAGGTCTTACATCTTTGAATGCTCTTCCTTTTATAGATGACATCTGAAAATGGTACCTGTTTAATCCATCATGGGATTGTGAAGGTTAATTTTAGAGGAAAATTGGTACATGGACTCAGAAATTGTTATTATTTTCTTGTTTCTTGTCTGAGGCTTTATCTACAGTCCTGAGCTGTCATTTTATAATTCTGAAAAAAATATAAGAGCTATTACCAGAGAGGTGGTTTACCACTAGGTATAAAACATAGTTTTTATTATTGTTGTTGGTTTTTCCTTTTTGAAGTGAGTACTAAAACTGAGGTGATTTCCATATCTGACAATTATGTGGAAGTGGATAAGCTATGTGATAATTAGAGGTTATAACTTATTATCTAGAGGCAATAATATGTGGACAGCAATTCAACACATAGCCAAGTCAAATACCTTTTATTTCTATTCCAAATTATTTTTCTAATTAAAAGAAATTTTAGGTACATAATTGAATCAAAAGTGAACTACAATTGAGATACTTCCACAATTAAGGGCAGGTCCATAGTACACCATTCATCATACTTGCTAGACTCAGAAGCAGGATGGTAGGAAGGAAAAAAAAAAAAAAAAAAACCAACATCTATGACATTCACAGTTTTCCATCATGAACTGTGGTAATTTATGTATATACTCTATCTCTCCCACTTATCATAAATTTTCTGAAAGCAGAAGTTTGATAAAATACTTTTGATATCCTCCTCGTCAAATGGCACCTATAGAGTGAATATAGTGACATTTTTATTTAAAGAATAAGCAAGTGATAATCTAACTTCAATAATGACAATAATAAAATGATGGTTTAGATTGTATAACAGCTTACCATGTGTCATATGTTGTTCTAATAGGTTTAAATTGATGAGTTTATTTAATCTTCTCAAAAACCATGTAAGGTACTCTCATTATGCCCACTGTACAGGCAGACAAATACTTGCCAAATTAACTCAGTAATTGGTGAAAAGGGGATTTAAATGCAGGCATCTTGCTCCATAGACTAAAATCTTAACCATTATTTCTTTACTTTTTTGCACTTCAATGGAAATTATGATAATTGGCTATATTTGATGACTACATTCAGTTCAGTCTCTCAGTCGTGTCTGATGCTTTGCAACTCCATGGACTGCAGCATGCCAGGCCTCCCTGTCCATCACCAACTCCCAGAGCTTGCTCAAACTCATGTCCATCAAGTTGGTGATGCCATCCAGCCATCTCGTCCTCTGTCATCCCTTTTTCCTCCTGCCTTCAACCTTTCCCAGTATTAGGGTCTTTTCAAATGAGTCAATTCTTCGCATCAGGTGGCCAAAGTTTTAGAGTTTCAGCTTCAATGTCAGTCCTTCTAATGAATATTCAGGACTGATTTCCTTTAGGATGGACTGGTTGGATCTCCTTGCAGTCCAAGGGACTCTTAAGAGTCTTATCCAACACAACAGTTCAAAAACATCAATTCTTCAGCAATCAACTTTCTTTATAGTCCAACTTTCACATCCGTACATGACTATTTGAAAAACCATTAGCTTCGTATTATTTCTATAACATTTTATCACAAATTCCTTTTCTTAAAGCAGCCCAAATTCAATATCTTACAGTCCTGGAAGATAATATCCCTAAAATCAATGTATTAACCAAGCTGCATTTTTTCCTGAAGGCTATAAGGGAGAATTTACTTCCTTGTCAAGCTTCTAAAGGCTGCTCAAATTCCTAGGCTTGTGGCCTCCCTGTAGGAAGTCAAATAATTACAACCTCGACTTTTTTTTAAATATAATTCACATCTACCATTGTGTAAGTTTAAGATACACAGTGTATTGGTTTAATACACTTATGTATTTCAATACGATTACCACCATATCATTAGCAGTATTCTTACTCCAGGGTATATACCTGAAGAAATTAAGAAATTTCAAAAAGCAATCTACACATCCATGTTCACTGAAGCATTATTCACAATAGTCAAGATATGGAAATAAGCTAAGTTCCTGTCTAAAAATTAATTGATAAAAAAAAGATTACCCCCCCCCCACACACACACACACAATGGAATATAATTCATTAATGAGAAAGAAGAAAATCCTTCTACTTATAATAACATGATGGACCTTGGGAGAATTATATTAAGATAAGTTAGTGAAATACAAATTATATCACTTACATATGGAATAAAAAAAAAAAACACAAACTCATAAAAATAACCTTTGTTTATGCGTGATCTCTTTCTCTAATCCTGACTTTCCTACCTCCTTCTTGAAGAACTCTGTAATTGCATTGGTCCTTCTTGGATAATCCAGTACACTCTCTCCGTCTCAAGATTTTAAATTAATCATATCCGCAGAGCCCCTTTTGCAATGTAAGATAACATCAACAGGTTCTGAGTATTAGAACTTGGGTATCCTATTGTGTTTTTCAGCCTACCACCATAATAAATAAAGTAAAAATTTTAGTAATAGCAGTCACAGTTTTACAATATTAACAGCTGAGAAAGAATATTCTTCTGTTACCAGAATCAGAATTTTGAGACTTTATGAAAATGTTGCAATTCAGTAGAATTGAAATCATGCTCTCTTCCTTCTACTCACAAGTTAAATGATTTTAACTTAATCAAAAAAAGAAAGTATTTTTTCCTAGAGGTTTCATAAGAGGGTTAGGACAAAGTCAGTTGGAAATAACTGAAAATAGCTGTGCTTCACATAAAAGCTATAAAGTCCAATGTCTGATCCTTTTAACTGTTTACACCATATGTCAATTTTTCTGTCCACTAGTATGACTGCTCAGAAGATAGAACCTATTAAATAGCTAGATAAAAATAATAATAATAAAAAATAAAAACAGTGTCAAATTCTGATGCTACTCAAGGACATTTTTCAAGAATGCAAAGGAAATGTTAAGGCTATAATTTTAATGTACAACATTGATTAAAACACATATATAGGCATTAATTTTTGCTATATGTTTTTACATACATTGCTCCTTTTCAACATCATAATAAGTCTGTGAGTTTAGGTGGGTAACTGGTACTCATGGTCATCTTATAGCCAATAAAACTGTTCATCTTATATACTCTTAGAAGGAAGTAGTTGATCTTAGACTACAGTTCATTTTATGATTTTTATTCTTAGTCAATTCCTAAAGATTACATGTAAACTTCTAAAATGTGACCTGTTTAATTCAAAATTTTCTGTATTTACCTTGTTGTTTGGCAAAAAAAAAAAAAAAAAAAAATTGTTGAATCACTATTGTATAACTGGAGTGGGTTGCCATTTTCTTCTCCAGGGGATCTTCCTGACCCAGGGATTGAACCCAGGCCTCCCTCATTGCAGGCAGATGCTTTACCCTCCAAACCACCGGAGGAAGACTCCTAAAAAAATGTATGGATACTCTAAAAAAGCCACTTGGATAAAGTAATCACTAAATTAAATTAAACAGAGGAAAATCTTACAGCTATCAACATCACACACATATATCTGTATTTAGATATATGCACTTATTAAGTATTTATTTAAAATAATTAAGTTCAGAGGGAAAACATATTTCTGAATGACGTATTAATTTTTGAAGAGTTAAAAAGAAATCTAAATGCATCCCCTCTTTATTTTCATCCTTCCTTGGATTTCCTTGGTTTCTTCTTTGAGGTGTACCACCTTAGTGTTCTGGTAGTTCAGCCTTTGTCAAGTATTAGCTCACATTTTTCCTTAATTTCTTTGTAATAGTATTATTATTCAGATAATAAATCTTCATATGTCAAGCCTTATAACAAGCCCTGGAACCCCCAGAGATAGAAAGATGAAGGAGTCCCTGCCCTTCAAGAATTTATTAGAGACTAGGGGTGATATTGTATGCAGACATAGCTGGTTACAATAAAAGATAAAATACAAGCACAACATGAGTAGAAATATATAGCCTTAGCTTATATTTGCAGTTTTTATCATCCTTTTCTTGATGTCTTGGTCTCAGCTATTTATGGAGAAAAGATTTCTGATAAAATATTTTAACAAAGGGGTTGAAATTATTTTTATCACTATTATTGATACTGATTTACCCTTAATAGAGGGGTAGAAGAAAATGTATAAAGATGGCTTGATTTAATCTGAAGAAATAAATCTTACAAAATGAAGCTTTAAGTTTTTTGGTAGATTTATAGCTGTGTTGTCCTGTCTTACGGGGAGAAATTCTAGTACTCTTTAAATCACATAAGAAAGTTGCATGTTTGAAGAAGCACTGAATCCTATCTATAAATTTTTAGGACATGGTTCTATAGAACTTCCCTAGTGGGTCAGATGGTAAAGTGTCTGCCTACAATGTGGGAGACCTGAGTTCGATCCCTGGGTTGGGAAGATCCACTGGAGAAGGAAATGGCAACCCATTCCAGTACTTTTGCCTGGAAAATCCCATGGATGGATGAGCCTGGTAGGCTACAGTCCACAGGGTCTCAAAGAGTCAGACACGTCTGAGTGACTTCACTTTCACTTCTCTGTAGAATAGCATCTGACTCAGTAAGGATAGTGTGTGTGTGTGTGTGTGTGTGTGTGTGTGTGTGTGTGTGCACATGCATGCTCAGTCTCTCAGTTATGTTCAACTCTCTGCAACTCATGGATTGCAGCCTACCAGGATCCTCTGCCCATATTTTTCCAGTCTAGTATACTGGAGTGCGCTTCTATTTTCTACTCCAGGGTATCTTCCTGACCAAGGGACTGAACCCTTGTCTCCTACATTGGCAGGCAGATTCTTTACCACTGAGCCACCTGAGAAGCCAAAAACCTGCAGACCAGCAAAAAAGTTTGCTGTGCATAAGAAGCATCTAGAATGCTTATCAATGAATACATAGATACATAGATGCTTGTTAGTTAACTTTATTCAGAGGGGCTCAGGGATATGTTTTAATGATAAGCAGTCTGGTAATTCTGATATGTGATCCAAAGAACTCTTTTTGAGAAAGCCTGTTTTGAATGTCCATAGAAAACAAAAAAGTACAAAATGCCAGTTGTTCTGTTGCTATGACTGTGTATACATATGTCTCCCAACAATCTCGAAAACATTCAACAAATTGCCCATTCTGTTTAGTCACTCAAAATGCCTTTTAGATATAAGCCCAGAATAAGGTCCTTAGGAACAACCTAATTTTATTTGGCCTAAAATTCTAAATCCCCTTACTGAGGCCAAGTGATCTATGATGTTAGATTCCTAGTTTCCAGGAACATAGGCTTGGCAGTCACATTGATACAGCCAGTACTACGTAGAAATTCTAGTCAGTACTAAAACAAGCACATTGTCCATCTGAAATTCACCCCAGCCTAATGTAATGCCTGTCTTCCAGTTGATAATTGATGGGCCTGGCAATTTTTTTTTTTTTTATTGGCAAAACCATTTGGGTTGAATTATCCAGGCAGATGGCTTACAAATGAGTGACATGTCACCACCTTCAGATTTTTCAACGAGTGACATGCCGCTATCCTTAGATTACATATATTGCCCATTTTTATTCATTCTTTGTCACTTACTGTTGTCTATTGTACTTTATCTATATTTAACACACATCGGTCTTCTAATGGTAGGAGACAATGATATTTAACCTCAGAGAAGCAAAAAACAAGTCATTTATAAAGAGGCTAGGAAAATGCTCCGTAAGTATTTCCAAAAGGCAGACTAGAAAAAAGAATCTTGTGTCGCAGAAACAGGTGATGGCAATAGAAATGGTTGAACAGTATTATTTATTTTCCAGTGTTATTTCTATGTTACTTTTAACTACCTGTGCACTTTAAGGGAATTAAATTCTCTCAATTTTGCATTAGTTTTCATTAACAAAAAAATAAATAAATAAACATTAGGACAACATTCTATGTTAAAAATTGTGCTTCTAATATTTTATGAATGAGGCTAATATTTTATGTTTGATTTTAAGAAGCAAGTAATACTGTTTTTTGAATAATCTTCTAAAAATGATATAGAGAAAAAACAAGCATAGAAAGATAAAATTTGAAGAGAAATGGAACCATTTTAAAAAACTTCATAGTGCAGAAAAATAATCCAATACAATTATTCTGAGACTTTAGAAATAAGAAAAAGAACCCCTGTCTCCTAATATTGATCAGGTTATGAAACCTTGATATGGTTTCTTTTCCTTTCCTCAAATAGCCCTCATAAGGTTCACACTACCTGAGTTATCCTGTTGTGGTGAGGATCATGTAGAGTAAGCCACTGTTACCTGAAATTCTCATGAAAAGCATCAGCTTCTAATGATTATGCAAGATTTAACTGCTTAGACCCTCCCCTGGAAATTCTGATTTAGAGGGGCAGGGGTATGACTCCCATATTGAAGTATTCACATGAGGTCCAAGTGAGTTTTACCATTAGAGCAATTTACACAATACTGCATCATGGCACTTCATGGTACAGACGGGGAAACAGTGGAAACAGTGACAGACTTTATATTTTTGGGCTCCAAGATCACTGCAGATGGTGACTGCAGCCATGAAATTAAAAGATGCTTACTCCTTGGAAGGAAAGCTATGACCAACCTAGATAGCATATTAAAAAGCAGAGACATTACTTTGCCAACAAGGGTCCTTCTAGTCAAAACTATGGTTTTTCCAGTAGTCATGTATGGGTGTGAGAGTTGGCCTATAAAGAAAGCTGAGCGCTGAAGAATTGATGCTTTTGAACTGTGATGTTCAAAGGAGATCAGTCTTGAGTGTTCATTGAAAGGACTGATGTTGAAGCTGAAACTCTAGTACTTTGGCCACCCCATGCGAAGAGCTGACTCATTTGAAAAGACCCTAATGCTGGGAAAGATTGGATTTGGGAGGAGAAGGGGATGACAAAGAATGAGATGGTTGGATGGCATCACTGACTCAATGGAGATGAGTTTGGGTAAACTCCAAGAGTTGGTGATGGACAGGGAGGCCTGCTGTGCTGCAGTCCATTGGGTTGCAAAGAGTGGGACATGACCGAATGACTAAACTGAACGGATACAATACTGAAAGGATTATTTAAAATTTTTTACTCTGGGGAAATAAACAGCAAAGGGTTACAGGCAAGAGTAACACTTAGCCAGAACTCATTGGCCTGGCCTTAGAAGTTACAATAGTGAAAGTCTTCTGACCAGGTTTTCAAACAACCACTCCTGGCAACAGCTACTCCTTCCTCCTACCACTTAGGTCCTTCTGTTCCCCATTTCAAAAACCAACTGAAAAATTAATGGCTGTCACAGTGGGTGGCCTGCAGAAATCCCTCTAGGCTTTAGCTACAGGTTTTCTGGATTAGCTCTTACCTGTGCCATATTGGTTTTTCTTTCTTTCTTTCTTTTTTTTTTTTTTTTAATGATCAGCTCCTGGATCAAGGCATCTGTTTAGTAAATCCACAGAGAGGCTGTCCAGTACCTTTGAAGTCATACTGTGTATGATTGCTGGAGAATGTAAGAAAAGCTTAGAAACAAATGAACAGTACACAGAAAAAGTGCCTATGTTATTTCTGAGGTTTTTGTTTGGGAGCTAGGTGTTTTCCTCCAGTTTTGGAATATGTTTCAGGGGGAAATGACTAGTTACTCTTGTCCTGAATAAATTTAGTCAGGAAGATAACACATAGAAAAGGAGTGAAGAGCAGTAGGCAAGAGTAGGCATCTTTGAGGTAGATGATTTGCATGCTGGCAGGACAGAAGAGCCTGGTGAGCTACATATAGGTCAATGGGATCACAGGAGTTGGACATGACTTAGTGACTAAACCATCACCACCAGCTCGATGAAAAAACATCAGCAAAGGAGAGACAAAGATAGATCTCTTCCTGTTGCTGCTGCTGCTAAGTCGCTTCAGTCATGTCCGACTCTGTGCTACTCCAGAGACAGAAGCCCACCAGGCTCCCCTATCCTTGGGATTCTCCAGACAAGAACACTGGAGTGGGTTGCCATTTCCTTCTCCAATGAATGAAAGTGAAAAGTGAAAGGGAAATCACTCAGTCGTGTTCAACTCTTAGCGACCCTATGGACTACAGCCTACCAGGCTCCTCCATCCATGCGAATTTCCAGGCAAGAGTACTGGAGTGGGGTGCCATTGCCTTCTCCAGTTCTCTTCCTAGAAATACAGAAATACACAGAGGGCCAAATAATGAAATATGTGAAGTTTGAAAGTTACAGGATATGATAAATGTGCTGTGAAGATGGTTATATTCTTTTTTTTTTTTTTTTTTTATTGTAGGTTAGATTTTATTTTTTTAAAACTTTTAGAAATTTTGTTTTATTTTTATTTATTTTATTATTATTATTATTATTTTTACTTTATAATATTGTATTGGTTTTTCCATACATCATCATGCATCCACCATGGGTGTACACGTGTTCCCCATCCTGAACCCCCCTCCCACTTCCCTCCCCATACCATCCCTCTGGGTCATCCCAGTGCACCAGCCCCAAGCTTCCTGTATCCTGCATCAAACCTGGACTCAGATGGTTGTATTCTTGAGAAATGGCAGCAAGAGCAACAGAGCTCTCAAATAATTATTGATTAAATTAAAAGCTTTTGAAACTGCTATAATTTAAAATCATAAATATGCATAACATATGTGATCACTTACTCTAGGATTTCAAAATTTAAAAGTTTTGGAATGCATCTAAATTTATCAGGGCATGGGAAAAGACTGGGGGTGCACTGAACAAGCAGTAGGGAAGTTACCCTGGGAGATTTTCAGTGAAAAGGCTGAGGGATTTTGAATTGCAGAACAATGAGAGAGGGCAAGGGAATGGGAGAGGTATGGTTCAAAGAAAGCAGTGGTGCCAGAATCTGTGGTCCTGAGACTATAATAGGACAGCTTAGGGCAGGGAGACAGGCCTGCAGCATCTGAGAGTACTGCTTATAGGTTGATAAGTTGGGAGCCCACACAGAGCTTACATGGACAATAACAGATACAGGAGCTGATGTCTGCAGGAGATTTTTAAGGCTTTTATAGATTTCTGACCTCTTCATCTGTGGATACACTGACTGGTTAAAGTGCCAAGGACAAATGAAAATGAGACATTAACGATCCCTTACTAACACTCTGGTGAGAAGAATGCAATTGTTAAAACTCATCTCATAATTGAATGTGTCAACAGTTAGTTAGGAAATTTAACTTAACTGCTTGGTAAATCTGCCCTTAGGTTTATGTGTAACATGATTAAGTTGTCTCCAAATGGTTCCCCTCTGCTTGAATTTGTAAATAAGACATATTAGGTAATATATGAAGTGAAGATGCTGAATGTGAGACACCACACAATTATTTAACTACTGGCCCAGTGCCCAGGGTGGGGCAGCTTGACTTAAACCAATTCTTCTTTAATTCCTGTAAGTAAACCTAAAGATAAATGATTGTCAAAATATAAAGATGATAGTAAAATTTCATGATCTCTCTGAGGTTAAATTGTGATTAATGTTCAAATATCTTCTATGACTCAGTAGAATCATGTATTTGGTGGTTCCAAGTTGTACTACAACTATTGATGAAACATGTTAACTCAAGAACCTGCCTGAGAGATTCAATATAACCCACATCCTCATGCTTAAATTCAACAATATATAGAGGATTTCTTGCTGTTCAGTTCACATTATGGCCATGGATCTAATTTTTTGTTTCATGCTGCTGATACTGCTAAGTCACTTCAGTCATGTCCTACTCTGTGCGACCCCAAAGATGGCAGGGGCCACCAGGCTCCCGCGTCCCTGGGATTCTCCAGGCAAGAACACTGGAGTGGGTTGCCATTTCCTTCTCCAATGCATGAAAGTGAAAAGTGAAAGTGAAGTCACTCAGTGGTGTCCGACTCTTAGTGACCCCACCCCACGCTTAGTGACTCTTAGTGACCTTAGTGACCCCACCAGGCTCCTCCGTCCATGGGATTTTCAGGCAAGAGTACTGGAGTGGGGTGCCATTATTCACTAAATAACTTTAGATCTAATATATGCTCATTGAAAAATTTATCTTCTCACACATCTACTGAGTCACAAAAAATTTCTTCTGCTCCTAATTTTCTGTTAATATTAACATAGCTCTGCAACATTTCTTCCCTATCCAAAGTAAAATATCTCCAAATCTACCAAGTTCTAGCAATTCTAATTGACCATCTGTATGCTTGACTATACTCTAATTTATTTTTTTCACATATTTAATTTCTCCTTTATTAAAAATGTTTTCACTAGAGACTTTGTCTTTCTGCCATAGACATTCTAAAGTTTCTCACATGTTCAAGTTTTATTTTCCAACATAATTACAGGGAGACAATTCTCCATGGATATCTCACGTTTCTGTATGTCTTGCAAATCAAGCATTGATTGACTTTATTTTGGATTATCTTTTCAAGGATGTTTGTAGAGCAAATAGATGTGGAAGAAAGAGATAGTGTCTCCATCTGGAATAAAGAAAGTTTTTTTTTTTTTTTTCTAATTTGTAGTATAATAATAATGTCTCTTTTCATGACAAAGGTCAAACAAGCTTATGAGCTTATGATCCTTTATAAGTGGGTCCCCTAAGCTCTGAGTTTTTCCTTTATAATTAAACCCATTGTATGTGCAAACATTTCACCTGCACCTCAGCTGGCTGTCTAGGGAAGCAGTGCTCAGGGAACACTTGCAAATGATGGTTCTCTGCTGAAATAGCTATTGTTGTGAATAGTGGTGATAGTTTAGTCGCTTAGTCATGTCTGATTCTTGAGACCCCATGGGCTGTAGCCCTCCAGGCTTCTCTCCATGGGATTCTCCAGGCAAGAATACAGATGTGGGTTGCCAGTTCCTTCCCCAGGGATCTTCCTGACCCAGGGATCAAACCAACATCTCCTGCATTGCAGGTGGTCTCTTGCACTGCAAGCGAATTTCTTTCAGTTCAGTTCAGTCACTCAGTTGTGTCTGACTCTTTGCGAACCCATGAATCTTAGCACCCCAGGCATCCCTATCCATCACCAACTCCTGGAGTTTACTCAAACTCATGTCCATTGAGTCAGTGATGCCATCCAGCCACCTCATACTCCATCATCCTCTTCTCCTCCTACCCGCAATCCCTCCAAGCATCAGGGTATTTTCCAGAGTCAACTCTTCGCATGAGGTGGCCGAAGTATTGGAGTTTCAGCTTTATCATCATTCCTTCCAAAGAACACCCAGGACTGATCTCCTTTAGAATGGACTGGTTGGATCTCCTTGCAGTCCAAGGGACTCTCAAGCGTCTTCTTCAACACCACAGTTCAAAAGTATCAATTCTTCAGCACTCAGCTTTCTTCACAGTCCAACTCTCACATCCATACATGACCACTGGAAAAACCATAGCCTTGACTAGATGGGCCTTTGTTGGCAAAGTAATGTCTCTGCCATTTAATATGCTATCTAGGTTAGTCATAACTTTTCTTCCAAGGAGTAAGCTTCTTTTAATTTCATGGCTGCAGTCACCATCTGCAGTGATTTTGGAGCCCCAAAAAATAAAGTCTGACACTGTTTCCACTGTTTCCCCATCTATTTTCCATGAAGTGATGGGACCAGATGCCATGATTTTAGTTTTCTGAATGTTGAGCTTTAAGCCAACCTTTTCACTCTCCTCTTTCACTTTCATCAAGAGGCTTTTTAGTTCCTCTTCACTTTCTGCCATAAGGGTGGTGTCATCTGCATATCTGAGGTTATTGATATTTCTCCCAGCAATCTTAATTCCAGCTTGTGCTTCTTCCAGCCCAGCTTTTCTCATGATGTATTCTGCATAGAAGTTAAACAGCAGGGTGACAATATACAGCCTGATGTACTCCTTTTCCTATTTGGAACCAGTCTGTTGTTCCATGTCCGGTTCTAACTGTTGCTTCCTGACCTGCATGCAGGTTTCTCAAGAGGCAGGTCTGGTCTGAAATACCAGGTGGCCTGGTATTCCCATCTCTTTCAGAATTTTCCACAGTTTATTGTGATCCACACAAACAAAGGCTTTGACATAGTCAGTAAAGCAGAAATAGATGTTTTTCTGGAACTCTCTTGCTTTTTCCATGATCCAGCAGATGTTGGCAATTTGATCTCTGGTTCCTCTGCCTTTTCTAAAACCATCTTGAACATCTGGAAGTTCATGGTTCACATATTGCTGAAGCCTGGCTTGGAGAATTTTAGCATTACTTTATTAGTGTAAGTAAAAAATATTTTTCCTCTCATCCAAGAGTCTGTATCTTCTGCCAGCCTTTATGAAACTGTGATAGGATAACATTTTAACTTGCAGATAGAGTAAATTCTCAGACACTTCATAGTTCGTGATAGGAACATGTCTTCAGGTACCATTTCATATTGTTCACTTTTTTTCACCATCCTGATCACTGAAGAGTAACCTATATGCCCTGCTTCCATGTCCTTGTGTGCCATTCACTCTTTAATACAATAAAGTCTAACTGCTCCTGTATCATTACTGAAACTTCTTTCTTCAGCAACATAAAATTATCATATAGTATTAAATCCAGGGTTCTTTGAATGACTCCTAATTTTCTTTGCACTTGCTAAGGCACTTGTTATGTGACCATCATTTTCTACTTGAAATCTTCATGGTGATTCCCATTTTAGTTCTAAATCAGTTCCTTCTTGGTTGCTCTTAATATCCTCAATTTCATTGACATCTCATTAAAGAAATTATACTTCTCTCTTTTTGATCAGTCCTTTTCTGCTAATTTATTAGTTGTTTAAATGTATTCAACTCAAAACTTTGTCTCAAGTTTACCTTTCTCAAAGCCTCACTTTCTACACCTGCCAATAACTTCTACCTAAATTTCCCTCTCTCCAACCCCTTGAAACTCAGTATATACAGTCAGATGGCATTCAGCTTGAGCCAAAGTTATCCATTTGTGAAAATAATGTTATTATGTACTTATTTCCCCTAATTTTAATATTGAGAAACATCTTTTCTTTCTTTACTTATCTGAACTTATTGTCTTGCTGATCCTTCATTATTAATTTTCCATGTTCTTTCTTGTTTCTATTCATTATTTCATCATCCTAAATCATTATCTTTTATTTCATTAATATAATTTTTGGCATATTACATGTATTTTGTAACTGAGAATCAATTTTCTCCTATTTGATATATTGCTAAACCACTGATGATGCATTTTCCCAAGATACAGCTTCAGTTTTTTCAAGTTACAGCTCAGAAAACATTCTAATCTTTACATGATAACCATCTTAAGTTTGAAATGTCTACTATTATATATCAAGTTGTTTCTCCATTTTTCTCTTTTATCTCTGCTCTAAATGTGTATGTATATTCATCATTCATTTAACAAAAGTTTATCATAATCTATTTTTCAGGCACTTTACTAGAATTTGGGAAGCAAAGATGAACATCACATACTGCTTGTTCTTAAGTACTAAGGAAAAATAAATATTGAACAGGATGTATTACTGTCAAATGTTATTAAAAAATCATATTGGCTTTGTGTACTCTTGATTATGTTTTCTGTTACTGAATGTCATCATTGTGTCCCTACTGATATATTTTACTTTTTTTATCAAAAAGAATGCAATGTTTATCTCTAGTTTTATTGTATGAGTTTTTCTTCCATGACTAGAACTCTAATCTCTGTAGTAATTAATATCAATTTAAACTCAACATGAGTTATTTAACTTATTATTAGTCTTTTTCTGGGACTTTTGCTTCTAACTTGTGTAAGATCATAAGTATTTTCAGGCAACTATGTTAGTTAAAACTAATATTCAATCATTAGTAAAACCAATACATTATTGTAAAGTAATTAACCTCTAATTAAAATAAATAAATTTATATAAAAAATCAAAAGGACTCTAAAAAGAAGAATTTATTTTTCTTCTTACACAAGAAAAGGAAATTAAGGATTTTCTTTTTTAATCAGCTCAAGGGTATAAATACTGAGGTTACTGTAGTTTTATCAGTCCTTCAGCTGTGATCTCCAGATGGCTACTCCAACCATAGCAAAGATCTTTTTCCTTTTACTAACTAATGAAAAAAATAACATGGTAGAGGGTAATGCCAAAATTAGGAAAGAAACAGGTTCGGAAAACATGAATCCAAAAGAGATACCTTTTTTAAAGTCCAGAGATAAACTTTGGGTTCCTGAGTTTGATTTATATCAGGTAACTGTCCTTAGCTGCAAGAAATTCTTAAAAAATACAAACTGTAGCTTGGACATGTTGCTACTTATTACAAAATTGTAGCTCTTTTATTAGGTAAAAGAGGAAAATGTTCACTAGTAGGATTTACCACAGTAGAAGAGTGTTTCTATCACTGGCTACTGATATTCATTAAACATTTACATAAGTCACTAGAAGTGTGTACTTTATTTTCTACCCTTTGCTGATAGATCTGTTTCCATAGATATGCCTGTCATTTGCAGAAATTGCAGATGTGGAAAACGATCTTCAAAAGTTGAGAAAAAGAGAGCTCTATTCATAAACAGACTTGTTAAACTCTAACTTTTTTACAGAGAGTGGAAGTAATGTTATGTTCACACACGGAGATGTACAAAAACAGAAAGCTGGAAACTCTGATCTTAAAACCTCAGCCACAACTAAAGCTTGTACAGAACACAGTCAGTCGGTCATGTCTCAGAACAATTTCTAGTGTGTTGCAGCTCTTCTGGAAATAGACTTGTCAGAAAGTCACAGGTGATGTCAGAGGTACACTTGTGAAGTTCCTTGATCTAGGGTTCATTCTTCAAAAAGGCACAATTTTTTTTTTCTTTATTTTTTTCTCCTATTGATTTGAAAAATGTGAGCACATAGTGGCAAGTAAACAGGATTAGCAACAATACTGTATGTCAAGAAGCATGAAAGTCCTCAAGATAAATAACACAGACATTAAAAGATAATGACATATTGTAAATAAATGGGGAATAAAAGATTGAAAACTAAGAATGTCTGTACTTAAAATACTTCATATCAGAAAGAAACAGTTTATTCAATTGCTTAACAGAAGATTGAACACAGCAGAAGAAAGGATGAGAGAACTTAATATAAGTCAATAGAAATTATTAAAGGAAAAGAAATAATAAAACATATAAAGTGAACACAAGTTCTCAGACATGTGGTACAATATGATGTTCTGATAAAAGTGTTGTTGAAAACTTAGAGAAGGAGGAGAGAATAGGGTGGAGGCAAGATATTGGTAGAGAATTTTCTGAAGTTGATGAAAGATATCAATCCACAGATTGAGGACATTTAAAAGCATCCAGTTAAAATAAGTGCAAAAAAATACCATTGAGGAAAGTCGAAGTCAAACTACTAAAATATTAATATATGTAAAAAGAAAAAAATACGACCAGAAAAAAATTGCTTATATTTAGGAGAACAAAAAGAAAGACGGGTAACTACTCAGAAAAAGTGAGAGGCCAGATGACAACAAAATTATATTTTTAAGTACTGTAAAAATTTTGTAAAGTTCTAAAAATGTTTAAACTGTCATATTGAAACTGTCATTCACAAATGAAAGCATAATAAGGCATATTCATACAGAAGGTAAGAAAATTTGTCTCTTGCAGACTAATCACAAGTATTAAATCAACTTTAAGTCACTATCTTTTAAATGGCTTAAAGTTAAAATGCTGGTTATGTAAGTTAATTAAGTAGTTAGTAAGGATTATAAGTTGTAGAAGTAAACTATTGCAAACAACACAAAAATTGAGAGACATGGATTATGCTGTTTTAAATATCTTGCATTATTGGTAAAGCATTATAATATTTATTTTAAAATAGACTCTGAGAAGTTAAAGATACACATTGCAATTCCTAGAGCAACCACTGAAAATTTTGAGATACAGCTAACAAGTCAATACAGAGAATGAAGATTGAATACTAAAAATATTCAATTTGAAAGAATGCAAGAATCTCAAAATATGTTGAATGAAGTATCATACACCAATGAGTATATTCTGTGCGATCCTACATATGTGAAATCCAAAGACAGTCATACTAATCTAAGCTGGTAGATATCAGACAGTATAGATGGTAGTTGCTTAGGAGGTGGGATTGTGGGCACATGAGTTTGTGATCAGAATGGACAAGAATAACATCCTAGGGGAGTGGAAATAATCTATATCTTAATTTGCATAGTTATTATATGAGTAATGTCAAAAGCAAACAATTGTACACAATATCTAACTTTATAGTACATAATTTTAATCTCAAAAATGTAAATAAATAAAAAAAAATGCCAAGAGTCTTTTATCTATTAGAGGCTGTATTAGTTTCCTGTTGCTGTTGTAACAAATTAACACTAATTTAGTTGCTTAAAGCAATACAAATTTATTGTTATTTTTCCCGGAGAACGCAACTTTAAATGGGTCCACAAAGTTGTTTTCCTTCTTGGGGCTCTAAGCAAGGACCCATTTCTTTGTCTTCCCCAGCTTCCAGAGGTTCTCCACGTTTGTGGATCCCTTTCTCTGTCTCAAAGTCATAACTCTAGTCTCTATTTGCATCTCCCTATCTCCTTTTGATGATTTTTATCCTTTTGCCATCCTTTTGTAAGGATGATGTACACTACACATCACCCCTCCCCTAAGTGTTCCTGGATAATCACCCGATCTCAAACTCATAAGCTTTATCAAATTTGCAAAACCCCCTTGTGCCATGAAAGGTGACATATTCATGGGTTCCAGTGATTAGGAACTGGATCTCTGAGGTGATGATAGGGTTGTGGGGGGAGGGTATAATGTGTGGCATCATTCTGTCTACCACAGAGACCAAATGATCAGGCTAATTAAAAGCAAATTTCCAGGGTTGCTGACATCCAGGGGAAATGAAAACAGCTGTGCACAAATCAGAACCATTACCAGACTGATCCAAATATTAGGAACTGTCAACCACAGTAAAATCTCATTCTTTGCATGAGATTTTTCCCCTGGGATTGAGAATGGTATGCCTGGGTGCAATTATTGTGGAAAGCAGTATAATCATCCATACAGCTGCTACTGCTGCTGCTGCTAAGTCGCTTCAGTCGTGTCCAACTCTGTGCGACCCCAGAGACCAGCCCACCAGGCTCCCCCACCCCTGGGATTCTCCAGGCAAGAACACTGGAGTGGGTTGTCATTTCCTTCTCCATCCATACTGCTATCCTATACTATAGAATAGTCACTATATTTCCAAAAGGAGCATAGTCTTGTCAGACAGGTGATTCCTCCTGTGCCTCTTAGTGAAATCACAGCTGTGTACCTTCCTAGTGGCATACCTAGCATCCAGTATATGGTCAATAAATATTTGATAATGATTTCAACAAGGAGAATGACTATTACTGTTGATATCAGTTCAGTTCAGTGGCTCAGTTGTGTCCAACTCTTTGTGACACCATAGACTGTAGGATGCCAGGATTCCCTGTCCATTACCAACTCTCAGAGTTTACTCAAACTCATGTCCATCAGGTCAGTGATGCCATCAAACCATCTCATCCTCTGTCAACCCCTTCTGTTCCTACCTTCAGCCTTTCCCAGCATCAGGGTCTTTTCCAATGAGTCAGTTCTTTGCATCAGGTGGCCAAAGTATTGGAGTTTGAGCTTCAACCTCAGTCCTTCCAATGAATATTCAGGACTGATTCCCTTGAGGATTGACTGGTTGGATCCCCTTGCTTTCCAAGGGACTCTCAAGAGTCTTCTCCAACACCACAGTTCAAAAGCATCAATTTTTCAGTGCTCAGCTTTATTTATAGTCCAACTCTCACATTCATACATGACTACTGGAAAAAAACATAGCTTTGTCTAGACGGAACTTTGTTGGCAAGGTAATATCTCTGCTTTTTAATATGCTGTCTAGATTGGTCATAGCTTTTCCTCCAAGGAGCAAGCGTCTTTTAATTTCATGGCTGCAATCACCATCTGCAGTGATTTTGGAGCCCAAGAAAATAAAATCTCTCACTGTTTCAGTCTTTTTCCCCGTCTATTTGCCATGAACTATGGAACCGGATGCCACAATCTTAGTTTTTTGAAGATCTTGGGTTTTAAGCCAGATTTTTCACTCTCCTCTTTCATTTTCATCAAGAGGCTCTTTAGTTCCTCTTTACTTTCTGCCATAAGGGTGGTGTCATCTGTTGACATCAATGGAATGTATTCATAGAGATCAGCAGAGGGTGTGATGCTGTCCTGAACTCATGTGTTACTCCCAGAGGCACTTGGATTGGAAAACATGTCAAATTAGTAATATTTTGCCAAACACCTTATAGCTCAGCTGGTAAAGAATCTGCCTGTAATGCAGGGGACACTGGTTTGTTTCCTGGTTTAGGAGGATCCGCTGTAGAAGGGATAGGCTACTCACTGCAGTATTCTTGGACTTCCCTGATGGCTCAGCAGGTAAAGAATCTGCATGCAATGTGGGAGACCTGGGTTTGAACCCTGGGTTGGGAAGATCCCCTGGAGAAGGGAAAGACTACCCACTCCAGTATTCTGGCCTGGAAAATTCCTGTATAGTCCATGGGGTCTAAAAGAGTTTGACATGAGTGAGCAACTTTAGTTTTCACTTCAAGTGTTTGGCAAAAAATAATGTTAATCTCTGTGTGAATTTAATTCATTGTTTTAAAAATAGATGGTTTCTTCATGGAAAGCCACCATTTCTTATTCTACTCTTCTTGCTCCCAAAGTCATTTCATGGATACTGATTCTAGGGGGAGTAAGGCCTGATTAATTATTAACTTCCCAAGAATTCACAGTCTCCCATCAAAGATTGTACTCAGCAAATCCCATTCTATTAACACTTGGAGTCTGTTAAAACAAGCAGAGAGCTTTCATCACTTCAATTAAGCTAACCTGACCAATTTAGGAGTTACAGACACATTAGCTCCACAAATTAAGCCTTTTGTTCCTATGGGTCTTTTCCTGAGCTTATTTATTCAGCTTAAGTTTTTGAAAAGAGTTGTCTGTCAGCTCGTTCTTCTTTAAACCCATATGTCTCTTGGGAAATTTTATCTTAGAAGCCTTCATATACATAATTACTTATTTTCTTTTCAGAAGCACAAAACATCTAGTCATTTTTTACTTTTAATGTAACATATTATTGCTGTAGTTTTTGCAGTGGCAGAACTTTAAATCAACTATTAACTATTACTTCTCTGTATTCCCTAGAAAGGTGATATAAACATTCCCAAGTTACTAGAGAACAGCTGTTTTAAAAAGTACATTTTTTTCTGCTTTGTTTCTGTATTCTTGGTTAACCAAGAACCAAAGATAATGACCACAATAACTGTATCTTATGTAATTAAACAAGTCACCTGTGAATTTGAGAACAGTATTGGACTTAAGGGGTCAATTCTCTTACAGTCAATAAAAAGAGTAATATCTTTTATTGCTGTATTAGGCTCATTATGATTGAGAAACCAATTATATTTGACAAGAATTACATGTAAACTAGTAGGAAACAGAGTTTTCTCTCTTACCCTTGGAGAATGCTTTTAATCATTTTTCATTAAGAAGACGTTTGTGGTTTGAGGTAGAGTTTTCTAGGCAATCATGAGATCTTCTTGTGCATTAGTAAAGAAATGACTTTCTTAAACTGCACATGCAATTTCGTGAAAACTTGACAATCTTTTAAAAGAATTATAGAACTCCAATGTAGTAGATGATTTTAATAACATAAACTATTGTCCCTCATCCTCTGACTGCAAATTTTATGGCTTCGAAATAAAGCCAGACCTCAGAGATTGCAATGGCACCCCGCTCCAGTACTCTTGCCTGGAAAATCCCACGGATGGAGGAGCCTGGTAGGCTGCAGTCCATGGGGTCGCTAAGAGTCAGACATGACTGAGCAACTTCACTTTCTCTTTTCACTTTCATGCATTGGAGAAGGAAATAGCAACCCACTCCAGTGTTCTTGCCTGGAGAATCCCAGGGACGGGGAAGCCTGGTGGGCTGCCGTCTATGGGGTCACACAGAGTCCGACACGACTGATGTGACTTAGCATAGCATAGCATTAGACGTCCTATCTCATATGCAGAGATCTTCAGAAGATATCTCATAGTCTAGCTGAGGGGTCCACCCGCATGCCTAACAGCCCTCATACTCTTCCCAATGAACTGATTTCCCGTGGTTTTGCCACAGTGGAATTAGAGAACAATATGTGAACCCAACACTGCAATGAATCCCCAAAATCAAATAGGTAAAGGCCATTGTTTACTCAGCTAAAACTAAATAGCATCCTGTTTCTTTGGCCTCCTTAAACTTAATCTTATTTTAGAACTCATTTAATAAAAATAATGGTTTTTTTTTTACAATTTCCATGATCTTTTTGAATTTACTTATTTTATAATTTGCATGCGTTACTGTATCTCCAACTCAATAAATCTGAAAAAATCAATACCTCTTTTTCCAAATTAGCTTCTCCTCCTTAATTATCAGGAGAAGGCAATGGCACCCCACTCCGGTACTCTTGCCCGGAAAACCCCATGGGCAGAGGAGCCTGGTAGGCTGCAGTCCATGGGGTTGCTGAGAGTCAGACACAACTGAGCGACTTCACTCTCATTTTTCACTTTCATGCATTGGAGAAGGAAATGACAACCCACTCCAGTGTTCTTGCTTGGAGAATCCCAGGGACGGGGGAGCCTGGTGGGTTGCCGTCTATGGGATCGCACCGAGTTGGACATGACTGAAGTGACTTAGCAGCAGCAGCAGCCTTAATTATCAATTAGCTTTCATCATACCATCATCTTTTAGATGTGCGTCTGTGCATGCTCAGTCATGTCCGATTCTTTGTGACCCCATTGACTGTAGCCCACCAGGCTCCTCTGTCCATGGAATTTTCAAGGCAAGAATACTGGAGAGGGTTGACATTTCCTACTCCAGGGGATATTCCCGACTCAGGGATTGAACCCATGTCTCCTGAAGTAGCAGGTAAATTCTTTACCACTGTACCACTAGAAAAGCCCCATTATCTTTTATATACACATGATCAAACTTTTAGGGGTACAAATACTACATTCTTCCAGGTTCCATCTGTAGTCAAATAAGTATCCAAGTCCCTGTTAAACCTTCTAAATGCCTTTATTTAGCATCCTCTATATTTTCTCTCAGGCACTATCTTTAGGATCATGTTGCTTTTTGAGTAGACTACTATTACAACAGTCTCTTATTACACTAATATGTATTTTGTCTCTTTTCCTTTATTATTTATTAACTCCATGAGATTAATTAGAGTGAATTATAACCTATATAAGGGACTCTTATAGGATTCAGCCTCAGGCCCCTTTATGCAGAGTTCTTATGTTTTGTTTTGTTTTGTTTCCTATCTCTAAGTAACAACTTTCTTTAAAGTCTGAAAATTGCTTTTCCAGCTTTTTATACATCTAGGACATGGGCATATAACTCAAAATCCACCAGTCAAATTCACCATGGTGAAGTGTTGACTTTTGAGTAAGAAATATGAGGGTTCCAACACCATGTACATTTCAGTTAAGAAGGTAGTAGAGATGTTTCATTTTCTAGGCATGGGTGAATGCAAGGGGTCTTTCTGAAACTGAACTGGTGCAAATGCAAAAAATGCAGTGGTGGCAGTTATGTTGATTTCCTGGTACAGAAATGGTAGATATGCACAAAATTAGGTAGTGGTAGTGTCCTCATACTGTTCACCAACTCAATGGACATAAATTTGAGTAAACTCTGGGAGTTGGTGATGGACAGCGAGGCCTGGGGTGTTACAGTCCATGGGGACGCAAAGAGTT
Source organism: Tragelaphus eurycerus (assembly GCA_935064755.1). NCBI lineage: Eukaryota > Metazoa > Chordata > Mammalia > Artiodactyla > Bovidae > Tragelaphus > Tragelaphus eurycerus. The sequence goes on along the minus strand of CAKXYN010000228.1, from coordinate 234,256 downwards.
GGACACAGCTGAGAGACTGAACTGAACTAATGTGTCTTCATAAACCTCTTCTGTAGCCCAGTTCTGTTTTATTTCTGGAGGGCTACCCAGAGTTTCACCATGTTGTTCCTAGACAATTCTCTCAGCTACACTACTGTAGGTTGTCTTTTAATGTTTCCTTTGCTGTGCAAAAGCTTTTAAGTTTCTTTGGGCCCACTTGTTTAATTCTGTTTATTCTGTTTTTATTTCTATTACTTTAGGAGAAAGATCCAAAAAGATATTGCTGTGACATTTTAGGTATTTTGAAGAAATGGGAGAAGAATTGTGTCCGCACAGAGTCGGACACCACTGAAGCGACTTAGCCGCAGCAGAGAATGTCCTAATTTCATTCTTTCACCTGTAGCTGTCCAGTTTTATCAGCATCGCTTGTTGACAAGACTGGTTTTTCTACATTGTATGTTCTTGCCTCCCTTCTTGTAGCTTAATTTACCATTAGCACATAGGTTTGTTTCTGGGCTTTCTATCCTGTTCCATTGATCCATATTTGGTTTTGTGCCAGTACCATACTGTTTTGATCACTGTATCTTTGTAGTATAGTCTGAAGACTGAAGCCTGATTCTTCCAGCTTCATTTTTCTTTCTCAAGATTGCTTTTACTATTTGGGGTCTTTTGTGTTTCGATACAAATTAAATTTTTGTTGTTGTTGTTGTTCTGCTGCTGCTGCTAAGTCGTTTCAGTTGTGTCTGACTCTGTGTGACCCCATAGACGGCAGCCCACCAGGCTCCCCCATCACTGGGATTCTCCAGGCAAGAACACTGGAGTGGGTTGCCATTTCCTTCTCCAATGCATGAAAGTGAAAAGTGAAAGTGAAGTTGCTCAGTCAGATCTGACTCTTAGCGACCCCATGGACTGCAGCCTACCAGGTTCCTCCATCCATGGGACTCTCCAGGCAAGAGTACTGGAGTGGGATGCCATTGTTCTGTGAAAAATGCCATTGGTGATTTGATTGTTTCTTGTGCACTTGGGAAGAATGTGTTTTCTATTCTTTTGGATGGAATACTCTATAACTATCAGTCAATTCAATTTGGTATTATGTGTCTTGTAAGATCTGTGTTTCTATATTGATTTTCTGTCTGAATGATATACCCATTGATATAAGTAGGATGTTAATGCAATATATTCCTATATCACTTTTCCGAGGAAGGGAAATAGAACTCTCCTGCAGTTGATAACAATCCAGAGTAACAACATGTATAAACCCTTGCATCAACATATTTTAAATGTCTCTATTTTAAAACAAAGTTCAAACTGCAAATATTTACCGAATTCTGACCTCAGAATCTCACTTAAGTATTTGATTTCTCTATTCCTTCATAACATTCACACATGCCAGCCAAATTGTTCTAGTCACAGCTCTTTAAAGTTAGTCTCACCTATTCTTGAGCCCTTGTTTTTTTGCAATTCTTCTCCCATTTCTTCAAAATACCTAAAATGTCTCCTTCAAAGACTAACTGAAATCCTAACATTTTTCATAAGGTATAACAGATATAAGCACATGGAAGACTCATTTAACTTTACTTGGTTAGTGCTAACTTTTTGGTTGTTTTTGTATTACTGTTCTAACTACCTATATGATATGGAAGAAGAGAGGTTATTGAATTAATTCTCATAGACTTCTTTTTCCTTAGTTCCAATAGAAGATACCAGGTGCTTCCTAAATGTATCCCACAAGGTTGGTCAGATAACGTCACATTCCTAGTGTGATACAGTAGCAGAATTAGCTTGTACAATACATTTGCCCAGGACGTATTTGCTCAGTAGTCTGCAAGAGACTTAAACCATAGCTAGACTATTACTTGAGTTAGAGGCTCTTTATTTTTGCTAATTTATGGCCAGGGAATGACGTGATTAACATAACCCAGCCTCAGTTCAGTTCAGTTCAGTTCAGTCAGTCATGTTTGACTGTGACACCATGGACTACAGCACACCAGGCCTCCCTGTCCATCACCAACTCCCAGAGTTTACTCAAACTCATGTCCATTGAGTCGGTGATGCCATCCAACCATCTCATCCTCTGTTGTCCCCTTGTCCTCCTGCCTTCAATCTTTCCCAGCATCACAGTCTTTACAAATGAGTCAGTTCTTCATATCAGTTACCAAAGTATTGGAGTTTTAGCTTCAGCATCAGTCCTTCCAATGAATATTCAGCCTACCATTACTCTAAATTCCTTAGCAATTTATATTTGTTATGTTTAGGTAATATTATCTATCTCAGTCAATCTCAGTTGCTTATCATAGCAAATGTTTATTTCTTAATCACATATTATTCATTGTAGGTGGCTAGAATTTTCTTCTAATTGGTGAACAGATAAATACTCTTATATTTTGTAATGCTTCTATTTTAACACTTGGCCCACATGACATGGAAAAGTAGTCATAGAAAAGACATATCAATCTTTAATCTACCTTGGGCTAAAAGTGACTTATGTCACTTCTATTCAGTCTGTTGGCCATTACTAGTGATAAGCCCTTAATAAAACAGCATAAACTGAAGTTGCTCAGTTGTGTCCAACTCTTTGGGACCCCATGAACTAGAGCCCACCAGGCTCCTCCATCCATGGAATTTTCTAGGCAAGAGTACTAGAGTGGGCTGCCATTTCCTTCTCCAGGGGATCTTTCTGACCCAGAGATTGAACCTGGGTCTTCTAAATTGCAGGCAGATGCTTTACCCTCTGACCCACCAGGGAATCCCAAAATATCATAAGATGATAAGAAATGTATAGGAACACATGGAATATTGAGAACTGCTTTTTATGCCACACAATCTGAAATTAATCTGTTGTGTTTTAAGTATATTTATAACTTAAGTAACAGTGCAAACTAACTCCAGTATCTTCTGTCTTCTAAATCATTATGTTTTCCATAAACACACCATGCTTCTTTTTAGTTTATTTCATATTTTACCTGCTGTGAATTTTTGTATCTAAAATTATATCCCTTCCCCTCATGGTTTATTTATTTCTGAAATGTACTTAATCCCCATGTTAATTCCCTTCCATTTACAAGGCATCCCTAGATACTTTTGAACTCATTAGTTCCCCCTTTCCAAATGTCTATAGCACTTAATTTACTTTTAGGTTTTGTGTCTTTATCTTATCCTTCTGTACAACTACTATGTTCAGGAAAACCTAGGGAATAAAAAATATGATCATAAGAAATTCTATGTACATGGCAAGTCATAAAAGAGGACTTTGTCAATAAGTGGGATAAAAGAGCTGGACTGTGAAGAAGGCTGAGCGCCGAAGAATTGATGCTTTTGAACTGTGGTGTTGGAGAAGACTCCTGAGAGTCCCTTGGAATGCAAGGAGATCCAACCAGTCCATTCTGAAGGAGATCAATCCTGGGATTTCTTTGGAAGGAATGATGCTAAAGCTGAAACTCCAGTACTTTGGCCACCTCATGCGAAGAGTTGACTCATTGGAGAAGACTCTGATGCTGGGAGGGATTGAGGGCAGGAGGAGAAGGGGACGACAGAGGATGAGATGGCTGGATGGCATCACTAACTCGATGAATATGAGTCTGAGTGACCTCCGGGAGTTGGTAATGGACAGGGAGGCCTGACGTACTGCAGTTCATGGGGTTGCAAAGAGTTGGACACGACTGAGCGACTGATCTGATATGATTAGTGGTTACTCTTGGTAATAAGTAAAGATACTCAAAATGGTAACTTTTGGCTACATTAGATGATATTATAGAAGTCTGAGAAAGGAATCTTTAATCATTGTGTGTGTATGTTTGTGTGCATGTACTGGGGGCAGTGGTTTCCTCCCAAATTCTAAATCAACAGAAATGCACAATGGAGTCAGATAAGGAGATCAAAATATTAATTTTATTAGTTGTAAAGCTGATACCAGAAAGAGACTAGAATTACTGACACAAGCAGACTGGCACTCCCCATGTCCTTTATTAATCATACCTGCTTGGTTACAGGCAAAATTGAGTGAATGCAGATCTTTCTTTCATTTAGGGACCTGTTAGTTACTGCAAAGGAAAAGAGAAGTCTAATTTAAGAGCAGGCTACTTCAAAAAGAGAAAACTATAAAGGAATTGAACCTAAAGATGTTTTCCCTTTTCTCTAACAATCAGGTAAATCACTTTTCCTCTCAAAGTAAGAATTCAGATAAGTCTGTGGAAAAAAAAGAGTTGAAAGGCACCTCAAAAATCTTTACTCCAGGGTAGAATTTTCCTCCCCTTCAGAGAAAAATGAAGATGAGGACTGAACATTTCCTGTTTCCACAGAGCATGTCACTAGCATGTAGAGCTAGAGTTGCTCTGTAAATTTGGAGTAATGTACATCACATGATCACTGGTGTAGAGACTGGGAGATAAAGTCAATGCTCAAGTAGCAAGACTTTGTTGGAATATTTTCTCAAGAAGGATAGGTTTTTGTCTCATTACCCCCAAATGCATGTCTGACATCTTCATTTGTTTGCCATGAGCTTTTTCCCTACACACATCATAATTCCACTAAAGAACAATCATTGTGTCACACATTTGAATTTGTTCCTCCAAAACTCCTACATCAGGATACAGCTCAACTGATGATAAATCAGTTGACCTATGTTTGATTCCTCCCACACCCATGGTCTCTTTTCTAGTAATTTATCAAGGCCTGCCAGCTTTCTTCCATGGAGTTTTACATAATTGTCCTTAACTCTCTTTCAGACCCACTCTCTTCTACTTTAATCAAGGCCACCATCAGATAATTCCAAGGCTATTACAATTATCTGCTAATTGAACTGCCTCCCTCAAGACTCTTGGTAATGCAATTCATTGCATAATACATTGCCTGATTAATCTTCCACAAATGGTATTTTGTTCATGTCAAGCCCTGCTTGAAAATCTGCATGTATCTCTATAAAACAAGTCTAATTCATGAGCCTCAAATTCAAAACACTCACAAGTTGGCTGCTACTTCCTTTCATTCAAAATATACTGAGAGGCTAGTAGATTAATTAAATTTGAGTACTTTCATTTTCTTTGTTTAGTTTAAAAATTGAGTTTATTGCAGTTCAGTCTATAACTTAAAAATGTATCTGTTTTGGTCCTTAAGTTCATTCATGGACTCCTGTAAAGATTATTTTCTAAGGGAAAAAGTGAATATGTAGAAGTTTCAGGTCTACCTCATTAAGGCTCATTTTTACAACACAACCTCATGAAATTAATATTTTTAAAATTCTCATTGCATATAAGAAATAGTGGAAAAAAACAGAATGGGAAAGACTAGGGATTTCTTCAAGAAAATCAGAGATACCAAAGGAACGTTTCATGCAAAGATGGGCACGATAAAGGACAGAAATGGTATGGACCTAACAGAAGCAGAAGATATTAAGAAGAGATGGCAAGAATACACAGAAGAACTGTACAAAAAAGATCTTCACTACCCAGATGATCACGATGGTGTGATCACTGACCTAGAGCCAGACATCCTGGAATGTGAAGTCAAGTGGGCCTTAGAAAGCATCACTACGAACAAAGCTAGTGGAGGTGATGGAATTCCAGTGGAGCTATTCCAAATCCTGAAAGATGATGCTGTGAAAGTGCTGCACTCCATATGCCAGCAAATTTGGAAAACTCAGCAGTGGCCACAGGATTGGAAAAGGTCAGTTTTTATTCCAATCCCAAAGAAAGGCAATGCCAAAGAATGCTCAAACTACCGCACAATTGCACTCATCTCACACGCTAGTAAAGTAATGCTCAAAATTATCCAAACCAGGCTTCAGCAATATGTGAACCGTGAACTTCCTGATGTTCAAGCTGGTTTTAGAAAAGGCAGAGGAACCAGAGATCAAATTGCCAACACCCGCTGGATCATGGAAAAAGCAAGAGAGTTCCAGAAAAACATCTATTTCTGCTTTATTGACTATGCCAAAGCCTTTGACTGTGTGGATCACAATAAATTGTGGAAAATTCTTAAAGAGATGGGAATACTAGACCACCTGATCTGCCTCTTGAGAAATTTGTATGCAGGTCAGGAAGCAACAGTTAGAACTGGTCATGGAACAACAGACTGGTTCCAAATAGGAAAAGGAGTTCGTCAAGGCTGTATATTGTCACACTTTATTTAACTTCTGTGCAGAGTACATTATGAGAAATGCTGGACTGGAAGAAACACAAGCTGGAATCAAGATTGCTGGGAGAATTATCAATAACCTGAGATATACAGATGACATCACCCTTATGGCAGAAAGTGACGAGGAACTAAAAAGCCTCTTGATGAAAGTAAAAGAGGAGAGTGAAAAAGTTGGCTTAAAGCTCAACATTCAGAAAACGAAGATCATGGCATCTGGTCCCATCACTTCATGGGAAATAGATGGGGAAACAGTGGAAACAGTGTCAGACTTTATTTTTCTGGGCTCCAAAATCACTGCAGATGGTGACTGCAGCCATGAAATTAAAAGACACTTACTCCTTGAAAGGAAAGTTATGACCAATCTAGATAGCATATTCAAAAGCAGAGACATTACTTTGCCAATAAAAGTTCGTCTAGTCAAGGCTATGGTCTTTCCTCTGGTCATGTATGGATGTGAGAGCTGGACTGTGAAGAAGGCTGAGCACCGAAGAATTGATGCTTTTGAACTGTGGTGTTGGAGAAGACTCTTGAGAGTCCCTTGGACTGCAAGGAGATCCAACCAGTCCCTTCTGAAGGAGATCAGCCCTAGGATTTCTTTGGAAGGAATGATGGTAAAGCTGAATCTCCAGTACTTTGGCCACCTCATGCGAAGAGTTGACTCATTGGAAAAGACTCTGATGCTGGGAGGGATTGAGGGCAGGAGGAGAAGGGGACGACAGAGGATGACATGGCTGGATGGCATCACTGACTCGATGGATGTGAGTCTGAGTGAACTCTGGGAGTTGGTGATGGACAGAGAGTCCTGGCATGCTGCGATTCATGGGGTCGCAAAGAGTTGGACATGACTGAGCGACTGATCTGATCTGATCTGATTGCATATAATGGGAGAATGACCTATATCTTTAATTTATTCTTGTTTTATGATCATGTGTAAATGTAAATAAAAAAATAATACTAAGGATCATTTATATATATAACCTAAGCATTGTTTTCTTTTGCTAACCAACAGAATCAGTATCTTTAAAAAATATGAATGGATGGTCTCTCATTTTTTGTTACTAGAAATTAACATGGACATTAAAAATACATCAATCCTAGGAATCAATGGATACTCGAACATAGCCATGGGAAGAAATATGCAAAAAATAATGACAGCCAAATATATATTAAAAAAATAATTGAGAGAAGATAGAGGAAAATAGTTGCAATATTTAATTAGTAATTCATTTGGATATATTTTAATGTTTTTCTTTTGATTACCCAAATTATATTTGCCTATGAGCATGCATTTCTTTGATTTCTCTAGCAGAAATTATTACAGGAGTTAAACAAGATAGCATTGAAAGATTTTTCTACACATTAGAGTGAGTTTTCTGTTACAACCATTTCAGTCTGTGACAAGAGATAACATGCTTCCTCATGAGACTTACTGAAATTTCCTGGTTGCTATGATGTCTCATGTTTAGACATGGCCAAGGCATGAAAGGAGAGGCTCAGTGTTATCAGAGTCACACTGCTCTACAGTTACATGCCCTTTGCTTCTTTCACATGCCATACATACATGTACACAGCCCACGTGCATTTTGAAAGCTGCTTTCCAAAGCTGGAGAGCAGGAATGCATGCTTCAGGCAATAGCTCAAAGACTTCAACTTTATCTGGATTTGTCTATTTTCAGTGAAGAATTGGCTTTGAGGGTGGAATTGGAGCTGAATGTGTTCTTACCTTTTGTGATCTGAAGGGAACACATGCACACTAGCTCCATTCTTAGAGGTAGGGAAATAGGATAATTTTATAAATTTAAACTGAAATAAATGTCTTGTAAATTTAATAGAAACATGATTAGAATTCTAATTATTCACCCTGGGCATAAATAGTGTATTTTATACAAAACATAGATTATAAAACAACATACACTGATTAAATGTAAAACCTTGAACAGAATTATAATAATTGTAATCACTACTTTTGCATTAATTTCTCAATTATTTCTGGATGCCCCTGGACTTCTCTTAGAAAAATTGTGGGAGAGATATCCTTCCTTGAGATGTTCTTAGCCACTGCTTAGAGTATATGTGGAAATAGAAATCTCTACTACTCACAACTCTTCCCCTTTCCTTATATCACTTCTAAAGGCCTTAGTCTCCTATATGTGATGATACACAATCATTATTTTACTAATTTCACTCCCTGATACTAAAATTTTAAGATGCCAGTTAGGAAACATCATGTCATCTTTTGCACCTCTATTTTCTATATCCTCTGCCATCAGATCATTTTCCCATTTTCATAATCTACCAGTGAGCTGGCTCAGGTATCTATCAAATCACATTTTGTTCCTGTTTCCCATTCCTAATATTATGAAGGGCTTTCCTGATAGCTCAGTTGGTAAAAAATGCAAGAGACCCTGGTTCAACTCCTGGGTCGGGAAGATCTGCTGAAGAAGGGATAGGCTACCCACTCCAGTATTCTTGGGCTTCCCTTGTGGCTCAGGTGGTAAAGAATCCACCTGCAATGTGAGAGACCTGGGTTTGATCCCTGGGTTGGGAAATCCCTTGTAAAAGGGAAAGGCTACTCACTCCAGTATTCTGGCCTGGAGAATTCCATGGACCGTGTATTCCATGGGGTTACAAAGAGTCGGAGAAGACTGAGCGAACTTCACTTTCACTTTCTTTCAATGTTTTTACACTTATTTGGACCAACAGCACTTCTCACTCGTATGACAGTGATCACTTTCTAACCAGTTACTCAACCATAATCTCTCTTAAGTTCAGTTCTCACTTCAAAGTACTGCTTTAGTGCTGGGTTATAGTACTCTCTGCTCAAAAGCCTTTCCTATGAATAGAAAATTAAAAATGCAATTAAGACAGATAAAAATGCCCTCTCTCCTCATGGAACTATCATTCATTTGATGAGAAAGTTTTGTAAAAACAAGTCAAAATAGACTTATTCAAAATGTTCTAAGTATTATTTTTGCCCAGAGAAGTTAAATACTATTTGATAGAAAATGTGATAGTTGATCTAGGCCTTAAAAAATGAGTAGAAGTTCAGGTATAATTGGAAAAGGAAGAGAAGAAAAGGACATTTGAGGTGTGGAGAAATCGTATGAGCAAAGGAAAACTATTTCAAGTTTTTTTTGGGAAATAATATTTACATTAGTATGCATACAGCTATGTTTCCCAAAATATGTTTCAAGGAATATCAGTCCTATAAAAGATCCCATGAGAATAAATGGGAGGATGATGAGATCCATAATTAACTTACTTTGTGAAATTCAGCAACTTAGGTTTGTCTATTTATTTGGAAACTAATGGTGAGTTAACACATTAAAGGCTCTGCAAGCTTTTACTTTAAAACTTATCCAGAATTTAGCAAGTATTTGAAAGTCTCCCCTATTTTAAAAAAGATAGCTTTTAATATCACTTTGAGTTTGTGTTGTTTTTGTTTAATCATTAAGTCATGTCCAACTCTTTGCATCTCATGGACTGTAGCCCACCAGACTCTTCTGTCCTTGGAATTCTCCAGGCAAGAATACTGGAGTGGGTTGCCATTTACTACTCCAGGAGATATTTCTGACCCAGGGATTGAACCTGTGTCTCCTGTTTGGCAGGCGAATTCTTTACCACTGAGCCACCTGAGAGGCCCCTTGAATTTATGCTATATGTATATAAACTGCTTTGATTGCTATATTTAAAATAGATAGATCCAACAAGGATCTTCTGTGTATATATAGCACGTGGAAATTTGCTCTGTTACATGGCAGCCTGGATGGGAGGGGAGTTTGGTGGAGAATGGATACATGTGTATATATGGCTGAGAAGGCAATGGCACCCAACTCCAGTACTCCTGCCTGGAAAATCTCATGGAAGGAGGAACCTGGTAGGCTACAGTCCATGGGGTCGGTACGAGTCGAATGTGACTGAGCAATGTGACTTTCACTTTTCACTTTCATGCATTGGAGAAGGAAATGGTGACCAGCTACAGTGTTCTTGCCTGAAGAATCCCAGGGATGGGGGAGCCTGGTGGGCTGCCGTCTACGGGGTCACACAGAGTCAGACACAACTGAAGTGACTTAGCAGCAGCAGCAGCAGCGTGTGTGTCTTTGCTTTTCACCTTAAACTATCACAACATTGTTAATCAGCTATACTCTAATACAAAATAGATATTTAAAAAAATTTAAGAACTGCTTTGAAAAATTGGATTGGATAAATACAAATAATTTCTGGGATTGTTTCACTAAAATGAACATACGAGTGTTATGAAATAACAAAGACAGTTTTTATGTAGCCTGAAACACTTGATGAGAGTACATACATAGGTAGCCTAATACAGAGTGTTCTTTATTAAGGACATAGCATTTTCTATTTAGTCTTGCTTTAATTTTTGTGGAGGAAATTTGGCAACATGAATTACAAACTATAATAATGTCTTTTCCAAAGTATAAAGTTTGGGGTTTGAGGAAAGAGCCAGTCAATAGAGAAGGGCACTGGTTACTGTAATTGACATTAGCCAACATTCATGCTTAACTTTTCTTGTGAAATTTATATAAAAAAGAGAATTTCTAGCAATTTTATTGCAGATAGAAGAGGGTAGTTATAACTGCACTATTTCAATTGCTAAGTTGAGTATCACTGAGTACAAAGGGGTCAGAATTAAGCAGTGGTATATCATCCTGCATTCACACTGGTTAAGGATCTACTTGAATTTCATCCACTTCCACCACTTTTTCATATAAAACAGATTTTCATATTATCGCAAATAATTTTCCATCTTCCAAAGACAGATAGCACTTAAGATAATTTTCCATAACTCACACATGCAGATTTAAACTATATTCTAAGGCAATTTATCTAACATCTTCAGTAGTTCCTTAACTAGGAAACATGGGCAATCATAGTAACTACCCCTGTGGAGTTTGGTGTCAATTAAATGAAATAATAAATGAAAAGTGCTTGGCATGGCCTCTGGAACATCATTACTCAATGCATATAAATTGCAGTGCTGGTCACAAACATGTTAATGATATTGCTCAAGTCCTGTCAAATGAATAGGATTTATAAATGTTTATATTCTTAATTGTTTGACTTGGGGTATCTAAGGTTCACATATGAAGACACTTGGCCTGACAAAGCACTTAATTTGGTCTGACAAAGCACTTAATTTTAATTTGTACAAGTGTGTATATTAGCTATATGAGAAAGGGCTTATTAACATAATTATTTGATGTCGTTTAACTTGTTTGGGTTGTCAATCCTAAATATATCTTGAGGAAATCCTCACACTGGGATTTATAGCCCCCTGAATTTTGTTTGATGTATACCTCCCTGAAGAGGTAGACAGAAACAAAGACAAGATAAAGGCAAAGCTGAAGAGAGGAAGACGATGATGAAAAATGCCTCTACTTCTACAAACAACACAAAGGTTGATTTTCTTTTCTTCTCTCCAATTCAAATACTTACAGTCCTTGGTTATATATAAAGATTTCAGGGGATTCAAGAATAAAATACATTGGGGTCTATTTCCTGGCCATCAATATCCTTCTTACTATGCTCTCCTAGCAAGACACACCCAATTATTTCACAAAACCTCCCATTGTTCATTTATTTTGAAATGTTGAAATTATAAGTCACTCCTAAGGCATGGTAAAGAAAACCTATGGAAATGAGGATGGAGGCAGGCACCCTACTGCTGCAAAGCAAGGGAACACATCTCTCCTGATAAGGAAAGAAAGTCTGCATGAAAGATACATAGGCCTTAATGAATATGATATATGCAAACAATATTCCTGTACAATGAGAATGACTTAATTCAGAGAAGATGAATTCAGTGTTTGATTTCTGGGTAATTAAAGAATATACATACTGGATTCAGGATTATAGCTGTCCATCACAATACAGTTCTAGGTGTCATGGCCATTCCATTTCTGTTCATTTATGTCCTCCAGTTTGTTTTTTTTTTTTTTTTTTTTTTTTTTAAATCATGACTAAATGAGAACAGAGTACCATAAACAGGATGTTTCTTGAAGGGTTGTTCTTCCTTCTGAAAGGAAATTTCCCTTTCTCTCTAGTTTTAAAATAGACTATAACTCCACTTAACCTCTCCCACACCACCATCATAAACATGAGCTTCATGTAGTCAATCAAATTGGCCAGGGATACCAAGGTGCTAGGCGTAACAGGCTCATGATAATTGCTGGTTGGGTGTACATGGAATCTGTGGAGGATATAAGCAGCTTTATCATCCCAAACTTAAAATACCCCTTGTGCGAGGTCACATTTTCATGCTGTTGGAGTTGGAGCAGGAGGCTATAGGACCGTGATGGGTCCTAGAGATGTAGTTGAACCTGTTGGCCCATGAGAATCATCTGTGACTGTCAAGTGGTTATGTTTTAAGTAAAAAATAATAATAAAAAAATTAAAAAGATGTGGATGTCATAGATGGTGCACCCTGCTTCATCGATTAAGGAAAAAAGTAGGAGAGAATAGAGATAATTCGAAAAGAAAATCAAAAATTAATAGTCTCTTGGCATTCTGGACCATGGTTCAGCCATCCCCAGAGCCAGAATTACCCTATCCCTCCTAAAAATTTGAAGGTGATTCCATAACTCTCTTCTTTATGTTTATTGGTTTAAATTGTCACATAAAATGCCCGGAATAATAGAATGATGGTAAAACATGTAGCAGTTTTGTAGCATATGTTGACGTTGTTTTGCTGTTGTTATTATTTAACTTATAATTGTTCCTTAGTAACGTTACATATTATAGTTTGAATATATTTAGGAAAATTACTTATACTCTTTATTGAAAGTAGAATCCTTCAGTTGTCTTGAGATTTAACTAGGATGTTACTTTTTATTACATTTTTAAATTGAAATATAGTTGATTTACAATGTTGTACCAAGATCTGCTGTTCAACAAAGTGACTGTTATACACGTATATACATTCTTTTTGTATCCTTTTCCATTATGGATTATCACAGGATATTGAGTAGACTTCCCTGAACTATACATGAGGACCCAATGTGCATTTACCAACTCTAAACTCCCCATCCATCCTCCACCCCTCCCCCCAACACATGGCAACCACGTCTTTTCTCTTCTTTGAGTCTATTTCTGTTTTGTGTGTAGGTTCATTTGTGCTGTATTGTAGATTCCACATATAAGTGGTATCATATGGTATTTGTCTTTCTCTTTCTCCTTACTATGACCATCTCTAGTTGCATTCATGTTTCTACAAATGGCATTATTTCATTCTTTTTAATGGCTAAGTACTATTCCACTGTATTTATATACCACATCTTCTTTATCCATTCATCTGTTGATGAACATTTACATTATTATTTACATGTTTTGGTTACTGTGAATATTGTTGCTATGAATATAGGGGTGTATGAATGTTTTTGAATTTTAGTTTTGTCTGGGTATATTCCCAGGAGTGGGATTGCTGGATCATACGACAATTCTATTTTTAGTTTTCTGAGGAGCCTCCATCCTGTTCTCCATAGTGTCTGTACCAAAATACATTCCCACCAACAAGGTAAGAGGGTTTCTCCAGTTCTTGTTGTTTGTAGATTTTTTTGATGATAGCCATTCTTACTAATGTGAGGTGGTACCTCATTGTAGTTTTGATTTACATTTCTCTAATAATTAGTGATATTGAGTATCTTTTCATGTGCCTACTGGCCATCTATATGTCTTCTTTGGAGAAATGTCTATTAAGGTATTTTGCCCACTTTTTGATTGGGCTGTTTTTATTTGTGATGTTGAGTTGTATGAGTTGTTTATATATTTTGGAGATTAAGTCCTTGTCTGTTGCATCATTTGCAAATATTTTCTTCCATTACATAGGTTGTCTTTTTGGTTTTTATTGTTTATGATTTTCTTTGCTGTGTAAAACTTCTAAGTTTGATTAGGTCCCATTTATTTTCATTTTCATTTCTATTGCTTTGGGGGACAGACCTTTGGCCATTGCTATAATTTATGTCAAAGAATGTTTTATCTATATTCTCTTCTAAGAGTTTGATGGTGTTATGTCTTGTGTTTAGGTCTTTAAGTCACTTTGAGTTTATTTTTGTGCATGGTGTGAGGGTGTGTTCTAACTTTACACAACCAATTTACACACTGCTGTGCAACTTTCCCAACAAAATTTACTGGAAACTTTTTCCCATTTTATATTTTTGCCTCCTTTGTTAAAGTAGAATGTTACATTTTTAATCTCCTTCAATTTATTTTTGTGTATCAGGGTTTTCTTCATTGCTACTATTAAATATATTGCTTAAATAACAGTAAATTAATTGTGGGAAACAGTTAAACAAATTATTGAATAGTTTTATTATATGATACCTATAAAATATTTTATCCTCTGAATTAGTATTACACATATTCAAATAAACAATGAACATAATATTTTTCAAACAAGGTGTATTTTAGCTCTGAGATAGTACATGTGATTCTCCAGTTGCCATGATAACTAGCTTTTATTTTACAAAAGCAAAGATGTATGAAGTGAAAAAAGAAAAAAATGGCAGTTTTTCCAGAAATGACATATTTTGTTTAATCCAAGCATTAAATTTATTTTCTTTGCAACTGATAATTTTTCAATCTCTATCATATATAAAGCATGAAAAAGATTTTAAACTAGATTTTGCAATGCTTTTTTAAATAGGAATTCAAGTAAGTTTGGATGATGTAATAAATGACCTTGGATGATATCAAAAGGTGCCTAGTTACCTGATCAGTCATTCTCTGTATTGTCAGGTTTCATTTTAGGTACTGATGAAATTTACAAAATGCTTCTGAAATCTATGTTGTTATAGAGAATGGTCATTCTGAAACAAAAATGGAGATGTATTTTGGCTTTTTCTGTATTGACTGAAATATTGTCCTGTGTAAATCTCATTAACAAAGTGATGCTAATACTCTGTTCAGGAAGGAACACTGTACTTCTGCCTTCAGTTCAGTCATTTCAGTTCAGTCTCTCAGTCATGTCCAACTCTTTGCGACCCCGTGGACTGCCACACACCAGGCTTCCCTGTCTTTTACCCTTATAGATTTCCTTATGCTTTTATAATAATCACATTAAATATTAAAAACTAAAATACATTTAAATGTAGAACAGTTGTAATCAAATTTTGAGGTCATTTCTAAAGCAATGACTTTTGTTTGAAAAGCCAATCCTCATCTTTTTTTTTTTTTTTTTACTAACTTTGCTTCATACTATTATATAATTATATATTTGTGTGTATGTGTATATATATATGTGTGTGTATATATATATATCTTTGAAATATTTGTAATCCAAGTAAAAGAAAATGTTGAGGTATGTTTAACCTCTATGTTGCACAAATGTATATAGTACATTCTTGAGCCAATAAAATTTTGATATATCCTTAATCATTATATGAATCTATTTCTTAACTCCCTCTAAATTGAAACAATCAGAGTGCTCAATAACCAAACTCCTCACATAGCTCAAAGGCAAAGTCCTTTTCTTTATATTAACCCTGAGTCAAAGGTAATTGGATGTCACTTTTCTTTTCAGTTGCCAACAGGACAATATTTTTACTCCAGGAAATAACCTCTTATTCTTGATACATGAAATTCCATGCTGTTGACCAAGTCTATGGAAAAGTAGCAGAATATATTATCTTTTTTCCCAGTTCTGACACTTGAACTTTTTCATCCTCAAATTTCACCTTATACCCCTTGCTTCCACAGAAGTCAGTGTGCTGAGGGGCCCTGAGTGTGTTGTGATAATGTACTTTGAAATGTTTAATTTGAGAGAGTGATTTTAAAATCTAAATAAGCAGTTAATGTCTTCTCAATCCAGAAATTAAGTAGTATGTAATGAAAGCATACAATTAATGTATGTGCTATCTATATATTTAAAGAAAAAAAAAAAAGGAAAATTTGTTATGGAAAATAGAATTTCATCTACAAAATGAATCACAGGAATATTTCAGCCAGTACAGGCAATTCTGTACCTCCAGCATTTGCTTTTTAAAATCTACCTCTCCAACTGCTGGGAACATGGTGAAAATTACAGGCATTTCTTAGAGTTTTGTAACTCAAAAGGTGGTTAATGGACCAGAAGCATCAACATCAGGAGTTTCTTTTTTGTTTTGTTTTTTAGAAATACATCATGGTAGGCCTTAGAGGAACTAAAAGCCTCTTGATGACAGTGAAAGAGGAGAGTGAAAAAGTTGGCTTAAAGCTCAACATTCAGAAAACGAAGATCATGGCATCCAGTCCCATCACTACATGGGAAATAAATGGGGAAACACTGGAAACAGTGTCAGACTGTATTTTGGGCTCCAAAATCACTGCAGATGGTGATTGCAGCCATGAAATTAAAAGACGCTTACTCCTTGGAAGAAAAGTTATGACCAACCTAGATAGCATATTCAAAAGCAGAGACATTACTTTGCCAACACAGGTTTGTCTAGTCAAGGCTATGGTTTTTCCTGTGGTCATGTATGGATGTGAGACTTGGACTGTGAAGAAAGCTGAGCACTGAAGAGTTGATGCTTTTGAAGTGTGGTGTTAGAGAAGACTCTTGAGAGTCCCTTGGACTGCAAGGAGATCCAACCAGTCCATTCTGAAGGAGATCAGTCCTGGGTGTTCTTTGGAAGGAATGATGCTAAAGCTGAAACTCCAGTACTTTGGCCACCTGATGCGAAGAGTTGACTCATTGGAAAAAACTCTGATGCTGGGAGGGATTGGGGACAGGAGGAAAAGGGGACAACAGAGGATGAGATGGCTGGATGGCATCACTGACTCAATGGACATGAGTTTGAGTGAACTCCGGGAGATGATGATAGACAGGGAGGCCTGGCGTGCTGTGATTCATGGGGTCACAAAGAGTTGGACACAACTGAGTGACTGAACTGAGGCCTTATTCAAGACGTGCTCACTCTGAATCTGCATTTTAACCAAAATACTCAGTGATTTTTTTTTTTTTTTTTTGTACATAATCTATGAGAATCTCTTCTCTAGAGCTGCTGCTGCTGCTGCTGCTGCTGCTGCTGCTAAGTCGCTTCAGTTGTGTCCGACTCTGTGCGACCCCATAGACGGAAGCTCACCAGGCTCCCCTGCCCCTGGGATTCTCCAGGCAAAAACACTGGAGTGGGTTGCCATTTCCTTCTCCAATGCAGGAAAGTAAAAAGTGAAAGTGAAGTCGCTCAGTCGTGCCCGACTCCCAGCGACCCCATGGACTGGAGCCCACCAGGCTCCTCTGTCCATGGGACCTTCCAGGCAAAAGTACTGGGGTGGGGTGCCATTGCCTTCCCCGTCTCTAGAGCAGATGTACATATCTATCACTTCTCACCCTCTTCTGCCTGGATACCAAATGATCACAAACAAAGTATCTAACAGCTCAAAAATCCATCTGTAAGTGTTTATGTGCCTGGAACACTGTAGATTGGAATGAAAGATAAGAGCAAGCACATTTAGCTCCTTTATGGGCACAGTGTTCATTGCTGTCACATAGGTTTTCTTTTTTTCTTTTTTTTAAATTTAAAATCCTTGTATCAATCTTTGGCAGGTAATATGCCTCACATTGCCATTGCTATTGTTGTTAAAGTTACAGAATACTTATATAAACACTAAACTTACATAATACTAATGAAACCAAGGCTCACAAATGTCAATTAAGATCCCAACTAACTTTCCCCAGATTGCATAAATCGGAAAGTCTGGACTATTTTCTTAGGACTATTGAATAACTTCCTAGTTGGTCTCACTGGTTACAATCTTACTATTCTTCACACTGCTACCATAATAAACCCTCTCCTCTTCAAAACTACTTCTACCAGTTATCTACTTAAAATTCTGTGACAGATTCCCATATGATTTAGGAGAAAGTCTTTCTGACTTTTCTGTGTGTAACCTTCTTTCTCTATAGGTAACTACTATAATTTTAGACTTTTCCAAACCAAATTATTTCTTGTTTTCACAACTTGTTTGAATGTGCTCTTCTTGTTCTTAGAATATTATTTCATTTTATTCATATGCTCAACTTATTTTTTTAAAACCTATTTCATTATGTCCTCTAAGAAGCCTTCCCAAACATTTCCCTCTGATATACATGCATACTGCATCTGATTTTATCAACATTTATCTCATTTTGTTGGGATTATTTCACTCCTATCAGCTTTACCCTTGGAACTACAAGTTTTTAAGAGCAAGAAACTTATTTTATGTCTTCTTTTCTTGTCAGCTTTTAGCAAAGAACTTGGCCTACAAAAAGGCTTGAATGTTTATTGTGTGAACTAAGGTAATGTGAAAATGAATTAAGAACCATTTAAAAGTCAAAGGATGGTGGGGACACATATACACCTCTGGATTTTCATCTTGATGTATGGCAAAAACCATCACAATATTGTAAAGTAATTATCCTCCAATTAAAAAAAAATTCATTAATTTAAAAAAGAAAAACAAAGGATACTACCTTCCACCCCTAATTTTTCTACTTGTTGGCATATTTACTCTTTTCAGCAACAAATCAGTGTTCACATAGATTGTGACTGGTATACTTACTTGGACAGCTTGTTAGCACATTTAAGTGAGTCAAAGCCAGTTGTCCATGTGGCACAAATTTATTTTTATAATTTAAATCTAAACATACTGCTAAGATATTAAATAACTATAAAATGTAGAAAACATTTAATTTAAAATATTCAGTTAAATAATATTCACTTATATTTCACGTTAAATTTTAATATACAATGAATTTTTGAAGCTAACTTTTAAAATCTCAAAATAAAATTTTAATGGAAATGCTAAGATATTCTCAAGTATAAGCTACATAAAAGCTGCAGCTTTTGTAAGAAGACCATTTTCATCATGGTTTAAAACATATGGCAGGTCTTTCTGGGAAGTTTTCTGATGGTATGTAGAATTTGTAGTTACAAATATTCTGCCATTTAAATTAACTCACTCAACTTCACCTTTCTGAATTAGCAGAACTTAACTATTCATTGTCAACTGATTCATGAATATAGAACCAAATTCCATTTGGAACATATGGCCTAAAGATAATAAATTTAAGTGCCTGATGTAAAGTAAATTAGAATTGGGATTGTAATGCTGATAGCTTTTGCTGCAAGACTCTTATAACATCTGTCCAAAAACTTTAATTTTTTTCAGGTGTTTTTCACACATGCTGTTTCAAATCTCTATATACGTATTATAACTTTCCTTCATGAGACTAATTGCAAAAGTTGGTTATTATTTAGGAATAAAATGGTGGACATGACAAAATGAAATTGTATAATCTTATAATTTTTGCAAGAGACTTAAATTTTAACAGTAGACCAAGAAACAATATTAGGAGGAAAAACTAAATTGTGAGTTGAGGTTTGAGGAGGCAAAAAGTATTCAAAATGAATTTCTATATAAAATATATCAATCTTCCTTTCTAACCTTTCACATCCACGACAGAAATTAGACTTTAGAGACTGGATTTCTCATTATCTCCTGGCTCTGTGGTTCTATCCAACAATGAAAGGAACCCTCAAATGTTTGTGAAATGAGAGAAAAGCAGAAGTAATTATTTTTTAGCCAGTAGCTGTGAGCAGGCATGTGGCTTGGCAGATTTAGTTATGAATTTTTGCATGAAACATCCATTTGTCCTCTGAGAGTCATCCAGTTTGTTGCTGAAAGCTGTTGAATGCTGTTGAGAATATCAGTGGCAGTTGACTACAATCACTACTGATCCCAGTTTTGTGAACTCGGTTTGGAGCTTCCTAATCTTCACTGCCATAACTCTTGCAAACCTTTCATTTCTTGTGTTAAGTACTTTCCTATTTGACAAATATGTAGTACTTTCTATATTCATGATTAACTAACTGACATTTACTATTATGAGCCTGTAATTTACTTCAAGAAGTTATATTTCTTTTGAAATATTTTTATACATATACAAATAGAAATCATTTTTTCAGTAATTCAAAGGATTTCCATCAACAGGATTTTATTGATATATAATTTTTAATGTTTAAATTTATTTATCATTAATAACATCATTAGAAATTACTACTGTTGTGAATAGATCCTTAGTTATCATAATTTACCATTAAAGTCCTTGTGTTATAGAACTTCAGGGTACATCATTCATATCCCAGACTGCCTAAATGGTACCCATGAAGTTGTGTAGGGCAGTCTATGTAGCTACAGTCTATCACTGTCTCTAAAAAATACATGCTTCCCAATGTAATATGTTTTCAGTTGGATACAATTTGCTGTTGCTGTTGTTGTTCAGTTGCCAAGTCGTGCCCAAATCTGTTACCCAGTGGACTTTAGCACACCAGGCTCCTCTGTCCTCCACTATCTCCCAGAGTCTGCTCAAATTCATGCCCCCATTGCTATCAGATCAGATCAGATCAGATCAGTCGCTTAGTCGTGTCCGAGTCTTTGCGACCCCATGAACTGCAGCACGCCAGGCCTCCCTATCCATCACCAGCTCTTGGAGGTCACTCAGACTCACATCCATCGAGTCAGTGATGCCATCCAGCCATCTCATCCTCTGTCGTCCCCTTCTCCTCCTGCCCTCAATCCCTCCCAGCATCAGAGTCTTCTCCAATGAGTCAACTCTTCACATGAGGTGGCCAAAATACTGGAGTTTCAGCTTTAGCATCATTCCTTCCAAAGAAATCCCAGGGCTGATCTCCTTTAGAATGGACCGGTTGGATCTCCTTGCAGTCCAAGGGACTCTCAAGAGTCTTCTCCAACACCACAGTTCAAAAGCATCAATTCTTCGGCGCTCAGCCTTCTTCACAGTCCAGCTCTCACATCCATACATGACCACAGGAAAGACCATAGCCTTGACTAGGCGAACCTTTGTTGGCAAAGTGATGTCTCTGCTTTTGAATATGCTATCTAGGTTGGTCATAACTTTCCTCCCAAGGAGTAAGCGTCTTTTAATTTCATGGCTGCAGTCAGCATCTGCAGTGATTTTGGAGCCCCCAAAATAAAGTCTGACACTGTTTCCACTGTTTCCCCTTCTATTTCCCATGTAGTGATGGGACCAGATGCCATGATCTTCGTTTTCTGAATGTTGAGCTTTAAGCCCACCTTTTCACTCTCCACTTTCACTTTCATCAAGAGGCTTTTGAGTTCCTCTTCACTTTCTCCCATACGGGTGGTATCATCTGCATATCTGAGGTTATTGATATTTCTCCCGGCAATCTTGATTCCAGCTTGTGTTTCCTCCAGTCCAGCATTTCTCATGATGTACTCTGCATGTAAGTTAAATAAACAGGGTGACAATATACAGCCTTGACATACTCCTTTTCCTCTTTGGAAGCAGTCTGTTGTTCCATGACCAGTTCTAACAGTTGCTTCCTGACCTGCATACAGATTTCTCAAGAGGCAGATCAGGTGGTCTGGTATTCCCATCTGTCTCAGATTCTATCTAACCATCTCATCCTCTGCCTCCCCCTTCTCCTTTTGCCTTCAATCTTTCCCAGCATCACGGTCTTTTCTAATGAGTCTGCTCTTTGCATTAGGTAGCCAGAGTATTGGAGCTTCAGCATCAGTCCTTCCAATGAATATTCAGGGTTGATTTCCTTTAAGATTGACTGGTTTGACCTCCTTGTGGTCCAAGGAGATTTCAAGAGTCTTCTCCAGCACCACATTTCCAAAACATCAAATCTTCAGAGCTCAGCCTTCTCTATGGTTCAACTCCCACATCCATACATGACTATTGGACAAACCATAGCTTTGACTATACAGAACTTTGTAGGCAAAATGATGTCTCTGCTTTTTAATATGCTGTCTAGGTTTGTCAAACTTTCCTTCCAAAGAGCAAGCATCTTTTAATATCATTGCTGCAGTCACTGTCTACAGTGATTTCGGACCCCAGGAAAATAAAATCTGTCATTGCCTCAAACTTTTCCCTTTTTACTTGCCTTGAAGTGATTGATCAGATGCCATGATCTTAGTTTTTTGAATGTTGAGTTTTAAGTCAACTTTTTCACTCTCCTCTTTCACCCTCATCAAATGGCTCTTTAGTTGCTCTTCACTTTCTGCCATTAAATTGATATCATCTGCATATGTGAGGTTGTTGATATTTCACCCAGAAATCTTGATTCCAGTTTGTGATTCATCCAACCCAGAATTTTGCTCTCTGCATGTAAGTTAAATAAGCAGCCTTATTGTACTCCTTTCCCAACTCTGAACCAGTCATTCCATGTCCAGTTCTAATTGTTGTTTCTTGACCTGCATACAGATTTCTCAGGAGACAGGTAAAGTGGTCTGATCATTTCTTCTTCTTCTTCTTTATTTTTTTTTAAGTATTAAGTAAAAGAACAACTTGAGACTTAAGGAAAGGTAACTGAGAAAGCTGGCAGTTCAGGCTTGTATTAAGTATATTTCATAGATGTTAAAATGATCCTTAATTAACTCTCAAAATCTCTGACAGGCACATAAAGTTGCCTTACCCCAGACAAATTCATTTGGTAACATGAAACAATTCACAGATTTACAATATTGTGTAGCATTCTTATAGTACAATAAATTCTTATGTTACATTACTTACGCAGTTAGGCTCTTCAGAAAGCAGAAAGTTACAGATAAAAACAAATGCCAAGTATTTATTTGATAGTTAAATTGATTAAATGATCATTTTTTTCTTTTAATCTTAATCTTCTCTTATTTTTCCCATCTCTGTCTCTCTAGAATACCATTTGACTATTGTTTCTAGAACCTACAATGACTTAAGCAATTTTTGTTAAAATATATATCATATATATTATTTATCATATATGAGGAAGTGAGGCTTTAAAAATCACTTCTATTCCCAGTTTTTTGAGGAATCTCCATATTGTTCTCCATAGTGGCTGTACTAGTTTGCATTCCCACCAACAGTGTAAGAGGGTTCCCTTTTCTCCACACCCTCTCCAGCATTTATTGCTTGTGGACTTTTGATTCTCAGCCATTCTGACTGGCGTGAAATGGTACCTCATAGTGGTTTTGATTTGCATTTCTCTGATAATGAGTGATGTTGAGCATCTTTTCATGTGTTTGTTAGCCATCTGTATGTCTTCTTTGGAGAAATATCTCTTTAGTTCTTTAGCCCATTTTTTGATTGGGTCATTTATTTTTTGGAATTGAGCTGTAGGAGTTGCTTGTATATTTTTGAGATTAGTTGTTTGTCTGTTGCTTCATTTGCTACTATTTTCTCCCATTCTCAAAAAAACTGGGAATAGAACTGCTTTATGATCCAGCAATCCCACTGCCGGACATACACACCGAGAAAACCAGAATTGAAAGAGACACCTGTACCCCAATGTTCATAGCAGCACTGTTTACAATAGCCAGGACTTGGAAGCAACCTAGATGTCCATCCACAGATGAATGGATAAGAAAGCTGTGGTACATATACACAATGGAGTATTACTCAGCCATTAAAAAGAATACATTTGAATCAGTTCTAATGAGGTGGATGAAACTGGAGCCTATTATACAGAGTGAAGTAAGCCAGAAAGAAAAACACAAATATAGTATACTAACGCATATATATGGAATTTAGAAAGATGGTAACAATAACCCTGTTTATGAGACAGCAAAAGAGACACGGTTGTATAGAACAGTCTTATGGACTCTGAGAGAGGGAGAGGGTGGGATGATTTGGGAGAATAGCATTGAAATATGTATAATATCATTTCTGAAATGAGTCGCCAGTCCAGATACGATGCCTGATAATGGATGCCTGGGGCTGGCGCACTGGGACGACCCAGAGGGATGGTATGGGGAGGGAGGAGGGAGGAGGGTTCAGGATGGGGAACACATGTATACTTGTGGTGGATTCATTTTGATGAGTGGCAAAAGCAATACAATATTGTAAAGTTAAACAAAATAAAATTTAAAAAATTTAAAAAATAAAAATCACTTGTGTAAATACATGGCAATATTAGCAACAAGTGAAAAAAAGAAGCCCTTGAAAGAAAAATAAATAACTAAATTACTATCCCATAAAACAGGACTTTTATGAAAGCCAGAAGATACTGCACCATTTGGATTTTATCCAGTCTTGATGAAAACATCAGTGAGAAACTTCAATACCATATGTTTTGTCTCATTTAATCACTGAAGTTGAACCAAGAGAAAATCAATAAAACATCATGGAAAAATCAGATCAGATCAGATCAGTCGCTCAGTTGTGTCTGACTCTTTGCGACCCCATGAACTGCAGCACGCCAGGCCTCCCTATCCATCACCAGCTCTCAGAGGACATTCAGACTCATATCCATTGAGTCAGTGATGCCATCCAGCCATCTCATCCTCTGTCGTCCCCTTCTCCTCCTGCCCTCAATCCCTCCCAGCATCAGAGTCTTCTGCAATGAGTCAACTCTTCGCATGAGGTGGCCAAAGTACTGGAGTTTCAGCTTTAGCATCATTCCTTCCAAAGAAATCCCAGGGCTGATCTCCTTCAGAATGGACTGGTTGGATCTCCTTGCAGTCCAAGGGACTCTCAAGAGTCTTCTCCAACACCACAGTTCAAAAGCATCAATTCTTCGGTGCTCAGCCTTCTTCACAGTCCAGTTCTCCCATCCATACATGACCACAGGAAAGACCATTACCCTGACTAGACGAACCTTGGTTGGCAAAGTGATGTCTCTGCTTTTGAATATGTTATCAAGTTTGGTCATAACTTTCCTTCCAAGGAGTAAGCGTCTTTTAATTTCATGGCTGCAGTCACCATCTGCAGTGATTTGGGAGCCCAGAAAAAGAAAGTCTGAAACTGTTTCCACTGTTTCCCCATCTATTTCCCATGTAGTGATGGGACTGGATGCCATGATCTTCGTTTTCTGAATGTTGAGCCTTAAGCCAACCTTTTCACTCTCCACTTTCACTTTCACCAAGAGGCTTTTTAGTTCCTCTTCACTTTCTGCCATAAAGGTCGTGTCATCTGCATATCTGAGATTATTCATATTTCTCCCAGCAATCTTGATTCCAACTTGTGTTTCTTCCAGTCCAGCGTTTCTCATGATGTACTCTGCATATAAGTTAAATATACAGGGTGACAATATACAGCCTTGACGTACTCCTTTTCCTACTTGGAACCAGTCTGTCGTTCCATGTCCAGTCCTAACTGTTGCATCCTGAACTGCATACAAATTTCTCAAGACGCAGATCAGGTGGTCTGGTATTCCCATCTCTTTCAGAATTTTCCACAGTTTATTGTGATCCACACAGTCAAAGGTTTTGGCATAGTCAATAAAGCAGAAATAGATGCATTTCTGGACCTCTCTTGCTTTTTCCATGATCCAGCGGATGTTGGCAGTTTGATCTCTTGTTCCTCTGCCTTTACTAAAACCAGCTCGAACATCAGGAAGTTCGCGGTTCACATATTGCTGAAGCCTGGCTTGGAGAATTTTGAGCATTACTTACTAGCGTGTGAGATGAGTGCAATTGTGCGGTAGTTTGAGCATTCTTTGGCATTGCCTTTCTTTGGGATTGAGATGAAAACTGACCTTTTCCAATCTTGTGGCCACTGCTGAGTTTTCCAAATTTGCTGGCATATTGAGTGCAGCACTTTCACAGCATCATCTTTCAGGATTTGGAATAGCTCCACTGGAATTCCATCACCTCCGCTAGCTTTGTTCGTAGTGATGCTTTCTAAGGCCCACTTGACTTCACATTCCAGGATGTCTGGCTGTAGGTCAGTGATCACACCATCATGATTATCTGGGTTGTGAAGCTCTTTTTTGTGCAGTTCTTCTCTGTATTCTTGCCACCTCTTCTTAATATCTTCTGCTTCTGTTAGGTCCATACAATTTCTGTCCTTTATCGAGCCCATTTTTGCATGAAATGTTCCTTTGATATCTCTAATTTTCTCGAAGAGATCCCTAGTCTTTCCCATTCTGTTGTTTTCCTCTATTTCTTTGCACTGATTGCTGAAGAAGGCTTTCTTATCTCTTCTTGCTATTCTTTGGAACTCTGCATTTAGATGTTTATATCTTTCCTTTTCGCCTTTGCTTTTTGTTTCTCTTCTTTTCACAGCTATTTGTCAGGGCTCCACAGACAGGCATTTTGCTTTTTTGCATTTCTTTTCCATTGGGATGGTCTTGATCCCTATTTCCTGTACAGTGTCATGAACCACATTCCATAGTTCATCAGGCACTCTATCTATCAGATCTAGGCTCTTAAATCTATTTCTCACTTCCACTGTATAATCATAAGGGATTTGATTTACGTCATACCTGAATGGTCTAGTAGTTTTCCCTACTTTCTTCAATTTCATTCTGAATTTGGCAATAAGGAGTTCGTGGTCTGAGCCACAGTCAGCTCCTAGTCTTGTTTTTGCTGATTGTATAGAGCTTCTCCATCTTTGGCTGCAAAGGATATAATCAGTCTGATTTCGGTGTTGACCATCTGGTGATATCGATGTATAGAGTCTTCTCTTGTGTTGTTGGAAGAGGGTATGTGCTATGATCAGTGCATTTTCTTGGCAAAACTCTATTAGTCCTTGCCCTGCTTCATTCTGTATTCCAAGGCCAAATTTGCCTGTTACTCCAGGTGTTTCTTGACTTCCTACTTTTGCATTCCTGTCCCCTAGATTGAAAAGGACATCTTTTTTGGGTATTAGTTCTAAAAGGTCTTGTAGGTCTTCATAGAACCTTTCAACTTCAGCTTCTTCAGCATTACTGGTTGGGGCATAGACTTGGATTACTGTGATATTGAATGGTTTGCCTTGGAAATGAACAGAGATCATTCTGTCGTTTTTGAGATTGCATCCAAGTACTGCATTTCAGACTCTTTTGTTTACCATGATGGCCACTCCATTTCTTCTGAGGGATTCCTGCCTGAAGTAGTAGATATAATGGTCCTCTGAATTAAATTTACCCATTCCAGTCCATTTTAGTTCGCTAGTTCCTAGAATGTCGACATTCACTCTTGCCATCTCTTGTTTGACCACTTCCAATTTGCCTTGATTCATGGACCTGACATTCCAGATTCCTATGCAATATTGCTCTTTACAGCATCGGACTTTGCTTCTATCACCAGACACATCCACAGCTGGGTATTCTTTTTGCTTTGGCTCCATCCCTTCATTCTTTCTGGAGTTATTTCTCCACTGATCTCCAATAGCATATTGGGCCCCTACTGACCTGGGGAGTTTCTCTTTCAGTATCCTATCATTTTGCCTTTTCATACTGTTCATGGGGTTCTCAAGGCAAGAATACTAAAGTGGTTTGCCATTCCCTTCTCCAGCGGACCACACCCTGTCAGATCTCTCAACCATGACTCACCCATCCTGGATTGCCCCACGGGCATGGCTTAATTTCATTGAGTTAGACAAGGCTGTGGTCCTAGTGTGATTAGATTGACTAGTTTTCTGTGAGTATGTTTTCAGTGCGTTTGCCCTCTGATGCCCTCTTGCAATACCTACCGTCTTACTTGGGTTTCTCTCACCTTGGGCGTGGGGTATCCCTTCACAGCTGTTCCAGCAAAGCACAGCCATCGCATCTTACCTTGGACAAGGGGTCTCTCCTCACCACCGCCCTTCCTGACCTTGGAGGAAGGGTATCCCCCACCGCCGCCCTTCCTGACCTCAGTCACGGGGTAGCTTCTCTCGGCTGCGCTTAGTGTGCCGGTCACAGCTGACGAGGCGCTCTTAGTGTGCCGGTCGCAGCGCACTAAGAGCACCTGTGACCTTATATCTAATAAAGTATCTAATACTTTATTAGATATAAGGTACTGCTATCGCAGTGATAGCAATACTTTATATCTAATACTAAATGGCAACCCACTCCAGCACTCTTGCCTGGAAAATTCCATGGATAGAGAAGCCTTGTGCAGGCTACAGTCCATAGGTTGCTAAGAGTCAAACATGACTTCACTTTCACTTTCCCTTAATAGACCAACTAAAAAAGTCTCATAGCATACTAACACAACTCAGAACTGGGAAAAACAGATGAAAAATTTAATCATAATTATGTATTTTATTTGCAAGTTTGATATATCAATTAGGTATAAGCACTTTCAGAATTTAAATAGCTAAGGAAAAAAAGAAAGGGACAAACAAAGAAACAAAAAACTAAAAGAAATTCCTTTTCTTCAGTTCCAGCATTGGATAGGAAAGATGTAGTTAAATAATTTGAAAATAACAGTCACTAGGTTGTGTCTGACTCTTTGCAACCCCATGGACTATAGCCCACCAGGCTCCTCTGTCCGTGGAATTTTCCAGGCAAAAATACTGGAGTTGGTAGCCCTTCCCTTCTCCAGGGGATCTTCTCAGCCCAGGGACTGAACCTGGATCTCTTGAATTGCAGGTAGATTCTTTACCATCTGAGCCACAAAAGTTGACCTGTAGGAAAAGATTGGAAAACAAGAAATGAAACAAATTTTAAAAGAAAAGTTAAAAAATAAAAAGTTTAAAGCCAACTTGGAAATATATGATTTAAGTATGTGTATCTTTGAGAAAAGAAAACATTTGGAATGTCTCTTAAAAATATATGAAATTTTAAAAGACCTACCAAAACAAATTGTCTTAAGAAGGTTGAATATAAATAGTGTTCAAAGATACAATAAATAAATGAAAAAAATTAAATTAAAATCATGTGTCAGGGTATTAAATCATACAAATTTAGTATTCCTGATAAATATAATCAAATAAAAAGAAGTATCTTTTTAATTGTTAAAGGAAATAGTCCAATAAAAACATAAAAATAATGAATTTTATACAATAAGCACAAATTAAAAACAAAATTATGAGAAATCATCAAACCATTGATATTTTTAGAAGAGAAAATTAGTTTTAACAGTGGACACACAAGTGTATTTTGCAAAGCAAAGTCAGGGATGGGATGTTTATTTGAGATCAGTGATCTTAATATTAAGCAATTCAAAAATAAATAATTATTAATAACACTGTTAATTTTTCTAAGTTAAATCAGAATGTCCTTCTATCAAAAGAGGCATGTGGAAAGAGTCTGTGTCAAATGGCCACTTGGAAATCACCTCATCAAAATGTTCTATACCTAGAAATATTTAAGGCCTCTTGTTTGGAGGTAATCTTACTTGGCTTTTTAGCCTGGAGTTATATCAGTTTTATATTTCCTCCTGAAATCAGTATTTTTTTTTTTAACCACAATATGGCTGGTAGATTTTAAAATAATTTTTTGTTAAAAATTTTGTTTAAATTTTCATTCATTTTGATGAAGTATTCTTTCATATCTTGAAATGCATTATATGATTTACTTGTTAGTTCATTTCTGCAGTCATTTCTATTGCCAATCTGATAAATCAACCTCATCCATGCAAATTATCTTATTTTCATTATCTTATCTTTTTTGCTGTGTAGCCATTCAAGCTATTTTTCACTCAGTATTTTATATTATTTATCATGACTTTTGCTGCCAGAAAAGTTAATGTATTTGTCTTTTAAATGAATTCTGAAACCATTCCAAATCCCCTTTTATCTCTAATTTTATAGAATTCATTAAAATTTCCTTGGGAATGCAGTTATAACAAATTTCTTTTCTTACAGGGTCTCCTTTTCTATCATTTGCATGTTACAAATATTTGAAAAGTCTCATATGTTATATTTCTCTCTTACTTCTATTAACATCTGCAATTCTCACTAAAAATCACTGTTTGCATGGTTCCCTTTTCTGTTTACTTGGTGTGATTTGAGTCTTTGTACCATAAAGGGGTACTTGAATGCCAATGGTTTCCCAAGACCTGCTCAGCTAAGCAATTTCTTGTAGCAGGGGTTAAAGGCCTGGGTTTGGGGATAACCATATATGGGAAAATTTGTTTCTCTCTGCACTTTGCAAAAAAATTGTGTTAAAAACTCTTTTATGGGATGCCTTTGCTAAGTGTAATATATGCCCAATGTTAAGAGATATGCTTGTCTTTCAAATACACATTTGTTCATTGTTTTATGGTGTGTCAGCCTTTTTAGTGGTATGTTGAGTTTGGGAATGCTTCATAATTCATAGAATTTTCAGTTGGTTTTCCACACTAAAATGAAAGTATACTGTATGAAAAATAGAGATCAGATCTGATACCAACTCCGTTAAAAGAATTGAAGCTGGAGAACGATCCGTTAAATCAGTTATCCTTAATCACAAAAATGCAACATTCTAAAGCAATGGTAATAGGTTTAATTTACAATAGGATGTATCTATAATATAATAAAACATTTTAAAGATGAAGTTAGTTAGGGTGTGTTCATTACAATGGAAGTTAGGCAGAGTAAAAAACATCCATTTATAAGAGACTGGGCTTATCCATTCTTAGTAAAAGTCTAGTGGAGCTGGTACTGAGTGAAGTGTTCCTTGCTTTTACATCTTGATGAGAGCCAAGTGCCATAGGAATGAAATTTCTTCTCAACTTCCCCATCCTTTGTCTTCTCAGGCTAAGCTTTTAATGTGATCCTGCCTTTTACAAGTCATAGTAAACATAGTAAACTGTAGCCATCAAAATATTGATATTCCAGTGTGATCCATGGCTATTTGGTCAATAATTCTACTGATCATGGATTGTTTGATATGTGTGCTGGCAATAATTCTGTCATTTGCACATTGTCAATTATTTTGATCTGTAGTAGCTTAGTCATAACTTTATGATATAGCTGATGGTTTTATAGGAGATTTTCTTTGAAGATATGCCTATTATTAATATGTTAAGGTAGCTAATTAGTACTGTCATTTTTGACAATATATGATAAAATATTGTCTCCTGAATATAAATTGAATAATGTATAATGAATGGATAAACAAATATGGCTTTTCCTACTTACAATAAGACTGTATGTACAATTAAACAACATAAATTCATAAAAATAATAAAAATTACTCTGAATTTACCTTTATTAAATTTTATTAAAAGAAAACAAAACTGTGTTTTATCTTATAGGATTAGCCAATTCTACAGTTGTATGGATCCTGGCTCTTCATTTACTTACCAGCTTGTGAGTTGATATCTTATGGGTACAGATTGAGGAAGCCTGCAAAATAGGATCTTCCCTCCTTCCCCACCTCAGATGGGAAACAGACACTTGGAGAGAACAATGTAGACCTAAACAATAAACCTAAAGGATTGTAAGATAGGCAAATGTAATCATAATATACGTTTTTAACTCGAGCATGCCAGGTGAAACAGATGTTCAAAATTGATTCCAGAGGAAAAAGAGAGACTACTAACAGTGGGAAAAGTGGGAAATTTTATGACAGAAAGAAAGATGAAGGAAGGAAAGACAAAGGGAAAAGAGGAAGGGAAGGAAGATCCAGATGGTTTTATAGACAGCCTCACTCCAAGGCACTTGGCATCTCTCAGTGGAGCATAGTAAGTACTTTCATAATGTAGCTGCTTTAGGAACCATCCAACTTTAGAAATATTTCCCCTCTCTGGATCAGGCCTAACATTAATCCTTAGACTGTGGTTAGGCAGAAAGTTTCAGAATACCAGGGGACAATTTTTAATGTCCTTTTTATTCCTCGCCCATGGAAATACTAAGCAGTGTTTGGCTCAGTTGATCAGTAGTAATATGGTGGAGTTTGACTTCTCCACAGCCAACTGCATGGGTACCGCTGGGGGACTGTTTGGTGGTGGTTTAGTCGCTAAGTTGTGCCTGACTCTCTGTGACCCCATGGACTGTAGCCTGCCAGACTCCTCTCTGTCCATGGGCTTTTACAGGCAAGAACACTGGAGTGGGTTGCCATTTCCTTCTCCAAGGGATCTTCCCCACCCAGGGATTGAACCTGGATCTCCTGCATTGCAGGTGGATTCTTTACCAACTGAGCTACCAGGAAAGTTTAGATAGGAAGAAATGTGTTCTGACTCCTTTAATCATCTCTGTTAGGACAGACTATAACACTAAAATTTTGTCTAATCATAAACATTTTCAATCAATAGCAAGTTTATCTTCTCTAACAGAATCATAGATAGCAAGTCAGCTTGATCTCTAAACAAGGAGACTTTGAGCAGAGATACTACTGATTGTACATTTCCTGCTTTCTTCTGGATAGGGCCATGAATATCTTACTGTAGTATCCTTAAGAAAAACAAACATTTTAAATATTTATGTCTTAAGAAAAAAATATATGCATATAATGTCATGGTGTGAGAGGACCTTGGGATTTTTTGGTCTCCCATAACAGTGACCCTAACCTCTCCTTGGTCCTTATTGACTTCTTTTCCATTCCTTCTCTATGTAATGGTCTTGCAGAAAGTAGACTCACAATTTCTACAAATGTAGTGGTTTTCTCTGTGTCTTAGTCTTGAGCTAACAATTGTTGTCTCCTTATCCACTTTATCAATTTCTCCATCTACCTCAGAAGTCATATCTTCTGGGAAGCCTGCTCTGCCATTCCTTCCAGACAGATAGTTAAACCATCTCTGTTGTGCTGTTGTATCTTGCACTAATTCTGTGATTATAGTTTTCACAGTATTGTAACTATTTGGCTGTCTTATATTACTTTATTGGCAGGGTCTTTGTACTATTTCTACTATCTCTAATATCTAGAAGAATGCAGAATCCTCTGATAGCTCAGTTGATACAAAATCTGGCTCTAATGCAGGAGACTCCAGTTCGATTCCTGGGTCAGGAAGATCCACTGGAAAAAGGATAGGCTACCCACTCCAGAATTCTTGGGCTTCCCAGTCGCAGCTGGTAAAGAGTCTGTCCACAATGAGGGAGACCTAGATTTGATCCCTGAATTGGGAATATCCCTGGAGTAGGGAAAGGCTACCCACCCCAGTATTATGGCCTAGAGAATTCCATGAGCTGTATAGGCCATGGGTCGCAAAGAGCAAAGAGTCAGACATGACTGAACGACTTTCACTTTCATTCAGTAATTTGGTTGAATTTAATTAAATATTTTAGTGCCTGCTGGTGTATAAGCAGGACAAATTGGAAAAAAAAAAAAAAAACAACACCCAAAAACAAACAAACAAAAAACCCCAAACAGGTCAATGATAATTTTGTTGTTATTCTGACAATTTGTTGTTCAGTCACTCAGTCGTGTCTGACTCTTTGCGACCCCATGGACTGCAGCATGCCAGGCTTCCCTGTCCTTCACTATCTCCCAGAGTTTGCTCAAACTCATGTCCATTCAGTTGATGATGACATCTAACCATCTGACTGTCTGTTGCCCCCTTCTCCACCGCCTTCAATCTTTCCCAGCATCAGGGTCTTTTCCAATGAGTTGGCTCTTCGTATCAGGTGGCCAAAGTATAGGAGCTTCAGCATCAGTCCTTCCCATGAATATTCAGGGTTGATTTACTTTAAGATTGACTGGTTTGATCTCCCTGATATTCAAGGGATTCTCGAGTCTTCTCCACTACCACAACTTAAAAGCATCAGTTGCTTAGTGCTAAGCCTTCTTTACAGTTCAACTCTCATATCCATACATGACTACTTGAAAACTTATAGCTTTGACTCTACAGACCTTTGTAGGCAAAGTGATGTCTCTGCTTTTTACTATGCTGTCTAGGTTTGTAATAGTTTATTTTCTAAGGAGTAAGCATCATGGCTGCAATCACTGTCCTCATTCATTTTGAAGCCCAAGAAAATAAATTCAGTCATGGTTTCCATGCTTCCTCATTTATTTGTCAAGAAGTGATGGGACCAGATGCCATGATCATAGTTTTCTGTATATTGAATTATAAGCCACCTTTTTCACTCTCCTCTTTCACCTTCATCAAGAGGCTCTTTAGCTCCTCTTCACTTTCTGCCATTAGGGTGATATCATCTGCATATCTGAGGTATTAATATTTCTCCTGACAGTTCTGACTCAAGCTTTTACTTTATCCAGCCTGGTATTTCACATGATGTAGTCTGCATAGAAGTTAAATAAACAGGGTGACAATATATAGCCTTAACGTACTCCTTTCCCAATTTTCAATAAGTCCATTTTCCCATATTGAATTGTAACTGTTGCTTCTTGACCTTTCTTAGAAGGCAGGTAAGGTGGTCTTATATTTCAATCTCTTTAAGAATTTTCCATAGTTTGTTGTGATCCACACATTCAAGCGTTTTAGTATTGTTAGTAAAGAAGAAATTTTTTTTTTTTCTGGAATTCCCTTGCTTTTTCTATGATCCCATGAATGTTGGCAATTTGATCTCTTGTCCCTCTGCCTTTTCTAAATCCAGTTTGTGTATTTGGAAGTTCTCAATTCACATACTGTTGAAGCCTAGCTTGAAGGATTTTGAGCATGACCTTTCTAGCATGTGAAAGTGAAGTCGCTCAGTTGTGTCCGACTCTTTGTGACCCCACGGACACCACGTTCTTTCATTCATGGGACTTTCTAGGCAAGAGTACTGGAGTGGGTTGCCATTTCCTTCTTCAGGAAATCTTCCTGACCTAGGTATTGAGCTCAAGTCTCCTGCATTGTAAACCATTTGAGCTATCAGGGAAGCCTACCATGTGAAATGAGTGCAATTGTGTGGTAGTTTGAGCATTCTTTGGCATTGCCTTTCTTTGGGATTGGAATGAAAACTGACATTTTACAGTCCTGTGGCCACTGCTGAGTTTTCCATATTTGCTGACATATTGAGTGCAGCACTTTCACAGCATCATCTTTTAGGATTTGTAATAGCTCATCTGGGATTCTATTACCTCCACTAGTTTTGTTCATCATAATGCCTCCTAAGGTGCACTTGACTTCACATTCCAGGTTTGTCTGGCTCTAGGTGAGTGATCATACCATTGCAGTTATCTGGGACATTAAGACTTTTTTTTATTAACAATTCTTCTGTGTATTCTTGCTACCTCTCCCTAATATCTTCTGTTAGGTCCATACCATTTCTCTCCTTTATTGTGCCCATCTTTGCATGAAATATTCCCTCGGTATCTCTAATTTTGTTGAAGAGATCATTAGTCTTACCCATTCTATTGTTTTCCTCTATTTGTTTGCATTGTTCATTTAAGAAAACTTTCTTAAATCTCCTTGTTAATCTTTAGAACTCTGCATTCAGATGAGCATATATTTCCTTTTATTCTTTGTCCTTCACTTCTCTTATTTCTTAGCTCTTTGTAAGGGCTCCTCAGAAAAACCTCCTCAGACAACCTTGTTGCATTTCTTATTCTTGGGGATAGTTTTGGTCACAGCCTCCTGTGCAGTGTTACAAAGCTCTGACACTCTGAGCATGTCACACATTAATTTGAATGAAACTAATACAAAAGTTTCATTTTTATTAGACAAGTATTATATAGGAAAAAATAGCTTTCCTGAGCCCACTATATCTATATTAAAGCAGAGACATTACTTTGCCAACAAAGGTTTGTTTAGTCAAGGCTATGGTTTTTCCAGTGGTCATGTATGGATGTGAGAGCTGGACTGTGAAGAAGGCTGAGTGCCTAAGAATTGATGCCTTTGAACTGTGGTGTTGGAGAAGACTCTTGAGAGTCCCTTGGACTTCAAGGAGATCCACCCAGTCCATTCTGAAGGAGATCAGCCCTGGGATTTCTTTGGAAGGAATGATGCTCAAGCTGAAACTCCAGTATTTTGGCCACCTCATGTGAAGAGTTGACTCATTGGAGAAGACTCTGATGCTGGGAGGGATTGAGGGCAGGAGGATAAGGGGACGACAGAGGATGAGATGGCTGGATGGCATCACTGACTCGATGGACATGAGTCTGGGTGAACTCTGGGAGCTGGTGATGGACAGGGAGGCCTGGTGTGCTGCGATTCATGGGGTTGCAAAGAGTCGGACAGAACTGAGTGACTGAACTGAACTGAGGCATGGTATAGGTACCTTACCTGCTATTCCCACTTAATTTTCACTATAATCTATCCAGAGGGAAGGTATGGGGCTCAGTTTATAAACATAGAAATAAGACCAGAGAAAGATTTGTTCAAGGCTACTCTGGAACTTTGTCAAACCTATTGCTATTTGCCTTTTATCCTCCTGATTAGGAATTTTGGTTTCATAATTTTGAAAACACAAATTTGTATAGATTGGGACAAGTTTAACATGATTATATATTTTAATGAGAAATATAAAATGATTATGAATTTTACAATTTCAGATAAGCTAATTTTAGCTTTTATCTATATGTTTATACTTGGATAAAGCAGGATATATCATATTTTGTGATGTGTTTTTTATATAACAGTATACCATGAATGTCCATAAGATATATTCTGCTGCTACATCATTACCATTTTTGGATAGATTTTCCTTTATTCAGTGTATCCCCTACCACCAGATGTTTAATTTTTATTCTGAATTTGCCCTTAAATACATTATTATAACAAGGTTAATGGTTCATATGTTTTGTACATTTTGTGCAAATAATAACTTCTTTCTTTGGGCTACATTCCTTAAAGGAGAATTGCAGTTTTGATGTACTCTAAGGTTTTTATATTTACAGTACATATCTGTGGCTGCTGTGTATTATAAATTTCTCAAGGAATTATGTTTTCTTAAGCCTTTATCTCAGCTATGCATCGTATTTTGTCTTTAAAATGATTCCATTTCTCTTCAGTATCTTTTGTCCTAGATATTAGCAGCTTATAGAAAAATGTATAGGTAGCAAGAAAAAAAAATATCTAAGGAGCTTAGTTTTATTTCAGAAACCACATTAAGCATATATTTGTGATTTTTTTTTTTTTTTTTTTTTTTGTCATAGATCTTTTCATCTGGCTTGACTTTGCTTTTCTTTTTTTTTTCCATTGAAATCTTTAAATGTGATTTTTCCTGTTGAAGAATAAAATTCAGTTTAGTAAAAAATGAATGAGGAAAGTGAAATAGAACAAACTCTTTTCACCCATCAAAAGAATTATGTGTGTTTGGTAGTTGGTTATGGATGAATCAATAAGTATACCAGTTGATCACTGAATGAAGCAGGAGAAAATCTGTCCCTATCCTTCTATTCTCCAGTTGCTTTCCTATTTTCCTCACGTATTAGAAGGGGTCAAAGGCCAAGTGGGGGGTGGGAAGAATTCTAGGGGGACGACAGGAATTGCCTTAGGCTAGTGACTTCAGTTCAGTTCAGTTGCTCAGTCGCATGTGACTCTTTGCAACCCCATGAACCTCAGCATGCCAGGCCTCCCTGTCCATCACCAACTCTCGGAGTTTACTCAAACTTATGCCCATTGAGCTGGGGATGCCATCCAACCGTCTCATCCTCTGTTGTCCCCTTCTCCTCCAGCCTTCAATCTTTCCCAGCATCAGGGTCTTTTCAAATGAGTTAGGCTAGTGACTACACTGGTGAAATCATTGCTGTTGGAAGCTTCCTGGTTCTGTGGTTTACTAAGTCTTGACAAAGTGGAGACTCCCTGAAGTTGTCTTTATCAGCAAATTCTTTTGAAACAATAATATCAAGTTTCAGCAGCTGAAGTTCTAAAATGCTTGACTTCTTTCTCAACTTGAACTTCTTGCCCCCTCCTCCCTCGTATCTTTTAAAACAAATTTCCTATCAAGTTACATTTTACTTTATAATCACTTTTAACAAGTATAGAGGCCTGTGACTAATCCAGAGATAATTATAGTGCCAATCCTATTGGCAAAATTGAAATACTGAAATAGAAAAGCATACATTTCCACTCTCTTTTCCCAATAATATTAACCTGTCACTTTGGCGCTATATCAAAAATCCCCTGGCTTCTTTCCTGAAATCAAATTTGCCCAAAGCCATGAGAAATCATATTTTCATAAGCAACTTAGTCAGGGTACATCCACAAGGCCCTAGAGTGAGATTACCACATTGCCCCCCATCAAAACCTTCTCTAATGTGATATTAAGAACTTTGAAAACGGACTTGTGCTTCCCTACTAAACTTATCCTCAGGATTTAGGGGTTTCTTAATTAGTTTCTTATGCTCTAGTTAATGTGCTAACCGGGTGAGTTTCCATTTCAAAGGCAATATGATGGAAATGTGCATGTTTCTCATTTAAGAACTACCACATTCATATCATCACAATAATTTTGCATGAAAACTCAGCATCATGAAAAGTATAGCAACAGTGAGAGCTATAAACATGAAGACAAATTTGCAGAAAGGGAAGAAAACCATTTGTACCTTGTTATCTAATTTGAATTTTAATAGGGAGACTCCTACAATAGTCACATGCTAGAAGGAAACATTGATTGAAAAGAGCCAAAGAAGATATTACCAGATAATTACCATACAATTTAAAATGCACATTCCATTGTTCATACAGTGCTTTTTTTTAGAGGTTAGAGCAGCAATGTGATATTCAATGCAAAGTAAAATTATAAATCTCTAGATAATGAACTTTTTCTTTTCTATTATGTAGCAGTTAGGCAACCAAAACAGCCCTTGATGATTAAGGCAAATGCAGTGGCACTAAATATTACATCAAATGCAAAAATACAGGTCTTTTCTATAATATTGTACCTTGCAGAGCTATATACCACACATGAAAAAGCACTGAGGCAGAGGCCCTGAGAAAGAGAAAGAATGAAGGCAGCCCAGCAGAGCAATGAGAGTGCGAAATGCATAGTAAAAGCATCTTAGGGCTTGTGATTAGCAGGGGCATCAATAAATATCCAACAGTCAATGTAAGACCATTTCAAAATCTTTTAAATGCTCCTGCCAATTGGTGGACCCATTACCAGCAAAATTCTCCTGAAAACACAGGAAGAGTACTGTTGCCTAAGCAAACCTAAAAGCAAACTAAAAATGAATGTCCTTGGTTTCCTGTGGTGAGTCCTGCCTAATGCATCAGGAAAGACCTGTAGCCACCGGCCACACAACCTGAACAACATGTTCATACGTGCACACACCCTCCATATATCACTTTTAATCAGACTGGAATCCTAGATGCCTAAACTTGGATCACCAAAGAAGCAGTGGATAAAAAACAACTTTTCTTTAAAAGAATGGCTTCTGCAGATAAAAATGATTTTGATTAAAAAATCTGTTGAAATTAGAATTTATTTTTAACTTATTTTAGGAAGCAAACAGCAGATAGCACATAAAGACAGTATTTGTCTTAGCATGACTGTTTCTCCTTCCTTTAGTGTGTCTTTATATATTAATCACATGTAGATTATTCATGCACCCTTAGTCACTTTAGTCATGTCCAACTCTTTGCAACACTATGGACTGTAGTCCGCCAGGCTCCTCTATCCATGGTATTATCTAGGCAAGAATACTGCAGTGGGTCGCCATGCCCTCCTCCAGGGAATCTTCCCAACCCAGGGATTGAACCTGTGTCTCTTATGTCTGCTGCACTGGCAGGCAGGTTCTTTACCACTAGCACCACCTGGGAATCTATGATGTAGATTATATATACATATATGTGTGTGTGTGTGTGTGTGTGATATATAACTTGACTTACATATATTTTGAGTTTGAGTTTGAGCAAGCTCCAGGAGATGGTGAAAGACAGGGAAGCCTAGTGTGCTGCAGTCCATAGGGTCACAGAGAGTCAAACACGAATTGAGTGACTGAACAACTTTACTTCATCATGGTACACTAGGGTTTATATGTTATAATTATTGTATTAATTTACATATCATTTTATACAGTAATAGGAAAAAGGAGCACAATTTTACAAATAACCTTTTCTTCAACAGCTGAACAAAAAAATCCCTTTATAATTGAAAACAAAAAAAACCAGATTGCCCAAATCTCACACATATTTAGGTACTTATAGGGAAAGGAAACAAAATTAAGAGTATATGTATCAGATAACCTGAAAGAAATTGCATAATTTTTAGGGTCTATATTAAACAAAGTTCTATCTCTACTTTTAGGAGATTTACTGTGGTTTTTACTTTTTCAGTCAATAATTGGATAGTGTTGTGTTTTTTTTTTTTTTTTTTTGTAATTGTAATATTTAGATCTTAAAGGAAGATGCTATTGTGTTTTACTAAAGTCTTAATACAGTCACTCTTTTGTTTTAGTAGCCAGGATGCCTTGGAATGGGAGTTTCTTACTTAAATGTTTTGCTTTTGCCATCACCTCAAATACTTGGCTTTTTATTTGGATTTTTTTTTTTTCCACACCACATGACTTGTGGGACCTTATCTCCCTGATCTTGCATGGAATCCCAACCACTCCACTGCCAGGGGATTCTCTGGAGAGTGTTTTGAAGGCATATTCTCTTGTCAGCTAAGGAGGGTAAAGAAAAATGTGCACTTCAGAAATGCTTTGAATAAAAAGACAACTTCAAACATATGTAAACAGTATTTTTTTAAACCACTGTGTTATATGAAATTTGCATTTTAAAGAGAAGCTAGTTTTTTCCTTTATTAGTTTTGCTAAAAGTTTATAAAATATAAATTTAAGTGCTGTCACTTTTTATGCAGACTTCTTTTTCTCAACTATCCTACCTATATAAGTACATACCATATTTACACTGTCATCAGTCACATGAAATCTGTGTTGCTTGAGTTTCACACCATGCAAATGTAACCCCTCAGTGACCTGCATCTTTGAATAGTATGAATTGTACAATGCACCTGTATTTCTGAGTGTTGTTAAAAGTATCTGAAACAGGAGTGCTTGTATTTTCTACCCTGGGTTTGATTGTTATGTCAGGCTTGTGAATGAGGTATCTTCAAAGAGATATTTGTCAGAAGCAGAATACATACTTACTTACCAAGAGTGAGTTAAATAGAAATGGTAGCTATGGCCTATCCTGTGCCGTATAATATTACGAACCTATTCCAAAATAAAGTGACATGGCATTGAAAAGACTTGAAACTTGTGTTTAAATACACTTGAATTCTAGTATATTATTTTACTATTAAGTGAGTCTTTAGATTCTATCCTCTTCTGTTGTAAGATGAAATACTACCATCATGTCATCTTTTTTATTCACTTCTCTATTATTTGTATAGGAATATTTAGTTATAATTATATTTTCATCTTGTGCTCATGCTGTCATTTCTGACTCTGCAACCCTATAGACTGTAGCCTGCCAAGCTTCTCTGTCCAGGCAAGAATACTGGAGTCAGTTGCCATTTCTTCTTCCAAGGATCAAACCCATGTCCCCTGTGTCTCCTGCATTGACAGGTGGATTCCTTACCACTGAGCAAACTGGGAAGCCCCTATATCTTCATCTATTAATAAGTATTTACTGGTGAATTGTTATGTACAGCAAACTTTGCTTTATACAAGAATATAAAAAATATTAAAAACAAACTAATACTCAGTCTCATAAGCTCATATTCAGTCTCATAATCTATTCCCAAAAGACTGAGAATTAAAAGGTAAAATTTTGCAAAGGATTTTCAAAAAGATGGTCTTATTCAAATAGTATGTTAGTCCTACAGATAAAAACCTGATTCTATCCTTTGTGGTCCAGGAAGTCTTCCTGAAACTGGTGGCCTTTGTTCTAGACCTTGCTTTCATAATATTTGAAAAGATATAAGTGTACAAGGTGTACTTTTCTTTTCATTCATGCCTGATTCTGTTCCCTGATTGTCTAGAACCAAACAGGTAAGCCATGATGGTTTATCTTGTATATCAGCTTGATGTCACCACAAGTGCCCAGATACTTGGCAAAATAATACTCAGGGTGTTTCTATAAGGATGTTTTTAGGTGAGATTAGCACCAACACTGGTGGACTGAGTAAAAATTGCCCTCATTAATGTGGATGAGTTTCATCCAATCAGTTGAAAGCCTGAATAGAAAGAAAGGCTGCCTTTCTCTGAGTAAGAGAATTTTTTATACCTGATACCTTTAATCTGAGACACTTTTTCCTGCTTTCACACTAAACTGAAACACTGGCTCTTTCTTGGTACTGAACCTGTGACCTTTAGACCACCAAAACTGTATCATCAGTTCTGGTTCTCAGGCCTTCAAACTCAGGTTGAAGCTACAACATCAGCATTTGTCTGTTTCCAGATTGCTGATTTACTCTGCAGGTCTTGGGTTTTGTCAGCTTCATAATCATGTGAGCTAATACCTTGTAATAAATCACTTTCTTTTTGTACAAATTCTTGCTATTTGTGTTTTACCTGGAGAGATCTAGTGCAATAGCCGAGCAATTTTGCTTCATCCTTATTACTTATACCTGAAGACTTCATATAGGCCAGCTAACTCCTGGTATTCAGTGAGGAAGGTGGTTACAGCAGGATGTCAAATTCTGTCCTTCCAAATCTCTGATTTGATTGTTCAGTCTTTCATACTTTATTCAAGGAGAAAGAGAAAATATTGTTCATATTCCTGTTATACTATTGTATATGTGTAAAAGATTCTTAATTCCAGTATGAATTGATATAATAATCTTATTTATGCATTCATTGTACAATATTTTGAACATCTGCTGTATTCTAGGATCCATCCATAGTCTCTGCATACACAGGTAAACAAAATAATGTTAGCAGTTCCTAGGGGAAGCATGTTTATTAAGTAAAGA
This sequence comes from Tragelaphus eurycerus, assembly GCA_935064755.1. NCBI lineage: Eukaryota > Metazoa > Chordata > Mammalia > Artiodactyla > Bovidae > Tragelaphus > Tragelaphus eurycerus. The sequence goes on along the minus strand of CAKXYN010000228.1, from coordinate 191,853 downwards.
TAAAGGATTAGTGTGATAAATCAACAACTGAAAGATAAATGTGAAGCCCAGAGGGCTTCTTCAGTATCAAGAACTCTGAGGAGTCTAAGGTTTTACCCTACTTTTTAATTTTTTTTTTTTTTTATTTTATATTGGTGCATGTTACTGCTAAGTCACTTCAGTCGTGTCCAACTCTGTGTGACCCCATAGATGGCAGCCCACCAGGCTCCTCTCTCCTTGGGATTCTCCAGGCAAGAATACCCGAGTGGGTTGCCATTTCCCTTGATTAATAATGTTATGTTAGTTTCAGATGTACCACAGAGTGATTCAGTTTTACATATACAAATATGTATTCTTTTGCAAATACTCTTCCTATTTAAGTTATTACACAATTTGAGTAGAGTTACCCGTGCTACAGTAAGTTCTTGTTGGTTATCTATTTTAAATATAATAATCTGTATATGTCAATACCAAATTCTGAATTTATCCCTCCATCTACCATTTCCCCCAACCATTCTGCCCTGTTAACTATAGGTTAGTTTTCTAAATCTGTGAGTCTGTCTGTACTTTTTAAATTAAGTGCATTTGTATTTTTTTCTTTTAGATTCTGCATATAAGCAATATTGTGATAATCCTCTTTCTCTGATTTACTTTACTTAGTATGACTATCTCCAGATCCATCTATATTGCTGCAATGGCATTATTTCATTATTTTTAATGGTTGATTAATATTCCATTATGTATGACATTGTCATTATCCATTCATCTGTCAGTGGACATTTAGGTTGTCTCTATGTCTTGGCTGTTGTAATCAGCACTGCAATGCACAATGGGGTACGTGTATTCTTTTGAACTATGGATTTCATAGGATATATGTCCAGGAGTGGGATTACTCAATCAAATGCTAGCTCTATTTTTAGTTTTTTAAGGAACCTCCCTAATGTTCTTCATATTGGCTGTACCAACTTATATTCCCACCAACAGTATAAGCTACTACTACTACTACTAAGTCGCTTCAGTCGTGTCTGAGTCTGTGTGACCCCACAGACAGCAGCCCACCAGGCTCCGAGTCCCTGGGATTCTCCAGGCAAGAACACTGGAGTGGGTTCCCATTTCCTTCTCCAACATTATAAGAGGATTCCCTTTTCTCTATACCCTCTCCAAAATTCATTGTTAGTAGATTTCTGATGTTGGCCATTCTGAGAGGTGCTGTCTCATTGTATTTTTGATATGCATTTCTCTAATAATAATTTGATATGCATTTCTCTAATAATTAACAACAATAATTAGCTGTCAGATCAGAGATCAGATCAGTCGCTCAGTCGTGTCCAACTCTTTGCGACCCCATGAATCGCAGCACGCCAGGCCTCCCTATCCATCACCAACTCCTGGAGTTCACCCAGACTCACATCCATCGAGTCAGTGATGCCATCCAGCCATCTCATCCTCTGTTGTCACCTTTTCCTCTTGCCCCCAATCCCTCTCAGCATCAGAGTCTTCTCTAATGAGTCAACTCTTCGCATGAGGTGGCCAAAGTACTGGAGTTTCAGCTTTAGCATCAGTCTTTCCAAAGAAATCCCAGGGCTGATCTCTTTCAGAATGGACTGGTTGGATCTCCTTGCAGTCCAGGGGACTCTCAAGAGTCTTCTCCAACACCACAGTTCAAAAACATCAATTCTTTGGCGCTCAGCCTTCTTCACAGTCCAGCTCTCACATACATGATCCATACATGACCACAGGAAAAACCATAGCCTTGACTAGACGAAACTTTGTTGGCAAAGTAATGTCTCTGCTTTTGAATATGTGATCTAGGTTGGTCATAACTTTCCTTCCAAGGAGCAAGCGTCTTTTCATTTCATGGCTGCAGTCACCATCTGCAGTGAATTTGGAGCCCAGAAAAATAAAGTCTGACACTGTTTCCACTTTTTCCCCATCTATTTCCCGTGTAGTGATGGGACCGGATGCCATGATCTTCGTTTTCTGAATGTTTAGCTTTAAGCCAACTTTTTCACTCTCCACTTTCACTTTCATCAAGAGGCTTTTTAGTTCCTCTTTACTTTCTGCCATAAGGGTGGTGTCATCTGCATATCTGAGGTTATTGATATTTCTCCCAGCAATCTTGATTCTAATAATTAGCTGTAGTGAACACCTTTTCATGTACCTCTTGGTCATCTGTATGTCCTCTCTGGGGAAATCTCCATTTAGGTCTTCTGCCCATTTTTGATTGGGTTGTTCGTTTTTGTGACATTGAGCTTTGTGAGGTGTTTGTGTATTTTGGAGATAGTCTGTCAGTCAAATTGTTTACAAATATATTTTCTCCCATTCTGAGGGCTGTTGTTTAATTTTGATTATGGTTTACTTTGCTGTACAACAGATTTCAGTTTAATTAGTTCGCATTTGCTTGTTTTTGTTTTTATTTCCATTATTATAGGAAACAGATCAAAAATGATATTACTATGATTTATGTTGAAGACCATTCTATGTTTTCCTCTAAGAGTTTCATAGTATCAGGTGTTACATTTAGGTATTTAATTCCTTTTGAGATTATTTTTGTATATGGTGTTAGAGAATTGTTATTTAGTCAATAAGTTATGTCTGACTCTGCATCCCCATGGATTGCAGTGCCCCAGGCTTCCCTGTCCTTCACTATCTCCTGGAGATTGCTCAAACCCATGTCCATTGAGTCAATGATGCCATCCAACTCTCTCATCCTCTGTCACCCCCTTCTCCTCCTACCCTCAATCATTTCCAGCATCAAGATCTTTTTCCAACAAGTTGGTTCCTTGCATCAAGTGGCCAAATATTGGAGTTTCATCATCAGTCCTTCCAATGAATATTCAGGGTTGATTTATTTTAGGATTGACTGGTTTGATCTACTTGCTGTCCATGAGACTGTCAAGAGTCTTCTCCAGCACTACAATTCAAAAGCATCAATTTTTTGGCACTCAGCCTTCTTTATGGTCCATCTCTTACATCCATACATGACTACTGGAAAAACCATAGCTTTGACTATACAGAATTTTGTCAGCAAAGTGATGCTTCTGCCTTTTTACTATGCTGTCTGGGTTTGTCATATCTTTCCTTCCAAGGAGCAAGCATCTTTTAATCTCATGGCTCTACTCACCATCTGCAGTGATTATGGAGCTCAAGAAAGTAAAATATGTCACTATTTCCACTTTTTGCTTCTCTGGTGGCTCAGTCAGTAAAGAATCCACCTGCAATGCAGGAGACCCAGGTTCGATTCAATTTGATCAATTGTAATTGGTCTGTTCATATTTTCCAATTCTTCCTGGTTCAGTTCAGAAGATAATACCTTTCTAAGAAACTGTCCATTTCTTCTATGTTGTCCCTTTTATTGGCATACAGTTGTCTGTGGTAGTCTCTTTGTTTCCTAAGGTAACCTTTTATTGCTATAAATGTCTAAAAATCTTCCCAGAACTTAGTTCTTAGTGAAAGTGTACCTTTCTGAAAATGCTGCTGCTGCTGCTAAGTCACTTCAGCCATATCCGACTCTGTGTGACCTCATAGAAGGCAGCCCATCAGGCTCTGCCGTCCCTGAGATTCTCCAGGCAAGAACACTGGAGTGGGTTGCCATTTCCTTCTCCAATGCATGAAAGTGAAAAGTGAAAGTGAAGTTTCTCAGTCGTGTCCGACTCTTTGTGACCCCATGGACTGTAGCCTACCAGGCTCCTCTGTCCATGGGATTTTCCAGGCAAGAGTGCTGAAGTGGATTGCCATTTCCTTCTCCAGGGGATCTTCCTGACCCAGAAATCGAACCCGTGTCTCCAGCATGGTGGGCAGATGCTTTACGGTCTGAGCCACCTGGGAAGTTATCTTTAATGCTGTGTTTGGATTCCTTTTTTCATTTTCATATGTGTATTTATTGTAGATTTTTGGTTTGTGTTTCCCATGAGGTTTTGTATAGCAGTCTATATATAAGCAAAATTATTTTCCATTGGTGGTTATTTAACTTCACATGCATTTCCAATATTCTGCATTTGAACTCTTCTCACATTCACTGGTTTTGGTGTCATATTTGTGTGTGAATGATTCCTATCCTTATGCTATGTTTATTTTTACTGGTGAGTTTTTCCATTCATAATTTTCTATTTGTAGTTGTGCCTTTTAAATTTTTCTTTAGAATTTGTTGCAATGCTTCTCAAGTTGTGCTTAATTCTCTTAGTTTTTTCCTTGTTGGTAAAGTTTTTGACTGTTCAGTCAAATCTGATTGAGGACCTTGTTGTGCAGTGTGTTCTAGCTTGTATATTTTTCCTTTTCATCACTTTCAATATATTATGTCACTCCCTTCTTGCCTGCAGAGTTTGTTCTGAGAAATCAAGGGAGTGTCAAGTAGTGTGTTTAATGGGTAACTGTAGGCTCAGGAAGACTTTAAACAGCCCGTCTGCTTGTAGGTGGGGCTGTGTTCCTATCATGTTTGTTGTTTGGCCTGAGGTTTCCTAGCATTGGAGCCTACAGGCTGGTCTTGGTGAGAAAATGGCAGCTTCCAAGAGAGCTTATGCCAATGAGTACACCCAGAACTACCAATATCAGTCAATGTCTTTGTCCTCTCAGTGAGCCATAGCCACCCCCTTCTTCCCCATGGGGCCTTTCAGTACTAGCAACTAGGTCTGGCCTAGTCTGGTATCAGGACACTGATTTTTTTTCTGGGTCCTGGTACACATGAAACCTTGCATGCACACTCCAAAAATGGAGTTTCTTTTTCTCCCAGTCCTATGGAATACCTGTGATCAAACCCTGCAGGTTTCAAAGTCAGATTCTCAGCAGGGGGTCTCCTTCCTTCTGATGCCAGACTTCCAGGCTGGGGTACCTGACATGAGTCTCAAAACTTTCATTTGTATGAAGGAACTTCTATGATAAAATTATTTTGCAGCTATACAAACATCACATAATCTGGAACAAAGATTATGTGATGTACTCTTAAGTCATGCATGTGAGTGATCTGTGGAGAATTGTTTGCCAACATTAATAGCAAATAAAGGGACTCTTATCTCTAAAGAAAAAGGGAAGAAACTGCTAAATAGCAAGTGTAGGATCTATTTATAGGACAGAAGTTTGTGTTCTCCAGCTGCATGAGCCTCTTATGTCGATGTCAAAAGCTTAATGGGGAAGATGTTGGACCCCAAGATAGGGCATTGGAATATTGGTTGATATACTTGAAAAATCTCTGAAGACTTTGGGCTCACAGACATTGTCCATTCCTTTCTTTAAAAGACTAGTGTTCTCTCCTTCTTAATAATGATTTCGAGGGCCTCTAACTTGAAAAGTATCAGTATATCTATTTCAAGATATATCCCCACTTCTCCTAGGCACTAGATGAATAAGTTTTATTAGGTCACAATCCAATCAGGCAAATTTTTGTAATGCTTAGAGAGGAAAGTACTGTATATGAATGAGCCTCAGTATGTAGTCAACATTATAAAAATTACACAAGTTTGAAAAACTAGAAGGACTTGAAATACCACAAGATATACTCACAAATAATAGTTGTAAAAGATACTGTATAGCAAAAGAAAGAAAACCCAGGCATATAACAGAAATCTGAGACTTCCAGCTGTAGCTGCCTGGACCCTCAGTCATATAAGATGAACATTATCTTCAGAACATGACTTAAAAGATACACACTAGGTATTTTGGTCTCAGGAGGTGCCAAGGCACCTGAAGAGTCATTTATGCTCCACTTATAGCTAAAATAGGCCATATGAATCTAGGTGGTAGATTTTATTCCTCTTTTGACCAAGAGTTAGTATCATGGTTCTAGACATTACTAAGGATAAACATAGAACTACGATACACAAGCTTCAAGTTAAGTCTACCCTTACTGGGTTCACCTCTTCCCCATGACCCCATATCAAATATTCTTAATTACAAATACTCACCATTTTAAATTTTGAATCCTTTACATTACTAAAATCATATGTAAGTGCTAGTCAATATAATACAGATATTACTTCAAAGCAGAGGTCTGTAAATTATGGCATACTAATCATATCTGACCCATAGTCAGGCTTTTTGTAAATCCCTATAAATAAGAATACTTTTTAGTACTTGTAAAGGAGGATAAAAACAAAGATGTTAAAATAAGGAGATATTATGTGTGGCCCCAAAAGTCTAAAATATTTACCATGTGGACTTATAAATAAAACCATAAAACCTTTGCCAACCCTTGGTTTATTAGCACATTTCAATCTTCTAAATATTTAAACATGCATTGTTTTTTTAAAAAAATTATTTTATTTAACTTTACAATATTGTATTGGTTTTGCAATATATCAAAATGAATCTGCCACAGGTATACATGTGTTCCCCATTCTGAACTCTCCTCCCTCCTCCTTCCCCATACCATCCCTCTGGGTTGTGCCAGTGCACCAGCCCCAAGCATCCAGTATCGTATATCGAACCTGGACAGGCAAATCATTTCATATATGATATTATGCATATTTCAATGCCATTCTCCCAAATCATCCCACTGTCTCCCTCTCCCAGAGTCCAAAAGACTGTTCTATACATCAGTGTCTCTTTTGCTGTCTCGCATACAGGGTTATTGTTACCATCTTTCTAAATTCCATATATATGCATTAGTATACTGTATTGGTGTTTTTCTTTCTGGCTTACTTCACTCTGTATAATAGGCTCCAGTTTCATCCACCTCATTAGAACTGATTCAAATGTATTCTGTTTAATGGCTGAGTAATACTCCATTGTGTATATGTACCACAGCTTTCTTATCCATTCATCTGCTGATGGACATCTAGGTTGCTTCCATGTCCTGGCTATTGTAAACAGTGCTTCGATGAACACTGGAGTACACGTGTCTCTTTCAATTCTGGTTTCCTCAGTGTGTATGCCCAGCAGCGGGATTGCTGGATCATAAGGCAGTTCTATTCCTAGTTTTTTGAGGAATCTCCACACTGTTCTCCATAGAGGCTGTATTAGTTTGCATTGTTAATAATCATTCAAAAGGTGGGCAAATCTTCTATCTCTTTTCAGCAATGAAAATTTAATTTTAATGAAGGGTATCAACAGATTGTTTCAAAATTTGAAAATAGCATTATATTTAAGATTAATTTGATTATAACAAATATAACATATATATATATTATCAAATACACTCAGAAATTGAATTCAAATCCTTAATGACCTTCCGTATTTGATTAGCAAGAGAAATAATTATATTTTATTAGTAAATTCAATGCCATGGTTATTTTATGACTTAAGCATTGGTATGGCAGCTAGGGCAACTCATCTCTACTTGTTGTCCATTAAATTTTTAGTAGCTCTACCTTCTCCTTCATTTCTGAACCATTTTAACTACTTGCACATTTTCTTTCAATTGTTATGATATTTTCCCTGTTTCTTGTATGCATCTTCCCTTTTCTGAATGATCCTAATATATTTATATTCTTCAGTCCTATTTGTGGGAGATGAAATAACAGGTCTTCCAAAGCTTCAGTTATTAAACCCTGCTCTTCTAATGATAGTAGAATCCTACATATGCACCTGTTGGAACCCATCAAAACACCAATCATCATTCAGGTCAACGGTAAAAATAGAGGACACTTTATCACCAAATGTCCAATCCAAAGTTTATTATAGTCTCAACATTTCAGCAACCTCAGAATAATGTGCCATTGTAAAGTAAAGTTGGACAATTCTTCCTCCCAAGGTATGGTTTATGTACCCTCACTTTTATCCAGCTCAACATATTGGGAAGTTGTCCACCTTTTTGCAAAAGGTACAAGTAATGAGGATCATGAATAGGACAAACATGTTCTTCCACTGTGAAGCATCTAACATGAAGAAAATAATTCCTTGCTGCCAAAATATAAAATCCATTTTAATATTGAGTTCCCAGAAATCTATTCATATTGGTCTACAAAGAGACTTACATCTTCGATTAAACAGCTTCAAGATTAATTTGTCTTAATTTCTCCCTTTATATATATATATATATATATATATATATATATATATATATTATATATATATATTCAGTTCAGTTCAGTCGCTCAGTCGTGTCTGACACTTCGCAACCCCATGAATCGCAGCACGTCAGACCTCCCTGTCCATCACCATCTCCCGGAGTTCACTCAGACTCATGTCCATCGAGTCAGTGATGCCATCCAGCCATCTCATCCTCTGTCATCCCCTTCTCCTCCTGCCCCCAATCCCTCCCAGCATCAGAGTCTTCTCCAATGAGTCAGCTCTTCAGGTGAGGTGGCCAAAATACTGGAGTTTCAGCTTTAGCATCATTCCTTCCAAAGAAATCCCAGGGCTGATCTCCTTCAGAATGGACTGGTTGGATCTCCTTGCAGTCCAAGGGACTCTCAAGAGTTGTCTCCAACACCACAGTTCAAAAGCATCAATTCTTCAGCACTCAGCCTTCTTCACAGTCCAGCTCTCACATCCATACATGACCATAGGAAAAACCATAGCCTTGACTAGACAAACCTTTGTTGGCAAAGTAATGTCTCTGCTTTTGAATATACTATCTAGTTTGGTCATAACTTTCCTTCCAAGGAGTAAGTGTGTTTTAATTTCATGGCTGCAGTCACCTTCTGCAGTCATTTTGGAGCCCCCAAAATGAAGTCTGACACTGTTTCCACTGTTTCCCTATCTATTTCCCACGAAGTGATAGGACACATGCCATGATCTTTGTTTTCTGAATGTTGAGGTTTAAGCCAACTTTTTCACTCTCCACTTTCACTTTCATCAAGAGGCTTTTTAGTTCCTCTTCACTTTCTGCCATAAGGGTGGTATCATCTGCATATCTGAGGTTATTGATATTTCTCCTGGCAATCTTGATTCCAGCTTGTGTTTCTTCCAGTCCAATGTTTCTCATGATGTACTCTGCATATAAGTTAAATAAGCAGGGTGACAATATACAACCTTGATATACTCCTTTTCTTATTTGGAACCAGTCTGTTGTTCCATGTCCAATTCTAACTGTTGCTTTCTGACCTGCATACAGATTTCTCAAGAGGCAGATCAGGTGGTCTAGTGTTCCCATCTCTTTAAGAATTTTCCACAGTTTCTTGTGATCCACACAGTCAAAGGCTTTGGCATAGTCAATAAAGCAGAAATAGATGTTTTTCTGGAACTCTCCTGCTTTTCCCATGATGCAGTGGATGTTGACAATTTGATCTCTGGTTCCTCTGCCTTTTCTAAAACCAGCTTGAAAATCTGGAAGTTCATGATTCACGTATTGCTGAAGCCTGGCTTGGAGAATTTTGAGCATTACTTTACTAGTGTGTGAGATGAGTGCAATTGTGCTATAGTTCGAACATACTTTGGCATTGCCTTTTTTGGGACTGGAATGAAAACTGACCTTTTTCAATCCTGTGGCCACTGCTGAGTTTTCCAAATTTGCTGGCATGTTGAGTGCCACACTTTCACAGCATCATCTTTCAGGATTTGGAATAGCTCCACTGGAATTCCATCACCTCCACTAGCTTTGTTCGTAGTGATGCTTTCTAAGGCCCACTTGACTTCACATTCCAGGATGTCTGGCTCTAGGTGAGTGATCACACCATCATGATTATCTTGGTCATGAAGATCTTTTTTGTACAGTTCTTCTGTGTATTCTTGTCACCTCTTCTTAATATCTTCTGCTTCTGTTAGGTCCATACCATTTCTGCCTTTTATCGAGCCCATCTTTTCATGAAATGTTTCCTTGGTATCTCTAATTTTCTTGAAGAGATCCCTAGTCTTTCCCATTCTGTTGTTTTCCTCTATTTCTTTGCATTGATCACTGAGGAGGGCTTTATTATCTCTTCTTGCTATTCTTTGGAACTCTGCCTTCAGATGCTGATATCTTTCCTTTTCTCCTCATTTCAAATGTTATATAAATGAAATCACACCATATGCCACATTTTGGGTTTCCTTTTTTCACTCAGTGTATATCCTTTGAAATCCATCCAAGTTGCTATGTGAATCATACTTGCTCCTTTTATTGCTGAGTAATATTTCATGGTATGGTTTTTGAATGTTGAACTAATTTTTCACATGTGAAATAAATCCCCCTTGGTATGGTGTTTAATCATTTTCATATATTGTTGAATTTTATTTGCTAATATTTTGTTTAGGTTTTCTGTCTCAAAGTTTATGACAGATAACTTGTTTGTAATTTTTTTTGTTTGTTTATTTTTGGTATTACAGTAATACTGGCCTCAAAAGTGAGTTTGAAAGTGCTCCTTCCTGTTCTGTTTTCTGGATAAAATTTGTGAAGATGGTAATACGTCTTCTTTAAGTATATGATAGTTCTCTTTATGGCCTAGTGATATCTTTCTTGGGAACTTATAAGAATTGAATAATTTGAATGGCAATAGGTGGAGAAGGCAATGGCAACCCACTCCAGCACTCTTGCCTGGAAAATCCCATGGTTGGAGAGGCCTGGATAGCTGCAGTCCATGGGGTCTCTAGGAGTTGGACACGACTGAACAACTTCACTTTCACTTTTCACTTTCATGCGTTGGAGAAGGAAATGGCAACTTACTCCAGTGTTCTTGCCTGGAGAATCCCAGGGACAGGGGAGCCTGGTGAGCTGCCGTCTATGGGGTCGCACAAAGTCAGCCACAACTGAAGTGATTTAGCCGCAGCAGCAGCAGCAACAGCGATAGAAATTTTCAGATTACACATTTTGTCTCAGTTGAATTTGGCAGCATATAAAGATTTTGAGGAGTTCGTTCATTATTTCTTAGTTGAATTTATAAACATGAAGTTTGTGTTCCCTTACTATGCTTTTAATAGATGCAGTATCTGTAGTGATATACTGTTTCATTCTTGATACTGATGATTTTTGCCTACTTTTTTTTTTTTTTTTTTTTTGGTCAGTCTTACTAGAGTTTTAATCATTTCATTGATTTTGGAGGAAAAAAATATTTTTTCTTTCATTGATTTCCTCTATTCTTATTATGTCCTGAATTACATTAATTTCTGCTCCTATTTTTATTAATAATTCTACTTGCTTTGAGTATTTATTTTGTATTACTTTTTCAGGTTTTTTGAAGTAGGAATGCATATTACTGATTTGACATGTTTCCTTATTCTTAAAAAAACCTTCATTTTATTAATTTATATGTTTTCAACATTTAGAAGATATCAGAGAAATTCCATATATTTTCTGTCCAGTTTCTCCTTTGATTAGCATTTCACATTCAGTTCACTTCAGTTCAGTTCAGTTGCTCAGTCATGTCTGATTCTTCGCGACCCCATGAATTGCAGCATGCCAGGCCTCCCTGTCCATCACCAACTCCCGGAGTTCACTCAGACTCACGTCCATAGAGTCAGTGATGCCATCCAGCCATCTCATCCTCTGTCATCCCCTTCTCCTCCTGCCCCCAATCCCTCCCAGCATCAGAGTCTTCTCCAATCAGTCAGCTCTTCGCATGAGGTGGCCAAAGTACTGGAGTTTCAGCTTCAGCATCATTCCTTCCAAAGAAATCCCAGGGCTGATCTCCTTCAGAATGGACTGTTTGGATCTCATTGCAGTCCAAGAGACTCTCAAGAGTCGTCTCCAACACCACATTTCAAAAGCATCACTTCTTCGGCGCTCAGTCTTCTTCACGGTCATCCATACATGACCACTGGAAAAACCATAGCCTTGACTAGATGGACCTTTGTTGGCAAAGTAATGTCTCTGCTTTTGAATATGCTATCTAGGTTGGTCATAACTTTCCTTCCAAGGAGTAAGTGTCTTTTAATTTCATGGCTGCAGTCACTGTCTGCAGTGATTGGGAGCCCCCAAAAATAAAGTCTGACACTGTTTCCACTGTTTCCCTATCTATTTCCCATGAAGTGATGGGACCAGAGGCCATGATCTTCGTTTTCTGAATGTTGAGCTTTAAGCCAACTTTTTCACTCTCCTCTTTCACTTTCACCAAGAGGCTTTTTATTTCCTCTTCACTTTCTGCCATAAGGGTGATGTCATCTGCAAATCTGAGGTTATTGGTATTTCTCTTGGCAATCTTGATTCCAGTTCTGCTTCTTCTAGCCCAGAGTTTCTCATGATGTACTCTGCATATAAGTTAAATAAGCAGGATGACAACATACAGTCTTGGCGTACTCTTTTTCCTACTTAGAACCAGTCTGTTGTTCCATGTCCAGTTCTAACTGTTGCTTCCTGACCTGCATATAGGTTTCTCAAGAGGCAGGTCAGGTAGTCTGGTATTCCTATCTCTTTCAGAATTTTCCACAGTTTATTGTGATCCACACAGTCAAAGGCTTTGGCATAGTCAATAAAGCAGAAATAGATGTTTTTCTGGAACTCTCTTGCTTTTTCCATGATCCAGAGGATGTTGGCAATTTGATCTCTGGTTCCTCTTTCTTTTCTAAAACCAATTTGAACATCTGGAATTTCGTGGTTCACGTATTTGCTGAAGCTTTCAGGTTAGCTATATTCTGATTTTCTGCACATGTAGCATATCAATTACTGAAAGAGATGTATTGAATTATCAAAATATAATAATAGATTTGTTAAATGTTTTCCTCAAGTGCTTAGCATTATTATATGCTTTTGTAAGTAGCTCTTGGAAGGGAAGAACTCTTTGAAAGAAAGCTCTATCTCCAAGTGCTTTGTCTTGCTGTTTTCTTAAAGCTATATTGTAACTAAGCTTAGAGCAGCACCCCAAGTTTGCCCCTTTCTGGCCCTCTAAAATCTTTTTATCTTACAATACCTGCCAAACCTGTTAATCCTTTACCTAGATAGTTGTAGTAGTAGCTCAGTTTTGTCTGACTCTTTGTGATCCCACAGACTGTATCCTGCCTACCAGGCTTCTCTGTCCATGCGATTCTTCAGGCAAGAATGCTGGAGTTGACTGCCATTCCCTTCTCCAGAGGATCTTCCTGATCCAGGGATCGAACCTGGGTCTCCTGCGTTGTATGCAATTTTTTTTACCATTTGAGCTATAGGAAAGATCCTAGATAAGAGAAGAGTTACTTAAGTGACCAAGATAAGGGAAGTAAAAATAAGTCATTAACAGATTACCATATTTCTTCCCAAGCTTTCCTTTCTAGTAGTCTTGTGAATCAACTATGAACAAGATACCATCTCTTGAGTAAGATCACGAGGAGTCAATAAGCCTGCACATGGTGAGGACTGGTGATGACTCTGATCCCCTTTCTCAGAGATTAACTGAGTTTACTTACCTTTTGCCATTTAGAGACTTTAATTGTTGAGGAGGATCCTCAGTTGGTTTTGGATACATGATTCTGCCTTCTCCCCAGATGCTGTTTTTTCTGAAGAAAGCAACTTTCCTTTCTACCAACATTTACCTTGGGAGTATTGGTTTTTGTGTGGCAAGCAGCTGGACTTGAGTTTAATAACACTCTTCAAAAATAACTCTATTAATGTAAATTGTAGAAAGACATTTGTTATGAATAAGAGGATGCCCATTCACCTTTTGGCTCTGCAGAATTTTAAGAGTTGAGGCCAAGAAACCAAATATTAGAATAAAAAAAGAATGTTCCCATTGAGATGACTCAGATCAATAAAATTAGAAATGAATATAGAAAAGTTAAAAATGGCATAACAGCTATACAAAAATCATGAGACTCCAAGCAGTTTTACATGAATAAAATGGACAACCTAGATTAAATAGATAAATTCTTAGAAAGCTACAATCTCCAAAGACTGATTAAAGCAATTATACTTCAATAAAAATTAATTTTAAGAAATAATAAAAACTAAACTTAAAAATTCCACAAGCAATAAATATTATAGAGGGTGTGGAGAAAAGGGAACACTTTTACATTGTTTGTGGGAATGTAAAATGGTACAGCCATTATGAAGAACAGCATGGAGGTTCCTTAAAAAACTAAAAATAGAGTTCTAACATATGATTATATAATCCCACTCCCTGGCATATATCCAGAGGAAATCATAATTTGAAATAATACATGCAGTCCAGTGTTCTTTGCAGCACTGTTTACAATAGCCAAAGCAAGGAAGCAACCTAAATGTCCATCAACAGAGGAATGAATAAAAACGATGTGGTGCATACATATACAATAGAATATTAGTCATAAAAAGGAGTGAAATAATGCCATCTGCAGCAACATTGGATGGACCTTGATATTGTCATACTGAGTAAAGTAAGTCAGATAAAGACATATCATATAGTATCACTTTGGCACAAATGAATTTATTTATGAAACAGTCACAGATGTAGAAAATAGATTTGTGGTTATCAGGGGAGAAGTGAGGAGAGATAAATTGGGCATTTGGCATTAACATATACACACTACTGTATATAAAATGGATAACAATGCTGCATAGCATAGAGAACTCTTCTCATTACTCTATAATGACTCAAATGGGAAAACAACCTAAAAAGAGTGGGTAAGTGCATAGCTGATCTACTTTACAGTACAACGCAAACCAGTCCAACATTGTAAATCAGCTATATTCCACTACAACTTAAAATGAAATAGAATGCTTCCATGGCTCAGAAAATTCCAAGGGCTGGGAAGCTATGAGCCAATGTGATCTGAATAACAAAATATATATACTTCTTGCAAATCACAGTACCATACACACAGAGAGAGGAATTTCTATAGGGTCGAAACTGTGTGGTTTGATAGTTTTAACTCTGGCAATAACAAACAGAAATGTGACTACATGGTAGGAGAAGACTCAGCCAGAGCGCTTGTTTGCTAGAGTTGTTTCACACTCTCCCTGGAAGATCAGTAGAATAAATGTGTAACCTCCACATCTGTTGAGCATTAACTCCACAGTCACAGCTTTCTATTTTCTTTCCAGCTGTGTTTCATATGAATCTGGGTTGAAATGGAGAAATAAATAACAGTATCAAATACAATGAAATACAAATAGTTGGCTATTTAACCTCTTTGTCACTATAAAATTCAAAACTAATCATGAGTCTATATTTTTGCCTTTAAAAATGCTTATTTTCCTTTCACCTAATAAAGGTTTTGTGTTCATTGTCAGAATTGCAATGCCCCTTTTTTATTTTCTTCTCTGTAGGCCCTATGAACAGAGCTGCTTTCTATTGTGGTACCAAAAGGAAAACCATCCATCTGTTTATTAAAATAGAGTGCTTCTTCAAAGTGTAAAATATCTTACAGAAGACAGGAGCTGCAGAACAACAAAACACAATAAAGGAGAAGCATTTTGTACCTGAATAATATAGCAGTTTCTTTAGGAGTTAGAGAATGTTAAAAAGACTAAGCAAGTTTCATTACTGGTAAAGAGTATAGACATTTTAGAAACAAAATATGCCGCTCAATACCAGAAAAATGAAAGACCCAGTCAAGAGGTGTGCAGAAAACCTAAACAGACATTTCTCCAAATAAGACATCAGATCAGATCAGTCGCTCAGTCGTGTCCGACTCTTTGCGACCCCATGAACCACAGCACGCCAGGCCTCCCTGTCCATCACCAGCTCCCGGAGTTCACTCAGACTCGCATCCATCGAGTCAGTGATGCCATCCAGCCATCTCATCCTCTGTCGTCCCCTTCTCCTCCTGCCCTCAATCCCTCCCAGCATCAGAGTCTTCTCCAATGAGTCAGCTCTTCGCATGAGGTGGCCAAAATACTGGAGTTTCAGCTTTAGCATCATTCCTTCTAAAGAAATTCCAGGATTGATCTCCTTCAGAATGGACTGGTTGGATCTCCTTGCAGTCCAAGGGACTCTCAAGAGTCTTCTCCAACACCACAGTTCAAAAGCATCAATTCTTTGGCGCTCAGCCTTCTTCACAGTCCAGCTCTCACATCCATACATGACCACAGGAAAGACCATAGCCTTGACTAGGCGAACCTTTGTTGGTAAAGTAATGTCTCTGCATTTGAATATGCTATCTAGGTTGGTCATAATTTTCCTTCCAAGGAGCAAGCGTCTTTTAATTTCATGGCTGCAGTCACCATCTGCAGTGATTTCGGAGCCCAGAAAAACAAAGTCTGACACTGTTTCCACTGTTTCCCCATCTATTTCCCATGCAGTGATGGGACCAGATGCCATGATCTTCGTTTTCTGAATGTGGAGCTTTAAGCCAACCTTTTCACTCTTCACTTTCACTTTCATCAAGAGGCTTTTTAGCCCCTCTTCACTTTCTGCCATAAGGGTGATGTCATCTGCATATCTGAGGTTATTGATATTTCTCCCGGCAATCTTGATTCCAACTTGTGTTTCTTCCAGTCCAGCATTTCTCATGATGTACTCTGCATATAAGTTAAATAAACATGGTGACAATATGCAGCCTTGACGTACTCCTTTTCCTATTTGGTACCAGTCTGTTGTTCCATGACCAGTTCTAACTGTTGCTTCCTGACCTGCATACAGATTTCTTAAGAGGCAGATCAGGTGGTCTGGTATTCCCATCACTTTAAGAATTTTCCATAGTTTATTGTGATCCACACAGTCAAAGGCTTTGGCATAGTCAATAAAGCAGAAATAGATGTTTTTCTGGAACTCTCTTGCTTTTTCCATGATCCAGCAGATGTTGGCAATTTGATCTCTGGTTCCTCTGCCTTTTCTAAAACCAGCTTGAACATCAGGAAGTTCATGGTTCACATATTGCTGAAGCCTGGCTTGGAGAATTTTGAGCAGTACTTTACTAGCGTGTGAGATGAGGGCAATTGTTCGGTAGTTTGAGCACTCCTTGGCATTGCCTTTCTTTGGGATTGGGATGAAAACTGACCTTTTCCAATCTTGTGGCCACTGCTGAGTTTTCCAAATTTGCTGGCATATTGAGTGTAGCACTTTCACAGCGTCATCATTCAGGATTTGGAATAGCTCCACTGGAATTCCATCACCTCCACTAGCTTTGTTCGTAGTGATGCTTTCTAAGGCCCATTTGACTTCACATTCCAAGATGTCTGGCTCTAGGTCAGTGATCACATCATCATGATTATCTGGGTCTTGAAGCTCTTTTTTGTACAGTTCTTCTGTGTATTCTTGCCACCTCTTCTTAATATCTTCTGCTTCTGTTAGGTGCACACCATCTCTGTCCTTTATTGTGCCCATCTTTGCATGAAATGTTCCTTTGGTATCTCTGATTTTCTTGAAGAGATCCCTAGTCTTTCCCATTCTGTTGTTTTCCTCTATTTCTTTGCATTGATCACTGAAGAAGGCTTTCTTATCTCTTCTTGCTATTCTTTGGAACTCTGCATTTAAATGTTTATATCTTTCCTTGTCTCCTTTGCTTTTCGCTTCTCTTCTTTTCACAGCTATTTGTAAGGCCTCCCCAGACAGCCATTTTGCTTTTTTGCATTTCTTTTCCATGGGGATGGTCTTGATCCCTGTCTCCTGTACAATGTCACGAACCTCATTCCATAGTTCATCAGGCACTCTATCTATCAGATCTAGGCCCTTAAATCTATTTCTCACTTCCACTGTAAAATCATAAGGGATTTGATTTAGGTCATACCTGAATGGTCTAGTGGTTTTCTCTACTTTCTTCAATTTCAGTCTGAATTTGGCAATAAGGAGTTCATGGTCTGAGCCACAGTCAGCTCCTGGTCTTGTTTTTGCTGATTGTATAGAGCTTCTCCATCTTTGGCTGCCAAGAATATAATCGATCTGATTTCGGTGTTGACCATCTGGTGATGTCCATGTATAGAGTCTTCTCTTGTGTTGTTAGAAGAGGGTATTTGCTATGACCAGTGCATTTTCTTGGCAAAACTCTATTAGTCTTTGCCCTGCTTCATTCCGTATTCCAAGGCCAAATTTGCCTGTTACTCCAGGTGTTTCTTGACTTCCTACTTTTGCATTCCAGTCCCCTAGAATGAAAAGGACATCTTTTTTGGGTGTTAGTTCTAAAAGGTCTTGTAGGTCTTCATAGAACCTTTCAACTTCAGCTTCTTCAGCGTTACTGGTTGGGGCATAGACTTGGAGTACTGTGACATTGAATAGTTTGCCTTGGAAACAAACAGAGATCATTCTATCGTTTTTGAGATTGCATCCAAGTACTGCATTTCGGACTCTTTTGTTGACCATGATGGCCACTCCATTTCTTCTGAGGGATTCCTGCCCACAGTAGTTGATATAATGGTCATCCGAGTTAAATTCACCCATTCCAGTCCATTTTAGTTCGCTAATTCCTAGAATGTCGACATTCACTCTTGCCATCTCTTGTTTGACCACTTCCAATTTGCCTTGATTCATGGACCTGACATTCCAGGTTCCTATGCAGTATTGCTCTTTACAGCATCGGACTTTGCTTGTATCACCAGATACATCCACAGCTGGGTATTCTTTTTGTTTTGGCTCCATCCTTTCATTCTTTCTGGAGTTATTTCTCCACTGATCTCCAGTAGCATATTGGGCCCCTACTGACCTGGGGAGTTTCTCTTTCAGTATCCTATCATTTTGTCTTTTCATACTGTTCATGGGGTTCTCAAGGCAAGAATACTGAAGTGGTTTGCCATTCCCTTCTCCAGCGGACCACACCCTGTCATATCTCTCCACCATGACCCGCCCATCCCAAGTTGCCCCTCGGGCATGGCTTTATCTCATTGAGTTAGACAAGGGTGTGGTCCTTGTGTGATTAGACTGACTAGTTATCTGTGAGAATGGTTTTAGTGTATTTGCCCTCTGATGCCCTCTTTCAAGACCTACTGTCTTACTTGGGTTTCTCTTACCTTGGGCGTGGGGTATCTCATCCCGGCTGCTCCTGGCTGCTCCCAGCCAGCAAAGCACAGCCATCGCACCTTACCTTGGACGAGGGGGTCTCTCCTCACCGCCGCCCTTCCTGACCTCGGTCGTGGGGTAGCTCTTCTCAGCCGTGCTTAGTGCGCTGGCCCTCACCGCCGTCCTTCCTCGGTCGTGGGGTAGCTCTTCTCGGCCATGCTGAATGCGCTGGCCCTCACCGCTGTCCTTCCTCGGTCGTGGGGTAGCTCCTCTCGGCCGCGCTCTTAGTGCGCAACGCAGCCGGCGGGGCGCTCTTGGTGCGGGGCGCTCTTAGTGCGTGACGCAGCCGGCGGGGTGCTCTTAAATGGCGCGCCGGTCGTGGGCAGGCGAGGTCGCTCTTAAATGGCGCGCCGGTCGCGGGCAGGCGAGGTCGCTCTTAAATGGTTGCTCTTAAATAAGACATACAGATGGCTAATAAACACATGAACAGTTGCTCAAAAGGACTAATTATTAGAGAAATGCTAATCACAACTCAATGAGGTATCACTTATACTGGTCAGAATGACCATCATCAAAAAGTCTACAAATAATAAATGCTGGGGATGGTGTGGAGAAAATGGAATCCTCTTACACTGTTGGTGGGAATGCAAACTGATACAACCACTATGGAGAACAGTATGGAGATTGCTTTAAAAACTAGGAATAACACTACCACATGACTCAGCAATCCTACTCCAGGGCCTATACCCTGAGGAAATCAGAATTGAAAAGACACATGTAACGCAATGTTCACTGCAACACTATTTACAATAACTAGGACATGGAAGCAACCTAGATGTCCCTCTAAAGATGAATGAATAAGGAAGTCATGATACATTTACACAATGGACTGTTCCTTAGCTATAAAAAGGAACACAATTCAGTCACTTCTAATGAGGTGCATGAACTTAAAGCCTATTATACAGAGTGAAGTCAGAATGAGAAAGACAAATACCATATATTAACGCATATATATGGAATCTAGAAAGATGGTACTGACAATCTTATGTGCAGGGCAGCAAAGGAGACACAGCCATAAGAACAGACTTTTGGACTCAGTGGGAGAAGGAGAGGGTGGGGTGATTTGAAAGAATAGCATTGAAACATATACATTACCATATGTGAAATGGATAACCAGTGTGAGTTTGATGTATGAAGCAGGGAACCAAAAACTGGTGTTCTGTGACAACCTGGAGGGATAGGGTGGGGCTGGTGACACTTGTATACCTATGGCTGATTCATACTGATGTATGGCAAAACCTACAATATTGTAAAATAGTTATCTTCCAACTAACATAATAAAACAAAATAGTAGAGGGTAATTTCTATAAAATTTTGAATTGTAGCAAATGGTTATAATTCTCTTGACCACTCCTTTGTCCAAGTTGATTTTTAATTTTCTTTTGATGACAACTAAGAACTACTTTAGAGGTGCAAAAAGCCACAGCAAGTGCCCACAGTGCTGAAGTTTTAAGATATTATGAATGAATACATTTTAAATAAGAATTCCAACTTTCTTTCAGTCCAATGACTCTTTTCCCTACTTTCTATTTTCTAAGTCTTATCATCTGATAAGCCAACTTCCAAGTCTTCTCCGTAACCACTAACATTTTATTAACCATGGTCACTGACATAGAAGTGCCAGACATTTCAGATAAATTCTTTCCAGGTGGTATTTCTAAAATACTGTCAGTGACTTGAGACTGTCAGAGAAGTGTAAGAATTCATAGTGTAAATTCTGAAAATCCTTTGAAAATCGTCTTTTTAAAAGGGTGTGCTAAAGAAATACTTTGAAAACAATAAAGAGCTAGAGAATTTTCATTAAATAGAAGAATCTATTACTAGATTCTTGTTATTCTTTCCTATTAATAGTTTATTTCACTTTCTTGGTTTTCTAAGAGAAGTGATAAAAAGCATTTGAAGACAGAAATATATCCATATTTAAAATGAAAATATTTGGGGACATCATTGAAACCTTACCACCTTTGTATCATTCCAAGTTTCTTTCATACTTACATATTATACCACTGTTGTAAGACAGGGGAAAGAAAAGTGTGTTAGATTTCTGTTATGCAACTCAAGTGTAATATTAAACTATATTAATGACATGCATTATATTTTATTAAAATTATCTTTATATGAAATTTCATATAGAAGTTTGATAAATGTAAATTCTACTGGTTTCTGAAGTCTTACTAAATTCCTCCCATTTCAGTAAAGTACAGTTCAACCTAACAAAAATTCCTCCTTGATTGCAGAGATCAATACAGACACAGAAATAGTGAACACTCAATATTTAGTAGTGTTTCTCAAATTGCAGAGCATACTCAATTGCATCAAACTTATCTTAGGATTCTATTACACCAGCATTTTGAATGCAACCAGGGAGAGGTAGTGTAACAATATCTTAGAGATAAACTGAAGTAGAGTAAGTTGCTGCTGCTGCTGCTAAGTCGCTTCAGTCGTGTCCAACTCTGTGCGACCCCATAGATGGAAGCCCACCAGGCTCCCCAGTCCCTGTGATTCTCCAGGCAAGAACACTGGAGTGGGTTGCCATTTCCTTCTCCAATGCATGAAAGTGAAAAGTGAAAGTTAGGTAGATGGCAACCCATCATGGTTTCTAGGTTCAAATGCAAATATATACAACCATAATCTTTCAGAGTCTATTTAAATAAGTCAAACCACTATTTATTAAGATGAAACTTAACTGACATTTGAAATAAGTTTTAACCAATTATGTAGGACTGGACATATTCTGTATCTAGCAATTAATACCATGACAAAAATGATTGTGTAGATTATTATCACAAATTATAACAAAGATACAAGTAAGAATCAGATTTTTTAAATAAAGGAGGAAATGGAGATAAGATGGCGGAGTAGGAGAATGTGAGCTCACCTCCTCTAATGAAAATTCCAAAATCACAATGAATTGCTGAATGGTCATTAGCAAAAATTCTGGAACCTATCAAAAAAAGATATCCTAGTCAAAGAGAAGGAAGAAGCCACAATGAGAAAGTAGGGGGTGAGAAGTTAGGAGGGATTCAACTGAGATAAAATCCAAATTCCATACCTGTAGAGTGGGTGACCCACAGACTGGAACATAATTATATTTCAGAGTTTCTCCCACAGGACTGAGAGTTCTGCGTCCCACATTAGCTCCTCAGGCTGAGGGTCTGGCAACAGGAGGAAGAGTTTCCAGAGAATATGCCTTTGAGGGTCAGTGGGATTTGATCACAGGAATTCCACAGGACTGGAGGAAACAGAAGCTCCTCTTTTTGAGGGGGTGCAAACAACGTCTCATGCATACCTGGATGCAGGGGAAAAGTAGTTACCTGATAAGAGACTGGGCCAGACAGCTCCTAGTATTGGAGGATCTTATGGAGAGATAGGCGGTGGCTGTGTCTCCTTACAGGGACAACACTTGCATTATAGGAGTCCTAGAAGGAGAAGAGAAAGAAAAAAAAGACCTCAAAAATATTTTAAAAGATAAAAGCTGAAAAATTCCCTTATATGGGAAAAGAAATAGTCACCAAGTCTAGGAAGCTGAGAGAATCCACAGGCAGGATAAGCTCAAGGAGGAACATATATATAGTACTCAAATAGGCAAAAATGAAAGACAAAGAAAAAAAATATTAAAAGCAATAAGGAAAAAGCAACAAATAATTTACAATGTAATTCCAATAAGGTTATCAACTGATTTTTCATCAGAACCTCTATAGGCCAGAGGGGAGTGGTGCAATATATTTATAGTGCTAAAAGGGAAAAATCTACAACTTAGAATACTCTACCCAGCAAGGCTCTCATTCATATTCAACAAAGAAATCAAACGTTTTACAGACAGTAAAAGCTAAGAGAATTCAACACAACCAGACAAGTTTTGCAGCAAATTCTAAAGGGATTTCTCTAGGGAGAAAAGGCCACAGCTAAAAACAAGAAATTTATGAGTGAAAAAGTTCACTGGTAAAGTCAAACATAAAATAAACGTAGGAAATCATCCACACGTAAATATGATATCACCAGAAATTATGAGAAGAGTACAAACACAGGACATTGGAAATTCATTGATGTTAAAAAAGACTAAGTTAAACAATCTTGTATATATACAGATTGCTGCATCATAACCTTATGGTAACTGCAAACAAAGAATTTATGGTGCATAAACAAACAAACAAAAATGATAAGGAATCCAAACACAATACTAAAGTTAGTCATCAAATCATAAGACAACAAATGAGGAAGAAAAGGAAAAAGACCTACAGAAACCATTCCAAAACAATAAAATGGCAATAACAATGCACATATTGGTAATTACCTTAAATGTAATGGATCAAATGCTCCAACCAAGACAGCCTGGTTGAATGGATACAAAAACAAGACTCACATATAAGCTGTCTGCAAGTGATCCCCTTCAGATCTAGGGACACATACAGATAGTGAGTGTATGGAAAAACATATTTCATGCAAAAGAAAATTAAAATAACCTAGAGTAGCAGTGAACGTATTGGGACTTTAAAGAAGACTTTAAAATAAAGGCTGTTACAAGAGAAAAGGAGACTACATAATGAATAAGTGATCAATCTAAGAAGAAGATACAACAAGTGATTACACACACACACACACACGCACCCCCAGCATAGGAGCACCTCAATATATACAGCAATACTAACAGTCATAAAAGGAAAAATCAACAGCAACACATTAGTACTTGGACTTTAGCACTCCATTTATACCAATGCAGAGATCATTCACACAGAATATAAGTAAGGAAACGTAGGCATTAAATGACACATTCGATCATATGATATTTAATTGATATTTATAAAGCATTCCATCCAAAAGCAGTAGAATACATATTCTTTTCAAGTCCACATGGAACATTCCCCAGGATTGATCACATTGTGGGCCACCAAGCAAGCCTTGATAAATTTTAAAACTGATGTCCTACCAAGCATCTTTTCTGATCACAATGCTGTGAGATTAGAAATTAACTACTAGGGAAAAAAAACTATAAAAATACAAACACATGGAAGCTAAACAATATGCTACTAAATAACCAATGCGTCATTGGAGAAATCAAACAGGAAATTAAAAATGCCCACAGAGAAATGAAAATGAAAGCACATTGATCCAAAACCAATGGGACACAGCAAAAGTTCTAAGAGTGACACTTAGAAATAGAAGCTTACCTCAGGAAACAAGAAAATTTTCAAGTAAACAATCTAACCTTGCACTTAAAGAGATTATAGCAAGATATCTTTTTCTGTCCATCTCCTCGAGTAAGGGAAATAAAAATGAACAAACGGGATATAATTAAACTCAAAAGCTTTTTGCATAGCAAAGGAAACTATAAACAAAAGGACAACCCACAGAGTGGGAGAAAATATTTGCAAAATATACAACTGGCAACTGATTAATCTCCAAAATATACAGGCAGCGTGCAGCTCAATACCAAAAAAAAAAAAAAAAAAAATTAGCACACAACTGAATAAAAAGTAGAATACCTAAATAAGTATTTCTCCAAAGATATACAGATAACCAAAAAACACACGAAAAGATGCTCAAGATCACTAATTATCAGAGAAATGCAAGCCAAAACTATAAAGATATCTGTTCGCAATTGTCAGAATAGAGATCATCAAAATTCTGCAAGCAATAAATGCTGGAGAAGGTGTCGAGAAAGGGGAACCAAACCCTCCTACATTGTTTGGAATGTAAATTGATACAGCCACTATGGAGAACAGTATGGAGGCTCCTTATAAAACTAAAAATAGAGCTACCATGAGATCCAGCAATCCTACTACTGGATGAATATACAGAGAAAACATGGTTCAACAGAATATATGCATCCCACTGTTCACTACAGTGCTGTGTACAATAGCCTAGACATGGAAACAACCTAAATGTCCATCAACAGTTGAATGAATAAATATGTGGTACCTATACACAATGGAATATTACTCAGCCATTAAAAAAGACCAAGTTCATGTCATCACCTTTGCTTCGAGTAGTGTGGGCTCGAATCATATTAGATGAAGCTCACAATGTTAAGATTCCCTGGGTACAGACTTTGATGGCCATGTGTAAGCTCCAGGCCCAAGCCCATTGGGCTGTCAGAATAATTTATTGGACATGTATTCACTGCTGAAATTTATCCGTTGTTCTCCATTTGATGAGTTTAATCTGTGGAAGAGTCAAGTAGACAATGGCTCAAAGAAAGGAGGAGAATGGTTAAATATCTTAACCAGGAGCCTTTTGCTGAGGAGAACAAAGGACCAGCTGGACTCCACCGGCAAGCCCTTGGTGGTGCTGTCACACCGTAAATTTCAGTTGCACCATTTAAAACTCTCTGAAGATTAAGAGACTGTTTATGGTGTCCTTTTTGCAAGATTGAGGTTGACTTTGCAGTACTATCTAAAAAGACATGAAAGTGGGAGCAACCAACCTGGAAGAAGCCCTGACAATCCACTCAATAGAGTGGCCCAGGAGTTTGGGTCCAGCGGGCCTGGGCCCTCCGCGGCAGCCAACCGGGCAATGCCCAGTACCGTACACATACTGTCACAGCTGCTGAGGCTCCGCCAGTGCTGCTGCCACCTGTCTCTGCTGAAGTCGGCCCTGGATCGGACAGAGCTGAAGAATGAAGGTCTGGCCCTCTCCCTAGAGGAGCAGCTCAGTGCCTTGACCTTGTCGGAATTCCACGACTCAGAGACATCTGCCTCTTTTCCTTAATGACAAATGCTTCAAGGGGGAGCTTTTTGAGGACAAGAGAGAGAGCACCAAGATTTCATCTCTGTTGGCAGAATCGGAGGCAGTCCAAAGAAATGCAGGGTCCCAAAAGAGTATCATTGTTTTTCAGTAGACCAGCATGCTGAAGGTTGTAGCCTTGCATCTTAAGAGATGTGGATTTACTTATGCCACCGTCGATGGCTCTGTCAACCCCAAACAGAGAATGGACTTGGTAGAGGGATTTAACAGCCCCAGGGGCCCTCAGGTTATGCTCATTTCTCGCTTGGCTGGAGGTGTTGGTCTAAACCTGACTGGAGGAAACCATCTTTTTCTTCTGGACATGCACTGGAATCCATCACTTGAAGATCAAGCTTGTTACAGAATCTACCGAGTAGGGCAGCAAAAATATGTCGTCATACATAAATTTGTTTGTGAGGGAACAGTGGAAGAGAAGATCTTGCAACTCCAAGAAAAAAAGAAAGATTTAGCCAAACAGATTCTATCAGGATCTGGAGAATTTGTCACCAAGCTCTCCTTGGCTGACCACAAAGTCCTTTTTGGCATCTAATTTCCTGTTTTTTGTTTTTTTATAAAAAATTTAAACAGTTTGGGCTTCCCTGATGGCTCAGAGGGTAAAGCGTCTGCCTACAATGCAGGAGACCCGGGTTCAATCCCTGGGTTGGGAAGATCCCCTGGAGAAGGCAATGGCAACTCACTCCAGTACTCTTGCCTGGAAAATCCCATGGACTGAGAAGCCTGGTGGGCTACAGTCCATGGGGTCGCAAAGAGTCAGACACAATTGAGCGACTTCACTTTAATGCCATTTGCATTCTAGTTGGAAAAGACCCTGGTGCTGGAAAAGAGAGAAGGCAGGAGAAGGGGATGTCAGCATGAGATGGTTGGATGGTATCACTGACCCAGTGGACATAAGTTTGAGCAAGCTCTGGGAGGTGGTGAAGGACAGGGAAGCCTGGCATGCTGCAGTCCATGAGGTTGCAAAGAGTTAGATATGACTGAGCAACTGAACAGTGATGCCATTTACAGCAACATGAATGGACCTGAGGATTATATTAAGTGAAGTCGGTCAGACAAGGAAAATTATATATCTTGTATGTGGAATATAAAAATAATGATACAATTTAACTTATTTAACAAAATAGAAACAGATTCATACACTTAGAAAACAAACTTAATGGTTACCAAAGGCAAAAGGTGGCAGAGAGAGGTAAATTGTAAGTTTGGGAATAACTTATGTACACAACTATATTTAAAAACAATAATCACCAGTAATCTAGTATTTAGCACAGGGAGTGCTGCTCAATATTCTGTAATAACCTAAATGGGAAAATAATTTGAAAGAGAATAATCATATCTATATATATAAATTGAATCACTTTGCTGTACACCTGAAACTAACACATTATAAGTCAATTCTAGTTCCAATATAAAATAGAAGTTAAAAACATAATGATTATCATTGTCTAAACTAAGGCTACTATCTCTTATGTGTAATAAGTTGTTAATATACTTTATTTTGCTTGTAATCATAGAAGCCGCCTTTATGCTCCAGGTATACCTGAGTTCACGAAACTTGGTAGGTGACAGATTCCATCACTTGTCTCAGATACTGAATATACCAGGTAATTTTTCAACCTTTGTGGCAGTTAAGGTTCAGGCAGCTAGGATCTCCTAACCTGATGGATCAACCCCAGTGATCTGGTTAAACACTGGTAAATAAGGAATTTATGAAAATAGCAGCAGAGACCAAAGAGAAGCCTTTTTTTTTCTTCATTTTTCAGTTAAAGGAAAATTAAGTCCTGGTGCAACAGGGATAGCCTTGGCGACAGTGGTTCTGCTTAGAGTAATACAGTGCTTTGCAGTATAGAACTACCAGACTAGGTCTACTGCCTGAGTCAGGGCTTGGTGTCCTACAGCTTCTGATCACGCTTAGAGAACCTCTCAGTGATTCTGGGAGCCCACAAGTATCCATTTAAGAAGCTCATTCTCTGCTTAAAGCAATCAGAGGCCATTCTGGCTGCTAATAATTAAGATCTGTGACAGGTGGGTTTAATAGGAATTTTTATATAAATGTTTTCTTATTTACATGAAATTTGAAATATTAAATTTTTATACATTTAGTCATCTCTTGTTTTTTTATTAAATTAATATTATTTATAAATTGTTATTTTGTAGTACAGGGTTAAATACTTTTTAGTGTAGAAAAAGCTGGCTTTACTGGCTATGCGTGCATGCTAAGTAGCTTCAGTCATGGCCAACTCTATGACCCCTATGGACTGTAGTCTGCCAAACTCCTCTGTCCATGGGATTCTCCAGGCAAGAATACTGGAGTGGGTTTCCATGCCCTCCTCCAGGGGATCTTCCTGACCCAGGAATCAAACCTGTATCTCCTGTGGCTCCTACATTGCAGGCAGATTCTTTATCACTGAGCTACTGAGGAAGCCACTATACTGGCTAATATCACTCATTAAAATTGACTTCACATTGTTTTTTTTATAAATCTTATAAGTTTTGATACTCCATTTAGAGAAAATAAAAAAATAATACAAACAAAATTTATATCATTTATCCATGGTCACAAAGCCAGGGAATGGTTGTAGAACCAAAGCATTTTGTCAAAAACTCCTGGATTTTAAAGCTATGTCATGGTGTCTTTTAAAACGAATTTCAAGGAAGACAGAAACAAACATCTGTGTAAAGGGAACTCTAATTCTTGATCATAAGATTAGGTAAAGTAAAATTTACATTTAAAATTTCATCTCTATATATATTTATATCTTCAAATTCTTGCAGACTCTTAACAGACCACATGTTTTATTTGGTGTCATCTTAAAAACCTCTGCCCAAACTTCTCTTAGAGAGGGGTTAGAAAAACTGTGTCTACCCAAGATGAAAGTGAAAGAGGAGAGTGAAAACGTTGGCTTAAAGCTATACATTCAGGAAACTAAGATCATGGCATCTGGTCCCATCACTTCACGGGAAATAGATGGGGAAACAGTGGAAAGAGTGTCCGACTTTATTTTTTTGGGTTCCAAAATCACTGCAGATGGTGATCGCCGCCATGAAATTAAAAGACTCTTACTCCTTGGAAGAAAAGTTATGACAAACCTAGATAGCATATTAAAAATCAAAGATATTACTTTGCCATCAAAGGTCCAACTAGTCAAGGCTATGGTTTTTCCAGTGGTCATGTATGGATGTGAGAGTTGGACTGTAAAGAAAGCTGAGTGCCAAAGAATTGATGCTTTTGAACTGTGGTGTTAGAGAAGACTCTTGAGAGTCCCTTGGACTGCAAGGAGGTCCACCCAATCCATCCTAAAGGAGATCAGTCCTGGGTGTACATTGGAAGGACTGATGTTGAAGCTGAACCTCCAATACTTTGGCCACCTCATGCAAAGAGCTGACTCATTGGAAAAGACCCTGATGCTGGGAGGGATTGGGGGCGGTAGAAGGGGATGACAGAAGATGAGATGGCTGGATGGCATCACTGACTCTATGGACATGAGTTTAAGTGAACTCTGGGAGTTGTTGATGGATAGGGAGGCCTGATGTGCTGTTATTCATGGGGTCGCAGAGTCAGACATGACTGAGAGACTGAACTGAACTGAACTGAAGCTTAAAAAGTAAACAAAATTCACATTATTGTGGATTTTCAATAGAATTCCAAGAGAAGAAGAGAGAACAAGAAAAACATTATTTCTGATTTTGCTTCATATTGGCCTAATGCATTTTTAGGGATTGGTATATGAAAGTAAAATGAACATTAATCATTAGAGGATTTTAAAAATTTCCTTCAGTATGCAACCTGAGGCACCAGTAAGAGTTGAGAGGTTGTGAAGGAGTAGCAGTGTTTCCTAAAGGCAAACAGTCACCAGTCTTTTCTCAACTTTTCCTTCCTTCCCTGAGTACACCTCCTTCAACTCCCATTCCCACACCACTCTAGAACAGTTAATGCTTGTAATATTCGGCTATACTTGCAACAACCAGAGTCATGGAGTTCTATTTCAGTACCATGCCCCAAGCCTCTGTTCTTATGAAAATATCCTGGAGGGCAGCATGGAAGCCATTTCTGCTTTCTAACTCAAAACCACCAAATAGCTGAGGCTATCTCTACATTCACTTTTGCCAATTTTCCAGAGTCATCAACTTTGTATTTCTTGTGTTACAGCTGCTGTATGTCCTTACTTTGCTCTTAGTTGTTTGAGCCAACACACAAAAACACACATGGGTTAGACACATAAACACATCTGTATTATCCCAGCTTTCAAATATACTCTAATTCAATTACTAATTTGAAAATATAAAAATCAATTTGGCTGTTTTAAATATTAATCATTTAAAAGGGATGGGCCTCAGGCATGGCCTTTGAATTTCAAAATGTTTCCAGCCTGTAACATCACCAAAAAATGGTGCTTTTGGCTGGAACAGATAGTCTTTCATTGCGCTGTGGGCATAAGACAAAAACGACTTGTGACCCAAGGACTATAAACCATCTTTATCTGACACACTGCAGCTCTTAGAGGTTCTCTTGGCAGTTGCTACTTTGATACCTGATCCCACTTCTTTAAGAGTTTGTCAGAGGCACTGCAAGGTTGTCACAGGCAACTGTTAGAATGGAGAAAAAAATTAACTGAGAGGGGTCATAATTCTACCTATTTCATTTCTTGTTCTCTCAGCCTAAAGGAGAAAAAAATACAAAACTATCTTTAACCTTTATCATTCATTTAGCATATCTTGCTAGCTGACAAGGAGAGGTATAATGTTCTGAGAAGTGGAAATGTACCTAGAGTTGAAAGTTTTAGCAGCCATGACACAACATCATAAGTTTCTCAGCAGAGTGGGAGTGTTCAGAGAATCTGTAGATTAGAGTAATTTATTAAAATGTCTGTTAGAAAGTCATACCCTTTTTAATTGCACAAGATCTAGTTAAATCTAAAGGAAGGGGAGCTGTTGCCCTCTTCCAGCTCCACCTCATCAGTACTTTGCAGTTTTATAGATTAGAATTACAAATCTTTATTGGCCAAATGCCAGGATAATTTAAGACACCATATGCACAGGGCTTTGAACTCTCAGAGGAATTAATGATCAACACGAAGAGTATGAATCAAAGCTTGGAGAGGCAGGGGTATGGACCTATTCCCTTTCTTTATGGATGTACAATTCATTTTCCTTCCTTCACTTTTTTTGAGATTATGTAATTCATGGCATATTTCTTGATAAATGATAGAACCCATAATGCATTTTTTTCTTTTGTTATCTAACTACATTGTTATTTGAAAAAATATTTTTGGTTTAAATTTTATTTCATGTTTTATTATTTATCTTTTGATTAGTTTTGGATATTATATTTCTTTTTTCATCCCTTTATTTCAACCTGCTTTATTTTGCTTCAGGTGTATCTGTCTCTTTTAAATATATATAGCTGTTTGTTTTTCTTAAAATTGTCATTTTTAAACAATGAACTAAACAGTTCATTTCTTTATGTGTGATAATTGCTGATGAATTTGAATTAGTCTATATAGTATTTGTTGGAGAAGTCAATGGCACCCCACTCCATTACTCTTGCCTGTAGAACCCCATGGGCAGAGGATCCTGGTGGGCTGCAGTCCATGGGGTCGCTAAAAGTCGGACACGACTGAACGACTTCACTTTCACTTTTCACTTACATGTATTGGAGAAGAAAATGGCAACCCACTCCAGTGTTCTTGCCTGGAGAATCCCAGGGACGGGGGAGCCTGGTGGGCTGCCGTCTATGGGATCACACAGAGTCGGATACGACTGAAGTGACTTAGCAGCAGCATACAGTATTTGTACCTTCCCTGTGGCTCAGATGATAAAGTATCTGCGTACAATGCGGGAGACCTGGGTTCAATCCTTAGGTGGGGAAAATCCGCTGGAGAAAGAATGGCAACCCACTCCAGTAGCCTTGCCTGGAAAACCCCATGGACAGAGGAGTATGGTAGACAATACATGGGGTCACAAAGAGTCTGACACGACCAAGCGACCTCACTCACTTGCACTTTCAAACAGTATTTAACTTTTTAATTATCCATTTTCTGGATTTAGCTTTATATTCTGTCATATTTTATTAGCTCATCTATTTATCTTTCTTAACAATACTGATTTAAAAATGTTCTATTATATGTTTGCTGCTGCTGCTAAGTTGCTTCAGTTGTGTCCGACTCTGTGCAATCCCATAGACGGCAGCCTACCAGGCTTCCCCGTCCCTGGGATTCTCCAGGCAAGAACACTGGAGTGGGTTGCCATTTCCTTCTCCAATGCATGAAAGTGAAAAGTGAAAGTGAAGTCCCTCAGTCATATCCGACTCTTCGCGACCCCATGGACTGCAGCCTATCAGGCTCCCCTGTCCATGGGATTTTCCAGGCAAGAATACTGGAGTGTGGTGCCATTATCATATTTTTATTCTTTTCTAAATACTTCAGTTCAGTTCAGTCACTCAGTCATGTCTGACTCTTTGCGACCCCATGAATCGCAGCACGCCAGGCCTCCCTGTCCATCACCATCTCCCAGAATTCACTCAAACTCACGTCCATCAAGTCGGTGATGCCATCCAGCCATCTCATCCTCTGTCGTTCCCTTCTCCTCCTGCCCTCAATCCCTCCCAGCATCAGAGTCTTTTCCAGTGAGTCAACTCTTCGCATGAAGTGGCCAAAGTACTGGAGTTTCAGCTTTAGCATCAGTCCTTCCAAAGAAATACCAGGGCTGACCTCCTTCGGAATGGACTGGTTGGATCTCCTTACAGTCCAAGGGACTCTCAAGAGTCTTCTCCAATACCACAGTTCAAAAGCATCAATTCTTCGGCACTCAGCTTTCTTCATAGTCCAACTCTCACATCCATACATGACCACTGGAAAATCCATAGCCTTGACTAGACGGACCTTTGTTGGCAAAGTAATGTATCTGCTTTTCAATATGCTATCTAGGTTGGTCATAACTTTTCTTCCAAGGAGTAAGCATCTTTTAATTTCATGGCTGCAGTCACCATCTGCAGTGATTTTGGAGCCCAGAAAAATAAAGTCTGACACTGTTTCCACTGTTTCCCCTTCTATTTCCCATGAAGGATGGGACCAAATGCCATGATCTTCATTTTCTGAATTTTGAGCTTTAAGCCAGCTTTTTCACTCTCCTCTTTTACTTTCATCAAGAGGCTTTTTTGTTCGTCTTCACTTTCTGCCATAAGGGTGGTTTCATCTGCGTATCTGAGGTTATTGATATTTTTCTCTGCAATCTTGATTTCAGCTTGTGCTTCTTCTAGTCCAGCATTTCTCATGATGTACTCTGCATATAAGTTAAATAAGCAGGGTGACAATATACAGCCTTGACACACTCCTTTTCCTATTTGGGACCAGTCTGTTGTTCCATGTCGAGTTCTAACTGTTGCTTCCTGACCTGCATATAGGTTTCTCAAGAGGCAGGTCAGGTAGTCTGGTATTCCCATCTGTTTCAGAATTTTCTACAGTTTCTTGTAATCCACACAGTCAAAGCAGAAATAGATGTTTTTCTGGAATTCTCTTGCTTTTTTGATGATCCAGCGGATGTTGGCAAATTGATCTCTGATTCCTCTGCCTTTTCTAAAACCAGCTGAACATCTGGAAGTTCACGGTTTGCGTATTCCTGAAGCCTGGCTTGGAGAATTTTAAGCATTACTTTATTAGCATGTGAGATGAGTGCAATTGTGCAGTAGTTTGAGCATTCTTTGGCATTGCCTTTCTTTGGGATTGGAATGAAAACTGACATTTTCCAGTCCTGTGGCCACTGCTGCTGAGTTTTCCAAATTTGCTGGCATATTGAGTGCCACACTTTCACAGCATCACCTTTCAGGATTTGAAATAGCTCAACTGGAATTCCATCACCTCCACTAGCTTTGTTCGTAGTGATGCTTTCTAAGGCCCACTTGACTTCACATTCCAAGATGTCTGGCTCTTGGTGAGTGATCACACCATCTTGATTATCTTGGTCGTGAAGATATTTTTTGTATAGTTCTGTGTATTCTTGCCACCTCTTCTTAATATCTTCTGCTTCTGTTAGGTCCATACCATTTCTGTTCTTTATCGAGCCCATCTTTGCATGAAATGTTTCCTTGGTATCTCTAATTTTCTTGAAGAGATCTCCAGTTTTTCCCATTCTGTTGTTTTCCTCTATTTCTTTGCATTGATCACTGAAGAGGCTTTCTTATCTCTTCCAAATATTTAACATGCCCAAATAAAAAAGTATTATTATTATTTTAAGATAATCAATCTGTTCTTTCTTTGAGAACAACAACAACAACAAAAAAAATTTAGAATGTTTTAAGTCTAAATTCTCTATCCTGTCTTACATTGCAATTTTTCCTTGTCATTTAATTATGTATATTATGCTGCCCTCCTCCAAATTTAGTATTTTTCCTGTTGCTTTATGTGTAATATATTTAAGATACTCCCAATATTTAAGAATTTGTTATATTTTTATAAAGTATTTTATCTCACGTATTCATTCTGAATAAAAGATTATTTTAAGTTCCAAAAGACAATTTTATATTTTTTCAGCCAATGAATCTTATTCATTGTGAATTGTATGTGTATACATGTGTGGGTTTGACCTCATATATTTAAAAGCTTTTTATTGTGTACTGGGGTATAGCTGATTGACGATACTGTGATAGTTTTAGGTGAACAGCGAAAGGACTCAGAGATATATATATACATGTAACCATTCTCCACCAAATTCCCCTCTCATTCAGTATGCCACATAAAATTAAGCAGAGTTTTTTGTGCTGTGCAGTAGGTCATTGTTGGTTATCCATTTTAAATATAGCAGTGTGTCCATGTCCATCCCAAACTCCCTAACTATCCCTTCCCTCTTCACCACCAACAACCATAAGTTTGTTCTCTTTCTGTTTTGTAAGTCCATTACTATCATTTCTTTTTAGATTCCACATATAAGGGATGTAAATCAGACACAGAAGAAGTATTGTATGACCTCAGATTTGTGGAGCTTTTCTGTCAGTAGGTACTATGCCCTAGCTAGACATGGGAAGTTCACTCAGTTTGAATCTTCCTGATCTTTGGTATATCTGACTTGACTGATATTTTCTAACGCACCTGATGTTTTCATTGTGTGACTTAATCTTCTATATAAGTTCAATAGAAGTTGATGTAACATGCTAGCATTTTCTTCCACCAGAAGTGCATTTCTGCTTTCAAAATTAACATAAATGTTTTTAGAAAAATGTAGCAATGAACTATAATAAATCAAATTCAGTTTTTTGTTACAGGTCATTATAAATCCCAATAAAATTGTTATTTTTCCTAATGAAAACATTATTGAAAACTATAACTCAATCTTATTGCTTTGCTCATGGAGGCATGAAAAACAATATTAAAAATAAAATTATTTTTCTCCTTTGCTAGTATTTATTTTCAAAATCCAATTACAAAAAACTTGGACTATGAAAAAGTAAAAACACATATTAATTTATCAGTAACAGCTTGTCCAACTCAGTAGTGATAAAGTTTTCATTCCTGAAAGAGGAAGTTTTCACTACAAAAAATTATAAGGCTATAGCAATAGAATTTTAATTTAATAAATATTTATCAAGTGCCTCTTTCAACTCCAGTATTATGTTAAGACATTAGGTGGACAGTCAGACATTGCTCCTGTTCTCAGAAAATGTTATAATGTAATGATTGTAATGATAGAAGTATGTATAGATTTTCAAGGTTGTACAAAGCAGTATGCTTTAATTCTGTTTCAGGAGTGAAATATCTATCAGTTCAGTTCAGTTCAGTCATTCAGTCATGTCTGACACTTTGTGACTCCATGGACTGCAACATGCCAGGCCTCCCTATACGTAACCAACTCCTGGAGTTTACACAAACTCATGTCCATTGAGTCGGTGATGCCATCCAACCACCATCCACTGTGGTCCCCTTTTCCTCTCGCCTTCAATCTACCCCAACATCAGGGTCTTTTCCAATTAGTCCATTATTAGCATCAGGTGGCCAAAGGTTGGTCATAACTTTTCTTCCAAGGAGTAAGCATATTTTAATTGCATAGCTGCAGTCACCATCTGCAGTCATTTTGGAGCCCCAAAACGTCAAGTCTGTCACTGTTTCCACTGTTTTCCCATCTATTTGCCAACTTTTTCACTTTCCTCTTTCACTTTTTTCATCAAGAGGCTCTTTAGTTCTTCACTTTCTGCCATAGGGGTGGTGTCATCTGCATATCTAAGGCTATTGATATTTCTCCTGGCAATCTTGATTCCAGCTTGTGCTTCTTCCCGCCCAGCGTTTCTCATGATGTACTCTGCATATAAGTTAAATAAGCAGGATGACAATATACAGCCTTGACATACTCCTTTTCCTATTTGGAACCAGTCTGTTGTTCCATGTCCAGTTCTAACTGTTGCTTCCTGACCTGCATGCAGGTTTCTCAAGAGACAGGTCAGGTGGTCTGGTATTCCCATCTCTTGAAGGATTTTTTCCAGTTTCTTGTGATCCACACAGCCAAAGGCTTTGGCATAGTCAATAAAGCAGAAATAGATTTTTTTTTTTTTTGGAACTCTTTTGCTTTTTTGATGATCTAACAGATGTTGGCAATTTGATCTCTTGTTCTTATGCATTTCTATATCCAACTTGAACATCTGGAAGTCACGGTTCATGTACTGTTGAAGTCTGGCTTGAAGAATTTTTAGTGTTACTTTGCTAGCGTGTGAGATGAGTGCAACTGTGCAGCAGTTTGAGCATTCTTTGGCACTACCTTTCTTTGGGATTGGAATGAAAACTGACATTTTCTAGTCCTGGGACCACTGCTGTGTTTTCCAAATTTGCTGGCATACTGAGTGAAGCACTTTCACAGCATCATCTTTTAGGATTTGAAATAGCTCAACTGGAATTCCATCACCGCCACTACCTTTGTTCTTAGTGATTCTTCCTAAGGCCCACTTGACTTCAAATTCCAGGATGTCTGACTCTAGGTGAGTGATCATACTGTCATGATTATCTGGGTTGTGAAGATCTTTTTTGTATAATTCTTTTGTGTATTCTTGCCACCTCTTCTTAATATCTTCTGCTTCTGTTAGGTCCATACCTTTCTGTCCTTTATCGAGCCCATCTTTGCATGAAATGTTCCCTTGGTATCTCTAATTTTCTTGAAGAAATGGCTAGCCTTTCCCATTCTATTGTTTTCCTCCATTTCTTTGTACTGATA
Source organism: Tragelaphus eurycerus (assembly GCA_935064755.1). Taxonomy (NCBI): domain Eukaryota; kingdom Metazoa; phylum Chordata; class Mammalia; order Artiodactyla; family Bovidae; genus Tragelaphus; species Tragelaphus eurycerus. The sequence continues at coordinate 155,278 of CAKXYN010000228.1, read as the reverse complement.
CCTGAGGAAAATTTTCTTGTCTCTCCTTGCTATTCTTTGGAACTCTGCATTCAAATGGGTATATCTTTCCTTTTCCCTTTTGCTTTTCACTTCTCTTCTTTTCACAACTATTTGTAAGGCTTCCTCAGACAACCATTTTGCTTTTTTGCATTTCTTTTTCTTGGGGATGGTCTTGACCCTGTCTCCTATAGAGTGTCATGAACCTCCATCCATAGTTTTTCACACACTCTGTCTATCAGATCTAATCCTTTGAATCTATTTCTCATTTCCACTGTATAATCATAAGGGATTTGATTTAGGTCATACTTGAATGGTCTAGTGGTTTTCCTCACTTCCTTTGATTTAAGTCTGAGTTTGGCAGTAAGGAATTATCTATAGAGAATCACAAAAAAGCAATTTGCCTCTTAGAAGTGGGTTGTAATGTTATTTCCAGGAGAAAAAAAGGTAAAAATGTACATAGACATGTAACATTATGACATAGCAGGTGAAATAAAGTTATGTGATGTTGCTTGATATATTGATGAGTGGGAAGCTCTAAAAGGTGAGTTTGGAAAGAGGGTATGTGGCCATACCTTGTAAGTGATGATTTGAGGGCATGAAAAGTCATAAGGAGCTTATCTCTCCAGGCTAAATCACAGTTTTACAATTGGTCATTTGGCAGTAGACATTGCTACCTAGTCATTAGTTCTTCAAATCAAGGTATTGAGAACAGAATAAGAAAACTATTAAATTATTTTGAGAAGAAGTGTTGGTAGTAATTTGGAGAACATTTAACAAAATTTTAAAATATTCTCTGATAGTTAGAGAAATGACTGCAGAGGCTGATCAAATATTTTCTAGGACTGATAACCTTTGACCAAAAGGCATTTCTTTTTTTTTTTTTTTTCCTGTGTGTTGATTTTATTTTATTTATTTTATTTATTTTTATTTTTTTATCAAGAATCTCTTTTATTGATTATCAGAAACATTACAAACATCTAATATGAACAAATTGTAACATGACAGTGATTAGTTTGAACAATTAATACATTTCAGATATAATATTATACATATTTCAATGCTATTCTCCCCAATCATCCCACCCTCTCCCGGTCCCAGAGTCCAAAAGTCTGGTCTATACATCAGTGTCTCATAGCATGCCTGGGTACCAGCTGACAAGGTCAGATTGTGCAAGTCTACATTTTTGGTACTTAATTAAAGATTAAAGAATACTAGTAAAATGATGTCAGCCTATTTTAGATATACTCAACTATTAGAAGAATGTGTCTGCCATCAGAAAAAATCATGTTTTTAATAATTTATTTTCTTCATTCATTTAATATTTTGAGTACTTTCATTCCATATGTATGGATCACATATATTAATATGAATGGATTTAGTCTTTGCTAGTTTTGGAGAAGGCAATAGCAACCCACTCCAGTACTCTTGCCTGGCAAATACCATGGATGGAAGGGCCTGGTAGGCTGCAGTCCATGGGGTCGCTGGGAGTCAGACACGACTGAACGACTTCAATTTCACTTTTCGCTTTCATGCATTGGAGAAGGAAATGACAACCCACTCCAGTGTTCTTGCCTGGAGAATCCCAGGGACGGGGAAGCCTGGTGGGCTGCTGTTTCTGGGGTCGCACAAAGTCGGACATGACTGAAGCGACTTAGCAGAAGTAGCAGCAGCAGTATTAGTTTTTTACTATTTAAAAGTATGCACTCTGTAAATAGGAATCCCAGAGTTTAAATTTTGGCTTTGCTATTTGTTAAGTATATGAATTTGAACAAGTACTTTCATTTTCCTTAATTTCAATTTTTTTTCATTTTTTTTTAATAGGGATACATGTAAAATGTCACTTCCTTGTCCAAGACATAGCAAATGCTGATTGTTCCTGTTTTTGGAATAGTACTATTTTTATCATAAAGGTTTTGTACAGAAAGTACTTTACCTCTTTTACCAATGATCTACTACTAAAAACCATCTATCAGTGGAAACCAATATTCTGTTACTTGTCCACACCATGTGTAAAAAGAAAATAACTTTATGAATATTCTCTATTTGCCCATCTCTCTACCCATTAATCTCTTTTTTAAACTTTCTACATGTACTCCTACAATGACATCTCAAAGGACATTAGAAAATGTAAAAGCTACTGTTTATAAATTCTGTTTCAGTTATTTTGGTAATCTTGGGGAGCTACTTTTTAATCAAGTTTTAATGAATTATTCATATTACCTTAATATAGCTAATAAAATACCTACTCTTGTGGTAAGAGAAATTTCAACTCTTTTTTTTTGTTTGTTTATCTTTCCAATATTAGCACTATCTCTAATCTTCAGTTTCTTTTAGGAGACCTATGTCTACTTGGTATGAGTGAACTTAGTTAAAATTAAATAGCATAATATATATAATATATCAAATTAATTAGCACTCATGTAAGCAGTAATTTATAGACATATGCTGAAAGTTAATACTTGAGTATGTTATTCTTGATTCCTCTTTGATTTTTCATTCATTCAGAAGTATTTCTTGTGTGCCTGTTAGATGGTTGGAATGCTTTTATAATCTAGCATTGAAACAACATGAAATCTATTGGGCAGAATCAGATCATTAGAAAACAGAAATAAAAGATCTAATATGTTAGAGGGACTTAAGTATCATTAAGAATAATTGGACCAGGGGAAAGAGAATGGGAAGATGTTCTTGGTGGTTTGGCAGGGATGAGAGATGGTAAAAACAGCTTTGAATAAGGAGATCAGGGAAGAACTCTCTGAGAAAATAACACTTAAGATCTGAAGAACATAAGGGAATAAGCCTTATGAATAGCTGAGAGAAGAAATAACATAAGATGCCTCAGTGTGGTATGCTGTGAATGTTTTCAAAATACAAGATACAATACAGTGGTTGCAGGTAGAGGAGTAGGACACAGGATCAAAGGGTTATAGGGAGAGATGATGAAAAGCCTTTCAGGGTACTGTAATGACTTGTTTCACAATGTTGTTAGGAAACTTTCTCAAAAGATTCTTATATACCGTCTAGGCTGCATGATCATATGACACTTGGACTTATTGAGAGAGGTAGTATGAATATAGTAAAGAGTAGAAAATGCAAGTAGTTATTGTGTAGATAAAAATTAGATATAGATTTTTTGATTTCTTTATTTGTTTAGGTGCTAAGTCATGTCTGACTCTCTTGCAAACAATGGACTGTAGCCCACCAGGCTCCACTGTCCATGGGATTTCTCAGGCAAGAATACTGAAGTGTGAGCTGCCATTTCCTTCTCCAAGAGGATCTTCCTGACCCAGGAATCAAACCCATGTCTCCTGCATTAGAAGGTGGATTATTTACCACTGAACCACCAAAGTTGTATTTTCTAGCTTACTATTTAATTGCTATGCACAGTGAAGTGAGCAGTGTGTGTGTCATTCTGCAGAAGCTATGTAGCAATGGAAAACACAAAAATACTTTGCTGTGAGCCATGCTAACTTCTCTTACTGCCAAAGATGAAAGGGATAACAGAGGCAAAATAATAGCAGACATTTTAGAGATCATTAAAAAAGTCAGAATTAAATCTGCAGACTACACAAACTCCTATTTTCACTCTTCTGCAAACATTTCTTCAACAAATAATTGTTTTGTCTTAGTCTATAAGAGTAAGGATAAGAAAGAAACACTTGCCAACAACAATCAGATAAAGGGATAAAGTAACACAAGCAAAGGCTGAACCACTGGAGAAATCACTCAAAAAAAGAAGGAGGAAAACGTTAGATAAGCATGTTACTTAGTTTCAAAGAAATCACAAGTGATATCCTTTTCCTAAACAGAGTCTAAAGATTCATAAAAGAATTTGTAAGAGAAGGGCCTTAAAGCAAACCATCCATTTGGGAAAAAATAAAAAATGTTTTAGTGATAAAATTCATTAAAGCAACAAAAATAGAAAAAAGAGAGTGAGAACATGTAAATGGCATGAGGAGAGGCTTTAATAAATTGTAAACAATGAAGTGGAAACAACAGTGATTATAAAATGATTATAAAGAAGATATGTATGGAAGACAAACAAAAGTGACATAGCCACCCATAGTGAATCTGAAAAAGAAAACAGAGTAGGGAAAATATCTAAAATAAAATAAAGCTTTTATGGACCAAAAAAAAAAAAAAAAAAATGCAAAACAAGGGTGAATTTGTGTACAGATAGGACATGGAGTAAGCCAGAAAAAGAATAATGCAGAATGATTAAATTAAGCACATATCAGAACAAATTTACTGTGTTTTTAGGATGAATAAATTGTTATGACTTGGAGCAGAAAAGTGAGCTACGCAGAAGAAGGAAACTTCAAGAATACCTCAGGCTTCTCCACACCTATCCAGAAGAGGTCTACTGAGGTCTGGGGAAGGATATGTTTCAAGCACTGTTTTCCTAATAGTTTTTTAAGAATAAAGCAAAAAGTATTTTTATACATCCACAAAATCCAGGGAATGAAGTAATCATGATTTCTACCTGGAAAACTACTAGAAATAGAAACAGATCAAATAGACAAATCAAAATAATCAATTTAGTAATAGAGGTGTTATAATAAAATGATTGACAATAATTGCTAGATGTATTGAAATACCCAACTAAAACTGATCAATCATGCCATTCATGGTAGTTTATTAAATAAGTGTATTTTAGACACCAAGAGACCCACCTGGCATCCTGAAAAATTCACTTTCTACTAGGCAGTCTGACTTTACACACACTTAATCACCAGAGTCTCCAGCAGCATTATTTTCATTGGTGGAAACGGGTGTACGCTACTACTTCTAATAGTGAAGCTGCTAAAGTCATTAAACAAAGAGGCTACTAGCCTGAGGTGGCTCTAATGCTTCGGTAGCTTATGTAAGCACACCAAAACATAAGCCAGAGTCAGTTCTTATTAATGCATTCGTATCCCAGAAACTGAAATTTTCTTCCTAGGTGGCTCTTTAGTAAAGAATCTGCCTGCCAGTACAGGACACACAGAGAGACAGATTTTATCCTGGGGTGGGAAGATACACTGGATGAGGAAATGGCAACCCACTCCAATATTCTGCCCAGGAAATCCCATGCACAGAGGAACTGGGTAGGTTACAGTCCATGGGGTCACAAAGAGTAGGACATGACTAAGTACGCACACACACAATACAAACTAGGCTTTTCCAAATGAGGCAACTTCTTAAGCTATCAGTTCACTCACTCACTTGGGTCCAACTCTTTGCCACTCCATTAACCATAGCATGCCAGGCCTCTCTGTCCATCACCAATTTCCGGAGTTTATCCAAATTCATGTCCATCGAGTTGGTGATGCCATCCAGCCATCTCGTCCTCTATCGTCCCCTTCTCCTACTGTCTTTAATCTTTCCCAACATCAGGGTCTTTTTGAATGATTCAGCTCTTTGCATCAGGTGGCCAAAGTATAGGAGTTTCAGCTTCAACATCAGTCCTTCAAATGAACACCCAGGACTGATTTATTTTAGGATGGACTGGTGGATCTCCTTGCAGTCCAAGGGACTCAAAAGTCATATCCAACACCACAATTCAAAAGCATCAATTCTTCTGTGCTCAGCTGTCTTTATATTCCAACTCTCACATCCATACATGAGTACTGGAAAAACCATAGCCTTGACTAGATGGACCTTTTTTGAAAAGTAATATCTCTGCTTTTTAATATGCTGCTTAGGTTGGTCATAACTTTCATTCCAAGGAGTAAACATCTTTTAATTTCATGGCTGCAATCACCATCTGCAGTGATTTTGGAGACTCTCAGAAATAAAATCAGCCACTGTTTCTACTGTTTCCCCATCTATTTCCCATGAGCTGATGGGACTGGGTGCCATGATCTTAGTTTTCTGAATGTTGAGCTTTAAGCCAAACATTTTCACTCTCCTTTTCACTTTCATCAAGAGGCTCTTTAGTCCTTCTTCACTTTCTGCCATAAGGGTGGTGTCATCTGCATATCTGAAGTTATTGATATTTCTCCTGGAAATCTTAATTCCAGATTGTGCATCATCCAGTTGAGAGTTCCTCATGATGTACTCTGCATATAAGTTAAATAAGCAGGGTGACAATATACAGCCTTGACACACTCCTTTTTCTATTTGGAACCTGTTGTTCCATGTCCAGTTCTAACTGTTGCTTCCTGACTTGCATACAGGTTTCTCAAGAAGCAGGTCAGGTGGTGTGGTATTCCCATCTCTTTCAGAATTTTCCAGTTTCTTGTGATCCACACAGTCAAAGGCTTTGGCATAGTCAATAAAGTTCAGAAATAGATGTTTTTCTGGAACTCTCTTGCTTTTTCGATGATCCAACAGATGTTGGCAATTTGATGTCTTGTTCCTCAGCCTTTTCTAAAACCAGCTTGAATATCTGGAAGTTCACGGTTTGCGTATTGCTGAAGCCTAGCTTGGAGAATTTTGAGCATTACTTTACTAGCATGTGAGATGAGTGCAATTGTGCAGCAGTTTGAGCATTCTTTGGCATTGCCTTTCTTTGGGCTTCGAATGAAAACTGACATTTTCCAGTCCTGTGGCCACTGCTGAGTTTTCCAAATTTGCTGGCATATTGAGTGCCACACTTTTACACTATCATCTTTTGGGATTTGAAATAGCTCCACTGGAATTTCATCACCTCTACTAGCTTTGTTCCTAGTGATACTCTCTAAGGCCCACTTGACTTTACATTCCAGGATATCTGGCTCTAGGTGAGTGATCACACCATCAAGATTATCTGGTTCATGATTATCTTTCTTTGTATAGTTCTTCTGTGTATTCTTGCCACCTCTTAATATCTTCTGCTTCTGTTTGGTCCATACCATTTTTGTTTTTTATTGAGCCCATCTTTGCATGAAATGTTCCCTTGGTATCTCTAATTTTCTTGAAGAGATCTCTAGTCTTTCCTATTCTATTGTTTCCTTTGTGTTGATCGCTGAGGAAGGCTTTCTTATCTCTCCTTGCTATTCTTTGGAACTCTGCATTCAAATGTGTGTATCTTTCCTTTTCTCCTTTGCTTTTCACTTCTCTTCTTTTCACAGCTATATGTAAGGCCTCCTTAGATAGCCATTTTCCTTTTTTGCATTTCTTTTCTATGGAGATGGTCTTGATCCCTGTCTCCTGTACAGTGTCATGAACCTCCATCTATAGTTCATCAGGAACACTGTCTATCAGATCCAGTCCCTTAATCTTAAGGGATTTGATTTAGTTCATACCTGTATGGTCTAGTGGTTTTCCCTACTTTCTTCAATTTCAGTCTGAATTTGGCAATAAGGAGTTCATGGTCTGAGCCACAGTCAGCTCCCGGTCTTGTGTTTGCTGACTGTATAGAGCTTCTTCATCTTTGTCTGCAAAGAATATAATCAATCTGATTTCAGTGTTGACCATCTGGTGATGTCCACGTGTAGAGTCTTCTCTTGTGTTGTTGAAGAGGATGTTTGCTATAGCCAATCAAGTACTTGCCTTGCATTGTGTCTGCTTTGTAAATGTCTTTCCCCTACCTTCTGTCAACAGAGTGCTCTAGACCACTCCCAGTTTGGCACTGCCCAATTTGAATTGTTTATCTAAATAAACTCTTGAAACTTTCAATGTGCTTCAGTTTATCTTATAACAGAATTAATTGGGCTTCAGTTCAGACAGCTGAATAAAACTCATTATGTTGGTAGTATTTTGGGCCCTAGAGTTATAAGACAACATAACTTCATTCCAGTTCCTTCTTTGGCTTTGTTAAGTGGTTTCACTGACTGTTATGGCCCCTATAATCTTAATGATGGATGCTTTTAAATGAATCTATAATTTTAATTGAACCTACAATTCCTTTGTGTGACATACCTAAAAAAAAAATCAAAATTTTAATTCCCACATGAATGGCTGTTATAGCTGGCAAGTAATTCAGTTTGGAAAAAATAATGCAAGTTCATGGGCACATGAGACATTCTGGAGGCAAGTAACCAGGTATAAGAACAGAGTAGCCAGAAATGAAGTCATGCTATCTTTACATGAGAATGGGCCCAGTGTATTCCCTTGGTGATTTTCATACTGCTGGATTCCTTGTGATGTATGACATCACAACACAATGGCTCTTATCTAGAGGAACTGACTCTACTTATCACTGGAAGTTAGATTGCATTTTGACTTCCCCCTGCTTGTAATGGCAAAATCACCCTTAAGTGATTTTGGGTGATTCTCATTCAGTTTGTAGCTTGGTTTCCTGGATATTGGAGGCACTTCATTACCCATCATTAGAAGTTTTACTTGGTATGCTAAGTGTTGTGAAGCACAGTTAATATCTAATTCAGTCCCAGAGAAGACACAGATTTTGAATATAAAAGCAGCCTACTACTCTGCCTGTCAGCTGCAGGCAGAACAAAGGAAGACTCCTTAATTCTGTGCTCCAGAGTCTTACCAACTCCTAAGTTATAATAGTATTTTTCAATACCAGAATGATCCTATAACAAAAATATTCCCTAAACCATCATTAACAACAGTCCTCCTTGGTTACTAAGAATTGAAATTAAAGAGAAGGCCCCAGGATAGTTTAATATTGGACATTTCTATGCTTAGGATCATTAGGATTATTACTACATAAAGCCAGTAAGTTAATGATTGGTGTAATATGAGTATTTTATTTATGGTTCAGTGAAAATAATGAAGGGCCTTAGGACATGTAACCAGTTATGATAATACAATGGATGGAAAAAGAAAAAGTTCTTTCAAAACTAAGGAAAATATAAATTCAAACTCTGTTTTTTATACTTATTATTAAAGTCATGAAAGTCCATCTAAATATCTTTGTGAGGATGTAAAAAGAGAAGTCAAAATGGAAAATGTAATAAAACCAAAGGATAGAAATCACAAACCAGAAAAAAAAAAAAAAAAAATCGCCATACAATATGGTCTGAAGTTTTCCAATAAAATTGGTTTGGAGCAGCTACATAAACCAATTTGGTTCATTGATTTTTTGATGGTATACATTTTGTCCTTTTAGATCTTATATTGAACATAATATATCACTATATATGGAATGGATATAGTTTTTATTAGAGAAAGCTGGGTTTCATTAGATCACATCAAGCTGAAAAATTGTGAACTACAGGAAAAAAAAAAAAAAAAAATGAGTCTCCCTGCCAGACCAAAAAACATACTCATTTGAAATGTTGAATTGCAGAGTTTTTATCAGAGCACATATTTAATAAATATCTTTATATGAAATTTTCATAAAATCATCACTTTTGTCAGCTATAAATTGATTGATTTTAGATTTTAAATATTGCAGAAAATACAATTACATGGTGTACATCAAGTGTTGGAATGTTTGCTCTTTAGTAAATTTACTTCAGTATTTTAAATTTTAAGGAAAAAAAAAAACTCCTTGAAAATCCAAACTCAGTATTAAATATACTTTTGAAACAAGAATTACCTCAAATTTCACATAATTAGTCACTTGAGATAATAAAGGACACATGCATTTTCTAACACAGCCAGGGTGGCCAGAGGCAACAGTGTGGCTTGGGAACCCTCTGCTCCAGGAACAACCCCAGCAGGGCCTTAGTCCAGGCCCCCAGGTGCAAGTTGACCAATACCCAGTGGCCATTGAAGATTTACGCATTCAAGAGGATCAACAGTGGGACAATCAGGGCTCTAAGCATGTCCTTGGTCTATGTAGAACAGCTAGTCAGGGGCTGAAAAAATGTGGTCCACTGGAGAAAGGAATGACAAACCACTCCAATATTCTTGCCGTGAGAACCCCATGAATAGTATGAAAAGGCAAAAAAAAAAAAAAAAAAAAATGACACTGAAAGATGAGCCTGCCAGGTCAGTAGGTATCCAATATGCTAACTGGAAAAGAGTGGAGAAATAACTCCAGAAAGAATGAAGTGGCTGAGCCAAAGCAGAAGGATGCCCAGTTTTGGATGTGTCTGGCAGTGAAAGTAAAGTCTGATGCTATAAAGAACAATATTGCATTGGAACCTGGAATGTTAGGTACATGAATCAAGGAAATTGGATGTGGTAAAACAAGAGATAACAAGAGTGAACACCGAAATTTTAGGAATCAGTGAACTAAAATGGATGGGAATGGGCAAATTTAATTCAGATAACTATTATATCTGCTACTGTGGGCAAAAATCCCTCAGAAGGGATTGGAGTGGAAGAAAAAGAGTAGCCCTCATAGTCAACAAAAGAGGATGAAATGCAGTACTTGTGTGCAATCTCAAAAAAAGAATAATCTTGGTTCATATTCAAGGCAAACCATTCAACATCACAGTAATTCAAGTCTGCCCCAACCACTAATGCTGAAGAGCTGAAGTTGAATGATTCTATGAAGACTTACAAAACTTTTTAGAAATAACACCAAATTAAAAAAAAAAAAAAGTTTCCTTTTCATCATAGGGGACTAGAATGCAAAAGTAGGAAGCCGAGAGATACTGGACTAACAGGCAAGTTTGGCCTTGGAATACAAAATGAAGCATGGCAAAGGCTAACAGTTTTGCCAAAAGGATGCACTGGTCATAGCAAAAACTCTTTTCCAACAACATAAGACAACTCTACACATGGACATCACCAGGTGATCAATACTGAAATCAGATTGATTGTATTATTTGTAACTGAAGATGGAAAAGCTGTATACAGTCAGCAAAAAACAAGACCTAGAACTGACTGTGGCTCAGACATCAGCTCCTTATTTTAAAATTCAGGCTCAATTTGAAGAAAGTAGGGAAAACCACTAGGCCATTCAGGTATGACTTAAATCAAATACTTTGATTATCCATTGGGGGTGATGAATAGATTCAAGGGATTAGATCTGGTAGCTGGATTGCCTGAGGAACTGTGAACAGAGATGTGTAACATTGTATAGGAGATGATGGACAAAACATTTCTCAAGAAAAAGAAAGGCTATGAAAAGCACTTTTCTGAGGTCTTAGAAATTGCTGAGAAAAAAAGAGAAGCAAAAAGCAAAGGAGAAAGGGAAAGATATAACTATGTGAATGCAGAGTTTCAAAAAATAGAAAGGAGAGATAAGAAAGCCATCTTAAGTGAACAATGCAAAGAAATAGAGTAAAACAATAGAATGGGTAAGGGTAGAGATCTCTTCAAGAAAATTAGAGATACCAAGGGACAATTTCATGCAAAGATGGGCACAACAAGGACAGAAATTGTATGGACCTAACAGAAGCAAAAGATATTACAAAGAGATGGCAAGGATACACAGAAGAATTATACAAAAATGTTATTAATGACCCAGATAACCATGATGGTGTGGTCATTCACATAGAGCCAGACATCCTGGAGTGTTAAGTGGGCCTTAGGAAGCATGACTGCAAACAAAGCTTTTGGAGATGATGAAATTCCAGGTGAACTATTTCAAATCCTAAGGGATGATGCTGTGAAAGTGGTTCACTCAATAGGGCAGCAAATTTGGAAAATGTAGCAGTAGCCACTGGAGAAGGCAATGGCACCCCACTCCAGTACTTTTGCCTAGAAAATCCCATGGACAGAGGAGCCTAGTAGGCTGCAGTCCATGGGGTCACTGAGAGTTGGACACGACTGAGCGACTTCTCTTTCACTTTTCACTTTCATGCATTGGAGAAGGAAATGGCAACCCACTCCAGTGTTCTTGCCTGGAGAATCCCAGGGACGGGGAAGCCTGGTGGACTGCCGTATATGGGGTTGCACAGAGTTGAACATGACTGAAGTGACTTAGCAGCAGCAGCAGCAGTGGCCACAGGACTGGAAAAGGTCAGTTTTCATTTCAATCCCAAAGAAGGTTCCAATTACTGCAAAATTGCACTCACTTCACATGCTAGTAAATTCATGCTTAAAATCCTTCAAGCTAGGCTTCAACATTACATGAACTGAGAACTTCCAAATGTACAAGCTGGATTTAGAAAAGGGAGAGACGAACCAGATGTCCACTTGCCAACATTCATTGGATCAGAGACAAAGCAAGGGAATTCCAGAAAGCATCTATTTCTGCTTAATTGACTATGGTCAAGCTTTGGACTGTGTGGATCCCACAAACTGTGGAAAATTCTTAAAGAGATGGAAATACCAGACGACTGTACCTGCCTCCTGAGAAAACCTGTATGCAGGTCAAGAAGCAACAGTTACAACTGGACATGGAACTTGGACTGGTTCAAAATTGGGAAAGTAGTTATGTCAAGACTATATGTTGTCACCCTGTCTATTTAACTTACATGCAGAATACATCATGATAAATGCCTGATTGGATGAAGCACAAGCTGGAATCAAGATAGGTGGGAGAAATTTTAGTAACCTCAGATATGCAGATGACACCATCTTAACGGATGAAATTGAAGAGGAACTAAAGAGCCTCTTGATGAATGTGAAAGAGGAGAGTGAAAAAGAGGAGAGTGAAAAACCTAGTTTAAAACTCAAAATTTAAAAAAAAAAAAAAAAAACTACTTTTTTTTTTTTTTTTTGGAGTTCTGCTAATGAGTTTTAGATGACCATTATATCTACTACTGTGGGCAGGAATCCCTCAGAAGAAATGGAGTGGCCATCATGGTCAACAAAAGAGTCCATACGGCAGAACTTGGATGAAATCTCAAAAATGACAGAATGATCTCTGTTCGTTTCCTAGGCAAACCATTCAATATCACAGTAATCCAAGTCTATGCTCCAACCAGTAAAGCTGAAGGGGCTGAAGTTGAACGGTTCTATGAAGACCTACAAAACCTTTTAGAACTAACACTCAAAAGATATGTCCTTTTCATTATAGGGGACTGGAATGCAAAAGTAGGAAGTCAAGAAACACGTGGAGTAACAGGCAAATTTGGCCTTGGAATATGCAATGAAGCAGGGCAAAAACTAATAGAGTTTTGCCAAGAAAATGCACAGGTCATAACAAACACCCTCTTCCAACAACACAAGAGAAGACTCTATATATGAACATCACCAGATGGTCAACACTGAAATCAGACTGATTATATTCTTTGCAGCCAAAGATGGAGAAGCTCTATACAGTCAGCAAAAACAAGACCAGGAGCTGACTGTGGCTCAGACCATGAACTCCTTATTGCCAAATTCAGACTGAAATTGAAGAAAGTAGGGAAAACCACTAGCCCACTCAGGTTTGACCTAAATCAAATCCCTTATGATTATACAGTGGAAGTGAGAAATAGATTTAAGGACCTAGATCTGATAGATAGAGTGCCTGATGAACTATGGAATGAGGTTCATGACATTGTACAGGAGACAGGGATCAAGACCATCCCCATGGAAAAGAAATGCAAAAAAGCAAAATGGCTGTCTGGGGAGGCCTTACAAATAGCTGTGAAAAGAAGAGAAGCGAAAATCAAAGGAGAAAAGGAAAGATATAAACATCTGAATGCAAAATTCCAAAGAATAGCAAGAAGAGATAAGAAAGCCTTCTTCAGTGATCAATGCAAAGAAATAGAGGAAAACAACAGAATGGGAAAGACTAGGGATCTCTTCAAGAAAATCAGAGATATCAAAGGAACATTTCATACAAAGATGGGCTTAATAAAGGACAGAAATGATATGGACCTAACAGAAGAATAAGATATTAAGAAAAGATGGCAAGAATACACAGAAGAACTGTACAAGAAATATCTTCACGACCCAGATAATCATGATGGTGTGATCACTGACCTAGAGCCAGACATCCTGGAATGTGAAGTCAAGTGGGCCTTAGAAAGCATCACTATGAACAAAGCTAGTGGAGGTGATGGGATTCCAATTGAGCTATTCCAAATCCTGAAAGATGATGCTGTGAAAGTGCTGCACTCAATATCCCAGCAAATTTGGAAAACTCAGCAGTGGCCACAGGACTGGAAAAGTTCGGTTTTCATTCCAATCTCAAAGAAAGGCAATGCCAAAGAATGCTCAAACTACCGCACAATTGCACTCATCTCATACACTAGTAAAGTAATGCTTGAAATTCTCCAAGCCAGGCTTCAGCAATATGTGAACCATGAACTTCCTGATGTTCAAGCTGGTTTTAGAAAAGGTAGAGGAACCAGAGATCAAATTGCCAACATCCGCTGGATCATGGAAAAAGCAAAAGAGTTCCAGAAGAACATCTATTTCTGCTTTATTGACTATGCCAAAGCCTTGGACTGTGTGCATCACACTAAACTGTGGAAAATTCTGAAAGAGATGGGAATACCAGACCACCTGATCTGCCTCTTGAGAAATTTGTATGCAGGTCAGGAAGCAACAGTTAGAACTGGTCATGGAACAACAGACTGGTTCCAATTAGGAAAAGGAGTTCGTCAAGGCTGTATACTGTCTCCCTGCTTATTTAACTTATATACAGAGTACATCATGAGAAATGCTGGACTGGAAGAAGCACAAGCTGGAATCAAGATTGCCGGGAGAAATATCAATAAGCTCAGATATGCAGATGATACCATCCTTATGGCAGAAAGTGAAGAGGACCTAAAAAGCCTCTTGATGAAAGTGAAAGTGAAGAGTGAAAAAGTTGGCTTAAAGCTCAACATTCAGAAAACGAAGATCATGGCATCTGGTCCCATCACTTCATGGGAAATAGAAGGGGAAACAGTGGAAACTGTGTCAGACTTTATTTTGGGGGGCTCCAAAATCACTGCAGATGGTGACTGCAGCCATGAAATTAAAAGATGCTTACTCCTTGGAAGGGAAGTTATGACCAACCTAGATAGCATATTCAAAAGCAGGGACATTACTTTGCCAACAAAGGTTAGCCTAGTCAAGGCTATGGTCTTTCCTGTGGTCATGTATGGATTTGAGAGCTGGACTGTGAAGAAGGCTGAGCACCGAAGAATTGATGCTTTTGAAGTGTGGTGTTGGAGAAGATTCTTGAGAGTCCCTTGGACTGCAAGGAGATCCAACCAGTCCCTTCTGAAGGAGATCAGCCCTGGGATTTCTTTGGAAGGAATGATGCCAAAGCTCAAGCTCCAGTACTTTGGCCACCTCATGCGAAGAGCTGACTCATTGGAGAAGACTCTGATTCTGGGAGGGATAGGGGGCAGGAGGAGAAGGAGACTACAGAGGATGAGATGGCTGGATGGTATCACTGACTCGATGGACTTGAGTCTCAGTGAACTCCAGGAGTTGGTGATGGACATGGAGGCCTGGTGTGCTGCGATTCATGGGGTCACAAATAGTCGGACACGACTGAGCCACTGACCTGATCTGAATTAGTTCTCCCCAGAACTGCCATTGTCAGTGTTTTTGTCCCTGTAATGACCACAGCTAATCTCCACTTCTGCAAAATACCCTCTAATACTAACAGGTATGTCTGATCCAATCTCTTATCAGGTCACTCTCTTTTAGCCCCAGAGTCCTGGTGCACATGAGACTTTGTGTGCACCTACTAAGAGTGGATTTTCTGTTTCACTCAGGCCCGTGGAATTCCTGGGCTTTGTACTGGAAAAACCATCCCAATAATTAGAGAATGAAAAACTAAACACTGCTATGCCAGGGCTTTCCTGGTGACAGATAGTAAAGAATCTGTCCATAATTAGGGAGGCCCAAGTTCAATCCCTGGGTTAGAAAGATCCCCAGGAGATGGAAATAGTAACACACTCCATTATTCTTGCCTAGAGAATCCCATGGGCAGAGGAGCCAGCAGGCTATGGTCCATAGGGTCTCATAGAGTTGAACATGACCGAGTGACAAACGCTTTCACTTTCGAACTAAAGAGTACATCAAATAAAAAAAGTGCAAATGGGTAACTAATTCACACTGTATTACTAAAGAGGAAATACCAATACGTAGGATATGAGTTTATTAAACACACTACAACAGGAGGGACAGAGATAAGATAGCAGACTAGAAAGATATCAGCTTACAATTTCTTATTGAAACACCAATATGACAACTAATTGCTGAACAACCATTGACAGAGAAATGCTGGAACCTATCAAAAGAGGAACCCTAAATTAAAAGAGAAAGAAGACACAATGAAATTTTCGGAGGGACACAATAACAAAATCAAATTCCATTCCTGCTGGAAGGGTCATCCACAAACTGGTAAATAAATAATTATACCACAGAGCTTCTCCCACTTTCATGAAATTTCCGAGCACAACATCAGTCTCCCCAGCCTGGGAGTCTGGCAGTAGAAGTAGGAGCCTCTAGGGAATCTGGTTTTGAAGACAAAGCAAGGTTTGAACCAAGAATTCCAAGCTGGATAAGACCCAGATCCACGTACCAGTAGGCACTTATCAGTAGACAGGTAGCTCCATTAGGCACCCAGCTCCACCTGACAGTTGGCAGGTACTAGTCCCTCCTATTAGGAAGTCTACAAAAGCCTATTAGCATCATCCATAAGAGGGCAGACAACAGAAGGAAGAAGAACTACAATTCTGTAGTCTGTGGAAAAGAAACTGCAATCACAGATATTTAGGCAAATGAGATGGCAGAAATATATGTCCCATATGAAGGAACAAAATAAAACCCTAGAACAACAATACATGAAGTGAGATGACAACTCACCCAAAAAAATAATTCAGAATCATGATAGTAAGGATGATCCAAGATCTCAGGAAAAGAATGGAGGCATAGCTCCAGAATATTCAAGAAATATTTAACAAAGACCTAGAAGAATTAAAGAACAAGTAGATGAACAGTACAATAACTGAAATAAAAATATACACTAAAAGGAATCAATAGAATAAGTGAGGTGGAAAACAGACAAGTGAGCTACAAGTTAGAATGGGGGAAATCAATACTATCACAAAGAAAAAATAATGAAAATAAATGAGAACGGTTTAAGAGACGTGTGGGAAAACATTAGATGAACCAACATTCACATAATGGGGGTTCCCAAAAGAAAAGAGGGAGAGAAAGGATCTGAGAAAATATTGAAAGTGATAATAGCTGAAAACTTGTCTAATATGGGAAAAGAAACTGTCATCAAGTCCAAGAAGCAAATATAACATGCAAGGAAATTTCCTTCAGGTTATCAGCTGATTTCTCAGCAGATAATCTGCAGATCAGAAGGGAGAGGCTTGATATACTTAAACTGATGAAAAGGAAGAACCCATAGCTAAGAATACTCTACCTAGCAAGACTCTTACTCAGACTTGATGGAAAAATCAAAAGCTTTACAGATAAGCAAAAGTTAAGAGAATTCAGTACCACCAGGCCAGTTTTACAATGAATTTTAGAGGAAGTTCTCTAAGCAGAAAAGAAAAGACCTCTACTAGAAACAAGAAAAGTGTGAATGACAAAGCCTATAGGTAAAAGAAAATGTAGTAAAGGTAGGAAATCATATGCACACAAATATGATTTCAAAACCAGAAATTATGAGGCAAGTACAAATGCAGGGTGTTAGAAATGCATTTGAAATTCAAAGACTAACAATTTAAAACAATTTTATTTATATACAAGCTACTATATCAAAGTCTTATGATAACCAACACCAAAATATCTACAATAGATACACACACAGAAAAAAAATAATTCAAACACAACACTAAAGTTAGTAATCAAATGACAAGAGAATAAAAGAGGAATAGAAGAAAAAAAGAGCTACAAAACAAATCCAAAACAATCATAAAATGGCAATAACATACATATGGAAAATTACCTTAATATTAACAGATTAGGTGCTCCAACCAAAACACATAGACTAACTGAATATATACAAAAATTAGACACATACATATGTTGTCTACAAGTGACTCACTTCAAATCTAGGGACAAATACAGACTGAAAGTGAGGGGATAGGAAAAGTGATTCCATGCAAATGGAAATCAAAAGAAAACTGGGGTAACAATACTCATATCATACAAAATAGACATTAAAATGAAGACTGTTACAAGAGACAAAGCAAGACACTACAGAATGATGAAGGGCTCAATCCAAATAGAAGATATAACAACTGTTAATATATTATGGACCCAACACAGCAGCACCTCAATATACATGGCAAATAAAAACAGCCATAAATAGAGAAATTCACAGTAACACAGTAGTTGAGAGTAAATTTAAGGTCCCACTATCATCTAAAGACAGACCACGGAGACAGAAAATCAATAAGGAAAACACAGGCCTTAAATGATAACATTAGAAAAGATGGATTTAGGGCTTGTCATTCAAAAGCTGAAGAACAAAGATTTTTTTCTCAAATGCACACATGCATATAGAGCATTCTCTAGGATTAATCACATACTGGGCCACAAAATAAGCCTTGATAAATTTGAGAAAATTGGAATTATGTCAAGCAACTTTTTTAACTGCAACACTATAAGATTAGAAATCAACTACAAGAAAAAGAAATAAAGCGCAAATACCTGGAAGCTAAAAAATACTACTAAAGAACCAATGGATCACTAAAGAAATCAAACAGGAAATCAAAGAATACCTAGAGACAAATGAAAATGAGACCACAATGATCTAAAACCTATGGGACATGACATCACTAACTAAAAGAGGGAATTTTATAGCAATATAACTAACCTCAGGAAACAAAGAAAATCTAAAAAAAAAAAAAAAAAAACAAACTAAACGTATAAAGCCACTAGAGAAAGAAAAACAAAATCCACAGTTAGTAGAAGTAAAGAAATAATAATTGTTAGAAAATAAATAAATGAAATAGAAACAATGAAAGCAATGGAAAAGATGACTGAAACTAAAGCTGATTCTTTGAAACAAAAAACAAATTATTATTGTTAAAACTTTAGCCAGAATAATGAAGAAAAAGGGAGGGGGCTCAAATCAATACAATTTTTAGAAAAGAGGCTACAACTGACAAGACAGAAATACAAAAAATCATAACAGAATACAAGCAATTGCATACCAATAAAATGGACAACCTGGAAGACATGGACAAAATCTTAGAAGAATACAGTCTCCCAAGACTGAACCAGGAAGAAATAGAAAATATGAACTGAAATAGAATATGAAATAGAAAATATGAACTGATCAACCACAAATACTGAAATTGAAACTGTGATTTTAAAACTCCCAACAACCAATGTCCATGACTAGATAGCTTTACAAGTGAATTATATAAAACATTTAGAGAAGGGTTGACACCTATCCTTTTGAAACACCTATACTGCAAAAAATTGCAGAGGAGGGAGTACTCCCAAATTCATTCTTTGAAGCCACCAACATCTTGCTACCAAACCAGGCAAAGATAGCACACAAAAAATAAAATTATAGGCCAATGTTCCTGATAAGTAGAGACACAAAAATCCTCAACAAAATATTAGCAAACAAAATCCAGCAATACATTAAATGGATCACACACCATATTAATGTGGGATTTATCCCAGGGATGGAAAGATTTTTCAGTATCCACAAATCAATCAGTGTAATACAGTAATCAACAAATTAAAGGATAAAAATTATAGTATCATCTCAATAGATGCAGAAAAAGCTTTTGAGAATGGAAGTTAATTATAATAAAATCTCCCCAGAAAATGGGCATAGAGAGAATCTATCTCAGTATAATAAAGACCATATATGACAGACCCACAGCCAGCATATTCAATGGTGAAGAGTTAAAAGCATTTCCTCAAATATGAGGAACAAGACAAGACTGTTCACTCTCACCACTTCTATTCAACATAGTTTTGGAAGTCCTAGACACAGCAGTCAGAGAGGAAAAATAAGTAAAAGGAACCCATTTTGAAAAGGTAGAAGTAAAACTGTCACTGTTTGCAGTGACACTGGTGGCAGATGACATGATACTATAAGAGAAAATCCTAAAATGCTATCAGGAAACTACTAGAGCTTATCAATGAATACAGTAAATTTACAGGATACAAAGTCAATGTACAGAAATGTTTTATTTCTACACACTAACAATGAAAGATATATGGCAAAAACTATCACAATATTGTAAAGTAATTATCCTCTCATTAAAATAAATAAATTTATTTTAAAAAAAAGAAGATGTGTTACATATATACAGTGGAATATCAAGCAGACATGAAAAAGAATGAAATAATGCCATGTATAGCAGCATCGATGGACCTGGAGATTATCATAAAGTAAGTCAGACAGAGAAAGACAAATATCATATGATAACAGTTATATGCAGAATCTAAAATGAATATATTTACAAAGCAGAAAGACTCAGAGTTAGAGAATGAACTTATGGTTATCACTGGGGAAGAGGGGTGAAGGGGTAAATTGGGAGTTTGGGACTGACATTTACACACTGTTATATTTAAAATATCGGAGAAGGCAATGGTACCCCACTCCAGCACTCTTGCCTGGAAAATCCCATGGACAGAGGAGCATGGTAGGCTGCAGTCCATGGGATCGCTAAGAGTCGGACACGACTGAGCGACTTCACTTTCACTCTTTACTTTCATGCATTAGAAAACGAAATGGCAACCTGCTCCAGTGTTCTTGCCTGGAGAATCCCAGGGACGGTAGAGCCTGATGGGCTGCTATCTATGGGGTCGCACAGAATCGGACACAACTGAAGCGACTTTGCAGCAGCAGCCACAGCATATTTAAAATATAGTGAATACACGTGCCTCTTTCAATTCTGGTTTTCTCAGTGTGTATGCCCAGCAGTGGGATTGCTGGGTCATAAGGCAGTTCTATTCCCAGTTTTTTGAGGAATCTCCATACTGTTCTCCATAGTGGCTGTACTAGTTTGCATTCCCACCAACAGTGTAAGAGGGTTCCCTTCTCTCCGCACCCTCTCCAGCATTTATTGCTTGTGGATTTTTGGATCGCAGCCATTCTGACTGGCGTGTAATGGTACCTCATAGTGGTTTTGATTTGCATTTCTCTGATAATGAGTGATGTTGAGCATCTTTTCATGTGTTTGTTAGCCATCTGTATGTCTTCTTTGGAGAAATGTCTATTAAGTTCTTTGGCCCATTTTTTGATTGGGTCGTTTATTTTTCTGGAATTGAGCTGTAGAAGTTGCTTGTATATTTTTGAGATTAGTTGTTTGTCTGTTGCTTCATTTGCTATTATTTTCTCCCATTCTGAAGGCTGTCTTTTCAGCTTGCCTATAGTTTCCTTTGTTGTGCAGAAGCTTTCCACGTGTACCCCAATGTTCATAGCAGCACTGTTTACAATAGCCAGGACGTGGAAGCAACCTAGATGTCCATCCACAGATGAATGGATAAGCAAGCTGTGGTACATATACACGATGGAGTATTACTCAGCCATTAAAAAGAATACATTTGAATCAGTTCTAATGAGGTGGATGGAACTGGAGCCTATTATACAGAGTGAAGTAAGCCAGAAAGAAAAACACAAATACAGTATACTAACGCATATATATGGAATTTAGAAAGATGGTAACAATCACCCCGCTTACGAGACAGCAAAAGAGACACTGATGTATAGAACAGACTTTTGGACTCTGGGACTGGGAGAGGGTGGGACGATTGGGGAGAATAGCATTGAAATATGTATAATATCATATCTGAAACGAGTCAGTCCAGGTACGATGCCCTATAACAGATGCCTGGGACTGGAGCACTGGGATGACCTGGAGGGATGGTGTGGGAAGGGGGGAGGGAGGAGGGTTCAGGATGGGGAACACGTGTATTCTGGTGGTGGATCCATCTCGATGTATAGTAAAAGTAATACAATATTGTAAAGTTAAGAAAAATTAAAAAAAATAATAATAATAAAAAAAAGAAGTTAAAAAAAATAAAAAAATAAAATATAGTGAATATTTAAAAGAAAGTGAAGAGGAACTAAAGAACCTCTTGATGAGGGTGAAAAAGAAGAGTGAAAAACCTGCCTTAAAACTGAACATTGAAAAATTAAGATCATGATATCCCATCCCATCATTTCATGGCAAATAGAAGTGGAAAAAATAGAAGCAGTGATAGATTTGCTTTGCTTGGGCTCAAAAATCACTGTGGATGGTGATTGCAGCCAAGAAATTAGAAGATATCTTGCTTCTTGGGAGGAAACATGAGACAAACCTAGACAGTGTATTAAAAAGCAGAGGCATACTTTGCCGAGAATGGTCCATATATTCAAAGACATGGTTTTTCCAATAGTCATGTATTGATGTGAGAGTTGGGCCATCAAAAAAGTTAACAAAGCCAAAGAACTGGTGTTTTTGAACTGCAGTGCTGGAGAAGACTCTTGAGAATCCCTTGGACTGCAAGGATATCAAACCATTCGATCTTGAAAACAATTCAGTCAATCAACCCTGAATATTCATTGGAAACACTTTTTTGCTGAAGCTCCAGTACTTCAGCCATTTGATGCAAAAAGCTGACTCACTGTAAAAGACCCTGATGCAGGGAAAGATTGAAGGCAAAAGAAGAGGGCAGCAGAGATGAGATGGGTGGATGGTATCATTGACTCAATGGACATGAATTTGAGCAAACCCTGAGAGATAATGGAGGACAGGGAAGCCTGGTGTGCTGCAGTCCACAGAGTTGCAGAGTTGGACATGACTTAGTGACTGAACAACGCAACAATATTTAATATAGGTAACCATCCAAGTACTACTATATAGCAAAGGGAACTCTGCTCAATATTGTATAATAATCTAAATGGAGAAAGAATTTGAGAAAATAGGTATTTGTATATATAAAACTGAATCACTTTTCCATATACCTGAAACAAATACAACATCTTCATACTATGTTACAATGTAAAAATCAAGTGAACAAACAAACAAACAAAAAAACAGTGTCATAACAAAGTACCACAAAATAGGTGGTTTCAGAACAAGAGAAAAACAATGTCTCTCAATTCTAGAGGCCTGCAGTCCTCCTGAAGTCTGCCTCTCTCCTGGTTTTTAGAAATTTGATGATAAACTTTGGTGTTCCTTGGCTTCTGCTTCACCATTTTGATCTTTGCTTCATCTTCACCTTGAGTTCTCCCTGTGTGCCAGCTTGTATCTAAATCTCTTTTTTTTTATAAGGACACCAGTTATACAAGATTAGGGATCCTAATCTACATTACTCTGGTAGAGTCTTATCCTGATTTAGGTGCTTAGTTATGACTTTTTCCAATAAGATCACAAAAGGGGGTTTGGGAGGTGAGAATTTCGACATATAAATTGTGGGGAAACACAATTCAACCCACAATAAGTTTAAAGCACATAAATACACACAATTCAGTTCAGTTAAGTTCAGTCACACAGTCGTGTCTGACTTCTTGTGATCCCATGGACTGCAGCATGCCAGGCTTCCCTGTCCATCACCAACTCCCAGAGTTTACTCAAAGTCATATCCATTGAGTCAATGATGCCATACAACTATCTCATCCTCTGTCATCCCCTTCTCCTCCCACCTTCAATCTTTCCCAGCATCAGGGTCTTTTCCAAAGAGTCAGTTCTTCACATCAGGTGGCAAAAATATTGGAGTTTCAGTTTCAAAATCAGTCCTTCAAATGAATATTCAGGGTTGATTTCCTTTAGGATGGACTGGTTGGATCTCCTTGCAGTCCAAGGGACTTTCAAGAGTCTTCTCCAACACCACACAGTTCAAATGCATAAATTCTTTGGCACTCAGCTTTCTTAATAGTCCAACTCTCACATCCAAACATGAATACTGGAAAAAATATAGCTTTCACTAGACAGACCTTTGTTGGCAAAGTAATGTCTCTGCTTTTTAATATGCTGTCTAGGTTGGTCATAACTTTTCTTCCAAGGGTCAAGTGTCTTTTAATTTCATAGCTGCAGGCACCATCTGCAGTGATTTTGGAGCTCCAAAAAGTAAAGTCTGTCATTAAATGATGGGACTAGATGCCATGATTTTAGTTTTCTGAATATTGAGTTTTAAGCTAACTTTTTCACTCTCCTCTTTCACTTTCATCAAGATGCTCTTTAGTTCTTCTTTGTTTTTTGCCATAAGGGTGGTATCATCTGCATATCTGAGATTATTAATATTTCTCCCAGAAATCTTGATTCCAGCTTGTGGTTCATCCAGTCCAGCATTTTGCATGATGTACTCTGCATATAAGTTAAATAATCAGGGTGACAACAGGCAGCCTTGATGTACTCCTTTCCCAATTTGGCACCAGTCTGTTGTTCTACGTCCAGTTCTAACTGTTGCTTTTTTACCTGTATACAGATTTCTCGGGAGGCAGGTCAGGTGGTCTGGTATTCTCATCTCTTTAAGAATTTTCCACAGTTTGTTTCCACAGACCATGTTTGATTCACACAGTCAAAGGCTTTGGCATAGTCAATAAAGCAGAAGTAGATATTTTTCTGGAACTCTCTTGCTTTTCAGATCAGATCAGATCAGATCAGTCGCTCAGTCATGTCCGACTCTTTGCGACCCCATGAACCGCAGCACGCCAGGCCTCCCTGTCCATCACCAGCTCCCGGAGGTCACCCAGACTCACACCCATCAAGTCAGTGATGCCATCCAGCCATCTCATCCTCTGTCGTCCCCTTCTCCTCCTGCCCTCAATCCCTCCCAGCATCAGAGTCTTCTCCAATGAGTCAACTCTTCGCATGAGGTGGCCAAAATACTGGAGTTTCAGCTTGAGCATCATTCCTTCCAAAGAAATCCCAGGGTTGATCTCCTTCAGAATGGACTGGGTGGATCTCCTTGCAGTCCAAGGGACTCTCAAGAGTCTTCTCCAACACCACACTTCAAAAGCATCAATTCTTCGGCGCTCAGCCTTCTTCACAGTCCAGCTCTCACATCCATACATGACCACAGGAAAGACCATAGCCTTGACTAGGCTAACCTTTGTTGGCAAAGTAATGTCTCTGCTTTTGACTATGCTATCTAGGTTGGTCATAACTTTCCTTCCAAGGAGTAAGCGTCTTTTAATTTCATGGCTGCAGTCACCATCTGCAGTGATTTTGGAGCCCAGAAAAATAAAGTCTGACACTGTTTCCACTGTTTCTCCATCTATTTCCCATGAAGTGATGGGACCAGATGCCATGATCTTCGTTTTCTGAATGTTGAGCTTTAAGCCAACCTTTTCACTCTCCACTTTCACTCTCATCAAGAGGCTCTTTAGCCCCTCTTCACTTTCTGCCATAAGGGTGGTGTCATCTGCATATCTGAGGTTATTGATATTTCTCCCAGCAATCTTGATTCCAACTTGTGTTTCTTCCAGTCCAGCATTTCTCATGATGTACTCTGCATATAAGTTAAATAAACATGGTGACAATATGCAGCCTTGACGTACTCCTTTTCCTATTTGGAACCAGTCTGTTGTTCCATGACCAGTTCTAACAGTTGCTTCCTGACCTGCATACAGATTTCTTAAGAGGCAGATCAGGTGGTCTGGTATTCCCATCTCTTTCAGAATTTTCCATAGTTTATTGTGATCTACACAGTCAAAGGCTTTGGCATAGTCAATAAAGCAGAAATAGATGTTTTTCTGGAACTCTCTTGCTTTTTCCGTGATCCATCGGATGTTGGCAATTTGATCTCTGGTTCCTCTGCCTTTTCTAAAACCAGCTTGAACATCAGGATGTTCACTGTTCACATATTGCTGAAGCCTGGCTTGGAGAATTTTGAGCATTACTTTACTAGCGTGTGAGATGAGTGCAATTGTTCGGTAGTTTGAGCATTCTTTGGCATTGCCTTTCTTTGGGATTGGGATGAAAACTGACCTTTTCCAATCTTGTGGCCACTGCTGAGTTTTCCAAATTTGCTGGCATATTGAGTGCAGCACTTTCACAGCATCATCATTCAGGACTTGGAATAGCTCCACTGGAATTCCATCACCTCCACTAGCTTTGTTCGTAGTGATGCTTTCTAAGGCCCATTTGACTTCACATTCCAAGATGTCTGGCTCTAGGTCAGTGATCACATCATCATGATTATCTGGGTCGTGAAGCTCTTTTTTGTACAGTTCTTCTCTTGCTTTTATGATGATCCAAAAGATGTTGAAAATTTGATCTCTGGTTCACACAAAAACTTAAAATCTAGTTTGAAGGATAACCATATGATAATTTTTTTAAAAATAAGTATTTATATTATTAAATGATGATAAATCACTTTCATAAAGTCCTGGTGACTTTATATGTCTGTGATGTCTTCCTAGGTTGGGGCTGAGAAGGGAGGAAATATATTACTGTCTCCCAAGTGTCTCCAAATAATGTATTTGGATGAATCAATTAACATGTGTAAATAGCCTCAAAGAATATTTTTAAAGCAGCTATATGTTTTATAGAAAGATGTTCTTCAAAACATTTATTTATAAAATATTGGAAAAGTAATTAACTTTAGGAACTGGTGAAATAAATTGGTTAAATGCATAAATAACTAAATGCTAAATAATTTTAGCTAAATTTCTGTGTAGTACCTACTATGTGCCAATAATTAAGTATTTTATATATGTTCACATAGAGAATCCTCACAAGGATCCTATGAGGCACATATTACTATTATATCTGCTTTATTTTTGGTAAAGTTTAAATGTAAAGAAATCAAAATAACTTGCCTCCTAACGTCATTCAGCTTTGTAAGTAGCAGTGTTGGGCTTAAAAGCAGGGAGTCTGGTTCCACAATCTATCAAAAATGTTTTGCTATATTTTTACAAATTGATATTAAAATATGCATGACTTAAGACTGCTTAAAGGGAACAACATAGAAAATTGTAGATGCATTTTTCAATATTTTCACTGAAAAATAAGTCAAGGAGATATGCCAAGATGCTAATAATTGTTGCCTTGGAGTTATGTGATTATCAATGATTTTTTACTCCAACTTTTACTTTTCTATTCTTTCTAATGTATTCAAAATGTTTAAGTAAAAGATATACTTAATAGGTGTTCATACACATTTTTGACATTTATTTACTGGATTGAATTGAACAGTAAGATATTTGGTAATTTGAATGTTCATTTCTTTCTAGGTAAATTTATTTAATTCAAGGTTGAAGTGGTTGAATACACTGACAAAATATAAATAGATCACATGTTTTATGTAATTAACCAGGGATCACTCTCAGAATTTAGTTTGCATATCTTCCTTGTACAACTAAGGAATACTCCAGACATTTTGTGTAATCTGTTTTCATATATGGTCCTGTGTCCCTGATAGAGGGGCATATGTCAAAGAAAATTAAGCCTGTTGTCAGGTTTCTGGATACTTAATTTCAGTTACTACCACACAGAATCTTCCCAGGTGGCTGCGGTGGTAAAGAATCTGCCTGCCAGTGCAGGAGATATGGTTCAATCCCTGGGTTGGAAAGATCCTCTGGAGGAGGAAACAACAACCCATGCCAGTATTCTTGCCTGAGAAATCCATGGACAGAGGAGTCTGGCAGGCAAAGAGTCCAAAACGACTGTGACTGAGTGTGCATACACACACACACACACACACACACACACACAGAGAATTATATTCACTAAAACATTTGAGGAGGGGGTGGATTGGAGATTTGTAGCATAGACTAACAAGCAGTCAGTTAAGCACTTAGTCCAGCTAGATTAAAAAACAATCAAAGAAAAAGTAGAAAAATGTGAAATGGAGAAGAGTGAGGAAATAGGACTGTCTGCTTTTCCCAAAATTTTCTGTTGTATTTCCCAGCATAAGTGCATATTACACTTATTGCATATTTTTTCTGTTCACCTAGAAATGTCTGCTTATCCTTAATTGTGGTGGTGGTTTAGTCATTAAGTAGTGTCCTACTCTTGTGACCCCATAGACTGTAGCCCTCCAGGCTCCTCTGTCCATGGGATTCTCCAAGCAAGAATACTTGAGTGCGTTGCCATTTCCTTCTCCAGGGTATCTTCCCAACCCAGGAATCAAATCCAGGTCTCCTGCCTTGCAGGCAGATTCTTTATGGACTGAGCTACAAGGGAACCCCATTAGGCTTATTGCTTGAATATTAAAAGGTGATGGAGGGAGGAATTAGTTATATTGATTGGTAAACAATTACTTTGTTTCTGGTCTTATCATGACAAAGACAAAATATGACACTATCTGGTCCTGATATGAACTGGTAAATATCCAGTTGTATGCTTCAACTCAGCATTTTTTTTTAATTTACTATTTTATTCAACATTTCTTGATAGGAATGTGATAAACTGTAATGTAATAGAGGCTTACATCTCTAAAATAATTTAGGAGGACTTAAGAGAAGTCCCTAAACCTTGAAAACAATTCCAAGCATCGGCCAGTCAGTAACACTTCTGAGAACACAAAATCAGAGCTACCACAAAGGTGGTAATTTGAGTGCCAAGATTTTGCACAGATAGTGCTTTCTGAATCACTTATGGAAAATTAAAAAAAAAAAAAAAAAAACCTACTAACTAGAACAAAGAAGAGGAACTAAAAAGCCTTTTGATGAAAGTGAAAGTGGAGAGTGAAAAGGTTGGCTTAAAGCTCAACATTCAGAAAACGAAGATCATGGCGTCTGGTCCCATCACTACATGGGAAACAGATGGAGAAACAGTGGAAACAGTGTCAGACTTTATTTTTCTGGGCTCCAAAATCACTGCAGATGGTGACTGCAGCCATGAAATTAAAAGACGCTTACTTCTTGGAAGGAAAGTTATGACCAACCTAGATAGCATATTCAAAAGCAAAGACATCACTTTGCCAACAAAGGTTTGCCTAGTCAAGGCTATGGTCTTTCCTGTGGTCATGTATGGATGTGAGAGCTGGACTGTGAAGAAGGCTGAGTGCCGAAGAATTGATGCTTTTGAACTGTGGTGTTGGAGAAGACTCTTGAGAGTCCCTTGGACTGCAAGGAGATCCACCCAGTCCATTCTGAAGGAGATCAACCCTGGGATTTCTTTGGAAGGAATGATGCTCAAGCTGAAACTCCAGTATTTTGGCCACCTCATGCGAAGAGTTGACTCATTGGAGAAGACTCTGATGCTGGGAGGGATTGAGGGCAGGAGGAGAAGGGGACGACAGAGGATGAGATGGCTGGATGGCATCACTGACTCGATGAATGTGAGTCTGAGTGACCTCCAAGGGCTGGTGATGGATAGGGAGGCCTGGCGTGCTGCAGTTCATGGGGTCGCAAAGAGTCGGACATGACTCAGCGACTGATCTGATCTGATCTGATCTGATATGCAGGTCAGGAAGCAATGGTTAGAACTGGACACGGAACAAGAGACTGGTTCTAAATAGGAAAAGGAGTATGTCAAGGCTGTATATTGTCACCTTGTTTATGTAACATATGCAGAGTACATCATGAGAAACACTGGGCTGGAAGAAGCACAAGCTGGAATCAAGATTGCCAGGAGAAATATCAATAACCTCAGATATGCAGATGACACCACCCTTATGGCAGAAAGTGAAGAGGAACTAAAAAGCTTCTTGATGAAAGTAAAAGAGGAGAGTGAAAAAGTTGGCTTAAAGCTCAACATTCAGAAAATGGAGATAATGGCATCTGGTTCCATCACTTCATGGGAAATAGATGGGGAAACAGTGGAAACAGTGTCAGACTTTATTTTGGGGGGCTCCAAAATCACTGCAGATGTTTACTGTAACCATGAAATTAAAAGAAGCTTACTCCTTGGAAGGAAAGTTATGACCTAGATAGCATATTGAAAAGCAGAGACATTACTTTGCCAACAAAGGTCTGTCAAGGCTATGGTCTTTCCTGTGGTCATGTATGGATGTGAGAGTTGGACTGTGAAGAAAGCTGAGTGCTGAAGAATTGATGCTTTTTAACTGTGGTGTTGAAGAAGACTTTTGAGAGTCCCTTGGACTGCAAGGAGATCCAACCAGTCCATTCTAAAGGAGATCAGTCCTGGGTGTTCTTTGGAAGGACTGATGCTAAAGCTGAAACTCCAATACTTTGGCCACTTCATGTGAAGAGATGACTCATTGGACAAGACTCTGATGCTGGGAGGGATTGGGGGCAGGAGGAAAAGGGGATGACAGAGGATGAGATGGCTGGATGACATCACTGACTCAATGGACGTGAGTTTGAGTGAACTCTGGGAATTGGTGATGGACAGGGAGGCCTGGCATGCTGCGATTCATGGGGTCGCAAAGAGTCGGACATGACTGAGCGACTGAATTGAACTGAACGTGCCATTGTTAGGATCCATGGATGCAGTGCTTTGGAGTTCCCCTAAGGCTGGATTGATGAATTCCAAGTCATATGAACAGGATTTTAGAAAACTCTATATCTAAGGAATGTGCAAGGGACGGAAGACCCCGGGGAGGCAGGGGAGACTACTGCTCACACATACTATTGGGGAAGGCATGTCAGAACCTACTTTTTG
Source organism: Tragelaphus eurycerus (assembly GCA_935064755.1). Lineage (NCBI taxonomy): Eukaryota > Metazoa > Chordata > Mammalia > Artiodactyla > Bovidae > Tragelaphus > Tragelaphus eurycerus. Next base: position 125,201 of record CAKXYN010000228.1, on the reverse strand, counting down.
CTTGTGACTGGTGGGTTCTTATCTAGGTCATGTGTTTGCATGATGAGGCCAGTGTCAGCTTAAAGCCTGCACAGACCACTTGGCCCAAGAAAATGGAGGTGAAGGCAGTAGTACTATAGTTTAGTTAACTCTCAACAGGCAGACTCATGTCTTCTTATCAGTTAGTTGGAAAAGCTATATGTCTGTTTCGTATTTAAAATCAGTAATAAACTTAAAAGTGAGGGACTCCCATGAGTACGGTAGATGAGAGGAGCATTAAACCAGCTACTATGTATCAAGATCTTTTAGTTCAAATTCCAGTCTTCCTTTTGATAAACTTTTCAACCAAGGGCAAATTCACATTTTCATGTTTAAATTTTCATCTAGGTAATGCCATAGGTTTGGTGTTCTCTGAAGTCTTATATTTCCTGAGCTATCTTTCAGAGGTCTTCCTGGGAGGCTGATAACCCTTCTGGTAGTAGAATTAGGAGGGAAACCTCATTAATAAGCTTTGGATCTTTGTGCCACATAACTTACTTTCCCTTTAGCCTAAAAAGAAAAGATAAATATAACATCAACTGGCCAGCCTTTGCACTGTGCTTGACTGATAAAAAACATATTGACCTGGGATCTTTCTCACTATCAACAGAGCTTTCCGGGGGAATATGTTAAGAGAGTTTTGTTCTCTTTATCTGTCATTCATTTTCAGAATCTCATACCACATAGGTATTACCTTACAATACTTTTTTAACAGAATTATAAAGACTATGGCAGAAATATTTAAAAAAAAAAAAATCAAAAGCCAAGAGCAGAAATGAAACCATGGAAACTTTGGATTTGTTATTGAAAATTATAATTTCATCAGTGTGGTCATAGAAAGAGCTTCAGCTCTAATAGCACGATTTTAGAGATAGTTCAGAACATCAAGTATGAGAGCTGAGCAAACACAGAGCTAGGCCACTTCAGACATATGCTTTCAAATACTTGGAAGCTTAAGTCAGCTCTAAAGCTATCACTGTGCGTTACAAAAGTTTCAGTATCACCACTGCACTCTTGATGATGATAAGTGTCCAAAGTTGGTTGGCATAGGATTCCACACCCAGAATACTTATTTTAGGTAATGCTTATTCATGTAACTAATTTGATACCCTTACTTAAGAGTCAGAAGCAAAGGGGGAAAGAGATTTGTCATGGGGTGGGAAATATTATAGAATTAATATTTGTAAGTTCCATTTCTACTGTTCAGTCAATGAACTAGGCCATGATATGAACTTATTATCAGGAAACCAATACTGAATAACTGAAAAAAAATTTCCAGAACTGAATGCTCTGATGACAGTAAAAATCAATATCTATTCACAATGTAGAAGCTTTAAAGATTGGAAAATTGGATCCAATTATTTACATAAAATGCAAACTAAGAGACTCCTGCCTTAAGAACTGTGAAGGATATGAGATTTTACCATTTTGGGACACTTAATTTAGTCTGCTATAGTTTTACAGATGTTGGCAGAAGACATGAGAATCCTGGGACAGAGAAGAGAGTTTTGTCATGGCACAGGCTGAGTTTAACATTCATATCAGTTTTTCTCATTCCCCAAGACTCACAGGGGCAACCCAGATAGCTCAGGTGGGTGCTGCTCACCTAGTGGATTTGCATCATGGTTGAGTAATCCTGAGTTTACTTAACGCCATTTTTTTTTTTTTTTTTTTTAATTGGGCTGCAAGCAATCTTGTTTAACCTTTGCTCACTCAAGAAAGGCACTATGTCTTCCAAGGCTATTTGTAATATAAGCATCCTTGAAAAGGTAGTCCAAACCCAGAGCTATCAGTGCCCCTGTTCATAACAATGAAGAAAGGTAGGAGAACTGTCTCTCTGGAGACCTGTCTCCTAAAGTGCTCATGCTTTGGAAAATTTTAGTGCAGCAGGCATGTCGTTGGTTAGTTTATTAAGTTGTGGGCTTATTTCAAAATGTTGAAAACTTATTCTCCAATTTTCCTTAATATCTTTTTTTCCCTATTGTTTTGGTCTTTCAGTGTTTCATAGAATTGTCTTGCACATGGGGCCATTATTCTGCTGATAATCATTTTGTGATTATATTCTCAGTTATTCTGAGTTATTTGATTGTGAACTCAGTAACATTTCTAATTGCTGTAAGACTGCTACTTCTGTATATCTCGCTATTACTCTGAATATCTTAATAGTTCTAGTTTTCTAGTTGAGAGCTGCTAATGCTTACATAAGTTAGCATATGTGTCTACCTTTCTATATTAATTTTAGAAAAAATAATGCAAATCAAAATGAAATATGCATCCAGTTTTTCTAGAAAAATTTGTCATCCTTCTTTGTTTTTGTTTAAACAATGTGGCAAGAGCAGGATGAATCATTAGAGATGTCCATTTTAATACCACTGTGGTGTGCAATGGATAAGAAAAGACCTGAGCCCCAAAACATTTGTATCCAGCAAATGTCACAGCAGAGTCACAGTTACACTGACTGCTTCTGTTTCAATAGCAAGATGAATGACTTGAGACAACAGTGTTATTTTTATAACTTCCTCAAAAGCACACCGGTACAAGCCATCTCTCTTAGCAAACAATGCCTAAGTATATGCACATGATATGAACAATAATTTGTTAACAGATACATTTAATGATTTTTATTTATCCATATGATGTCAGTTATTTATTTCTTACACTGGGTAGATTATGAGTGGCTTGCATAACAGGGTTTTAGAACCAATCTAAAGTTAAGGACAATGATAAAACCTTTAGTCACATCTGAACATCCTGTGCAAGTCCTTTACTATAATACTCATTTCACTCTCACTCTAGTGAGGTCAAAACATAATTAAAATGATCAAACTACTGTTTCCATGCAAAGTATGTAGACATATTGATTAGGGATTACTAATTAAGATATTTGCAGGACTCAGACACTCAGATGAATCAATGAAATGGGTCAGCAGAAAAGGAAGTTCACATAGAATTCAGTGTCAGAGTGATAATAAAGAATAGTGGAGATATGGAAAGTGCACACTTTCTCTAATGAAGAGCATCTGTCACCGAGATTCAATTATGAGAATGTGGCATGTTAACAGTTTTCCAATATTTAAGATAATTCAAATTTTTATACAAAATTACATTTGTTTTAGGTTAGCTTGTGAGCTGCCAGTTTGGGGTCCTTGTTTTTGATAGGAAATAGTACTTGGAAATAGGTGCTATGAAATCCTTTCATTTACTAATGAGCTATGAAATTAACTGTCTTGGTCTAAAGAGAGTTCAGGCTATTTCTGAGAATGTAGAATGCATCATACCTCCAGGGCTGGCTTATCATGCACAGCTTTGATCTTGTGAAAAATGCCTAAATTATTAGTCTTTATCATGTGTGTTTTTTGGAATCAAAGTTCTCCAATTGACAGTGGAAATAAATGGCGAGACCATTTAAAAGCAAAAATTAATTAGTTTGTTGAACTAATATTCTCAGCGTCATTGAACAAAGTGAGGTCCCCAAAACGTAAAACAAGTACCTTCTTGAATAGATCCTTACAAATCTGTGCTTGGGAATGCTTGCAAAGGAAATCCACACATGGTTTTTAACAAATTCAATTGATTTACTGACCTCTGAAAAGAACCCACTTTCAGTTTACATGTTAAAATACAGAATCCAACCAATGATAAAGATTACATAGCCCATTCCCCTAAAAGGGATAATTAAGTTTAGGTATTATAGTCAAACTTTACTTTAGATGCAAAGTTTTTTTCTTTTTATTTTATTTTTGTATTAAACAGGTAAACTACCTTCTAAAATTTTTCTTAACTATTATATAATGTTTTGGAAGTGCTTGTAGAAATTTCCACAATCAACCTGAATCTTAATAATAGGGAAATTAATACTTCCAGGTATTAATTATGTAAAAAAAAAGTAAAAAAGCTCTTTGGGGTTTGAGGAGGTGTTTGTTATAGCACTGAATTAATGATTAAATAATAATTATAGAATATAGTGAGTAAGATGAATATTGCAATCACTGCTACTTACAGAATATTCTAAGATGAAATGTTCTGACAGTCTGCCTGTGGTTGGCTCTCAGCCAATAGGAACTCATAGAAAAATGGGAGAAAGCAAGCATATTAAAAGAAATAACTTTAAAAAACCAATTGTATTTATCTTCATATTGCTAAATCTAGAATCACTAATATGCTGAAATGTATAGAAGGAAATGCATGAAATTAAGATTTGAGGGATGTCACCTCAACATCTTCAACTGTTGTATTTCTCCTCTACATTAGAGATGTGTTTCTTTGACTATCTTAGGGGGGTCTAACATAATTCTAACTATATTATTCTGACAGGATGATATTTTTCTGGCATGACTTAGCTAGCATTGAGAAGGCAATAAATATCCTAATGACACTGCTGCTGCTGCTAAGTCGCTTCAGTCGTGTCCGACTGTGCGACCCCACAGATGGCAGCCCACCAGGCTTCCCCATCCCTGGGATTCTCCTGGCAAGAGCACTGGAGTGGGTTGCCATTTCCTTCGCCAATACATGAAAGTGAAAAGTGAAAGTGAAGTCGCTCAGTTGTGTCTGACTCCTAGTGACCCCATGGACTGTAGCCTACCAGCCTCTGTCCATGGGATTTTTCAGGCAAGAGTACTGGAGTGGGGTGTCATTGCCTTCTCCAATGATACAATATGATATGATTAAATGGAGATAGATCTAGAATGCTAAGTCACTTGCAGAAAGTCTAATCTCTCCACTCTACTTGGAAAAATCAGAAAATTTCACTTCTCTGAAAACTTGCACTCCTAGTATTCCTTTTTTAATTCTCTATATTTGTATTTAATTTCTCTTTGTTTTTCTTTAAACATAATTAAGCTTTCTGTATCTTAAAAAACAAACAAAAACACCTTTGACTCCCTCACTCTGAAACCTCAAGTATCTCTTTTTACCCTCACAGTCAAACTGCTTAAAATCATTGTTTATATTTTCTACCTGTATGACTTTTTGTTCACTATTCAGACTTTTCATTATGGTTTAAATCCCCATCGGTTTACATACATAGCTCTACTATATGTCAAACAACTTTCTTGTTTATGGGTCTTAATCATATCTCTGCTTCAAAAAGCAAGCATAAAATCTGTACTCAAGGTTTTTAGGAAAATATTTTCAAACAGTTCTCTTTCCATGGAGGATCCAATGGACATTGTTACATGTTATCTGCTTAGAGGGGTTATCTTACTTGAGCTCTATGCTACATACTGTACATTCTTCTATTTGTACTAAAACTTAGTAGCTACTGTATTACATAGCATAGCCCTAAGCTTTTGCCTAGTGCATTCATAGTTATTTTTGTCATCTCATCTTCTGCATTATTTCTCAAAAATGTCTTCTGTGATAATCTAGGCTGTCTATTTTGATATATAATGTTATAATATCACTTCTTCTCATTAATAATACTCATTTCATTTTAAAATTTTACATTTATATAGAACAATAATTTGACATTTTATTAAAGCAGAAAATATACCTTTTTTCCACTCTTCTCCAGACCCTCAGCTTAATATCTGAGTCCTGATAGGGATCCAAAATATACATTATATTAATGGATGCACAATGACAAAATAATTTAATGTGAAGGAGGGAAATAGAAATACTGGAATGGAAATGCAGTGATAAGACACATTCTATGATATAAAATAAATAGAACACTGCTATATTTGAAATAGAAAGTCAACAAGGACCTATTGTAAAAAAAATAAAAATTAAAATTAAACAAATGGTATGGCCTTGTACTGAGAAGGGCTTAGATTCTCATCCTTTAGCTGGGCAATTTGAGCATGTTTCTTAGCATTACAACTGTCATTAGTGCTGGATCTAATTAGGTAAGTAAAAACATAAAATTGATTAAAACAGTGACATAACAATTGATAAAGACACTTTGCTATGCTGATATTTATCTGGGCACTACTGACAGTTGAATGTTTGCCAGGAGGATAGCCTGGGACTCTGTTAGAACTCATTATGCATGAATAGGCAGATGTAAGCATTCATTATATTTTGAGTCCTTCTTTGATTCACAGGAAGGACTCCTAGGACTCAAAAGCTGTTATCCCATGATTACAATTTAATGCAATTAAAGGATACAGGTTAAAATCACAAAGGGAAAAGGTATATGATGCAGCATCTGGTACAAACCAAGTGCAAACTTGCAGGTGTTCCTTCCCAGTTTGGTTGCACAAGCCTGCTTAATTTTTCCAATAACAAGGTGTGACAATATGCACTAAGGACTGCAAATACAAGATGCTCACCTACGGATTTGTGTCCAGATTTTATTGGGGGGTCAGTCAGGTAGGCTACTGGACTCCAGACCCCCACAACAGAACTGGATGTTCATCATACATCATGTTGCTATCATAAACTGTCTGGTCAAAGTAGTCTACCGCAGCCCCAAGCCTCAGGCTTGCAAAGACTCTTATCTGGGAAGAACATTTCAAAGGCTGTTCCTCAGCAAGAAGAAGCTGGCAAATAGTCCTGAAAATAGGGCTTGTGGAAATATACAGGATTTGACCAATGTAGGCCTGCTGAATTAACCCTTTCTTGTACAATATCTAAATTCAGCAATACCAAAAAGAAAGGGATTTTCAATTCTAGTGTCTCTTTCTCAACAGCCTAGAACCCATCCTCAGAGTATTTTAAGTTTCCTACCTAAAAATAATTCCAGCCAAGAGAAATGGAATATCATTATTGGCTCTAATTTTAAATTAATGAACTCCTTATTGCCAAATCCAGACTTAAAGAGAAGAAAGTGGGGAAAACCACTAGACAATTCAGGTATGACCTAAAACAAATCCTTTATGATTATACAGTGGAAGTGAGAAATAGGTTTAAGGGACTAAATCTGATAGACAGAGTGCCTGATGAACTATGGAATGAGGTTCATGACATTGTACAGGAAACAGGGATTAAGACCATCCCCAAGAAAAAGAAATGCAAAAAAGCAAAATGGCTGTCTGAGGAGGCCTTACAAATAGCTGTGAAAAGAAGAGAAGTGAAAAGCAAAGGAGAAAAGGAAAGATATACCCATTTGAATGCAGAGTTCCAAATAATAGAAAGGAGTATAAGAAAATCTTCCTCAGTGATCAATGCAAAGAAATAGAGGAAAACAATACAATAGGAAAGACTAGATATCTCTTCAAGAAAATTAGAGATACCAAGGGAACATTCCATGCAAAGATGGGCTCAATAAATGAAAGAAATGGTATCTACCTTACAGAAGCAGAAGGTATTAAGAAGAGGTGGCAAGAATACACAGAGAACTATACAAAAAGATCTTCATGATCTAGATAATCACAATGGTGTGATCACTCACCTAGAGCCAGACATCCTGAAATGTGAAGTTAAGTGGACTTTAAGAAGTATCACTAGGAACAAAGCTAGTGGAGGTGATGGAATTCCAGTTGAGCTATTTCAAATCCTAGAAGATGATGCTGTAAAAGTGTGGCACTCAATATGTCAGCAAATTTGGAAAACTCAGCAGTGGCCACAGGACTGGAAAAGGTCAGTTTTCATGCCAATCCCAAAGAAAGGCAATGCCAAAGCATGCACAAACTACTGCACAATTGCACTCATCTCACATGCTAATAAAGTAATGCTTAAAATTCTCCAAGTCAGGTTTCAGCAATACGTCAACTCTTAACTTCCAGATGTTCAAGCTGGTTTTAGAAAAGGCAGAGGAACCAGAGATCAAATTGTCAACATCTGTTCGATCATCAAAAAAGCAAGAGAGTGCCATAAAAATATCTATTTCTGCTTTATTGACTATGCCAAAGCCTTTGACTGTGTGGATCAAAATAAACTGTTGAAAAATCTGAAAGAGATGGGAATACCAGACCACCTGACCTGCCTCTTGAGAAACCTGTATGCAGGTCAGGAAGCAACAGTTGGAACTGGACATGAAACAACAGACTGGTTCCAAATAGGAAAAGGAGTACGTCAAGGCTGTATATTGTCACCTTACTTATTTAACTTATATGCAGAGTACATATAAGAAACTCTGGGCTGGATGAAGCACAAGCTGGAATCAAGATTTCTGGGAGAAATATCAATAGCCTCAGATATGCAGATGACACCACCCTTATGGAAGAAAGTGAAGAAGAACTGAAAAGCCTTTTTATGAAAGTGAAAGAGGAGATTGCAAAAGTTGGCTTAAAGCTCAACATTCTGAAAACTAAGATCATGGCATTTGGTTCCATCACTTCATGGCAAATAGATGGGGAAACAGTGGAAATAGTGGCTGACCTTATTTTGGGGGGGCTCCAAAATCACAGCAGATGGTGACTGCAGCCATGAAATTAAAAGACTTACTCCTTGGAAGGAAAGTTATGACCAACATAGGCAGCATATTAAAAAGCAGTGACATTACTTTGTCAAAAAGCATCTGTTTAGTTAAGTCTATGGTTTTTCCAGTAGTCATGTATGGATGTGAGAGTTGGACTATAAAGCAAGCTGAACACCAAAAAATTGATTCTTTTGAACTGTGGTGTTAGAGAAAACTCTTGGGAGTCCCTTAGACTGCACCGAGATCCAAGCAGTTCCTCCTAAAAGAAATCAGTCCTGGGTGTTCATTTGAAGGACTGATGTTGAAGCTGAAACTCCAATATTTTGGCCACCTGATGCAAAGGGCTGATTCGTTTGAAAAGACCCTGATGTTGGGAAAGTTGAAGGCAGGAGGAGAAGGGCATGAGAGAGAATGAGATGATTAGATGGCATCACTGACTCAGTGGACAGGAGTTTGTGTAAACTCTGTGAATTGGTGATGGACAGGGAGGCCTGATGTGCTGCATGCAGTTCATAGGGTCACAGGGAGTTGGGCATGGGTGAGCAACTGAACTGAACTGAACTGAGGGGGATACTAAGAATAATTGGTGCTGTGTTGGGGTGGGGTAAGGGGAGAAATGAATATCGAAATAGGCAAACAGGTTTCCCACAGCATGCTTTTTAATACTGTTGATTCTGATAGAACAAAATGTAGAGGTATAAGCAATGAGACTCTTTTTGGACTATTTTAACTTAAACACACACATATGCACATAATACACACACATGTACATTACATGTATGTTAAGTGAAAGTTAAAATCACTCAGTCATGTTCAACTCTTTGCTATCCCATGGACTATATAGTCCATGGATTCTCCAAGCCAGAATCCCCCTTCTTTAGGGGATCTTCCCAACCCAGAGATTGAACCTATGTCTCCCACATTGCAGGTGGATTCTTTCCCAACTGAGCCACAAGGGAAGCCCCAAAATACTGGAGTGAGTAACCTATCTCTTCTTCAGCAGATCTTGCCGACACAGAAATTGAAGTGAAGTGAAGTGAAGTGAAGTGAAGTTGCTCAGTTGTGTCCGACCCCATGGACTGTACCTACCAGGCTCTGAGGAGCCTCTCAGTCCCTGGAATTTTCCAGGCAAGAGTACTGGAGTGGGTTGCCATTTCCTTCTCCAGGGGATTTTCCCAACTCAGGGATCAAACCTGGGTCTTGCGCACTGCAGGCAGATGTTTTACCATCTGAGCCACCAGGGAAGCACTACAGGAATTGAACTGGGCTCTTATTACCAACTGAGCTATCAGGGAAGCCACAACATGTATGTATAAGCCCATCAATTTGTACATATATGTATATATTGAGGCTTCCCTTGTAGCTCAGTTGGTAAAGAATCTGCTTGCAGTGCAGGAGACCTGGCTTTGATCTAGGGTCAGGAAGATCCCCTGGAGAAGGAAATGGCAACCCACTCCAATATTCTTGCCTGGAGAAGTCCATCGACAGAGGAACCCAACAGGCTAGAGTCCATGGACTCATAAGAGTCAGACAAGACTTAGTGACCAAACCACCACCACCATGTATATATTACCCATGTGTATCTATACATATGTATATCTTTTTCTATATACTGATTTAAGTAATGCTCTGTGTTAGAAGATAACAGAAATAATATGAAATCCTATAATAGGTTGCTTTTATTTAAATATTCTTGTCAAACTTTGAGATCCTTTGCATTACCATCTTTTTTTTTTTTTTTCTGAATAAACTAACTTCTCATTTTCGTATCCTTATCTCTAAGCTTCTTTTCAATTCCCTAGGAAAGTATTGTTAAAAACTTATGAAATATTAATGCCCCTCTGGACCTAGCTTCACTCATTCCTAGTAACTTATATTCCTTTATCCAAGCTTTTAGAGAAAATTGATGTACATCAAAATTATCTCTTGTCCTGAATACCTTTTATTTATCTCTTAATGCTTCCTGCTACTACCGTTTATCCTGGTGACTAATTTTCTCATCATCCAATCTAAAAAAATGAATTAATTTATATATTTTTTATCTTAAAATGTCTTTATTCCTTGCTCATAATTATTTAACATTTTGCCTGGATATACAGTTCTAGTTTGAAAATCAGTATCTCTCAGAACTTTGAAATTATGAATTTTTTAAAATGTGCTTGCAGTGTTTGCAGAAAGCTCCCAGATGATTGTGGTATATGGTTAGATCTTTGTATTTTTCCATCTTGTTATATTTCTAATCTAACTTTATAGATATTTTAAAATTTTAAGTTTGAATTAATAAATGATCAGTGTTTGACTCAAAGTAATAGTTAACTCTTTTTAAACTCTAAATGAACAGTTTAAGAAGGGTTATCCTCAAATGCAATAGTTAAATACAAACTACACAAAATTCTTTATATATTCCTTGCCAAGCTGGCTATCTATTTTTTTTTTCTTGCTTTCCCCTTTAGAAAGATCTCAACTATAACCTTTAAAAACATGAGGAAGTTAGAAAACTAAAAAAAAAAATAAGTAAAAGAATTTTGTTGAGGAGATAGTATATGTAATTACAAATCAGAGTATGACTGAAGAATTTAAGGATTTTCATAATTGACCTCAATGTGCTTATCTAACTGATGTGACTGACCTTTGTCCCTTTTATTCCTCTCACCCCCACATTGCACACAGACCTACATTACAAATTCCTCAGTGGTCTAAAGAGTTTTTTCAGTCTTCTATTTCTTTTCAATTGCCATTTCCTCTGACTGGCCGGTCCCTATCTATATTATCTTGTTTGCTTGATGCTGCTGCTGCTGCTAAGTCACTTCAGTCATGTCCAACTCTGTGCGACCCCATGGACTGCAGCCTACCAGGCTCCCCCCATCCATGGGATTTTCCAGGCAAGAGTACTGGAGTGGGTTGCCATTGCCTTCTCCAATCGTGTTTGCTTAGATAGCTCCTATTCTCCTTTTTTTTTGTTAGCTCATCCATAACATTTTGCCAGGGACCTTTTGATTTCCCTAGACAGAATTGCTTATAGTCCTTCTTCTGAGGTTACACGTGACCAAGTGTGAATCTCTCTAAACTTGTTTCACATTATATACACATTTGTAAGGCTTCCCTCATAGCTCAGTTGGTAAAGAATCTGCCCGCAAGAGACCCCGGGTTGATTCCTGGTTCCAGAAGATCCACTGGAGAAGGGATAGGCTACCTACTCCAATATTCTTGGGCTTCCCTTGTGGCTCAGCTGGGAAAGAATCCGCCAGCAATGCGGGAGACCTGGGTTTGATCCCTGGGTTTGGAAGATCCCCTGAAGAAGGGAAAGGCTATTCAGTCCAGTATTCTGGCCTGGAGAATTCCATGGACTCTATAGTCCATGGGGTAGCAAAGAGTCAGACACTGCTGGGTGACTTTCTTCAAACTTTCAATACTTAATGCAATATTAGGCTCATAGTAGACGATCAGTATGAGCCTAATATTGCATTAAGTATTGAAAGTTTGAAGAAAGTCACCCAGCAGTGTCTGACTCTTTGCTACCCCATGGACTATAGAGTCCATGGAATTCTCCAGGCCAGTAGACGATCAGTTGGGGAAGGCAATGGCACCCCACCCCAATACTTTTGCCTGGAAAATCCCATGAACGGAGGAGCCTGGTAGGCTCCAGTCCATGGGGTCACTAAGAGTCGGACGCGACTGAGCGACTTCACTTTCACTTTTCACTTTCATGCATTGGAGAAGGCAATGGCAACCCACTCCAGTGTTCTTGCCTGGAGAGTCCCAGGGACAGGGGAGCCTGGTGAGCTTCCGTCTATGGGGTCGCACAGAGTCGGACACGACTGAAGCGACTTAGCAGCAGCAGCAGACGATCAGTAAATCTGTGGACTGAGAGAATTTTAAAGAAATTCTATGAAGATAATATACCAAGAGCTGTTATAATTTAGATGATAGTGATTCATATGTGAATGGGGAGGAGAGAAGTCTTGTGACTTAGAGATGTCTTCACAAGAAGTAATCTGCTGTAGTGGTCCTTATAAATAGAATTCTGAAGCATCTGAAGAATTATAGGAAGACTATTATAAATAAAAATTAATAGAATAATTTATTTCATTAATTATATATTTTTTTCTTTTAGCAACAGAACTAATAGATCAGATCAGATCAGATCAGTCACTCAGTCATGTCCGAATCTTTGCGACCCCATGAATCACAGCACGCCAGGCCTCCCTGTCCATCACCAACTCCCGGAGTTCACTGAGACCCACATCCATCGAGTCAGTGATGCCATCCAGCCATCTCATCCTCTGTTGTCCCCTTCTCCTCCTGCCCCCAATTCCTCCCACCATCAGAGTCTTTTCCAATGAGTCAACTCTTCACATGAGGTGGCCAAAGTACTGGAGTTTCAGCTTTAGCATCATTCCTTCCAAAGAAATCCCAGGGCTGATCTCCTTCAGAATGGACTGGCTGGATCTCCTTGCAGTCCAAGGGACCCTCAAGAGTCTTCTCCAACACCACAGTTCAAAAGCATCAATTCTTTGGTGCTCAGCCTTCTTCACAGTCCAACTCTCACATCCATACACGACCACAGGAAAAACCATAGCCTTGACTAGATGAACCTTTGATAAATCTTTTAGGAAGGTATATACATATATATTCCTCACAGAACCAAGGCAGGGCTTACAAATTACCTACCTGAAGGAAGCAGACACTGCTGAGGTTTATTCTTTCTCTTGGTTACCAACTTTCTCTGTTATTCTTGTCTACTCCTGGTTGGGTAGGTAGAGGTCATAAGAAGAACATGATTTTAAGTCAGTCATCTCCAAAAGCATCACCTTGGAGTGGGTCAAATAGGAAGCCTCAGAGAGTCCACAGGTACTCAAGAGCACTTTGATCAATAAATGAGATCCTATATTCTCTATACTTGTCCTCAGAATTAACCCTTTATCTGGCTGAGTCCTGTTTTCATTCCCCTTCACCCCCACCTCCTTTAAAATATGCACATTTTTTCTCTCTAACATTGATCTTGTATATGGCCACCTATTATGGATTTACTGTGTTTGGTTCCTCCTCTAAATCTTTCTTAACCTATTTCTAATGGTATATTCAGGAAGCTTCTTTGAGCCTATCAACTGAGCCTCACTAGCCAGACTGTCACCCTTGTCAACACTGTATTCAGGTCCAGAAAGGCTACCAGAACCCTCTTCTTTGTCAGCCTCTGTAATTAGCCTAAGATTTATGTCATGGTATTTTGTCTAATAATTCCTTTTATTCTCAGAGCTATTTTATAATCTATCATTTTATGCAGTAGCTACTAGCTACATATTTTCTTTTTTAAGTTTAGCAAATAATGAAAACAGTATAAAATTAGCGCTTCAATCCTTCAGTTATGTTGGCCATATTTCAAATACTAAGTAGCCAGAAAACTCTGTTGGTACCATTGCCTTCAAGAATAGAATTAATGGACCTAGCCACCCTTTCAGTCTCCAAAGAACCCTATATGGATTTCTTAAAAGAAATTTTATTTTTACCAATCGTATTTTTAAGGTGAATTTTCCATACTCTTCACAGAGATGTGCCTGGGCACTAAATGATCTGTACTGTAAAGTTAATATGAAATTATTATTATATAACCATCATACTATGGACAGAGAGGACTGGCAGACCACAGTGCATGTGATTGCAAAAGAGTTGAACATGATTCAGCAACTAAACAACAACCATATAAGGCTCAGTGGTAAAGAATCTGACTGACAATGAAAGAGACACACGTTATTTCATGGGATTGGGGAGATCCCCTGGAGGAGGAAATGACAACCCACTTCAGTATTCTGGCCTGGAAAGTCCCATGGACAGAGGAACCTGGCTGGCTACTGTCTACAAGGTTGCAAAGAGTCAGAGATGACTGAAGTGACTAAACAACAACAAACCATGAGACATTAATATAGGATGATTTGGTAAATGCTTTTTCCCTACTCGTGACATTTTTTTTTCTATGTGAGTAGAAGTTTAACAGCATAAACATCGTGGCCATACTCAGCTCCACTAATTACTTCTATTTAGGAAGGAAGTGTTTACCTGATTTATTGATTTCCCTGGGATGAGGAACTGAACAAACTCCTATGGCTCTTTCTCTGGGAAACAAATCTGCCCTTCATGGATCATATACTGTCGATTGTTTTTAGTCAAGCAATGTCCTCCCTGGTGGGGATACCTACAGTAGTCCATGGCCACTGGTGACCAAGTCTGTCAGCATCAATAAGCCCACTAGACCAGAGATTTCCAATATCCACCTAATCACTAATCATTAACAAAGGTGGTTGCTTTTATCTGTCCTATTTCTTATCTTTTAATTTCTTGAAAATTCTCATAGGCAAGAATCTTCCTATTAATGAAATAACACCAAACCCTGACAGATAAGATAGGAATTTCTCTGAAAGACAAGCAGGTGCTATTATTAAAAATAATACTGCCTCTACATGTTGTTTCCATTTTTTGAAGAATGTTCTCCTACTATCCGAACTACAAATATTTATATTTACTTTTGAAGAGAAATGAGGAAATTACCTCGTCATATAGAATTTTAAATATTTATAAACTCATTCACTTCTTTGGGAAAAATGAAATAATTCAACTGCTGATCTTTTCAGATTTATAAAGTATATAAAATTCCTTTGTCCACACTAAAGCAGATTGATTATTTTCAAGCAACGAATTTTCTTACATGCATTCTACATTGTCAAAACATCACTGCTTTTTTTGTTTGTTTTTAATTTGGCCTTTCTAGCCTCTAGGTATGGAAGAAGTTTTTTTTTTTTTTTCTCTAGATTAAAATCAGGAATCAAAAAGAACTTGTAGATTTATTGATAGCAGAAGTCTGAAAATACCAGAAAATACTGCAATACCCTTTTGAAATTTAATTTTCATAACACTTTAAAATTAAAGTGTAGATTTAATTTTTTTGCTAAAATAGTATGATGAATGTCACATTGAAAAAAATTATACACACACGATTTTACTTCATTAATTTGCAAAAAATAATAATAAATAAACAATCTAACACAAATCTAATTCAACTTTGGCAGAAAATAAGAATTCCCTGACAAGAGTTAACCTTAGCTTGGCAATAGGAGCTATAGGAATTCTGATTTGATATGCTTCTATGAACCTATGTGAATCAGATTACCAACTTTTATTATCACTGAAATGACAAGTTAGAAACCTCAATTGCAGACTAAAGATGACATAACCTTTGTCATGTCAAAGTCAAATCCAAAATATAAACTTATTATTCAAGCCAAATACCAGCAACTTACTCATTTAAGTATACTTGTAAGCAGAATTAACTTTCCTCTTTTTGGTTTTACTTGTCCAATTTGCATTTAGGCCCTTTTTATTTTTTAAGGAAGCCATTGTTTTCATTTCATACTTGGAGTATGGTGATATTCTTTTTTTAATTGATCTTATATTTTTTTCCTTCCCTTGTAGTTGTTGCTCAGCTGGTAATGAATCCACCTGCAGTGCAGGAGACCTGAGTTCGATCCCTGGGTTGGGTTCTCTGAAGAAGGAAATGGCAACCCACTCCAGTATTCTGGCCTGGAGAATCCATGGACTGTATAGTCCATAGGGTCGCAGAGAGTTGGACACAACTAAGCTAGTTTCACTTATATTTTTTGCAAAGGAAATCTATTTCCAATACAAACTAAAGCAAATAGCATGACAATATTGTGTATTTTATGTTCATTATATGTGGAAAGGGTGAAATATTAGACAGGTACATAATTTACCAGTTCTTAAAATTGTATATAAAACAAAAAATTTAAAAGCAAAAGCTGAACTTTTTTCTTATTTGATTAACACAATAAATTAAAATTTTTTGTTGAAAATATTTTACTCAGCCTATGAAATTTTGGACATAAAATGTTAGAAATTGGCAATTATTTTTCAGGTGTAATTTAAGATACTAGCTTGCTACTTTTTACTTTGAAGAAAATAACAGAATAAGATGATGAATGGATAAGAAAACTGTGGTACATATACACAATGGAGTATTACTCAGCCATTAAAAAGAATGCATTTGAGTCAGTTCTAATGAGGTGGATGAAACTGGAGCCTATTATACAGAGTGAAGTAAGCCAGAAAGAAAAACACCAATACAGTATACTAACGCATATATATATGGAATTTAGAAAGATGGTAACAATAACCCTGTATACAAGACAGCAAAAGAGACACTGATGTATAGAACAGTCTTTTGGACTCTGTGGGAGAGGAGGAAGGCGGGATGTTTTGGGAGAATGGCATTGAACATGTATAATATCATATATGAAATGAGTCGCCAGTCCAGGTTCGATGCACTACACTGGATGCTTGGGGCTGGTGCACTGGGACGACCCAGAGAGATGGTATGGGGAGGGAGGTGGGAGGAGGGTTCAGGATGAGGAACACATGTATACCTGTGGTGGATTCATTTTAATATATGGCAAGACCAATACAATATTGTAAATTTAAAAAATAAAATTAAATTAAATTAAAAAAAAAAAAAAACGCAGCTAACTTCAAGTGGTCATGTATGGATGTGAGAATTGGACTGTGAAGAAAGCAGAGCACCAAAGAATTGATGCTTTTGAACTGTGGTGTTAGAGAAGGGTCTTGAGAGTCTCTTGGATTGCAAGGAGATCCAACCAGTCCATTCTAAAGGAGATCAGTCCTGGGTGTTCTTTGGAAGTACTGATGCTGAAGCTGAAACTCCAATACTTTGGCCACCTCATGCAAAGAGGTGACTCATTGGAAAAGACTCTGATGCTGGGAGGGATTGGGGCAGGAGTAAAAGGGGACGACAAAGGAGGAGATGACTGGATGGCATCACCAACTCAATGGACGTGAGTTTGAGTGAACTCTGGGAGTTGGTGATGGACAGGGATGCCTGGTGTGCTGCAATTCATTGGGTTGCAAAGAGTCGGACATGACTGAGTGACTGAACTGAACTTCAAGTATATTAATATATAATGACATGTACTTCAAAAAATTGTGAAACAAAGGAGCCAAGAATATGTAAGGGAAAAAAAGACAGCCTTTTCAATAAGTAGTGTTGGGAAAACTAGAGAGCTACATGTAAAACAATGTTAGAATATATCCTCATACCATATACATAAATAAAGAGAAAATGGATTAAAGACCTAAATGGAAGAACTGAGATCATAAACTCCTAGAAGAAAACATGAGCAGAACGCTCTGACATGAATTGTAGCAATGTTTTCTTGGATTTGTCTCCAAGGCAAAAGAAATAAATGCAAAAGTAAGTGGGACCTAAATGTAAAGCTTTGCATAGCAAGGGCAAGTGAAAGTTATTAGTCGCTCAGTCATGTATGACTCTTTGCAATGCCATAGACTTTATGTAGCTCACCCGGCTCCTCTGTCCATGGGATTCTCCAGCCGAGAATACTGGAGTGGGTTGCCATTCCCTTCTCCAGGAAATCTTCCCCACCCAGGGATTGAACCTGGGTCTCCTGCATTGCAGGCAGATTCTTTACCACCTGAGCCACCAGGGAAACCCTATAAAACCATTGACAAAGACAGCCTACAGAACACTAGAAAATATTTGCAAATGATATGACTGATAAGGAGTTAATATCCAAAATATATAAAAGGCTCACAAAACTAAATATCAAAAAGGAAACACCACACTCAAAAAATGGGCAGAAGACCTGAAAAGATGTATTTCCATAGAAGACATACAGATGGCAAATGGGGACATGAAAAAATGCTCAACACCACTAATCAAAATATGCAAATTACCAATGGCATTTTTCATAGAATGAGAACAAAAAATTGCACAATTCATATGGAAACACAAAAAAACCCAAAATTGCTAAAGCAATCTTGAGAAAGAAGAATGGAGCTGGAGGAATCAACCTTCCTGACTTCAGATTATACTACAGAGCTACAGTCATCAAGACAGTATGGTACTGGCACAAAAACAGAAATATATATATCAATGGAACAATATAGAAACCCCAAAGATTAAACCATAAACCTATGGATATCTTATTTTTGATAAAGGAGGCAAGAATATACAATGGGGTCAAGACATCCTCTTCAATAAGCGGTGCTGGGAAAACTGGACAGCTACATGTAAAAGAATGAAATTAGAATACTTTCTAGCACTATACACAAAGATAAATTTGAAATGAATTAAAGACCTAAATTTAAGACCAGAAACTATAAAACTCTTAGGGGAAAACATAAACCACTCTGTGACATAAACCACAGTAAGATACTCTATGATCTCCCTCCTAGAGTAATGGAAAAAAAATAAAATAAACAAGTGGGGCCTAATTAAACTTAAAAGTTTTTGCATAGCAAAAGATAATATAAATAAGGTAAAAAGACAACCCTTAGAATGGGAGAAAACAATAGCAAATGAAACTGACAATGGATTAATTTCCAAAATATACAAGCAACTCATACAACTCAGTACTAGACAAACAACCCAATCAAAAAGTGGGGAAAAGACATAAACAGACATTTCTCTAAAGACAAACAGATGGCTAACAAACATGTGAAAATATGCTCAACATCATTCATTATTAGAGAAATGCAAATCAAAACTACAATGAGATATCACCTCACACCAATCAGAATGGCCATCATTAAAAAGTCAACAAACAATAAATGCTGAAGAGGGTGTGGAGAAAAGGGAACACTCTTGCATTGTTGGTGGGAATGTACACAGTTATAGCCACTATTGAAGGCAGAATGGAGAGTCCTCAAAAAACTAGGAATAAAATGACTGTATGACCCAGAAATCCCATTCCTACACATATACCCTGAGGAAACCAAAATTGAAAAAGACACATGTACCCCAATGTTCACTGAAACACTATTTACAATAGCTAAAATATAGAAGCAACCTAGATGTCCATTGGCAGATGAATGGATAAAGAAGCTGTGGTACATATATATATATATATATATATATATATATATATATATATATATATATATATATAATGGAATAGTATTCAGCCATAAAAAGGAGCACATTTGAGTCAGTTCTAAGGCGGTGGATGAACCTAGAGCCTATTATACAAAGTGAAGTAAGTCAGAAAGAGAAAAACATATATTGTATACTAATGCATATATATTAAATCTAGAAAGATGTTACTGATGAAATTATTTGCAGAGCAGCAGTGAAGATAGACATAGAGAACAGGCTTATGAACACGGCAGCGGGGGAAGGAAAGTGAGGGAGGAATGTATGGAGAAAGTAACATGGAAGCATACATTGCCATGTGTAAAATAGATAGCCAATAGGAATTTGCCATATGACTCAGGGACCTCAAACCAGGGCACTGTAACAACCTGGAGGGGTGGGATGGGGAGGGAGTTGAGAGGGAGGTTCGAGAGGGAGGGGACCTATGTATACCTATGACTGATTCATGTTGATGTTTGGCAAAAACCAACACAATACTGTAAAGCAATTGTCCTTTGATTAAAAATAAATTTTTAAAATGCAGATCAAAACCACCATGAGATGTCACCTCACACTTGTCAGATGGTTATCCTCAAAAAGTCTACAAGTAACAAATATTGGAAAGAATGTGGAGAAAAGTGCATAGTACTTTGTAGATTGCTGGTGGGAATGTAAATTGGTGCCACCACTTTGGAAAACCATTATGGAAGTTTTTTCAAGAACTAAAAATAGAACTATCATATGATCCAGCAATTCCACTCCTGGGTATATAACTGGAAAAAATGAAGTCACTAATTTAAAAAGATACATGCACCCAAATATTCATAGCAGCACTTTATCAAGATATGGGAGTAGTCCAAGTGCTCATCAACAGATGAGCAGATAAAGATGTGGTTATGTATTTTATATATATATATATATATACACACACACAAATACATATAAATATATATGTATTATATATATAATACATATACATACCTATAATGCGATATTACTCAGCCATAAAAATAATGAAGTTATGTCATTTGCACCAATATGGATGAACCTAGAGAATAATATGCTTAGTGAAATTAACCAAAGAAAGATACTTATATGTGGTATTTAACAAAAAATGTAAGTGAATATATATGCAAAACAGAAACAGACTCACAGGTAGAGAAATCTAGTAACTACCAGAGTGGAGAAGGAAAGGAGTAGGGGCTGGATATAAGATTAAGAAATACAAGGTACTATATATAATATAACAAGAATATATTGTATAGCACAGGGAATACTTGCCATTATTTTGCAATAAATTTTAATGGTGTATAATCTGTAAAAACATTAAATAACTACACTGTACAACTCAAACTAATATTGTTTGTCAACTGTACTTCAATTTTAAAAAGTCAGCACCTTGTTGAACATTTAACCATTTATTGTCTTACACTGCCTGCTACTGTACTCTAAGAAATCTTATTACTGTGGTAGACCATATATTAGAATATTTTATAATTACTTAAGTATCTGTTTCCCAGTGTTCACCAAGTCTTACTAGAGAACATAGTGATACTGTAAGATGAATAGCCTACTTGGAGAAATAATATGGTATATGAAGCAGCTAGAAAACAATATCATCCAGAGTCCAGTTTGAGATATTATAGTATTTAGAGAAGAGAACGTCAAACAGACAAATCAACTGGATGAGACTTGAAGGAAATGGACATAAAGGAAAGGCAGCATCTGGCTTATCCAAGGAGCAGCATAAACAATAGCAACAACATTTGAACATTCATAGTTATCCACAGAGATACTAGCCTCACTGAAGGGTGCTGGCAGAGCACCGTTAAGTGAGACTGTGAACTGAAGGATAAGGAATATTAAAGAGGGACAACCTAAGTAAAAGTGAGGTTTTGAAAATATCCACCTGAAAGCAGTTTGAAAAGAGCAAGCGTTTGGTGGCAGCAAATATCACTAGAAGTTTATTGGAGTTATAGAAATGCAAAGCTATCAAATTCTGGCTAAAATGATATTAAAAAATGTAAAGGAAGAAACACACATGAGAAACTATAAGAAACATATTAGGTAAATAATTGCACATAGGAAGTAAAAATATCTTCCTAATATTATAGTTATTCTGAGCTCTGTTATATTACATGAGTAATTATATCCTTTTTACTTGATCTTTCAATTCAAAATCAGTTGCATCTTATGTAAGGAACACAGAATACAAACATGAAAGCATTATTTTTTCCTTTTAACTTATTTATCCGTACCCAGACTCTTTATATCAAAACCAGAAATATTAAAAATAGAAAATATTTCTTACAAAATATATATTTACCAAGTTTAAGGTTTTTATTATGCTTTCCCTGAAAAATTAATTCCTAAATTAGTCTAAACATGATTTGTTCAAATTGTTTTATTAATTTCCTATGCAATAAAAAAGTTCATGTGATACCTTTAATTCTGTAATAATTTGCCAATGAAATCAATACTCTTATGCAACATTTAATCCAGTAGGGAAAAATTTGTTACAGAAAAAAACAAACTCGGGTGCTACAAAGCCTGAGGCAAAGCAAGGAAAAGACTGTCTAATTTTATCAAATAGAATTCTTTACTTAAATGCTATAATCTATTCCTTCGCGACATTCAGACACAGAAACCACAAATGATGGCTAGAAAAGAATTAAAGAAACAGGACAGTGTATCTGACAGGTAATTGATTTACTTCAGCGGCAGAAAACTATCACTTATTTCACTAAAGTTTTAATTAGCTTTTCATCCACTGAATTTTAAAAATTAATTTTCAATATAGTTTTGAAAAAATATAACTCAGACCAAGAAAAAGAAATAGGTCAAAATGATCCTTTAAGAATAATTTTGCTTTATTTTGACATACGCATCTGGAAGCATGTATTACACTGTGGAAGAATCCTGTTTCTGATTTAGGAGACCAGCTTTCATGACTTGAAAAGCCTCAATCCCTACAGCAATAATTCTAATGAAACTAGAAGGAAAAAAAAATTACATACACTTCTGTTGCAGGGTTATGATAATTGCCATAACCAAAACTTGCTACCCTGGAGCAGCAATAAATGTAAGCACTAAGCCATGTGTTCAGGGTTTGAAAGAAATCAACAAGTAACTAATGATAGCCTTGCACAGAAATGTGATTGTCATTTTTTTTTATAAGTAGACAATGTTGTTTATGTATTAAAATGGAGAACTTCAAGAGGAGATAAATCTGTGAATGCACTGAAAATACAGGCCATGAGACATTTATAGATTGATATATTTAGTGTCAAGCATTAATGCTATAAGTTGGTAATTAAAAGAAAAATTTGTATTCAGCTTGGTTTCTCTATGGCTCTATGATTTATTGCATGAATTAAGGCAAGTAATATTACCTGGGCTTCATTTTTTTTTTTTCATCTGTCAATAGGGATAAAATATAGTTTATTATGAGGATTGAATATGAATATTTCTAAGCTTCCTAGAACAGAACTTACTTCCTGGCACTTGCTGGTGACAGCAGTACTAATTATATAATAACTATTATTATTTATTTAGGAATATGTCTGACATAGCCAGGCATGGCTTTGTCAATTGGAGCAGCACAAGATACACTGAAGAAAGTTCAGATGTGAAACTAGATCTGCTCATTGAAGTAGGAAAAGAACTGAGGTGATGAACTCAGGACAAATGGGAATAAATTCCAATCTTGCAGTTAGAACTCGACCTGTGGTGGGCAAAGTCACATGTAAGTGAGGACTTGCTAACTCCATGACACTCACTGAGAGTGGAGTATCCAAATAGACAAGAAGAGGTAAACTAAGTGGGGATCCAAGTTTGGCAGTAGTTTCAAGGCTGATCTTACACTGGGGTTTATACCTAAAGTTATGGGAAAACTTTAAATTTCCTGAAGTATTGTATTTCATATCCTCATAGCAAAGCACTAGTTTGTAAAACTATGCATCATCTCTCAACCTCTAAATACAACAAGTTCAGTGTATTTGTTTTCTCTTCTTTTGAGCATATGATGAAGCAATTCATTGGAATTTGTGGACTATATTACAACAGATACAGAAAATTAAAATCCAATTCAGAGTGGTTAAGAGAATAAGAGACACATGGGAATTGAAACTTAGGAAGGAAAAAATTCTTCTTGCTCCTCTATTGTATCTAAGTCTTATGCATATACTTAAATTGATAACTTTTGAATTCTCTCTCTCTATATATGTGTGTGTGTGTGTATGTGTGTGTGTGTGTGTGCGTGTGTGTGTGTGTGTGTAGGTATATGTGATTATAAGTCTTTCATACTCTGAAACTTGCAAAGAAAATTAAGGAATTAAGGATATGAATCTTACTAAAGACACTCCAGTGTCTTGTTTGCATCGTTGGAACAGTAGTGCCTCAGGCACTCATGTCCATAACCAGCTTCAACTGTTTCCTCTTTTAAACTGCCTAGTTCAATTTGAATCCCTCTTTCCTTTCATATCAATACCCTGGATATTCTCAAATCGACTTAAATTTAACATTCTACTTCCTGCCTCAAATATATGAGAGCCACTAAACACAGATGGAGGAAAACAGATCACCACATCCAACTTGTTAGCTGGGGGCTGGCGCGCTCAGCTCAGCGCTGCTCCGCCTCCAGGAGAACCCGCTGCAGTAAACGCGCTGACCCAGAGCCTCCGCCTGCAACACCTGCAGGTTCTCTCCTGGGTTCACAGCAAATCTGGGCTTCTCTGAGGCTTCTTGGAGCCAATCATTGGGTATGACAGGACTACTATTGCTGAGCTATTTCTGCCCAAAGTGGACTCTCCCATCGTCAGCCTCTGCTGGGGGACGTCACATTGGCCTGATCAAGACATTCTCACATCTGCACTGCAGTCAGAGGCTCTCTTACCCAGTGTTCTTGTCTTTCCTGTCATTTTACAGGTGTCAGACCTGCATCACAGTCTGAAGACTCCCCTCACCTATGCTTAACCCGTCCCTGTATTCTCTGCAGACATTTTCCCCAATAAATATCATACATGTTTAATTCCAACTTGGCATCTGCTTCTTGAAGGACCTGAACTGATTCACTAACTCTAAATTCCTGGCCATGTCTCTCAGAATCTGTCCTTAATTTCAATCCTTTTGTGTTTCTCTAGTCAATTCAGATACCCTATCTTCCTTTCTCCTCAAAGTAACAAAACCTCTTCCACCACCCTGCTCCTGGGGAATTCCTTATTTTCAGATATTCACTAGTAAATATTTCACTGACAAAATAGAAGCATTCAGAAACACCCAATACCACATCCAGCATCTAACCTACTGTGATTCTCATGTAGTCTATTTTCTCCTTCCTGCCCAAGATGAATCCTTCCAACTATGCACTGACTTCCAGTCTATTTCACTTATTTGTGATACTGTTTGCTTGCCTTTTTGATTTATAAGAGTTTTATCTTTCTTAAACAGTTTTCATAATCAAACATGCTGTATTAGTACCTATAAAAAATCCTCCTGACCCTCCAAACCTTCTGAAGCTACCATCTATATTTAGAGTCCATCTTTATAGTCCACCTATTTTCTTGAATCCACACTAATTTATCATTAGTGTTATGTATTGGTCTGGCCAAAAAGTTCATTCGCATTTTCCCACAAGATCTTACGGAAAATCCAATATATTATATTCTCTTTTGGACAACTCAATGTATTATTTGTTCTTGAAAATATCAGGATCAGCTACCTTAAATCTTTCGGTTAATTCTCACACTTCACCTCATGCAAACAATCAGCAACATTCGATAATGCTGATCACTTCTTCTTGAAAACCTTTCTTTACACTAATTCTAGACATCATTTTTTCTTAGTTCTCTTACTTCACTTACTGCTCTGAGAGCAGCCTCCACTACAGGCAGTTCTCATCTTCCACTCTTGTGCCAATTACAATGCCCTAAGGCTTTGTCTCTGTAACTTCTTATAACTACATGTTGTGATGTCTTCCATTACTGTAGCTCTATAAGTCATCTTTAGGACTTCCCTGGTGGTCCTGTGGTTAAAAATCTGCATGCCAATGCAGAGGACACAGGTTCCATTCCTGGTCTGGGAAGATTCCACATGCCGCAGGGCAACTAGGCCACATGTCACAACTACTGAAGCCCACACACTCTAGGGCCTGCATATCGCAACTACTACTGAAGCCTGTACTTGGCAACAAAAGAAGCCTTCACAGTGAGAAGCCTGCACCCTGCAACTAGAGAGTAGCCCCTGCTCATGGCAAATAGAAAAAGCCTATATGCAGCAATGAAGACCCTCAACAGCCAAAAATAAGTAAATAAATAATACATAGATAAAAAATTTAAAAAGTGACCTTTAATTTGATCACTCCTAAGTTTTGAGAATCTCTGAGTTCTCACTTCTGCCCATCTTCAAAACTCCTATACCCCACTGCTTATGCAGCATCTCCAGTTAGTCATCAAATATGTATCCCAAACATAACGCATCTAAATATAAATTCTCGATCACCCCTAAGCATGCTTTTCATTTTCTCATTTCCATCAATATCAGCAACTTTCATCCAGTTACTTCAACCAAAAACCTTAAAGGACCTTGAAAATCTTATCCACAAATATTCTTTGTTCTATTATTTTCCTATTGACTCTGAAGTCCAAATAAACCCAGATCAAATATTCTTACCACTTCCACTTACTTCCACTTACTGTTACCATTATGATCCATAACACCATCAACACCATCTTTTTCTATGTATTATTGAAATGTATCCTGAATACTCTTTTATATTACCTCCTAATATTTCAGCCTCATCTTTAAATGTTATTTTTTTTTTTTAAATTTATAAGACATCACTTGTTTCCAAAAAATCTCCAAGATTCTTATCATTGAGGAAAATTTAAGTTAACAGGTCCTACAGATCCCTACAAAAGGGCTTCCATTTTTCTCTTATGTCTCTGATGTCACCTATTAGATAACTCACTACCTGGGTTATTCTATATCAGGATGTTGAACTCTTTGCCTTTCTCTCATCAGTTTTTGTCTCTGGAACGTGGACTGGAGGGAATTTCCTATAGATATCTGTATAATTTACTCCTGTACTTCTTTCACTTCTATGTTCAAATATCTAGAGAAGCTGTCCTTGAAAATAACATATAAATTAACTCAAATCCAACTCTGTCACTCTGTCTTCCCCTTAGACTTTGTTTCACAGCACTGATCACAAGTAGAAAATCTCTATATTCCAGTATGCGTATCCTAACCACACAAAAATGTAAGTTCCTTTATGGAAGGTATTTTGTAGGATTCTCTGTTATATATTTTGAATTTCGTTGATGACATATATAGCAGTGGATATTTATTAAAGGGGTAAGTGCATAAAGTAAACAATGGGGCAAGCACAGAGAAGTAGCAGGGTGAACTAGTCATTGGAACTGGAGTAGAAATTAGAAAGATAACCTGGTTAATAAGGACTGATTAATAATTCTAACCTGGTTATTCTAATTAAGGTACAGAGATAGTTACAACTTGGTCATTATTTTTAACATTTAAGATTTTTACAACTAGGCTACTAGAAACAAAGTTAAATGTGCAGAAAAGGGTTAACATAACTGTGCAAGACCAATATTCCTAGAAGGCCTACTTTCAAGGTTAACCCTTGGTGTCTGGGAACTAGGATATCAAGGGTATTCCTACCATCTCCAAATGACAAAGGTCATGTATCATGTCTGCAGTGTTTGTGCAAGCAATGTGCTTTAAACTAGTCTGCTTTTCTGGGAATCTGGAAGATTTGTATGTGCTTTGCAGGGAGTGCCCAGTGAAAACCTAGGACAGAGTCGCTAGTCAGCTTCCCTTAGCAAAAAGACAGCACACAGCCACTGCATTTTCATTGTTAAGGAAGAGTATGCTCCACGTGACACCTAATGAGAGGGAGGGCATAAGAAGTCTGAAAACTGACTCCTCCACACTCTACTTATATCTCTTTCTCTTAAGTTGTTTGCCCTAACTACATCTGTGTGATAAATATTTAGGAATAAAACTATATTTTAAGTCCCATGAATCATTCTAGGGACTTTTAATGTGGGGACGGTGTTGTGGACACAATTGCTATTAACAAACACCTGCAAAACACAATAATAAAATGCTTCCACAGTAACATTTTATGTGCAAAATCTATGCCACTCCACCTGCCAATGATCAACACAGATTTGATCCCTGGTACAGGAAGATTCCACATGCCACAATGCTGAAACCTGTACATCCTAGAGCCCCTTCAGATTTTAAACCACCAACTGTTAGACATTCACCCACTCCAATACTCTTGCCTGGCAAATTCCATGGATGGAGGGGCCTTGTGGGCTGCAGTCCATGGGGTAGCTAGGAGTTGGACATGACTGAGCAACTTCACTTTATTTTTTCACTTTCCTGCATTGGAGAAAGAAATGGCAATCCACTCCAGTGTTCTTGCCTGGAGAATCCCAGGGACAGGGGAGCCTGGTGGGCTGCCGTCTATGGGGTCGCACAGAGTCGGACACGACTGAAGTGACTTAGCAGCAGCAGCAGTTAGACATTCAGGTCTCAAATCTCTAGAAAATTTAAAAATTAGTTCTCACAAATGATATAAGATCTGTCTTCAGTACAACACAGGAAAACCAAAACCCAATATGGTATAATATAACTTTGAATCTAGACGTGACAAAGAGATCTATTCTTCATATTTCTGAGACTACTAAAAACCTAGTATCATCTAATGTGCACAAGAGTACTGAGAAGAACCACACAAATACCTTAAACCAAAAGAGGAAAATCAATAAATGAAAATTTGCATATGCGTTTTCTTAAATTTGAATCAATTATTTTATGTTCTGTTCTTTAATTTTATTGACAACTTTAGAGAAGAATATATATACATCCCTATAAACTGTTCAAATACAAAAATATAGTTATATATTCTAGAGAAATGATATAGCAGTCAACTGCTAAAAGTTATAAATGAAAAAGCCATCCAACTTGATATCTCACCAGCAGAGTTAATATAAAAGTGCAGTAAGTACTTTTAAATTTTGTTGAAAAAAATCAAGATCTTTATCCAAAGCAGAGCTTGTTCTCTCAGTCACTGCTGACTCCACAATTCCTTGAACAACATCTGTCAAGAGTCACTCAGTAAGTCACTCAATATTGAATTAATGAACATCTAACTCACAAATAAGGGTCACATGGTTAAACTGATTTTACTTTATTCTTATTCATCCAATTCCTGAAAATAGCATTAAAAAATAATGAATGTTAGACATAATACATTCATTATATATGGCCATTACATTTTTACAGTGTCATTCTGTTTCTAGCTTTTTGACTCAGCTGAGTAAATACAGAACACTTCTGTCTATTACTCATAACAACTTTGAAAAAAAAAAAAAAAAAACATTTTCCTGAGTGCACTAGACTATTACTCTATCAGAAGTCAAGAGTGCATTAGTATCTTTTATATAAACTGAACTTCCAAGTAGTTTTGACACTGATCAAGTTAAATGTGATAATGGCAAGAGTGATGAAATGAGAGTAGAAATGATATAATACAATAGAATTAGGAATTCAGGTGTGCTAAAATTAATTGTCCAAGGAAGTACTGTGCTCACATTACAAAATATTCTGAAGATAAAATTTCCAAAATTTAAATGTACAAGTAATAAAATTAGCTTTCCAATTGAGAGACTGTGTTAAAATACCTATTTTTATAATTTCTGGGTTTTTTATACATAAGAACATCCATTTTATGTGTCATGCTACTAATAAAAAATAAAATGCAACTTAAAGCCTACAGTTAAATGGTATGCCAAAGGCATCATATTTATAAAATGACATCACATATACAATTTGGTCTTAGAAATATTGTGTTTTGCCATTTTAAAAACCTAAATTTTCAAAGTGAAAGTTGCTCAGTCGTGTCCGACTCTTTTCAACATCATAGATTACACAGTCCATGGAATTCTCTAGGCCAGAATACTGGAGTGGATAGCCTTTCCAGGAGTGATGCCCCTTCTGCTCCAGGGGTGATGCCAATACAATTGTTAATGAAAATAATGACCTCAACAGCTCAAAACAACTGTGTGTAACTTTTTCATTTTATGAAACAGGGATCAGTTTTAATGGTTTCCAGCTGAACAAAAACTTCTCCAGAAAGAGTAGCTTCCATTTAAGATGTAGAAATGTAGAAAGTATTGCTTCCACTCAAGCAGGAAAAAGCCAAATAATCCACAAAATTATAATTTGCTCTTACCTAATACAATAACTGAAGTCACAGAGGAAACAAGTAGGCTGAAATCTGGGGAAAGACAGGCACCTTCAAGGAAATACAAGTGATGACGTATCTGGGGCAGAACATAGTAGGAAACTTGGGCTGACATATAAGCCAGTAAAAAGATTTCAGCTAAAAATTTTAACAAATTCTTAAAGACCAAGTGTAGGATATCCTCAGAACATAGAACTCTCAAGAGCCTAAGACACCATGATTTTACATTCAATCTCAGAGGTTTTCAAGGATGTCACAAGGCAACAAGAACAATTTTGAACAGACTGAGACACTAAAAAAGACCCTCTTTGTGTTTCAATTGTGAATAAGAAAAGCAACTGCCACTGCAGGAAAGCACAATATTCTGTCTGGAAACTTCCCTCCTACAGGGAAGAAATTTTTTGAGCTGTAATTAGGGAAAGCGGAGGGGGTGAGTAAACAGTTGCAATTAGGGCAAAAAACAGTACAAACAAAAAAATTCTACCCTTGGGATGAAAATTGACTCTCCAGACCTGGTTATTAGAGGTACCTATAGCCTATTCAGACTTTATTTTGGGGGGCTTCAAAATCACTGCAGATGATGACTGCAGCCATGAAATTAAAAGATGCTTACTCCTTGGAAGGAAAGTTATGACCAACCTAGATAGCATATTCAAAAGCAGAGACATTACTTTGTCAACAAAGTTTCATCTAGTCAAGGCTTTGATTTTTCCTGTGGTCACGTATGGATGTGAGAGCTGGACTGTGAAGAAGGCCGAAGAATTGATGCTTTTGAACTGTGGTGTTGGAGAAGACTCTTGAGAGTCCCTTGGACGGCAAGGAGATCCAACCAGTCCATTCTGAAGGAGATCAACCCTGGGATTTCTTTGGAAGGAATGATGCTAAAGCTGAAACTCCAGTACTTTGGCCACCTTATGTGAAGAGTTGACTCATTGGAAAAGACTCTGATGCTGGAAGGGATTGGGGGCAGGAGGAGAAAGGGACGACAGAGGATGAGATGGCTGGATGGCATCACTGACTCAATGGACGTGAGTCTGAGCGAACTCCGGGAGTTGGTCATGGAGAGGGAGGCCTGGCGTGCTGTGATTCATGGGGTCACAATGAGTCGGACATGACTGAGTGACTGAACTGAACTGAACTGAACTGAACTAATAGCCTAGCAAGAAGGACTAGAGTAAGATCATGGGGATATCCCCATTCCCAGAACCAGGAACACCAAGCCTATCTAAACCTGAGACTGAAACAGGACAAGAGAATACCCTTCCACGCCCCCACCAGGCTACTCTGTGGTGACCATGCAGCTGTCTGTACTTGGGGTGAGCGATATGGAGAGGCATCTATTCTCATGTGGAAGAACACAGTAAGTTCAGTTCAGTTGCTCAGTCGTGTCTGACCGTTCGGAACCCCTTGGACTGCAGCACGCCAGGCTTCCCTGTCCATCACCAACACCCAGAGCTTACTCAAACTTATGTCCATTGAGTCAGTGTTGCCATCCAAGCATCTCATCCTCTGCCGTCCCCTTTTCCCCCTGCCTTCAATCTTTCCAAGCATCAGGGTCTTTTCCAATAAGTCAGTTCTTCAAATCAGGAGGTCAAAATATTACAGTTTCAGCTTAGCATCAGTCCTTCCAATGAATATTCAGGACTGATCTCCTTTAGAATGGACTGGTTGGATCTCCTTGCAGTCCAAGGGACTCTCAAGAGTCTTCTCCAACACCACAATTCAAAAGCATCAGTTCTTCAGTGCTCAGTTTTCTTTATAGTTAAACTCTCACATCCATACTGGAGAAGGCACTGGCAGCCCACTCCAGTACTCTTGCCTGGAAAATCCCACGGATGGAGGAACCTGATAGGCTGCAGCCAATGGGGTTGCTAGGAGTCAGACAGGACTGAGCAACTTCACTTTCACTTTTCACTTTCATGCATCGGAGAAGGAAATGGCAACCCACTCCAGTATTCTTGCCTGGAGAATCCCAGGGATGGGGGAGTCTGGTGGGCTGTTGTCTATGGGGTTGCACAGAGTCGGACATGACTGAAGCAACTTAGTACCAGCAGCACATCCATACATGACTACTGGAAGCACATAGGGAAAGTCTAAAGGTAATAGGAGAACAGGAGCACTGAAAAAAATCCTCTGACAATCCAACTCACACCCTCTGCTGAAAAAAAAACTAAAGCAAAATAAGCATTAGGGGTAACTACAGCTACAACAAAACCCACACTCAATTTTTATGCAAGCCTAAAGACCTATGACCAGCATCTTTCAATTTCTAAAAGAAAAACATAAAAGAAAAACAATCCAAGAACTTTGCAACATGAAAATATTTTCCAAAAAGGAAAGTTAAATAATGACTTTCACAGACAAACAAAAACAGAGAATTCAGTACCATTTATTAGGACACATATCAAAGGACATCTTCCAGGTAAAATAAATATGATACAAAACTTGTCTGCGTCTCAGGTAATCTGTAGAGTGGGGAAAAGCAAGGCTGAAAAGCAGACAATCTGTGGTTTTTAACATCAGAGAATCCCCACATATTTGGGTTTTACCTCCAGGTGGTAGATGAGGCTCTCTCACAGTGAAGAGCAGAGAAAAACCCCCTAGTGCTTCTGGCAGGAGAAGAGGAAAAGGAGCTATTTTGAAATATGCCAGATCACCCTGTTTGTCTTTAAAATATCTCCCCTCAGGTGAAACTATTTAGCTAGAGTCCAATCTGCCAGAATTAATCAGGGCCTAATTGATCTGGAGAAGGCAAAAACCCAATTCTAGGTGTTTTAGCTTTCCATATAAAAGAAAACATATACCAAATACAGCCCAGTGTAGACACTGTGTCCCTCATTCATTTCGCTTATGTATTAGCAAAATGAATGACAGCAATGACAAAAGGGACAGAAGTAAGGAGTAAGGAAGTACTCACTACTTGTAAATCAGTATAGTGTTATTTAAGAGTGGACTTGGATTAGCTGTAAATGTTATTGCAAACTCTAAAAATGATAAAAACAAGTAAAATGAACTTGCAAAATGAAATCATGTAAAGCACCAATTAGAAGCACAAAAAAGCTGAAAATGAGTGGAACACAAAAATAGGAATAAAGATCAAAGGTGAGAAATAGGAAAATATTAACAAATATGGTAGATATTAATCCAACTATATTGATAATAATTTTGGATATCAACAGTTTAAATGCACAAATTAAAAGATTGTCACAGTATATAGAAACAAGTAACTATGTATTGTGTAAGAAAAACACTTCAATATAAAGACAAGATTAAATGAGTGAAGTAATACATACCATGCTAACATTAATCCAAAAAAATAAGAGTATGTGTGTTAATATCAGATAAAGCACATTTCTAAGAAAGGAAAGCTATTAGGGTTAAAGAAGGGCGATACAAAATGATAAACAGGTCATTTGTCCAAGAAGGCATAACAACCTTAATGTGTAGCACCCAACCACAGAGTATCAAAATATATGATGTAAAAATTTATAGAATTGCAAACAGAAAAAAATGGATGAATCCACTATTATAGTCAAAGTCTTCAACACCCCTATATCAGAAATGGAGAGTTTAAACAGACAAAATATCAGTAAGGATATAGTTGAACTTAACAATCAACTGGATATTATGGACATCTATAGACTACTTCTGGAGAAGGCAAAGGCAACTCACTCCGATACTCTTGCCTGGAAAATCCCATGGACTGGGGAGCCTGGTAGACTGCAGTCCATGGGGTCACTAAGAGTCAGACATGATTGAGCAACTTCACTTTCACTTTTCACTTTCATGCATTGGAGGAGGAAATGGCAACCCACTCCAGTGTTATTGCCTGGAGAATCCCAGGGATGGGGGAGCCTGGTGGGCTCCATCTCTGGGGTCGCACAGAGTCGGACACGACTGAAGCGACTTAGCAGCAATAGCAGCAGCAGCATAGACTACTTCTTATGACAACAGCATAATACACATTTCTGTCAAGTTTGTGTGGAATATTTACCAGGATAGGCTACATTATAGACTATAAAATGTACCTTAGCAAATTTAAACGTATAGAAATCATTCAATGTCTGCTCTCAGCCCACAAATAATTAAATTGGAAATCAGTAGTGGAAAGGTAACTGGAAAATCCCAAGATATATACAAACAAATACCTGTGGCAGATTCATGTTGATGTATGGCAAAACCAATACAATATTGTAAAGTAATTAACCTCCAATTAAAATAAATAAATTTATATTTAAAAAAATAAAGAAAAATTTTTTTCAACAAAATGAAAATGAAAACAGCTATCAAGATCCATGGGAGGCAGTGAAAACAGTGCATAGGGGAAAATGTATAGCATGTATTAGATGCATATATTATAAAAGAAGAAAGATCTAAGTTTCCAACTTAGAAAATTAGAAAAAGAACAAGTGAAATCCAAAGTAAGTAGAAGAAAAGAAATAATAATGAACATCAGCGAATCTCAGAAATGGGTTTCAAGATTCCTTCTTGTGACTGGTAGG
This sequence comes from Tragelaphus eurycerus, assembly GCA_935064755.1. Taxonomy (NCBI): domain Eukaryota; kingdom Metazoa; phylum Chordata; class Mammalia; order Artiodactyla; family Bovidae; genus Tragelaphus; species Tragelaphus eurycerus. The sequence continues at coordinate 91,152 of CAKXYN010000228.1, read as the reverse complement.
CTGCTTTCTAACCTGCTATGTCCCAGGTAGTCCCTTGAGTCCTTTGGGGGAGTTCCTGCTGACTGGATAAATTCACTTATCAGAAAATGTATTGCAGGTCTCTAATGTGTAAAGAGTTACCCTAGGAGATATGCATTCACAGCCCATAATTTATTACTGTTTCAATTCATCTGCTCTTATTACTTTTCCCTTCAAGAAATAAATTATCTTCTACCTTCCAACTAGTTAAGTATATGATATTGTCTAAGGTTATGTACTTTCTTGAGCCCATCTTTGCATGAAATGTTCCCTTGGTATCTCTAATTTTCTTGAAGAGATCTCTAGTCTTTCCCCTTCCATTGTTTTCCTCTATTTCTTTGCATTGATCTCTGAGGAAGGCTTTCTTATCTCTCCTTGCTATTCTTTGGAATTCTGCATGCACATGGGTATATCTTTCCTTTTCTCCTTTGCTTTTAAGTTCCCTTCTTTTCACAGCTATTTAGAAGCCCTCCTCAGACAGCCATTTTGCTTTTTTTTTTTTTTTGCATTTCTTTTCCATGGGGTTGGTCTTAATCCCTGTCTCCTGTACAATGTCACAAACATCTGTCCATAGTTCATTAGGCACTCTGTCTATCAGATCTAGTCCCTTAAATCTATTTCTCATTTCCACTGTATAATCATAATGGATTTGATTTAGGTCATACCTGAATGGTCTAATGATTTTCCCTACTTTCTTCAATTTAAGTCTGAATTGGCAATAAGGAGTTCATGATCTGAGCCACAGTCAGCTCCTGGTCTTGTTTGTGCTGACTGTATAGAGGTTCTCCATCTTTGGCTGCAAAGAATATAATAAATCTGATTTTGGTGTTGACCATCTGTTGATGTCCATGTGTAGAGTCTTCTCTTGTATTGTTGGAAGAGGGTTTTGCTATGACCAGTGCATTCTCTTGGCAAAACTCTATTAGACTTTGCCCTGTTTCATTCCATATTCCAAGGCCAGATTTGCCTGTTACTCCAGGTGTTTCTTGACTTCCTACTTTTTCATTCCAGTCCCCTAGAATGAAAAGGACATCTTTTTTGGGTATTAGTTCTAAAAGGTCTTGTAGGTCTTCATAGAATTGTTCAACTTCAGCTTCTTCAGCGTTGCTGTCAGGGCATAGACTTGCATTACCATGATATTGAATGGTTTGCCTTGAAAAGGAACAGAGATCATTCTGTCATTTTTGAGATTGCATCCAAGTACTGCATTTCAGAATCTTTTGTCGACCATGATGGCTACTCCATTTCTTCTAAGGGATTCCTGCCTGCAGTAGTAGATATAATGGTCATCTGAGTTAAATTCACCCATTCCAGTCCATTTTAGTTCGCTGATCCCTAGAATGTCGACTTTCACTCTTGCCATCTACTATTTGACCACTTCCAATTTACCTTGATTCATGGACCTACACTTTCATGCATTGGAGAAGGAAATGGCAACCCACTCCAGTGTTCTTGCCTGGAGAGTCCCAGGGACGGGGAAGCCTGGTGGGCTGCCGTCTATGGGGTCACACAGAGTCGGACACGACTGAAGTGACTTAGCATAGCATAGCATAACATTCCAGATTCCTATGCAATATTGCTCTTTACAGCATCGGACCTTGCTTTTATCACCAGTCATACCCACAACTGGGTATTGTTTTTGCTTTGGTTCCATCCCTTCATTCTTTCTGGAGTTATTCCTCCACTGATCTCCAGTAGCATATTGGGCACTTAACGACCTATGGAGTTCCTCTTTCAGTATCCTATCATTTTGCCTTTTCATACCATTCATGGGGTTCTCAAGGCAAGAATACTCAAGTGGTTTGCCATTCCCTTCTCCAGTGGACCACATTCTGTTAGACCTCTCCACCATGACCCGTCCATCTTGGGCACCCCCACATGGCATGGCTCAGTTTCATTGAGTTAGAAAAGGCTGTGGTCCATGTGATTACATTGGCTAGTTTTCTGTGATTATGGTTTCAGTGTGTCTGCCCTCTGATGCTCTCTCACAACACCTAGTATTTTACTTGGGTTTCTCTTACCTTGGACGTGGGGAATCTCTACACGCCAGCTCCAGCAAAGTGCAGCTGCTGCTCCTTACCTTGGATGAGTCATCCTTCCTGAATTTGAACATGTAGTAGCTCCTCTTAGCCCTCCTGTGTCCACACAGCTGCCACTCCTTGGTCATGGGGTTGCTCCTCTCATTCACCAGCCCTGACCTGGGACGTGGGGTAGCTGCTTTCAAGGCTTCCTGCCCACAGTAGTAGATATAACGGTCATCTGAGTTAAATTCATCCATTCTAGTTCATCTTAGTTCACTGATTCCTAGAATGTCAATGTTCACTCTTGTCATCTCCTGTTTAACCACTTCCAATTTGCCCTGATTCTTGGACTTAGCATTCCAGGTTCCTATGCAATATTACTCTTTACAGCATCGAACCTTGCTTCTATCACCAGTCCCATTCACAACTGGGTGTTGTTTTTGCTTTGTCTCCATCTCTTCATTCTTTCTGAAGTTATTTCTCCATTGATCTCCAGTAGCATATTGGGCACCTACCGCCCTGGGGAGTTCAACTTTCAGTGTCTTATCTTTTTGCCTTTTCATACTGTTCATGGGGTTCTCAAGGCAAGAATACTGAAGTGGTTTGAAATTCCCTTCTCCAGGGAACCACATCTGTCAGACCTCTCCAGCATGACCCATCCGTCTTGAGTGGTCCCATAAGGCATGGCTTACTTTTATTGAGTTAGACAAGGCTGTGTTCCATGTGATCAGATTGGCTAGTTGTCTGTGATTGTCATTTCAGTCTGTCTGCCCTCTGATCCCTTCTCTCAGTGCCTACCATCTTACTTGGGTTTCACTTACCTTGGACATTGGGTTTCTCTTCACGGCTGCTTCAGCAAAGTGCAGCCACTGCTCCTTACCTCCTCTCCGCTGCTGCCCCTGACCTCCGGCCCAGGGTAGCTCCTCTCGGCTGTGCTCCTGCCCCATCGGGGGGACCAAACAGAAGCAGAAAATATTAAGAAGGGGAGGGAAGAGGGAGGGGGTTCAGGATGGGGAACACGTGTATACATGTGGTGGATTCATGTTGATGTATGGCAAAACCAATAAAATATTGTAAAGTAATTAACCTCCAATTAAAATAAATTTATATTTAAAAAAAAGAAGAAGAAGCGGTAGCAAGAATACCAGAGAAGGCAATGGCACCCCACTCCAGTACTCTTGCCTAGAAAATCCCATGGACAGAGGAGCCGGGTAGGCTGCAGTCCATGAGGTCGCTAAGAGTCAGATACGACTGAGCGACTTCACTTTGACTTTTCACTTTCATGCATTGGAGAAGGAAATGGCAACCCACTCCAGTGTTCTTGCCTGGAGAATCCCAGGGACGGGGGAGCCTGGTGGACTGCCATCTATGGGGTCACACAGAGTTGGACACGACTGAAGCGACTTAGCAGCAGCAGCAGCAGCAAGAATACACAGAAGAACTGTACAAAAAAGATCTTCACAACCCAGAAAATCACGATGATGTGATCACTCACCTAGAGCCAGACATCCCGCAATGTGAAGTCAAATGGGCCTTCAGTTCAGTTCAGTTCAGTCGCTCAGTCGTGTCTGACTCTTTGAGACCCCATGAACTGCAGCACAACAGGCCTCCCTGTCCATCACCAACTCCCAGAGTCCACCCAAATCTATGTCTATTGAGTCTGTGGTGCCATCCAACCATCTCGTCCTCTGTCGTCCCCTTCTCCTCCTGCCCTCAATATTTCCAAGCATCAGGGTCTTTTCCAACGAGTCAGTTCTTTTTTACATCAGGTAGCCAAAGTATTGGAGCTTCAGCTTTAGCATCAGTCCTTCCAATAAACACCCAGGACTGATCTCCTTTGGGATGGCCTGGTTGATTATCCTCACAGTCCAAGGGATACTCAAGAGTTTTCTCCAACACCACAGTTCAAAAGCATCAATTCTCCGGTGCTCAGCTTTCTTTATAGTCCAACTCTCACATCCAAACGTGACTACTAGAAAAAGCATAACCTTGACTAGACAGACCTTTGTTGGCAAAGTAATGTCTCTTCTTTTCAATATGCTGTCTAGGTTGGTCATAACTTTCCTTCCAAGGAGTAAGTGTCTTTTAATTTCATGGCTGCAATCACCATCTGCAGTGATTTTGGAGCCCAGAAAAATAGTTAGTCACTGTTTCCACTGTCTCTCCATCTATTTGCCATGAAGTGCTGGGACCAGATACCATGGAAGGCAATAATGTCCTAGGATCAGTCTCCTGGAAGCCACACAAACTTAACTTTCTGGGACCAAGGGTTAAACTGAGAACCAAATTCCCATGGAAATAATTTCTACAAGAGGATGTCATTCAGTTCAATTCAGTTCAGTTCAGTTGCTCGGTTGTGTCCGACTCTTTATGACCCCATGAATTGCAGCACACCAGGCCTCCCTGTCCATCACCAACTCCCAGAGCTCACTCAAACTCATGTCCATAGAGTTGGTGATGCCATCCAGCCATCTCATCCTCTGTCATCCCCTTCTCCTCATGCCCCCAAATCCCTCCCAGTATCAGAGTCTTGTCCTATGAGTCAACTCTTTGCTTGAGGTGGCCAAAGTATTAGAGTTTCAGCTTTAGCATCAGTCCTTCCAAGGAACACCCAGGACTGATCTCCTTTAGAATGAACTAGTTGGATGTCCTTGCATTCCAAGGGACTCTCAAGAGTCTTCTCCAACACCACAGTTAAAAAGCATAAATTCTTCAGTGCTCAGCTTATTTCACAGTCCAACTCTCACATCCATCCAGAAACATCAAAACAAACAAAGCTAGTGGAGGTGCTGGGATTCCAGTTGAGCTATTTTAAATCCTGAAAGACGATGCTGTGAAAGTGCTGCACTCAATATGCCAGCAAATTTGGAAAACTCAGCAGTGGCCACAGGACTGGAAAAGGTAAGTTTTCATTCCAATCCCAAAGAAAGGCAATGCCAAAAATGCTCAAAGTACCACACAATTGCACTCATCTCACACGCTAGTAAAGTAAAGCTTAAATTTTCCAAGCTAAGCTTCAGCAATACATGAACCTGCAACTTCCAGATGTTCAAGCTGGTTTTAGAAAAGGTAGAAGAACCAGAGATCAAATTGCTAACATTTGCTGGGTCATCAAAAAAGCAAGAGAGTTCCAAAAAAAAAGGTCTATTTCTGCTTTATTGATTATACCTGAGCCCTTGACTGTTTGCATCACAATAAACTGTGGAAAATTCTGAAACAAATGGGCATAACAGACCACCTGACTTATCTCTTGATATACCTGTATGTAGGTCAGGAAGCAACAGGTAGAACTGGACATGGAACAACAGACTGGTTCCAAATAGGAAAAGGAATACGTGAAGGCTGTATATTGTCACCCTGCTTATTTAACTTACATGCAGAGTACATCATGAGAAATGCTGGGCTGGAAGAATCACAAGCTGGAATCAAGATTTATGTGAGAAATATCAATAATCTCAGATTTGCAGATGACACCACCCTTATGGCAGAAAGTGAATAAGAACTAAAGAGCCTCTTAATGAAAGTAAAAGAGGAGAGTGAACAAGTTGGCTTAAAGCTCAACTTCCAGAAAACTAACATCATGGCATCTGATCCCATCACTTCATGGGAAATAGATGGGGTTACAGTGGAAACAGTGTCTGGCTTTATTTTTCTGGGCTCCAAAATCACTGCAGATGATGATTACAGCCATGAATAAAAGACGCTTACTCCTTGGAAGGATAAGTTATGACCAACCTAGGCAGCATAATAAAAAACAGAGATATTACTTTGCCCACAAAGGTCCTTCTAGTCAAGGCTATGTATGGATGTGAGAGTTGGGCTATAAAGAAAGCTGAGCACCGAAGAATTGATGCTTTTGAACTGTGGTGTTGGAGAAGACTCTTGAGAGTCCCTTGGACTGCAAGGAGATGCAACCAGTCCATCCAAAATGAATCAGTCCTGGGTGTTCATTGGAAGGACTAATGTTGAAGCTGAAACTCCAATATTTTGGCCACCTGATGCAAACAGCTGACTCATTTGAAAAGACCCTGGTGCTGGGAAAGATTGAGGGCAGGAGGAGAAGGGGATGACAGAGGATGAGATGGTTGGATGATATTGCCAACTTGACGGACATGGATTTGAGTGGACTCCAGGAGTTGGTGATGGACAGGGAGGCCTGGTGTTCTGCAGTTCATGCAGTCACAAAGAGTTGGACACCACTGAGTGACTGAACTGAACTGAAGGTTATGTACAGTAAAGTTCATTTCCTCTTTTCCCATTCACCAAGTATTCTCCATTTTCTAAATACTACATTGAATGTTTCTTTAATAAATTCCTATAATCTAGTAGTCTGCATTACTTTATATTGCTATTTCAAGTGTTCTCTTTTATGAGCAATAGCTTCTATTTCTTTGTGTGTGTCAGTCCCAGTCATGTCCAACTCTTTGCAAAACCATGGACTGTAGTCTTCCAGGCTCCTCTGTCCATGTAGTTCTCTAGGCAAGAATACTGGAGTGGGTTTCCATTTCCTTCTTCAGGGGATCTTCCTGAACAAAGGATTGAACTTGTGTCTCCTGCATTGGGAAGCAGATTCTTTACCATATGAGCCACCAGGGAAGCCCAAAATACTGAGTGAAGGCATCATATTAAGAAATATGTTTTTACTATTTTATTCTATAGTTTATACAGAATCAAATGTCTTCTTTTCTTAAAATCCTCTAAAGCTCATCTTTGCTTTCCCTGTTCCTAGGAGTGGTAACTGCTTCCTGTAGTTGCTACCTTTGAAACACCTTCGATTTCCCTTTTTATCTCTTTAGCTACGCAGCTACTGCTCAGCATCTTTCACAAAACAACTTCTGAACACTTGTGGAGAACACCTGGAACCGAGAAAGGCAGCACATTCTCTTAGCAAGGAGCTAGGGAAAAATATAAAAGACAAAAACAGAGACAAATAGGGATGGAGAACTATCCTGGGGAGGGAGTTTTGAAGAAGGAGAAGTTTCCACACAGTAAGAAACCCTCTCATAGGTGGGTCTGTGGGGAGTTTTGGAATCTCAGAAGGCAACAAAACCTGGAGGAAAATAAAAGAAAAGAAAAAACAAACAAACAAACAAAAAAAACACAAAATCTACATAGGCTCTAACCTAACAACTTAACCTAGCCCTCTCACAGAACAAAAGATTGAACAAATACCAAAGAAGAGCTAGTCTGCTACATACCAGCCCCTCCCCGCTCTGAGGCAGAGAGGCAGGCTTGTGACAGCCAGAACTGGAAGGCGAGGGGCTACTACAATATCAGCCCTAGAAACACCATCTTCCACCAAACTGTGAGCAGGCTCCCAGCTGCTAACCATGTCTTCCTGAGATCCTGGTTGGTTGACATCTGCCAAGAGAGTCACAGCCTGAAATCAGCTCTCCAGAGGAGACATATTGAACACCTGAGATGGTACTCCCATGGCGCACCCTGGAAACCAAGCATCCAGGACCAGGAAGGTGATTAAGACACATGGTCCACCTGGGACAGTGTCCTTGCCAAGCACCTGGTTACCTGAGTTGCTCAGACATGGGGAGGGCACAAAACGCATGCCCAACCCACAGAGACTGAGCCACAACTGTGTCTGAGTGTCTCCTGTGGAGGTACGGGTCAGCTGTGGCCTGACATAGGGGCTCTGGGTGCAGCAGACCTTGGTATGACATAAGCCTTCTTGGAGGAGATTGCCATTAACCCCACCATAGAACCACCAGAACTTAAACAGGACTGAGGAGGCATCACTGACTCGATGGATGTGAGTCTGAGTGAACTCCAGGAATTGGTGATGGACAGGGAGGCCTGGCATGCTGCGATTCATGGGGTCGCAAAGAGTCAGAGACGACTGAGTGACTGAACTGAACTGAACTGTGGAAACAGGCTCTTGGAGGGCACAGACAAAACCTTGGGTGCACCAGGACTCTGGAGAAAGGAGCAGTGACCCCCATAAGAAATTGACCCAGACATGCCCGTGAGTGTCCAAGAGTCTCTGGCAGAGACATAGATCAGCACTGGCCTACAGTAGGGTCGGAGGCACTGAGTGCAACAGTGTATGCATGAGACCTTTGGAAGGACGTCACCATTATCTTCATTACCTATACCATAGTTTGGCCTCAGGTCAAGCAATAGAGAGGGAAAACAGCCCCACCCATCAATGGAAAATTGGATTAGATTTGCTGAACATGGCCCCGCCCATCAGAACAAGATTGTTTCCCTCTCAGTTAGTCTCTCCCATTAGAAAGCTTCCATAAGCCTCTTATCCTTCTCAGTCAGAGGACAGACATAATGAAAACCACAGACACAGAAAGGTAATCAATCTGATCACATGGACCGCAGTCTTGTCTAACTCAATAAAACTATGAGTCATGCCATGTACAGCCACCCAAGAGGGATGGGTCATGGTGGAGGGTTCTGACAAAAAGTGGTTCACTGGAGAAGGAAATGGCAAACACCTTCTGTATACTTGCCTTGAGAACCCCATGAACAGTGTGAAAAGGCAAAAAGGTATGACACGAAAGATGAACTCCCCAAGTCGGTAGGTGCCCAATATGCTACTGGAGATCAGTGGAGAAATAACTCCAGAAATAATGAAGAAATGGAGCCAAGGGAAAAGAAAAAAAATAACAGTTGTGGATGTAATGGGTGATTGAAGGAAAGTCCAATGCTGTAAAGAGCAATACTACATAGGAACCTGGAATGTTAGTTCCATGAATCAAGGCAAATTCATATTAGTTTAGTCTCTCAGTCATTTCCAACTCTTTGCAAACCCATGGACTACAGCATGCCAGGCCTCCCTGTCCATTACCAATGCCCAGAGCTTACTCAAACTCATGTTCACTGAGTCAGTGATACAATCCAACCAATCTCCCAGGACAGATCTCCTTTAGGATGGACTGGTTGGATCTCCTTGCAGTCCATGGGACTCTCAAGAGTCTTCTCCAACACCACAGTTCAAAAGCATCAATTCTTCGGTGCTCAGCTTTCTTTACAGTCCAACTCTTACATCCACACATGATTATTGGAGAAACCAAAGCTTTGACAAGATGGACCATTGTTGGCAAAGTAATGTCTCTGCTTTTTAATATGCTGTCTAGGTTGGTCACAGCGCCTCGCCTTCCCGTGACCAGCGCACTAAGAGCACCCCGCCGGCTGCGCCGTGCACTAAAAGCGCGGCCGAGAGGAGCTACGGCACGACCGAGGAAGGACGGCAGTGAGGACCAGTGCACTAAGCACGGCCGAGAACAGCTACCCCATGACGGAGGTCAGGAAGGGCGGCGGTGAGGAGAGACCCCTCGTCCAAGGTAAGGTGCGATGGCTGTGCTTTGCTAGAGCAGCCGGGAAGAGATACTCCACGCCCAAGGTAAGAGAAACTCAAATAAGACAGTAGGTCTTGAAAGAGGGCATTAGGGGACAAAAACACTGAAACCATACTCACAGAAAACTAGTCAATCTAATCACACCAGGACCACAGCCTTGTCTAACTCAATGAAATTAAGCCATGCCCCTGGGGCAACCCAGGATGGGCGGGTCATGGTGGAGAGATCTGACAGAGTGTGGTCCGCTGGAGAAGGGAATGGCAAACCACTTCAGTATTCTTGCCTTGAGAACCCCATGAACAGTAAGAAAAGGCAAAATGATAGGATACTGAAAGAGAAACTCCCCAGGTCAGTAGGGGCCCAATATGCTACTGGAGATCAGTGGAAAAATAACTCCAGAAAGAATGAAGGGATGGAGCCAAAGCAAAAAGAATACCCAGCTGTGGATGTGTCTGGTGATAGAAGCAAAGTCCGATGCTGTAAAGAGCAATATTGCATAGGAACCTGGAATGTCAGGTCCATGAATCAAGGCAAATTGGAAGTGCTCAAGCAAGAGATGGCAAGAGTGAATGTTGACATTCTAGGAATTAGCGAACTAAAATGGACTGGAATGGGTGAATTTAACTCAGATGACTATTATATCTACTACTGTGGGCAGGAATCCCTCAGAAGAAAGGGAGTGGCCATCATGGTCAACAAAAGAGTCCGAAATGCAGTACTTGGATGCAATCTCAAAAATGACAGAATGATCTCTGTTCGTTTCCAAGGCAAACCATTCAATGTCACAGTAATCCAAGCCTATGCCCCAACCAGTAATGCCGAAGAAGCTGAAGTTGAATGGTTCTATGAAAATCTACAAGATCTTTTAGAACTAACACCCAAAAAAGATGTCCTTTTCATTCTAGGGGACTGGAATGCAAAAGTAGGAAGTCAAGAAACACCTGGAGTAACAGGCAAATTTGGCCTTGGAACACGGAATGAAGCAGGGCAAAGACTAACAGAGTTTTGCCAAGAAAATGCACTGGTCATAGCAAATACCCTCTTCCAACAACACAAGAGAAGACTCTATACATGGACATCACCAAATGGTCAACACCGAAATCAGATCGATTATATTCTTTGCAGCCAAAGATGGAGAGGCTCTATGCAATCAGCAAAAACAAGACCAGGAGCTGACTGTGGCTCAGATCATGAACTCCTTATTGCCAAATTCAGACTGAAATTGAAGAAAGTAGGGAAAACCACTAGCCCATTCAGGTATGACCTAAATCAAATCCCTTATGATTAAACAGTGGAAGTGAGAAATAGATTTAAGGGCCTAGATCTGATAGATAGAGTGCCTGATGAACTATGGAATGAGGTTCATGGCATTGTACAGGAGACAGGGATCAAGACCATCCCCATGGAAAAGAAATGCAAAAAACAAAATGGCTGTCTGGGGAGGCCTTACAAATAGCTGTGAAAAGAAGAGAAGCAAAAAGCAAAGCAGAAAAGGAAAGATAAAAACATCTGAATGCAGAGTTCCAAAGAATAGCAAGAAGAAATAAGAAAGCCTTCTTCAAGGATCAATGCAAACAAATAGAGGAAAACAACAGAATGGGAAAGACTAGAGATCTCTTCAAGAAAATAGAGATTCCAAAGGAACATTTCATGCAAAGATGGGCTCGATAAAGGACAGAAATGGTATGGACCTAACAGAAGCAGAAGATATTAAGAAGAGGTGGCAAGAATACACAGAAGAACTGTACAAAAAAGAGCTTCACGACCCAGATAATCATGATGGTGTGATCACTGACCTAGAGCCAGACATCTTGGAATGTGAAGTCAAGTGGACCTTAGAAAGCATCACTACGAACAAAGCTAGTCGAGGTGATGGAATTCAAGTGGAACTATTCCAAATCCTGAAAGATAATGCTGTAAAAGTGCTGCACTCAATATGCCAGCAAATTTGGAAAACTCAGCAGTGCCCACAAGATTGGAAAAGGTCAGTTTTCATCCCAATCCCAAAGAAGGGCAATGTCAAAAAATGCTCAAACTACTGCACAATTGCACTCATCTCAAACGCTAGTAAAGTAATGCTCAAAATTCTCCAAGCCAGGCTTCAGCAATATGTGAACCATGAACTTCCTGATGTTCAAGCTGGTTTTAGAAAAGGCAGAGGAACCAGAGATCAAATTGCCAACATCCGCTGGATCATCGAAAAAGCAAGAGAGTTCCAGAAAAACATCTATTTCTGCTTTATTGACTATGCCAAAACCTTTGACTGTGTAGATCACAATAAACTGTGGGAAATTCTGAAGGAGATGGGAATACCAGACCACCTGATCTGCCTCTTGAGAAATCTGTATGCAGGTCAGGAAGCAACAGTTAGAACTGGTCATGGAACAACAGACTGGTTCCAAATAGGAAAAGGAGTACGTCAAGGCTGTATATTGTCACCATGTTTATTTAACTTACATGCAGAGTACATCATGAGAAATGCTGGACTGGAAGAAACACAAGTTGGAATCAAGATTGCTGGGAGAAATATCAATAACCTCAGATATGCAGATGACACCACCCTTATGGCAGAAAGTGAAGAGGGGCTAAAGAGCCTCTTGATGAGAGTGAAAGTGGAGAGTGAAAAGGTTGGTTTAAAGCTCAACATTCAGAAAACGAAGATCATGGCATCTGGTCCCATCACTACATGGGAAATAGATGGAGAAACAGTGGAAACAGTGTCAGAATTTATGTTTCTGGGCTCCAAAATCACTGCAGATGGTGACTGCAGCCATGAAATTAAAAGACGCTTACTCCTTGGAAGGAAAGTTATGACTAACCTAGATGGCATATTCAAAAGCAGAGACATTACTTTGCAAACAAAGGTTTGCCTAGTCAAGGCCATGGTCTTTCCTGTGGTCATGTATAGATGTGAGAGCTGGACTGTGAAGAAGGCTGAGCGCCGAAGAATTGATGCTTTTGAAGTGTGGTGTTGGAGAAGACTCTTGAGAGTCCCTTGGACTGCAAGGAGATCCACCCAGTCCATTCTGAAGGAGATCAGTCGTGGGCTTTCTTTGGAAGGAATGATGCTAAAGCTAAAACTCCAGTATTTTGGCCACCTCATGCGAAGAGTTGACTCATTGGAGAAGACTCTGATGCTGGGAGAGATTGAGGGCAGGAGGAGAAGGGGACGACAGAGGACGAGATGGCTGGTTGGCATCACTGACTCGATGGATGTGAGTCTGAGTGACCTCCGGGAGTTGGTGATGGACAGGGAGGCCTGGCATGCTGCAGTTCATGGGGTCGCAAAGAGTCGGACACGACTGAGCGACTGATCTGATCTGATCTGATCTGAGGTTGGTCACAACTTTTCTTCCAAGGAGCAAGTGACTTCTAATTTCATAGCTGCAGTCTCTGACTGTTTCCACTGTTTTCCCATCTATTTGTCATAAAGTGATGGGACTGGATGCCATGATCTTAGTTTTCTGAATGTTGAGTTTTAAGCCAGCTTTTTCACTCTCCTCTTTCATTTACATCAAGAGGATATTTAGTTCTTCTTTGGTCTCTACCATAAATATGGTGTCATCTGCATATCTGAGGTTATTGATATTTTCTCCTGGCAATCTTGATTCCAGCTTGTGCTCCATCTGGCCTGGCATTTTACATGATGTACTCAGCATATAGGTTAAATAAGCAGGGGGACAACATGCAGCCTTGACGTACTCCTTTCCCGATTTGGAATCAGTCTGTTTTTCCATGTTTAGTTCTAACTCTTGCTTCTTGACCGGCATACAGATTTCTCATGAGGCAGGGCAGGTGGTGTGGTATTCCCATCACTTTAAGAACTTTCCACAGTTAGTTGTGACCCACACAGTCAAAGGCTTTGGCATAGTCAATAGAGCAGCAGTAGATGCTTTTAGGGAACTCTCTCACTTTTTTGATTATCCAATGGATGTTGGCAATTTGACCTTTGTTCCTCTGCCTTTTCTAAATTCAACTTGAACATCTGGAAGTTCATGGTTCATGTACTTTTGAAGACTGGCTTGGAGAATTCTGAGCATTACTTTGCTATCATGTGAGAGGAGTGCAATTGTGTGGTAGTTTCAGCATTCTTTGGCATTGCCTGTCTTTGGGATTGGAATGAAAACTGACCTTTTCCAGTTCTGTGGCCATTGTTGAGCTTTACAAATTTGCTGGCATGCTAAGTGCAGCACTTTCACAGCTTCATCTTTTAAGATTTGAAATAGCTCAACTGGAATACCATCACCTCCACTACGTTTGTTCTTTATGATTCCTCCCAAGGCTCACTTGACTACACATTCCAGTATGCCTGCCTCTAGGCGAGTGATCACACCATCGTGATTATCAGGGTCGTGAAGATCTTTTTTGTACAGTTCTTCTAGGTATTCTTGCTACCTCTTCTTAATGTCTTCTTTTTCTGCTAGGTCCATACCATTGCTGTCCTTTATTGTGCCCATCTTTGCATGAAATGTTCCCTTGGTATCTCTAATTTTCTTGAGGAGATCTCTAGTCTTTCCCATTATATTGTTTTCTTCTATTTCTTTGCATTGATCACTGAGGAAGGCTTTCTTATCTGTCCTTTCTATTCTTTGGAACTCTGCATTCAAATGGGAATATCTTTCCTTTTACTTTGCCTTTGGCTTCAAATTGACAAATTGGACATGGTCAAATAGGAGATGGCAAGAGTTAACATCCATAATTTTAGGAATCAGTGAACTAAAATGGACTGGAATGGTTGAATTTAAGTAGGATTACCACTATATCTAATACTGTGGGCAAGAATCCCTTAGAAGAAATGGAGTAGTCATCATAGTCAATAAAAGAATCCAAAATGCAGTACTTGGATGCAATTTGAAAAATGACGGAATGATCTCTCTTTGTGTCTAAGGCAAACCAATTCAATATCACAGTAATCCAAGTCTATGCCCCTATCAGCAATACTTAAGAAGCTGAAGTTGAACAGTTCCATGAAGACATACAAGACCTTCTAGAACTAACATCCCCAAAAGTTGTCCTCTTCATTAAAGGGGACTGGAATGCAAAAGTATGAAGTCAAGAGCTACCTGGAGTAACAGGCAAAATTGTTCTTGGAGTACAAAAAGAAATAGGTAAAAGGCTAACAGAGTTTTGCCAAAAGAATGGACTGGTCATAGCAAACACCCTCCTGCAACAACACAAAATAATACGTTACACATGGACATCACCAGATGGTCAATACTAAAATCAGATTGATTATATATATTCTTTGCAGCCAAAGATGGAGAGGCTCTATACAGTCAGCAAAAACTAGACCAGGAGCTGACTGTGGCTCAGTCATGAACTCCTTATTGCAAAATTCAGATTTATATTGAATAAAGTAGGGGAAACCACTAGACTACTCAGGTATGACGTAAATCAAATCCCTTACAATTATACAGTGGAAGTGACAAATAGATTCAAGGGATTAGATATGATAGACAAAGTGCCTGATGTACTATGGATGGAGATTCTTGTCATTGTACAGGAAACAGTGATCAAAACCAACCCAAGAAAAAGAAATGCAAAAAGGCAAAACGGTTGTATGAGGAGACCTCACAAATAATGAGAAAAGAAGGGAAGCTAAATGCAAAGGAGAACAGGAAAGATATATCCACTGAATGCAGAGTTCCAAAGAACTGCAAAGAGCGATAAGAAAGCCTTCCTCAGTGATCAATGCAAAGAAATAGAGGAAAACAATAGAATCGATCTATTTAAGAAAATTAGAAATGAATCGCCAGTCCAGGTTTGATGGATGATACAGGGTGCCCTGGGCTGGTGCACCAGGATTATCCAGAGGGATGGGATGGGGAGGGAGGTGGGAAGGGGGTTAAGGATTGGGAACACATGTACATCCATGGCTGATTCATGTCAATTAATGGCCATATGAATATAATATTGTAAAGTAATTAGCCTCCAATTAAAATAAATAAATTTATATTAATAAAAAAAAGAAAATTGGAGTTACCAAGGGACTATTTCATGCAAAGATAGGCACAATAAAGGACAGAAAAAGTATAGAGCTAATAGAAGAAGAAGATATTAAGAATAGGTAGCAAGAATACACAGAAGAAATATACAAAAAGATCTTCATTACCCAGATTATCACAATGGTGTGATCACTCACCTGGAGGAAGGCTTATTGGAACGCATAGTCAAGTGGGCCTTGGGAGGAATCATTACGAACAAAGCCAGTGGACGTGGTGGAATTACAGTTGAGCTATTTCAAATCCTAAAAGATGATGCTGTGAAAGTACTGCATTCAATATGCCAGCAAATTTGCAAAGCTCAGCAGTGGTCACAGGATTGGAAAAGGTCAGTTTTCATTCCAGTCCCAAAGGAAGGCAATGCCAAAGAATGCTGAATATACGTCAAGGCTGTATATTTTCCCCCTGCTTATTTAACCCTTATGCAGAGTACATCATGCGAAATGCTGGGCTGGATGAAGAACAAGCTGGAATCAAGATTGCCAAGAGAAATATCAATAACCCCCAATACACAGATGACACCACACTTACATTAGAAAGCAAAGAAAAATTCAATATACTCTTGATAAAAAAAAAAGAGGAGAATGAAAAAATTGGCTTAAAACTCAACATTGAGGAAACTAAGGTCAGGGCAGCCGGTCTCATCACTTCATGGCAAATAGATGGGGAAAGAGTGGAAACAGTGAGACTTTATTTTTTTGTGCTCCAAAGTCACTGCAGATGATTACTGCAGCCATGAAATTAAAAGTCATTTTTTCCTTGGATGAAAAGTTATAACCAACCTAGATAGCATATTAAACATCAGAGACATTACTTTATCAACAACAAGTCAAACTATGCTTTTTCCAGTAGTCATATATGGATGTAAGAGTTGGACTATAAAGAAACCCGAGCTGTGAAGAATGATGTTTTTGAACTGTGGTGTTGGAGAAGACTCTTGAGAGTCCCTTGGACTGCAAGGAGATCCAACCAGTCCATCCTAAAGGAAATTAGTCTGAATGTTATTGAAAGGACTGATGCTGAAGCTGAAACTCCAATACTTTGACCGCCTGATGCAAAGAACTGAATCTTTGGAAAAGACCCTGATGCTGGGAAAATTGAAGGCCAGAGGAGAAGGGGATGACAGAGTGTAAGATGGTTGGATGGCATCTCTGACTCAATGGATGTGAGTTTGTGTAGCCTCAGAAGTTGGTGACGGACAAGGAAGCCTGATGTGCTCCAGTCCATGGGGTTGCAAATAGTTCAACACGACTGAGTGACTGAGCTGAACTGAAACCTCCCCTGTTAGAGGACTGACTGGATTTCTTTACATGGCTAAAAGACTCATCCATAGGACATGTAGTTAGACCTAAGTTTGTTTTACAATATTTTACAACTATATTCAAGATTACAAGATGATTATCTCATGATTTTTTATTTTATGGCGATACCTTTGATCAGGTTTTTATATCGTTGTTATATTAGTCTCACAAAACAAATAAAATATAGTTATTTCTTTTCCATTCTCTGGAAAATTTTGAGCAATATTATCTTGATAGAGAAGTATAGGGGCTAGAAAGTTCTTTGAAGAAAAGCTTTAATTATGGACTAAATTTCCTTCAAAGAATAGGATTTTTAAATTATCTCTTCATTATAATATAAATCTTCTAAAACTTTTTCTCAAGGGATTATCCATTATAGCTAATTCTTTTCAGTTTATCTGTGTAAAATGGCTCATAACATTCTTATATGTACACCGACTCTTTGACAGTATAGCAGTCTTCTTTTGCATTCATTAAACTGATATTTTGTACTTCTGCTATATTTTAGTGAGTCATACCTTGGGTTATTTTTTTTTTTTTTTTAAGAACACATTTTTGGCTTTCCTTTCTCTATTAAATACTTGTTTTCTGACTCATTAATTTTTCTTCATATTTATTATTTTCTTTCTTTCATCACTTCAGATTTCATTTTTTATCATTTTTCTTTTCAGCTAGACATTTTTAGAGCAATTATAAGTTCACAGTGAGACTACACATAAAATACAGAGAGCCCCACATACCCACCTCTTCCACCACTATCAATGTGTCCCATCAGAGTGGTGCACATATTGCAATTGATGAATCTATACTGGCAAATCTTTATCACCCAAAAACCACAGTTTACATCTGGGTTCACTCTTGATGACTGAACCAAGAGTGGTTTTGTATAAATGTAAAACGACATTTATGCTCCAATAATATTCTGGGCGTTGCCTTTTAATCTCACCCTCATCCTTTATCTATAACAAGCAGTGATCTTTTTACCTGCTCCATTGTTTTTGTCTTTTCCAGGATGTCAAATAGTTGGAATCATACAGTATATACCTTTTTCAAATGGACTTTTTTCACTTAGTAATATGCATTTAAGTTTCCTCCATTTTTTCTTATGACCTGAATACTCATTTATATTTATCACAAAATTATACTCCATTGTCTGTATGTACCACAGTTTATTTATCCTTTTACTTTCTGAAGGGCATCTCGTTGCCTCCAAGATTTTGCAATGATGAAAAAAGCTACAGTTTTTTTGAGGACGTAAGTTTTCAACTCCTTTAGAAAAATACCAAGGAACAAGACTACTACATCATATAGTAAGAAAATGATTACTTTGGGAAGAAACTGCCAAACTATACTCTTTTTTTTTTTTTTTTTTTTGAGGTTTGAATGTTATTATTTTTATTATAATAAAAGCAATGCTGATGAACAGTTAGCCCAATAACTCCACCTAAATGAAAAGTGCTATTTCTGTGATAGCCTACCATGCTGCTATTGGAATACATTTAAATGAACTGGGAGTCTTATCTCCATCAGTTAGAGCTAATCAACTAAACTTTTAAAAATACTTTCCTTAACATGAGGTTAATATTTAAAAGGCAATTTTAAACTCAATGTACAGAAATTCAATAATTTCTTGACAGCAATAAACTAGTGATAACAGCTGAATTTCCTGGAAAAACAAATTTTTTACTTTACTTCAAGGTTTTCAGGGATTTGTTTTTTTTTTTTTTTTTTTTTAAATGCTTACTATTTTATTTTTTTTTTGTTTTACATTTTATTTTATTTTAATTTTATATTGCTTAACTTTACAATATTGTATTGCTTTTGCCATAAATCAAGATGAATCCGCTGCAAGTATACATGTGTTCCCCATCCTGAACCCTCCTCCCTCCTCCCTCCCCATACCATCCCTCTGGGTCGTCCCAGTGCACCAGCCCCTGGCATCCGTTATCAGGCGTCATACCTGGACTGGCGACTCATTTCAGATATGATATTATACATATTTCAATGCTATTCTCCCAAATCATCCCACCCTCTTCCGTTCCCAGAGTCCTCTTAAGTGCCTTATCATTTGTGTTCCCACCAACAGTGAAGATGAGCTCCTGTTCCACATCCTCACCAACATTTTGTTTTCAATTTTCTGTGTTCTGGACTTTCTGATAGGTGTATTGTGGTATCTCACTGTTGCTTTCATTTACATTTTCCAGATGACATATGATGTGGAACATCTTTTCATATGCTTTTTTAGCATCTGTATACCTTTTTCAGGATTTCCCTGGTTGCTCAGTGGTAGAGAATCTGCCTACACTGCAGGAGATATCGGTTCGACCTCCTGCAACCCACTTCAGTATTCTTGCCTGGAAAATCCCAAAGACCGGAGAGCCTGGTAGGTTACTATGCATGGGATTTCAAGAATTGGACACAACCTAGCAAGTGAACAACACACCTTTATCAGTGAGTTGTTTGGTAAAGTCTTTGACTAAATTTTTAATTGAGTTTTCTTACTGTTAAGTTTCAAAGTTCTTTCTATTTTTAGAATAATAGTCTTTCATGAAATAAGTCTTTTGTAAATATTTTCTCCCAAGCTGTGATGAGTCTTTTTATTCTTTTTACAATGTCTTTCACAGAACAGAAATTTTTAATGAAGTCCAGTTTATCTGAACCTCCCTCATAGGTTATGCTTTTGGTGTTTAAGATCATTTTTTTTTTAAATTGAAGTATAGTTGATTTAAAGTGTTGTGTTACTTTCAGGTGTATAGCAAAGTGATTCAGTTACCTATATATATACACTTATTTCAGATTCTTTTCCATTGTAAGTTATTGAAAAATATTGAATATATTTCCCTTTGCTACACAGTAATTCCTCACTGGTTATCTATTTTATATGTAGTAGTGTGTGTGCTTGGTATTGTAAATAAAAAATCATCACCAAACCCAAGGTCATCTAGATTTTCTTCTTTATTACCTTCTAATTTGACATTTTTGCATTTTACATTTAGGTATGTGAATAATTTTCAGTTCATTTCTATGAACAAATTTCAGTTTGTTTCTATGAACAGAGTGTAAGCTCTGTGTCTAGATTCCTTTTCTTTTTTAATTTGGATATCTAATTGTTCCAGAAACTTCTGTTGAAAAGACTTTCTTTTCACTATTGAATTGCTTTTGTTCCTTTATCAAAAGTTAGTTTACTATATCTAAGAGGGCTTATTTCTGAAATCTCTATTCTGTTCCATTGATCTATTTTTTACATTCTTTTTCTAATAACAGACTGCCTTGATTACTGTTACTTTGTAGGATGTTTTTTTATTATTATTATTATTATTTTTTAATTTTTCTTAACTTTACAATATTGTATTACTTTTACTATACATCGAGATGGATCCGCCACCAGAATACACGTGCTCCCCATCCTGAACCCTCCTCCCTCCCCACTTCCCACACCCTCCCTCCAGGTCATCCCAGTGCTCCAGTCCCAGGCATCTGTTATAGGGCATCGTACCTGGACTGACTCGTTTCAGATATGATATTATACATGTTTCAATGCTATTCTCCCCAATCGTCCCACCCTCTCCCAGTCCCAGAGTCCAAAAGTCTGTTCTATACATCAGTGTCTCTTTTGCTGTCTCATAAGCAGGGTGATTGTTACCATCTTTCTAAATTCCATATATATGCGTTAGTATACTGTACTTGTGTTTTTCTTTCTGGCTTACTTCACTCTGTATAATAGGCTCCAGTTCCATCCACCTCATTAGAACTGATTCAAATGTATTCTTTTTAATGGCTGAGTAATACTCCATCGTGTATATGTACCACAGCTTGCTTATCCATTCATCTGTGGATGGACATCTAGGTTGCTTCCACGTCCTGGCTATTGTAAACAGTGCTGCTATGAACACTGGGGTACACGTGCCTCTTTCAATTCTGGTTTTCTCAGTGTGTATGCCCAGCAGTGGGATTGCTGGGTCATAAGGCAGTTCTATTCCCAGTTTTTTGAGGAATCTCCATACTGTTCTCCATAGTGGCTGTACTAGTTTGCATTCCCACCAACAGTGTAAGAGGGTTCCCTTCTCTCCGCACCCTCTCCAGCATTTATTGCTTGCAGGATGTTTTGAAGACAAATAGTGTCAGTAACTCAACTTTGCTTCTCGCTTTCAATACTGAGTTGGTTATTCTGGGTTCTCTACTTCTCCTTAGAAACTTTAGAATTAGTTTGTCGGTAAAAAACTAACTTGCTGGGATTTTGATTGGAATTGAACTGAATCTACAGATTAAGTTGGAAGAATGGACCCTGTAAAAATACTGAGTCGTCCTGTCCATGAATGTGAAAATACCTTTCCACTCATTTAGTTCTATTTCAACACATTTTTAATGAGTGAAATGAAGGACATAGGCCTAAATGAATCAGAAGATATGTATAAATTCAGTAAAAAATCAGATTGAATAATATACAAAGGGACAGACTTTAGAGAACTCAAAAAGCAGGCAAATGAATGATGAATTTAAACTTGAGTTACGTTTCTTAAGCCCATGATCCCCTATTTTCTAAAGTTACCTCACAGCCAAGTGGTATATAACTCATAGTTTTGTACTACTTAGAAATTTGTAAAAATTAGTTCATCAGGTTCGCATTATAAAGAACACATTTTTTTCCCCTCTAAACTTGAGTATAACGATGTACACAAAGGGTACTCCTTAAAGCCTAGATTATTTTGTTTTCATTTCCTCTGTCTTTTAAGAACTGTTCTCCACACGGTAGATATAAAAACTAAATATAAATGTGTCCAGAAGGGGAAAGTTTATGCATACCCTTAATTGGTTTATCATGCATGAGACTTCACAGATCTATTGTCAGGACTGATAGGAATTGCACTTTATTTGCTCTTTATTTGGCTTCCTTGAAACTTACATAGCCTTAAATTTCCATGCTGTAGCCTCAGCCTTCCCAGTGTCAAAAATTAGAAGTTGGATGAAATCCACTGGACTTACTTGATGTTTAGTATCAAGTCATTCTTGATACTAAAATACAGTACAATTGAGAGAGTAGCATTGAAACATATATATATATATATATAAAACACAGACCCTTTTATAATTAGAATCTCAAGTTATGGGTCAAAGATGAAATCATTTGGTGATATGAAAAGACACTTAATCTCTGAGCAATTTCTCAGAGATTGAGCAGTTTCTCAGAGATTAAGATACCAAAGTTGTTCTACTTAACATACTGTCTCAGCCACAGTGCAGCAAGTGTAAGGATGGAAGTAGGATGTCATTAAAATGATAATCTGCTTAATTCAACAGTAGAGTAGGAAATAGCACCTTATCTCTTTTTCATCTCTCTTTACTGTTAAAATAGCATATAAATATAGTTAAAAATACGCTCCAGAACTCTTACTAGGCTCTAAGAATCACAATGTAAAGAAATAACTATAACATAGTTTGTAACGAATTAAGAAACAAAGTCAGGCGATGATAAACAACTAATCTTTTAAATAAAACTGTGACATGTAGGAAAAACCATATTGGAACACAGGTTCAACTTGCCTCTCACAAAAAAAAAAAAAAAAAAAAAAAAAAAAACAGCTTCATTCTAGTTTTTAAATGAAAAAAAAAATTGTTTAAAAAAATCCTTCTATAGCAGTATAAATATTCTCTTCTGGACATCTATTTTTCTTTAAGAGTTTGCAGTTTCAAAACCTAGGATATTGAGGTTCTTCATACACACTTATTCACATGGAGAAAAAGTGAGATAGCTCAGAAAATGTATACAATAAAAAATAAATATTCAATCTAAAATAAAAGAAAAAGGTTAAAATTAATGGAGGGATGGGAATGTTTATATGATATTCTGAGTCCTTTCCTATGTTAAAGTTAAGTCAATGTTTTGACTCTAATTACATAGTCTCCAAAACTAAAACGGATTGGTATTTGTTAGCATGATTTGTGGAGAATTTGAGAATACACAATAATTGAAAAAGTGAATAACTGAAAAGTGAATACAAATTTCTTTTGAGATTTCAATCTGGAAAGCTATTCCGTTTTTGTTTTAAGTGTGTCTATGTGTATGTAGTAGGAATTATGTAGATAACATTAATGATATATTGGATACAGTCCTCACCAATGCCCCTATAGTAAATTTAGTGGTGATTTTAATCCCAAGGCATCAAGCAAAGTAGGAAGCCTGAATATTGCACAATGATGATAGTAATTTAATGACCAAGATATTAGAAATCATTGTCTTTAATCTTCAAAATTACTTTAACATTAGGGAAAAAACATGTTTCAATAGTAAGGCAATTGCCTAGTACCACTAAACTAGTAAATCATTTAACCAGAATCAGAAGCTGTGCAGTATGACAGCAATGGCCATGTTTAATATGCAACATTATTTTTGCCTTGCCAGAAAGTCTGTAGAATAAAAAGAGTAAGGGGAAAGAAAGTACTAATACAATTTGTCTGCTATTGTGGCTTCATCTACTAATAAAATTAGAAAATTTAAACAATATTGAAATAGATGAATGTCTTCCAAATGATCCTCCATAAACCTCCAGTCTTAGCTTGTTCATCTCCTCATGGCTGGTGTTTTCATTTCTCCTTTGAATCTCCCATCATTCACTTCTATGATTATGCCCTTGACCTTGATATCACAAGAAAATGAACATTGCATCAACTCTTGACAGCAAACACATACCTTAAAACAGCATTCCACATTCTTCTTCTCACTTGGTCAAATACCCTCATAATCCTATTACCTGCAAATATTGTAAATATATTTGACACTATCAGTTTCTAACTATCCATCAATACCACCCATTCTTATTTGATGTAAATTCCATTGTCTACTGTGATAATCACTGTGTTGCTTATACCAACATTTTTCTGATCTTTTAGCATTATTTTTCTAACAAACCTCAAACCTTCATGAAATAGATAGGCTAAATGTTCCATTTTGTTGTATGTGGCTTAAAACAAATTATCTTTAATACAATAGTCCATATTGTTCTTCACAATAGGTAGCTCTCTCTCGTGAGGACTCCCTTCAAGAAGTTACACAAGGATGCTAAGGCATTCCACCTTGCAATCCTACTACCTTCAGCATTTTGTCTCTACAGTCACCATGGAAGAGAAAGAAGAGAGAAAGGAAGAAAGAAAAAGGTTGATATTATTCCTAAAACCCACCTTACATTTGTATGTGTGCATACACACACACACACAACACACATACAGACTTCTAGACTTCCATTTAAATAGTACCTATTCACAGAAGTCTTCCCTGCCATCATATTAAAGATGATGGACCTATTCTTTTTTTCCCCATTTTCTTAACACTTAATGCAGAAAAGGATTTTCAGAAGCTTCAGGCAATGTATGAGGAGAGAACACAGCAAAATGGTTACATGGAGAGCAAGAGCAGAAAGTGCTTTAAGAAAGACAACTATCAACAATGTCAAGTTATGCTGAAAAGATTGAGTAAAACAGATCCTTCCCATGGTCCATATTATGTTGCAAGGGCTAAAAGGACTTGCCTCAGATTCCTTTTTTTTTTTTTTTTTTTTTCGGTTGAAGTTCTAGATACAATTTAGTTTCTGCCATTGAGATGCATTCATGCAAAATTTGAAAGGTAGGAATAAAACAGAAGTCATCCTTCTACAGTTTTTAAACAAGTTCTAAAAGACATGAGTGTGTGTGGGAAGTAGACTTCACATTCCAGTATCTCCTGCTGCTGCTGCTAAGTCGCTTCAGTTGTATCCAACTCTGTGAGACCCCATAAATGGTAGCCCACCAGGCTCCCCCATCCCTGGGATTCTCCAGGCAAGAACATTGGAGTGGGGTGCCAGTTCCTTCTCCAATGATGAAAGTGAAAAGTGAAAGTGAAGTCGCTTAGTCATGTCCGTCTCCTAGCGACCCCATGGACTGCAGCCCACCAGGCCCCTCTGTCCATGGGATTTTCCAGGCAAGAGGTCTGGAGTGGGGTGCCATTGCCTTCTCCAATTCCAGTATCTACTATTATAAATGAAGGTGAAAGTGAAGATAACAACACAGATAGCAGCAGTGGAAGCTTCCTGACTTTAAGATTAAATTATTTGATCTTTAAATAAAAACAATTTGGTTTATAAATCATACGTTAACAATTTTTTAACTGTTCTTAACCAAACAATTCTGGTGACAGTTGACCACTAAATTCCCTGAATTCAACCTCTCTGTGTTAAAAATACCTAGCACTTTGCCTAAGAAAGTATTTATTAACCAGAGAGGTTGCAGGGAACTGATTTTCACAGAATTGACTTATTCAACTTCATTGTGTTAGAAGTTTGAAAATGAAATACTATTAGTCCACAGATGTGTGCTGAAAGAGTTAAAAGTTATTATCCTGTAATTCCCTGGAATTAAATACTCATTGAAGGCAACCTCTGGCAGACCAGCTGGCTGCTGTGGTTGGTTGTTGGTTGTTATGACAAGACTGTTACAACTTATGAGATTGGCTATTCTGACACAGTAGACATTTTTAATTTTTTTTTTTTTTTAACGCTAAAAAACAATGTTTACCCTAAAATAATCTCATATATCTTGCAGATGCAAAGTTGGTTACTGAACTTAAAAAGCATTGCAGAAAGGTTTCTTTCAGTTTGATAATTATAAAAAGATTTATCAGTCCCACATGTCATAAACGCACGCCAGTACTCTTGCCTGGAAAATCCCATGGATGGAGGAGCCTGGTAGGCTGCAGTCCATGGGGTCACAAAGATTCGAACACGACTGAGTGACTTCACTTTCATATTCACTTTCATGCATTGGAGAAGGAAATGGCAACCCACTCTAATGTTCTTGCCCGGAGAGTCCCAGGGACAGGGGAGCCTGGTGGGCTACCATCTATGGGGTCACACAGAGCCAGACAAGATTGAAGCAACTTAGCAGCAGCAACACCTTATAAACTTTAAAGGATTGACTAGATCTTGGAAAAGTTGAATGATACTAATTCCATTTGGATGAATGATGATGAATCTAAGGACCTTAACCTATAAAAACAAACAAAAATACCCTAAAGAGCAGAAAAAGTGCCTCTTCTTCTGTCTATTAGTAGAAGTGCTGCCTTGTGTGATGATTTGCAATGACCTCACCTGAGGCAGATACCTTGCATATAGATAACTGTTGACCTGTTCTCCACCCTTGTCATCCCATTTGTCTTTGGAACTATAAGTGAATTAAGATCCAACATCTTAAAAGTAGCAAGTATATAAATTTTGATTTGGGAGAAAATAGTTTGCACCATAAAATTAAATTATCTTGCTGGTTTATAAACAGATACCTGAGTATTATATGAAGAAATATATTGAATGAATTTTATTAATTGAGATAATATGAATATAAAAATTTGAAGTATTCTCCAAATACTTTTCATAAGCAATTCATCTGTAGTTTATATTATAGCACATTAATCTCCATGAAGATTTTCCAGCTGTATGCTGAAATCTATAAGGGAAGAAACTAGGAGAAGATCCTACAACTCATCTAAAAACATAATTTTAAATAAAATATCATTTTTTTCCTTTGCTGTGCAAAAGCTTTTAAGCTTAATTAGGTCCCATTTGTTTTTTGTTTGTTTGTTTTGCTTTGTCTACATTCAGTTCAGTTCAGTTCAGCTGCTCAGTTGTGTCCAACTCTTTGTGACCCCATGAACCGCAACATGCCAGGCCTCCCTGTCCATCACCAACTTCTGGAGTCCACCCAAACCCATGTCAGGTGATAGATCGAAAAAAGCATTTCCGCAAATTTATGTCAAAGAGTGTTCTGCCTACGTTTTCATCTCAGAGTTATATAGTATGCAGTTTTACATTTAGATCTTTAACTAATTTTGACTTTTTGTATATGCTATTACAGAATGTTTTAATTTCATTATTCTACATGTAGCTGTCCAGTTTTCCCAGCACAACTTATTGAAGAGGCTGTCTTTTCTCCATTGTATATTTTTGCATCTTTTGTGTAGATTGATTGACCATAAATGCATAGGTTTATTTCTGGGCTTTCTGTCTTGTTACATTGATCTATATGTCTATTTTTGTGCTAGTATCATACTCTTTTGATGACTGCAGCTTTGCAGTAAATCTGAAGACAGCATGATACTTCCAGTTCTGTTCTTCTTTCTCAAGATTATTTTGGCTATTCAGGTCTTTTGGATTTCCATACTTTTTTTTTTTAAATTGTTCCAGTTCTGTGAAAAATGCCATTGATAACTTGATAGAGATTGCACTGAATCTGTAGATTGCTTTGAGTAGTATGGGCATTTTAACAATATTTATCTTCTAATCCAAGAACATGGCATATCTTTCCATCTGTTTGTATCATTTTCCATTCATTTCAGAGTTCAAGTATTTTTTCTCCATCAGTTCAGTTCAGTCCCTCAGTCATGTCCGACTCTTTGTGATGCCATGGACAGCAGCATGCCAGGCCTCCCAACTCCCATCACCAACTGCCAGAGTTCACTCAAACTCATGTCCATTGACTCGGTGATGCCATCCAACTACCTCATCCTCTGTGGTCCCCTTCTTCTCCCACCTTCAATCTTTCCCAGCATCAGGGTCTTTTGAAATGAGTCAGCTCTTAGCATCAGGTGGCCAAAGTATTGGAGTTTCAGCTTCAGCATAAGTCCCTCCAATGAATACTCAGGACTGATTTCCTTTAGGATGGGCTGGCTGGATCTCCTTGAAATCCAAGGGAATCTCAAGAGTCTTCTCGAACACCACAGTTCAAAAACATCAATTCTTCTGTGCTCAGCTTTCTTTATAGTCCAACTTTCATATCCATACATGACTACTGGAAAAACTGTAGCCTTGACTAGACAGACCTTTGTTGGAAACGTTATGTCTCTATAGGTAGGTTTATTCCTGGGTATTTTATTCTTTTTCATATAATGGTAAATGGCATTGTTTTCTCAATTTCTCCTTCTGATATTTTGTTGTTAGTGTATAGAAATACAACAGATTTCTGTATATTTATATATCCTATATAGCTCTTTATAACATATGCAGAATCTGGTAAAATGATACAAATGAATATATTTATAAAGTAGAAAAAGACTCATAAAGATAGAAAACTAATGGTTACCAAATGGGAAAGATAGGGTGGAGAGACAAACTGGGAATTTGAGAAAAACAGAAACATACTATTTATATATATAATAGATAAACAACAAGGACGTAGTGTATAGCACAAGGAACTATATTCAATATTTTACAATAACCTTCAATGGAAAATAATTTTTTAAAATATATGGGACTGGAGCACTGGGATGACCTGGAGGGATGGTGTGGGAAGGGGGAGGGAGGAGGGTTCAGGATGGGGAACACGTGTATTCTGGTGGCGGATCCATCTCGATGTATACTAAAAGTAATACAATATTGTAAAGTTAAGCAAAATTAAAAAAAAGAAGAAAAAAAAATATATATATGTATATATGACACTGAATCACTTTTCTGTATACCTAAAACATTGTAAATCAATTATACTTCAATAAAACAAATAAATTAAAAATTAGTGATTAACTCTTGACAAATATAGCTATTAAATGCCATATAATGTAGAAGTCATTCTGATTTTTCACTACTATTTTATTAAAACATCAAATAGAATTAAACAATAAAACTGCATTTTGTGAATTGAATATTTGGTTTTGAGAGTAGGCAATAAAACATTACAACTTTCTTAAAACTTTGTCATTGCTTTGTAGACATCCCAATATCATACTTCTCATATTACATAGTAAACTTTTCTAGAGCTAAGGGACAAGGCTTCTAAATGTGAGATAGTTTCTGTGAAGAACAGAGCGTTTATTTGGAGATACCTAAGAAATACCTGTTTATACTAAACATAAGAAAATCACACAGGTATATTTTACTCTGTGTCTTGATGTTTCCAGTTTGAATGTATGAAGATTTCTAAATACATATGAATGTCTTGAAATTATGCAAATTATTTCTGTATGTATTTTTCTTTTTCTTCCCCATATATTTTTTGATGGGGTCATAGGCACATGCCCTTAAAATCAGAGCTCAAAGGACTTTTCAGGCCTTCTATAGTTAGAATATATTGAAAGCATTGGAGTTTTCTGTAGGCAGCTAAAAATTCAGGGTACTACTTCTCTTGAAATAATTAGAATTTTTCCTGCTTCTTCTGACAAGTCTTTCTTTGAAGGGTTAACTGTAACCAATGATCAAGGCGGGTGTTTACAGTTGTATATTCCAGATCCTTTCACTCTATTTCCCTAGACAAGTAGACCCAACTTGTTGTTTATAAAAAATGAATTTGTTGAAACTGGTTATTAAGGAGAGGATAATTTGGTAATAAGCATAATTTCACTCAATGTGAAGTTTTTGGAGCTTATTCTATTTTATACTGCATTTAAAACAAATTGTTGTCATATCAGTACAAAATAAATTAACCAAAAATTTGTCAAACACTATTCTGTTTTATATGCTATAAAAAATATGTCACTGACACTTTTATGTTTCTAGTGCCTGAGGACGATTCATTTAGAAAAGCAAAGAAGAAGTGCATGGGGACAAAATGCATGCTATTAAATATTCAATAACAATTGGCACAGGCACAATTAGGCAAGGAAGCAGTCAGCGAAATGTGAAACAGTTTGTGCTTCTAAAGAAATACATTTAGATAGAGAGGTTACTGGTCAAATTATTCAGGTTACAATTACAGCAAGAGTAATATGATACTCTTTAAAGGTTCATAAAGCTGCCCTTGGGATACTTAAATCAAAGAGAAGATGACCAAGCAAACCTAATTGGTCTATACTTAGCTTTCTCATTACAAGTACCAAATTCTTTACCATATGTAAAGTTTTTACTTTTAAATGTATATTATCTGGCCTTGGAAAAGCAACTAAGAAGTGTGAAAACTAGCAAGGTACTCAGGATTTTAAAATTTCACTATTTTACTTTCCAGAGCAATCAGGAAAGAAAATACTTTAGAAGAAGCGTCAAAACATCAGTAGAACATACTGCTTCCCATGGAAAATTTGGTACACTGAATTATATAAAAGTGATGTCTTTGTATTTATTCAACTCATTTTTCCTCCTGAAGAATATGTGATGATTCATGCCTCTATAAATTAAACTAGGGCTAGAATGCATATTAAAGTGTGTGTGGAGTGTCTGAAGAGAAAGAATTAGTAGTTTTAAATGGATAATGGAAAGAGTGGTTGAGATTGACAATTGTGCATTAATTTCAAAGATGACACATACAAATGTAGGAGATTTTTTCATTTTCTGGGCTTCTAAGCCTATGAACAATGTTTTGTTAGGTAATTCTCTTAACGCTGGATATCTTGATGGGAAGCAAAACCTGTCTGGCATGACTGAAGCTGAAAAGGCCAGATATATTTTGTCTTCCCTGGGATTAGGTTGTGATCCTGCAAGAATCAGAAATAATGTCAGCATCATGTTTCCACAGATACCTGTAACACTAGTTACAAGTTCTGAGAGGAAGACATAGTTCCAAAGAAGCCAAGGAACAAAACAGATTTAAGAAATATGACAATGAGAGAACTTAGGGTGTATTTATGTCAAGGAAGCTTGCCTATATGAAGTAAATCAGAAGCCTACTGTGATTCTGAAGGGATAACGTTGCCCCCACATCAGGTGCCTGTCCTAATATTTATTTGAATGATTGAGTCTTAAAACAGTATTCTGCCCTACAAACTTCAGAGAAGGAAGCCAGTTTCAAAAGCTAGGCATCCCCAAAACATCCACTGTATTTTTTTAAATTAAATTTTATTTTGCTTAACTTTATAATATTGTATTGCTTTTGCCATACATCAAATGGATCCGCCAAAAGTATTAGATGAAGTCATGGAGGATAATTGGGGGCGGGAGGAGAAGGGGACTACAGAGGATGAGATGGCTGGATGGCATCACTGACTCGATGGACGTGAGTCTGAGTGAACTCCGGGAGTGGTGATGGACAGGAAAGCCTGGTGTGCTGCGATTCATGGGGTCACAAAGAGTCGGATATGACTGAGTGACTGAACTGACTGACTGAACTGATGGAGGATAAAAGACAAACCAGATGACTCTCCCAGAGAGTGAGAGCAGGTGTCTGGGAGAATAAAGGACTAAGAAAGTCCCTCTCAGAGAACATAATCAGGTACTTCTAAAGGAACATTCCTCATTCTAGTGTCTTCTCTATAAAATTCATTGTCACTATGAATCAGTAATAGATGTCTCTTATTCATAAATTTTTCCAATGGAAGTTTTTAGCTCCTATTTTGTCTGAATTATACCACTGTATATGAGGAGAGGGGTATTAAAAATTGCTTTAAAATTTTTTTCATACAAAAATTAAAGAAATCTCATTTAGAAATCTCATCTAGATGGGAGAAACTCATTTACAAGAAAATTGAACAGAATGCCTTAAGTAGGTGGAACTTCAGATCATCTCCCCAGTGTGTGGATGGGCTTATGTTCTGGGAGAGAAGCGCTGTTCATGGGTGTTTGGTAGCAATATTCAACACATGTGGCTAACTGTGACCAGATTTATGCCTTTTTTCATGGAATACAGTTTCTTCTGGGAAGATGCTACAGTCAAGAACTGTATTTTCCATAAGACTGTTCTATACATCAGTGTCTCTTTTGCTATCTTGTAAACAGGGTTATTGTTACCATCTTTCTAAATTCCATATATATGTGTTAGTGTACTGTATTGGTGTATTTCTTTCTGGCTTACTTCACTCTGTATAATAGGCTCCAGTTCCATCCACCTCATTAGAACTGATTCAAATGTATTCTTTTTAGTGGCTGAGTAATACTCCATTGTGTATATGTACCACAGCTTTCATATCCATTCATCTGCAGATGGACATCTAGGTTGCTTCCAAGTCCTGGCTATTGTAAACAGTGCTGCTATGAACATTGGGGTATATGTGTCTCCTTCAATTCTGGATTTCTCAGTGTGTATGCCCAGCAGTGGAATTGCTAGATCATAAGGCAGTTCTATTCCCAGTTTTTTGAGGAATCTCCATACTGTTCTCCATAGTGGCTGTACTAGTTTGCATTCCCACCAACAGTGTAAGAGGGTTCCCTTTTCTCCACACCCTCTCCAGCATTTATTGCTTGTGGACTTTTGGATCACAGCCATTCTGACTGGCGTGTAGTGGTACCTCATAGTGGTTCTGATTTGCATTTCTCTGATAATGTTGAGCATCTTTTCATGTGTTTGTTAGCCATCTGTATGTTGGACTCTGGGAGAGGGAGAGGGTGGGATGATTTGGGAGAATAGCATTGAAATATGTATAATATCATTTCTGAAACGAGTTGCCAGTCCAGGTACAATGCCTGCTAACGGATGCCTGGGGCTGGTGCACTGGAACAACCCAGAGGGGTGGTATGGGGAGGGAGGAGGGAGGAGGGTTAAGGACGGGGAACACATGTATACTTGTGGCGGATTCATTTTGATGAATGGCAAAAGCAGTACAATATTGTAAAGTTAAGCAAAATAAAATTAAAAAAAAAAAAAAGAACTATATTTTCAAACTTCCACTATCCTTACCCCCAATCATGAAAGTATACAGAACAATACTTGTCACTGATGACAAAGGAGTAGAAGTATTGGGTATAATTTTGGGGTTAATACCAATTAGAAGCTTTGTGCTTTCTCTGCCCTTTCTTTTTTTTAATAGTCAGGCTTCCAACTGTCAATGTTGAGTGCAACCTGGGGTTCATGTAGTGAAGTAATAAAGCCTGTGTCAACCTGTAGCCTTGAACGATTGCTAATATTGGCCATCTCCACACCTACCATCAATCAGAAACACCTCATTACATACAGGCACATCTCATTGCATTGCTCTTCACAATACTGCCCTTTACAGATACTGCATTTCTCACAAATTCAAGGTTTGTGGAACCCTATATT
This sequence comes from Tragelaphus eurycerus, assembly GCA_935064755.1. Lineage (NCBI taxonomy): Eukaryota > Metazoa > Chordata > Mammalia > Artiodactyla > Bovidae > Tragelaphus > Tragelaphus eurycerus. The sequence continues at coordinate 58,573 of CAKXYN010000228.1, read as the reverse complement.
GTTAGATAATGGTGAGCATTTTTATCAATAACATATTTTCATTGAGGTATGTACATTGTAGTATAATGTGAACATAACTTTTATATGCAATGGAAGAACCACAAAATTTGTGTGATATGCTTTGTTATGATCTTCATTTTATTTCAGTTGTCTGGAACTAAATCCACATTACCTCCAAGGTATGCCTATACTATCTGAATAAAAAAAATGGTCTAATGGTACACTTCACAAGTATATTGAGCTATTAATCTAATCAAAATGTAACACCTTAAGAGAGAGGTGTTGCACATCAAATGACTATTCTCATAATCAGCTTATGCTTATAAGTTGAAATAGCAAAATAGCTAATAAACTTGATAATATATATATTTTTTCCTGAAATACAGAATATATTATTAATACTATTTCCCCCAAACTTTACATATCAGTCAAGACTTCAGCCAGGAAAATAGTCACTACAAGTGTTATAGAAAAAGATTTCATTAAAGAACTAGAATCTCCTTGAATATTAATAAAGATGGGGCAATGGAATCTAGAAGTGGGAATCACTGCATCAGAAAAATAGTCACTGGTAAAGCCATGCAAAACACTGATGTGGGTAGACAAAATAGAGCCAGAAGGAAAAATAAAAAAAAAAAAAAAAAAAACATTCAGATCTAGACACTGCAGTTTTGAGCCATAGTTTGCTCATAGAGGGATGTGTAAACTGTCACGCAACTGGACTCTATTGTCTGGAAATTGCTGCCTTGGTGGCAAAATCTAATTCAATGGGAATTGCTGCTTCCACAGGACCCCAGTCATTCACCTGGTGGTGAGTTTGGGACTGCTGTTGGCCAGCAAGACCAGCAACCAGAAATTAAGGTGAGATTTAAGGGAGAAAGGGAATAAAAATAAGCTGTATTTCATGAGAAAACACTTCAATGTCCATAGTTATTTATGACCTTTGTAGAGAAACCTCATGAGAAAGATGACCTCTTTTCCCTTATTCCTTCTGAAATATGCATGAGTTTCTGTAATTATTTGTTTAATCTGGACTCTAGAAGATTCTGGTAAAAACAGGTTCCCAACCTTAGACACAAAATTATTCACAATATTTCTTTATTCCTTATTTTATTTTTACTATCTGTTGGATCTTTTCCAGTCTTAATAATGATACTTTGTGTTTTCTGTCTTTGATTACATTTGATCATTCCCTAGGGCTTATCAATTGTGATCAACTTTTTCGTGGTCAAAGAACAAACTTTAAAGTTGTTAAATATTTGTTGTATTAATCCATGGTCTATTTTTTAAATTTCATCAATTATTCCTTCTGTTGTGTCATTAAAAAAAAAAACCTAATTGATTCTTTAATTGTAACATCTTAAATTTTATATTTAGATTATTATTTTATACCTTTGTTTTTTCTAATATTAGCTTTAAATATAGGTATTTCCCTATTAGCACAGCTTTAGTTATACCTCATAATATAAAGTTTGATATACTATCTTCTTAAATCATTCATTTAAAAATTTCATCGTGATATCTTTTCTGGCCTATGGGTAACCTGAAAGTAGTATTTTCTTAATTTACAAATATTTGGTAAATATTGCTTTTCTTTGACCTTTAATATTTAAAAGTCTGCATATGATTTAAATGTTTTCAACTATATTACATAATTGATGGACCAGTACATGACTTATATCATGCATGTTATATGTGAATTTGAAAATAATGTGTTTTCTACAGTTTCAGAAGTTTTGATTTATAAATTATAGGTGAAGTTGGCTTATATTGTTTTAATCTTCTCTGTCTCTATTAAATTTTTGCGTACCCTTTCTTTTTTTGGATGAATTACAATTAAGATAGAGTGCCAAAGGATTTAGGGTAGGTAAACTAGTTTGAAAGTGAAGACAAACCCTGGAAGACTTACCAAACAAGATTTCAAGAACTAAAGCTACTTGAATCCAGTGTGATAGCTGCGTAATGACTGAAATACAAATCAGTGGAACAGGATAGATGGTCCATAAATAGATCTGCACTTAAATGGTTAATTTATTTTTCAAAGATGTGCCAAAGCAACTAAATAAAGAAAAGATAGTTTTTTCAACAAATATTGCTGAAACAAGAAGATGTGTAGGAAGAAAAAAAGTAACCTCAAGGTTTACTTTTATTATACACATGTTAGTTTAAAATGAATCATGTTTCTTAATATAGAAACAAACCACTGAATTTCGGAGAAAAGTATGAGACATTTTTGTCATATTAGATTGCTTTCCAAAAACTACATCAAAAGCAAAAGTTATATCTTAAATTAGTTGATAAAATGAACATCATATAATTAAAACATTTTGGCTTCCTGAAAAAAAACAGCAGAGTAGAAGGACCTTGAACTCACCTCCTTTTAGGAACATACCAAAGTCACAACTAAATGTTGAATGGCCATCAATAAAAAAGACTAGAACCTACTAGAAGATATTCTGCTTCCAAAGACATAAAGTGAAAACCAAATAAGATGATAGGAGGAACACATTCCTGATACAATAAAATTCTATACCTCTCAGGTGGTTAACATGCAAACTGAAGAATATACTGCAGACATTCTCTAATAAGAGTGAGAGTTCTGAGCCTGATATCAGGCTCCTCAACCAGGAGGTCTGAAATTGGATGGAGTCCCCAGAGCATTTGGTTTTGAAGGCCAGTGAGGCTTGACTGCAATATCTCCATGGGACTGAGGCAAACAGAGACTCTACTCTTGCAGGCACACACAAGGTCTCATGCACACTGGAAGCCAGGGCAAAGTCAGTGATTTCATATGATCCAGACTCAGACCTACCTGCTTGTCTTAGAGGGACACATGAGCAGGTAGGGAGTGGGTGTGGCTCACTCTGGGTACAAGGACCCTGATGGTCAAGGTATCAGGGCGTACTCACTGGCATGAGCTCTCCTGGTGACTGATATTTTAGCACCAAGACCTGGTCCCACCCAACAACCTGCAGGTTCCAGTGTTAGGACACCTCAGGCTTAATAACCAACAAGGTGAGAATACAGTTCCATTCAGTAGCAGATAGACTGTCTAAAGATTGAGTCCACAGCTGTCTCTAGACAAATCCCTGCCCACCTAAGGATCAAGACCCAGCTCCAACCAACAGTGGGCAGGCTCCAGTGCATCCCACCAAGAAGCCTGCACAAACCTCTAGACCAGCCTCACCCATCAGGGGCAGACATCAGAAACAAGAGCACTACAATTCCACAGACTATAGACATGAGTCTGCTAACACATTTCAGAAACTATTCTGGGATCAGCTGTTCCCTGGAACTCGCTCCCCTATGTTCACTGCACCATTATTTGCAATAGCCAAGACATGGAAGCAACATTAAAGTTTACCAACAGAAGAATGGAAAAAGAAGTGTCACCAATATTAGTCACCAATAAAAAGAACAAAACAATGCCATTTGCAGCAACATGGGTGGACCTAGATGTTGTCACATTGAGTGAAGTAAGTCAGACACAGAAAGATAAATATCATATGATATCTCTCATATGTGGAATCTTAAAAAAATAGGGTACAAACTTATTTACAAAATAGAAATAGAGTCACAGATGTAAAAAAAAAAACTTATGGTCACCAGGGGAGAAATGGGGAGAGGGATAAATTGTGAGATTGGGACTGACATATACACACCACTATATATAAAATAAACAAGTACCTACTATATAGATTAGGGAATTCTACTCAATATTTCATAATAACTCATAAGGGAAAAGAATCTGAAAACCATAGAGGATACTTAATATAAGAAAATTTCACATCATAAATATGAAAATAATGTATAAAACAATGTCTACCAGAGATCTTGTATCCAAAATGTATACAGGGCTTCTAGAACAAGAAAATATTATCCAACAAAACTAATGGCAAACAACATAGACATCTAAAAAATAAGATATATAAATGTGTAATATCCCCAAAAGGAACTCTCATCATCACTGGTTTTCATAGAAATACAAATTGAAACTACAAGAGACCTACACATGCACATGCACACGTATACACACACACACAAGTATACACCCATGCATAAGAACAAACAGCAAAAGTAAAAAAGACCAACACAGTGTAGTTCTGGCAAGGATGTGGAGCCATCACATCCCTCATTCTTGGCTCATGGTGATTCAAAATTTTAGAGCCACTTTGAAAAAAAGTATGGCATACATTTACTGTAAAACACAACCATTCCACTTCTAGATATTTATCTGAGAAAAATTAAAAGTTATGTCTACTCAAAAACATGTATACTAAAACTCAGAATAGTTACTATAGCCTCAACAAAGCAATCCCAAATCTCCATTAAATGGTGACTGTATAATTTCATTATTGTCTATGCTTACAATGGAATTTGTAAGAAATTTATTCACAATAAAAAGGAACAATTTTTATTAAAGTAGAGTTGATTTACAATATTGTGTTAGTTTCAGGTGTACAGTCAAATGATAGAAAAAGTATATATTTTTAATTTTAGGTTATTATAAGATATTACCATGATTCTCCTCTGAAATACAGAAAATCCTTGTTACCATAAATTTATTTTCTATGCCTGTGGTTCTGTTTCAGTTTTGTAAATAAGTTCATTTGTATTGTTTTTAGATCCCTTATACAAGTAAATTATATGATATTTATTTTTCTCTAACTTACTTCACTTAATATGATAATCTCTAGGCCCATCCATATTGTTGCAAATAGCAATATTTTAGTTTTTTTATGACTAAGTAATATTGGGTTGTATATACATACCACATCTTCTTTGTTCATTCCTCTGTTGATAAACAGTTTGGTTCAGTGTCTTGGCTATTGTAAATAGCCTCTAAGAACATTGGAGTGTATGTTATTTTCGTGGACTGTCTTTTTGATTTAGAGTTTTCATTTTTAAAGATATGTTCTCCAGAATGGTAATGCTGTGTCTTATGGTAACTATTTTTTTTTTTTTTAAGGAACTTTCATATTGTTCCCATAGTAGCCATCAGTTCAGTTCAGTTCAGTTCAGTCGCTCAGTCATGTCCGACTCTTTGCGACCCCATGAATCGCAGCACGCCAGGCCTCCCTATCACCAACTCCCTGAGTTCACTCAGATTCACGTCCATTGAGTCAGTGATGCCATCCATCCATCTCATCCTCTGTCATCCCCTTCTCCTCCTGCCCCCAATTCCTCCCAGCATCAGAGTCTTCTCCAATGAGTCAACTCTTCACATGAGGTGGCCAAAGTACTGGAGTTTCAGCTTCAGCATCATTCCCTCCAAAGAAATCCCAGGGCTGATCTCCTTCAGAATGGACTGGTTGGATCTCCTTGCAGTCCAAGGGACTCTCAAGAGTCTTCTCCAACACCACAGTTCACAAGCATCAATTCTTCGGCACTCAGCCTTCTTCACAGTCCAGCTCTCACATCCATACATGACACAGGGAAATCCATAGCTTTGACTAGATGGACCTTTGTTGGCAAAGTAATAGTAGCCATACCAATTTACATTCCTATAGAGTAGGAGAGCTCTTTTTTCTCCACACACTTGCAGCATTTATTTGTAGACTTTTTAATGGTGGCTATTCTGATAAGTGTAACGCGATGCCTCATTGTAGTTTTGATTGCATTCCTTTAGTAATGAGAGCTGTTAAGCATCTTTTCATGCACTTATTGTTCATCTGTATGTCTTCTTTGGAGAAATGTCACTTTAGGTCTTCTGCCCATTTTTAAATATTTCTTCTAGCTCATAGACTGTCTTTTTTCCCTTTATTTATGGTTTAAAGGGGAACAAAATACTAATGCAATCAGCATGGTTGAATTTTGAAAATATTATATGAAATGAACAATTCAAAAAAAGTCTGTACATTAAGAAAATCTAAGAAAAACAAAACTATAGTGACAAAGAGCAGGTCAATGATTGCTTGAATTTGGGATTCAGAAAAAGAATTCATTTCAAAGCAAGAAATTAAAATGTTTTATGTCATGAAAGCTATTCTCTAATGGTAATGCTGTTTACTCAATTTCATCCAATTACCAAAATTCAACAAACTTTACATGTTATATACATAAAATCTTTAATTTTTATTGGAATATAGTTGCTTTATAAAGTTGTGTTAGTTTCTGCTGTATACCAAAGTGAATCAGCTACAAATATACATATATCCTCTCTTTTTAGGATTTCCTTCCCATTTAGGTCATCACAGTTCAGTTCAGTTCAGTTCAGTCACTCAGTTGTGCCCAACTCTTTGCAACCCCAATTGCAGCACGCCTGCCTTCCCTATCCATTACCAACCCTTGGAGCTTGCTCAAACTCATGTCCATTGAGTCGGTGATGCCATCCAACCACCTCATCTTGTCATCCCCTTCTCCTCCCACCTTCAATATTTCCTTGCATCAGGGTCTTTTCCAATGAGTCAGTTCTTCACATCAGGTGGCCAAAGTATTGGTGTTTCAGCTTTGGCATTAGTCCTTTCAATAAACATTCAGGACTGATTTCCTTTAGGATTGACTGGTTGGATCTCCTTGCAGTCCAAGGAACTCTCAAGAGTCTTATCCAACTCCACAGTTCAAAAGCATCAATTCTTCAGCACTCAGTTTTCTTTATAGTCCAACTCTCACATCCATATATGACTACTGGAAAAACCATAGTTTTGACTAGAAGGACCTTTGTTGGCAAAGTACTGTCTCTGTTTTGTAATACACTGTGTAGGTTGGCCATAGCTTTTCTTCCAAGGACGAAGCATCTTTTAATTTCATGACTGCAGTCTCCATCTACAGTGATTTTGGAGCCCCTCAAAAAGTCTATCACTGTTTCCAGTTTCCCCATTTATTTGCCATGAAGTGATGGGACCAGATGCCATAAACTTCATTCTCTGAATATTGAGTTTCAAGCCAACTTTTTCACTCTCCTCTTTCACTTTCATCAAGAGGATATTTAGTTCTTCTTTGCTTTCTGCCATAAAGGTGGTGTCATCTGTGTATCTGATGTTATTGATATTTCTCCTGGCAATCTTGATTCTAGCTTTGGCTTCATCCAGCAGAACATTTGGCATTATGTAATCTGCATATAAATTAAACAATCAGAGTGACAATATACAGCCTTGACATACTTCTTTTCCTATTTGGAACCAGTTTGTTGTTCCATGTCTAGTTCTGTTGCTTCTTGACCTGCATACATATTTCTAAGGAAGCAGGTCAGGTGGTCTGGTGCTCCCATCTCTTTAAGAATTTTCCATAGTTTGCAGTAATCCACAAAGTCAAAGGCTTTTGTGTAGTCAATAAAGCAGAAGTAGATGTTTTTCTGGAACTCTCTTGCTTTTTGATGATCCAACAGATGTTGGCAATTTGATCTATGGTTCCTTTGCCTTTTCCAAATGCAGCTTGAACATCTGGAAGTTCACAGTTCACATACTGTTGAAGCCTGCTTAGAGAATTTAGAACATTATTTGCTGCTGTGTGAGGTGAGTGCAATTGTGCAGTAATTTAAAGATTCTTTTGCTGTCTCCCATATAGGGTTACCATTACCATCTTTCTAAATTCCATATATATGTGTTAGTATACTGTATTGGTATTTTTCTTTCTGGCTTACTTCACTCTGTATAATTGGCTCCAGTTCCATCCACCTCATTAGAACTGATTCAAATGTATTCTTTTTAATGGCTGAATAATACTCCACTGTGTATATGTACCACAGCTTTCTTATCCATTCATCTGGTGATGGACATCTAGGTTGTTTCCAGGTCCTCGCTATTATAAACAGTGCTGCGATGAACATTGGGGTACACGTGTCTCCTTCAATTCTGGTTTCCTTGGTGTGTATGTGCAGCAGTGGGATTGCTGAGTCATATGGCAGTTTGTTGATGTATGGCAAAACCAATACAATATTGTAAAGTAATTAGCCTCTAATTAAAATACATAAATTTAATTAAACATTCTTTGGCATTCTCTTTCTTTGGGATTTGAATGAAAACTGACTTTTTCCAGTCCTGTGGCCACTGCTGAGTTTTCCAAATGTTCTCTCATATTGAGTGCAGCACTTTCACAGCATCATCTTTCAGGATTTGAAATAACGCAAGTGGAATTCCATTACTTCCACTAGCTTTGTCATAGTGATGCTTTCTATGGCCCACTTGACTTTGGCTTCCAGGATGTCTGGCTCTAGGTGATTGATCATGCCATTGTGGTTATCTGTGTCATGATTATCTTTACTGTACAGTCCTTCTGTGTATTCTTACCACCTCTTCTTAATATCTTCTGCTTCTGTTGGGTCCATACCATTTCTGTGCTTTATTGTGCCCGTCTTTGCTTTGTATAGAGCACTGACTATTATGGATATATTATATTGTATGTAAACAGTAATTTAATAAACAAAAGAAGGAAAAGCCCAAAAGATCAATTTATTTTACAACATTAACCCAGAAAGGATGGGAAAAACAGCATTACCTGATAGAAAGATTTATCAATTAATAACAGAAGAGAATTATAAATACTGAAAAACAAGAATGAACAAAAATTACAGCAAATGCCATGTTTAATGGTGAAATCCTGTCATTAGACTCAGCTTGGGAAAAAACAAAGATGATCATTATTACCACCTTTAATCATTTTTATTACACTAAAGACCAAAAAGTTAAAGAAAAGAAATAAAAGATTATAGATTGGAAGGAAGACATAAAACTCATTATTCACAGAATTCATAGCTGAATACACAGAAAATCCAAAACAATATATAAACTTTTAAAATAAATAATTATATTTATCAAAGTTTTTGTATACAAGGACAATATACAAAAAGTTTTAGATTTTCCTGTCCATTCAGATAGAGTATCCCAATTTGTACAGCTCTTCATTCTCACAACAGCAAAAATAAAACAAAATAAAACCTGGACATAACAGAACTAATAAACTTAAGAAGGTACAGAGAAGAAGGCCAATAGCCTAATCACCTTGAGACACCACTAAAGAGGAAAAGTAGGTGAGTTCTCTGTTTCTCCTTTCCTGTCTGCTCACTTGGGAAAGCCTTTGCAGACCCTCAAACATGAATACGCAGGGAGGCACAAAGTGGGGAGCAAGAGCCCCAAGAAAAGCTATTTCTTTCAAGCCAAAATGTCAGAAAAATAATCACCTGACCCCAGAAAAATTTTTCTTGCTTATCCTACCCTCCTCCAACTGACCAATAAAGGAAAAAAACCAAGCCTTCCTCCTGTGCTTCCAGTTTCTGATCTGGGTTCATTTTCCACCCTTCCTCCATCTGTAGGTAGAAGGATATACTAATGCCCCCAGGCCCCTACTAGGGGGGCAGTGGCAGAATATCAGATCAGATCAGATCAGTCGCTCAGTCGTGTCCGACTCTTTGCGACCCCATGAACCGCAGCACGCCAGGCCTCCCTGTCCATCACCAGCTCCCAGAGGTCACCCAGACTCAAACCCATCAAGTCAGTGATGCCATCCAGCCATCTCATTCTCTGTCGTCCCCTTCTCCTCCTGCCATCAATCCCTCCCAGCATCAGAGTCTTCTCCAATGAGTCAACTCTTCGCATGAGGTGGCCAAAATACTGGAGTTTGAGCTTGAGCATCATTCCTTCCAAAGAAATTCCAGGATTGATCTCTTTCAGAATGGACTGGTTGGATCTTCTTGCAGTCCAAGGGACTCTCAAGAGTCTTCTCCAACACCACAGTTCAAAAGCATCAATTCTTTGGCGCTCAGCCTTCTTCACAGTCCAGCTCTCACATCCATACATGACCACAGGAAAGACCATAGCATTGACTAGGCGAACCTTTGTTGGTAAAGTAATGTCTCTGCTTTTGAATATGCTATCTAGGTTGCTCATAACTTTCCTTCCAAGGAGTAAGCGTCTTTTAATTTCATGGCTGCAGTCACCCTCTGCAGTGATTTTGGAGCCCAGAAAAAGAAAGTCTGACACTGTTTCCACTGTTTCCCCATCTATTTCCCATGTAGTGATGGGACCAGATGCCATGATCTTCGTTTTCTGAATGTTGAGCTTTAAGCCAACCTTTTCACTCTCCACTTTCACTTTCATCAAGAGACTTTTTAGCCCCTCTTCACTTTCTGCCATAAGAGTGGTGTCATCTGCATATCTGAGGTTATTGATATTTCTCCCGGCAATCTTGATTCCAACTTGTGTTTCTTCCACTCCAGCATTTCTCATGATGTACTCTGCATATAAGTTAAATAAACATGGTGACAATATGCAGCCTTGACGTACTCCTTTTCCTACTTTGAACCAGTCTGTTGTTCCATGACCAGTTCTAACTGTTGCTTCCTGACCTGCATACCGATTTCTCAAGAGGCAGATCAGGTGGTCTGGTATTCCCATCTCTTTCAGAATTTTCCATAGTTTATTGTGATCCACACAGTCAAAGGCTTTGGCATAGTCAATAAAGCAGAAATAGATGTTTTTCTGGAACTCTCTTGCTTTTTCCATGATCCAGCGGATGTTGGCAATTTGATCTCTGGTTCCTCTGCCTTTTCTAAAACCAGCTTGAACATCAGGAAGTTCACGGTTCACATATTGTTGAAGCCTGGCTTGGAGAATTTTGAGCGTTACTTTACTAGCGTGTGAGATGAGTGCAATTGTGCGGTAGTTTGAGCACTCCTTGGCATTGCCTTTCTTTGGGATTGGGATGAAAACTGACCTTTTCCAATCTTGTGGCCACTGCTGAGTTTTCCAAATTTGCTGGCATATTGAGTGCACCACTTTCACAGCATCATCTTTCAGGACTTGGAATAGCTCCACTGGAATTCCATCACCTCCACTAGCTTTGTTCGTAGTGATGCTTTCTAAGGCCCATTTGACTTCACATTCCAAGATGTCTGGCTCTAGGTCAGTGATCACATCATCATGATTGTCTAGGTCTTGAAGCTCTTTTTTGTACAGTTCTTCTGTGTATTCTTGCCACCTCTTCTTAATATCTTCTGCTTCTGTTAGGTCCACACCATCTCTGTCCATTATCGTGCCCATCTTTGCATGAAATGTTCCTTTGGTATCTCTGATTTTCTTGAAGAGATCCCTAGTCTTTCCCATTCTGTTGTTTTCCTCTATTTCTTTGCATTGATCACTGAAGAAGGCTTTCTTATCTCTTCTTGCTATTCTTTGGAACTCTGCATTTAGATGTTTATATCTTTCCTTTTCTCCTTTGCTTTTCGCTTCTCTTCTTTTCACAGCTATTTGTAAGGCCTCCCCAGACAGCCATTTTGCTTTTTTGCATTTCTTTTCCATGGGGATGGTCTTGATCCCTGTCTCCTGTACAATGTCACGAACCTCATTCCATAGTTCATCAGGCACTCTATCTATCAAATCTAGGCCCTTAAATCTAATTTTCACTTCCACTGTATAATCATAAGGGATTTGATTTAGGTCATACCTGAATGGTCTAGTAGTTTTCCCTACTTTCTTCAATTTCAGTCTGAATTTGGCCATAAGGAGTTCATGATCTGAGCCACAGTCAGCTCCTGGTCTTGTTTTTCCTGATTGTATAGAGCTTCTCCATCTTTGGCTGCCAAGAATATAATCGATCTGATTTCGGTGTTGACCATCTGGTGATGTCCATATATAGTCTTCTCTTGTGTTGTTGGAAGAGGGTATTTGCTATGATCAGTGCATTTTCTTGGCAAAACTCTATTAGTCTTTGCCCTGCTTCATTCCGTGTTCCAAGGTCAAATTTGCCTGTTACTCCAGGTGTTTCTTGACTTCCTACTTTTGCATTCCAGTCCCCTATAATGAAAAGGACATCTTTTTTGGGTGTTAGTTCTAAAAGGTCTTGTAGGTCTTCATAGAACCATTCAACTTCAGCTTCTTCGGCATTACTGGTTGGGGCATAGATTTGGATTACTGTGACATTGAATGGTTTGCCTTGGAAATGAACAGAGATCATTCTGTCATTTTTGAGATTGCATCCAAGTACTGCATTTTGGACTCTTTTGTTGACCATGATGGCCAGTCCATTTCTTCTGAGGGATTCCTGCCCACAGTAGTAGATATAATGGTCATCCGAGTTAAATTCACCCATTCCAGTCCATTTTAGTTCGCTAATTCCTAGAATGTCGACATTCACTCTTGCCATCTCTTGTTTGACCACTTCCAATTTGCCTTCATTCATGGACCTGACATTCCAGGTTCCTATGCAATATTGCTCTTTACAGCATCGGACTTTGCTTCTATCACCAGATACATCCACAGCTGGGTATTCTTTTTGTTTTGGCTCCATCCCTTCATTCTTTCTGGAGTTATTTCTCCACTGATCTCCAGTAGCATATTGGGCCCCTATAGCGCTCAGATCCTCCCTATTCACCTGAGGGTTGAGATTCAGAATGAACAGAAATGAACTTTCCAGCTGGCAGTCAGCTGCACGGTTAGTGTTTGCTGCACTGAGGAGGCAGATTATTTTCTGTCAATTGCACAGTTTCCCTGATGGGATGGTATATTAGGAGGGCTGAACTGGGAGCTGGTTTATCTATCTTCCACCCAGCAGAAGCAGCAGATATCCTTAACTCTCCTTCCAGAGTAGACTCAGCAGGGCTGAGCAGGGAGCTGATCTTCTATTCCTTCCCTGGCAAAAGCAGGAGTATCCAGTGGTGAGCTGGACCACCAGGTCTACCAGCAGCAATGAGGCAGTAAAAGCACTGTAAAGAGGAATGGCTGAGTTCTCTACTTCTACCTTCCCTCTCGGGGTGGTGGGGAGCTGAGCCTCTGCCTGGGGCTTGCAGAAACCTGGCAGTCAGCCAGCCTTCTGCTCCTCCCACTTGGTGCCTGTAGGGCCCAGTGGAAACCTGAGCATACACACTCACCCAGCCCTAATGCTACAGCACAGCAGAACTGCATGCCTAAAGAAGAGGATTAAATAAGACTCAAGAGTCTACAATACAGTATCCAAAATTTTAGGATCCAATTGAAAATAACTCCTGATAGCAAGAACTAGAAAAATTTTATCCTGAATGAGAAAAGATGATCAAAACTAAGTGTATCGAGTTGAATCAAATATTGGAATTATCTGGAAAGGAAACATTTATAATAAGAAGGATCCAACAAGAAATTACAAATTCTTTTGAAACAACTATTTTTTTTTTTTTAAAAAGAGAAAGTATCAACAAAAACATACAAGTAAAAAGAAGTAAACAAATTTAAAAAAATGATAAGGTAAAGGTAAGGAAATTAAGGTAAAGGAACCTTAGAGGAAATAAGTTTGTACACTTCACTTGAATTGATCAAACATTGCTAACAGTACACCATAATAAGGTATGTATATATATCGTAGTACCTACACAATAGAAAGCCGTACTAAACACACAATGTAAAAAGAAAAAAAAAAGCAATACTGTAAAAATAATCAAGATAGATTCTAAAAAAATTTTTCAAGTAACGACAAAATTTTTAAAAAAGCTAAACAAAAAAATTAGACAAATGATGAAAATTGAGAAATAGAAAATAAATAAATAACAGACTTAAGCACTAACACAGCACTAAGTATATTGTATCTAAATGGTCTAAATACAGCAAATTAAGGAAAGATTTGTGGTTGATAAAAAATACTATTCAACAATATTCTGTCTACAAGAAACTTCAAATATACTGAAATAGTTACTTTTAAAATAAAAGGATACAAATATATATTCCATGTACACATGAGTAAATAAAAACAGAGTGGTTATAGTAACATAAGAAAAAAGTAAATTTCAAAGGAAAGAAAATTAATAGAGACAAGGAGGAACATTACATAAAGATAAAAGTACCAATCTGCCAGTAAGGCATAACAATCATAAATGCAAAATCAAAACAGCAAAACCTGAAAATGCATGTAGGAAACTGATAGAGCTGAAAGGAGAAGTGTGTGGGCGTGTGCACAGTTGTGTTCAACTCTCTGTGACCCCATGGACTGTAGCCTGCAGGCTCCTCTGCCCATAGAATTCTCCAGGCAAGAATACTGGAGTGGGGTGCCAAAATTATGTTAGAGATTTTAGTACCCATCTTTTGGCATCTGATAGAACTTATAGACAGAAAATTGAAAATGATATAGAACTGAACAACACAATCAAGCAGTAAAATCTAATCAAAACAAAACATATAGAATGCTATGCCCAAAACACAGAATACGAATTATTTTTAGGCACCAAGGGAACATGTATAATGATATTCTATGTCCTGGGCCAAATGCAAACTTCAATAATTTTTAAAATTGATCTTATACAGATTATTATCTTAATATAATATAATAAAGTCAAATTAGAACTTAATAACAGAAAACAACAGAGAAATCTCAAGACCCTTGGAAATTATACAAGATATCTCTAAGTAATAAATAGGTCAATGAAGTAATCTCAAAGAGAGTAGAAGGAAAATTACAAAAATAAGAGCTGAAACCAATAAAAATGAGAGGAAAACAAAAATACAATGAAACAGAGAGTCTAAAAAATGTAATAAATTTATAAAATTCTAGCATTCTGAAAAATTTAAGAACAGAGATACAAATCCACAACATCAGAAATGAAGCAGGAAATACTTCTAAATATCTTGCAGCCATTAAGAATAAAGGAATAATATTAACCAGTTTATACTGATAAATTTGACAATTTAGAATTTGGACCAGGTTTCTAAAAAACTAAGAACCATGAAAACTCAACTAAGATGAAGTAGAACACCTGAATAATGCTGTAAATAGTAAGAAATGGAAAATAGGATATTAAAATCGAATACTTCAAAGGCTCCTCCTTTAAATAACTCCAAACTGGAAACAACCCAGATGCTAATGGCTAGACAACTATAATACATCCATACTATGTCATACTACTTAAGCAACAGAGAGAAACAGATTATTAATACATTAGATGATTTGACGAACCCACAAGGAATTATGCTAGTTAGCTATCAATAACAAAAGAATATGTACTGTATGATTTCACTTATATGACATTCTTAAAGTGACAAAATTGTATTAATGCAGAATAGATTATTTGTTACCAGGAGTAAAGGATGGAAACAAGAAGAAAAGTGGGTGTGGCTATAAAAATACAACATCAGATCAGATCAGATCAGTCGCTCAGTCGTGTCCAACTCTTTGCGACCCCATGAACCGCAGCACGCCAGGCCTCCCTATCCATCACCAACTCCCGGACGTCACTCAGACTCACGTCCATCGAGTCAGTGATGCCATCCAGCCATCTCATCCTCTGTCGTCCCATTCTCCTCCTGCCCCCAATCCCTCCCAGCATCAGAGTCTTCTCCAATGAGTCAACTCTTTGCACGAGGTGGCCAAAATACTTGAGTTTCAGCTTTAGCATCATTCCTTCCAAAGAAATCCCAGGGCTGATCTCCTTCAGAATGGACTGGTTGCATCTTCTTGCAGTCCAAGGGACTCTCAAGAGTCTTCTCCAACACCACAGTTCAAAAGCATCAATTCTTCGGTGCTCAGCCTTCTTCCCAGTCCAGCTCTCACATCCATACATGACCACAGGAAAGACCATAGCCTTGACTAGGCGAACCTTGGTTGGCAAAGTAATGTCTCTGCTTTTGAATATGCTATCTAGGTTGGTCATAACTTTCCTTCCAAGGAGTAAGCGTCTTTTAATTTCATGGCTGCAGTCACCATCTGCAGTGATTTTGGAGCCCAGAAAAAGAAAATCTGACACTGTTTCCACTGTTTCTCCATCTATTTCCCATGTAGTGATGGGAGTGGATGCCATGATCTTCATTTTCTGAATGTTGAGCTTTAAGCCAACCTTTTCACTCTCCACTTTCACTTTCATCAAGTGGCTTTTTAGTTCCTCTTCACTTTCTGCCATAAGGGTGGTATCATCAGCATATCTGAGGTTATTGATATTTCTCCGGGCAATCTTGATTCCAGCTTGTGCTTCTTCCAGTCCAGCATTTCTCATGATGTACTCTGCATATAAGTTAAATAAACATGGTGACAATATACAGCCTTGACGTACTCCTTTTCCTATTTGGAACCAGTCTGTTGTTCCATGACCAGTTCTAACTGTTGCTTCCTGACCTGCATACAGATTTCTCAAGAGGCAGATCAGGTGGTCTGGTATTCCCATCTCTTTCAGAATTTTCCACAGTTGATTGTGATCTACACAGTCAAAGGCTTTTGCATAGTCAATAAAGCAGAAATAGATGTTTTTCTGGAACTCTCTTGCTTTTTCCATGATCCAGCGAATGTTGGCAATACAACATATGGAGCCAAAAAAGTATGTTTGTATATTTCATACATACAAAATTCAAAAAAGGACAAAACTCATGCTTATTATCAAAACTCTAACTTATTATAACTTAGAATAGGGGGTGCTTAGTGATGTCAGATGGAGAATGCAATGGCACCCCATTCCAGTACTCTTGCCTGGAAAATCCCATGGATGGAGGAGCGTGGTAGGCTGCAGACACCACTGAGCTACTTCACTTTCACTTTTCACTTTCATACATTGGAGAAGGAAATGGCAACCCACTCTAGTATTCTTGCCTGGAGAATCCCAGGGATGGGGGAGCCTGGTGGGCTGCCGTCTATGGGGTCACAGAGAGTCCGACATGACTGAAGCGACTTAGCAGCAGCAGCAGTAGCAGCAGCAGAAGTTATGTCAGAAGAGCCAAAAGGGTTTCTGTTCTGATACTGATATGACTTTTATTCTGAGTATGATTATACTTATTTGATGTGATTTATTTGGAAAGATTCATCAAGCTATATGCACACATATGGGTACCTTTTTATATATATGTTACACTTTAAGGAAAACTATTTCATTGTAAGGCTTCCCTGGTGGTTCAGACGGTAAAAAGTCTGCCTGCAGTGCAGGAGACCTGGGTTCATTCCCTGGGTTGGGAAGATCCCCTGGAGAAGGAAATGGCAACCCACTCCAAAATGCCATCATTATGTAATATAACAATAAAAATAATTACAAATAAATATCACTTTCAGTGTATCATTGAACTTCTTAATATTAAATAACTCACACAGCTATATAAGTGCACACACACACACTTCATCTTATAATCCAAATTGCACTGCATATTGTTTAAACTCTAGCCCAGAAAATTTACATGACCTTGGATAACAAACTCTAAATTTTGCTTCTTATTTTTAAAAGAAGAGATTTAGATTGACATCTCTAAAGTTCTTCTCATACTCAAAGCCTATGTTTGCAAATCATACTGTTTATATAAGCTGTTTGCAAAATATTTGAAATACAATACCTATTTAATTCAGTTTATATCCTAAAATTTTAAATACTTGAGTAAATTTTGAAATGGCCTGTATTTAAATGTATTTTTTACATAACATGTTATCTTCTTTGCAAATTTAAAGAAAATGTTTGTTTCTCAGCATAAAAGAATTGTGAAACGTATCAAACATCTTGAGGTGATCACTTTAGTTCTAGTTCTGACATGAAACAGCTTTGTAACCTTGAAAAAGTCACAAAAACTTTTTTTATCTCAGATTCTTAATTCTTTGAATGAATAATACATCCCCTGACACTTTAGATGCCTCATGGGTGGATTAAATGGGAAAACATAAATGAATTAAAATCTTTACAGCAGTCTACAAATGCAAATATAGTTATTGTTATTACTTTGCTTTTATAGGCTTTTATATAAATTTATATTTTCTCCATTTTAAGGGAGAGAAAGTAGAGTGACTGTACTCAGTTGCACATGTGTATACACAAACACCCTTAATTAGGTTGTGGGAAAGGAAATGAGGTACATTTTGTTTTCCTTTTTATGCTACTGAAGCTCTGCTTTGCTCATTACCCTTCCATTACTTTCCCTTCATTTTCCTCCCATGGAGCAAGGGAGATAAGCTCCTGTTGATAGTTCATGAATTTCAATTTATATACCCAGGGGCAGGGCACTTTTGATGAAATGTCTCCAATGTTAGAACTTCCTGCCGCTTGTGCTTTCAGAGGATCCATGTTTAAACCTTCAGGCCAATATGCAAATCTGTTTTTATTCCTTTAAACAGAAGACTTGTGGGTGTCTTCAAAATATATATGCATTAAATAAGTATTTATTCGACATTCTGGATGTTAGAACTAAGACACTTTCTCAGGGACAAATGAATGAGACAGCAGGGACCAAGGCTGCATTTCCAAGTGTCTGGCCCTCAGTAAGTGTCCAACAGGCAAACATAGTAGAAAGAGATCACACTGTGAAAAGGAACATGTGCACATGCACAAGGACAGGCACTGATGTTTAGTCTCAAAATGCTTATGGCTGTTGTCTCAAAGCATCGGGGTTTCAATTTGCATTTTCTTGCTCTTTTACATAGTTAAAATTATTTCACATTTAGTATGCAATTTTTATATAATTAGAAACTAAATAAAGAAGTTATTTTTAAAAAATTCAAAATATTTATTTTTAATTGGAGGATAATTGCTTTAGAATGTTGTACTGGTTTCTGTCATCCATCAACATGAATCAGCCATAGGTATACATACGTCCCATCTCTCTTGAGCCTCGCTCTCACCCCATCCCACCCATCTAAGCTGTCACAGAGTACTGGGTTGGGCTCCCTGAATTGTACAGCAAATTCTTGCTGGTTATCTATCTAAATGATTGTAATGTATGTTTCAATGCTACTCTCTCAATTTGCCCCACCCTCTCCTTCACCTGCTGTGTCCACAGGTCTGTTCTCTATGTCTGTGTCTCTATTGCTGCCCTCTGTGAAAAATAATGATGTTACTTCAATACAATCCAAAACCCTTACAATAAATAGTTTATCTTATAAACTCATTATATGAACTGTTTAAATAAAAAAGTAAGAAATGATTATGTGGGCTGTACATTTTCTCCAGATAGTGAAACACAGGCAACCCTGACTTGAATTTTGTTTTCATAGAATTCTTGTGCTTTTCTTTGTGTAAACTTACATATGGGTATATTCATAACTAGCATAGTATTTAGAGTTGCACATTAAAATTTAATATAACATAATTCATTCTCTATATAAGTTTATGTAACTTTTTTTCCTGTTTGATACTGACTTTGTGACTTGTCTCTTTTGTAACAATCCTTATTTATTTTTTGCACTCAGTGTTTCTTTGAAAGAAGAAAGAGCATTTTACTTATCCACTCTACTGCCAGTATACAAAAGGAGGTTTTTCTCCAGTACTAAAAATGCTGCTAAAATAACTGTTCTACAGATATTCTCATGCACATGAACAAGAGTCCTTACATTACATACGTGGAGTGAATGTACAGGGTCAGAAGATACATTCAACTTCATAGTTGAATACCCGTTATCCTTGGAGGAGGGCACAGCAACCCACTCCACTATTGTTGCCTGGAGGATCCCATGGACAGAGGAGCCTGGTGGGCTACAGTCCATGGGGTTCCAAAGAGTTGGACACGACTGAAGTTACTTAAGCACAGCACAGCACAGCACAGCACAGCATGCCCACTATCAACTGTATTGTCCCTGACTGTGTTGATTTTCACTATTGTATATTTCCTATAGCATTATATTCTGATTATATTTTTTATGATACTTTCATGCTGTAATTTTGGGTGTATTTTTTTTCCTTTTCTAAATATTCAGTTCATATGTGTAAGGGATGATAAGTTGGTTTTTATTCTTTTCTAATTCAAAGCATGGAGAAGGAAATGGCAACCCACTCCAGTGTTCTTGCCTGGAGAATCCCAGGGACGGGGGAGCCTGGTGGGCTGCCGTCTACGGGGTCGCACAGAGTCGAACATGACTGAAGTGACTTAGCAGCAGCAGCAATTCAAAGCTAAGGATTTAAAGGTCCTATAAACACTGAAGTAACTCCATGCTACAAGTTTTAATGTGTATAATTTTTGCTTTCATTTATTTGTGAATATTTTAGTATTTACAAATGAATTTTAAATTTAAAAATTGAATGATATTCAATTTTTGGATGATGTATACTTAAAATTGTGTAAAATTGTAAAATTTTTAGAATTTAATTTTAAAAAGTAAAACAAATTTTAATTCATTAATTTAAAATTTTAATTCCAGTAAGAACAGAGGATATAATCTACAGTGAATTGACTCTCTGGTACCAATTATTGTAAATATTAGGTTTCCTTGAGGTGAAAGCAATAGTATTTCCACCACTTAGATACAAATTCTGTACCTTTGACTTGATATGGTAAAACTTTTAGCTTTTATTATTAGTTTGTGGTCTATTTCAAACTAAGGTTCAGTGTGTTCATTTATTTCCCATGTGGATATCCAGGTGCCCTAGAACCATTTTATTATCCCAGAAAACTGCTTTGAAATATTTGTCAAAAACAAATATATACATATATATTTATAGACTCTCTATTATATCTCCTTAATCTGCATCTCTATCTTGCTGGTAACAATACACTCTCCTGATTACAGTAGCTTTTAGTAAGTCTTGAAATCAGGCAGAGTAATCTTCCAAATTTGTTTTTCTTTCCTATTTAATTTTTTTTCTTTCACTGTTTTAGTTGTTTCATGAATATTTTACAAATAATTTATGAATTTCCTTTTAAAAGCTGCAGGAATTTTCAGTACAGTAACTTTGATGTTAATTGGGTGGAATTAAAATTCTATAAATTTGAAATGCTTCTAAATCACAAACATGGTATATGGCTCCATTTAGTTTATCTCAATTTTCTCAAAATATATTTGAATTTGTTGCTTAGAAAACTTTTATGTCTTTTAAAAAATGTATTCTTTTATATTTAATGTCTTGGTGATATTCTATTAGCTAAATGTTGAGGTGAGTACATACAAATTAAAATTGAGCTTTAATATTAACCTTGTATCCTATGACCTAGAAAATTAATTTCTTATTTTTCTTACTTATTCATAGATTTCTTCAGATTTTTATATAAAATAAACATACCACTGGTAAATAGAAAACTGTTAATATTTATTTCTTCCTTACAGAAAAAAATACATATATATATATATGTATATGTAATATACAGACATATATGTATATATTTTATTTGCCCTGTTGCAATGACTGGAATTTCCAGTATTATATTTAATATATATGATTTGAGTAGGAACTCATGCTTTTTTTCCAAACATAACAACAGAAATTTGATGTTTTACCATTAATATAAAGGAAGAGGTAAATGATTAAATGATACCTTGTTAGCTTAAAGAAACATAAAGCCGTATACAAATGCATTTACTGTCATTTAAAAGTATGTTTGAAAACTAAACATTGAGATTAAATTTAGTAAAATTGTACTATTAGTATCATTATCAGATATCCCCAAACCACCATGACTGTGATTAGTGACACAGTGGCTTATTTCACGTAATATATTTAATTTTTATATCTAAATACACAGAAGAACTGTACAAAAGAGCTCTTAATGACCCAGATAAGCACAGTGGTGTGGTCACTCACCTAGAGCCAGATATCCTGGAGTGTTAAGTCACGTGGGCTTTAGGAAGCATTGCTATGAAAAAAGTTTGTGTGGAGGTGATAGAATTCCAGCTGAGCTATTTCAAATCCTAAATGATGATGCTGTTAAAGTGGTGCACTCAATAGGCCAGCAAATTTGGAAAACTCAGCAGTGGCCACAGGACTGGAAAAGGTCAGTTTTCATTCCAATACCAAAGAAAGGCAATGCCAAGGAATGTTTTAATTACATACAATTGTTCTCATTTCACATGCTAGCAAGATTATACTCAAAATCCTTCAAGCTAGGCTTCAACAGTACATGAACTGAGAAATTCCAGATGTACAAGCTGGATTTAGAAAAGGCAGAGGCACCAGAGATCAAATTGTCAACATCCACTGGATCATAGAAAAAGCAAGGACACTCTAAAATAATCATCTCCTTCTGCCTCATTGATTATGCTAAAACCTTTGACTGCATCAGAACAAACTGTGGAATATTCTCCAAGAGATGGAAATACCAGACCATATTACCTGCCTTGTGATACACCTTTATGCAGGGCAAGAAGCAACAGTTAGAACTGGACATGAAACAATGGAATGGTTCAAAACTGGGAAAGGAGTATGTCAAGGCTGTATATGGTCACCCTGCTTATTTAACTTCTATACAGAGAACATCATATGAAATGCTGGGCTGGATGACTCAGAAGCTAGAATCAAAATTGCCTGGAGAAATAACAATAACCTCAGATATGCAGATGATATCACTTTAATGGAAAAAAATAAAGAAGATCTAAAGAGCTCCTTGATAAAAGTGAAAGAGGAGAGTGAAAAAGTTGGCTTAAAACTCATCATTCAAAAAGCAAAGATCATGGCACCTGATCCTATCAATTCATGGCAAATAGATGGGTAAAAATTGGAAACAATGTCAGATTTTATATTCTTGGGCTCCAAAATCAATGTAGATGGTGACAGCAGCCACAAAAGTAAAAAGACATTTGCTTCTTGGAAGAAAAGCTATGATAAACCTAGACAGTGTATTAAATAGCAGAGACATCACTTTGCCGACAAAGGTCTGTACAGTCTAAACTATGGTTTTTCCAGTAGATATATATGGATGTGAGAGTTGTATCATAAAGAATGCAGAGTGACAAAAAATTGATGCTTTTGAACTGTGGTGCTAGAGAAGACTCTTGAGAGTCCCTTGGACTGCAAGGAGATCAAAACAATCAATCCTAAAGGCAACTAATCCTGAATATTCATTGGAAGGACTGATACTGATGTTTAGGCTTCAATACTCTGGCCATCTGATGCCAAGAGCTGACTCATCGGAAAAGACCTGGATGCTGGGAAAGATTGAGGGCTAGAGGATAGGGGGGCAACAGAGGCTGAGATGATTAGATGGCATCACTGACTCAATGGATATGAGTTGGAGCAAACCTCAGGGAGACAGTGAAACAGGGAAGCCTGGTGTGTTGCAGTTCATGGGGTTGCAGAGTTGGACATGGTTTTAGCAAGGGAACAAAAAATATATATGTATATACATATTAAATATATATTAAAATAATATATATATTAAATTAAATAAATTATATATAATATAAATTAAAGAATATATTTAAACTTTATAACTTCAGAACACCCTACTGTACTAAGTTAGCTTTCTGTACAATATATTTCTCTCCCTAAGAATTAACTAACTAAAATTCTTCCAGCCCAAATTTCAGGTATAACTCATCCAATTTATAATGAAAACTAGATTAAATTAAAAATATAATTATATCACCACAGAGGGGAAATTACCATTTACTAATAAGAGCTATTAATACTTTCCTCATTATATATGTGTACAAGTATATATTTTATTTATCATCAAAAGCCATAATTTCTTTTGGAGTTATTCAGTAGGTAAAACTCAAATAAGTAGTATTGTGATTTATCACATTAGAATGTCTAGGGTATTTCTAAAGGAGGCAATTTTTTTTTTAATTTTTCGTATTTTTGATCTTACTCTTCTTAAATCCCTATATTCTTTCATTATTCTCTGTTTACTGTTAGTAATATTATCATTCTATTTCAAAGTAACTGAACAAATTCTAGCCACTTGAAACAACAGGAATCAGAGGAAAAATAATCAAGAATATAAAAGTAAAAACGTGTTCCACCTAGTTAATTGATTTTCCTATGCATAATTAGGGTGTGTGTTCATAAGATATATAGAGTTTACCTTTATATTTCATCTCAATAAAAACAATGAGAAAAAATGTGTATATAATAAAATGAAAATAAAAGAAAAATGCTTCTGATTTTATTCACAAGTCCCAGTCACATCTTTTCTGGAATGTCAAACAAACTTGAAAGACATAAATACCATATGAACAATATACACTCCTAAAATGTAACACCTGTTCTCTCATGAATAGGCTATGGCATTTTTATGCTTATGTGTTAATGCAATATGTTTACTTTTTTGTACTATTACTCTGGAATATCTAGAAAGAAACTATGTATACTTTGAACTCGGCTGTAGCATGTCTGCTCTGAGTCTTCCTATGCATATTTTTCCAATTAGACTCCTTTATCTTTCATGCTTTCTGAATTATGAATGTCACTGCATTATTGTTTAAATGTGAGGCCAACACTAATGGAAAGAAATTTAGGTTAATGCAGGCATAGTAAAAAAAAAAGAGAGAAGAGAGAGACTTAGATTTTACTATACCTTTTTTGGGAAATATCAATGGCATAACTACTACCTTTTTGGTACCGTATATTTAGATAATGCTAGTAAAAGTAGAGAAATGTGGGGATAAGTACTACTAATTAATAGTGCAAAGAGTACTACACCTCAAATGAGTCTAGAGTATATCCTAAAATATATAGAAAGTTGCAAAATGTCAACTACTTTGTCCCTCCTCTTCCACTTTCTTTAGTTTTATACAGGCCAAAATACAAAAGGATGTGTTTGGATTTAAGGGCCACATTTCAGAGACAGAATGGCTAAAAATGAGGCAAAGTTTCAGGATTAGATGAAATTATTTTGAGCCTTTACACACTCTATGATCTTGAGAGAGTTACAAAAAATTATCAAACCTCAGTTTAAACTATGAGGATTGTAATGGAAACAGCTTTCAGGATACTATGAAGATATATTTGTACTGTATTTGGCAAACTGAGTTTCAGTATAATTTTCAACTAAATTTATGTAGTGCTTACAAAGCCCCTCACACTAAGCACATTACATCATTTATCCTTATAACAACACAAAGTGGAAAGTACCGTTGTCATCCCCATTTCACAGAAAAGGAAACAGAGGCACAAAGAAACAGAAAGACCTGGCCAAGGTCACACTATTAGCAGAGCAGCCAGGACTTGGCACAAGCTTACCTTCTTACCTGTTTTATTATAGGTGGTTCTTTCAAGTGAATGCAACCTTGAGATGATAATCATTTCACCATCTCCCACCACACTTTCTTGCTTCCTTGAGGTCCTTGAGAACTGGCCCCTAGAAGCACTGGTACATCAACTCCACAGTGCTTATTGTGAAGAGACTTTTCCTGGAAATGAAAAATAAAATTTGCTTACATTCTGGTTTTGTCTAAAGTTAGTCTCAACTGTCAGGAATTTGGATATCAAGTAAGTGCTATAAGGCCAGAATGGGCTAGACACTTAGCAGTGGTGTCATTTCAATAGTTTGACAGCTGACTCTTTAAAGACAAACCCCTCTGTTAGCACAAAAACTCCTAACATGCTGTTCCTATGCTGGCAGCTTGTCTAGGCAGAAGGATGTCATCTTTATTAGCAGTGGAAGGATAAGCAGTTTCCTGCTTCTCCTTCATAACCTATGTGACTTCTGGATGGGTCTGAATCAGAGAAAGGAGATGGCCTAAAGCAGTGGTCCCCAACCTTTTCGGCAACGTGGACTGGTTTCGTGGAAGACAATTTTTCCATGGAGCAGGGTAGGGGTGGTGGTGGTTTCAGAATGATTCAAGTGTATTACACTTTGTTGTACACTTCATTTCTATTATTATTACATCAGCTCCACCTCAGATCATCAGGCATTAGGTCCCAGAGGCTGGGACTTCTGGGCTAGAGGAAGCACTGCCTGCTACAGTGGGTAAGAGACACTCCCTAACATTTACTAAGTAGTTATACTTTTTACTGTAATTCCTGGAGTTCAACTTCATTGTGGTTTGTCAGGACTTTCTAACTCTTCACTTCATAAAGCAACTCAATTTCTTCTGTCTCTCTATTCTTGCTCTGTCCTGGAATAAATCCTCCTAAAATTAAGAACCCTCTTTATCCTTGGAGTATACATTTTATTTTATCCTGGATCTGCCTTATACTTATGTGATATCTTTCCTGTTTTACTGAACAATATATGTGTCCATAGAGCAAATATTATACCTCCCATAGTCCAAGTTTTTAATTATGCTTCAGCACTGATTTCTTTGATTATATCAATTCACAAATAATCTCTTCTATCATTGTACTCTTTTTATGATTATAGTCATGCCATAATTCAAAATTTAATTGTTCCCTAGTGACTTGTCCTATATGTAAGCTTTAAACTCTTCAAACCCCTTATATACCTTACATAATAAGAGATACATCATGAATTTTCCCATAAATGTCTTGTTATTGAAACACTGGCTAAACTTAAAAAGTGAACTTGATTCTCATTAAATGAGGGCAGGGAAAACAGGATTTCTTGAAATGACAAAAATATAAAGGAAAGAAGCAAAAGACCAGTTGTTCCAAATGTGTCTGTGACAGATACTTGAAGACTGCAAAAGGGACCAGAGAAGGCAATGGCAACCCACTCCAGTGTTCTTGCCTGGAAAATCTCATGAGCGGAGGAGCCTGGTAGGCTGCTGTCTATGGGGTAACACAGAGTCAGACATGACTGAAGCGACTTAGCAGCAGTAGCAGCAGCAAAAGGGACAGAGTCAAAAGTAAGAGCTCTCTTAACCTAACTGCAGCAGTCTTTTCAAGTAGCTATAAAATGTGACACCATTTTTTTCTCTACTTTTCAAAAGTTTGGAATGAATTTTGGACACATTCCCTTTCTGCCGGGAAAGATTCTGGCATATAAACCTTAACATTCATTTTGTTTAAATTTTACAAAAGAATCTTTTAAAGTACCACTTACTTGTGATGCCCTACATGCTGTAGTAACATGTTTTCTACCACTCATTTCTAACATACAAAAAATTTAGCTGTTTCCCTGAAATGCAGTTATATTAATGCAGAAAATATCATTTCACAAGACAGAGAAGTAAAAATACATCTGTTTATGAGATATATATTTATTTCTATAGGCTTTAATTTTTTTGCCTCAGTGTCCTCAGATTAAAAATCTTGGTTCTGTAGTGATTTCTCCTAGCCTTTGACCTCTACAAATGTCAGAATCAATCTGCCTCAACTATTTCACTTCTTTACCTCATGAGATTTCCTCTGCACCTTTACACACCTGCTTTAAACTTTCTAGTGTTGCACTCTATAAATATCACAGTCAAAGCCAAGCTACAAAGACTGAATCTTGGTTTTATGTACTGCATGGCAAATATAAAATTTTTTTAGCTTATTTTGATTGCTTTTCCTTTGTTTCATTTCACCTATGCTCACATATTCTACTTAAAATATGTACTTAGTTTTCATTTTCTGAGATCTTGGCTCAATGCCAGGTTTAAATACTTTTCTAATTATTTGCTATCTGTAATTATCATACTTGAAGTCTGGATTCATTAGTTTGATTACTACGTGCATGACCTAATGTTGAATAAATCTATACTTTCTAACACCTTTATTAAAACAGTAGATGTATAAAAATAATATTATCCTAAAGGCAAAGATTAATACAATGTGCACAGGCTGTTACTGCTACTGATGTTGCTTAGAAAACAACATCAGTAGCAGCATTTTGGCCATCTCCTAGAACATGTCAAAGTGACTGTGAAGGCAGAGAATTATAGGCAGCTTCCTATGTCTAGCAAGAAAAGTGTTGATTTCTGATGCTTTGTGGAAGCACTATTTATGATCCACTGATTATAATTTTTGTCTCCTAGATTATTCCTGTTGTTTTGTTGTTGTTTAGTCACTAACTGTGTCTGACTCTTTTGTTATCCCATGACTGTAGCCCTCCAGGCTCCTCTGTCCATGGGATTTCCCAGGCAAAAATACTGGAGTGGGTTGCTGTTTGCTTCTCCAGGGGAATTTTCTGATCCAGCAATTGAACCCACATCTCCTGAATTGCAGGCAGACTCTTTACCACTGAGCCACCAGGGAAGCCAGATTACACCTATATTATCATCAAAATCAATCTCAATCTTGGGACTTCTTATCATTTTCATGGAATCAATGAAATTTCAAAACAAAAGATTCAGATTTAATGAATTTAATACTAGGGATTTATCTACTCTTGGATGACCTCAAAGATCCATATTGGGAAGTAATTTATAATTTGGCTGAAGGATGGCTTAAATTACAATAACTGAAAATATTAGTAAATAACCCCATCAGTCACTAGCACTACTTTGAAAAATTACTTTTATGCTCCTCCTTGTTTTGTGTAAATGTCTTGAGAGAAATCATTAATAACTTATAACAGAGGTGTCTCAAGAAATCTCAGTTGTGCTATAGAATCCACTTAAGACACATTTTGGAGTCTATGCAGAATTTCAGAAAGGCTCATTTTAAAATATCTGAAAGTTGAGGCAAACTGCTAATTTATGCATTTTGTGGATATGCAGAGGTTTTCATAATAAGCTTCAGGTTACTAACTCTATGGAAAAGTTCATATGTCAGAATTTCTAAAGGTATGTGGTGAAATATTCATTTATCTTGAATTTTAGATAATTTATAGCATTCCTGAGATTAATGCAGTTCTGACTACATGATTACACTGCTGTCATTCTTATAGAGCATAGTTCTTAAGAAACTGGTTAGGACAGTTTTGTTGAAATTATGAGTCGACTCTTTGCGACCCCATGGACTGTAGCCTATCAGGCTCCTCCATCTATGGGATTTTCCAGGCAAGAATACTGGAGTGGGGTGCCAATTCCTTCTCCAGGAGATCTTCCCAACCCAGGGATTGAACCCCAATCTTTCGCATTGTAAGCAGATTCTTTACAGTCTAAGCCATCAGGGAAGTCCATTGAAATTATAGAAAATATAAATAAAACACCTGTTATGGGTAGATTTTCCTTATCTAGAATGCAACTTTCCTTAGACAATATGCCTCCCCCAAAGCAATCAATAGTACCCTGTGAGAAGGATATCTAAGTTCAAGTCATGATTTCCCAGTTCCTTCACACCAAACTACAAACTGCAAAATTCTAACATGGTGAAGCTTTCCCATGACTTCCAGAGGGGATGTTCAGCCTAGTGTAGAGAGCATGGCTTCTGAGTGATGAGTTAGAATCCTGGCTCTAGCACACACTGCTCTTTAATCTCAGACAATTTATTTAACTGCTGTGAAACCCATTTGTCTCATCAGTAAAATGGAAGAGAATAATGTCATTACTAGGATGACTGAGAAAATATAACTAATAGAAATAATACATGTAAAACCCTCAACATAGAGTTGATACAAGATTTGTTCTTTCCAACATTTTAGGTTGCCTAAGTCAGAATCTGACATCACAGTGAAAGCTGCTGTTTTTAATCTCTGTATCCACAGCCCTCAGCACAGAGTAGGCAATGTAAATTGTGAAAGTACTACAAGAGTCTTGTTGTTTCCATGGTGACTGTCAAGACTACCTGCTGGATATACATGTACATTCTCATTCATAAAGTATTATAAAATGGCATTGTTAATGTAATTATATAATGTATATTTTGTGAGAGATTTTTGTCTCTGGGGAAGACATAAATAGTTGAGAAATAAATCTGGCCAAAATCTTTCATGCAAATTTGAGATCACTGCAAATTCTGTTACCTTCAAAAGATATATTTGAAGTAGAGAGGCACAAGTTTCTTGAAAAATATGTTAATTGCAGGTTTTTTATAGATTGAGTGACACAGGGGACAACGAAATTGAGCAAAAGAGGAGAAATAAATTAAATACTTTTATGATTTCATGGAGAGACAAGACAAACTAATTTAAACACCACCTGCAGTCTTTGTGTGTCAAGGTAATTTTATTGTGTTACATTCTCATGATCAAGGTTCTGGGGGCATCAAATACACAATTAAAGTGAGATAATAACAATAAACAATAGTTAAAATATCATAAAAAACCATATTGGAGATAATAAACACAAGAATAAGGAAGTCTGGGAGTGGGAAGCACTCTTTTAATTCGGTTCTAATGCTCTATCAATCTATTTCCTAGCATGTGTCTGATAATGTGGGATCCATTTGCCTTGACTAGAGCTTGTAATTGTAGTTGTGTTAAACCTCTCTATCATGATTAGGAAACATAGATTATAATAGGCATGCATGTGAAGATTCATCAGATCAGATCAGATCAGATCAGTCACTCAGTCATGTCCGACTCTTTGCAATCCCATGAATCGCAGCACGCCAGGCCTCCCTGTCCATCACCAACTCCTGGAGTTCACTCAGACTCATCCATCGAGTCAGTGATGCCATCCAGCCATCTCATCGTCTGTCGTCCCCTTTTCCTCTTGCCCCTAATCCCTCCCAGCATCAGGGTCTTCTCCAATGAGTCAACACTTCGCATGAGGTGGCCAAAGTACTGGAGTTTCAGCTTTAGCATCATTCCTTCCAAAGAAATCCCAGGGCTGATCTCCTTCAGAATGGACTGGTTGGATCTCCTTGCAGTCCAAGGGACTCTCAAGAGTTTTCTCCAACACCACAGTTCAAAAGCATCAATTCTTCAGCGCTCAGCCTTCTTCACAGTCCAACTCTCACATCTATACATGACCACAGGAAAAACCATAGCCTTGACTAGGTGGACCTTTGTTGGCAAAGTAATGTCTCTGCTTTTCAATATGCTATCTAGGCTGATCATAACTTTCCTTCCAAGGAGTAAGCGTCTTTTAATTTATGGCTGCAGTCACCATCTGTAGTGATTTTGGAGCCCCGAAAAATAAAGTCTGACACTGTTTCCACTGTTTCCCCATCTACTTCCCATGAAGTAATGGGACCGGAAGTCATGAGCTTCGTTTTCTGAATGTTAAGCTTTAAGCCAACTTTTTCACTCTCCACTTTCACTTTCATTAAGAGGCTTTTTAGTTTCTCTTCACTTTCTGCCATAAGGGTGGTGTCATCTGCATATCTGAGGTTATTGATATTTCTCCCGGCAATCTTGATTCCAGCTTGCGTTTCTTCCAGTCCAGCGTTTCTCATGATGTACTCTGCATATAAGTTAAATAAACAGGGTGACAATATACAGCCTTGACGAACTCCATTATTTGGAACCAGTCTGTTGTTCCATGTCCAGTTCTAACTGTTGCTTCCTGACCTACATACAAATTTCTCAAGAGGCAGATCAGGTGGTCTGGTATTCCCATCTCTTTCAGAATTTGAAACAGTTTCTTGTGATCCACACAGTCAAAGGCTTTGGCATAGTCAATAAAGCAGAAATAGATGTTTTTCTGGAACTCTCTTGCTTTTTCCATAATCCAGCGGATGTTGGCAATTTGATCTCTGGTTCCTCTGCTTTTTCTAAAACCAGCTTGAACATCAGGAAGTTCACGGTTCACATATTGCTGCAGCCTGGCTTGGAGAATTTTGAGCATTACTTTTCTAGCGTATGAGATGAGTGCAATTGTGTGGTAGTTTGAGCACTCTTTGGCATTGCCTTTCTTTGGGATTGGAATGAAAACTGACCTTTTCCAGTCCTGTGGCCACTGCTGAGTTTTCCAAATTTGCTGGCATTGTGAAGATTCATACAGAGATTAAAATATTCAGACAACTCTGATTTATCATTGTAACTTGTTCTGGTTTAGTAGTGCTATTGGCTGCTGTCATTATCATGATTTTGTTATTTCAAAAGAGCTTTAGTTAGCAATACTGCTATTCCTATAAAATGTTTCTAGCAACTTGATATATTAACCAAGGCTGGCAGAAAACTACTCCATTGTTGTTAATCAACATCAATTGTTCAAAGATGTTACCTTTAGTGATTGGTCAGGACCTGAACTAAAAATGAATGTGTTTAGTTATAAGATTTTCAGAAATATCTTGGGTCACAAGGAAAGAGATTAGACCCTGAAGAAAAGGGATTAAGTTGTAACAAATGAGGTTTTCTAAAATATAAGGCAACAGAAATAATAGTTTTGAACCTGTGAGAACCTTTGAGATCTGTGAGGTCAGAGTGTGGAGGGTACATGATTTTGGTGGGAAAAATGCATTTTTTTTTAGCAGTCTCTAAGTACAATTTATCATTTCTTTTGACTATTAATATGGGCAATAAATCATAATAGCAGTACTGTGACTTCAGAAGCTAAGAAAGTCATGGTCAAACAAAACTTCAATATTAATAAAATATCATCACCTCTCAGAAACTAACAATAAGAAATTTCTGTAATGACAAACAATCCCCTCTTTTACAACTTAGGGAAACTAAAGGTAAATGACATTATGCTAAATAGCATCTCTTCACGTAGCAAATACTTCTGTATCAACATAGAAAAATATGCTGAAACAGTGCCTGTTTTGCAGCCTTCTTAAATTAGATGTAGAATAGCCTCCTGGGTTAGAAAGATCACCTACCATAATTGTATTCTAACTTTTCTTACAAAGCTGCTATTTGACTTTGCTAGTATCTAAACTTTCAGAACTTTTATCTTCAGTTTTATCCTGAGGAAACTGGACACTTTAGCTCTTTCAGATCTTAAATTCTACTTCAAGTGTCAATAATCTCATGGTTAAAACAATTTTGCTTTTATTCTCACTAAAAGTAATAGGATTTTATTGTATTGATCCTTCTACAATTGCAAATGTTAATACTACTCATCTTTTCACTGTTAGCATTAATTAGATACTAACCATAGTCACAGTCACATGTTGCAAATCTGGGTAGATGTGTCTTAAGATCTTCTACCTATTTATTAGCTGCTCATGAAGATTTCTCCCCAGAATCAGAACATGGATTATCCCTGAAGAATTTTAGTCTTTTATCTAGTACAAATTGGCAGGGCAGTTACTTTGATCAACTGAAAATTTTTCATGCTACTTGGGAAAAAAGAGGTATGTTTCTGTATCTTTCTCAACTTATTAATAACACGCTTTCTCTCTTAAAGAGA
Organism: Tragelaphus eurycerus; assembly: GCA_935064755.1. Taxonomy (NCBI): domain Eukaryota; kingdom Metazoa; phylum Chordata; class Mammalia; order Artiodactyla; family Bovidae; genus Tragelaphus; species Tragelaphus eurycerus. The sequence goes on along the minus strand of CAKXYN010000228.1, from coordinate 26,005 downwards.
TTTTTCAGAGTGCAACTTAAAAAGATAACTATTTAATCTCAGCTTTTCTACCCCCTATGTCTTCCTGGCTGGGCAATGATACATGTGAATTAATACATATTGAACTTGGAAATTTGATAAATTAGGAGTAAAATTTGGAGTTGTGATATTTAATTTTTCAAGAAGACATTTAAGTTCTTGAAAAGTTTTGCATATGCATGTGAAGTTTCCTTATGAAATTTTATATTAACCTACTTTTCCTATTAACTTACTTAGCATTTTATAGAATCTTGAGGTTTTAGATTTTTCTGAATATATTAATATGAAAGTCTGCTTATAGAATCCAAGTTTACTGTGTTTAAATAAAATACTGAGAATAAAAAGAGATAAGTTTAAGAAGATTTTTATCTTTTTAAAGGACTTTCTAGTTTCTATAGCTAAACCTCTTCTAATTGTTCTTCTCAAATGAATTAGGTTGAGTGTGGAGGAGGTGTTGGGGTGGATTTGAGTCTTTTTATAGCATAGTGAGTGGGTGACTTTACCAAGGCATTTCTGTTCCTGTGGCCTTAGTGTCTTGGATAATGATGTTAAAATAAAATATCTGCCCATAAGCCTAGTAATGAAATAATAGACAAACAAGGACAAGTATATCTTGAGAATGACAGACAGTTGTAAGTATGTGTTAATTTACAAATTGCTTTCAGTTAATTAATTAATGTTTTCAAAGCACTTTGAGGATGAAAGGAATGATATAAATGCTAGAAATTTTTAAAAGACTCAAATCTCTCAAAGAGTTTGAGAGCTTGCCAACTGTCCAACTTCCCAGATGAGGACAGGAGAAATGGCCTTCTAGAACTTCTCCAGGGCAGCATGAACTGATCATTCCCATATTCTGGCATCTGAGCTTCTTCAGAATTAAAGAACTTCCTTTTTTTTACTTTACTAATTACAAGGGAAGCTCTTTGAAAGTCTTTCTTTCTTTCCTTTTTTTTTTTTTTTTTTTAGGGAATCTCTTTGGAAAGAGGAAATGAAGTCGCTCAGTCCTGTCCAGACTTTTTGCAATCTGATGGACTGTAGCCTACCAGGCTCCTCCGTCCATGGGATTTTCCAGGCAAAAATACTGGAGTGGGTTGCCATTTCCTTCTCCAGGGGATCTTCCTGACCCAGGGATTGAATCCAGGCCTCCTACATTGCAGTCAGACACTTTACCATCTGAGCCATCAAGGAAGCCCAAATGGAAAGAGGAAAGAATATTACAAATAGTAAAGAAGATAAATAAATTAGAGAAGAGGGCACTTATCAGCCCTCTTTTTTCCTTTCCAGGTTAGACGTGGGGTAAGTTTCTTCATCCCCTTCTCTCAGATAAGATTTTTGTAGTGGAAAGGAGTGTGTGAGGCAGAGAAAGAATTGTTCCCTTTGATGTGGTCTCCTAGTGGCAGTCTTTGTATCTGAGATAGCTAATTAAATAAAAAATGCATTAATTAGGATTTTGAACATTGTCACCTGAACTGCTTTTGTTTTAGTCATTCTTAAAAAAAAAAAAAAAATGAACAAACAGGAAAAAAAAATGACTATTACTGTAATGTAGAATTCCATCTACTTTTTGTTAAACTATGCAAGTGAGCAGATTCATACAAGGATCATCAGTTGATTTTCAACGTGATCAAAATCCAGAACAGTCATCTTAGAAGCCTCAAGATATTACTATGATTCTAAAAGTAAAATTAATACTTCTGTTTTAGAATGGCTTGTGTTTTAACTCTACTTCAGGAGAGTTAAACAGAATATTAAAAATTAATGTTATTTCAATCAAAAAATCTTAACTAGAAAATATGCTATGCTAAGTCACTTCAGTCATGTCCAACTCTGTGTGACCCCATAGACGGTAGCCTAGGCATGCATAAACTGTATTAATCATGGTTAAGTGTGAAACCTTGCTTTGAAACATTGCTCACTATTAATTCACAGAAGATATATGCTAGAACCATAGGAGTAATTGGTGGGCAAGTGGCTGAGGAATACGAGTTAGAAAACAAAGCTTTGAGTGCTCAAAGTGCTTCTCTAGAAACTGTTGTATTCCCCATGGTATTTAAGAAAGGCACTATTAAGAATGAGTGTGAGTGATAGTTGCTCAGTCATGCCTGACTCTGCAACCCCATGGACTGTAGCCTGCCAGGCTCCTCTGTTCATGGAATTCTCCAGGCAAGATTACTGGAGTGGGTTGCCATTTCCTTCTCCAGGGGATCTTCCTGACCCAGGGATCCTGCATTGAAGGAGAGTCTTCACCATTTGAGCCACCAGGGAAGCCTACTATTAAGAGACATTTCTAAGTATAAAGACAGGTCAACTTAAAAAGTATCAGCAGATACATGCTTCACTTTATCTTATAATAGCTAATTTAAAAACACAATTTTAATTTACAATCCTCACACATAAAATTTATATATTTTGAAGTAAATAAGTCCAGGTCCCATTGTTGAAGCACTCCTAAAGGAAATTTAAATATGTATATCTGTTGATCTCTATTCATAAAAATGAAACAGTGATGGAAAAATCTTTGATGATGTCTAGTATATATTTGGAGCCTTCTTATGAGCTGCTGGAAATCATCCTTTTTTTAATAGGATGGAACATATTGTCAAAAGAGAATGATTATTATTCAAATAAAATATGCTCCCTAGGTAACATAAGCACTGTAATTTTACTTTTCAAAGTTTGCAGTGGTGAGAGGATTTTAGCATTCTCTTTTTCTTAAAAAAAAAAAAAAAAAAGAGGAAAACCTAAAAGCCTGTTTATGTTCCAAAATTTAAATAAATAGTTGACTCCACAATAGCCAAATCCTTCAGATATCAAAGTTGCTGAGTGTAAATAAAACAATGTTGAAAATTTAAATATGGACAAAAAAATAAGGCCCATTGATAGGAACTCCATTTTTTTTTTTTAAGATTTATTTTTGATGTGGGCCATTTTAAAAGTCTTAGCTGAATTTGTTACAATTGCATCTATTTTTTTCTGCTTTGGTTTTTTTGGCCATGAGGCATGTAGAATCTTAGTTTCTGACCAGTGACTGAACGCACACCTGCTGCATTGGAAGGTGAAATATTAACCACCGGGCTACCAGGGAAGTCCCTAGAAACTCCAGTTTTTTTGGAATTTGTGCATGTACATGGCTAAAAACACTTGGACATTAGGTAGGTTAGGAGAATAGTTTCAGAATAGAACTAAAGGTTTAATATAAATGTGTTTGCTATATTTAATAGTGAACTTAAAGAGATGGAACATTTATTTATAAATGAAAGTGCTTTTCTATCCTTCAAAAGTTATTTTCCTCTGAACAAAATTAGGCTTTTTTTTTTTTTTTTTTTTTGAAGAGTTGTAAAGTGCCAGGAAGTTTGGCTGTTGAGAATGTGGAATCAAAAATGATAATATACAGATAATGAACTGTGGAGCCACAATTGGTAGTTAAGCACTGTGGTTAAAAATTACGTAACCACTGTGTACCTCAATGTCCTCATCTGTAAAATAGGAATAACATATCTATTATGTTATTATACCCTCTATGCCTGGTACAGAGCAAACAATTAATAAATGTTAGTCACTAATCCACGGCCCAAAAGCTAGTAGAGTATACTGAATAAGGGCATGGAGCTTGGAGCCAGACTGCACAGGTGGGAACCCCAGCTCTAACACTTAGCAGCCATATAATCTTGGGCAGGTTATTAAAATCTTCCTATCTGTTAAAAGGAGCAATATTACTTGCTTTTGTATTGTTAAGGATTAAATATGTTAATATATGTAATTCATTTTCAAAAGCATCTGGTGTTTGTTAAGCACTATATAAATTTTAGGTAGTAAAACTTCAAATCCTCTATTATACAGGCAATACAGGTGGTTTTGAGGGTGTCCAAGTTTCAGTCTTGTATAATTGTTTAGATTTAATCACTAAATTAGAGAAAACTAAAAGACTCTAGGTTTGAGGAGAAATTAATGAGTTTGATTATGTATGTGGTTAGTCTAGCTCTCTTTGAGACAGATATCCAAGTGCAAAATTGAGGAAGCATTTGGATATAGTGATTGGGAGCTTAGACAAGTAGACAAGTGGCCTGAACTAAATTTAAACAAAATGCTGGTGGTGGTGGTAAGAAGGTGGTCACTAGGATACAGAGAAAAACTGAAGCCATGTCATGGATGACAGTCTACACTAGAAAGCCTGGAGGTGGAGAAAAGTGAGATTTTTAATTAAAACTCAAAATATGGTTTATTTAGAAAAAGCAGATATTTAGGCCAGGAATCAAAGTCATATTTCTATAGATTCTAATGGCCTATGGTAAGTGGATCCTAGGAGAAGTAGTATTAATTTCAGATATTGGTGTAGTCATTGGGAATAGAGCTTCTTGCTTTCCTCTTCACTGATGGAGCACTGAGAAAATAATTATCAGCTTCTTGGCTATGAGCCACTGCATGTAGTTCTTGACACTGTTGGGACACCAGTTGCAATAATATAGCTTGGGGACTGAAAAGCTAAGGACTGGTGAGGCTCAGGTAGTAGAATGCTGTTGTTTCGTGGCTAGGTCATGTTTGTTTGAGTCTTTTGCAACCCCATGGACTATAGCCTACCAGGCTTCTCTGTCCATGGGATTTTCCAGACAAGAATACTGGAGTGGGTTGCTATTTCCTTCTATAGGGGATCTTCTTGACTCAAGGATCAAACCTGAGTCTCCTGCATTGCAAGTGGATTCTTTTACCATTAAGCCCACAACCACTGTAGTAGAATAAAAACATAAAATTGAATTACAGAGCCAAAAGTTGAGATTCAGGGATGAGAATCTTCACATTTCAGTAATCATTTGCTTGGGGTTCATGATCAAATGTCTCTTATGGATTCTCTGGATTCTATTCCTACTCTGGATATGTGATATTTGTTCAAGGTTTGACCCAACTCTTCCCAATTATGTTTCGAATAGTTTGCTTCAGAACAGTTTTCCCCCTCCTTTTGCTGTCAATCAATATTTCATTGTTCTATCCTCCTGTTTTTAATGCAATGCAAATTCCTTTGAGGATTTATTTTCTTGTAACAAATGTTCATGACAATAGAAATTAGAAAATAAAACTATTTCCCTAATAAATGTCTCCTTTCAATATACTTTTAATCTTCAGTGACTTAGTTACACAGAAAAGATACATGGTAGAGATTAGATTTCTGACCATTTAGTCATATATTATATAATGTGACTGTGATATTGAATGGCTAGCCTTGGAAAGAGAGATCATTCTGTCGTTTTTGAAATTGCATCCAAGTACTGCATTACAGACTCTTCTGTTGACTATGATGGCTACTCCATTTCTTCTAAGGGTTACTCACAGTAGTAAATGTAATGGTCATCTGAATTAAATTCACCCATTTCAGTCCATTTTAGTTCACTGATTTCTAAAATATCGATGTTCACTCTTGCCATCTCCTGTTTGACCACTTCCAAGTTGCCTTGATTCATGGACCTAATTTTCCAGGTTCCTATGCAATATTGCCGGAGAAGGCAATGGCACCCCACTCCAGTACTCTTGCCTGGAAAAGCCCATGGACGGAGGAGCCTGGTGGGCTGCAGTCTATGCGGTCACTAAGAGTCGGACACAACTGAGCGACTTCACTTTCACTTTCATGCATTGGAGAAGGAAATGGCAACCCACTCCAGTGTTCTTGCCTGGAGAATCCCGGGGATGGGGGAGCCTGGTGGGCTGCCGTCTGTGGGGTCACACAGAGTTGGACATGACTGAGGTGACTTAGCAGCAGCAGCAGCATGCAATATTGCTCTTTACAGCATGGGACTTGATTTCTATCACCTGTCACATCCACAACTAGGTGTTATTTTTGCTTTGGCTCCATCTTTTCATTCTTTCTAGAGTTATTTCTCCACTGATCTCCAGTAGCATATTGAGTACCGACTGACTTAGGGGGTTAAGTTTTTAGTGTCCTATCTTTTTGCCTTTTTATACTCTTCATGGGGTTCTCAAGACAAATATGGAAGTGGTTTGCCATTCCCTTCTCCAGTGGACCACATTTTGTCAGAACTCTCTACCATGACCTGCTGTCTTGGGTGGCCCTACATAGCATGGCTCATAGTTTCACTGTTAGACAAGGCTGTGGTCCATGTGATAATTGGTTCGTTTTCTGTGACTGTGGTTTTCAGTCTGTCTTCCCTCTGATGGAAAAGAATAGGAGGCTTATAGAAGCTCCCTGACTAAAGAGACTGACTGAGAGGGAAACTGAGTCTTCTGATGGGCAGGGCCATGTTCAGTAAATCTTTAATCCAATTTTCCATTGATCCATGGAACTGTGTTCTCTCCCTCTTATTTACCTGGGGCCAAACTATGGTGGAGGTAAAGAAGATAATAAAATCTGAAAAATTCAGCAGTGGCCACAGGACTGGAAAAGGTCAGTTTTCATTCCAATCTCAAAGAAAGGCAATGCCAAAGAATGCTCAAACTACCACACGATTGCACTCATCTCACATACTAGTAAAGTAATGCTCAAAATTCTCCAAGCCAGGCTTCAGCAATATGTGAACCATGAACTTCCAGATATTCCAGGTGATTTTAGAAAAGGCAGAGGAACCAGAGATCAAAATGCTAACATATGCTGGATCATCAAAAAAGCAAGAGAGTTCCAGAAAAACATCTATTTCTGCTTTATTGAGTATGCCAAAGCCTTGGACTGTGTGGATCACAAAGAACTGTAGAAAATTCTGAAAGAGACAGGAATACCAGACCACCTGACCTGCCTCTTGAGAAACCTATATGCAGGTCAGGAAGCAACAGTTAGAACTGGATATGGAACAACAGACTTGTTCCAAATAGGAAAAGGAGTACGTCAACGCTGTATATTGTCACCCTGAATATTTAACTTATATGCAGAGTACATCATGAGAAACGCTGGGCTGGAAGACACACAAGCTGGAATCAAGATTGCCGGGAGAAATATCAATAACCTCAGATATGCAGATAACACCACCCTTATGGCAGAAAGTGAAAGTGAAGTCATGTCCGACCCTCAGGGACCCCATGGAATGCTGCCTTCCAGGCTCCTCCGTTCATGGGATTTTCCAGGCAGAAAGTGAAGAGGAATTAAAAAGCCTCTTGATTGCATTTCCACCAACAGTGTAAGAGTGTTCCCTTTTCTCCACACCCTCTCCAGCATTTATTGCTTGTGGACTTTTGGATTGCAGCCATTCTGACTGGCATGAAATGGTACCTCATAGTGGTTTTGATTTGCATTTCTCTGATAATGAGTGATGTTGAGCATCTTTTCATGTGTTTGTTAGCCATCTGTATGTCTTCTTTGGAGAAATGTCTATTTAGTTTTTTAGCTCATTTTGTGATTGGGTCATTTATTTTTCTGGAATTGAGCTGCAGGAGTTGCTTATATATTTTTGAGATTAGTTGTTTGTCTGTTGCTTCATTTGCTATTATTTTCTCCCATTCTGAAGGCTGTCTTTTCACCTTGCTTATAGTTTCCTTTGTTGTGCAGAAGCTTTTTAAGTTTAATTAGGTCCCATTTGTTTATTTTTTATTTTATTTCTAATATTCTGGGAGGTGGGTCATAGAGGATCCTGCTGTGATATATGTTAGAGAGTGTTTTGCCTATGTTTTCCTCCAGGAGTTTTATGTTTTCTGGTCTTACATTTAGATCTTTAATCCATTTTGAGTTTATTTTTGTGTATGGTGTTAGAAAGTGTTCTAGTTTCATTCTTTAACAAGTGTTTGACCAGTTTTCCCAGCACCACTTGTTAAAGAGATTGTCTTTAATCCATTGTATATTCTTGCCTCCTTTGTCAAAGATAAGGTGTCCATAGGTATGTGGATTTATCTCTGGGCTTTCTATTTTGTTCCATTGATCTATATTTCTGTCTTTGTGCCAGTACCATACTGTCTTGATGACTGCCACTATGGAGAACAATATGGAGATTCCTCAAAAAACTGGGAATAGAACTGCTTTATGATCCAGCAATCCCACTGCTGGGCATACACACTGAGAAAACCAGAATTGAAAGAGACACATATACCCCAATGTTCATATTAGCACTGTTTACAATAGCCAGGACTTGGAAGCAACCTAGATGTCCATCTGCAGATGAATGGATAAGAAAGCCGTGGTACATATACACAATGGAGTATTACTCAGCCATTAAAAAGAATACATTTGAGTCAGTTCTAATGAGGTGGATGGAACTGGAGCCTATTATACAGAGTGAAGTAAGCCAGAAAGAAAAACACAAATACAGTATACTAATGCATATATATGGAATTGAGAAAGAAGGTAACCATAACCCTGTTTACGAGACAGCAAAAGAGACACTGATGTATAGAACAGTCTTATGGACTCTGGGAGAGGGAGAGGGTGAAATGACTTGGGAGAATAGCATTGAAATATGTATAATATCATTTCTGAAACGAGTCGCCAGTCCAGGTTCGATGCCTGATAACGGATGCCTGGGGCTGGCGCACTGGGATGACCCAGAGGGATGGTATGGGGAGGGAGGAGGGAGGAGGGTTCAGGATGGGGAACACATGTATACTTGTGGCGGATTCATTTTGATGAATGGCAAAAGCAATAAAATATTGTAAAGTTAAGCAAAATAAAATTAAAAAAAAAAAAAGCCTCTTGATGAAAGTACAAGTGGAGAGTGAAAAAGTTGGCCTAAAGCTCAACATTCAGAAAACTAAGATCATGGCATGTGGTCCCATCACTTCATGGCAAATAGATGAGGAAGCACTGGAAACAGTGATAGACTTTATTTTTTGAGGGCTCCAAAATCACTACAGATGGTGACTTCAGCCATGAAATTAAAAGATGCTTGCTCCTTGGAAGAAAAGTTATGACCAACCTAGACAGCATATTAAAAAGCAGAGACATTATTTTGCCAACAAAGGTCTGTCTAGTCAAAACTATGGTTTTTCCAGTAGTCATGTATGGATGTGACAGTTGGACTATTAAGAAAGCTGAACACCAAAGAATTGATGTTTTTGAACTGTGGTGTTGGAGAAGACTCTTGAGAGTCCCTTGGACTGAAAGGAGATCCAATTAGTCCATCTTAAAGGAAATCAGTTCTAAGTATTCATTGGAGGGACTGATGCTGAAGCTGAAACTCCAATACTTTGGATACCTGATGCGAAGATCTGACTCAATTGAAAAGACTGTGATGCTGGGAAAGATTGAAGGCAGGAGAAGGGAATGATAGAGGATGAGATGGTTGGATCGCATCACTGACTCAATGGACATGATTTTGAGTAGACTCTGGGAGTTGGCGACGGACAGGGGGTTCTGGCATGCTGCAGTCCATGAGGTCGCAAAGAGCTGGACATGACTGAGTGGCTGAATGAACTGAACTGACCCAATGTGACACTAAATAACTTGCATGAAAAAACCTGGAGGAGAAAAGTTTCAGAGATTGTTAATGTGAATGGCCTCAGACCTAGACAAAAATATTGGTAATGAAAGATGGGGGGCAGAGGAAAAAAAGGAAGTTTATTTTTCTCTTTTCTCACCTTCTCTTTACCACTGTAGCAGTCCACAAGGCATGCCTTAGACTTATTATATCTTTATACACCTCCCTGTGCACAAGTACACACTATCATAATGTAAAAGCATATCATTTGCCACTGAGAATACTGATGACTATTAGTATTATCTGTAATCTTAATAAATTGCTTTATGTCAGAGAATTGGGTTTCTAACTGTAAGGTTAAGATATCTTAACTGAAGAAAAAAATGGAGATTTTCTAAATTTCATTTGTTTTTTGAATAATACATGATCTTAATTCCTCATTTTTCTCCTATATCCCCTTGTATAATGTAAACTAAACTTACATTGATAGCCAATCTTGGACATTATTACTGGCTGCTTGTGGCTTAGCTGAAAACCAGCTTTACCAATGTCTGAATTCTTAGCAAAAGTTAGAAGAATTGTGAAATCATCTATTTCTGCTGGCTAATTAACAATGTCTGGGGCCATTTTAAGTGTTAGCCTTTCATTTCTCCAGAACTGAAAAAGTGCATTCGGGAATACACATCTATAGTGCTCTTTCCTGGCTCCTTATCAGAGAGAAGATACTTGGTTCTTGGTGATTATGGAAAGGTTGTGATTAAAGGTGAATTATTTTAGAGACACTAGCAATACAGAGACTACTAAAATTTGAAAACTTAATTTGCTTGATATATACATTGCTTTGTAACAAGTAGCTTTGTGTTGACTTTAATAAATATCCTCTTAAATGGCAATTGTGACTCTTATTCTTGCATAAGGAATAGCATAAAAAAGGACATAGACACACATAGTCTGAAGAAAAGGGTTAACTAGAAACATATGGATATTTGATAGATGCATTATCAAGAGGATTCCAGAAGACAGTATATATTAGGTATCATGCCTTATGCATAAAGAGACTTTATGTACAATGATTGTCAATAGGACATGCATGTTAATCCTGAGGCAAGAACCCTAATAGTTTCCAATACATGATTATTTGTTTATACATTTTAGGCTTTTAATTCATTCTTTTTTTCTCTCCCCTCTAACACATTTTCCCCCCATAGTTACCTAATACTTGCATTTTCATCTTGTTCCTTCCTACATGTTGACCAATACACAACTCTGGTTCTGACAGTAGAACCAGATGACATAACAGGTCATTTTTCCTCCCACTTAGCAGACTTAGGGCATTGCACTTGTATTCTTCTATCTATCAGTATTTTTTACAATTTCCTTATCCATTTCTGAGGGCAGCACTGTGAATGGTGACCCTCACAACACTGGAAGTACGATAATGAGGAGAGATGGGCAAGAAAAGGTCAAATGAGACATATGATTGAATTTTACATTCACTGTATGAACGACTTTTTGCCCACTATCATTTTTGTAAGATAGATGTACTAGGGAGTTATGAATAGGTAGTGGGTAGGCCATACTTCTGAATAAGATTATTTAAATGGATTCCAATAATTCCATGTTTCTTCAGTGGAAAGCCTTTTTATTACCTCCTTCCTTTTCTTTTTTTTGCTCATTGTCTTTCTTTTCTTTAATGCAGCTACCATTACTCACCTTTAAAGATTCCCTTTTGGTTTCTCTGCAATTACCAGCCTATATCCTATATTACATCCTATTTCTACCTTGTTAAACTTATCATTTGACCCTTCAGTCTTAAATATTATACTTTCCTATTTCCAACTTGCAATTGCTTATCATTTCTATAGATCCCCTCTTGTACATACAGGGTAAAGTCATGACTTTACATGAAATCTTTCAAATTTTTGCCCAATCTGCATCTCAGATACTTGTGGTCATGTAACCCCATGCAACGAGTGTTTCTAACTCTTACTTATTTTGAACTGATTTTTTTTTCCCTGAAACTAGCTACAAATACTTAGGTTCCAATTTCAGGGCAACCTCAGATAGTCAGCTGCATCTGAGAATATTCCAAGCTTCCCCATCAGAATTATCTGTGTTCAAGTCTACCTCATTCAGAAAGTTGTAAATCCCTGAATATAAGACACTATGTTTATTGGTATTTTTCTCTCCAGTGGTTTGCGCTATCCTGAACTCTAATTTAGTACTGAATGAAAACACTGAATTAAATGCTGAATGTGATATTTCCAAAGTTGTGAGAAGAGGAATAGAAATGCGATATAACATTCTTCGACATGAAAATAAAGATTTGTTAAGTGCTTAGGCAGAACCAGAACAAACAACTATAATGAATCTTAACTGTTCTAATTGTTCTAATGTGTCTAGACCAATGCTGAAATGTTGAAAAAGAAAAATAACCACATTCAGGCACATTAGTAATTGTCTATTATAACAGGATGGCCTAAATGAAAGAAAACTTTCTGACTCCATCAATACTGCAAATGAGCCTTTCCTATACTTATGAGTAAGGAAGAGCATTTATTTTATCATTATTTGTTTTATTTCTAAAACAGGCTCTTTATGCCTACACAGGAGAATGACAATAGCGAAAGAAGCAATCACTGGGAAAAACAGACTATACATAATACTAGCGTCTTTACCATGCATTAAGGATAATTGCAATAAATTGTCTTTGCCCTCAAAATCTAGTCTTCCTTCCAGGGTTCTAAAGGGAAGAGCAAATTATTCAAACAGTTTCTGCTTTGCAATGAAAGGCAATCATTAGCAATGTGGTTAGACTACTCAAATATTTAATAGTCAGAAATGTTAAAGTCCTTTGGAGATTTTCTAGTTAATAGAATTAACCTATAGTGTAATTAGACATGTCTGAATTAAAGTCCTTTTTCAATGATAATATCTGCAATAAAAGTAGTCTCCAGGGATAAAGAGATTAGTATTCACATCAGTGGTAAATTTGCTATCAGAACCACATTCTTTTGGTCTTTCATCCCTGAAGGATTCTACAGCTGGGTAGATTCATAGGTTTGCCCTTTCTCATCAACTATTTTTTTTGGTTGTTTGTTTAAAGAATACTGACGTTCATCATAATTTCCTAATCTGAAATTTAATGACGAAATAATCTGCCTTGTCTTTTTTCTGCTCCAGTTAGGAAATGCAAGGATGGTACAAATATAGTACAATCTCTCCAACTAGGTTGACATTGGCAAGGACATTTTTAAGAAATCAATCAAATCACTTAAGCCAAATTCATACTGGAATTTCTAAAGATGATTGAAATTTCTGTGCCCACAATTCATCCCTTTTAAGCAATCTTCCCAAACTAATTCCAAGAGTGTAGATAACTCCAGGATACCCAGTAATATTTCAGCATCACCATGTTTATAAAGAACTAAGAACTAAGATGTACTTATTTACCTGTTTATAATATCTACACAATACAAATATGTGCACACATAATTCCATGTCTTGTTAAAAACTAATTTTATATAAATTTATAGGTTTCCCAAGAAGTTCCTTATGTCATTACATCGTCAAAATTCCTTTCTGTATTATACTCTTTGAGCACTCAGATATGCAGATAATAACATTCTAATGGCAGAAGCAGAACTAAAAAAACTCTTGATGAAAGTGAAAGAGGAGAGTGAAAAACTTGGCTTAAAACTCAACATTCAGAAAATAAAGATTATGGCATCTGGTCCCATCACTTCATGGGAAATAGATGGGGAAACAGTGCAAACAGTGTCAAACTTTATTATTTTGGGCTCCAAAATCACTGAAGATGGTGACTGCAGACATGAAATTAAAAGACTCTTACTCCTTGGAAGGAAAGTTATGACCAACCTAGATAGCATATTGAAAAACAGAGACATTACTTTGCCAACAAAGGTCTGTCTTGTCAAGGCTATGGTTTTTCCAGTGGTCATGAATGTATGTGAGAGTTGGACTGTGAAAAAGCTGAGCACTGAAGAACTGATGCTTTTGAACTGTGGTGTTGGAGAAGACTCTTGAGAATTCCTTGGACTGCAAGAAGATCCAACTAGTCCATCCTAAAGGAGATCAGTCCTGGGTGTTCATTGGAAGGACTGATGCTGAAGCTGAAACTCCAATACTTTGGCCACCTCATGTGAAGAGTTGACTCATTGGAAAAGACTCTGATGCTGGGAGGGATTGGGGACATGAGGAGAAGGGGATGACAGAGGATGAGATGGCTGGATTGGCATCACCAACTCGATGGACATGAGTTTGGGTAAACTCTGGGAGTTGGTGATGGACAGGGTGATGGCGTGCTGTGATTCATGGGATCACAAAGAATCGGACATGACTGAGCGACTAAACTGAACTGAATTGAATGGCAGAAAATGAAGAGGAACTGAAGAACCTCTTGATGAGGGTGACGGAGGACAGTGAAAGAGCTGACTTAAAATTAAATATTAAAAAAAAAAAAAAAAAAAACTAAGATCATGACATACAGCCCCATTACTTCATGGAAAATAGTGGGGGGAAAGGTGAAAGTAGTGACAGATTTCCTCTTCTTGGACTCTAAAATCACTGCGGATTGTGACTGTAGCCATGAAATCAGAAGATATACGCTTCTTGGCAGGAAAGCTATGATAAACCTAGACAGTGTGTTGAAAAGTAGAGACATTACTCTGTCAACAAAGGTCAGTATAGTCAAGGCTATGGTCTTCCAGTGGTCAGTTACAGTTATGAGAGCTGTACAGTAAAGAAGGCAAGAGTGTCAAATAATTGATGCTTTTGAATTGTGATGTTCGAGAAGATTCCTGAGAGCCCCTTGGAAAACAAAGAATTCAAAACAGTCAATCTTAAGGAAAATCAACCTTCAATATTCACTGGAAGCTGAAGCTCCAGTATTTTGGTCAATTGATGCAAACAGCTGACTCATTGGAAAAGTCCCTGATGCTGAGAAAGATGGAGCACAGAAGGAGAAGAGGGTTTCAGAGAATGAAATGGCTGGATGGCATCACTGATGCAATGGACAAGAACTTGGGCAAACTTCAGGAGATGGTGAGGGACAAAGAGGCCTGGCATGTTGCAGTCCATGGGGTCGCAAAGAGTTGTACATGATTGGGCCACTGAACAACAGTTTTCCCAAGAAGTCCCTTATGTCTACAGTTCCTCAAAATTCCTTTCTGTATTATATTGCACTCTTTGTGCAAGATGAGTACCATATGAGCTGATAACACCAAATCTCTTTTATTTGCCATTCCACCTAGTCAAGGCTATGGTTTTTTCCAGTGATCATGTATGGTTGTGAGAGCTGAACTGTGAAGAAAGCTGAGTGCCGAAGAATTGATGCTTTTGAACTGTGGTGTTTGATAAGGCTCTTGAGAGTATCTTGGACTGCTAGGAGATCCAACCAGTCCATTCTAGAGGAGATCATTCCTGGGTGTTCTTTGGAAGGAATGATGATAAAGCTGAAACTCCAATACTTTGGCCACCTCATGCGAAGAGTTGACTCATTGGGAAAGACCCTGATGCTGGGAGGGATTGGGGGCAGGAGGAGAAGGGGACAACAGAGGATGAGATGGCTGGATGGCATCACCAACTCGATGTACATGAGTTTGAGTGAACTCCAGGGGTTGGTGATGGACAGGGAGGCCTGGCATCCTGCAATTCATGGAGTCACAAAGAGTCAGACACGACTGAGTGACTGAACTGAACTGAACTGAACTGAGGCAACACAAGCCATACATTCCTTCTTGGGAATACTTTCAAACATTTCTGCACCTGTTTGGCCTCAGAGAGCTGTATATGGATGACATTCATTGTTGTATTTAGTTCAGTAACACAGGACTGTGAGTTGAAGTTTAAAAGCTGAGGTTTACATTATGTCACAGAATAGTTATATTAACTAAATTCTCAGTCATTCAGGATATACATGACTTCTAGAAATTGTAGACAACCTCATAAACAAAAACTACATATTATCTCTAGCTCTCTGTGTTGTAGAATGGTAGTGTTATCCACCCTTCCTCTTAAGAATCTTTGTGGCTGAATAAAATATGGTATCACCCTCTTCTGGACCTCTGGGTTTCTTTGTTTATATAAGTTCCCTTGTTCTACTTTATGTCAAATTTATATCATGCTTAATAAGTTATATTCTACAGCAAATTTATAATTCCACACAGGAACTTTATTATAGATATTTTGGACTTTTGTTATAAGCTTATTATTTGAACTTCACAATTTTTGTTGTAAAGATCAAGTAAAATAAATCATGTGAAGTTGGGAACCATGACTGGCTGTACAATTGCAAGGTAGCCCATGTACTGAATACATATTGACTATATAAGGAACATTTGCTTTTCTTCATTCAAAAGTGGCTTCATAAAAATAAAAAATAATTGATATGTATTCTGTTTTAGAATGTGCCAATAGTTGCATATTATCAAGTTGATCAAGTATCTCCATTTTCTGATGAAAAAGTTTCAAGAGTGTAGGTAAACGTTCAAGTCTGCAGTATAGATATCTGTATTCTATTCACATTTTTACTTTCATGCATTGGAGAAGGAAATGGCAACCCACTCCAGTGTTCTTGCCTGGAGAATCCCAGGGATGGGGGAGCCTGGTGAGCTTCCGTCTATGGGGTCGCACAGAGTCGGACACGACTGAAGCGACTTAGCAGCAGCAGCAGCAGCATTCTATTCACTGTTGGTTCTTCTGACAATGATACTCATGATCTTTCTTCTGTTGTGCATTAACTATGTGTTACAATTAATATGTAAATAAACTAACACATGGTTCTTTTTAATATAAAGCACTATATGAATTACTTTCTCTATGAAACCCAAGGAAGTCTAAACAACGTTGTATTCTCATAATTAGGGTAAATAGAAGACTGCAATAGAAGATTGGAGAAGGAAATGGCAACCCACTCCAGTATTCTTGCCTGGAGAATCCCAGGGACAGGGGAGCCTGGTGAGCTTCCGTCTATGGGGTCGCACAGAGTCGGACATGACTGAAGCAACTTAGCAGCAGCAGAAGACTGTAGGTTTACATAAACAATCTCCAACTAGAAAATCCCTTAAGAATTAGTTTCTGGTCTAATCATTTACATGGTATTATTGTAAAGGTTTTTGGACCCCATCTATAGAAATACGTCTCCAATTTATAGACCAATGACTGAAACTTCATAATGATGGAATTGTGTCTTTATTACTGTATCTAATATACTATATGGCACATAGAATGTACTCAACAAGAGAACGCTCATTGAATGGGCAAATGAGGGAACTATGTGAAGGAATAAAGATAGTAGTATATTAAGGGAAATCAACCATGATGAATAACTTGGTAACTTGGCTAGTAGATCTGAATCATTTACTAACTACCTGATTAATTATCAAAGTTAGTTAATATCTGAGCTTCCATTTTCTTATATTTAAAATCTTATGTCTGTAATATCTCTTATTACATATCATATATCTAATATCAAACTCAAATGTTTTCTAATTATCTGGATTGGTCAAAAAGTTACTGATATCTTTGGTTCCTTCAATTATAAAATGTAAGTTTATACATAACAGACCACAATCTCTGATCAATACTGTAGCCTAGGGGCTGTATCCCAATTTCCAAGTTCTAATGCATCCTGGGACATTCTCTGATCATTTGTCTCATCTATCCTTAATCTGTAATACTTCTAATAAAGCACCAACTAATGTCCCTTGGACTGCAAGGAGATCCAACCAGTCCATTCTGAAGGAGATCAGCCCTGGGATTTCTTTAGAAGGAATGATGCTGAAGCTGAAACTCCAGTATTTTGGCCACTTCATGCAAAGAGTTGACTCATTGAAGAAGACTCTGATGCTGGGAGGGATTGGGGGCAGGAGGAGAAGGGGACGACAGAGGATGAGATGGCTGGATGGCATCACTGACTTGATGGATGTGAGTCTGGGTGACCTCCGGGAGTTGGTGATGGACAGGGAGGCCTGGCGTGCTGCAGTTCATGGGATCACAAAGAGTCAGACACGACTGAGCGACTGATCTGATCTGATCTGAATGTTATAAAGATGAACATAAATGCTAAAGAAGATATCAATGGTTAGTGTATTAGAATACTTTAGGTTATTGTACAGTAACAAATGACTCCTCCCAAATCATGATATCTTAAAATAAGACAAAAATAGAGAACCATGAAGGGCCTGAGATTTTACCTTTTTATTAAGCTAATGAAGTAAACTATAACAGTTTCACATATGCTGACAGAACACACAAGATTCCTGGGTTAAAGGCAAAGTATTTACTACTCAAAGCACAAGAGCCTGCATGAGCTATGTTTGTATCAGTTACTTTTTCTCTGCAAGTCCTAAGAAGATGACAGCAAGTGTCTCAGGTATACTCAGCATACACAATGGGTCTATGCCAAATGAGTAAACCTGAGCTTAGAAAAACCCTATTATTATGAAAGCAATTGCAAGCAAATCTTCCCAGTTTCTCTGTAGAGGGACATTAGTTTCCTGGTCAGGAAACAAAGCTGTCTTCCACTCTAGAGAAAGATACTACTTACGTTATCCTGGAGTGTTCCCATATAAATCCCATGAAAATATACTCTAGGCCAAAACAACTACAAGACAGTTGCTTCCCAATAATGTGTTTCTTACTTAAGCTACATATCTATCTTGGGTTGGAAAGGTTCACTGTCTAGTGTAGTCAGAGACTAAGACTGACAGAGTTCCATCTAGTTATTTGTCTTGTAGAGTATCATTAAAGAGGAAGAGAATGCAGTAAATACTGACAATTTAAATTTCTACTCAGAAGGAACACATGCCACTTCAACCTTCATTTTGTTAGCAAAAGCAAATCGCTTGCTTAAATATTTTTCTATGATTTACTTAAAAAGTTGACAGCCAGGAAAATATCAAATGTTTAGCACTAATATTGTAGACAGTTGAATTCCAAGTTGATGAATGACCATATCCAAATTATGCTAACAAGTTAGTTTTGCCTGAAAATTTCAGACAACTACAGTGATCTGCCTTTGGTTTCCATGAATTATTGGGACAAATTTTTTCTTACATGAATAAACTTGTAAGAAAAATGTCATATATTGGATGAAAAACCTCTCTGGGCAACAAGTGTGGACTAATCACACTTGCTGCATGCTAAAGGGTCAAACAGTGATTAAGGAAAAATGTCTGCCTTCAGAGAGCTAACATCAACATGTGAGGGACATAAACAAAACAAACAAAATAATTATAGCTTTTACCACCAAGAAAAAAGTAGAGTATCCCTAGTTAAGTAGGCTAGGGTTATCAGACAATTTCCATGAAAATTTTGATGGGAAACATCAAACTAAAAACCTCTGTATTGGAATAGAGGTAAACTTGTGATAAATACTAAGCAGTAATCTGTGTAATAACATAATGTCCTCAAAAGTTTGAAAAAGTTGAGCAATTTGTCCAAAAAACATGTAGTGGGACTAAATATAAAACCCTTGCTCTTTGGTGCAATCACCTACACCAAAAGTTGGAGCTATAAGACTTAACAGTAGCACATATAAAAATGACCTTGGAAATTAAATTGCCTATGAGATCAATATGTTTTAAAATAGAATATAAAAAGAGTAACTCAATCACATAGATATAGTATCCAGAAGAAAAAAATAAAAGGATAATTCCCCTATGTTCTGTAACTTATATTTCACTAAGTTCTAAAAAGATTAGTTTTGTGAAAAGCTGGAATTCATTCAGAAAAGTGTTAATAGGCTAAGGATGTTTGTGGTTTCAATCATAAATATACCAAACCCAGGGGATGTTTAGAAATGGATGAGGGCTATTTTGTTGTCACAATGAGTTACAAATGCCACTTGGAATTTAAGAAAAGGAGCAAGAATGCTAAGTATCTGGCATTACATTGGTGAATTCCATACAATTAAGAACTGTCTCTCCCCAAATTTCAATAGTGCCCTCTTTAAGAAATACATCCATCTAACTATCTATCATCTAAAATGATATTTTAGCTTTTGTGGAAAGACCAGAGAACATTATTTTGAGAAAGGGAGCAACTGCCAGCTCATATAGAGACCAGTCAAGTAGTGAAATCTTCTGTGTAGCAGAATATTGTAATGAGGTTAATAGAAAGAAGTTACTGGAAAGGAAAGGGAAAAGCAGATTTTAACTTGATATGAGGAAAAAATATTTAAGGTTTATAATTAGAGACAAAATATGGGGAAATGGTAACTTCTGATTCATTAGTTTTCTTTTAATAGTGACCATTTTAGCAAGTTTAAACTTATCTTTCATTTAACACAAATGAGAAGAATTTGACTATCTAAAGGAGATCTAAAATTTCATACTTTTGAGAATTTTTGCTTTGTCTGTGATGAAGGTCAGCTACATTTAAGAGCATCAATTCTTTAACTTTTCCCTCCCAGGCTATTTGTCAATAGCCATTCTCAAGTTATAGAGAAAACAAGAAAAATCTTAAGACTCTGATTTTATAGGCCCTATTTTTATAGAATAACTTTACTTAATGTAGACTTGATTCTGTGAAAGTTGTACTAGACCTTACTATTATGTATTTGACATTTGGAGCATTTGCACTATCTTGATTCTGTTCATAGAGGATATTATTTTTAAATGTGTTTGACTAATTATTACTGAATAAATATTGGTATCCAAATATAGACTTGATTTTCATGCAATGTTTGTCTAAAGTTTGACAAACAAAACACAAGCCCTTGACAAAGGTACTAGAATATTAGGTATAATTTACATTATATAAGTTTAGCTTTAAATACAAAGTTTTAATTCCATTCTCAAAAACAGTGAAAGCAAGAAGGCAGTGGAGCAACATCTTTAAAGTACTAGAGGAAAAACAAAACAAAATCAACCTATTATTTGATATTTTAAGATAGGTAAGGGCTGAAAAGATTAATCACATTGTAAGAAATGTCAAAGAATTAAAATACTACAAAAAAAAAAAAAGTTTTCTTACAAAAGAAAATGTTACTGAAGCTATCTTGGGTTCGCTTGCCTAGTATGCAATAAAACCAATCTACTGACACGAGGTTGTAGTGAAGGAAAGTACAGGGCTTATTACAAGGGACATAATGTGGGGCCAAAAATGGGGAATGGGCACTTCATGGTCAAAAGGGAAAAACTCCCCAACAGCTTTCAGGGAAGGGCTTTTTAAGGCAATATTAGAGGTGAAGGTTGTGGGTTGCCTGACCAGCTCATAAACATTCTTCTGATTCTTCGGTGATGAGGTAACAGGTGGTATTTTGGGAGTTAACATTACCAACTTTCTGATTCTAACTGGTCTGGGGTCTATGTGCTTGTGATCAGCATGTGGTTAACTTCTTCCAAATGGTGGAAGTTATAATTTATCTACAAAAGAACCCAAGGATATGCTTTGAAGAGGAAATAAAAGTCCTTGACATTGTTTTATGGGTAAACTATTATTATTTTATCTTACTTGACTGTTTTTCTTTGCTTCTGCATTTTTTTCATTTTTCTGATGAGATTTTTTCTTTGGGATTTGAGGAAGGCCTAGGAGGCCTAGAGATGTCTTCAAGAAAATAAGAAATAGTAAGGGAACATTTCATGCAAAGATGAGCTCAGAAGCAGGAGGCTTAAGTCCAAACCCTGATTCCATGGAACATTAATTGACAGGAGCTCATCAAATGCCTCCATACCTACACTGAAACCGAGCATCACACAAGGGCCAACAAGTTCCACGGCAAGACATACCAAGCAAATTTTCTAGAAACACAGGAACACAGTCCTGAGCTCCAATATACAGGCTACCCAAAGTCACCCCAAAATCATAGACATCTCATAACTCATTACTAGACACTCCATTGCACTCCTGAGAGAAGAAATCCAGCTCCATCCACCAGAACACCGGCACAAGCTTCCCTAACCAAGAAACTTTGACAAGCCACCTGTACAAACCCACACACAGTGAGGAGCCACAATAAAGAGAACTCCACAAACTGTCAGACTACAATAAGGACACCCCAAACTCAGCAATTTAAGCAAGATGAAGAGACAGAAGAATTACCAGCAGGTAAAGGAACAGGATAAATGCCCACCAAACCAAACCAAAGAGGAAGAAATAGCGAATCTACCTGATAAAGAATTCCAAATAATGATAGTGAAATTAATCCAAAATCTGGAAATCAAAATGGAATCACAGATAAATAGCCTGGAGAAAAGCATTGAGAAGATGCAAGAAAGGTTTAACAAGGACCTAGAAGAAATAAAAAAGAGTCAATATATAATGAATAATGCAATAAATGAGATCCAAAACACTCTGGAGGCAACAAATAGTAGAATAACAGAGGCAGAAGATAGAATTAGTGAATTAGAAGATAGAATGGTAGAAATAAATGAATCAGAGGAGAAAAAAGAATTTAAAAAATGAGGACAATCTCAGAGACCTCCAGGACAATATTAAACGTTACAACATTCGAATCATAGGAGTTCCAGAAGAAGACAAAAAGAAAGACCATGAGAAAATACTAGAGGAGATAATAGTTGAAAACTTCCCTAAAATGGGGAAGGAAATAATCACTTAAGTCCAAGAAACCCAGAGAGTCCCAAACAGGATAAACCCAAGGCAAAACACCCCAAGACACATATTAATCAAATTAACAAAGATCAAACACAAAGAACAAATATTAAAAGCAGCAAGGGAAAAACAACAAATAACATACAAGGGATTTCCCATAAGGATAACAGCTGATCTTTCCATAGAAACTCTCCAAGCCAGGAGGGAATGGCAAGACATACTTAAAGTGATGAAAGAAAATAACCTACAGCCCAGATTATTGTACCCAGCAAGGATCTCATTCAAATATGAAGGAGAAATCAAAAGCTTTACAGACAAGCAAAAGCTGAGAGAATTCAGCACCACCAAACCAGCTCTCCAACAAATACTAAAGGACATTCTCTAGACAGGAAACACAAAAAGGGTATATAAATTCGAACCCAAAACAATAAGTAAATGGCAATGGGATCATACTTATCAATAATTACCTTAAATGTAAACGGGTTGAATGCCCCAACCAAAAGACAGAGACTGGCCAAATGGATACAAAAACAAGACCCCTACATATGTTGTCTACAAGAGACCCAGCTCAAAACAGGGGACACATACAGACTGAAAGTGAAGGTCTGGAAAAAGATTTTCCATGCAAATAGGGACCAAAAGAAAGCAGGAGTAGCAATACTCATATCAGGTAAAATAGACTTTAAAACAAAGGGTGTGAAAAGAGACAAAGAAGGTCACTACATAATGATCAAAGGATCAATCCAAGAAGAAGGTATAACAATTATAAATATATATGCACCCAACTTAGGAGCACCGCAATATGTAAGACAAATACTAACAAGTATGAAAGGAGAAATCAACAATAACACAATAATAGTGGGAAACTTAAATACCCCACTCACACCAATGGATAGATCAACTAAACAGAAAATTAACAAGGAAACACAAACTTTAAACGATACAATAGACCAGTTAGACCTAATTGATATCTATAGGACATTTCATCCCAAAACAATGAATTTCACATTTTTCTCAAGCACACACGGAACCTTCTACAGGATAGACCACATCCTTGGCCATAAATCTAGCCTTGGTAAGTTCAGAAAAGTTGAAATCATTCCAAGCATCTTTTCTGACCACAATGCAGTAAGATTAGATCTCAATAACAGGAGAAAAACTATTAAAAATGCCAACATATGGAGGCTGAACAACACGCTGCTGAAGAGCCAACAAATCACAGAAGAAATCAAAAAAGAAATAAAAATCTGCATAGAAACGAATGAAAATGAAAACACAACAACCCAAAACCTGTGGGACACTGTAAAAGCAGTCCTAAGGGGAAAGTTCATAGCAATACAGGCATACGTCAAGAAACAAGAAAAAAGTCAAATAAATAACCTAACTCTACACCTAAAGCAACTAGAAAAGGAAGAAATGAAGCACCCCAAGGTTAGTAGAAGGAAAGAATTCTTAAAAATTAGGGCAGAAATAAATGCAAAATAAACAAAAGAGACCATAACAAAAATCAACAAAGACAAAAGCTGGTTCTTTGAAAGGATAAATAAAATTGAAAAACCATTAGCCAGACTCATCAAGAAACAAAGGGAGAAAAATCATTTCAATAAAATTAGAAATGAAAATGGAGAGATCACAACAGACAACACAGAAATACAAAGGATCATAAGAGACTACTATCAGCAATTATATGGCAATAAAATGGACAATGTGGAAGAAATGGACAAATTCTTAGAAAAGTGCAACTTTCCAAAACTGGATCAGGAAGAAATAGAAAATCTAAACAGACCCATCACAAGCATGGAAATTGAAACTGTACTCAGAAATCTTCCAGCAAGCAAAAGCCCAGGTCCAGACGGCTTCACAGCTGAAGTCTACCAAAAATTTAGAGAAGAGCTAATACCTATCCTACTCAAACTCTTCCAGAAAATTGCAGAGGAAGGCAAACTTCCAAACTCATTCTATGAGGCCACCATCTCCCTAATACCAAAACCTGACAAAGATGCCACAAGAAAAGAAAACTACAGGCCAATATCACTGATGAACATAGATGCAAAAATCCTTAACAAAATTCTAGCAATCGGAATCCAACAACACATTAAAAAGATCATACACCATGACCAAGTGGGCTTTATCCCAGGAATGCAAGGATTCTTCAATATCTGCAAATCAATCAACATAATACACCACATTAACAAATTGAAAAATAAAAACCATATGATTATATCAATAGATGCAGAGAAAGCCTTTGACAAAGTTCAACATCCATTTATGATACAAACTCTCCAGAAAGCAGGAATAGAAGGAACATACCTCAACATAATAAAAGCTATATATGACAAACCCACAGCAAACATTATCCTCAATGGTGAAAAATTGAAAGCATTTCCTCTAAAGTCAGGAAAAAGACAAGGATGCCCACTTTCACCATTACTATTCAACATAGTTTTGGAAGTTTTGGCCACAGCAATCAGAGCAGAAAAAGAAATAAAAGGAATCCAAATTGGAAAAGAAGAAGTAAAACTCTCACTGTTTGCTGATGACATGATCCTCTACATAGAAAACCCTAAAGATTCCACCAGAAAATTACTAGAACTAATCAATGAATATAGTAAAGTTGCAGGATATAAAATCAACTCACAGAAGTCCCTTGCACTCCTGTACACTAATAAGGAGAAAATAGAAAGAGAAATTAAGGAAACAATTCCACTCACCATTACAACAAAAAGAATAAAATACTTAGGAATATATCTTCCTAAAGAAACTAAAGACCTATATATAGAAAACTATAAAACACTGGTGAAAGAAATCAAAGAGGACACTAATAAATGGAGAAATATACCATGTTCATGGATTGGAAGAATCAATATAGTGAAAATGAGTATACTACCCAAAGCAATTTATAGATTCAATGCAATCCCCATCAAGCTACCAACAGTATTCTTTACAGAGCTAGAACAAATAATTTCTCAATTTGTATGGAAATACAAAAAACCTCAAATAGCCAAAGCTATCTTGAGAAAGAAGAATGGAACTGGAGGAATCAACCTGCCTGACTTCAGGCTCTACTACAAAGCCACAGTCATCAAGACAGTATGGTACTGGCACAAAGACAGAAATATAGATCAATGGAACAAAATAGAAAGCCCAGAGATAAATCCACATACCTATGGACACCTTATCTTTGACAAAGGAGGCAAGAATATACAATGGATTAAAGACAATCTCTTTAACAAGTGGTGCTGGGAAAACTGGTCAAACACTTGTAAAAGGATGAAACTAGAACACTTTCTAACACCATACACAAAAATAAACTCAAAATGGATTAAAGATCTAAATGTAAGACCAGAAACCATAAAACTCCTAGAGGAAAACATAGGCAAAACACTCTCTGACATACATCACAGCAGGATCCTCTATGACCCACCTCCCAGAATATTGGAAATAAAATCAAAAATAAACAAATGGGATCTAATTAAACTTAAAAGCTTCTGCACAACAAAGGAAACTATAAGCAAGGTGAAAAGAAAGCCTTCAGAATGGGAGAAAATAATAACAAATGAAGCAGCAGACAAACAACTAATCTCAAAAATATACAAGCAACTCCTACAGCTCAATTCCAGAAAAATAAATGACCCAATCAAAAAATGGGCCAAATCTAAATAGACATTTCTCCAAAGAAGACATACAGATGGCTAACAAACACATGAAAAGATGCTCCACATCATTCATTATCAGAGAAATGCAAATCAAAACCACTATGAGGTACCATTACACGCCAGTGAGAATGGCTGTGATCCAAAAGTCCACAAGCAATAAATGCTGGAGAGGGTGTGGAGAAAAGGGAACCCTCTTACACTGTTGGTGGGAATGCAAACTAGTGCACCCACTATGGAGAACAGTATGGAGATTCCTCAAAAAACTGGGAATAGAACTGCCTTATGATCCAGCAATCCCACTGCTGGGCATACACACTGAGAAAACCAGAATTGAAAGAGACACGTGTACCCCAATGTTTAGAGCAGCACTGTTTACAATAGCCAGGACTTGGAAGCAACCTAGATGTTTATCTG